>CM040439.1:15496218-17896218 GCA_022702705.1 Papilionanthe hookeriana x Papilionanthe teres | reverse complement strand
TGAAGTCCTATGACTTATTGTTTAATTCTAAGAGGAAAATTTTGTTGTTGTAGACTTGTTTGCTCTCTTAAAGATGTCCTTCTGCAAATCCTCATCGTGCTGCCCACGATGTTTGCACCAAACTTCTCGTTGAAGTAGAAGCCATCAAGTCTAAAGTTCAGAAGGTTTTATCGTTTATGTCTTTAGTGTTTTGGTTGTTGTTGTTGTTCAAATGTCATATTTGGGAAAATTTTAATTTAATTAGAGCGACGCCGACTATGATCTCACGGTTCCCTCATTTTAGCACCACTATTTTTTTCTCGAATTTACTTAGTTTAAACAGTTTGTTAAGCTCGTTTGAACTAAAAAAATCTCGTTAGCAACCATAGGTTACCTCATCCAAGGGATTTCCGTATTCCAAAAGAAATGATTTAAGGTGTTCACTAAATTTAAAAGTGTATGTTTAATTTTGAAAATGGGTTTTGTTATTTTTTTACATGAAAATGTTTGTTTAAGTTTAGTTTTAAAATGATTTATCTTAAATTTAAAAATTATTGTTTTGATTATTTTAAAAAGTGTTTCAACCAAGCATACATAATACATTAAAGCAATAATAAATTATAGAAATAAAATCATGGTAAATAAACTTTAAATGCATATTTGTCATCTTATCGCTGCTCCCGCTGAAATGTTAGCATTCATAATCATGTATATATGCATATGTACATGTCTTCATTGTTATTTATTATTTATTTATTATTTATTTATTATTAGTATTGTATGTGTTACTACTATTAATATTTAATGTTATCGATTCGTTATTATTATTATTTTTATCATTTAATTATATTTATAGTTGTTATTACTATTCTATTTTATTGTTTATTGTTTATGTGTTGTTATTAGTTATTATTATCTATATGTTATTATCGTGATTTGTATATTATTATTATTATTGTTATTATCATTATGGTTAATATATATTTCTATTATGATTTATATATTATTATCATTATTATCTTCATTTTTATCATCATCATCATCATCATCATCATCATATATTATTATTATGATATTATTACTATATTATTATCATTTTTATTATTTATTATGTATTTATATTATTATTATTATTATTGTATTTACATATATACACTTGTATATATTATCATCTCTGGTATTAATATTACTATTAATTTATATTATTATTAACCTGAATATTTAGATATATATATTTTTATTATACCCATATGTATATTATTATTAACCTGAATATTTAGATATATTATTTATTGTGTATATATATGTATATTATTATCTTTATTATCATTATTATTGTTACTATTTACATATTATTTAATTTTATTTTATATCAGATATTATACATATGATTACATGTTACTGTTAGTTATTATTATTATATATATGCTACTATTATTATTTATTACTGTTATTCTTAATTATTATTATTATTATTATTATTATTTTGTATTATATATATATATATATATATATATATATATATATTATTGTACGTGTATATGTATGTATACATGTATATATATATATACAAACAATATATGTATATATTATTGTACGCATATATGTATGTATACATGTATATATATTGTTTGTATATATATATACATGTATACATACATATACACGTACAATAATATATATATATATATATATATATATATATATATATATATATTATACATGTATATATATATATTGTTTGTATATATATTCAAATATAATATATATATTCAAATATATGTTATATTATAATCTTTTGTTGTTGTTATTATTTGTTATAATCATCATGATGATGATTATTATTATTATTTTTTTATTTTTATTTTTATTTTTATTATTTATATATATATATATATATATATATATATATATATATATATATATATATATATATATATATTATTGTACGTGTATATTTATGTATACATGTATATATATATTGTTTGTATATATATTCAAATATATGTTATGTTTTTATATGTATATATTTTTGTTTTGTTTTGTTTTGTTAGTATTATTGTATTTTTTTGTAGGGCAAATGTGCAGAAATTAGGTGGTATGTATGTAAATCTCCTCAATTTTTTTTATGTACCGAAATTGTGTTGTATGTAAGTATAGACAAATACATAGAAGTTGTGTGTTATGTAGGTAAAACTTTATTTATTTATTTTTTTGTTGCAAACGGACAAAATTTGGGTGGTATGTAGGTAAATCCTTATTTATTTATTTATTATTATTTTGTTTTGTTTTGCTGTAAAAAATTAAGGGGTGTGCATGTAAATTTTATTTACTTTTGTTTCATGTGGAATACAAATATAAAGTGATTTGGTAGTATTTATGTAAGTTTTTCATTTCTTTTACGCTATCTCTCGTGCCTACACGAAGAAGAAGAGGGCAAGGTCGGAGAGGGGCTAACCTGATCGGGACTCGCCGGAGGGAAGGGTTCGTTGGAGGGAAGCTCGCCAGAGGAGGTTCGCTGGTAGGAGAAGAGGGAGATGAAGAATGGGGCCGCCTTGAGATGAGGTGTTGATGATGAATGAGAGGAGGGGGAAGCTGCTTGGTGAAGAAGAAGATGGTGGATGAGGAGATTTATAGAGATAGGGAGATGGAGAGAGAGGCCTGGGAGAGAGGGAGAGAGAGAAGAGATTTATTATTATTATTATGTCAACAATGCGTCAAATTTAATTTTCGTTGAAATTTTAGTTCACGATCGATCTTTTTGTAAATTAATTTTAATTTCGATTAATTATGAGACAAATAAATGTGTAGGTGATGTGAATTTCAGTGTTTACGCAAGTTATGCAAGTTGTGGCGTTCATGAGTGTATGGATGAACCAGACCAACCAGGGTTATCCTAGGGTTTGCAGACCCTAAGGGAACTCATCTTTGAATCCTCACAAGTTGGTCTTAACCTTACAAGCGTTGGAGGTTTATGACCATCCATATAAGGTTTCAAAGAGAGCTAGAAGGTTTGAATTTTTATGTAGGTGGGTTCCATCTTTAGTATTAGAGGATAGTAAAAAAAGGAAAGTCCTATGACTAGATCCTACGCACTGAGAGGAAAGAAAGACTTCATTAAAAATAAGGTCAACATATATCCGAATCATTCAATTAGAGGATTGGAGAAACAAAAAGCAAACCAAGTGGTTGATTTTATTTATTCGATCAATCAATGCTTATAGAACATAAACTAAAGAGAAAGATTAAATTTAGATAAATATTCTTTTTATAAAAATAGGTGCTAAGTACTAAAAATATTTTATTTAGCTAAGAGATAATAACTATATATATGTATTCAACTCATATAAGGTGCTAAGTACTAAAAAATATTTTATTTAGCTAAAAGAAATAACATGTTTTCATTGTAATTTTTCATTACATATTTATTGGATGGTGATGGGATTTCATGGTCGATTCTAGATAAATAGTTACTCTTCTCTTCACACAGATTCTTTATTCTTAAATAGTGAAAGGGATTTGAAGCCTCTAAACATTTACTCGATCTCAACCTTTACTCTTCTGATTAAGAAGTATGCTTGTGATGCATATTTTCTTAATTAATATTAGTAATCTTCATATTATTTATGTATTTACTTTGAAATATAAACTTAAATTTCAAAATAATGAGGAAATATTTTCTTCACGTAACACCTAAATATTGAAATAAACTTGAAAAAACAAGTGATACAATCATGTTTTAAGCATAAAACTTAGAACAACAGCATGCTCCCTGTTACAAATAAATCCTACATTACTAAAGTTCATATTGCAAATTACATAAGCATCTTCAAAACATTGATAATGCCAACAATAACAATAGAGTTGCTATTATTATAGAATTAACTAAGACCAAGATAATCATAAGGAATCTTAGGTCTTCAAAATTCTTTATAATTGTGTCTACAAATGTTGTTATTTCTTCATAACCCTGGTTATATGTTGGATCACCAACTTCATCAACCCACTTAAAATAGTTACAATTTCCCTTTGATTTATTTGTAGGGCATCGATAGAATTTTCTACCATAGTTATCACCATTACGTTTTGTATGCACCTCATAAAAGCAACTTGAATTCACAATACATTTTACAATATCTGATGCCCTTTGAACTTGCTGAATTGATTTTGCCCAATATGTATAATTCAATCATGTAAATCAATGCTGATAATATAAATTAGAGCCCATTCTTAAAAAATAGAATACATAAATGAGAATATGTTTGAAATGATACATTTTTTTAGTAACTTATAGTAAAACTTGAATTTAATGATGTCATTTATGTTGTTCAGCAAGTTTTAGGTTAAAATCTTCACAAATCATTTTTTTTTTTTTCGTTTAATCGAGTATTTGGTAAATCCTATTTGAAGAAGAATGTACAAAATTTAAGGAATCTGAAGCACGCGAAGGGGTTGAAGAAGGGGAGAAAGATGTGATTTACCTTTATAATAGTCCTTGGTAGAAGCGGATGAAAGTGTTTTCCTCAATGGTCTTTGGTAGAAGCGTGCGAAAGGAAGAGAAAGAAGGAAGTTTCAGAGTTCTTTGTCTTCTGTGATCCCGATGTTGCCTTCCAAGCTGGCTTTACAATCTCGGTGATGGTATTAGGTGAAGCCAGGCGAAAGGAGAAAGAGAAAGATGGGGTGGTATTGAGTGAAAAAACTCCCGTTCGTAATACACATGTCGAATTGTGTGCGTAAAGAGGTTGTTGGGAATAACCTCACAGTACCCCCAATAACCTTCCGTGAATCTGTTTTCATATATTTGTAGATTATTGGGGGGTTACAGTTGAGAAATAACTTCCTAATAACACGACATAACCTCCAAATAACCTCTGAATAACCTCCTTACGCACGTAATTCTGCGTGCATATTACGCACGTAAGTTTTTTCCGGTATTGGGAGAGTGAGAAGGAGAGTTTTTGGGTGGGGATTTATAATGGAATGTTTCCAGAGTTATAACCAAAGCTTTTGTTTGTGAAATCCGTAATATGAAGGTTTCGGGAGAGAAATTCATAAATATCAAAGTTTGATGTACGTAAAAACTTCTAAATTATAAAATATGTATAAAACAAGATGTTTATTCTCATATTCCAAGGAAGGTTTTCTTTTTCTTTTTTTTTTTCTTTTTTTCATTCTAGGGTGGAAGTTAAGTGTTAATAAAACATAAGTTAAAAATTAATGGCTAAATCATGCTTTGAATTCGAGTTTTCTCAAAATGGACTTTTTTCTTCAATCACTAATGACAAATTATTTCAAATTTTGATAATTTCAATTATTTAATGCATTTTAATTATAAGAATAGATTTAAATTTACATTTATTTTTAATATATTTAAAATTTTAAAGATACAAAAAAATGATAATTTTGACTTTTTACTCCTTTAATTGCCCTCATTTGAATTAATATTGTTATTAAACATTTATTTAATAAAATATCCTCAAAATAATTTTTTTTTTAAACAAATACACATCTTAATAAGGGTAATAAAGAATTTTTATGTCTTATTGGCACAAATTATCTTTATTTATTAACATTGAGTTTTGTTGTATCTAATTTAATTAACATGTTCTACTCATCAAAATTTAATGATTAACAATCAATGAACCATTCAAAGAATTTAGATTTAGAGGGGGATTAGTTGGAACTAAATCAAATTAGAATCGGTTCAGATGTAGTTCATATTAAATTTGAACCTTATTTGACTCGAATTCAAACTTGGTTCATTTGAATTCAATCAATTTTTTAGTTGAAATGTCACAACTCGATTCTTCAACAAAGATCTTTTGATGGTTGTCACCTCAATAGTGGGTTTCAACCGAACCATGCAATTCAACGAAAATTGTATGGTTCATCCCTTAAGTACTCCTCTTCTTACTATTTTCCATCCCAAACATAACCTCATCATCTTTTATATATATATATATATGAGCTATATGGTCTGAACCAAACCATGCAATAGGGACAGAGATCTTAAGTTCATGTATGTACTTGGCAACAAATGCTTATTCTATAACTTTGTGTGTGTGTGTGTGTGTGTGTGTAGAATTCCATCTTTATTTTCATTTAAATTCTTTTAAGAAAGTCTATTTATATTTATGTATGTATTTCTAAACCTAAAATTAATTTGAAATTACTAATTAGAATGAAATATTCTAGTTAAGTTAAATCCTTAGGTTGAGATTATACCTCATGGTCTTTTTTAGATGGTAAGAGCAAACCCTTTAGCCACATGTATCACTTATACATTAGGTGCTAAGATTGATACACCCTAAGATGAAATATAATTTGTAGTTTTTCTAAATACAATCATAATGTATATTGTTTGTGTTGGTTATATATTTACCAACATCAAGACCATATAAAAGCAAGATCAAGATTTGTTAGCTTATATCTTTTATCTTAACTTTAGATAAATATTTTGTTATAAAATTAGGTTTAGGTTGTATACACACAAGCTCAATCAAATTTTTAGATTGTATTAAAGAACCCAATTGCATTAAGCCTCTTAGTTATTATCTATTTCTTCGTTTAATGTTTGTTTATCACACCGAGTATACCTTATGGCTTTATTATTAAAATGTTGCTTGGGCTTCATTCACACGAGTAGGGTCTTAAAATATATTTTTTTTCTATAAAATTAATAGCTTATAAACAACAATAATATTTTTCATTAATGATTAAAATTTTGGCAAACTTTTTTTGAGGTAAATGAACCACATTCCCCTTGAAATTATGTAGATTGAAAGGTCACATATCATGCCTCTCATGCCTTTTCATAAAGAAAAATTCTTAACAAAGATCGATCCGAAGCATGTTTACAAGCATAATATGGCTAGAAGTCAAAGAATATTAGTAAAAGCTTCAAATTAAGAACATGGAGTATTGTAGCATTCTCCTAAGAATTTATTAGCATCCTTCAAATACCTAAGTTATACACAAAGAATGGCCTAATCAACCTTAAGTATGCAAGTAGATCTCTAATCTTGACTGCTAGAAAGGAAAGGAGTAAGCAAGTAGATCTACATGAGTTCCATCTTGTTTGTTTTCGTTATTTGCCTCAACACAGTGATAAGTTACTCTGATACATCTTCGAACGTCGCTATGCAAGTTAGGGAGAAGAAAATTCATGCCTTTCATGTTTTTTCATAATGAAGAATTTTTATCTTTCGTTAATCTAGTGTTGGTTCCAAGACAATATTTCTTAGAGTTGAACCTGTTTAGTCAACATCACATTAAAACAAATAATAATATAGTGTTCTCTAAATAACATATTAGCATGATATAAAGATCAAAGCACGCACACATATATTAGGCTTCAATTTTTTCTAGAAACTTTACTAGCTTTGCCCTTCTTAATAGGCATGCCTCAAAGAACATTATGCTCATATACCTATAGATGAGAATAATAACACCTATTTTGTATAGATGAATGAGCACTATTTAGATTTTACCATACATATATATATATAAAGAGAGAGAGAGAGACTCTATGAAATTAAAGCATTACTACGAGTCCCAGGGGACCACTAACATCAGGATCATGTAAAGAGAAGTGTTCTTGTGTAGTGTCTCCTAACTTAAGTTCAAATATATTTTTATTATTGAATTAGAATTGGATTGTATCATACAAGCCCAATCAATTTTTTTTTTCCTTTTTACTAGGGGGTATTAAAGAACCCAATAGCATTGGCTCCCTTGGTTATTATCTATTATTTATTTGAGTGTTAAGTTATCACACCAAGAGTATTTTATAGCTTTATTATTAATGTGTTTTTTGTAGCTTCATTGATATAAGTATGCTCTTAAGATATAAATTTTTTTTTATATAAAATTAATAGCTTGTAAAGAACCATTAAAATCAACAATGTGAAAATCTTTCCTTTACAAAAAATTATTTTTGTAATGTTGGGTTATTTGGTAAGAAATTCTTAAGAGTAAATGAACCAAATTCATCCAGGGATCATGGGGATTCAAGGTTCAAATATTGTGCCTCTCATGCCTTCTTGTAAAAAAGAAGTCTTCACCAACATTGGTAAAAAAATAGTTCACATACTTGGCTTCTCCAAGGGCCAATGCCAATAAATTGAAGAATATAGTCAACTTCAATAAAAAGTGAGATTAACAAGTGGACCCTTAATAGATATGAACTTATGTAGCGTGCTTGTATGCAAGTGCATGGATACTACTTTTTTTGAAGGCACGTTACTAGCTTTTTCCCTAGTAGGCATGGATCAACAAATATCTTCATAATATATTTATACATGTTAATAATACTCTCTATTTTGTCTAGATGACTTTGCACTTTTTAGCTTTCAGCAGGTACTAGGTTAGTAAGAGTTTGTATAAAGTTAAGATACGAGCATAAATCTAAGTGGAGTACCAAAGGTTATTGCTAGAAATAGTCAACAAATGCTGTATATCTATGGTTCAATACACACATGTATGTAAAAACCATTTTTTTTTCCTTTTTACTAGTGTGTATTATAAAACCTAATTGCAGTGAGGCTCTTGTTCATTATTTAATCTTTTAACAAGATTCATGATGTATTGCATCACATACACATCACCATCTTTAGTGTGAATAAGACAACGCTCATTAGACTATGTGTACGTACTAAATTTTTGTTAAAAAAACATGATTCAAGTAAAAATTGAACAGAATTCCAATGTACAATTATGTTATGCCTAATGAAATTTAAAATTTAAGGCTCAATATGCAAACAAGGTTTCAATAAAGTTTAAAACTCCAATTTAAGTTCATATTTTATTCGTTTGTTAATGTAGACTTTTCATTTAATCACCTCATATTATAACCAAAACCTATGAATGATGAATGCATCAAAACTAAACAATCAAGTGTAAACAGCAATAAACCTCCTACAGATGATGTTGGAAAATCAAAATCGTCCTTGTAAAGGTTCACAACAATTATATCACAGGAGTTCTAAGATGGTTGAAGAGAGAAGTTATGAGAAGAGGAATGTTCGAGCAGTTCCTTTGTTTGAAGTTCCCTTTAATTATTAGTCAAGGATTATTAGTAATATTTTAATAAAAAAAAAGGTGTTTTGGACTGAATAGTTTTTTGATATATTCTCCAAATAATTAGATGGTGAAAAATATTTGGCAAATAATAGCTATAATGAATCATATAAAGCTAAATTTGACGTCTGAAGAAATGTTAGTAGTTCCAACCAGCTTTTAGAGCAGCGGTGTGGTGACCGTGTAGTGTCACATCACTTTTTTTCATACAACAACAACAACAACAAAGCCTTAATCCCACTAAGTGGGGTCGGCTACATGAATCCTTTTTCTCCATTGCGTCCTATTTAGTGTCAAATTTTCATTTAATTCTAATAAATTAAGATCATTTTTTATGCAATAAGCCCAAGTTTTTCTAGGTCTGTCTCTGCCTTTCTTAACATAAGTTGTATTTAAAACATCACTTTTTTTCCTGTTTGGTAAAATTGTTGTTTTTTCAGAAAGCTGCAATCTGACTTTTTGAAAAAAAAATTTGTGATAGCCTTAGCAACTTTTTGAAAAACTTCTGCAGCAGCTTTACAACAGCTCTTCTTCAAACAGTTCCAGCTGTGCCAAATAGACCCTAAATAGGTGCTCCTATGATTGCTTCAAGTTAGCTGTAGTGTTGCCTTCACGGAATAATATTGCAACACATGATCCTTCAACTACTGAATCCATGTTGCAATATCAAAACCAACTAAAGTTCAAAATAGAGGGATATTTTCCCAATAAATACGCATTTATCTTTCAAAGAGAATGAAAAAAATTAAACTAGGAAGAATAGAAATTTCATTCGCTGTTGCATGGCAAGCTGAACATATTTACGTTGGAACATTAATTTCTATGCAATGGATATCAAAGTAGTTAGCAGGTCATTGGCAAGCCAAAAATAAGAAAATAAAAAAAAAGAAAAAAAACTGCTAGAGTCGGAACCCTGGACTGAAAAAAACAGAGCCTTTTCAATTAAGTACACGCATAACAAAATGGCTAACCTGCAGGCATCAGATATAGCACACGTTTAGATGTCGGAACCCTGCACTGAAAAAGAGTAGCAGTAAAAAGTGTTGAATGTCTTGCCTCCAAACAAGAATTTCAGTAATCATCTTGAACAGAAGACTATTTCCATAAAAGTTAACCGAAGACTATTTCCTGAATATGAAGACAAGAACTGGTCCACTTGGTCTATTTGCAGTTTCAAATTTGAAGCAATTCCAGCCCTCAACAGGCAGGCTGGATGCAAATGAAAGGACAGCTTCAAACTCTTCCCTATGGTAAATGAGAAAAAAAAAACAATAATAATAATTACAGTCATCCCATATTAAAAAGAGAAGCTCCGCATTTTACTTTTTATTTTTTATTTTTATTTTTATTTTGGTTTTTTTATGTTTTGATTTAAAATAAAACATATTTGATATGATATAACATTTTAGCTATTTTTAAAAACACTCAAAGCAATTTTTAGATGTGTTGCGTGTTCTTAAGAACAAGTTAATTTATTTAAAAAAAAAATTGAAAAACAAGTAAACAATGCTCTAAATAAACATGTTTAAAATAAAAATAAATACAAACAACAAAAAATAAAAGTGATTCCAAACTAGCCCTTAAGTTGTGGGAGTGGCGATGTGGGCTAAGACAAAAGACCTTTAATTACCCTTAACCACTAGAAGAATAATTGATTTTCACTGAAAAAGGGAAATCTGGTTTTCGTAAGATCCTCTTTCTCATGCATATATATTGCAAATCAAGTGCATGTGTTTATAAGCATAAAAGTTTTTTGAAGGAGCCACCTGTCTGGAAGTAAGAAGCGTAACAAGGACATACCTTCCACCAGGATGACCAACATAAGCTATAATGCTGATAAGTCCCCCAGGGGCTATTATCCTACTTGCAGTTTGCAATGCAAGTACTGTTGTACGTGGCTTTGTAATTATGGCCTTATCTCCACCTGGAAGATATCCCAAGTTGAATGCTATAAGCCTGAAGAAGAATAGGCAAAGATGTGCATGAATATTGTAAATTTGATTCCCGAGTTAAATCTCTGCTCAGAAATTTAGTGAAAGATATGCTAATAACAATCCAACCATTTCCTTAGTCTTGCGGCAACTGTAATAGATAAAAAAACCATGACAAATAAAAGGTCCATGGAGAATTTTAATGACGTGGAAAACTGTAATGACCTGATAGGGGTATCGTTTGATAAAATATCCTCCATCCTGCTGTGACATAGTAAAGACAGCTTAACCAGTTCCCTCTAAAACAAGCAAGATTGCATTATTAGCTTTGGTCAAGCGAAACTGGTAAAATTTGATGACAGTCATAGATATGTACATTGATTGATGAACATCTAGCATGCACTCAAACAGAAGCAAAGCAGATAGATAGAAGATAGTAAAACAAGCGTACAAGTTAAGTAGCTTTGGCAAAATTGCATAACTGCTTTAGAATGGAGAAACAAGTCAAAGCTAACGACACTAACATAATAAAAGTAAGATTGCATGATCATTGATCGAAGAAATCCAGTATGCACTCAAACTGAACAAAAGCAGATTGATCGAAGATGGAACAATAATCATATAAGATTAGTAGCTTTGGCAATGTTGCATTAGTAGCTTTAGACAAGTGCAACTGGCAAAAGCTGATTAAAGTTATATTATGTTCAAAGATTGTAGAACATCCAAAATGTACTCAAACTGAACCAACGCAGTAAACATGGCATCAGTCCTATAAAAGTGTCATAATTTGCAGGTCATAAATAACCGCTGAAATAATGCTATGCTTAAATAGCTCTTGGATATCTAGGCACCTGCTCTTCAACAACAGATTCTCTCAACAAATAATTAGTATTCTCTAATGCAGAATTCTGAATATCCAATCCATGAACACAACCCCTCCTTGAATCATCAGCTATCAGTTTGAGCAATGCCAGAGTATCGTAGCCATTACCACAAGTAGCATCAACTACTCTATCACCTCCTCGAATGACGTTCTTCCAGATTCTGAAACCACATCACCAAGGAGAACAAAAGCAAACACTATAGAAAGCACTCCGTAAACAGTTTGAAATCTAAAAGATTTAAGGAAATCAATTTAGAAAAAAGAACAGATGCATGCCTGTCAGCAACCGCAAAGTAAAGCTAAATACATAAAATAAATATATTGAACGAATATAACTGGTTCAGAAGAAAATACCCATTCAAAGCTTGATATTACATGCTCCTAACGCAAACTTAAACCACTGATTTCACTTAACCAGAGGACAAATCATGCTAACTTATATCAAGCAGTTGGTAGTTCATATTCTTTTAAATGCCTCTCATTTTCCCATTTCTTTTCTTTTTAGTTTTTCACATATAATACACACTTGCAGCGATTAGACTAATTAATTGTATTTAAGATTTGTGTAATTTCGAAAATATTATACTATAAATACTGAAGAATCAAAATGAGTTGTTTGTAAACAAGAGGTACAACTGGAAATTCAGGATTTCACTTTTTTATAAAAGCAAAACGATAGATCAGAATATTCCATTTTGTCTAATTTTCAGTAAGCGTTGGGGACATGGTGTAGCAAAAACTTTTTCTGAAGTGCTTATTCAAAAGTAAGTTTTTGTCAGTACACTGATTCATTTTTATGGAAAATAATGTTTCCAATTTAGGCAATTGCAAATAGTAGAAAGCTAGAATTTCTTAGTTAATGATGAAAAGAAAATTAAGCAGTGCATATCCTCTTTAATGAGTAGTGGTCATACAGCTTCAGCAAAATTTTCACTGATGCAAGGGAAAATTTTATGCAGAGTAAAACAGAGTCCTTCATGAGTAATGCCATGCCAAATTCCAATGAAAGTGCAAATCACATGCTTCATTTATAAACTAAAAAATAAAAATGCAACAACTTGGCTGAGACTCGATCATATCCTATTTATACCACATACAACTCAAAGATTGAAATTTACACATATAATCCCTATAGAAGAATTATGTTGAATCACTATTTAAATTTTCTTATCCTAACAATTCCTTGTTTTTTAATTGAAAGTTGTACTACACAAAATATAGCAACACATTAACATGAGTCCTGGGAATCAATATATGAGTTATTATCTGTTGGAAAGTTTAATAATAAAAAAGAGTACAAAGTAGTGAGGTGAGACCTGATAAATCAATCTGGGAAAGGGCAGGATGAATTATTACACTGCATGCCTAATGAAGACAGGACAACATTGATGGAAAATTAAATGGTCATATAGGATAGGCTATAAGAAGGTAGGTATACAATGTTAGATAGAAAGGCCATATTCTATGCTAAAATTGATTTTATCGTAGCATATGATTTTGTAATAACAAACTCATTTTAAGTAATAAAAAAAAATAAATTACTTTCAAAAGTGGAGCTACCAAATCAGAAATAAACTTCTTTACAGGACTATGGAAAAAAAATTCTTTCTGCAAAGTTGTAAGATGAATCCTTGAAAAAATTATACACGTGAAATGAATAAGTAGTTATGTACATTTATCATAGAAGTGCAAAGCAAAAAACATAAGTGAGAAAATAAAAGAAGAAGAGGAAAATCTGCTATCAAGCTCAGTAAATCGATGCTGTAGTAAACAAGGCAGCTTCAGTAGAATTTCGTATAAGTGGCTAAAAATTGTGTTAATATAGCTCTCCTTTTGATTGTCCATTTATTGATTGGGGTCGGGAGTTTCGAACGCAACGAAATGAGCTACGAATGTAAAATGATACAAGCAAAAAACTATACAAGGCACACAACATAAGTGTATACTCTAGCTCGGACCAACAATCGGTCATAGAATGTAGTAAAGTTGCTAATTCTTCTGATGGTACTCCTCAAGTAGCTTTTGTTAGCTTGGGTGCTAATCTATGTTGAGGCAGTTCAGTGATTCCTGTGATAACCTTGGGCAAAGTGCCTATGAGCTTAATGAAATTCTCCCTCAGGTGGCTACTGAGTCCGCCTTACACTCGACTGATAAGTGCCTTGCACTAGACTGGCAGGTCCGCCTTTTACCTTCATTGGTGGCCTCCCTCTTCCTAGGATATGACTAGCAAATCCATCTTGAACTTGGCTAGCAGGTTCAACTTGAGACCGAACCGGCAAGTTTGTCTCCTTATCACTTATTGAATCCATCCATAGAGTGTATATTTGATTTCTCGATTCTCTTATATCTTTGAAAGATAACTAGAAAAAAAAAAAAAATACAAGAGATTGATATAAAATATGATTTTAAATATTGGGGTCAATACTTATCTCGTACTTTTGGATGAGTTTCATGCTTTCCTATGTTGAATTCATTGCTTTGCTTCCTTGTGAAAGGATAATTAACACAACAATTAGTATTTAAAGTGCATGGAAAATGTAGGCATGAAATCTAAGACAAGCGCATAAAATTTAGCTAATAGATTTGACTATTTTTGTTGTTGTGTGCACATTACCATGGTTTGGCTTCTATAAAAGATCTATATCACCTCACCGTGAGGAGTTTGTAAATCTCAGTTCCTTTCTATTCCTTCACTATTTGAGCTCTGCATTTTGCGTGAAATGAAAGTTCGAGAAAAAAGCATGATATTTTCAAGGAAGCCATGATGGACACCAAAAAGGGATGAACGGCAAAGAACTCTAAAAGAAGAAAAAAATAAAGATGTGTTGGCCGAGGTGACTAAGAATATTGAGATATTCATCCCTATTATTCAGACTACACTACTATGGTCGTTATCGACAAATCTCTTCATCGTAGCTGCTTTGAAGCACGTAGCCAAGGGACCTATAGAGTCAGTGAATAAGAAAGAGTTAGTCTATAATTATTTAGGTGATTTTATTGATGTGTCAATGTTTTTATTTTAAGGTGGTCATGACAGATATGATCATTTCAGAGATAGAAGTTGCCCTAGAAGTGAAAGGTCCAACTGTTGAGGTAATAGAGATGAAAAGTAAGTTATCTTCTGTTTATGCTTGGGAAGTATTCTTTCTAGCTTAGTTCTTTTTCACTGACTGGCTCAAAGAGTATCTAGCATTTCATGAGTGAAATTTTATATGATCAAAATGATCAAGCTGAAGTTGACCTTGAATTTGCTTTGATGATTACATTGCAGAGTTCTTTGGCTCATGACTTCATAATCAACTTGATGCTCCTTTCCCTAGCAATGAGAAATGAAAGTGCCCATGCGGCAACCAAAGAGGACAAAGATGTTAACTTTTAGATGCATTTGGAGAGGCATGAAAAGGCGACGTGGGTTACCATATTGTCTAGCTCCTCTTGTTGAGGGTCCTGAGAATAGACAACCTTTCCCACCTAGTGCTGGCTGAGAGGTAAATATGTCAAAAAGGTAACAACAAAGCTCTTCCCTAGTGAGTTCTTAATACATAGAAGGAGATATTAAAGGAGGTGTGCATAGTGAAAAGCCGCCTAAGTGCAACAAACGAAGCTGTTAGTGACTCAATAAAAAATCCAATAGCTAAAAAGATTGAAGTCGCTCTCAAAAGAAGGGCCCTCAAGATTTTGAATCAAACAAATTCTTAGCTGGAGATATGTTTTTTATGCAGCACTATGATAAAAGAAACGCGTACCCATTGATGTCCTTGTTGATCTTTTTAAATTTTCTAATTTATTTCTTCGAGAAGATCCAACGGGGAATTTTGTTGACATTAAGATTGTAAAAATATTTGTAATTGTAATATACCTGTATTCAGTGTAAAAAAAATTCAAAATCATTTTACTATATTTGCAATGCAGCGTAAGTTTTTATTTGATGTTAGATGTCATTCAATATTCAAACTTGTTATAAGTTAGTCATATTTTTTATTTGTTTTCCTAGTTGTATTATTTGTCAAGGAAAATTAAGTTTTTACTTGATATTATTTTAGTGTGTTAGTTGTGGTGAGCACATGAAAGTTGAGAGTTATAGTCGACCAAAAAAATCAAATTTGATTAAGTGAGGTAGAGAATCATTCTCTAATTGTAAAAATGTTAGGCGAAGGGGGCGAGGAGCTAAAGCCATTTTTTCCTATTCCAAAACATTGCGTGGTAAAGATGGTATTCCCTTCATAATAAATGTGATCTTTTAAAAATAAAAAAATTCCTAAAATAACCTGACTAGATGCTACCAAGAATAAAATAGACCCGAACATCTATTGATAGTTGCTTTAGTCTGTTTGGCGCTCTCTGAAATCCAAAACTTCTCTCCCTAGAATCTTTCTTCTCCTTTTTCTTTGTAGTCATATTTTTCCCTAAAGAAACGAGTCAATCAAGTCCAAGCGTTCAAGTATAAGGGTTTGTCTGGGGTGTCATTCATGAGGGCGAACTTTATTCAAACCATCTATGTGTTCAACAACTTGTTCCTGGTGCCTCAAAGGGAATGAGTTCCTTAATTCCTTCAGTCATACAATCTATTGCTATGGAGATCAATTCCGCTTTGGCTTGCAGTTCCTACTATGCACAAATCTTATTGACACTCATCCAAATTTTGCCAAATTCAATAAAGAGCACACTCTCCTTTATTCTATGTTTACACAAGAAGCAATCCCAACGGAGTCTCAACATTTCTGGCAACTCTTCATAAACAAGGGATTCAAAGAAAAAAGCATCTCCTACCGATGAACAATAAATATTGTTCATCTTAAATAATAAAAAAAAGATTATTTTAATTGTTTTTGTATCTGGTCAATCAAGGGATAATAAAAATATTTTTAATTGTTTTTGTATCTAATCAATCAAGGCCAGGCTCACATCAATCTAATCCACCTCCACCGGACCTTTCCGAGGTCAAGGAGATGATTTTGGCAAATGTGAAGAAGATAATGTAGAATACTTGGGCCTATCTGGCTCTTCATAACGTGAAATGAAACTTCTCATGCAAGTTATCTTTTTATTCATCTTTTGACGTGACTTCATTTATTATTACTTTAGGAGGAGTTTGGATTTGTGATTTCTTTTCTTTTGTTTTTAGTAGACCCCAATGCATATTTGATACAAGCTATCTTGAGAGGTGAAGCTCCTGAAGGAAGGCTTGAATAAGAAGAGAACATCATAATAGAGGGTGAGTGTCGAGGACCCAAAGGCTAATGTCATCGATGTATCAAGTAGCAGATCAATAACTGCTAGTTGCTCACTGAAGGCAATTACTTCTTTGTTCAGGGAGAAGAAGAGGTGCTAGAGGTTGACTCACCTTCCTCTCCCATGACGGTTAATGCCTTGCCTTCTGACAATGTACTAGCAGAAGAGACTCCAACGGCAGAGCCTATGAAGGTTCTTACAACGAGTACTAAGGTTGCAAGGCTGAACTCAAGTAGCCATTCATCAATAATAGAGCTGAAGTATTGACGACCTCTATCTTAAAAGGCGTTTCTGGGGCTCGGCTTGGGCAAGTTGTGAGCCAGTTCGCCCCAAGCTCACGAGGGGGTGCAATCCTCACGAGCCTTACGCACTGGAGCACCCATTTATGCCCGCAAGCTCAATTTGCACCCCACGGGGGCATACACCCCACTATTGGGTTGAATATAAAAGAAAACAAGCATTAATTTCCCAAACATCCCGAATCACGCCGATTCACACATCTCTCCCGCAACAGAAGGCGATCCCGCAGCTTTCAACTTTGTCTCTCACACATAGTGTGACTAGTAACAGCTAAAAGTTGAGATCAATTGAGCAGAAGTTTTTTTTTTGCTCAAATATGTTTACTTATTTTTTATATGTTTTTAAGGTGGATTTATGTTGATATCTTGAAGATTGTAATCCTTGAAGTCCCTTAGTACTTATATTTCATATATATTTCTTATACTGTGAGGCTTATGCCAGACACATTTGGTCTTACGCCTTGCCCCGTAACCGCTAAAATGCCCTGCCCAATGCTCATGCATTTTAAAATATTGTTGACGACCAATATAGCTTAGAATAGAAAATAAAAGAAGCATCTGATCATTCGCATCAAGGGGCAGGAAATGATTGAGCCCACTATCAAGGTTAGTAAAGTACCCCTAAAGATAACATACGAGTTCGATGAGTCAAACATGAGATGAAAATATCACAACATTGAGCTTTGTCATCCTAAAGATAGTCTGGATGCATATAATATTGGTTGGGCATCACTGAGGTCACTTCAAGAGAAGATTGACCTTACTTTTCAATCTAATCTTCATCTAGTGGTGATGAGGTCTATGGCCTTGCACTAGCAACATTTGTTCAACTTTATAGGCTATTATAATGATCAATTTAAAATAATAAAAGAATAACATTGGTGAGAGTTATTTCAGCAACAATGCATTGGTAACTTGAATCAACGAGGGTTAAGGCTGATAAGGTGTGAACACTTAAAATTAAAATGTAGGTATAAGAATGTTGAGTTTACATTTGAGAGATCGCTATACAAAGGGGTCAAAAGAAAAAGATGGGTGAAGAGCTCGAAGTCGCTTGTCTAGAACAAACAAACTTGAAGACCTTTACAAAGTTATTAATTCTAGAACAAACAAACTTGAAGACCTTTACAAAGTTATTAATTCGCCTACAATGCCCAAGTATATTTCAAACCAAACTCGACGACCTGTGATGGGTAGCCATTTTTGTTTAGATAAGTTGACTGAAAAATGGATTGGTCCTCTTGCTTATTCAAACATATAAGTTTCTACACTACAACTGAGGAGTCGACTATCTAAGACAAAGGAAGTTATGCTTCATTTATTTGTTTATTATTTTATTTTCTTTTTGTTGATTTCTATAAAGAGCGAATGTTATGGAATTAAAAAAAAATCTATTTTTTTATCTCTTTTGTTTATTTTTCAATTTTTTGTGATGCTATTAAGTTGAGTTCATAAATTGAGCATATATAACATGTATGCCCTTCAATCCAAATGAGAGATCTAAGATGCTTGAGTAGACTCTTAGGCGGTGAAAAAATCATCGGCACTTCGGCTATTTCCGGGCTTACTTTGTAAATAAAGTAGGCAAATCTTTGAGCCGAGTGTTATTATCATTAGTGCGAGAGCCAACTCTTCGGGCTTCTTAAGCACACTTAGCTTTCATTTTTTTTGGATTGATAATGAGTTGATATTGAGCTAAATAGGACCTTTTCATCAGCATGGCGGCTCTTCAACCATTAACTCTTGCTTTAATTTTATTTTTCTAGGCACATCATCGTTTTTAATTAGTTTCACTTTCTACGGTAATGATCATTTAGACTTTAGACTCATTGTAAAATAAGCTCTTGTGCTACTCATGGCAAATCTTATCGTGAAGGAAGACTCAAACTATATGCCTTGGACCTGTTCAAAGGGGATACGTAAGGGTGAACGATTTTGATGCTTTATAAGCGTGTTCCAAGCAACTTCTTCAAGATGATGCATAATACTATGTGAAAAAAAAAACAAGTCATCAAGGAGACTTTGTCATTAATATATTTTATCTTTTATTTTAATTTTGTTATGCGAGGAAAATAAGGATATCGTTCCTTCAATTCATTAAATTCAATTTCTTCCATGATATGCAACTCGAGGAGAAAAAAAGGCAACCTCTTTCAGCTCAATTAATCCTTCTTGGAGATTATGGCACCCCATCAAAGAGTAGCTGGGTTACAATTAAGAAAGAGTTTTGCTAATATCAATTAAAAGTTCTAACTTTCGAATTGATCAACCTTTACTTGTTAACTTAGGTGAATATTTTGGAACCAAGTCATTGTGTGGATCTTATTGACTTGTTACTCGATTCAAACTCATAATATAAGACAAGTTCTCCAAATGTTAATTAATCAGCATGGTGACTTTATTTCAATTATTTATTTTTATTTTAGGTTAACCTCAATAGCAAAAAAAGCATTAGGGATTCTGCTTTTTTAGGTTTATTGGATAGCTGTTTTTTCTATATTATAACTCAATGCTAGAAAGAAAGTGACCTCGTCAACTTGGAAAATTCCTTTCTTGGGGGTCGAATGTCTCCCTTAGAGATAGTCATCACAGTTATTTAACTTTTATAGTTTTCAATCCTTAAGTTGATAAGGTTCACTTTTGCTAGTAGAATTCTAACTAAGGAATAAAATTGTTCTATCACTGGCCATGAGTTTTAAAAATTGAAGTTTGGCCAACGAAGGTCTAATGCATTTTAGCAAAAATCCTTATATACTTTTAGTTTATCTTTTTTTATGCTAAATTCATTCTTTTGGGGCAAATTCTATCTAAATTTTTAGTGGGATGAGTTTTTTGAATTTTCTTGAGAACGTATACTAAAAATGAACTCCCTGTAATGAGCAAATCATGTGAACAAATTTATTTGTGAGTGCAATTTTTTCCTTTAGGAAATAAAAAACTTTATTCAATAAATACAAGTAATGAAAATAAATTCTAAGCAAATAATGGCCTGAGATTCTCCCTGCTCCATATTATAGGGTAATCTTTTTCTGCACAAGTCAGTAACCAATATACTCCCGAGCTGTCCAACTCTTTTGAGAATATATGACCTATCCCAGCTCAATCCAAAGTTACAAAGTGCTGTTTGGCGAGCTATTGAGTTAACTTTCATAGGTACAAAATTTATTTTCCTAGGCATATAAGTTGTAAAATTTAGCCATCTCCTTTTATCTTCCTTTTGCTTCATTGCCAATAGAATCCTGAGTTCATCTAATAGGTCAAGTACTATATTTAGCCATTTCTTATTTGATTCTCTACATTCATCAAATTCATGTTCCAACTACCATAAGCAGTTGTGACTCTTCGGCTATGTAAAGTGGGCTCCATACAGAGGAGTGCCCCGGCTCTATGTGAAAATATGAAAGATATTTGTCCAAGGCCATTAATAGTCATCACTAATTAGCCAGACTATACGGTGTATGAAAGTGCACGTGTTGTTCATATCAAAAAGAGGTAAATCAAATATTATGCCCACATGAATCAAACTTAAAATTTATTAAGCAAATTACTAATTTTAATGTATCAAAATTTTATCCAAAAATAAAACCATCTTGAATAAATATATTTCATCTAAAATCTTCATTACACAATTATAACTTTTTGTATGTTTTCAAATGATGACAGCCTCCAAATTTATGATTTACCAAAATTAGATCTATTGAGTTTTTGTGCATGAAATTTATCTAAGATATGTTGTCAATCAAGAGCTTAATTATCTTCTAATCTCTGTCCATAACTAGAAAACCTAATCACTTCTAAAAATTATGTATATTCCTATCCTAACTAATTTAAGTTATTGCATGCAAGATATCTCTTATAGTATTGCAATTTCACGAATACTACATGCTTATATACTTGAGAAAACATTTGCTTCATTCTATTATTCCTTTAGGATACTTCTGATATCTCTGGATCACACTAACTTTTGAAAAGTGGCATTCAAAGAAAAACAGCAATCGTCAAATAAAGGTGTGGCAGTGTTCTGAAAGGTAGAGAGTGAGAAAATTGCTTCAAACATACCTTTAATAGAGGTTTGAAAGGTTATTAAACCAAATAAATGTACATTTAAAGATTAATAGAAGTTACATACTATTGAAGGTCAATATTAAGGTAATTTTTTTTTATGATTTATATAATAAGCTAGCTATTAAGCAAAGAAAAAAGAATATATAGAGAAATATTAAAAGAAAACGTCTAAAATGGTCCCCAACTATTTATGGGGAGCTATTTCAGTTCTAAATATAAAAAAAACTCTAAGTTAAACATTAGACTTATAAAATAAAAAACAAAATCATCATATCATTAAAAGTAACTAAAGTTGACATTAAAATTTCAAGAAAACATTAAAAATGAGGGTATTTTAGGAAATTGTAACTTGAAACTTTTATAAAATATAAGGAATATTATTTTAAATTTGCAAGATTTTGTCAAAATAATAATAATAATTGCTAAATAATTTATATATATTTCTATAGACATCATGGGTTATCCTTGCCATCACAACTATGAGAATTCTTAGACTGCTCAATTAGAACATGCTGAAGGATTGCAAAGTTTAATCCCTAAAAAGGACTCATTTCCATGTTCATTAGGATTAAAAGATAGATTCCACACCTATTTATAAGGACTAAATAATAGATTCTGCAAACCATCCTTGAAGCCTATCCAATAAAGCGTCATTAGGGAAAAATATAAAATTCTCTTATATTTTGTAAACATTGCACACTTTAGTTTTTAAAGTGAGTCATTCCTATGCTTGTAACTTGAGCAATATAGTGAAATCAATCACACAGTGGATGCAGGAGGATTCTTTAAAACACAAAATCTGTCTATCTTAATTCCAACACAACAGGCATAAAATTAGAAATTTTCAATTCAAGCAAAATAATACTACTGTAGTTAGGCTTCCGCTAGGTTTGAAGTGGCCAAAACCTACGAATGAGCTACATCAGTCGCCTTCATTCTTCCATCGATAAAACTCAATAAATCATCCTCAGCTCCTAAATTGAACACCAAAAATTAAGTCGGATTATAAAAAATTCAAACCTGATTTAAATGATTAACAGCGCAGCAAAATACCAGAGATTGGGAATTTGTTGGCCAAGAACTCCAACGAAGGGCCTTCCTCTCTGTTTGAACTGCCCCCAGAGCCTCTGGCGGCGGATGCAACAAAGCGGCATCCCACGGGAAATCTCTGTAGAAGTGAAACGCGGGCGGAACGGAAAGAGGGTGTACATTTCAGAGATGGCCAAACAAAAAGGTTTAAGATCAGAGGTTGGGCTTGTGTGAGGAACTTGGGGAGGAGAAAAGAAGGTCGCGAGACTCCCATTCCCAAAATGGGGTGGTCTAATCAGTGAGAGAATGCAACCCTTAAGAATCAATGATTTTCACATCATAGAAAACTAATGGTCACCTCAATGGAAAAAAATTGCGTCCGGAGAGCGTACGTAAAGATGATGGTATATAAGGATTACACGAGAGTTACAAGAGAGTTACAAGCGTGTTATAACCTCTTTGTACCTTCCGTGTAACTCACTTGTAACCCGTGCTTCTATTTCATTCATTTGTACACGAGAGTTACGCGAGAAGTACAAGAGGGTTATAACCCCCGCGTAACTCCCGTGTAACCTCCGTGTAACTCTCTTGTACATTTTTACTTACCCATCTCTGTGTACGCTCAAAAAGTATTTTTAAGTTTTAAATTCCACCAATTTTTTTATTATTTTAAAACACTTCTAAAGGTAAGAAAAAATACAACACCCAAATGATCACGAATCACAACAGCAACCTGCAAGACCTGAATGCCACTCTTCCTTTCAAAAACCTTCTCAATGTGGTACTAAATGTTAAAATGAGAAGGGTGGGCCAAGGAAAAATTTTAAGCATTTTTACATACATCATATCACCCAATTCTTATGTATTTACCTGTCTTCATGCTAAATGAGGTGGGAGAAAATTTTCAAGGTAGGAGGGAATTTTCTAAGAGAATTTCCATACATACCACATAAAGGTGGGGAGGTCGGATAAAAAATTTTCAAGGAGCAGGCTTTTTAAATCAAACTTGATGAATCTAATGCATGCTTAAGGATCAGAACAATAGGGACGGTGAGAGAGAGATAGAGATAGGGACGGTGAGAGAGAAATAGAGAGGAGAGAGTGCACACAAACTCATCATCTATGGGGAGAGCTCAATCCCTTCTCTTGTAATCGTCACTTTTAATATATAAAATGGGTCACAGAGCACAGAAACACGCCATTCGCCTCTAAGGGACAAGTCTATGTGCACTCTCTCCTCTCTCCCTCTGTCTTTCTCTACCTCTCTCTCACAGTCTCTATCATTCTAATCCTTGGGCTGCCTCACAGGACAAATCTGGATTCAACATCCTAATAGTGTGGTGAGCATGGACCATGCTACCAACAAAAGGAGAAGCAACACCAACGAGGGAAAAATACACTACTGAGACACTCTTAACAGGGAGCCGCCAAGGAGTTCTTGAAGCAACATATCAGAAGCAAAAAAAAACCATTTTCGTCGTCTTCTGAGAGGCTTTAGGTTGGAGGAGAGAACCACAAAATGGATGAGTAGTTCCTAACGGTCGTAACAGTCTACTGGAGAAGGCCGACCAATGATATCCAAGAACGCTTGGTTGATTCCGGACGACTTTCACCCTTTGTGCCATGATACCTAAATCCTTTTAAAGTTTTATTAGGTCCAATTTAACACTTGGAGAACTCGAATCCAAGTAGAACGTGAATAATGACCCCAAAGAGGTTCGCTTGCAATAATAGTCACAATGCTCCCGCATCTTAACCTTGATCTGCATGCCTAAATTAGATAAAAATTTGGAGGTGGTTCCCTGCCCAGTAGCGGCAAGTTCCACGAAGGGTATTCTCAAATCATCCTAGGTAAGTCTTAGTGATTACCCCCGTAAAGGCAGCGACAAGATCTGTCTAATTATGTTGAAGGGTAACGCCCAACTGAGGCGATAATCCGACCAAGTAACTGATAACCTAAGAAATGTAAGACATAAGCTGGATGCCAATATCATAAAATAAATTGACTGTGACACCATAGATGTCTGATCAGTGAAAAATAAAAAAACTTATAAACAATGATGTCATTAATGTCTGATCAGCACTCAAACAAAAAATTTGACCCTTAACGCGAAGCATAAAAAAACATCTCAAAGCTTAACATGGATAAGCTCTAGAGGTGGTTCATTTCCCAGTATCGACAAGCTCCATGAAGGGTACATCACAAATTAACCCAGTAGTGAGTTTTGTCAGTTACTTATGCGAAGTGTCAATCCGACTGAGCGAATGAGATAGGTAGTATAAGACTTGTGTCGGCCCATGACATAAAAAAAACTGACAATATTTCAAAGATACCATCAATCAATTCTAACATTTATTACCAAGAAATTATCTTAAGAAAATAAGATTGTAAAGGTAAAATAATAAAGAAGCAAAGGTATACAAAATGATCGAGAAGCTTCATCCATTTTTAAATGTAAAAAATATATAAGTCTTTTATATACAAAAGATTTCATTTACACAATATATCTTTTAAAAAAAGTATTTTCCAGAAAACTTTTCTAAGTTTTAAGAGGACGATTGGAGGACCCTCCATCACCTCCAACATCTGATTCACCCACCCCACTGCCCCGAGGACCACTTGTAGCTTGTTTACAAGGCAACATGTTCATTCGACAAGGCATGACTGAATGAACCAATCAATCATCATGATGCTTCCAGCTTGACGCTATTTACTTAGAATCTTTTCTTGCCACCGATGAAAGGGGAGCACTTAAAAAAAACTACTCCTCAGTCTTCCTGGTTGCGACATAAGATCTAATATAGTAGCAATCTGTCCCGACCCGTAATTACGTAATTTATTTAACTTCTTAAAGATGCAAAAAACTTGAACAAATTTACATTTAACAACTACTGTAAAAAATAAATATGATATAAAATTATTTAGTGACTTACACATTATGGGTACTACTCAAGTATATAGAGTATTCTTTTAAGTTGTCATAGAAATTTCTATGATAACTAGAAATATGTCTGCTTAAAACCGTAAATAAAATTTGCAAGAGAATAATATCAAACATTTTGTAAATGAGTGTAAACTAAAGTTTGCTAATTCTAAATTTCAGAAAAAAGGTAAATGCAAATGTTCTAAAAGTGTAAAGAAGTGTGATTAAGATAAAAATTTTGTTTCCCTTGCAAAGAGATTGTAATCATGTAGGAATCAAATGCATAAAGATAAAAATGAGGTTTTGTGACAAATAGAAGCATACCTGTTCTTTACCCTCTCCTAAGTATATAAAAAACATTGACTAACTTTCTCGATTACCCAGTCAGAACTGTCTAGCCTCTCACCTCTAGAGTCCCACAACCTAAGCCACTATATTGGTGTAATTCTTAGAGTTAAAGTACTAAAATTTAAGTAAAATTGGAAAGGATCTTTCCTGTCACTCAAGAAACACCAATTGTATGAACTTATCTCCCTATCTATTTGCACTCCCATTGGATTTTGCATCCTCTTTTTCCAAAGTGAAGTGTGGTAAACACAAGTTGGGTAAAATCATAGCCCTCCTAAGCATTATGTTTCACAACAAATTTTAACCTCACAAATAGCCAGTTTGTAAAGTAAATGAATAATAAATGAAAATATCACAACAAATTTTAGAAATAAAAGAAATCTTCAAAAAATTTTAACCTCACACATGATTACTTCTTAATTGCAAGGAGAAAGAAAAAAAAAAACTACTTAGAATTCATGGGGGATAACAAAACAAAACATTATATTTATTAAAACCAAGTTTACAAAACATAACTTAAATAAAAGAATAAATACTTATCTCAAAATTTTCTGCAAGCAATTCTTTGAAGTTCCTTGGCCTTCCTTGACTCCACAAGATTCTCACAATACTCAATACACACTATGGTGGCTGCCTACCACTATGATGGTATAACCCACTAAAATCAACCCAAAAATACTAGGAACTTTTCTCTGACTCCTTAAAACTATTTTTCTTCGTGTAGAATTTGTTCCCTTTTATAAAGATCTGAAAATAACCAAGGGTTACTTAAGGAACCATTTCAAATTCATCCAAATTCATTGAATATAGGTATAACTGTTTATGGTGCTTAGGCACCAGTAACCGATGCTTAGGCGCCAGCCTTGTAGAAGAAAATTTTAACTACCTATCGCTTAGGCGCCAGGTCATTTTTTTCTTTCAATAGCTCAATTTGACCCATTTTGCTCCAATTTTGCCCTTTTTTTTCCTAGACTCAATTTTTTGTACCTGAAATAAAAAACACACAAAATATCATTCATTAAAATGCAATATCCTTAAAAATAAGCATAAAATACACATATAAAAATATGTAATTTTATTGCGTGTCAATTCTCCCACACTTAAATGTTACTTGTCCTAAAGTAACCTTTTACTATGTAAATATTATAACTTAGGGTAGTGGGTTTTATTTAAAGATTCCTATAGCTTTCTTCCTAAAAATGTGATTGTGAAACTTTTAGAAAAATTTTCAATAACTCAGGTTAGATCTAAAGTATAAGAATATCTAGTAAACAAGTCTAGGAATTTTGATTTTCTTATTCATTTCAAAACTAATCATAAATTGTCACACTTAGGAATCTTAGAAGAATTAAAACAAAAGAGTTATATATGAGAACTCTATTAGTATAGATTTAACTAATACATTTAACATTAAAAATAAGTACAAAAATGTAAATAAATTCCTTCCTTTAAGAAAATTCAAGTGAAACTAATTTTTAATTAGGCATCTCCTCAAGCTTCTCCCCATATATTTTTCTTTTGCTTTTCTTTTTCTTTTTCTTTTTCACATATTTTTCTTTCAGGATCATTTCCAATCTTTTTTTCTTTTTTTTATGTGAGGATTACTATATCTAGATAGCTTTTAATGATTTTGAACTTCACTATTCTCCACCTAAAGTTAAAAACATCTCACATTTCTTACTTGATAATGTGTATTAGTACAAAAATAATTTTTCATAAAGTCTCCAATTCTTTTAGAAGTGTAGATCCAAGATCCAAAGTATTTCAATAATACAATTTTTTTTACTCTGAATAGTAAAAACATATCCCTATTCTCTTATACCAAATATCTTAACTCTAAAACTCCCCTTTATTACTAGAAAATTTTTGCATAAGTCTACTATGACATTTTCAAAATAAAAAATATAGTTCTTTTAAAAAAACATCACATACCACAAGTTATGTTTAAATAATTTGAAAATATATAGTTTATTGAGGACAAATAAAGTTTATTTTAAATATTTTTCTCCCTCCCCCAAACTTGAATTTTAAACAATGTAAAACATTAAAGTATATAACAAGTGTTATGAGAGAAAATTTCAACAATTTTAATTATAACAGGGCTCTAAACATGGAAACAATACCGGTACAACTAGTAAAAACATGTGATGAGCTGTAGTAAATCTAAAATCAACATGTGTAACAGTAAAAGTGCAGGGTAAATGACTACTCTAACACTCTCATTAGATTATGGTGATTCACCATTTATTTAGTGGTTTATTTTTAACCATCGACTATAAAATTTATCCATACTAGGTGTTTTTGGTTCTTTTTAAAGGAACTCACAGTCACCATATTGGCTATTTCTATATCGTCATATAATTATCTTTTCTAAATAAATCTCCCTCTCGGATCAAAGAAATGACCCAAAGATGAGAGGAATCGAAAAAAAAAGAATATACAGTGAAAATAGACAAAAAAATTTAAAAAAGAAATATAGAAGACTTATGAATGGTAATCCTAGTGTCATAAGTTTAAGAGTATACATCCAAACTAAATATGATTGAACTACCTCAAAACACAATATCTATGAAGAGAATCCCTACCTAAGCCACTCATAACCAAAAAACCAAAAAAGAAAAAAACATTTTTGTTATGGGGTCAAGAGCTCTCCCAAAGGAATGTATCCCTTTGGTTAATTATATCATTGAGGATACCTAAAAATACTCTCGATAAAAGGGGTCTTGTTTACATTATTATGGTAACTAGTGGATATGTCACAAAAAAGATGGTTACTTTGAGCAGAGGCATCTCGCCGCCTCAGAAGCCTATACCGAGCCACATGGGAGAGGGTAAATCCCTCATATCCATAACAGATGACATAATGTGGATGAGTGAGGCCTAGGAAATAACCACGCCGACTTAACAAGAACTTCCTTATGCTTTAAAATCTAACCCATGCATAAGGACAGAGGGTGAATCACCGAATCCCAAACGAGCTGCAGTATATAGGATCGTCAAGATGATGTCAAAGATTTTATAAAAGGATGAATGATCTTAAAGGGGTTCAGTAAAAGGGAGGTAAAGAAATCTTAATGAGTAGACATAGTCAGATCAGGATACCATGGATCTGTCATCCCAGTCTACCTAGTCGTGAAGGTAGTTGACCCAACCTAACCAAGGACCCTTTATCGGCAATCCATGAATTTCATCATCTAAGGGAATCCCAATAATGTTAAGGGCAAGTGAAGAAAACTCTAAGTCCTATGACCCTCTGCAGGAAAAGTATGTAAAGGTGGGACATACCCTCCAAAATAGAGAGAAAACCACTGTAGTAGAAAATAAAAGAGAGGTTTAATTACAAAGTTAAAATCACTCTCATAAAAGGACTTATACTCATGTTGGTCATCAAATAGGAAGGTGTCTGTTTATTTGAAAAATATGTTTAATTTAATATATATATATATATATATATATATATATATATATATATATGTGTGTGTGTGTGTGTGTGTGTGTGTGTGTGTGTGTGTGTGTGTGTGTGTGTGTGTGTGTGTGTTTGTGTGTGTGTGTGCGCGCATATATATAAACATGCACATATAATTTTGAAAATACGAGATCAAACTGATCTCATATATTCAATAGTTTGAATAAACAAGCAATACATCACAAGTCATGCATCTATCCTGAGGAATTGACACATTGCTTAATAGTGAGACTCGATTAAACAAAATAAAGAAATTTATGACATTTGTTTTGATATGAGAAACCTTTATGTTGACCGACAGGTTTCCCTACCTAATATAAAGGATTAGATAGGGTTTATGATAAGTTGCGTTCTTAAAGTTTTCTATAAGGGCAAGCCCCTATAGTTAATTACATCTTAGACAACCGAAGTCACTTAAGAAACTCTCGATTTTAGATCAGAGGTATGTCTTCATGAATTCAAAGTTTAGGGCTTTCAAGGTCGAACATAGGAAATCCAAATAGAAAAGATCAAATTGGAACAGTTATTATAGAATCCAAAAGAAGAAAGGTAGGGGATGTCACGAATCCTGAGGAGAACCTCGGTGACTTCCCAAACTATCATATATTTAGCTTCAATTTCAAAGAGATATTATTTAATGTTTTATCTTGTTAATTTTATTATTTTAGGGCTTACACTTAACTGATATAAATTATACAAATAACCTAGAAGATAAGAGAATTTATGTTGTATCGAACGAAGGCCTCGAAATCTAAGACGAGTTAAGGCTTATATTGCACAACATGGTTGTACAAATGCCTGAAGATAAGTTGAGGATTTATGTTGCACCAGTAAGACTACCTCAAAGTCCTATGAATTATTTTTTAAATTTTAAGGAAAGATTTGTTATTGTAGACTTGTTTGCTCTCCCAAAGATGTCCTTATGCAGGTCCTCATCGTGCTGCCCACTGTATATGCTTCAAGCTCCTTGTTAAAGTAACAGTTCTAGGTCTAAGGTTAAAAAAGTTTTACCATGTATGTTTTAAATGCTTTGGTTTTGTTGTTGTTGTTGTTATTTTGGTTTTGGTTTTGGTTTTGCATGTAAAGTAAGTAAATGCAGGTAAGAAAATGTGGTCAAGTAAATAAAAGAACTGCAACACATAAAATGAAATGTGTACTTAGACTTCTGCTACCACTGCATGGTTAGTATCATAAAACACAATATAATTTGCAGGAATTTTAGATAAATTATAAAAAAAGAAAACATGAACTCTAGTGTACAAAGGTAGTAAAATGAGTGGTAACAAAAACATGAACATGCAAAGCAAAACAAGTAGTCACATACGGAAGACCAAAACTAGGTATAAGATATCAGTAAAGGTGGGGGCTCAAAGCTAGGCTGTGTGCTTCCCAACTCTGAATAAAAACTACCAACTTGATAATCAACAGAGAGTAGTCCTAATATTGATCCAAATGAGTAACCATGGACATTTACAAATTTTCATCAAAATTCTTTAATTTTCATGCAAAAGTTGTTGTTTAAGTTTTCATGCAGAGTTTATTTTAACAAGAAAAAGAGACTTTGCTTTGGTTTTATAAAGTAGTGTAGTCCACATGCTAGTCATTGTAATCAAGCTAGGATTACTTACAACCTAAGAGCGTTGGGGGCAACAATCCCGCCAAGAATCAGTGAATAGTATAATCAGTCCTTTCCTCTCTCCTCATTGAAGGTCTTTGAGGTAGAAGATAGTAATCTAAAATTCTCACATCGTATCCCTCATTTAGAACATATTAACATTATCATTATCACGCTAGCCATCTTGACCTCAGACTTATACCAGTTCGATGATCCATATGTGGCAGAAATTAATGTCCCCAATTTCTCACAAGGACTCAAATACCTTAAAGAAGACTCAAGTCCTTGAGCATTGGGTTGTAAATATCAGATAAGTAATTTATGGCATTTCTATTGATTTAAATGAATTAACGGGTCCCGAGGCATAACTTAGTGGGTCCCAAATGTTGGATGATTTTCTTCATCAAAGCATCCAAAAGACTCCAAAAGTGTTTCAGGTGTTGTTCTAAATAACTTTTAAAATCCATTAAATTGTTTCGAGTTCTTTTGAACTTATGTCACTAAATCATTCATCTTGTATTAAGTTAGGACTTAGTGGTGATATTTTAACCTAAGCTCAATGAGCCTTAATGTTCTAATTATCCAATGAGCGAGGTAACTAGTCATTCATTTGATGTTCTATTTAAGAATTATGTGAATGGACACCCTTAATGGCAATCTAAATCATTGAGGAATTCCTACCCTCCATAATAAGGGTTAAGCCAGTAGTGTTTTCAAATCGGATAGTTGACTATGTTATTCTCTTTTAAGCCTCATTGGATGATCTTTTAAATAAGCCCTAATTCACTACCCAAGCTTTTAAATTTCTCAAGGGTAGATTTGTAATTTTAAATATCTGAAGTGTAAATTCCTATCAAATAGATTAAATCATCACTCAACCACTAATTTGGGGCTTCTGATTAGTGAATTAACACCCTCCAACACAAGCCCCTCACATTAGGATCTTCTAAACTTAGCTATCTTCTAATACTTAATAATTTAGTTAATTACAATTATATCCTTTAACAAAAGGTGGTGTGAGTTGGTTTCTACCACTTATCTCCTTATGTTTCATTCATCCTAAGAAGTTAATTATAACCAGAGTTACACATTTACCTCTTGGTTTAGTTCTAAATCTTAATGAGGATAAGAAATCTCCAAAATTACCATTTTGCCCTTAGGGCCTCCGATCTCAAAATTCTTTAAGTTTAACTCAAATGAATTTGAATTTTTCTATTACCCCATTCAAGGGTTAAAAGAAACACCAAAGGAGAATTTTTTATTTTTCTGAATTTATTTAAGTTATATAATTATTTTAATTTAAAAATAGGAATTTTTGAATGATAATTAAAATAACTAAGTAAATAAGGTTTTTTGTCCTTAGAAAATTTATTGGAGGTTCACTTGAGTTAGAAGACCACTACGAATAAATTTCATGAATTTTTAAATTAAATTTTAATTTTTATAATTATTAGATGACCTTTTTTAAGGAATAAATAAATAGTAAAATATATTTTTATTTTTAAAATTTAATTTTATATTTTCATAAATTTCTTTGACCTCAAAGAACACAAAGAAAATTATTTTATATTTTTTCATTTTCATTTTATTTTTATTAATTTTTAAGTGAATAATATGCAAAAAAAAAATAAATTAATTATCTTCACCTCAACTTTATTTTTTTTAGGTGCCCCTGGTCATAAGGAACAACCTAAACCGTTTTTTATATATTTTTTAATTTTTATTTTAATTTATATAATTATTTTGAATAAAAATTCAAATTTACTTAGAAATTTGATTTTTATATCAAAAATAATTTTAGTGGCGCTAGGATTTTTACAAGAGTCTTATGAAGTGGTAAGCTTCAATTTGGCCCAATTTGGTAATTATTTGAATTACTTTATATTTTTCTAACTTTTGATGTACTTTTTTTTTTTAATTTTAAAATAATAAAAAGATTTTAAATTTCTAAAATTCCATTTTTATTTTTCCTATCTTCCTCTAACCACAATGAACCTACCAAATTCATTTCTATAATTTTCTGATTTATATTTTAATTTATATAATTATTTTATGTAAGATAAGGGTGATTTTTTTTTTTTGAAAATTAGGGGTTTCCATGTTAAAGATGCTCTCCGACTTTGGAAACATCAAAGAACATCCATAATCATGTGAGAATGAATCTCCCAAAATTTCCATTTTTGTGACTAGTATTTATGTATTTATAATTAAAATAAGTTTCAGAGTATTTAATTAATTTTAAAATAAATATAAGAAATTTAATTTTTTGTACACATTATTCTCCTATATTCATTGAGTATAGGAGTAATGTTCTTTAATTTTTACGATTTTTCTACACCCAGTTATGTTTTTTAAAGTTTTTGTAATTAAAATAAATCAGAAAATACCCTTTTTAACTACTAATCAACGTCAACCTCAGAGATTGCTAAAGCACAAGCGGCACACTCCCATTCGTTGCTGCCTTCCGCGTCATCTGACACGCAGCCCGCGGTTCATGAACCGTAGATTCGTCTGGCGCAATCTAGGTCGTTCGTTGAATACATGCGCGATCCAACGGCTGCTTGCCTTCGTCCCCTATTGGTGTAACCCGAGAACCGTCCATGCTAAAACCCTAATATCTCACTCAAATCTCAACCAAATGGCAAAGGTTTGTTTCTACACCTTCATTTAGTCCAGAACAACCTATCTATATGGTCACAAAAAACCTATCTATATCGTCTCATGCATATGAATTTAAACTTTACTTCATAAAGACCAAAACCGAATCCAGATTTAGGGGAAATAGATCATACCTTAGCCACAAGAGGTGAGGCCTCGATTGGGTGAGTTTTGAAGCTTTGTTGTGAGGCCACAAAAACCTCCAAGCGTTGGTTCGAGCAGAGGTTGAGTCTGTATAAGAGTTCCACCTAAGGGTGGTTTTGGCCTATGTGAAAGTCTGGTGTAGAGGACTTGGGAGAAGGAGCTTTTGATTGGGGAAGTGTTACTAAGCTCTAGTGAAGCTTAAGAGCACTTCACTTTGGAGATTGGTGGAGTTTGAGGGGATGGCCATGAAAATGCCCCGTTTTTTGGCTCTGAAATTGAGCCCAAGCAGGGGGAATGAGGGCTAGAAAACAGTGGGGGTGAGCTTCTCTAGGCTGCTGGAGGTCTAGGAGAATTTTGGTAGAGTTTTGTTTAGGTTTTGGTCACTCTCTATACTTGGTTGTGAGGTGGTTGTGTTTAAATTTCCATGGAATTAAGGCTTAACTGGGTAAGGCCAAGGGGTGCAAATGGCTGCCTAGGTGGAGAGCTAAGCGGCGTAAGTGACAAATGAGGATGAGCCACATTAGATGGGTGGAATTTAAGCTTGGTTAATGGGAGAGGCTTCTCAATTTTTGGTTTACAGTCACTAGGACGGCTAGCCAGGACTGAGGTGGCAACTAGGAAGTGTAGGGAGATTAGTGAGAAGTTTAAATGTGACCAGGATGAAGGTTTAATCCTTTGATGACAAGGTTGGGTCACTTAGCCAAATTTAGGAATGGGTTCCCCAATTTGGGAGACCCTTGGTCCATGGCATCAATTTATGGTCATTAAGTAATGTGATTAGCATCCTAGGGTGCTTAAGTATGACAAAAATGAGTAAGTTTAATTAATTCAAAAGTTTTGAGGTGGATATGGATTTAGGTTTAAAATGGGGCTTTAAGCTTAAAATTGGATTTGAGCTTGACTTGGGCTTGAATCCAAACAAAATGATAGCTCAAATTGGTTTAGGAGAATGTCATAAAACAACCAGGAAACAAATTTCATGGAATTGAATTGATTGCAAGGTTCAATTATGTGGAATTTTGATTTATAGTTAATTTGGGCCATTTCATTTGGAATTGAATTTAGGGTTTGGAATTGGGTTTGGTTCAAATTGGGTTTATGCATGATGAAATTTGATTTGGATTTGGAATTGGGAGAATATAAAATCAATTTGGTGAAAATTGGGGGTGATTTGGGGCATTTAGGCACTTAGGGGCAATTTGGGACTTCTAGATAATTTTGGTGGATTTGAGCACAAATGAGGTCAGTTTATGGTTCAAATTGATTTTGGGGACATTTGGAGTGAATTTGGAGATTTTGAAAATTTTTGGGGCATGAGGGGCATTTTGGTAATTTTGGCTAATTTGGGGGTATTTTGAGAATTTTGAGGAAAATTGGGTATTTTGTTCAATTTGAGTGGTTTGAAATGATTTGATATGATTTTTAGAGAGAATTTGGGCAATTTTTAAAAAAAATTAGGGTTTCAGAGGCATTTTGATAAATTTTGAATAATTTTGGGGCTAAAAGGTCAAAGTTAGGGATTTTGGTGGAATTGGGATCAATTGAGGATGCTAATCATAATGTTACCCGTTTTTTAGCCATGAGACCAAGGAAATCCCCATTTTGGATCCTCCATACATTGGTCATAGCCAAACTCTAGCCAAAGACTAAGGGTTTGGGGGACCACCCACATGAGTTTCCAAAAGAGTTGGGAACCACGTTAAGGATGCTTGGTTTAGGGTTTTAGGTTGTGAGTGAAAGTGAGGGGTTCAGGTGTGTGTGTGCAAGAATAACTAAGTCCACACTACGCAAGGCTAACCTAATGCCAAACAGTCGTATGGGGAATCTTCTTGAGCTCCCTTATGTTGGTTTCATCCTACTGAGTGCTAGAGGTAAAAACCAAACATGTGAAACTCCAAGAAGAGTAAAGAAGTGTTTTTTTAATGAGGTAGGGTTCCATTAGTAGTCCTCTAGGATAGTCAATAGGAAAGTGCTATGGCAAGATCCTAGGCTTCTAAGGAAGAAAGATCAGACCTCAACAAAAGTGAGGTCAACATCCATCTAGGTCGACGAAGACTCTAACACCCTAATCGTATTAAACAACTGCCTAAGAAGAAAACATTACTTGGTCGGTCGGGTTGAAGAAGCATTGGGGCTACTCCTTGGGACATGTAGAAAGATGCAATTATCTAAAGTTCTAAGCTTAGAGGGTATATTAGGGATGAGTTAGGAGAGAAGTCATGTTATACAAACCATTTTATAAATGGCCTAAAGGCCCTGTAGAAAAGTAATGTGAAAGTTTTAAATAGTTGAAACATTTTAATCTTACTTTTTGATTAATCTTAATATTTTTTTAATAGGATTTTTATCAACAAAATTATTTTAGGTCCTTAAAGAGCCTAAATTGCATATCATAGGATTCATAGATAAACCACAATCAAAGAAAGCATAGATAACAACACACTGCGCATGGTAAATCAAGCTAAGTAAAAATAAATAAAATAGGTCAAGTGTCGCTGGTTCTGCAATGTATTTCAGAAAACAAAAAGGCAACAAGGCTTCACATATACATGTCTAGTTCTAATGCTATAAACAAAGTAAAAAAATCTAGAATTAAGGTATGTGTCAGCCTAACTTCTCTTGGTCCCCACTACGTGGTTCCCATGTTAAGTGTCTTAAAACCATTGATGTACCTTACTTTAGTACATACTCTGCTAAGGACTCTAAAATGTACATAATAAAGTTTTGAAAAAAAGACTCAACTTGCAAGAAAATCATGTTAGCATAAAAGCTATCAACATGTAACATGGTGAACCATGCCCTGTGGGAGGAATTAGGAAAGCCTAAATTAAACTTAAGTCATTTTGAACCTCGGATTCAACTTAAATTGAATCTTAAGTCTAATCTATAATAAACTGAGCTAAATATCCTCATTAAAAGTACAACGACTCTCATTAAGAAGTAAAGTATAGCGAATCTCATTAAAATAGATCATGCAACAAGTGTCTTTATATGTGAGCCACCTCCTCACGAAGTGTACAAGCTTTTATCCATGTGCATACGATGATGTGTGTGGGAGAGATACTTGTAGGTGTGGGTGCTCAAAGAGACACCCAAACATGTCGAATGCTAAATTAAAGAATTAGGGCTCTTTTATATTCCTTAATCTTAATCATCCAAGCTTTAATTAATTTTCCAATATTTAGGTTATTTAATTTGGGTTTCTTCTTTAATGATTTAAAGTGGTTTAGTGAGTTTCTACCATTTAAATTCCTATGTTTCAATCATCCAAGATAAAGTTAGGATCAAAATTTTACCCTTTTCCCTTTGGTTAAGCCTAAAGATTAATTAAGGTTGAAAAATTCCTTTTAATTACCTTAATGCCCCCTTAAGCTTATTTATTTCGTAATTCATCAAATCAAGTTCAAATGAACTTGAAATTTTTATGTCACCTCACTCACATGCCAATTAAGTCATTAGAGGAGAAAATGTGATTTTTCTGATTTTAATTTAGTTTATTTAATTATCTTAATGAAAATAGGGATTTTTAAATAAAAATTTCATAACATGATCAAGAGGAAGTTTCTAACCTTGGGAAAATTATGGGAGGTTTCTATTGACCAGAGGATCACTTGGACCAATTTTGGTGATTTTTTGAATTTTATTTTATTTATTATAATTATTTCAAGTTTTAGAGTATTAATTAATTATAAAATAAAATTAAAGTTGAAAATTGAGTTTTATATTTTTATTAAATCCTTCTGACCTCAAGGAGCTCAGAAAAATAAATTTTATATTTTTTTGATTTTTTTTGAATTTTTAGAATTATTTTTAGTGAAAAGGTTGAAAAATTCATTTTTAACATTAAAAATTGCCTTAAGCCTTTGAAATTCAATATCTTTATTTTGAAGCTTAGGAAAAATATTTGGTTAATCCCTAAGTGATTAGGGGATCAAATATAACATTTTTATGAATTTTAATATTTTTGTGATTTTTATAATTTTTTAATTATTAAAATATTAAAAGTTAAGTTAAAAAATGAAGTTTTTTTAGAAAAATCCAATTTTAATTTTCTTGGACTTCTTTGATATCAGAGAGTCCACAAAAACAATTTGGTAAATTTTCAAAATGTATTTTGGGTTTTATGAATTTTTAAAGTTTAAATTTGGCTATGTTGCTTAGAAAATTCATTTAGTGGGTTAAAACATTTCCAATTGACTTTAAAATTTTTAGGGGGTTTCATATTATCCTATGGAACAGTGGAGACTTGATTTTGAGTTATTTTGATTTTTAATTTGCCTTAATTAATTTAATGTTGGTTTTGGATCAAGTGAACCCTTAGGATTATTTACAACATTTTAAGCCATGTTATAATTATCCCAAGCTCCTCTGGTCATAAGGAACCTATTTTAATTTTCCTGGAATTTTCCAAACAATATACTAATTATTGGAATTAAAATACCAAAACAAGCATAAAAGTTTGGAAAATAGATAACTCCTCAAGGACATAGCCTCTGGCCTTGGAAAATTCAGTGAATATTCTCAAGATCAGAGGCTACAAAAGCCCTATGGTCTCATGCCATGGTGAATTGTGTGTGTGAGTGGAGAATTAAAATACTCAGATCAGTGTTTAATTAATTAAAAATTAAATAGTCAACAAATTAACTTAATTCTTTTTCCACATTGTTCTCCTCTGTTCACTGAGCAAGAGAGCATTTTTAGTTTATTTTTGTGATTTTTCTACATAAAGATATAAATTTTTAAAGTTCTGGGCATTTAATTAAATAAAAAATACCCTATTTATCTACTTATCCGACGGGCGCCACGACATCCTACGGCGGGTCGAAGTTCCACGTGGCGCACTCCTGTTCGACGCTGCCACCTGACTCAGCAGCCACGAGGCCAGCAGTTCCGTTTCAAGCCTCCATCCGACGCGATCCTGGCCGTCCATCCAATACACGCGTGAATGGACGACATCCATTCATCGTCCCTAAATGCCCTAACCTGAGAGCCGTCCACACTCAAACCTTAAGATCTCCCTCATTTCTCAACCAAATTACATGATCTTGGGCTCTATGAACTCGTCTCAACAAGGCGAACACATCTATATGGCTATGATGCTTTGAAATTGACTCAAACAAAATGGAGAATCAAAATAAGCTCTCGGGAAGGAGGAGTTCAATACCTTGGCTTTGAGAAGTGAGGCTTCAATCAGAGGAGCTTGACACGTTCGTTGGAGTCTGGGGAAGCTAGGGATGAAGCCTCTGGTCGTGGTGAAATGTTTAGGTATGATTTCCACCAAACCCAATTTCAAGCTTTGGTCTCCAGCACAAATGGGTGGCCTGGTGAGGGGGCTTCCACTGGGGAACTTCCTCTCTTGGTCTGGTGATGGTGTAGGGTTGGTCAATTTGGGGTTTTGCTCTCTGTGGTGAAGTGTTCTGTTTTGGCTTGAGAATTGAGCTCTGAAATTGAGCTCAATCAATGGGGATGAGGGCAGAAGAACAGTGAGGAATTTATTCTCTGTGTTAGGGGGAGAATTTAGGCCACTTGGATGGAGGTTTTGAGAGACTTTGGTTCAGCCAACCTTTTGGCCGTGGAGGTCGGCTGTTTAAATAGCCATGGCTAAAGGGCTTACCAGGGCCAATTAGAGGTTGGGATCAGCTGCTTAGGGGAGGAGAAGAAGAGCTGTGAAGTCCAATTGGGTTGGGACAACTCAGCAAGCTCAATTTGAATTTTTGAATCAAATCAAGCCTCTCGGCCTGGTGGTTTCCGGCGAGCCAGGTGGTGGTCCGGCCAGGCATGGGTCACCATCTTGACTAGTGAGGTCAGGGGTGGGGTTTAGTGAGTTCAATTGGGTATTGCCATGTGTAAAGGGTTTGATTTAAGTGGAATGGGGGAAGTGGCTCTTTTGGGCTCATTTTGGTCAAGTCATGCTTTTGGGTTTGGTTCACCCTTCAAGATGGCTTTAGGCTGATGGAAAATCATTTGGGTCAACCAAGGGAAGGATGGTGAAGTCCACATCAAAATTATTTGGATTAATTTTAGGTTAGGGTGAAGCATGGGTAAGGTTAATGACTTTTAAGGGGTGTTTAAAGGCCTTCCTCCTTTTTCCATTTATGGAGTGATGACAAATCTAAAGTTCTCATGGCTTCATGTGGCTTAAACATGGATCCAAGGCTTGCTCATGGCTTGGGAATGGCTTGGCTCACTTGCATGAGAAAAGGATTTTGGGATTTTTAGCATTTAGGGGTAATTTGGCATGAGGCTTGATTTAGAATTATTTGATGATGAAATTGGAACTTAGGGAATTATTTCAATTAAAGGGATGATGAGAAAAAAAAAAGAAAAATCCCATATGGGCCTTGGAATAGATTTTGCGCTTTTTTTTTTAAATTTGGTGAAAAATGGGTTTTTAAAATATTTTAAGGAGATGGGCTTTTGGTTTTTAAAAAAAACTTTTTGGATACAAATTTGGTAAAAGGTTGTGCCAAATAAATGTTGCACTTAGTTTAGGAATGTGTTATGAAGGTTTTATAAAAGATTTGGGGTCATTTGAAGTTGAATTAGGTTTAATTTTAGTCTTTTAATAATAGGGTCAAAGTGGGTCAAATTGGGATAACTTGGGCTAAAGTTGGGCTAATGTTGGTTTTGATGTGAAATTAATGTTGTAAAATGTTTATGGAGGTGTGAAAGAGAGTTTTCAATTTTGGTTGAGTTATGATTTTGGGATTTGGGCTTGTTTGGGTTCATGATTAGCTTAAGCCAATTTGGGGAATTTTGGTTTGAGTTAGGCTTGGGTGAAGTTTGGTTCCAAATTTGGGGTAAATTAATGTAGAGTTTTGTTTGTAGGGATGTTAGGAAGATTTCAAAAAAATTTGGGGAAAATTGGGTGACATTTGGGTTCAATTTGGGATGGATTGAGTTAGTTGGTCACCTTGGGCTTTAAGGGCCAATTTGGAATTTTTTTATCAAATTGGGTTAAATTGACAAAGTTGGGGTATTTGGAAGTTGAATGAAATGATGTGGATAATATTTTCGAATTTTTGGGATTTTTTTGAGAATTTTTTGGATTTTTGGAATTTTTAGGCTATTTAGGGTACAAGGATTGGGGGCTATTTTTGGGAATTTTGATATATTTGGTCATGGATGATCAATTTGAGTGGTGGGGAAAATTTAGGATTGATTTTGAGAAATCTTGGTTAATTTAGGTAATTTTGGAAATTTTGGGCAATTTCAAGGGCATTTGGTAGGTTTGGTGGGTTTAGGGCCCTCAGGGTCAAAAATTGAAATTTTGAAAAAATGAAGATTGATTAGATGTAAGTAAAATGAAACCCCTTTGGTTAAGCCATGAAGCCATGTTAATCTCACAAGAGTCATGAGAGGACTCATTTTAGGCACTCAATATGTTGTTCCTAACCCTCTTAGCCAGGGGCTTAAGGGTTGAGGTCTATCCATATGAGTTTCCTACATGAGTCAGGAAGCTAGGTTAAGTGTAAGTGACTTCAGGGTTTAGGCATGTGCAACAATGTGGTGTGTGCAAACTGGAACTCACCAGACCAGGCCACCCAGGGTTGTCCTAAGGCTTGATCATCCTATAGGAATTCATCCTTATCTTCCAGCACATTGGTCCTAACCTTCCAAGTGACTTGGAGGTTAATGACCATCTATGTAGGATTCCAAAGAGAATCAAAATTTGGTTTGGATTTCTATATGGTGGGTTCCATCTCTAGTCTTCTAAGATAATCAAAGGGAAAACCTATGGCTAGATCCTAAGCACTAAGGAGAGAGAAATCATATCTCACCAAAAATGAGGTCAACAAGCATATGATTAGTCAATGTTCTTTATGCCTGGACCAAAGGGTCAAGAATATGTATGTTCCTATTTGGCACAACACCATTTTAAACTAGTTCTAATTATCCATTCACTTAAATTTCTTAACAAAAGAGAAAGATTCTTGCATAAATATTTGAACTTCACTTTATTAGTAGAATTAGTTATCTGTTAGTAGAACTAGTTTTTTTAAAACTTCATATTATTGTCGATTGCATATTAGTGACAGATAGGCAATTTCGATTTACAAGTTGTGATTCTGAATTGGTTTCTATAATCCTAGTTCGTAGCCTCTAAAATATTCCCTGAGGGATCGATATCCAGGACTCCACTAGAGCCCTGTATTACTTAAGCGATACGTATACTTGCGTTGATTAATAACTCTGCGATTAAAAGAATATTTTATATACTTGTTATAAAAAATAAAATTATGCTAAGTACGTGGAGTGGGTCTCATATTCACCCATTCTTTGGTGCATAGGCGCCCACACTACTTTTAAGTGGGTGCTTGAGCATCTATGCTCTCATACCCAAGAGCTTTTGCGCTAGTTGTCAATTGAGGTACCAGAGTTCGCATGGGTAAGTTTTTATGCATTTTTGGATTGTTGGAGTTCCTCCATTCACTGAATATTATTCCTATTCATTTTGATGATCTCTGGGATGTGATAAATTGAACGAATAACATTGTATGATGAGAACTTTGCCCATAAATGACCATTTCAGCTTAATCCATAAATTTGCCAGTCAAGTGCCCAATTATAGATTTATGGATTTGTAAGCTACGAAAAAAATGTAACACTGAAATATGACTCATAAATTAAAAGTGAACATTTTGAAAGTTTGTTTTGATAAATTTTAGTGTCAACAATTGTCTCAGACCCTCACGTGGGCACCCAGTCTAAACCCTGATTTTCTTCACAATGTATGTAGGAGTGTTATATGACTCCCCTTGACCACGAAAGGCTTCGAATAAATGGAGCATTGTCTCTGAACACTAAAATGAACATTAAATATGTTCCATGTTAAATTAACATCACCTAATTGTAAGCTGTCTCGAGTAGGGCTGGATCGTACCAATCCTGGTTTTGTGCTTGAGACACGTACCGGTGGTCCTGATGAATGTCTTGGATTATAGAAGAGTGTGAGTGAGAAAAATATAGCCTCTTAATATTCAAGTGGACGCCAAACACAAACGACATCTAAAGTGATGCCAAAGCCTGGAGAGGTTAAAAATCTCATTGCTACCTATTTTACAGAACTATTTTAAGCAAACACAACTTCTTTTATCATGAGTTTTCCAGGGTATTCCACGGGATATAATTGACCACAAGGATACATCATCTGGAGATCTGTTATGAGAATTTTTCATTTTGGTTTGGTTACAAAGATCTTTCTTGCATTTTCTTTCGGGTCAATTACAGTTTAATTCACTTCTTTGGTTTATGTTATGAAAAATTTTCTATACGAATATCTTTATAATTACTATTTTTATTTCTTCTTAGTTTTTGTCCACCTAATAAAAGATTCTCAAAAAAGAAAATAAAAATAAAGAACCCAATTTTTCGAAGCAAATAAGTCTGAATTTTCTACTTGCCAAGTTCTCCTTCTCCTCCTACTTGCTTCTTCTCTTACTTCACTTGAATCAAACTCACTTTTCACTCACATCACAAACTCTCACACACACATGAATCTGACTTGATAGTATGACCACTCCAACTTAGACCACACTCTTGCACTTCTTTTAAATCTGTTTCACTTATCTAACTCCCCTTCATGCTTTGGAAATTGAGTTTATAAATGAATAACTATTCTTGCGAGGCTATCACGTTGTGACTGTAGTGCTGCAATGTTGGGATAGTGCTACAAATCTCAAGGTCTACCACTTCATTTCAATAATTTTTGTCTTTTGGTTATTTTTTTTATGGTTTTGATAGGCTTTTGATGCTCTAGATGATGGCAACAAGGCACTATGCTCTGGCATTGCAGCATTGGGTATTCTGCATTGGGGCATTGAGGCCTCTGTCTTCTAACTTCTTGATAAAGCTTTAATATCACTGTGGCACTTGAAGTATTAGTAAGAGGGTTCTCCAATCCAGTGTTATGATGCTCTACACCAGGTGTTGCAATTTTTAGCTTACGAGAAAATGTTGTTGGAAAACCTTAACATAGCACCTAGGTGATGGGCATGGCAAAATCACGCTTTAGTATTCTGAAATATTTTCTTAGGGTTTTCCATCATAAAAATATATAAAATTATGTAGTATATATAAAAAATATGTATTAAATAAAAATACTTTAGATGTGTTTTTAGGTATTTTTTTCACTCAACATAGATGTACTCAACAAATCCACTCAGTGGATATACTCGACAATCCTACTTAGTTGATCTACTTTATAGTCATAGTCAATGGATCTACTTGACAGATCTACTTGACAGTCCTACTTAGTTGATCCACTTATAAGGTCTACTCCACAAATCTATTTTGTAGGACGTTTGGCATGTTAGTTAACAAATTTAGTCAACGGTCTTTTTCAGTAAATCAAGGATAGAACCATGCAATATAAATATATAGTAGAACAAAGGGATCTTATTCACTTATGATTCATATGTCTTTCTTTGCTGCATGGGTATCTTACTTCAATATTTTATTCTGCTTTTTTGTGTAACAACTTATGTAATCATTCATGATACAAAACCAAACTATAAATTTAAGATGCCCTTCACGTGACAGAGGATGAAAAGGAAAGTTTCATTTGTACTCTCTATCTTATTAAGAGGTTATGTTTCTTTTCTCTTACTTTACTCTTCTCAAAGATAAGCTCTATATAATTGGAATAATAATTCAGGATTCAAGATACACAATCCATTCACACAACATGAAATATATGTTGAATTGAAGTTTATCCTTGAGAGAAACCAAAGCTTCACTAATGTATGGATAAAAATAAGAGAAAGTGAGAGAGAGAGAAAAAAAAAATGTTGAAGAGAAAAGCTTTAAAATATTACTATATTGCAAATATATGTAAGATTAATGTATTTAATTAAATATCTGTTGCTCACCCTATCATCCCTTTTCTCTTAGGTTATGTTGATGCCAAAACAATCATTAGGAAAAAGCAACCAACATTTGAAATATATAAATAACACAGCCTAGCAATAGTTGACATATATTTGCTTACAAAGAAAACTCATGATGAATAAGCAAATGGCAAAAGGAGTATTTACATATATGCCCCTTAATTCCTAAATATATTCATATCTAACTCTTAAAACTCTACCTTATTTATGCATGCAAAAGTGTCTTTAACTTTTTAAAAGTTAGAATAGTGATATTTTTGCTGGGATATGAAATGTTAGGTAATGTAAATGTTAAAAAAAGTAAAGTTTAAGGTTTAGTTATATTTATTGAGTCGTCTGTATTTAAATGCCCACATGAAAGAATTATCAAATAATTCATCATGAAATATTAAGAAGGCATCACAAATAGCATTTTTTGCATAACATAACTTTCAATCAGGTCCCAACTTTCAAGTTTTAAATTAGAAAATTTATATACAATAAACTCTTCTAATCTTGTACTCTCATAGTTAATTTTTCTTTATATACGTTAACCTTCTCCCTTCCATTAGTTAAAAATGGCCGCCTATGATTAAAGCCTTTTCTATATCCTCTTCATTGTTTAATAAAATACAAACTTATCAACATTAATTAGTGTATTTTCTATCTGTCCCTTAGGGAAAGTCAAGTATATATCAACTAGTTGTAGAGTAACAGAGGTAGTTTGTACCTTTCTTAGGCCCAACCTTCTCAAAATAGATAAAAAGATGAGATTATTGTTCAGTCCTAAGTCACTAAAGATCTTTTTCAAAGAACTCACCCCCTAAAAACTTTTCTTTGGATAATTACACTACATTCTCACTTAGGACCACTATTTTGAATTCTCTTAATTTATTTTTTTTAATTAATGTTTGTTTCATGAAAGTATGTAGCTAGGCATTTGTTCAAGCCTTGACAAATGGGATGTTGATATTGGGCTTCTTGAACACCTCTAAAAATCAAGAAAATTATTCAAAATAAAATCTTTTTAAAATATGATCTTTAATTTTATTTTTTGAAGATAATTAAGTACCCAAATAAGTTAAATATCCTACGAATTTTTTATTTAATAAACAAAATATTGTGATAAAGTTTTCATGAGCAAATTGGCAATCAATTAGGAATAAAATTGGTTTAAAAAATTGGATAAACCCTAATGTGTGTGATTTAAAAAATTGAAAGTTTCATTTCTCATAATAATCTCTATGATTTAAAGTTAATATTTCTATTCTCTTAAAGCTTGGTAGCGAATCTTCCTGATATCAATTAAGACTATCTACATTATTAACCTACACTAATTTTTAAACTACTGAAATTGGAAGAAACTCAAATGAGCATAAGAATTAATTTATCGATTACAAGTATATATAGGAAGTTCTCAACCATGTCCGGCCGTCATGCTGCAAGTCTATGGTTGTGGTGATGCAGTACTGGGATAGCACTATGGATCTCAAGTTCTGTCACTGCGGTGCTGGGACAGTGCTACGGATCTCAAGTTCTGCCACTACGGTGCTACTCAATGCCCTTGGATTTTTTATTTTGGCTTTGGTAGAGTTGCTATGCTCTGAATGATGAAATAGCGGCATTATACTTTGACATTACAACACTGAGTATTTTGCATCGAAGCATTAAGCTATCTCTCTTTAGAAGAATGTTGTTGGAAAACCCCAACATAATGCTTAGACAATGGGCATAGGACAACCATTATCTATTAATTTTCTCCAAAAGTTTTTGAAATATTTTATAAGGGTTTTCCTTTGCAAAAATATATAAAATTATGTAGAATATATAAAAAATATGTAGAAAAAATAAATATTTTAGGTTAAATTTTAGGTATTTTTCTCACTCAACGTAGATTTACTCAACAAATCTGCTCCGCAGTCCTACTTTGGTTGATCTAACTGATAGTCATACTCAATGAATATACTTGAACGGATCCAATGGGCAAGTCTACACAGGATTACTCGAAGAATCTATTTCGCTGATCATTTGGTAAGTCAATTAACAATTCTAACAGATAGACCTTTTCAGTAAATTAAGGCAAGACCCATGCAACATAAAAATGTGGTAGAATAAGGGGATTGTATTCACTTATTATTTAGATGACATCTTTCACTACATGGCTACCTTATCTCTATATTTTTTATTTTTTCTTCATGTAACAACTTATGTAACCATTCATGAGGCTAAACTAAACATTTTCTTAGGAGCTAAATAAATTGACAAGTTTGGTAAGAAGCTATAATGACCTAAAGTAATCTAGTAATTGAATTGAATATCACATGATGCCACCACTTTAATAGCTCTCAAAGTAACCATGAATTTTGGCAAGTATCAAAGGAACATAAACCATAAAAATTATTCATCATGATGAAATGTAAGAAGGCATTGCAAATAGCTTTATTTGGATAATAACATCACTCTCAATCAAGTTGGAACTCTGAAAAACTCTGAAGTGGCAATTGGCTGACGGTAACACATTTATATTCTATTCAACGCCAAGCTTCTTTCTTCGTGAGCTTATAAACTCCTGCACCTTCTTAGGATCAGGGAGAGACTGAGCAACACTCTCCCTCTTCAGGCAGCGCTTTCCCCAAGCCGCAAGCTTGGGGCATTCCTGTTCTACGCTGAACTCGGCTATGGACTCCAAGCTGTAGAACCAGGAGGTGAAAGGAACTAGTGCGATGTCGACCAACCCAAAGTCCTCGCCTCCGAAGTATGTATTCTCCCCGAGCACTGCCTCAAGCGTTCGCAGGTTCTCTATGAACTCCTTCCTGGTCTCCTCAAGTTCCTCGCCCTTCCTCAGCCTTGAGAGGCGGATAGCACAGTCGAAGGTCTGTTAAGCCAAAGCAGAACATAAACTGTTTGATAAAATGTTTGTTTGAGCGAGAAGAGGATATGATAGGGAATAGGGATTTATGATTTATTACCTTTTTGTCAATGAAGTCGGCCCAGAAGCGGGCAAGGGCGCGTGCGTAGGGATCGGAGGGGAGGAGTGAGGGGGCTTTTCCTCTGCTGGGGAAGACCTCGTCAATGTACTGGACTATGATGAGGGATTCGCAGATAGTTTTACCGTGGTGGAGCAAGACGGGGATCTTCTTGTGCACCGGATTTGATTTAAGCAGAAGCTCACTCTTCTCCGTGAGATTCTCCTCCTTGTACTCGTACTCCAACTCCTTTTCCGCCAGTGCGATCCTGCATCTGGCGCTGAAAGGGCTGATCGAGAAACCCAGAAGCTTCAATTCCTTCTCTGCGGCCATTGCTCCTTCTGCTTTTCTCTCTTTGAAGATAGGATGAGATAAAATGCGAATTAGGCGTTGGTATTTATAGAGCTGGTCCTCCAACAGAGCTTCCACACATTTGTCATCGCTTGCGTCAGAGAGGTTGCATTAAAAAAATATTTCAGTTTAAAGTTCAACTTTTGCTTTATTATTTAAACATTTCAGGTTAAAGTTCAACTTTTGATGGTCAATATTAATATGACTAGATTACTAATTGGAGCAATTCAACGAGCAATTGATTTGGGTGACAAATTTCATCGAAATCTATTGGATCAGATAAAAAAATTACAATTTTCTAAATCTAATGGATCAGAAAAAATTTACAATTTTTTAAAACTCAAATTAAAGGTAATAAATGGGAAATTTTTTTTCAAATCTATTTGTTTGTTACTTTCATCTTTGTCCTTTATTTATTTATTTATTTTATTTTGATTGTTGTTTTGGTTCCATTTTTTTTATTTGTCGTTTTTGTAGGGTTTTTCATATAGTTGAGGATTATCTTTCTAAAGATCTTGGATTGATTGTGGTGTGGAGATCAATTGTGGCTCGGTTGTCTCTAATTTTTGTTTTTTGTTTTCATTTTTATTCTTTTGGTTGCCTCTCTTTTGGGCCTCTTAACTTTGTGTATGTTATATTTTGTTATCATTTTATAATGCTTTTCTGTTTACGAATAAAGTTGAGTCGTGACTCTCATATTTTTTTTTAAAAATAATAAATAAAAAATAAACTCAACTAAAAGATTCAGTCCATATTAAATTGTATGAATTTCGCTCTTGAAATTCAAGAGTTTCAAATAGGAGGGATGCAATTTTTGGGGTTATTTCTTTGATTTAACCATCAAAGTTTTTTACTTATTATTGCTAATGTGCATGCGAGATCTTGGTATATTTAAATCACCAATTGAGGATGTCGATAATGGGTTGATACCATCAAATCAGTACCTTTAGCTTTCCACAATTACTCACGTATGGTAGAATATACTCATGTACTAAAAAAAAAAGGAATAGTGGTAATACAATACTAAATAAAATAAATTTTGAATTAGAAAAATTATTTGTTCTCTGATGTTAAACTTAAAATTCTAAAATCTCACTGTTAATCTCACAGTGACGGCAAATTAAAGTGCATGCGTGGATCAAATAATATAATGTATTTGATTAGGTGATCATTCCCATGATGATAATTGATAAATTTTAACATGTCAATTTAACCACGATAATTGATAAATTTTAACATGTCAATTTAACCACTAAACGAAAAACCCTACTTATATTCAAATTTAAAACTTTTTGAAGATATAATTTTTATCTTTTCTTTTTAATAATTAAGCACCAAAATAATTAAATACCATAGGAATTTACAGTTTAATAAATCAAAATTCATGATAACGTTTTAAAAAAAAATTACCAATCAATTAAGAACAAAAAATGATTTAATGCCTCTCTTGAGATCATAAAACCCTTGTTTCAAAAACCCATAATGATTTTAAAAATTGAAATGTTCATTTCCCATAATGATTTAATGCCTACTCAAACGTCCAAATCCCATTACATTCAAGATTGACTATGCTATGTCTTCCATGAGCTTAAACTGGGCCCCCATTGCCTATAAATACCCCTTAAGTTCCTTAATTGAAGATTTTTTAAGTGTTGTTGAACCCTTGTGAAAACTTACAGACCAATTGTCCAAACTCCTTCAATTTGATCCTAAAGACTTCCCAAAACCCTTGAATATCCCGAGCCTAGTCACTCCAAATCCTCCATTAATTCCCTTATCTAAGACTAGGATCAAGTCAATTCACCCAATCCACTAATCATTTCTTCAATCCAATTATCCTAAACACTTTCTTGATCCCTAAAATCTAATCCATCATCAAAATACCCTCGTTCTGACCATTTTAAACCATCCCTTTACCAACTCTAGCACCAACGAGATCCATTTCTTGGAGAGAGCTCAAGTCAATCAAATTCAAGCTCAAGGGCTCTCGTGGACACTTAAAAAATCAGTTTGAGCTGTTCAAATTAATGAAACACTTGTCTAATCAATGTAACATACTGAATAGTAGATATAACGCTTGATGATGGTAGTTCATGAAGCAAAGTTTAAAACCATGGAGTTTTAACTGTTAGATATAAAACCTAGGGCCCAGTGATCCTTTGAGAAGAAAAAGATTATAGAAATGTAGGGTGAATTGCATGGATCATGCTCCTTTTTCGAATAGCTTCAGTCCATCATTCCGTTTGGGACGATGATTAAATGTCATCCATTTTCCTATATTTAAAGCGGATGATAAAGATTAAATCATATGGTCCACAAAATGTTCGTTATACCATTAGATCCATTTCTTGGAGAGAGCTCAAGTCAATCAAATTGAAGCTCAAGGGTTTCTCGTGGACACAAAAAATCATTTTGAGCTGTTCAAATCAATGAAACTCTTGTCTAATCAAGGTAATACACTAAATAGTAGATATAACAACCGATAATGGTCATGCATGAAGCAAAGTTTAAAATTATGGAGTTTTAACTATCAGATATAAAACCTGGGGCCTAGTGATCTTTTGAGAAGAAAATGATGATAGAAATCTTGGGTGAATTACGTGGATCGTGCGTCATTTTCGAATGGCTTTAGTCCAACGTCTCGTTTGGGATGATGATTAGATGTCATCCATTATCCTGTATTTAAAGTAGAAGATACAAATTAAATCATATGGTCCACGAACTGCTCTTAGTTCACTAGATCTATACTGACATAATGCAAAATCAATGCCTCTCAAATCAAAGAGCACTAGATCTATACTGACATAAGTGGCTTACTAGTCTCTGATTACAGTGACTTCCCCTATTTTTTTTTCAAGGATAGAAAAGCACACAACGTTTAGAAATCGTAGTTTCAAGTAAAAATGACCATTTATTAATAAATAACAATAAAATCAAAAAACTAAAATGAGAATTTGAAGAAAACATTGCAAACAGTATTATAAGTAAATATAAAAGTAAATTCACACATTCAAATGCAATAAAACAAAGTAGTTATGTGTAAGGGTATACTTGTAAATATCTTATTTACACAATTACCCTTTTATTTCAAATTCATCATCAAAATAAGAGAAATTCATGCTGAAATCTACAAGAGTAAGTTTGAATAAGTAGATCGAATGAAATGATTAAAAGAAATCTTAGTTTGAAAAGCTAATTTCATGAAATAACTTATTTGTAATTTTTACAATTGTTGAGAATATGCCTTTCATAGTTTTTTAAAAATTCTAGTTAAAGCAAATTTATGAGAAATTAGTGAATTCACTATTTTGAAAACTTCTTAAGATTGATAAAATTATTAATTAAAATTTAATGTGAATTTAATGAAAATTATGTGAAACCCTAATTTTTTTAAATTTACCTAACCATTAAATTGAATGTTTGAAATCTTAAAATTTGATAAAATCTGATTCGAAACCTTTAATGAAGAGGAAAATAACAAAACTTTCAGTAGAATATGTGTAGAAAAGTATTGATAGGTGGGCGATAAATTTATGTTTCTTCATTATATTAAATACCATATTATCTCCCTTATTTATTAATGTTTGAAGCAAAAAGGATGAAAATCAGAATTTCGATCAAGAGGCCCTACATTTGTGTGCTCGTGTGTGCATTTAAGTGCATGCGCCTGCACTTGCGCGTGCACACGCATGTATTAGCGCACTTACGCCCTGCACCCGCACACACATGTGCATACCTATTCGACCTTATGTGCTCATACTTACACGCCTTCAGCCTCTGCTCCGCGCACGTACCCATAATAGCACGCCTCCGTGAACTATGCGCCTCCAACACGGTACATCCACACACAAACATGCATGCCATCGTTACCCCCTCCCCCTCGTCCGGCCCTATGCACTAGCGCCCACATCCAGCTCTCGTGAGCGAGCACGCACCTGCAATCGCAACCACACTTTTGTAACTGCAACTACAGCTTCACAACTGCATGCTCCATCCCACACATCTTTAAGCACCCGCGCAAGCATGTGCACACACTGGCGTGCGTCTGCACTCACCAGCGCACTACTTGCTTGCCCGTACATGCACGCGCGCGCACCCGCATCTTCCCCTGCACCTGCACCCACCAGCGTGCCGGACTTGTGGGATCTCAACTTGTCGCTGGCCCGTCACCATCGAGATTCCCTCGTATCGATGTGAGATGTGAAATATCAATGTCGTTGTTTGAGGGAGTCGCCACTCTGTTTATCTAGCATATCACCCTAGTCTTCAAGAGATCTTATTTCTTCGGATCATGTAAAGGATCCTCGGATGTTAAGAAATTTGAAGAAAATAAGGGCTGATAGAATAAAAAACAGTAGAATTAAAAATGTTAGTGATAATCCTTACAAAAGGGGATTCTAGATTGTCTTATTCTATAAATTTTTATATAAGGAGGATCACATGTAAAACCAGAGATTTCTAGATGTGATACTTTTCCTGAGTTCTTAAATCTCTTATAGAAGCAAGCTCCTATAGTTATTACATCTTAGACAATTAGGATTGTCTAAGAAAACTCCAAAACAATGTTAACATTTATATTCTAAGAAATTTCAAGAAAAAAGAAATAAATGTCAATGTCCAATCCTAGGGGTGATATATTTCTAAGTGCTACGTACTACCCTAAAGGTTTATTTTGTCAACGTCACTTGTTAGGTCATTTTTATATTGTTGTTTGTCATTTTATTTTCGTTTTGTTTTGTAGTTCGTTATTTGTTTGGCGAATATCCTAAAAGTTTAGGTTTTGTTATTAACCTAAATGTTTAGGTTTTGTTTCGTTGTTTGTCTTGATTATGTCATTTTAGTTTTGTTTTATATGTCATTTATGTCGTTTTTTATTTTGTTATTTGTCCCGTCTTCAGAATGTCGTCCTGTAAAAATAAAGTTAGCACACCCTAATAACATGCAAAATAAATCTAAAGCGGAACTTGCCTTCAGCCTGCAAGAAAAACAATATCGGAGTAATGTCAATTTTATTTCTTCGAAGCTGGTTAATTTTTACTTTTCAGACAACCCGATTAAGATGTCAATGGCTCCGTCGTCCCAAGGTCATTAGTGGCCTTAATCTACTTAGTCTGAAAGGTGTTTAAAGCAGGACCAGAAGATTTTTGTCAACAACCAAGATTGCATCGTCCAACAAATCTTCTTAGATTAAGAATGTTGGGGTTCAAGTTGCATTTGATGATCTTTGTACATTAAGTTCTCATTTAACTTTGATGTTTTTTCGGATTTTAGGTTGGAAAATTTTAAGTTGTTTACGATTTATTAACCAATTAAAATTTTCCATGTGTCCTTTTGATTGATTTTTATATGTCAGTTTTGATTTGTTTATTTCAGTCTAATGTAATTTAGACTTAAAGAAAAGAGTCAAGTTTATTTAGATCTAATGTCTGCAAGATCTAATTTGACTTGAGAATTTTAGAGTTAGTGTCGCTTGAATCTAATGATTTTGAGTTAAATCTAATATGAATTAGATTTAGGAATTTAGATTCAATATCTTTTGAATCTAAGGGTTTTACGTCTAATGTAGATTAGACTTGAATAAAATCTAACATAAGTTAAACTTTAAGATTTTAGATTCGATGTCATTTAAATATAAAGATGTTAAGCCTAATGTAAATTGAACTTAAATTTGACTTTAAGCTTCTAGATTTGATGTCTTTTGAATCTAGAGGTGTTTAATTTTAAGTCTAATATGAATTAGACTTGTTATTTAGATAAAATCTGATATAAGTTAGATTTTAGTTTCGATGTTGTTTGAATCTAAAAATTGGGTTGAGTTTAGATTCAATATTGGTTGAACCTAAAGATTTTGACTTAAATATATTGAACCTAAGTAAGATTTGAACTAGGTTCATTTTAGTTGAACCTAATTAATTATGGATTTGGTTCAATGTAGGTTGATCCTAAGTTAAGTTTAGGTCAAGTTCAAGTTGGGTTAAACTTAAGTTTGTCTTGAGTTAGGTTCAAAGTAGATTGAACCTAAGTTAAATTTGAGTTAGGTCCAATGTTGGTTGAACCTGAGTTGAGTTTAAGTTAGGTTCGATGTAGGTTGAACCTAGAAGTTTGGTTTAAGTTGAACTTAAGTTTATAGGTTTGACTTTAAGTTCAATATGAGTTAAACTTAAGTTTAAGTTTGACTTAGATCCAATATAGGTTGAATCTAAATTTTGATTAACTTGGGTTCAAGTTAGGTTTAATCTAAGTTATGGGTTTGACTTAAGTTCAATATGGGTTGAACTTAAGGTTATAGGTTTTGACTTAAGTTCAATATGAGTTGAATTTAAGTTTGACTCAACTTTAAATTCAATACGGGTTGAACTTAAATTTGAGTTAACTTGATAGTCATACTCAATGGATCTACTTGATAGTCATACTCAATGGATCTACTCGACAGATGCAATGCACCATTTAACATAGTGAATCCACTTAGCAGGTCTAGTCAACGAATCTTTTTTGTTGATCCTTCAATAGGTCAATTAGTAAACCTAATTGATAGACCTTTTCAATAATTCAGAGACAGATCCATACAACATAGAATTGCAATACAACTAGAGGATTTTATTCATTTATTTTTGAGATGGCATCCTTGGCTACATGGATATCTTACTGTCATGTTTTTCTTTTCTTTATGTAACCATTCATGAGGTTAAACCAAACTTATAATTATGAGAAGCCCTTCACATGATAGATGATGAAAAGAAAAACTTCATATGAACTCTTTATCTGATTAAGAGGTTATCTTCATCTCAAATTTTACTCTTCTCATAGTAAGCCCTTCTAAGTGGTTTTAGATTACTAACAATTTGAGGTTGAAGATATGCATAGTCAATTCACACAACATATAGAATATGATGAATTGAAATTTATCCTTGAGAGAAACCAAAACTTTAATAATGTATGGATAGAATTAAAGGAAAATATGAGACTGAGAAAGAGAAAAATAAATCTTGATGTGAAAAGCTCTAAAAAATTTATAGATTGCCAATAAATGCATGATTAATGTAATCAATTAAATATTTCTTGCTCACCTTCCCACCTTTTTTGTTTAGATTATGTTGATGCCAAATGCCATTACAAAAAAGCAACATTTGAAAAATATAAAAAAAAAAGCTTAGCAATAGTTGGACATATATTTTTCTTATATAGTAAAATCTTTGTCTTTTGGTTTTTTATTATGGCTTTGCTAGAGTTGTGATGCTCTGGATCATGGCATCGTGGCACTGTACTCTGTAAGCACCAGATATTTCTCTATGTCTTCAAGCTCCTTGCTCTATCTTGAATAGCATTGTAGTGTTGAATTAGTAGCACTGGGGTGCTTCAATTGAGTGCTACAATGGTGTAATCATTCTTGAGGCTAAACCAAAATTACCGTTACAGGATTAGGGCTGTAAACGAGCCGAGCCTGATTCGTGTTCGGCTCGTTCGAAATTGGCTCGGCTTGAAATCGACTCGTGTTCGAAATGGCTCCAGAGCAGTGTGTTCGTGTTCGGCTGGAAAAATTTATTCGTGTTCGTGTTCAGCTCGAAATTGGCTTGTTAGAAAGTAAAATTATTATAATAATTAATTTTTTAAGATAAAATTAAAGTATAAATTTTTCTAAAAAAAGTGTTTGTATTGATAATTTATTTCCAAACAAATTTCAAGAATAAATTCCATAAAATATAGATTAATTAAAAAAATTTGAAGAATAAATTTCATACAAAATTTTACACAGAATAAATTTCATACAAAACTTTTCGCAAAAAAGGATATTAATATTTTCTTACAAAATTTTACACAATATGAACATCTTTATTACAAATTTTACAAATTATAAATTAAACAAGAATACAAAAAATAAAAATAAAATCTCAAATAAAAATCGAAATATAAAAAAATAATTATACAACATTTTACACAAAAAGAATTACATTTATTTTTTGATATACCTACACTTATGACTTTCATCAACTCAAAAATTAAAAAAAAAATACATTAAATTTAAATGCCAATATTTAGCAACAGGAATGGACTCTATTGAAGTTCATGAAACAGGTAAATTTAGCTCCTCAGCTTCCAAACCTCACAACTACCTTATTGGCAAATCATCGTTAATGGAAAGAGGCACCATTGTAGGCTGTGTTTTCATCTTAATATTGTCCTCTTCACACCAAGATAGCCACTGCTTGGACTGTGTGTCTGATAAAAATGTTAATGTATTCATTTTGCTAAGCAAATGCTTTGATTTGTTAAAGTACACCCGTCTGTTCTCCATGATCCACCAGACAAGTCGCTTTGATCCAGCAGGATTTTATCTAATGTATTGTTCTGAGAATAATAAAAATAGCATCAGAAAATCTAAAATCTAAGCTTTGATATTTACTTATCTAGTACTTTTGTTTCACAATCAAACTTATGAATGAGAATGTATATTTTACAATAAAAAATTTAAACTAATGATATTTTTAATGTGATGTAAGGATTTGAGTGTTATATATGTAAACATCTAAGTTTAATGCCAGATATATAAGTACAGAAGAATTGTGTGGAATTGATGTAAATCCCCCTAAATTAAAACACAAACAAGCATCATCATTTTGCAGCTGGTACGGCTCTCCCTTTTAACCTCATTGTTATGCTCCAGAGAAGGAGCCTAATCATCAGTGCAAACAAATAATACCAACTCAATGAAGCAGGAAAAACAAGCCCTAACTGAAAGGACCACAACAAGGTAAAATTTTTCATCTAATTCCACATACCTTAATGACAGAATAAACCAATTCCACATACCTTATTGACAGAATAAACCAATTTGTGACAGTGTGAGATGCCAAGAAGTTGATGACTCAAGAAAAGTTTTTAGTTTATTTGTTGAAGCTACAGGTGAATTTCTAAAGTAATTTTATTGAAACAGTACTAAAACCAAGGACATTAACATAAAATTATAGTAGGGCTGAAATGCAAACAACTTGCAACAAAAACTTCTTAACCACAGGAAATCAAAGTCCCGAAACAGGTCTCACTCATACAATTATATATATATATATATATATATATATATATATATATATATATATATATTATTGTAGAAAATATCTGATTGCTTCATCAAACTCCATTCCTTGAAAGTCAAATGAATCCACAAATGCATGCATAACTTGTAAAGGTAACATGTTTCAGGATTCAATATGTTTTTCACCTGCTTACCAAAGATAACAAAATGCTTCAGGATTCAATATACTTTCCACCTACTTACCAAAGATCTATATACTTTCTTACCTTACAATAATTAGTAAACAAAATAACCACCTACAATAATATAATGCTTCAGGATTCAGACATTATAGAGCCACATTGCAATAACCACATGAATTGGTAATGCCACCTCCATGCTCATAATATCAAGCATTACAAATTTAAAAATCATCACATATACATTTAACCCATCAATTAATTATTTAACACATAACCCCACCTATCTCTATACCATCCGACATTTGCATGCATACCACCCAATTCTTTGTCATTTACAAATGTAGTAAAGATCTATAACAGTATCCAAACAAGAGGCACTAGACAACACAACAAGAGGCACTAAACATCATAGGCAACTTTATATATTGTTATCTCAAAATGGTTGCAAACAGATGTTGCCTTCCAAAATTAAGAGTAACAATAATCACCTTAGGCAACTTTATATACTCTTATCTTAAAATGGTTGCAAACTTGTGTTGCCTACCAAAATTAAAAGTAAGAATAATCATCTTAGGCAACTTAAAATAGAGAACACCACTGAAGTAAATCTAATGTTAAACTAGAGCTTTCATGAAATAGAGCATCTTAAAATACAGAGAACACCAATACAGTAAATCTTCCATGTTAAGCCACATTTGAGAAGAAGGGGAAAACTACACTTAAGAGAAGATGGAAATCTTCCATGGAAAACTACTCTTTATTGTCTCTTTTTTTTACCACCACTAAGATTTCATACCATACTATGAAATAGATGTGAAGATTAGAGTATATTTTTGAAATGAAATAGCACATTCATAAAAAGAAACAAGCACACAATACTCCCTATTCCAAAAAATATGATATGCCCTTTCATAAAGAAAATTGCAACGTTAACTTTGATTATAGATGACCTGATCATAAGACATCACAGGAAATATGTAGGATTCGTGACCTCGGGCTATTATACTGCTCACATAATGCTCTCTATTCCAAAAATCTCATACTATTATACTGCAATAAAGAGAGTATAGGGTGGGAGGCGGAGGGAGAGAGAGAGGGAGAGAGAGTGATAGAAATATAGTTGATGAAACAGTCTAATAAAACATTTTAGATAAGAAAAACTTCTTCTCATTGCACCATGTTATCTGTATGCATTGACTTCAAAGTCAACTATCCTAATTGCAATACTCATGAACGGATCAATCATCCTTTCATAAACTTGCACTTGATCTTAAAGGACCACATATGCACATAAGAATATCAAATAAAATAAGCAATGTACCACAAAGCTTTCAACCTGGAATTAAGAAAAGAAAATCCTCCATATATTATGTTGGTCAAGGTAAACAAAAGCTCCCTTCAGTCCTTTAGAAACAAGCCAAATGACTATAAATAAAAATATAAGTAGCGAAGCAAATACCATAAGTTCAGCATAAATAGGTATATCTTTTGGATGAAAGGATGTGTAATAAACTTTAAAATCGAACTGACTTTATTCAGTTCTTTAAATTGGTATCACCAAAATTTTCTCCTGAATTTTGATCATGACCAAATGATGAATCTTAAGATAAAATTCCAACAAGGCAGCTGAACACTAGACTTGTGTTTCAATCAAATTCAACATCATGAAGCTGAGATATAACATCTTCAACACAACAATAAACTTTAGGAGTTGTGCATACAAATATCAGAGTTTATGAAAAGGGATAAGAATTAAATGATATATATACAATAATTGAAACTTTTGGTTTTAAACATGTCACTGTATGCCTCTTGCTTCATTAAGTTCTCTCTATAAGTGATAGAGAGCTTCTTGAAGATAGAGATCATTTATAATAATTATGTATAGCATGTTACTCAAATCTCATGCACAACCACTAAAGAACAGTGGCTGATTTACGTACATACCACTCAGCTCTTATGGATTTACATATCTAACACCTGAACTCTTTATTTTCTTTTTTTTTTTTTACCACCACCAAGATTTTCATACCATATTATGAAATAGATGTGAAAATTAGAATATAATTCTGAAATGAAACAACACATTCATAAAAAAAACAAGCACACAATGCTCCCTATTCCAAAAATCTCACATGCCCTTTCATAAAGAAAATTGCAACTTTAACTTTGATGATAGAGGACACGATTTGACGGAATGAGAATAATACATCCATGTACATGCACTTCACAAAGATGCATGCCTTAAACCACCAAAGTGAAACTGATAAAGATCAAAAAAACTTTACAAAAATAGATGTGACTGTTTTGTATTATTCAGTTTTCAGAAAGTTATCCATAAAAAAAGAAAAATTATGATATAAAGGCTAGGGCTGTAAACGACAGCAGCGCCTAAACCTGTATGAATCGCCGCTCAAATGCACAATAGCCGAACTAAATTTCATAACACTCTCCTATATTAGATCTCATTCATAATAAAATAAATATATAAATGCAATATGCGAGATTTCACTGCCAACCTTACAAAGCTAGGTTCATTCAAAAAATCTAAATAAATCTAAAGAAATTTAAGAAAATTTAAGATAAGAGGCGAACCTGAGGATAGATATGAAATATTAGAGAAAATATACTCAGAGATGACTCCTTGGTAGCCAAACAAGCAACCAATGAACCAAGCAAGAATATCGAGCAACCATGCAAGAATACCGAGGAGAATAGAAGTAGATATTAGCAGAAGAACATGAACGACAAACCTTAAGCCATTGCAATCGAGAAGAGGAAAAGTGAAAGGCAGCCAAAACCAAGAAGGTTCGAGAGGCGAATGTGAATTGAGGAGGGTCGGTTAGGGTTTATTATAAGATATATTATAATATAACTTATATTATATTATTATATAAATATTTAATATTTATTAAGTAATATTAATATATTCTTATAACTAATTTATTATATATTATAATATGATTTCATTTATAAAATATGCTAATTTTGTTTTAATTTAATTAATTATAATTTATATTATTTAAATTTATGAAAATTTATATATATATATATATATATATATATATATATATATATATATATATATATATATTTATTTATTTATTTAGTTTCGAGCCAATTCGAGCCGAACACGAGTGAACAAACATTTGTTCGTGTTTGGCTCATTTACATTTCGAGCATAAAACTTGTTCGTGTTCGACTCGTTATGCTTACCGAACGAGGCGAACGTGAGCTGGTTAACGAGCCGAACGCGAGCTGTTCGCGAACTATGATGAAAAGGAGAGACTCCGTCAAATTTTAATTTACTACTAATTGCCACTTTCTATGTGATGACAAAATTGTATTGAACATTTTTTTTTAGTTAAAATATTGATATTTTTGTTTTGATATGAAATATTTTGTTAACATTAATGTAAGAAAAAAAAAAAGGAGTAAAGCTAGGTATGTAAAGTCTTTTATGACTTTGACTTTGGGATGGGGAAAAGCATTTTCTTAGGATCTAATTAAATTGGTAACTTTGGTAAAAACTATAAAAACCTAAAGTAATTTAGTAATTTTGGCAAGTATCAAAGGAACATAAATCATAACAATTCTTCATCATGAAATGTAAGACGACAGCTTTATTTGGATAACAGTATCACCCTCAATCATGTTCTAAAGTGGCATTTGGCCGGAATAAGCAGCCAACGGTAACACATTTATATTCTATTCAACGCCAAGCTTCTTTCTTCGTGAGCTGAAAAACTCGTGCACTTTCTTAGGATCAGGGAGACACTGAGCGACACTCTCCCTCTTCAGGCATCGCTTTCCCCAAGCCGCAAGCTTGGGGCATTCCTGTTCCACGCTGAACTCCGCGAAGGACTCGAAGCTGTAGAACCAGGAGGTGAAAGGAACTAGCACAATGTCGAACAACCCAAAGTCCTCGCCTCCGAAGTATTTATTCTCCCCGAGCACCCCCTCAAGCGTTCGCAGGTTCTCTATGAACTCCTTCTTGGTCTCCTCAAGTTCCTCGCCCTTCCTCAGCCTCGAGAGGCGGACAGCACAGTCGAATGTCTGGTAAGACAAAGCAGAACACAAACTGTTTGATAAATGTTTGTTTAGCGAGAAGACGATATGATAGAGAATGTGGCCCCCATTTATTATTGATTACCTTTTTGTCAATAAAGTCGGCCCAGAAGCGGGCAAAGGCGCGGGCGTAGGGATCGGAGGGGAAGAGTGGGGCTTTTCCTCTGTTGGGGAAGACCTCGTCAATGTACTGGATTATGATGAGGGATTCGCAGATAGGTTTACCGTGGTGGAGCAAGACGGGGACTTTCTTGTGCACCGGATTTGATTCAAGCAGAAACTGACTCTTCTCCGGGAGATTCTCCTCCTTGTAATCGTACTCCAACTCCTTTTCCGCCAGTGCTATCCTGCATCGGATGTTGAAAGGGCTGACCCAGAAACCCAGCAACTTCAATTCCTTCTCTGCGGCCATTGCTCCTCCTGCTTTTCTCTCTGTCTCTCGAAAATTGCTTTGAAGATGGGATGGATAAAATGGGAATTAGGCGTTGGTATTTATAGGACTGATCCTCCAATAGAGTTTCCACACATTTGTCATCGCTTGCGTCAGAGAGAGTGGATAAAAAATTAAAATATTTTTATTCTCTAATGTATCTTGTCATGATGTATGCACGTGAGTTCAACTTTGCTTTATTAAAAGGAGGATGCTCTTATTTTAACCCCATCTATCTTAGATATGGGCATCATTTTATTATTAGTCTATAAGTAAGATTATTTTTCACCTCATTTTTGTACATTTTATTTATAGCGCATTTCTATATTATTTCTCATCCCTTCACGATATTGAAATTAATAGTCGTCCTCATACTTATTATGAAAACGTGAGAGTTCCACATATTTGTCATCGCTTGCGTCATAGGTTTAATAAAAAAGCATTTAAGTATAAAGTTCAAATATTTTATCATCAAATGACTCCCAAATCAGAGATAAACGAAGGTTTTGATGGTCGATATTAATATGACTATATTACGAATTGGAATGATTCAACTAGTAATTGATTTAGATTTGGCCCAACTCTCATTCAAATTCAACGACTACATTGCATTTTTAAATCTATTGGATCAGAAAAAAAAAATTACAATTTTTCAAATCTATTGGAAAAAAAAAATTTACAATTTTTTAAGACTCGGCTTAAAGGTAATAAATTGGAAATAATTTTTTCAAATCTATTTTGATTTTTACTTTCTTCTTTGTCTTTATTTTATTTTTTTCATTTTATTTTGATTGTTGTTTTGGTTATGTTATATCTATGTCTTTTTTGTAGGGTTTTTTCATATGGTTGAGGATTATCTTTCTAAAGATCTTGGATTGGTTGCAGTGTGGAGCTCAATTGTGGCTCGGCTGTCTCTAATTTTTGTTTTTTATTTTTTTTCCTCTTTTTTAGGCCTCTTTTCTTTGTTTATATTCTATTTTGTTGTCATTTTGTAATGCATTCCAGTTTTCAATAAAGCTGAGCATGACCCTCACATTCTCTCAAAAAAAAAAAAAAAATCAATTGAAATGCTTAGTCCATATTAAAATGTCTTAATTTCGCCCTTGAATTTCAACGATTCCAATCAAGAGGCACTGAATTTTTGGAGTTATTACTTCAATTTAACCAACAAATTTTTTACTTATTATCATTAATGTGCATGCAAGATCTTAGTATATTTAAATCACCAATTGAAGATGTCGATAATGGGTTGATACCATCAAATCACAACTTTAGGGCCTCCACAACCACTCACTTATGGTAGAATATACTCGTAAAAAAAGGAATAGTGATAATACCATATTAAATAAATTAAATTTTGAATTAGAAAAGTTATTTGTTCTCTGATGTTAAACTTCTAAAATATCATTGTTAATCTCATATCAGACAAACTAAAGTGGATGTGTTGACCAAATAAGATAAGGTATTTGAGTATGAGATCATTCCCATAATTAGTAAATTTTAAATTGTCAAGCTAAGTGCTAACTCAAAACCCTACTTTCTATTCAAAATAAAAACTTATGAACATATAATTTTAATTTTTTTTAAAATATAAGCAACAAAATAATTAAGTATCTTATCAATCTATACTTTAATAAACCAAAAATCATAACAACATTTTCAAGAAAAAATTAGCAATCAATTAGAAACAAGAATGATTTGATGTCTCTCTTGAAACCATAAAACCCTTCTTTAAAAAACCCTAATGTGATATGTCTAAGCAACTAATGATTTTCAAAATTGAAATGGTCATTTCCCATAATAATTTAAAGCCTACTCAAATGTCCAAATCGTAGTACATTCAAGATTGACCGTGCTATGTCATTCTGGCACAAAAATTGATGTCTATAACCTTCATTGAGCTTAAATCAAGCCCCCATTGCCTATAAATACCCCCTAGGTCCTTGAATGAAGGTTGTTCAACAGTTGTTGAACCCTTGTGAAAAATTGCAGTCTAATCGTACAAACTCCCTCAATTTGATCGTAAAGCCTTCCCTAGATTCTCGACCATCTTTTCCCCACATCATCTCGAGCGTAGTCACTCCAAATCCTCCATTAAGCCCCTTACCCCAGACCAGGACCAACTCAATTCACCCCATCCACCCTTCAATTTTTCAATCTAATTATCCTAAAAGTTTTCTTGATCCCTAAAACTAATCCACCCCAAAATACCCTCTTTCTGACACTTTTAAACCATCCCTTTACCAACCTGAGCACCATCAAGATTCATTTCTTGGAGAGAGCTAAAGTCAATTAAATTGAAGCTCAAGGGCTTCTCGTGGACACTAGAAAATTATTTTGAGCTATTCAAATCAATGAAACACTTCTCCAATCAATGTAGCACACTAAATCTTAGATATAAGGCTCGATAATGGTCGTTCATGAAGCATAGTTCAAAACTATGGATTTTTTACTGTCGGATATAAAACGATTATAAAAATGTAGGGTGAATTCCATGGATAGTGCACCTTTTTCGAACGATTTCAATCCATCATCCCGTTTAGGACGATTACTAGATGTTATCTATTTCTTGTATTTGAAACAGATGATAAAGATTATATCATATGGGCCACAAAATATGCGTTAGATCACTAAATCCATGCTAATTCAACGCCTAATCAATTTCTCTCCGATCCATGAGCACTGTATTTTTAAGTGGCTTACGAGAGGATGACATTATAAAGCTTAAACAGTGGCAGAGGAGCTTGAGTGAAATTCCTTTAATAACTAATTATGATAACTCGTTCAAATGAAAAAAATTAAATACAAAGCTTTAAAAATTCAAAAAATTAAATAAAATTAAAAAAAAAAATAATTTGTCATGAACTCAGAATAACATGAAGAACAATATGGAACATAAATAAAAATAAAATGATTATTATATTTTTTCTAATCAATTAAAATCCAAAAATCAAATAAAAATTTAAAATAAAATCTGCCATATGTTGTCTTTACATGTTGAGAATATGCCTTCCGTGGTTTTTTAAAATTGAAGTTAAAGCAAATTTATAAGAAATTAGAGAATTCACTATTTCCAAAACTTCAAAAGATTGACAAAATTATCAATTAAAATTTGATGTGAATTTAATGAAAAATATGTAAAATCCTAAAATTTGACAATATAACAAACCATTAAATTAAATTTTTAAATCTTGAAAATTGATAAAATCTGATTCGTAATCATTAATGAAGAGGAAAATAACAAAAATTCTAGTAAATGATATGTGCAGAAAAGTATTGATAGGCACTAATACGTGATAAATTTATGTGACTTTGATATATTAAATACTATGTTATCTGATATTTTGCTTGAGAAATATATTTTTGTTGTGATGTGCAGGATATAAACTTTATGCCACATAGGGAAGGAAATGAAGTAAAGTGGGAAGCAGAAAGGATGTAAATCAAAATTTCGATCAAGCGGTCCTGCATTTGTGCATTTACGTGCATACGCCTGCACTAGCATGTGCATGCACCTATACCTGCACGCGCACATGGAAACCTGCTCGTTCTCGTGTGCTCATACTTGCATGTCTCTAACCTTTGCTCCGTGCACGCCTCTGCAATAGCCCACGTCTTTAAGAAACTCACATGATTGAACCAAAGGCACTAGCCTTTAATTAAGATGACTAGGGTTAATTTGTGAAGGATTATAAAGTGGTTACCATTTGGCTAGACTTGGTCCTAAAGTGGTTGGACTTGGCTAAGGTCCATGGCTCATGCTCCTAAACCCTAATTCCATCTCAAATCACTTCTACTCAATCTTGACCCCACTAAAATGGTTCCATTCTTCTCTATTTGAAGCCCCCTTCTTTTTTCCAAAATTTCAAATTTTGACTTTGGGCCCCTAAACTTACCCAGAATTACCTAAATTGCCCATATAACCACCAAATCACCGAAAAATTTCCAAAAAATTACCCAAAATTTCCCAAATTCCTCAAAATCATTTCAAAACACTTCCCACCTCTTAAATCCACCAAAACACCCCATTACACTCCAAATAACCTCCATATACCCTAAATACCCCTCTTGGCTCAAAATTCCAAAAATTCCAAAAAATCCCAAAAAACTGAAAACCTCCCAGATATTCTCAATTTCATTTTCTTCAACTACCACATACCTCAATTTTATCAATTTAACCAGATTTAACCAAAAGCCCCAATTTGATCCATTTAACCCAAAAATGTCCAATTTAAATCTAATATCTACCCAATTGACCTCAATCTTGTCCAATTTCAATTTCAAACTTTAATTTAACATCTCCAATATCAATCTAAACCAAATCCAAGCCCAATTTGACCCACATTTGAATTCAATTCCACTTGAAATCCAAAATCCCCAATTTTACCTAAATGATCCAAAATCCTTAAATTAAACCCAATGTCAACCAATTTCCCCAAATTTCAATCCTAAATTCTTCCTAACATCCCCATAAACAAAATGCAACATCAGTTTTCCCCCAATTTAAAATCAAATTTCACCCAAATCCTATTCAAACCCAAAATACCCAATTTTTGACTTCATTTTTGGTGAGGTCTTTTCTTCTCTCTCCTTAGTACTTAGGATCTCGACATAGGTTTTCTCTTTGACTATCCTAGAGGACTAGAAATGAGACCCACCACTTAGAAATTCAAAACACTTCTTGACTCCCTTCAAACCCCACATGTTTGATTGTAAACCCCCAGGCCACTTGAAGGGTTAAGACCAATATGTGGAGGTTTAAAGGATGAGTTTCCTATAGGACTCTTTGGCCTTAGGAGTACCCTGGGTGGCCTGGTCCTGGTGAGGGTAAGTGTACGGTTTATTTTTAAGTTGAGTGTTGTATTTTTGAAAAGAGGTCGCCTACAGAAATTGTCGGCGAATTTTTAATTTAATTTAAATAAATAATTTGAAAAGTAGTATTTGATTTTGAAAATAATTTTAAATTTGAAAATTTTAAGATATGAAATCAAACTAATCTCACATCCCGAATAGTTTATATAAACGAGCACCGTATCACAAACCATGTATCTATCCCGAAGAATAGACACATGGCTTGATGATGGGGCTCGATTAAATAAACTAGAAGATTTAGTGACATCCGTTTGGTTCACGAACCAATTTTATAAGTCGACAAATTCCCCTGCTTAATATAAATGAATTAAGCAGGGTTTATATTACCTGGGTTCTTAAAGTTTCCTATAAGGGCAAGCACCTATAGTTAATTACATCTTAAGTGACGGGAATCACCTAAGAAAAATCTCGATAATAATCAGTAGTTCTGCTCTCAAGAATTTCAAGGTTTAAGTTTTCAAAGGATTGAGTTTTGGAATTTCAATAGGGAATGGATCAAATTTTGAACATTTTTATTTTGGGAATTCAAAGGAAGAAAGGTAGGAGAAATCACAGATTCGAAGCGAACTTCGGTAATTTCCCGACTATCCTATTGTTTGGCTCGAATTTAGGAAGGTCCTAATGTTTATTTAATATTTTGATCTTGCCAATTTTAATTAGTTAGGACTTATATTTGTATGATAAAATCATACAAATAACCTCGAAGATGTGAGGGTTTGTGTCGTATCGGACGACTACCTCGGAATCCTAAGACCGGTTAGGGCTTAATTTACATGATCATGCAAATGCCTAACGAAGAGTTGAGGATTTATGTTGCACTAGGCAAACTACCTCGAAGTCCTACGGCTTCGGTTTTTTAATTCTAAGGAAGTTTTGTTGAAGTAGATCCGAGTTTTCGTCGATGACGATGGCCGTGCTTGCCCACCATGCTCCGAGCTCCTTGTTGTTGCATAGGTTTAGTTTTAGAAGTCATAAATCAGGGGATGAGAGAAGTGTTCTGGTTTAGAGAAGATCTTAAAATCCAGGTGTTTTTAATATTTTAATTAAACAAATCTTAAAGTTGATTATAACAACACCGGTTAAGATCCCACGGTTCCATCCTTCGGCATCGTTATTTTTATCGGATTCACTTAGTCCGGATGAATTTGCTAAACTCAGCCGAATGAGTTCCACACTTTCATTTAGACCGTGGGAAATCCCGTTAGCAACACGTAGGTTACATCATCCGAGGTATTCCCGATCATCCAACAGGACGTTTTAATTTAGTTGTAGTTGTAGTTTTGTTGTTCTGTTTGTGATTAAATTTTGAGTTGTCTTATATTTTGAAATGTTATGGCGGTGAATTTTATCTTGTAATGACTTTTAATTTAGTTTTGGTTTCAGTTTTAGGGACTATCCTAAAGGTGTAGGTTTTCATGCAACAATTGTTTATCATGCAAGAAAGGTAAGTGCGATGCGATTAAATAAATTGCAGTAAAGTAAATTGCGATAAAATAAAAGCGTACTTGGAGGGTCTTCCCGTCATCCCAAGTCGCACTTAAAACACGATTAGAATATTTAAGCATTTAAAGTAAGTTCCTAGGTAAAGCTAAGGGAAGGGTTATGGTTTTCTACCAAGTTCCTAATCCTATAGCTAGTCATTTCCTATGACGTCTAGGTTCTTGTATTTTAGTTTGAGGACGATTTTCTTCATCGAAGAACAACTAAGTTCGATTGTTCTTATAAATATCCTATCATATTGAGGAAGTGTTTAAGACGAATCTTAAACATCTTTTCAATATTTCGAGAATTGTCCTAAGTCCAGAATGAATTCTATTGTGCGGTGAATTAATCATCCAGGGTGTTTAAGTTAAGTTTTATTTCTTGCTTCAGTGAATTAGGATGTTTGAATATCCTTATGAGTGAAGTGACATTTCACTTGATACTCCATTTAGAAGTTATAATAGTAAAAGCTCTTAAGGGCAAAATGATATTTAATGATTCCTGATTCAAATTTAAGTTCAAATTAATGATTTAAGTTTGGAATAGTGTTCAAGTTATTTTAAATTTATTTTGAATTCTTCATGTCTTAGGTGATATTATATTTAATTCAATTTAATTTAATTTAACTTAATTTAATTTAATGTGGTTTAGTTTAACTTAATTTAATTTAAGTTAATTTAATATGATATGCTTTTAAGCTTAATTTAATTCAATTTGATTTAATTTAATTTGATTTAGTTTTAATTTAATTTAATTTAATTTAATTTTATTTAATTTAATTTAATTTAATTTAATTTAATTTAATTTAATTTAATTTAATTTAATTTAATTTAATTTAATTTAATTTAATATGATTTAATTTAATTTTAATTTAATTTAATTTTAATTTAATTTAATTTAATTTAATTTAATTTAATATTTTATTTTAAAGGGATTTGCTTTAAATATTTTAACCTTAACTTAATTTAATGATTAAGTCTTTTAGCATTTTAAACCTTAAACTTGGATTATCATTTTAATTAGGGATTAAATATTATTGGGATGATTAATTTAGGGATTCTTAAATTAAAGAACAAATTTCTTCCTAATAACACCCCTATTTTAATAACTCCAATTTTACTATTCTTCCAAATTTAATTAATTATTTTAACTAAAGTTCATTTCAATTATTGTTGAATTGTTTAATAGGTTTCTACCCTTTAATTATTTAAATTTCAATCATCCAAATCAGATTAGAATCAAATATTTTACTCTTTAATTTTATTAAGCCTAAAGTTTTAATTAAGGGTTAAAATTTTAATTACCATTTTTGCCCTTCAAGCTTAATAATTTTATAACTCAATAAATTGAGCTCAAATGAATTTGAAATTTTTATGTGACTTCACTCATATGTCAATAAAGACATTAGAGGAGAAAATGTGATTTTTCTGTATTTAATTTATTTATGTAATTATTTTTGGTGGAAAATAAGGATTTCCAAGGAAAATTTAATAATATGACCAAGGGAAAGTTTCTATCCTTAAGAAATTTATGGGATATTTCTAATAACCAGAGGACCACTTGGACCAATTTTTGTGATTTTTTGAATTATATTTTATTTATTAAAATTATTTTAAGTTCTGGAGTATTAATTAATTTAAAAATAAAATATAAGTTGAAAAATGAATTTTATAATTTTTAAAATTCTCTATGATATCAAGGATTCTAGAGAACCAAATTTTACAATTTTCTGATTTTTTCTTAATTTATTGGAATTATTTTAGTGGAAATGCTAGAAAATGTATTTTTTAATTTTAAAAATTACCCCAAGGCTTTAAAATTTAATATCTCAACCTAGAGACATAAGAAAAATATGGGGTTTGTTCCTAAGTGGTTAGAATTCAAAATGTGACATTTTGGTGAATTTTATTATTTTTGTAATTTTTATTATTTTTTAATTATTAAAATATTAAAATAATGATAAAAAATCAACTTTTTTAGAAAATTACAATTTTAATTTTCTTGAATTCCCCTGATATCAGAGAGGCTTCAAAACCAATTTGGTGAATTTTTGAAAAGTATTTTGAAAGTTATGAAATTTTAAAGTTTAAGTTGGCTAAATGGCTTAATCAACCCATTTGATAGGGTTAACCAAACCCAATTGACTTAAAATTTTTATGGTGGATTCCTATGATCCTAAAGGTCAGTGGAGAATTGATTTCAAGTCAATTTGATCTATGGTTAACTCTAATTAATTAAATTTCAATTTTAGGTATTTAGGCCAATTAGGGTTAATCTGAGTGAATTAACTCAAGTCCTATTTTTCCTAGGGTTCTCTGGTCATAAGGAACATCACCAAATTTTCCTTGAATTTATTTCACAACATACTAATTTTTTGGAATTAAAATACTCAAAACAGCAACATGCATTTGAAAAATCAATAACTTTTCACGAGAGATGGCCTCGACCTTGGAAAATTCAAGGAATGTTCCCAAGTTCGGAGAGCTCAAAAGCCCTATGGTCTCATGCCATCGTGAATTGTATGAATGCATGGAGAATTAAAACAATGCGAGGAGTAAATAATTAATTAAAAATAAAGTACTTAGACAAAATTAATTAATTTCTTTTCCACATTATTCTCCTCCGTTCACCGAGCGAGAGGGTATTTTTATTTTATTTTTGTGATTTTTCTACACAAAGATATGGATTTTTGAAGTTACGGTATTTAAATAAATCGAGAAAATACCCTATTTATCTACTTATCCACGCGGCGCCGACTCAGCCTCGGCGGCTCCGAATCGACACGCGTCGCTCCCCGGTTCGGCGCCGCCATCCGACTCGGCTGTCCGGGCCCCGCGGTTCGCGTACTCATCCGCCGGTCCGACGCAATCCAAGCCGTCCATCCGATACACGCGCGATCCGACGGTTCTCGGTCATCGTCTACGACCGGTGCGATCCCGTGGCCGTCCACACTCTAACCCTAAGAACTCGCTCGATTCTCAACGGATTTTCGTGTTCTTATGCTCTATGGATTCGTCTTGAAGAGACGAACACATCCATACTGGTGAACATGCTATGAAATCAAGCCAATCAAAATTGAGAATCGACCGAAGCTTAGGCGAAGAGGGAGTTCATACCTTTGCTCGGAAAGTGAAGCTTCGATCCGAGAGTTGTGTCACCTTCGATTGGGTCCGAGTAAACTCCGGATGAAGTCCTTGGCACAGTGAATTGTCTCAGCTATGAAAGTGACCACGGCCGATCACAAAGCTTGGAGAGCTTGGAGCAACCGGGTGGCTCGGAGATGGGGCTTTCGGTGGGAAACTTCTCCTCTTGGTCCAGGTGAAGGTGTAGGACCAATCAATTTGGGGATTGGCTCACTGTGAAGAAGTGTCCTGGTTTTTGGGCTGAAGTTTGAGCTCAAAATTGGGCTCAGCTGGAGGGAATTGGGGCGGAATTCAGTGGGGATCAAGTGCTCTATGTGTGGAGAGTGATCTGGAATGATTTTGGCAGAGTTTCCTTAAGGTTTTTGTTCAGCACCTCCTTTGGCCGAGAGGGTGAGGGGTTTAAATAGGAGAGGCTGGAGGGCCTCCCAGGGGGAGTTGAGGGCTGGGATCAGCTGCTCTTGGCATGTGAAGAACGGCCATGGTGGCCATTGGGCATGAGGCGGCTCGACAGGTGAGAATTCCAAGTTTGGGCTCACATGTGAGCTCTCGGCCTGGTGGTTTCCGGCGGCCGTGGTGGGCTGGCCGGCCGGGCATGGGTCACCCTCGAGGTCGGGTGGGTCGGCTGGAGCTTGGTGCAAGCGATGGCAATTGCCATGTGTAAAGGCTTTGATCCAAAGTAGAATGGGGCATGGCTAGTTTTGAGTCTAAATGGGTCAATTCACTCATTTGGGCTTGGTGCACCCTTCAAGGTGGCTTTGGGTGCTGTGGGGGATCAAAGGGATCGACTGGTTTGGCATGGAGAGGTCTCCATCCAAATATATTTGGATTAAATTTAAGTTTAGGTGAATCATGATTAAGGCTAATGAGCTTTAGGGATTAAGGAAAGCCCCCCTCTTCTTACCCAATATGGCATGGTGGAGTGTCCAAGGCCCTCATGGCTCACATGTGGCTCATGCATGGCTTCATGGTGACCTTTGGCTTGGGGAAAGGTTTAGTCGATTTCATGAAAATGGGTTTTGGGATTCTTTTGATAATTTAATGGGAACTTGGATAAGGCTTGATTTGGGATGATTTGATGATGAATTTAGGACTTAGGTATTGAGTTTAATTGAAAGTATGATGAGGGGAAATGTCATATGGGCTTTGGGACCGATTTTGGGCCTTTGGATGTGGTAAAAGATGGGCTTTTAAAATGATTTAAGGAATGGGCCTTTTAGTTTAAAAATGAATTTATGGATGGAAGTTTTGTAAAGAGGTTGGGCCAAATAATTGTTGAGTTTGGTTTAGGGATGTGTCATGAATGATTTGAAATAAATTTGAGGTGGTTTGGGCTTGAATTGGGTTGGATTTGAGTTTATTTGGTACATGGGCCAATATAGGTCGAATTGGGCTAACTTGGGCCAATGTTGGGCTAGGGTTGAAATTGATGTAAAATAAATGTTGGGAAATGTTTATGGGAGTGTTTCAAAGAGGTTTTGGCTTTGGTTGGGTTTTGATTTTGGGGTTTGGGTCTATTTGGGCTAGGTTTAGGTTTAGGTCGAAATTGGGCCTTTTGATTTTGGGTTGAATTTGAGTGGGGTTTGGGTCTAAATTTTGGGCAAATCATGTTAGTGTTTTGTTTATGGGGATGTTAAGGAAGGTTTAGAAAAGATTTGGGGTTAATTGGAGTTGAATTGGGTGAGTTTGGGCTAAGTTTGGGTCATGGGTCTAAAATGGGCTTTAAGGCCAAAAGTGAAATTGGATCCAAATGTCAATCAAATTGAACTTGGATTTGGTCTAGATTGGTGTTGGGGATGTTGAATTGAAGTTTAGAATTGAATTGGACCAGAATTTGGGTCAATTGGATAGGTTTGGTTTGACATTGGGTTCACTTTGGGTTAAAATGGGTCAAATTGGGGATTTTGATAAAAGTGGGGAAAATTGACAAAATTGGCCCATGGTGTAGTTGAACAAAATGAAATTGGGAATATTTGGGATTTTCTGGAATTTTATGGGAATTTTCTGAATTTTTGGATTTTTTTGGCTAAGAGGGGTATTTTGGGTATTTGGAGTGTATTGGGAGGTATTTTTGGAATTTTTGGTATTTTTGGGTATGGATGATCAATTTGATTGGTGAGGCAATGTTTAGGATTGATCTTGAGAATTTTTGGGTGATTTAGGTGATTTTGCGAATTTTGGGGGTTTCGAGGGTTTTGGGTAGGACAAGCGGGTGTAGGGTCCCGGGGGTCAAAAATTGAAAATTTGGAAAATTGAAGCTTGGGTGAATGTAAGTGAAATGAAATCATTTTGGTTGAGCCATGAAGCCATATCAAGCCCACATGAGCCATGAAGGGACTTTTTTGAGGCATCCACTATGTTGTTCCTAACCCTCTTACCGAGGGCTTAGGGGTTAAAGACCATCCATGTGAATCACCTCGCATGAGTTAGGAGGTCAAATTGGGTATGGGTGTGGTTTCAAGAGGTGTGTGAAAGTGTAGTGTATAGGTGTAGTGTGTGTGTAAGTCAGCCCCTTCACTGGACCGAGCCACCTGAGGCGGTCCTAAGGCCAAAGAATCCTATAGGAACTCATCCTTTAAACTTCCACATTTAATTTCAACCCTCTAGATGATTAGGGGTCTACAATCAATTTTGTGGAGTTTGCAGGGAGTTAGGAAGTGGTTTGAATTTCTAAGTGGTGGGTCCCAATTCTAATCCTCTAGGATAGTCAAAGGAAAAGCCTAAGGCTAGATCCTAAGTACTAAAGAGAAGAAGAGAAGACCTCATAAAAAATGAGGTCAACAGTAAGCTTACACACACCACACTCCCACACACACATTCCAAACCCTAAAACTACCTTTAACAAATTTGACTCCCTGACTCATGTAGGAAACTCATATGGATGGACCTCAACCCCTAGGCTCCTGGCTAAGAGGGTTAGGAACAACATATTGAGTGCCTAAGATGAGTCCTCTCATGGCTCTTGTGAGCTTAATATGGCTTCATTACTCAACCAAAATGATTTCATTTTACTCTCACTTGATCAACCTTCATTTTTTCCAAAATATCAATTTTTGACCCCCGGGGGCCTACACCCACCAAACCTACTAAATACCCTTAAAAATTCCCAAAATTTGCAAAATTGCCTAAGTTACCCAAAATCCCTCAAAATCAATCTTAAACATTCCACACCACTCAAATAGATCATCCATGACTAAATATACCAAAATTCCCAAAAATACCCCTCAATACCCTCCAAATACCCAAAATACCCTTTTAACCCAAAAATTCCAAAAATTCAGAAAATTCCCAGAAAACTCTAGAAAATCCCAAATATTCCTAACTTCATTTTGTTAAACTACACCATAAGCCAATTTTGTCAATTTGGCCCACTTTTACCAAAACCCCCAATTTGACCTATTTTATAACCTAAGTGGACCCCATGTCCCACCAAACCAGCCCAATTGACCTCAATTTTGATCCAATTCAATTCTAAAATTCAATTAAATATCCCCAATATCAATTTAGACCAAACCCAAACCCAATTTCATCAACATGTGGATCCAATTTCAATTTGAAGCTTAAAGCCCAATTTTGGCCTATGACCTAAACTTAGCCCAAACCAACCCAACTCAACCCCAATTAACCCCAAATCTTTTCCTAAACCTTCCTAACATCCCCAAAAACAAAATAATAACTTGATTTGCTCCAAATTTGAAACCAAACTCCACCCAAACCTAACCCAAACCAAAAATCCCCAATTTGGCCTAAACCCATCTTGAACCTAAACCTAGCCCAAATCCCAAAGTCAAAACCCAACCAAAGTTAAAAACACTTTGTCACACCCCCATAAACATTTTTCAACATTAATTTTACATCAAATCCAACATTAACCCAACCTTAGCCCAAGTTAGCCCAATTTGGCCCATTTTGACCCCATTACTAAAAAAGCCCAAATTGAACCCATTTCAACTCCAAATGGCATCAAATCTCTTCTAAAATTCTCATGACACATTCCTAAACCAATCCCAACATTTATTTGACACAACCCCTCACCAATTTTCATCCATCAATTTATTTCAAAACTTAAAAACCCACTTCCTTAAACCATTTTAAAAGCTCATCCAAAATGATTTCAAAAAACCCAAAATTGGCTCTAAAGCCCACATGACAATTTCTTCTCATCATACCTTTAATTGAAATCATCCCTAAGTTCTAAATCAATAATCAAATCATTCCAAATCAAGCTTCATCCAAATTTCCACCAAAATGCAAAAATTCCTAAAACCCTCTTTCATGAAATTGACCAAGCCATTTCCTAAGCCATGAGCAAGCCTTGGAGCCATGCACAAGCCACATGAAAGCCATGAGAATCTTAGGATTGTCAGCCCCCCATAAATGGAAAAAGGAGGAGAGCCTTTAAGCACCCCTTAAAAGTCATTAACCATTCCCATGTCTCCCCTAACCCATGCTTAAGCCTAATTGTACTTGGATTGTGACTTGACCCCACTAATCAAGTTGATCCAAATGACTTTCTCTTCAGCCCAAACCAGCCTTGGGGAGGTGCACCTAGCCTAATCCATGCATTGAACCAAACCAAGTCCAAAATAGCCCCTTCCCCCTACCATTTAAACCAAACCCTTTACACATGTCCAAGGCCAATTGATTGCACCAAACCCTAGCTCTGACAACACTGAGTCAGATGGTGACCTGACCCTGGCCGGCCAGCCACCACAACCACCGGAAACCACCAGGCCGAGAGGCTTAATTTGATTCAAAAATTCAAATTGAACTTGCTGAGTTGTCCCAACTCAATTGAACTCCATGGTTGTTCTTCCCTTGCCCTGAGCAGCTGATCCCAGCCTCCATTTGTCCCTGGGAAGCCCTCCAGCCACGTCTATTTCAACACCACCACCTCTCAGCCAAAAGAGGTGCTGAACCAAATCTTACCAAAACTCTGCCAAAATCACTCCACACTATTCTCCTAGCATAGAGCACTTTATCTCCACTGAAATCCAGCCCTAATTTCCCCTCTGCGAGCTCAATTTTTGAGTTCAATTTCAAGCCCAAAACCAGGACACTTCACCACAGTGAGTCAATCCCCAAATTGATTGACTCTACACCTTCACCAGACCAAGAGAAGAAATCCCCCAACAAAAGCCCCTCACCAGGCCAGCCATTCTCTCTATCGGCCAAGCTTTGAAATCGGGCTTGGTGGTAATCAGGTCTAGACATTTCACCAGGACCAGAGGCTTCATCCTAAGCTCCTCCAGCTTCAACGAACGTGCCGAGCACATTCAGTCGAGGCTTCACCTCCTGAACCAAGGTATGGAAATTCCAATTTTTCGTGAGCTTCTTTCGATTCTCCATTTTGTTTGAGTCAATTTCAATGCATGATACCCGTATAGATATGTTCTTCTCATCGAGACGAGTTCATAGAGCATAAGAACGTGTAATTTGGTTAAGTATCGAGCGAGATATTAAACCTAGAAGATGGATGGTTCTTGGGTAGGGGCACCTGGGGACGATGAACGAATGCCGTCCATTAGCGCGTGTATCGAATGGACGGTCCAGATCGCGCCGGATCAAGATATGAGACTGAACCGCGGAGCCGCGTGGCGCTGAGGTGGAAGGCGGCGTCGAATGGGAGCGCGCCGCGTGGAGTTTCGGATCTGCCGAGGATGACGGGGCGCCGCGTGGATAAGTAGAAAAATAGGGTATTTTCTAATTTATTTAAATACCCATAACTTCAAAAATCCATATCTTTGCATAGAAAAATTATAAAAATAAACTAAAAATACCCTCTTGCTCAGTGAACAGAGGAGAACAATGTGGAAAAAGAATTAAGTTAATTTGATGAGCATTTTATTTTTAATTAATTATTTACTGATTCCAGTGTTTTAATTCTCCACTCACACACACAATTCACCATGGCATGAGACATAGAGCTTTTGTAGCCTTTGTTTTTGGGAACATTCCCTGAATTTTCTAAGGTCAGAGACCATCTCTATAACAAGTTATTGATTTTCAAGTTTAAGTGTCTGTTTTGGCATTTTAATTCCAATAATTAGCATGTTACTTAGAAAATTCTATAAAAATTTAGGGAGGTATCTTATGAACAGAGGATCTTAGGAAAATTTTGGTTTGGTTTGATTCCTCAAGAATAACCCTAATTGGCCTAAACATTCAAAATTGAATTTTAATTAATTACGATTAACCACACATCAAAACCACTGGAAAACAATTCTCCACTGCTCTTTAGGGTCAGAGGAGTCTCACATAAGAATTTGAAATCAATTGAAAATGATTAGCCCCACTAAATGAATTATTTAAGTGACATGATCATTATTAAATTTTAAAAATTCATAAAACCCAAAATATATTTCAAAAATTTACCAAATTAGTTTTGGGACTTTTCTGATATTAGAGGAGTCTAAAAAAATTAAAATTGGAATTTTCTAAAAATTTTTCATTTTTGACCATATTTTTAATATTTTAATAATTAAAAAATAATAAAAATTATAAAATAATTAAAAATCATAAAAATGTCACATTTGACCTCCTAATCACTTAGGAACAAACCAAATATTTTTCTCAAGTCTATAGATTGAGATATTAAATTTTAAAGGCTTAAAACAATTTTTAATATTAAAAAATGAATTTCCTTACATTTTCACTAAATTAATTCTAATAAATCAAAGAAAAATCAGAAAAATATAAAATTTGGTTCTCTAGACTCCTTGAGGTCAGAGACATTTATCAAAAATATAAAATCTATTTTTCAACTTTAATTTTATTTTATAATTAATTAACACTCCAAAAACCAAAATAATTATAATAAATAAAATATAATTCAAAAAATCACCAAAATTGCTCCAAGTGGTCCTCTGATCAGTAGAAACATCCCATAATTTTCCTAAGGACAGAGACCTTACCTTGGTCATGTTGTTGAATTTTTTATTGAAAACCCATATTTTTCATAAAAATAAATATATAAATTAAATTAAATTCAGAAAAATCACATTTTCTCCTCTAGTGTCTTAATTGACATATGAGTGAAGTGACATAAAAATTTTGAGTTCATTTGAGTTTAATTTGATGAGTTATGAAATAAATAATCCTAAAGGGGCATAAAGGTAATTAAAGACTTTAACCCTAATTAATATTTAGGTCTAATTAAAGGGAGGGTAAAATATCTGATCTTATTTTTTTTTTCATTAGATGATTGAAACTTAAATAATTAAGGGGTAGAAATCCATTAATCATCTTGAAAATATTTAAAGTAAATTTTAATTAATTAAACAATTTGAATTTTGGAAGAATAATCAAATTTGGATTATTAAGATTAGGGATATGATTTAAGAAGACATCAATTCTTTAATTTAAAATCCCTAAATGAATCACTTTAATAATATTCAACTCTTAATCAAACTTAAAAAAATGATAATTAAAATTAATAATTAAATAATTAAAAGGAAAATAAACCTTAATTAAATTAAAAGCATAAAACATTTAGTGATTTGAAAATCAAATTAAAACAAATTTGAAACATTAAAATTAATTTGAAATCACTTAAAAAAACAAATCTAAAACAAATTTGAAGCATTAAAAAAATTAACCTTAAGACATTTCATAATTTAAAAACATAAAAAATCAAACCAATTAAAATTGACCTAAAGTGTTAGAATTAAGTCAAATTAAATTTAAATCATTAAAAGTTTAATATTCTAAACACCTCTTTCAAATCAAACAATTTAAAACACTTAAGAGAAAATCAACTTGAATTTTGAAACTAAATTAAATCATCCCAAATCATCAATTCAACTTTAATCAAAGCGGTTAAATTCTTTAACAAACTGATTTGCCCCCTAAAGGCTTTCATTTTCATAACTCTTAAATGAAGCATTAAGTGAAATGTCACTTTACTCATAGGATAATCAAACATCCTAATTCACTGAGCAAGAAACAAACTCAACTAAACTTTGAATGATTAATCCACCAGTACAATAAAATTCATTTGGACTCAAAATAATCTCAGAAGTATTGAAAAGATGTTTAGGACTCGTCCTAAGCACTTTCTCAATATGATGAGATGTTTTAGAAGAACAACTGAACTTAATTGTTCTTTGATGAAGAAAATCATCCTTAACAAAACACAAGAATATAGACGTCATAGGAATTAACTAGCTACAGGATTAGGACTTTGGTAGACAACCAAAACATTCCCTTAGCTTTACCTAGGTGTTTCTTGCAAATATATAAATGCTCTAACATGTGTTTTAAGTGTAGCTTGGAATGACGGGGAGACCCTCCAGGTACGCTTTTATTTTATTGCAATTTACTTACTTGTACTACACTTTACTCTTCTTGCATGTTAAACAAGATTGACACCCTGCATGAAAACCGAAACCTTTAGGATAGCCACAAAACTGAAACCCAAAACTAAATTAAAAGTCACAACAAGCCACAACATTCAAAATATAAAACAACTCAAAATTTAATCACAAACAGAACAACAAAACTACAATTGCAACTAAATTAAAACGTCTTGTTGGGTGATCGGGAATACCTCGGATGATGTAACCTACGTGTTGCTAACGGGATTTCCCACGGTCTAAATGAAAGTGTGGAACTCATTCAGTTGGGTTTAGCAAATTCATCTGGACTAAGTGAATCCGATAAAAATAACGATGCCGGAATGATGGAACCGTGGGATATTAACTGGTGTTGTTATAATCAACTTTAAGATTCCCCTAACAAAATATTAAATCACCTGAACCTTAAGACTTTTCTAAACCAAAACACTTCTCTCATCTCATGATTTTCACTTTCTAAAACTAAACCTCTGCAACGACAAGGAGCTTGAAGCATAGGGGCAGCTTGGCCATCGTCATCAGCAAAACTGGAATCTACATCAACAAAACTTTTCTTAGCATTAAATAACAAAGCCATAGGATTTCGAGATAGTTTGCCTAGTGCAACGTAAATCCTCAACTTTTCGTTAGGCATTTGCATAATCATGTTATGCAAATTAAGTCCTAACTGATTTAGGATTCCGAGGTAGTTGTTTGGTACGACATAAACCCTCACATCTTTGAGGCTATTTATATAATCATGCCATATAAGTATAAGTCCTAGTTAACTAAAATTGGCAGGATTACAACATTAAATGAACTTTTAAATTGAAGCCAAACAATAGGATAGTTTGGGAAGTTGCCAAGATTCTTCTTGGATCCTCAGCTTCTCCTACTTCTCTTCCTTTGGACTCTTAAAATTAATTGTTCCAATTTGAGCTAATCCATTTTGAAATTCCAAAATTCAGTCCCTTGAAAACCTTAAACTTTGGAATTCTTGAGAGCATAACCACTGATCATTATCAAGAGTTTCTTAAATGATTCCCGTCATTTAAGATGTAATTAACTATAGGGGCTTGCCCTTATAAGGAACTTTAAGAACCCAGGTAATATAAACCTTGCTTAATTCCTTTATATTAAGCAAGGGAACTTGTCAACTTATAAAATTGGTTCGCAGACCAAACGGATGTCACAAATCTTCTAGTTTATTTAATCGAGCCCCATCATCAAGCAGTGTGTCTATTCCTTAGGATAGATACACAGTTTGTGATGTGGTGCTCGTTTATATAAACTATTTGGGATGTGAGATCGGTTTGATTTCATATCTTAAAATAATTTTAAACTTAAAGTTATTTTCAAAATCAAATGCTAATTTCTAAATTATATATATATATTTAAATTAAATTTAAAATCTAAAATTCGTCGACAATTTCTGTAGGCGACCCCTTTTCAAAATACAACACACAAACCAAAAAATATGCCGACAACTTCTGGCGACTCAGCTGGGGACTAGTTCCACTCTCCATTTTGATCAGATGGTTTTTTGCTTTCATAAATCGGTAGTGAGTCCATACCCCTTTTGGACCAAACTACCATTCTTTCCGTTAGCATACCACGTTCATTTCTGTCTTGAACGGGTATAGTCAACTCCTTTTGGATTTTGGAGCCACTGTTTAGACACCCATAAACAGAGAGGTTCTGAAATCCTTTTGCCTCTTTCTGAGGTGGGGTGGACCCCCAATAGGTGTTAGCTTAAGAGCGGTCCTTCGGGTTGAGAAGTCTTACGAGACTTTCTCTTCCTTTCCAATTCTGGATCGGGTCCTTTACCTTTCCTTTAACCTTCCTCCATTAATCATTTTGTTCCTAACAAACAAATCCTCTAAACAACCTTTTAATAAGCGAACTCTTTTAAATCACAAATACATTAAGATAAACTAAAATGTGTTCAGACGCTTTCTTTATCGTCTTAAGTTTTACGACAAAAGGAAGCATAATTCAGGACCGACGTTCGGAATTTACCCTGCAGAAAATGACTGCACCAAAGTTAATTTTCTCCTTCACCAATGGAATGGACTTCGCCGACTATAAGGATGAATTGCCCGACAATGGAATCATCCTTTTTGGACAAGGATTCGACAATACATATATTAAGTTCGCTGACGTCACCCTCTTCACACTAATGGATAAAGTATTGGAAACTGAGGAGCCCGTAATTGAGTTTAACCCGAAATCGACTCAAGAGTTCCCTGCCCTGCAAAGGGTCTCAGCTGAAAGGAGTACCACTGTTCGTAGGAGGACTGTTGTCTCTACCCCCACCGGTCTAGTTATCTCTGCACCTACCCCGACTCCTGCCAAACTGAAGGGGAAGGAAATCCAAGTTTGTGATGAGCCTGCCACCGTGGAGGGTACAGATTTTGCTACAATACCTCCTGTCTTCGAGATAGGGTCCAGTTCAAGAGTTACACCCTTAACTCGGACTCAAAGAAGAAATAGGAGCAGAAAGATCGCCAGGATCGAGAAGGCTAAGGCTGCTGAAGTTGCTTTTCTGGAAGAGATTCCTGAGGAAGAGGAAGAACTACCTGAAATTTCACCGCTGTTGGGAGGAAGTAAGTTCCACCTTCTCTCTGCTATATCGGATGAAGAAGATTTCTGGAGGATAGCCGCTGCATTACCCCAACCTGCATACTATAGTGATTGTAAGAGAAAGAGGGCCAAGACTACGCCGCTTACTCGACTGCGAGCCGTAGTAGAGAAACTAACTAAGAAGGAAGGATGCCCCGTATCAGAAATCTTAAGAAGAATGGGACGAGTGCCAGCCAAATCCCGCCTCGGACTGCGAGTGAACCCCGTCACTGCCCCAGAGAGGCCAAGGAAGAAAGTGCGAGCTAGTTCGCCTGTTGTCGTATCGGGAGACCATATTAGGGAAGACACCACCTACTGCCGTACAACCGACAGACCATCTGGTCCTAAGCCTTCTACTGCGAGAAGGATGGTGAGGTGACCTATTATTGCTGAACCAATACAAGCATAATGTTCTGGAAAGAAGAGTCTCGTCAGAAAGCCAGAATCAGAATGAAGCGCTACTACATTAAAAGAAACTACTGAGAAAGAAGTCCAACAGTCATCACATGACAATCGCGAAACCGTTTGGAAGAGGCCACTTGAGGATGCTATAGGAAAACTAAGAACGGACATCCGACGGTTGGCAAGGGAAAGAGGAGGAAAATTAGAAAATGAAGTAGATTCATCAGAATTTATGGATGAAGAGTACGCCGAGATTAATATGGTCGAGACCCGAGCATTGGCAGCTTCACAAGGCGCTCCATCAGCTTCGGAAAGGGAGGAACCGAAAGTGATGAGAGAACAACTTCAAGAAAAGGATGATACAATTTCCCAGATGGCAAAAAGGATGGAAGAGTTGGCTGCCACCTTAGCCACTCTCCAGAGTCAACTGTAACCTCAAAAGAAAACACCCCAGAAATTAGTCACATCGCAGACGGAGGAAAGGAGATCACATCTGTTAATGGGGATGAACAACCGAAGAAAGATTCTAAGCAAAGCATGATTCCCTAAAAGGATATCAAAAACATGGTAGAACAGCAGGTGCGAGAAGCCTTAGCTCAGTCTAAGAGTGGAGCATCTATTCAGACGAGTAGACCTTACCCTGAAGAATTTGATGCAGTCCAATACCTGAAAGGCTTCGTACCACGTCCGTTCAAGACTTTTGATGGAACGGGAAATCCCCGACAGCATGTCGCACATTTTCGTGCTACTTGTTGCAATGCCGATGGGAGCGATGCTTTACTCTTTCGACAGTTCGTCAGCAGCTTATCAGGGATTGCCTTCGACTGGTATGCAGAATTGCCAAATGGCTCAGTTAAGACCTTTTCAGAGTTAGAAAACCTCTTCATTAAGTGGTTTGCCGGAGCTCGACACCATATCACTATCGGTGATCTAGTGATGGAGCAACAGAAACCAAACGAAACTTTAGTGGACTACATACTTCGATGGAGAAACTTAAGCATGAAATGTGAACCACAACTTCAGGAACAACATGCAGTCGGTATCCTACTGAAGAGTATCCATGGCCCGATAGCACTTCTCCTCAAAGGATTTACAATTAAGACTTTCGAGAAGTTGCTTAGCAAGGCCGGGAGCTTGCAAGAGGAAGCAACAGTTAAGTTTCGTGGACAAGACCGATAAGCAGAAGCCTGTAAAAGCATTTAAAAAGAAATCTGGAATCGTCACGACAGTCGATAACGGAAAGAAACCAACGCAGATACAGCCAGAGCGACCACAACCTAGTTATCAACCACCACAACGGGTTTATCAGCAACCTCAACAGAACTACCAATAGCCTCGACCGAGCTATCAGTCACCTCAAAATTATGAGCAACCGTCTCGTCTATCGCTTACCATGAAAGAACTTCTAAATAGGGAATATCCATTCAAAACTGAAGTGGTAGCGAAGATGTTCCGCAGTTTAATGAAGACACCCGATTTTCAGCTACTAGAGCCCAAGAGGCCGGAAGAAGTCAATAAGAAAGATCATCTGAACTACTGTCCCTACCATCGGATGCTCGGACATAAGATAGAGGATTGCATCACTTTCAAGAGTTGGCTTGACGACAATCTCCGGAAATGGAACATAACGATCCCGAAGGAATATATGAAGGAACCTCAAAAAGAAGGTTCCATTAATGTTATTTTAACGGATCCTATTGTTCTGATAGACCCTTACACGACCAATGATGGATGGAGTACCATCTAGACAAAGTCTTTGAAGAAAATCTTGGATCATATCCAAACCGCTTCGGTGCGCGCTGCAACTCAAAGTTTGAAACCTGCCGAGCCGGTGTTATCTTTTGCGATTGAAGAGCCGCATCAGAAGGAGGAGAAGATCGTAGAAGAAAAGAAGACCGAGGCTTCAAAGGGTAGACTAGGGGCTGCTTATCGTAGGATGGTTATTTCTGATTCGGGGGAGAAATCCCTCGGACCTCTGACTCTGTATGATTATTTGCTCGCCCCGGCGGGATCTTATAATGATAAGAGTTTTGGTGTTGGCTACGTTTTTACTATTTCTAACGATTACGTAACTAACGACAACCAACCTAATCCGGATCTCGATTCCGATATAAATAACGATTCTCAAATCATTCTAAACCTCGATGACCACAACGAAGGAGAAGATGTTCACAAGGATGGATACGAAAGCTCGACAAGCAACGAGTCCATTTGTGAATTCTGAGGAACTCCAATCGCAATAGAATTAGAGTTATTAGATTCTGAAGTAACTCCAGAAGAGCCAGTCGTTCTGATTCAAGAGAAGACATCAGAAGATTTAGAAGAAATAACAGAAGTCAATATAAGGAGTGGAAAAGTTCTTCCCCCGAGAATGGGTCCAAAGGATAAAGGAAAGCAGGTGGTTGCTGAGGAGGAGCCAACCCCAGCAGAAGAATTGCCCGTTCGGGAAGAGACTGAAGAACCTGGTAATAAAGTGGATTATAATGTGCTACCCCATCTTAGGAAGCTACCAGCCAAACTGAGCATCTACGACGCTCTGATCCTGTCAAAGGAGATGAGAGAAACTCTGATCAAGGCTTTACTTGATCCAGAAATTTTCTTAGCTCAAATGGCCGGTAATTCCTTAGACGAGGTTTGCTCGTTAAAATAACAGCGAGGTGTTACCTTAACGGACAATGATCTACTACTGGGAACAGCATATCATAATCGACCGTTGTACATTTCAGTCACTATTGGAAAGTTTACGCTCTCCAGGGTGTTGGTTGATCCAAGAGCATCAATCAACATAATGAGCCTTCGAATGTTAGCATATCTGAAAATTGATGCTCGCGACCTCCAAGCAGATAAGATGTTACTAAGAGGCTTCAATCAAAAAGGAGAAAGAGCTCTTGGATCGATAACACTACTGATGAAGACTGGTGATTTAGCAAAGACAACCGCAAAATTCCATATAATTGATTCTGAGACATCGTTCAATGCTCTACTGGGTCGACCATGGATCCATGAGAACCGGGATGGTACCGTCGTCTCGCACCGAGTGCATAAAGTATTATGAAGGAGGAGAACAGTGTATCAAAGGTGATTTGCAACCATTCTCCGTGCATGAAATCGGAATTCACGAAGATGCAGCTTACTACTAGCCTCCGAAGAAATCTATCTTCTCCAGAAACACCGTACCAAATGAAGCGAAAGAAGTTCGAGACGATGAAGAGCCTGAAATTCCAGTCCAACAGTTACTCACCACTCCCTTACGACGAGATGGTGAAGGTTTCTCCAGAACTCGCACTCGAGGTCGAGGTCGGGGATGAGGTCGAGGAAGAGACATTGGAACAGTTTTACAGAAGAAACCGGTCATCAAAGTTTATTGGGAGAACAGTTTCGAAGAAGAAGAAATTAAGAAAGAAGCAGCGATAATAAATCAAAAGAAACCCCAGTTCAAAATCTCTCTCGAAGATGAAAAAAATGAAGAATACAAATAAATGTATGAAAAGATTAACCATTATGTGCATACTATGACCCTGACCCCGATCTATCCTAATAAGATCGAGGGTATGATGGTCAAGGAAGTGTATAGCGTTGGTACTAAGCCAGTCAAATTCTACCGTGGTGCTTCTTCTTCCAAAACTGAAAATGATGTACAGTTTGAAGATGTTACTTCTTCCAAATTAATGGAACTACCTTTTGAGTGGTATTCTCCCTGTGTTCAAAATTTAATTCAACGTGGTGTCTTACCTCGACGATGGAAAAAAAGTCAATCATAACACTTTGAAAAATTATGGAATAACGCCAGTCGGCCTCCCAATTCAAAACATGGTCTCGGATTCGGCATAGTAGGATCAGTTGATGACATGGGATTTTGCTTGGTTGTCACTTGCGAGCCTAATAAAGCCTGCTTGGAAGCTTCAGATGATCTCGAAGATCTGCAAATCAGAGATGCTCCACCATAATTTGAAGAAGAAATTAAGTCTACAATAGATGAGTTAATGGAAGTTAACTTAGGTACTAGCGAAGAGCCTAGGCCTACCTTTATTAGCACCTTACTCAATAAAGAAGACTCTGAAAACATGATCAAGCTACTAATGGAATTTAAAGACTATTTTGCTTGGAGTTATGATGAAATGCCGGGATTAGCTCCAGAAGTCGCAGTTCAAAAACTAGGAGTGGATCACACTGTCGTTCCAGTCAGGGAAGCTCCCAGAAGAATGCGTCTAGAGATTGAACAACAAGTTATAGCTGAAGTTAAGAAGCTAATAGATGCTAAATTTGTCCGTGAAGAACAATATTCGACTTTGTTAGCCAATGTGCTACCAGTCAGAAAGAATAATGGACAGATCAGAATCTGCGTAGATTTCAGAGATCTGAACAAGGCATGTCCAAAGGATGAATTTCCTCTACCAATTCCAGAACTGATGATCGACATCGCTTCGACACATGAAATCTTCTCTTTTATGAATGGATCATCAGGATACAACCAAATAAAGATGGCACCAGAAGATGAAAAGCTCACAGCCTTCAGAACGCCAATCGGAATATACTGCTACACAGTGATGCCTTTCAGACTGAAGAATACAGAAACAACATACCAAAGAGCAATGACGAGAATTTTTTATGATCTCATTCACAACCAAGTCGAGTGCTACGTGGATGATGTGGTCATCAAAAGCAAACAGAAAGAAGATCACCTGTATGATTTGAAAATTGTTTTCGAGCGATTAAGACAATATAATCTTAAGATGAATCCCTTTAAATGCGCCTTCGGCGTCACCTCTGGGAAATTCTTAGGATTTGTTATCTGATATCGTGGAATTGAAATCGATTCGGAAAAGATTAAAGCTATCTTAGAAATGCCACCTCCCAAAACCTTGAAGCAACTATGGTCCTTTCAAGGAAAATTGACATATCTTTGACGCTTTATCTCGAATTTGTCAGGTAGGTGTTAGCCCTTCTCGGCATTAGTTAAAAATGACGTCAAATTTGTTTGGTAAGAGGAATGCCAGCGGGCCTTCGAGGACATTAAGATGTATTTAATGACACCTCCTATCTTAGCAGCCCCAGTCTCGGGTAGACCGTTGATACTTTATACCGTGGCTTTAGACGACTCTCTCGGAGCCCTGCTAGCCCAGATCAACGACGAGGGTAGAGAAAACGCTCTCTACTACTTAAGTCGTAGTTTAATTCCGACAGAAGTAAAGTATCCCTCGATTTAGAAGTATTGTTTGGCCCTGATCTTCGCTGCTCAAAAGCTCAGGGATTACATGCTTTCTCATAAGGTCAACCTTATTTCGAAATTTAATCCATTGCAATATTTGATGACCCGACCGACGCTTTCCGGCAGACTTGCCAGGCGGTCAATGATACAATTGCAATTCGATATAACTTTCGTGCCGCTTCATGCCGTAAAGGGACAAGTCCTAGCAGACTTCCTCGCAGCACACCCTTTACCGGCAGAATCGCCTCTCAACGACGACTTGCCTGACGAGTAGATAATGAGCCTAGAAGACCCCGACGATCAGCGTTGGGAGCTGTTCTTCAATGGAGCATCGTCAGCACATAAAGACAAAGAATTGAAAACGGTAGTGCCCGGTAAGGCAGGAATCAGATTGATATTTATAACACCGGAAAGGGGAATGTTAAGATACTCCTACCATCTAACGGAACCATGTACGAACAATGAGGCTGAATACGAAGCTCTCATAACCGGATTAGAGTTAACTATTCAGATGGGGATAACAGACATCAACATATACGGGGATTCATAGTTGATCATTCAACAAGTCACCGGACAGTACAGAATTCTAAAGCCGAGACTCGAGCAGTACTTTCAGTATGCCATGAAGTTGTTGGAACAGATCCCGAATGTAACGATCTACAAGATTCCCAGAAGAAAAAATGCTCTCGTAGATGCGTTAGCCCACCTTGCAAAGGAATTTGCCTGTTTGTAAGATGAATAAGTTGAAGTGTCAGTTCAGGGACGTCAGGTTCTCTCGCAGCTCGACATGGACATGATACACAACTCAGAAAAAGAAAAAGAATCAGTTGCGGCAGTAACAGAAAATGCAGAAGACTGGCGTCAACCATTCATAGACTACCTGCAACCCAGGAAACCTACCGGACGATAAGTTATTAGCTCATCAGATCAATAAAAGAACTATGTCTTACGCATTAATAAACAATACATTATACAGAAGGTCTTTCGATCAGATGTGGCTAAGGTGCCTGAGCGAGTCGGAGGCTCGTGAAATTGTTAAAGAAGTGCACTCAGGACTTTGTGGCGCTCATCAGTCAGGTTTGAAAATGAAGACGAAGATTAAGAGACTAGGGTACTACTGGCCTTCGATGATGACCGACTGCATGAAAGTTGCAAAGAGTTGTCACCAGTGCCAAGTGCATGGAGTGGTTCTACATCAACCTCCAAATGTGCTACATCCGATAATTTCGTCATGACCATTTGAATGTTGGGGCACAGATATTGTGGGCCCGATAGAACCGCCTTCTTCAAGAGGACATCACTTCATTCTTGCAGCTACAGATTACTTTTCTAAATGGGCAGAAGCAGTACCGCTCAGAGAAGTTAAAGCGCACCATGTGCTACAGTTCTTCAAAAATCAAGTCGTCTACCGTTTTGGGGTACCGCGCAGGATTATCTCAGATAACGGGTCCGCGTTCAGAAGTATGAAGATCAACAATTTTGTCAGAAGGCATGGGATTGACTGGCGCTATTCAACGATCTACTACCCAATAGCGAACGGCTTGGCTGAGGCTTTTAATAATACTCTCATCCAAATCCTAAAGAAAACTTTGGACGACAATAAAAAAATTGGCACGAGAAATTGTTAGAAGCCTTATGGGCCTACAGGACAACTTTCAGAACTCCTACTCAGTCCACGCCCTACGCTCTAGTGTATGGGTCTGAGGCCGTCTTACCCTTGGAGGTTCAGCTTTCGTCACTCAGAATTACAGTAGCAAACAAAATCACTACAGAAGAAAATGTCAAACTATGACTAGAAGAATTGGAAAGCTTGGAAGGAAAACGACTTGCAGCGCAGCAGAATTTGGAACTGTATCAAGCCAAGATGATCCAGGCCCATGATAAACTGGTCCGCCCAAGGACATTCAAAGTCGGTGACTTAGTTCTAGTCCTCAAGAGACTTATTCTTGCACACCGCAAGATAGGAGGTAAATTTGAACCGACTTGGGAAGGGCCATTCGTGGTCGAGACAGTCTACTCAGGAGGTTCCTACCAACTGGTGAATTGCCATGGAGAACGACACATGCTTCCAATTAATGGACGATATTTGAAGAAGTATTACGCAACCTGATGTTTCGAAGGATGGACTTTAAAAGTGGAGTCTCATTCCTAGAAACACGGGTAGAGTAATCATTTGTGACTGGGTCCGAACCTAAAATAAAAAATGGATGATAAAAAATCATTTACAAAAAAAAATGTGTTGAAAAGAAAATATGTGAAATCATAATAATGAAATTTTGATTCCTTCCTTTTAAATCAATTCATTCCTGATTTTCCCTCATATCTTCCTACTTCCTTTAAAATTTAAAAGAAGTAAATAAAATTTTTCATTAATAAATGTTTTCTTATTGTTCTTGTTCTTAGTACAGCCCCTGATCCTTTCCTTATTTTTCGCAGGGAAATGTCGAACAGGCGGTTGGTTCTGAAATTTATGAATGGCGTGAGTCTAACACTCGATGAAAAGAAAATGAAGGATGGAACCGTGAAGAAATAAAAATCGTCGCATTCACAAGATGCTAACCAAGCTAGCAGCGGACCAACATGAAGAGACAGTTGTTACCGTCAATGCAAGTACTTCGAAGAAATTGGTTCGTCAGGAACCAGAAAAGAGGAAATCAATTCCAAGAATAGCAGAAAAGATAAATTCAATGCCAAGAACAACATAAAGGATGAAAGAAACTCTAAAAGAGCAGAAATAGAATCAGCGCCTCAATGCCAGACAGATGCACCAATTTTGAAGAGTCTTGTTGCGAAAGCAACCCCGGAGGATGTCCCGACAGAGACGATCCCCAAGGAACCAAGACATGCGGGAGAACGTGCTGGGGTTGAACCATACATTCCCTAGTACGTCACCAGGCCTCGCCAATTGTAGATAATTCCGGAATACGAGCTGGAAAGGATGCAGAATGTTGAGAAGAAAACTTATGAATATTTTGAAAGAATCCGAGGCAAGAAGATTAATATCTTGGAAGGCCTCGAACTGTATACAGATGTGTTCTCAGATTATGAACAGCAGCAAATTGTAGACTGTATCGTTGAACTTCAGAAAATGGGTCGAGCTGGCTGCCTAAGGGAAAAGACCTATTCAGAACCTCGAATTATCAAGAGAATGGTAGACAGAAAAGGAAATCCACCAGGGATACTCCGTCACAGTGAGGTGGATCCGATGCCAAGAATTATCAAGAGAATGGTAAAGAGGATGGTGACATGGAGAGTATTGCCCGCGGACTGGATACCCAACAGCTGCATCATTAATGCGGGTGTTGCTACAACTTCGCAGTAGACAGAAAAGGAAATCCACCAGGGATACTCCGTCACAGTGAGGTGGATCCGATGCCAAGAATTATCAAGAGAATGGTAAAGAGGATGGTGACATGGAGGGTATTGCCCGCGGACTGGATACCCAACAGCTGCATCATTAATATCTACAAGGAGGGCGACTGCATACCTCCACACATAGACCATCATGACTTCGTCAGACCTTTCTGCACAGTTTCTTTTGTCAACCAGTGCAACATCTTGTTCGGATCTGACCTCCGGATTGCAGCCCCCTGAGAATTCCGAGGGCTGGTGGAGATACCACTACGGTAGGTTCTATCTTAGTATTAAAAGGAAATGGAGCAGACATAGCAAAACATTGCATTCCAGGAGTGCCTGTTAAGCAGATCTTCGTCACTTTCAGGAGGATGGATGACAGAAAAATGCCTTTCCACTTTCAGCCAGATCCAGAGTTAGAGAGCCATCGGCCCTAAGAGCTGTGAGCTACATGGGAGATAGCGCACCTCCAATGCACATTCAAACGACATTTCCTGCCAAGGGTGGCTTGGAAGGTGATTTATTGTCCATGTAACTCACTATTCAGACATGGATTTCAACAGATGATTTTGGGAGAAACTTGCAAGAATCTTACACAATCCGTTTTAGATTTATGTGGATTGTATGAGATGTTGAATTTTCAAGGAAAATATCATCATGTTTTGGATTATGATGTATGATGTATTTTCGACAAGATTGGAATGACAATGACCATGTCATGTTTTGCCTTCACCTCTTTTTGTGCAAATTGACTAGGAAATGCCTTTAAGTTAAATGAACTTTGAACAAAGAACGAAGGAAAAATAGAATATAAATGAGAACTCTTTTTAAAAATCAGAATGTCAAAATAAACTCCAAATTAACACGAACTCTAAATAAACAATAAAAATGAAATTAAATCACCAAAACAAACGAAACGAAACTAAATCTCGAATTGAATTCTGATTCGAATCTTTCAATTCTTCTTTCGATTGAAATCCATTTGAAGCTCCTCTAAATCATCTTTTGAGTTGATTCTTCCCTACGGAAGACTTCAACTTTGGTTTCAAACTTCGAAATTCCGAATATGAAATTCCCAGCCTCAGGCTGTTTTCAAATCTCTTCTGATTCTCCTCGATCTCTTCCCTCTTTTGAGAAGGTCGACTGAGTCTACTGACACAGAACCACGAAATCCTCGATTTGGTTCCGATGGCATAGATTCATATCCTTCGCCAAACAATCAAAATTCGATCAACTCTCTTGGGATGTGAAACACTTTCATGTCTCATTCCAACCTTCCACAAAATTTCCTAAACCAAATCAAATACAAACTCTTGGGATCAGTACCTAAATTCTGATTCTCTCTTTCGAGACTGGTACCAAATTCCAGTTCTCTCCCTTCGAGGTCGGTACGAAATTCTGACTCTCTTTTCGAGATTGATACCAAATTTCAATTCTCTCTTTCGAGACTGGTACCAAATTCCGGTTCTCTCCCTTCGAGGTCGGTACCAAGTCGACTCTCTTCGAGATTGATACTAAATTTCGATTCTCTCTTCGAGACCGGTACCAAATTCCAGCTTCTCTTTTCGAGGTCGGTACCAAATTCTGATTCTCTTTCCGAGATTGATACTAAATTTCAATTCTCTCTTTCGAGACTGGTACCAAATTCCAGTTATCTCCTTTCGAGGTCAGTACCAAATTCCGACTCTCTTTCGAGATTGATACTAAATTTCAATTCTCTCTTTCGAGACTAGTACCAAATTCCAGTTCTCTCCCTTCGAGGTCAGTACCAAATTCCGACTCTCTTCCAAGAATGATACTAAATTTCAATTCTCTCTTTCGAGACTGATACCAAATTCCAGTTCTCTCCTTTCGAGGTCGGTACAAAATTCTGATTCTCTTTCCGAGATTGATACCAAATTTCAATTCTCTCTTTCGAGACTGGTACCAAATTCCAGTTCTCTCCCTTCGAGGTTGGTACCAAATTTCGACTCTCTTCCAAGATTGATACTAAATTTCAATTTTCTCTTTCGAGACTGGTAACAAATTTCAGTTCTGCCCTTTTGAGGTTGGTACCAAATTCTGATTCTCTTTCCGAGATTGATACCAAATTCCAATTCTCTCTTTCGAGACTGGTACCAAATTCCATTTCTCTCCCTTCGAGGTCGGTACCAAATTCTGACTCTCTTCTGAGATTGATACTAAATTTCAATTCTCCCTTTCGAGACTGGTACCAAATTCCAGTTCTCTCCTTTTGAAGTCGGTACCAAATTCCGACTCTCTTTTCGAGATCTGTACCTAAATTCTGATTCTCATCCTTTTCAATCAATACCTAAATTCTGATCTTCTCCTCGAGGCTGGTACCTAAATTCCAGTTCTCTTTGCAATCTCGAGGTTGGAACCTAGGTTCCAATTCTCATTTCAAATCTGAAATCTCTGCAAAATTCACCTTGAAATCTAAATCCCAAATTAAATTTAAAACAAAATTCTGATTAAGTCAAATTGCAACTGAAATTAAAACTTGAATCGAAAATTCAAACTCAAAATTGAAACTTGAATTAAAAATGAAACCAATCTAAAATCCAATTTCTTGGAATTTTTTAATTTGAAATTCACCTTCTTCTTCCCCAGCGAGAGTTCTGGAAACTTCATTCTTGAAGGTTCACCTGATACTCCCCACCGAGAATTTTCTACGCTCTGTTCTAAGTGTATCACTTAGACGTCTGTGTTGGTTTTGTTGATCTCTTCGGTCAACGCCAATACGCGCGGTGTGCTTGGTTAGCACACCACACCTATTGGGGGTCCATTTGTTGACCTCGTTTTTAGTGAGGTTTTTTCTTCTCTCTCCTCAATACTTAGGATCTAGCCATAGGTTTTCCCTTTGACTATCCTAGAGGACTAGAAATGGGACCCACCACTTAGAAATTCAAAACACTTCTTGACTCCCTTCAAACCCCACATGTTTGATTGTAAACCCCAGAGCCACTTGGAGGGTTAAGACCAATATGTGGAGGTCTAAGGATGAGTTTCTTATAAGACTCTTTGGCCTTAGGAGTACCCTGGGTGGCCTGGTCCTGGTGAGGGTAAGCTTACACACACCACACTCCCACACACACATTCCAAACCCTAAAACTACCTTTAACCAATTTGACTCCCTGACTCATGTAGATAACTCATATAGATGGACCTCAACCCCTAGGCCCCTGGCTAAGAGGGTTAGGAACAACCTATTGAGTGCCTAAGATGAGTCCTCTAATGGCTCTTGTGAGCTTAATATGGCTTCATGGCTCAACCAAAATGATTTTATTTCACTCACACATGATAAACCTTCATTTTTTTCCAAAATTTCAATTTTTGACCCCCGGGGGCCTACACTCACCAATCCTACTAAATACCTTAAAAATGCCCAAAACTTACAAAATTGCCTAAGTTACCCAAAATCCCTCAAAATCAATCTTAAACATTCCACACCACTCAAATTGATCATCCATGACCTAATATACCAAAATTCCCAAAAATACCCCTCAATACCCTCCAAATATCCAAAATACACTTTTAACCCAAAAATTCCAAAAATTCAGAAAATTCCCAGAAAACTCTAGAAAATCCCAAATATTCTTAACTTCATTTTGTTAAACTACACCATAAGCCATTTTTGTCAATTTGGCCCACTTTTACCAAAACCCCCAATTTGACCTATTTTATAACCTAAGTGGACCCAATGTCCAACCAAACCAGCCCAATTGACCTCAATTTTGATCCAATTCAATTCTAAACTTCAATTAAATATCCCCAATATCAATTTAGACCAAACCCAAACCCAACTTCATCAACATGTGGATCCAATTTCAATTTGAAGCTTAAAGCCCAATTTTGGTCTATGACCTAAACTTAGCCCAAACCAACCCAACTCAACCCCAATTAACCCCAAATCTTTTCCTAAACCTTCCTAACATCCCCACAAACAAAATACTAACATGATTTGCCCCAAATTTGAAACCAAACTCCACCCAAACCTAACCCAAACAAAAAATCCACAATTTGGCCTAAACCCATCATGAACCCAAACCTAGCCCAAATCCTAAAATCAAAACCCAACCAAAGTTAAACACTCTTTTTCACACCCCCATAAATATTTTTCAACATTAATTTTACATCAAAGCCAACATTAACCCAACCTTAGTCCAGGTTAGCCCAATTTGGCCCATTTTGACCCCATTACTAAAAAAAGCCCAAATTGAACTCATTTCAATTCCAAATGGCATCAAATCTCTTCTAAAATTCTCATGACACATTCCTAAACCAATCCCAACATTTATTTGACACAACCCCTCACCAATTTTCATCCATCAATTTATTTCAAAACCTAAAATCCCACTTCCTTAAACTATTTTAAAAGCCCATCCAAAATGATTTCAAAAAGCCCAAAATTGGCTCTAAAGCCCACATGACAATTTCTTCTCATCATACCTTTAATTGAAATCATCCCTATGTTCTAAATCAATAATCAAATCATTCCAAATCAAGCTTCATCCAAATTTCCACCAAAATGCAAAAATTCCTAAAACCCTCTTCCATGAAATTGACCAAGCCATTTCCTAAGCCATGAGCAAGCCTTGGAACCATGCACAAGCGACATGAAAGCCATGAGAATCTTAGGATTGTCAGCCCCCCATAAATGGAAAAAGGAGGAGAGCCTTTAAGCACCCCTTAAAATTCATTAACAATTCCCATGTCTCCCCTAACCCATGCTTAAGCCTAATTGTACTTGGATTGTGACTTGACCCCACTAATCAAGTTGATGCAAATGACTTTCTCTTCAGCCCAAACCAACCTTCGGGAGGTGCGCTTAGCCTAATCCATGCATTGAACCAAACCAAGTCCAAAATAGCCCCTTCCCCTACCATTTAAACTAAACCCTTTACCCATGTCCAAGGCCAATTGATTGCACCAAACCCCCCCCAGCTCTGACCACACTGAGTCAGATGGTGACCTGACCCTGGCCAGCCAGCCACCACAGCTGCCGGAAACCACCAGGCCGAGAGGCTTAATTTGATTCAAAAATTCAAATTGAACTTGATGAGTTGTCCCAACTCAATTGAACTCCATGGTTGTTCTTCCCTTGCCCTGAGCAGCTGATCCTAGCCTCCAATTGCCCCTGGGAAGCCCTCCAGCCACCTCTATTTCAACACCACCACCTCTCGGCCAAAAGAGGTGTTGAACCAAACCTTACCAAAACTCTGCAAAAATCACTCCACACTATTCTTCTAGCATAGAGCACTTGATCTCTACTGAAATCTAGCCGTAATTTCCCCGATGTGAGCTCAATTTCTGAGTTCAATTTCAAGCCCAAAACCAGGACACTTCACCATAGTGAGTCAATCCTCAAATTGATTGACTCTACACCTTCACCAGACCAAGAGAAGAAATCCCCCAGCAAAGCCCCCTCACCAGGGCAGCTATTCACTCTATCGTCCAAGCTTTGAAATCGGGCTTGGTGGGAATCTGGTCTAGAAATTTCACCAGGACCAGAGGCTTCATCCCTAGGCTCCTCCAGCTCCAACGAACGTGCCGAGCACATTCAGTCGAGGCTTCACCTCCTGAACCAAGGTATGGAAATTCCACCTTCCCGAGAGCTTCTTTCGATTCTCCATTTTGTTTGAGTTAATTTCAATGCATGATAGCCGTATAGATATGTTCTTCTCGTTGAGATGAGTTCATAGAGCATAAGAACGTGTAATTTGGATAAGTATCGAGCGAGATATTAAACCTAGAAGATGGACGGCTCTCGGGTAGGGGCACCTGGGGACGATGAACAAATGTCGTCCATTAGCGCATATATCGAATGGACGGTCCAGATCGTGCCGGATTAAGATATGAGACGGAACCGCGGAGCTGCGTGGCACTGTGGTGGAAGGTGGCGTCGAATGAGAGTGCGCCACGTGGAGTTTCGGATCTGCCGAGGTTGACGGGGTGCCGCGTGGATAATTAGAAAAATATGGTATTTTCTAATTTATTTAAATACCCATAACTTCAAAAATCTATATCTTTGCATAGAAAAAATTATAAAAATAAACTAAAAATACCCTCTTGCTCAGTGAACAGAGGAGAACAATGTGAAAAACAATTAAGTTAATTTGATGAGTATTTTATTTTTAATTAATTATTTACTAATTTGAGTGTTTTAATTCTCCACTCACACACAATTCACCATGGCATGAGACCATAGGGCACTTGTAGCCTCTATTTTTGGGAACATTCCCTAAATTTTTCAAGGTTAGAGGCCATCTCTATAGCAAGTTATTGATTTTTCAAGTTTAAGTGTCTGTTTTGGCATTTTAATTCCAATAATTAGCATGTTACTTAGAAAATTCTAGAAAAATTTAGGGAGGTATCTTATAACCAGAGGACGTTAGAAAAATTTTGGTTTGGTTTAATTCCTCAAGAATAACCATAATTGGCCTAAACATTCAAAATTAAATTTTAATTAATTAGGATTAACCACACATCAAAACCACTGGAAAACAATTCTCCACTGATCTTTAGGGTTAGAGAAGTCTCACAAAAGAATTTGAAATTAATTGAAAATGATTAGCCCCACTAAATGAATTATTTAAGTGACATGATCATTATTAAATTTTAAAAATTCATAAAACCCAAAATATATTTAAAAAATTCACCAAATTGGTTTTGGGACTTCTCTGATATTAGATAAGTCTAAAAAAATTAAAATTAGAATTTTCTAAAAATTTTCATTTTTGACCATATTTTTAATATTTTAATAATTAAAAAATAATAAAAATCATAAAAATATTAAAAATCATGAAAATGTCACATTTGGTCTCCTAATTACTTAGGAACAAACCAAATATTTTTCTCAAGTCTATAGGTTGAAATATTAAATTTTAAAGGCTTAAAACAATTTTTAATATTAAAAAATTAATTTCCTTACATTTTTACTAAATTAATTCTAATAAATCAAAGAAAAATCCGAAAAATATAAAATTTGCTTCTCTAGACTCCTTGAGGTCAGAGAGATTTATAAAAAAGATAAAATCTATTTTTCAACTTTAATTTTATTTTATAATTAATTAACACTCCAAAACCCAAAATAATTATAATAAATAAAATATAATTAAAAAAATCACCAAAATTGGTCCAAGTGGTTCTCTAGTTAGTATGAATATCCCATAATTTTCCCAAGGATAGAAACCTTACCTTGGTCATGTTGTTAAATTTTTATTGAAAACCCATATTTTTCATAAAAATAAATATATAAATTAAATTAAATTCAGAAAAATCACATTTTCTCCTATAGTGTCTTAATTGACATATGAGTGAAGTGACATAAAAATTTTGAGTTCATTTGAGTTTAATTTGATGAGTTATGAAATAAATAATCCTAAAGGGACATAAAGGTAATTAAAGACTTTAACCCTAATTAATATTTAGGTCTAATTAAAGGGAGGGTAAAATATCTGATCTTATTTTTTTTCATTAGATGATTGAAACTTAAATAATTAAGGGGTAGAAACCCAATAATCATCTTAAAAATATTTAAAGTAAATTTTAAATAGTTAAACAATTTGAATTTTGGAAGAATAATCAAATTTGGATTATTAAGATTAGGGATATGATTTAAGAAGACATCAATTCTTTAATTCAAAATCCCTAAATGAATCACTTTAATAATATTCAACTCTTAATCAAACTAAAAAAAATATGATAATTAAAATTAATAATTAAATAATTAAAAGGAAAATAAACCTTAATTAAATTAAAAGTTTAAAACATTTAATGACTTGATAATCAAATTAAAACAAATTTAAAACATTAAAATTAATTTGAAATCACTTAAAAAAAAATCTAAAACAAATTTGAAGCATTAAAGAAAATCAACCTTAAGACATTTCATAATTTAAAAACATAAAAAATCAAACCAATTAAAATTGACCTAAAGTGTTACAATTAAGTCAAATTAAATTTAAATCATTAAAAGTTTAATAATCTAAACACCTCTTTCAAATCAAACAATTTAAAATACTTAAGAGAAAATCAACTTGAATTTTGAAACTAAATTAAATCATCCCAAATCATCAATTCAACTTTAATCAAAGCAGTTAAATTTTTTAACAAACTGATTTGCCACCTAAAGGCTTTCATTTTCATAACTCTTAAATGAAACATTAAGTGAAATGTCACTTTACTCATAGGATAATCAAACATCCTAATTCACTGAGCAAGAAACAAACTCAACTAAACTTTGGATGATTAATTCACCGGTACTGATAAAATTCATTTGGACTCGAAATAATCTCGAAGTATTGAAAAGATGTTTAGGACTCGTCCTATGCACTTTCTCAATATGATGAGATGTTTTAGAAGAACAACTGAACTTAATTGTTCTTTGATGAAGAAAATCATCCTTAACAAAACACAAGAATCTAGACGTCATAGGAATTGACTAGCTACAGGATTAGGACTTTGGTAGACAACCAAAACCTTCCCTTAGCTTTACCTAGGTGTTTCTTGCAAATATATAAATGCTCTAACATGTGTTTTAAGTGTAGCTTGGAATGACGGGAAGACCCTCCAGGTACGCTTTTATTTTATTGCAATTTACTTACTTGTACTGCACTTTACTTTTCTTGCATGTTAAACAAAATTGACACCCTGCATGAAAACTGAAACATTTAGGATAGCCACAAAACTAAAACCCAAAACTAAATTAAAAGTCACAACAAGATAAAATTCACCTCCACAACATTCAAAATATAAAACAACTCAAATTTTAATCACAAACAGAATAACAAAACTACAATTGCAACTAAATTAAAACGTCTTGTTGGATGAACGGGAATACCTCAGATGATGTAACCTACGTGTTGCTAACGGGATTTTCCACGGTCTAAATGAAAGTGTGGAACTCATTCAGTTGGGTTTAGCAAATTCATCTGGACTAAGTGAATCCGATAAAAATAACAATGTCGGAATGATGGAACCGTGTGATCTTAACCGGTGTTGTTATAATCAACTTTAAGATTCCCCTAACAAAATATTAATTCACCTGAACCTTAAGACTTTTCTAAACCAAAACACTTCTCTCATCTCATGATTTTCACTTTCTAAAACTAAACCTCTGCAACGACAAGGAGCTTGAAGCATAGTGGGCAGCACGACCATCGTCATCAGCAAAACTGGAATCTACATCAACAAAACTTTTCTTAACATTAAATAACAAAGCCATAAGATTTCGAGGTAGTTTGCTACAGTGCAACATAAATCCTCAACGTTTCGTTAGGCATTTGCATAATCATGTTATGCAAATTAAGTCCTAACCGGTTTTAGGATTCCGATGTAGTTGTTTGGTACGACATAAACCCTCACATCTTCGAGGCTATTTATATGATCATGTCATATAAGTATAAGTCCTAATTAACTAAAATTGGCAGGATTACAACATTAAATGAACTCTTAAATTGAAGCCAAACAATATGATAGTTTGGGAAGTTGCCAAGATTCTTCTTGGATCCTCAGCTTCTCCTACTTCTCTTCCTTTGGACTCCTAAATTAATTGTTCCAAATTTGAGCTAATCCCTTTTGAAATTCCAAAATTCAATCCTTTGAAAATCTTAAACTTTGAAATTCTTGAGAGCAAAATAACTGATCATTATCGAGAGTTTTCTTAAATGATTCCCGTCATTTAAGATGTAATTAACTATAGGGGCTTACCCTTATAGGGAACTTTAAGAACCCAGATAATATAAACCCTGCTTAATTCTTTTATATTAAGCAGGGGAACTTGTCTGCTTATAAAAATGGTTCGCAGACCAAACAGATGTCACAAATCTTCTAGTTTATTTAATCGAGCCCTATCATCAAGCAGTGTGTCTATTCCTCAGGATAGATACACAGTGTGTGATGTGGTGCTCGTTTATATAAACTATTTGGGATGTGAGATTGGTTTGATTTCATATCTTAAAATAATTTTAAACTTAAAGTTATTTTCAAAATCGAAATGCTTACTTTCTAAATTTTATATATATATATATATATATATATATATATATATATATATATATATATATATATATAAATTAAATTTAAAATCTAAAATTCACCGACAATTTCGTAGGCGACCCCTTTTCAAAATACAACACACAAACCTAAAAATATGCCGACACCGATTTTGCCATAAATTACCCAAAAACCCAAATATGCCCAAATCCAATCCAATTCAACTCAAATTCCCTTCAAAATTGTTCTAAAACCTTCATAACACATTCCTACACTAAACACAATATTTATTTGACCAAAATTTTGACCAAAATCACATTCAAAATCCCTTTGAACCAAAAGCCCCAAAATTGTCCCTAAAATTGCCACATTACCCAAATTCCCCAAATTGAATCCCCTAACCCAAAATTTCCACCCAATTTCTATCCAAAACCCTTCATGACAATTACTTGCATCAATTTGAACCATTAATTGAACCCTAGCCAAGCTCTAGCCTAACCTAAACCCAAGCCTAACCCAAAGTGACCCAAGTTGACCAAATCATCCAATTCCACCAAATTGACCCTCCAAATCACTCCAAAATTGCTCCAATGCTTCTTTTAATCATTCATAACAATGATTTGCACTTTTTTTGCTCAATCAATTTGATTCAAACCAAACCCAAACTCAAGTTAGCCCAACTTGAACCCAAACCAACCCAATTGGACAAATTAATCAAATTGATCCAAACCAAGCTAAATTTGACCAAACCAACTTCATGGCAGCCAACCCTAGACCTCCTAGGACAGGTTTGACCTAACCCAACCCTGGCCCCTTGAGCCATGGACCAAAGTTCCACCACTTTAGACCATTGGGTTTAGCACTTGGCTAAGCTTAAGTCCCTTCACCAAATCCTCCTCAAACAACCTCTCTGTCCAAATTAAAAGCACTAAACTCCTCCCCCACTCCTCCTCAGCCTGCCAGCCACCTGCCCAATCCTTGCCAGCAGCCATAGCCGCCGGAACAGGCACGCCCAAGTCCCCCCATGAGCTTAAAACCCAAAATTGAGCCATGACAGTGAGCAATCCCCTCACTGCCCAGCTGCCCTGCTCACCCCTCACCCTAAGCGGCCCAGGGCACTCATTGTCTGGCCCTGAGCTCAACTCTCCGGTGAGTTCAATAAAATGGCTCCTCCACAGCCGAGTTTGAGGTGCTGAAATTTTCTTCATGAATCCCTCCCAAATTGCTTCCAGACCTAATCCCAGCCAACAGAAGAAGATCCCCACCATTCTCCAGCCCTGAACTCCACCACCTGAGATCAATTTCTCGGTTGAAATTTAGGCTAGAAACAGGACACTTTTGAAACCTCCACCAAAATCAAATTAACTTCACCCACACTATCCCCACACCAAGAGAAGGAGTTCCTCAGTGAAAGCCCCATCACCAGGCCACCCATCTGTACTATCGGTCAGAGCTCCAAATCGACCTTGGTCGAACTTGGGTCTAGGCAATCCACCACGACCAGAGGCTCAATCCGTAGGCTCCTTAGACCTCCACGAACGTGCCAAGCATCACTGATCGAGGCCTCACCTCTCAGAGCAAAGGTATTGAACTCCTCCTCCTCCCGAGCTTCCATGAATTCTCCATTTCATTTTACTTAATTTCAATGCATGTTAGCCGTATAGATGTGTTCTTCTAGGCTAGACGCATCGATAGAGACAAACCTCACTCGATTTGGTTGAGTATCGAGCGAGATATTAGGTCTGGAAGATGGACGGCTCTCGGGTTGAACCAGACGGGGACAAAGCTCAGCGACCGTCGGATGGCGCGTGTAACCTTTGGACGACTCGGATGAAGTCGTACGGGAGCCCCGTCTGTAAAGCACGGTGACTTAGATGGCGCGCCAAATGGGAGCGCACAGCGTGTGCTTTCGACGCTGCCGAGGATACAGTTAGCGCTGTGCTGTTTAAGTAGGAAAATAGGATTTTCCTAATTATTTAAATCACAAAAACTTTAAAAATGAATATCTTTGCATAGAAAAATCATAAAAATAAACTAAAAATACTCCCTTAGTCAGTGAAAAGAGGAGAATAATGTGGAATTGAAATCAAAATATTTTGTTATATATATGATTTTTAATTATTTATTTACTGTTCTGAGTATTTAAATTCTCCATTCACACACATAATTCACCATGACATGAGACTATAAGGCTTTTGTAGCCTCTAATCTAGGAAACATTCTCTGATTTTTCCAAGGTCAGAGGCTATCTTTAGAGGGAGTTATCTGATTTCTAAGATTAGGGCCATGTTCTTGAAAATTAATTATGGAAAGTATATGTTGATTATAAAGATCTAGAAAAATTAAGGGAAGTGTCTTAGGACCAGAGGACCCTAATAAAATTATGGTTTGATTTAATTCACTAAGAATAACCGTAATTTAACCAAACACTTAAGACTGGACTTAAATTAATTTGGAGCAACCACACATCAAAATGATATGAAATCAATTCTTCACTGTGCTTTAGGATTAGGAGAACCTTACATAAAAATTTCAAGTCAATTGGAGTTAATTTAACCCATTAAATGAATTACCTAAGTGACATAACCATATTTGAAATTAAAAATTCATAAAACCTAAAATATAACTAAAAAATTTACCAAATAAATTTTGGGAGTTCTCTGAGATCAGAGGAGTCCAGGAAAATTAAAATTGGAGTTTTCATAAAATTTTTATTTTTAATCATTTTTGAATATTTTAATAATTAAAAAATCATAAAAATATTAAAATTCACCAAAATGTCATATTTGACCTTCTAATCACTTGGGAACTAACAAAATATTTTTCCTAAGTCTCTAAGTAAAGATATTAAATTTTAAAGACTTAGGTTAATTTTTAATATTAAAAAATAGATTTTTCAAACCTTTCACTAAAATAATTCTACTAATTCACAGAAAAAACAGAAAAATACAAAGTTTGTTTCTCTGAGTTCCTTGAGCTCGGAGAGATTTATGAAAAAACTAAAACCTAATTTTCCCTCTCAATTTTATTTTATAATTAATTAATACTACAAAACTTAAAATAAATTAAAATTCAAAAAATCACCAAAATTGGTCGAAGTGGTGTACTATTCAGTAGAAACCTCCCATAATTCTTCTAAGGACAGAAGTTTCACCTTGGTCATGTTGTTGAATTTTCATTGAAAATCCCTATTTTCCACTAAAATAATTATATAAATTAAATTAAAAATAGAAAAATCACATTTTCTCCTCTGATGTCTTAATTGACATGTGATTGAGGTGACATAAAAATTTGAAATTCATTTGAGCTTGATTTAGTGAATTATGAGATGAATAGGCTTAAGAGGGCATAATGGTAATTAAGAAACTTTAGTCTTAACTACTATTTAGGCTTAACCAAAGGGGGAGAATTAACATTTGATCTGGATTTTCCTCTTGGATAATTGAAACATGGGGAACTAAGGGGTAGAAACCCATTAATCACCTCTAATGTTAAAGAAGAAATCCCAATTAATTCAGTCATTAAACCTTAGAAGTTAATTAAAGCATAAATTATTGAGGTTATGAGATGTGATATAGGAGGATTTTAATTCTTTGAAATTGAATCTCTAACCAATGAATTAATCAAATACCACCTAACTCTTACTAATGAAACCATAAAATGATGATTGAAATTAATAATTAAAAAGGACAATTTTGAAATCTTAAGATTAAATTAAAACAATTTAAAATATTAAAAATTAATTTGAAATAATTTAAAAGTAAGTTTAAAATATTAAGATTAATTTTGAAATAATTTATAATTCATAACTAAACTAAATCAATTTAAAATATTAAAATTAATCCGAAGTATTATAATTAAATTAAAACAATTTAAAATATTAAAACTTAACAGAATTAAATGATTTAAACACTTTTCCAATTGAAAATAATTTGAAACATTTAAAAGAATCAACCAAAACTTTATAACTAAATTGAATCATTTTAAGTCACTAATTCAACTTCAATTAAGAATGGTTAAGTTCCTTAACGAACTAATTAATCCGAAGTATTATTATTAAATTAAAACAATTTAAAATATTAAAACTTAACATAATTAAATGATTTAAACATTTTTCCAATTGAAAATAATTTAAAACATTTAAAAGAATCAACCAAAACTTTATAACTAAATTGAATCATTTTATGTCACTAATTCAACTTCAATTAAGAATGGTTAAGTTCCTCAACGAACAAATTTGCCCCTACTTTTATCATTATAACTCTTAAATGAAGTGTCAAATGAAATGTCACCTTACTCATAGGATAATCAAACATCCAAATTCGCTGAGCAAGAACCAAAACTCAACTAAACCCCGGATGATCAATTCATCCACATAATGAAATTCATTTGGACTCAAAATGATCCCAGAAGCATTGAAAAGATGTTCAGGACTCATCCTAAGCACTTTCTCAATCCAATGGGATGTTTTAGAAGAACAATTGAACTTCATTGTTCTTTGATGAAGAAAATCATCCTCAAACACACCTTAGGGATTGACTAGTGATAGGATAAGAGTTTGGTAGATAATAAAGTCCTTCCCTTAGCTTTACCTATGTGTTTTCTTTTAAATATTTAAATGCCCTAATATGTGTTTTAAGTGCAGTTGGAAATGACGAGAAGACCCACTAGGTACGCTTTTATTTTATTGTAATTTACTTACCTGCGCCGTACTATATTTTCCTTTTTTGCAAACTTGCATGTTAAAACAACAATGTCACCCTGTATGAAAACTAAAACCTTTAGGATAGCCACAAAACTGAAACTAAAATTAAAACTAAAATCAAAACAAGGTAAAATTCACCACCACAACATTCAAAATATAAGACAACTCAAAATTTAATCACAAACAATTAACACTGCAATGATAATTAAATTAAAACGACTCGTTGGATGATCGGGAATACCTCAGATTATGTAACTTACGTGTTGCTAACGAGATTTCCCACAGTCTAAATGAAAGTGTGGAACTCATTCAGTTAAGTCTAGCAAATTCATTTACTAAGTGAATCTGATAAAAATAGTGGTGTCGAAATGATGGAACTGTGGATCTTAACCGGTTCCGCTTAATTAATTTTAATATTTCCCCCAATAAAACTTAATACATTAAATTTGGCACGTGACCCAAGGAAAAAAGGTTAAGATTTTCATGCCTATTTTATACTGATTTTGATGATATTGCACTTTAAAGAAGGGTATTTTTGGTGTTTTTCTGCAGGTATGAAGATTTAAGGACAAAAGAGTGAAAATATGCAAAAAAGAGCGAATTTGGAGGAAAAAGGACCAAATTATGCAAAATTGACCTAGGGCGCCGACGGCGAGGTCGATGGCGCCGACGACGTGATTTTCCCAAGAGTTTAGAATTAATTCCAAGGAAGGCCGCCGACGGCGGAGCCTGTTTAAAAAGTACTATTTCTAGAAGGCCACCGACGGCGGGATCGACGGTTCTTTGCGAAATACGTCGAATGTGGACGATTTTCGAATGGGTTCCTGCAAAACCCTTAGAGACTCTTCTACAACTTTAAAAAGAACCAAATTAGGCCGAAAAAGTGTCTCCTACGTGATTACTAGTGAGTCCAAAGTGTTCTAAAGAATTTATTAGTGAGTCATTAGTGTTGTTATTTAGTGAGTAGTGAGTTCAAATAGAGATTTTGTGAGGAATTCTTTGAGGGATTGTAAGAGTGGAAGAGAAGTGATAGATCTCTTCTGCATTGTCATTTTGAAGGCGAATTCTGTGTGTTGTAAGAAAGAAATCCAGAGGAACTTCAAAATGTTTGCTTGTGGAGGAATTTGAGATAAGTAGTGTTTATTTACTATAGTTTGTAGAACTTTACTTTATTATATGAAATCCAAGTTTTATTGCATCCTTTCCGTGAATTCTGAGTAGTTGTTCTGTCTTTCTCCTTATTTTTAATGTTTTTGTGAATTGATTAAATGAATTAGTCTATTAAAAAAAATATAAAAAAGTTGTGATGAGACTATACCTAAACTTATTTTACTATTCGAATTGGCCATTTGTATTATTAAAATCTGTGAAGAATTTTTAAGACCTGGCCTTGGGCTAAGAATTCTTAACTAGTATGTATCACATTTCTCTTTAAAAGGTAGACGGGTAAATCCTTAAAAGGAGAAGTGCAAATAAATAGAGAAATAATATTAATCGAACGTAGAATTGGAGATTTTAGAGTGACAGGCTAAAATCCTCAATTCGGTCCTATCGTTTGGGTGCTGAGGTGTAGATTGTTAGCCCTCAGGCAAGGGGAACGTGGGAGCTCTGAAGTGAGAGTCGGTATCCTCCCAGCCTAGTCGCAGATTCAGTAACCAAGCATAAGATTAGTCAATGTTCTTTATGCCTTGACCAAAGGGTAAAGAATAGGTATGCTCCTATTTGGCACAACACATATAAAACTAATTCTAATTATCATTTCACTTAAATATCTTAACAAAAGAGAAAGATTCTTGCTAATATATATATTTGAACTTAACTTTGGTAGTATTAGTAATCTGTTAGTAGAACTAGTTTAGATATAAGAACTTTATTATCGATTGCATATTAGTGACAGATAGGCAAATTCAATCTAGTTGTAATTTTAACTTGGTTTATATAATCCTAGTCCGTAGGCTTTAATATTTTTTCCTGTGGGATCGATAAACAGGACTCCACTAGAGCTCTGTATTACTTGAGCGATACATATACTTGCGTTTAAAGGTAACTCTGTGATCAAAAGTTTATAATATTTAATTGTTACTAAAATTAAAATTACGCTCCTGATCAAGTTTTTGGCACAGTTGCTGAGGATTTATATCTTTTAATAGTGGTGTCAAATTCTTAGATATACAAGTATAATTAAAATTGTGGTTCAGCACGCTAGAAAACTTGACCTCTAAACCATGACACTTCTCTCATCTCTTGATTGTCACTTTTTAAACTAAACCCTCTGCAACAATAAGGAGCTTGGAGCAAGCGCGATGGGCAGCACGACCATCTTCAACAAAATGAATCTTCATCAACTTAATCCTCTCCTTAGAAATAAATAACAAAGCCATAGGATTTCGAGGTAGTTTGTTTAGCGTAACATAAATCCTCACTTCATCTATTAGGCATTTGCATAATCATAGTATGCAATTTAAGTCCTAAACTCGTCTTAGGATTCCGAGGTCGTCGTTCGTTACGACATAAACCGTCATAACTTCCGGGCTATTTGTATAATTATGTCATACAAATATAAGTCCCAATTAATTAAAATCAGAAAGATTGAAACATCAAATAATCTCTCTCTAAATCGAAGCCAAATCATAGGATAGTTGGGAAGTCATCAAACTTCGTTTTGAATTTGTGATATCCCCTACCATTCTTCTTTTTGATTCCTAAGACAATTGTTCCTAATTTGATCCATTCCCTTTTGAATTTCTAATAGCCAATTATGAAAGCCTAAACTTTGCAATTCTTGAAAGCAGAACCACTGATCTTTATCAAGAGTTTTCTTCAGTGATTCTTGTCATTTAAGTTGTAATTAACTATAGGGGTTTACCCTTATAAGGAACTTCAGAACACAGGTAATATAAACCCTTTTTAATTCCTTTGTATTAAATAGGGGAATTTGTCGGTCAACATAAAATTGGTTCGTAGACCAAACGGATATCATAAATTTACCGGTTTATTTAATCGACACCCATTATTAAACAATGCATCTATTCCTCGGGATAAACACATAGTTTATGGTGTGGCGTTCAATTATTTAAAATATTAAAGATATGGGATCGGTTTGGTATCGTATTTTCAAAAAATCAAATATTATTTTCCAAACAATTTAAAACTATATATATATACTTAAATCAAATTTTAATGCGGCTGATAGCTAGTAGTAGGAATATCAGTACTTGTACTTCCTCCTCTCCATCCAATATGAGACTCATAAGTATGAATATTAGCCTTGGTAAGAGGCCTCAGTGGATGGACTAGCTCCTCATTGCTATCAAACTCAACTCCAGACTGTACAAATAATGTACGAATCAGGGCAGGATGTCCTAATCTACCAGTGGTTTCTTGTTTTGCAATAGTCTGAATACACTTATAGATAATAGATCTAATATCTATCTACTTCATATTCTGAATGCAATAGTTAAGAATAACTCTATCTCTAGTAACTTCGTTGTGATGATAAGAAGATAGTAATCTAGCAGAGATGAAATAGTGTTAGGCTTTAGATGCTACATTTAAAATAGCAGCAGGGAAAATAATCATTTGTCTTTTGCTCTATTTTCCATTCCCCTTTTCCATCAGTAAGAAAGGCAATCACTTCATTCAGCCTAGCATCAATCGTACCAAAATTTTCATATTCACAAAATGATGTTCCCCTTAACTTATAAAAAGCATTAATACGTTCCGGGGTAAATTCTACCATTGCAAATATTCAGTTTCAGTCCAAGGCATATTTGCATAAAATTCTTGGACTGTACCCATAATCACATCAGCAGTAAAATAACAAAATATTTCCCAATTTCGATCAGAAATTAACTGTTCTACTGATCCGCCCGGATTTTCAAAATCCCGATCTTGAATACACTTTTTATTGAATAGGGACGAATTGAAACGAGATTGAGCTTTAGCATTTATAAATCTATCCACATTAAAATCCATTTTTCTCTTCCCTCTACTTGTCTTTGGAGCCATATGAAATTTTCTAAAAAATATGAAAGGAAAATCCAATAAATTCCAAAATCACAATGTAGGAAACTCCAAAAGCAAATCTAAGTAAGTAAGAACTTCGAACACCATGGATAATCTCAAAACATCATAAAAAATTCCAAATTTCAGATCTACACAATGTGGGAGATTTCCATGCTAAAAATAAAAAATATATAGTTTAGAGTAGAGCTCTTATCAATACAAGACAAGATCTACACTTTTAAGCCTTGAAATCGCTTCAAATCCCCAATCTAGCAAAGCCTATATCTCAATTTGGCATTGGCTGGAAGTTAAAGATAATGGAAATGGTGAAAATGGCGGGTCCCAGGGAAAAAATCACGAATTTAAGAGGTTTCGGGCCTTTTCTGTACTCGGGCGCCGTCGGCGCTGGATAGAGCACCGTCGGTGCTCTATTTACTTAAAATAGCCCAACTCTCTGTGCTTGGGCACGGGTGGCGCCGATTCTAGCGTCGTTGATGCCATTTCAAATTTTGGGTCCGTAAAATTTTTGTGATTTCTATCGTTTCAAAGTTACGCCATCATATAATTAGCCTTTTTAAGCATCTATTTCATAAATTAAGCAATTAACTAACATAAAATTTACACAAAAACATAAAATATCAATTTAATTTATAAAATTCACATCACAAACATACACATCTAAGCACTTACCGTATGATTTCATCAAGCCATAAAACATAGGAATTCAACATCGCAAACACACTACAATACCATAATGCTGATAACTAAACACAAACACAAATCCCAAGCATACTAAGTCCAAACACATATTACATAGTCAATAAAGCCATCACTAAGCACACCCAAGCACATTAAAATATGAAATACTAAATATAAAGCAGAGTCACTACTGATCATCGGTCTCAGTATTATCTTCTCCTCTGATTTCTCCCATAGATTGACGATGCATGAAGAAATTATAAAAGGTACGATACAGCAATTCATCAGTTGAACCCTCTTCAATCACAGCATTCTTCTTCCTCAAAGTTATCAAATTTTCTTTAATTTGACCAGTGTGATCAAATTGTTCTTTCATGCTCCAATCCAAGTGATCAAATAAATCAGATATATTGTTAATAGCATTCACAAGATATTGTACTGCTTTGTCCAACTTCTTAATCTTCTTCAAAATAACTTGTGAAATTTCAGGAAAATAAGGTTGAATAGGTTTTGAACTCTGAGATGGTTGATCTGCAATGATGCTCATATCATTTTCATATCCTATTGCCTGACTGTCATATATATTAGTTGAGTCAATGGACTTCCAAGGAAGAACCATTTTTTCCCAGCTTTCATATGGCACCTGTGACTGGTAGCAGAGAAGAAATATGGTGGAAGGATGTCCAAGCCCATATTTAGATCCATAAACAATCAATCCCAATACAGATTTCACAATTATAGTGTCAATATCGATAGGCCTTCCCATTTGAATATAATAATTCAAAATCGCACTTTCCTTTGTCACTTTGCTTATTTTCATAGTTGGGAGTAACTTTATAGATATAAAGAAATGTCATTGGTTCGACACCGGATTTAAAAATATAGTAGAAAAACTTACAATTATGTTGTCTCTTATCTTCCATCTTCACTTTCATCGTCAAATATCGATAAATCTCATTCATGTTGTCTCTCGTCGCATCAAAATTCGTATAATGGAAGATAGACATGTTTTCAGTCATAAAAAAGTCATTAATCTTTGAATGAGTGACTGGTACAAACCTGCCTCGCACATAAACGAATTCTTGGTTGATTCCATGAAGATTTACATAAAACTATTTCATTACTGGAATGACTACATCGGCAGTAATGTAGCATAACCCTTCTCAATGCCTCTACACAATAATCTCTTCTACTCGAGTACTTGGAGTATCCAAACCTCTGTTCACAAAGCCTCTTTCTTTGGTAATCCACTTCATCATCATCACATAGTTGAACAATCGCTGCGCCTCAAAACTGATGAACTTCCGTCGGTTGAAAACTCTAAATCTCAGAGTTTCTACGGAGTAGGAATCCATTGAGTTCAAATTTGGAATGAATCCTTTAGTTTTACTAGAGCATAGGAGTTTAAAATCGAATTGGGAAGTTAAAAGGATGAAAATCTCGCCTAAAAATGCCAAAAATCGCAATCTGAAACTCCAAAAAACTGTCACCTGTTCATCGGCGCCGTCGGTGCTGGATAGGACGTCGTCAGCGCCCAAACTCCACACTTTGGTGCTGCCCTCTGGACTTGGGCACCGGCGGCGCCCATTCCGGCGCCGACTTTAAAATTGCACCAAACTTCGTTTTGGTCCGAAATATTCCAATTCTTCGATGTGATCCAACAATTTTCATTCTTTATGATATTTATGAGTGAGTAGGACTCAAATATGACTAGCTACAATTAAATCTATCAAAATTAATACAAACAAGCTAATATAATAAAGATAAATATGGGTTGCCTCCCATAAAGCGCTTGGTTTAACGTCGTCAATCCGACAAACATTCAGTTATTCAGGATGACTTAACATTAAAACTTATTTAAAATTTGGTCGATACCCTTAAAATATGGTTTTAATCTATGCCCATTAACTTTAAATATTCTTCTCAATTCGAACAGCTCCAAATGAAGAAACTTTTATGACAGTTAGAGATCCTATCCACATGGACTTTAGTTTTCCAGGAAATAATTTTAATCTTGTATTATAAAGTAAAATTTTTTGTCCAGGTTCAAATTTCTTTCTTATAATCTTCCGATCATGCCATATTTTCATTTTCTCCTTATAATTTCTGTCATTATCATAAGATTCATTTCTAATTTCTTCCAATTCATTCAACTGTACCCATCTCTTCTCACCTACATCCTTCAAGTTAAAATTTAGCTATTTTATCGCTCAATATGCTTTATGTTCCAATTTTACATGCCAGTGACAAGTCTTTCCAAATACTAGTCTATAAGGAGACATTCCTATAGTGGTCTTGTAAGCAGTCCTATACGCCCATAATGTAGTATCTAATCTCACAGACTAATCTGATTTGTGAAGATTCATAGTTTTCTCTAAAATTATTTCAATTTCACGATTAGACAATTCTGTTAAACCACTAGTTTGGAGATGATAAGCTGTAGAGATTGTATGAATAATAATATATTTTCCAACCAATCTCTGAATCAGATTATTTCTAAAATGAGATCCATCATCAGTTATGATCACTCTCGGTATTCCATACCTTGTAAAAACATTTTTCACAAAAAATTTTGAAAAACTTCAAGCTTCACATTTAGGCAAAGGAATTGCTTCAATCCATTTTGAGACATAATCAACAACAACTAATATACTTAACTTTCCATATGAAGGAGTAAATGGTGCCATAAAAGTCAATCCCCATACATCAAATATCTCAACTTCTAATGTAAAATTTAAAGCATTTCATTTTTTCTAGAAATATTACCTACTCTCTGACATTGATCACATGATTTGATGTATCTATACACATCCCTAAAAAGAGTAGGCCAATAAAATCCAAATTATAAAATCTTAGAAGCAATTTTATCAGTACCAAAATATCCTCCAAATTCTGAATCATGACATCTCCGAATAATTAGTTCAATTTATTCATATGGCACACATATTCTAATAATAAGATCCTTACATTTTTTATAAAGGTATGGCTCATTCCAAAAGTAAAATTTAGCATCATATATAAATTTCTTTTGTTGTTGCATTGTTAAATCAGGTGGCAAAATATCACTGACTATAAAGTTCATAATATCAGCATACCAAGGTAAATTCGTTTCCTTAATGTTATAAAGTTGTTCATCAGGGAAAGTTTCTATAATTTTCTTCTCAAATTTGGATAGTTTACTCCAGTCTAGACAAATGGTCAACAATTTGATTATCGGTTCCTTTTTTATCAACAATCAAAAAATCAAATTCTCACATTAAAAGTATCCATCTGATTAATCTTGGTTTGACATCCTTCTTTTGTATTAAATATTTGATAGCTGAATGGTCTGTATGTACTATACATTTAGTTCCTATCAAATACAATTAAAATTTTTCAAAAGCATACACAATGGCTAATAAATCTCTTTCTGTAGTGGTATAATTAATTTAAGCTTCATTAAGTGTTTTACTAGCATAATAAATAACCTAAACATTTTATCGTACCTTTGCTCTAAAGCAACTCCAATCGCAAAAGCACTAGCATCACACATAAGTTTGAATGGTTTCTCCCAATCAGGTGGAACAATTATAGGGGCGGTGATTAATTTTTCTTTTAATAGTTCAAAGACATTTAAACATTCTTCGTTAAAGTTAAATTTCTTATCTTTTTCTAAAAGTTGGCACAAAGGTTTAGTAATTTTTGAAAACTCTTTAATATAACGTCAATAAAATCCAGCATGTCCTAAAAAACTTCTTGTAACTCTCACTGTAGTAGGAGGTGGTAATTTCTTAATAATCTGAATTTTTGTAGGGTCTACCTCAATACCATGCTCAAAAATTTTATAACCAAGCACAATTCCTCCTGCAACCATAAATTGACATTTTTCTCAATTTAGAACTAAATTTGTTCTTTCGCAAAGTTCCAAAACTTTTTCTAAAATATTCAAATGTATGTCAAATGAAGTTCCAAATACATAAAAATCATACATAAATACTTCTATTCCATTATCCATTAGATTACTAAAAATAGACATCATACATCTTTGAAATGTTGTAAGGTGCATTACATAATTCAAATGACATTCTTTGAAAAGCAAAAGTTCCACATGGGCTAGTAAATGTAGTCTTTTCTTGATCCTCAAGAGTAATTGATATTTGATGATAACCAGTTTATCCATCCAAATAGTAATAGTACTTATGCTTAGCTAGTGTATCCAACATTTGATATAGAAAAGGAAGAGGAAAGTGATCTTTCCTAGTGGTGGCATTTAATTTTTTATAATCAATACAGATTTGCCAGCCATTGACTTGTCTTGTTGGCATAATTTCATTTCGTTCATTCACATCGACTGTCATTCATCCTTTCTTAGGGACACAATGAATTGGACTTACCCAAGCACTATCTAAAATAAGATAAATAATTCCATCATCAAGTCATTTTAAAATTTCATTCTTAAAAAACTTCTTTCATCATTGGATTTAGTCTCCTTTGCGAATCAGCTTTAGGTTTATGTTGTTCATCTAACAAAATTCTATGCATACAGATCGAAGGACTGATTCCTTTAATATCAGCTAATGTCCAACTAAAGCCCTTTTTGCATCTTTTTAATATATCGAATAATTTTTGTTCTTGATATTCATTCAAATTCGAAAATATAATGCTGGTGAGGTAGATAATTCTCTTAAAAACATGTATTTTAAATGGTTAGGAAGAATTTTCATTGCAAGTTCAGGAGGTTTTATGAAAGATGGAAAATTTTTTTATCATCACTTTCCATAGTATCCAACATTTCAAATCATTCCTGAAAATAATCTAAGTCTTGATTCTTCATATCATCCAAATTATCTTCTATTTCATTATCATCCTCATACTTCAAAATTTCATATTCTATTTTCTCTTCAATTTTTTTTTAAAATGATCATCTCTCAAATAATCACAAATTTCCATTCGAAAGCATTCATCATCTTTTTCTGTTGTGGGATATTTCATAGATTTCAAATTAATAAATGTCACATCTTGATCATTAACTCTCATAGTTCATTATCATTTTTGAACATCAATCATAGCTCTTCCAGTAGCAAAGAATGGTCTTCCAAAAATAATTGAAATTTTTTTATCTTCCTCCATATCTAAAACAATAAAATCCACAAGAAAGATAAATTTGTCAACCTTCAATAATACATCTTCCACAACTCCTTTAGGATAAGTAATAGAACAATCAACTAAATGAAGAGTTACAGAAGCAAGTGAAATTTCTTCTATTCCCAATCTTTTGAAAGTTGATAAAGGCATAGGGTTGATAAAGGCATAGGGTTAAGACTATTCCAAAAACATTTTCACCTATAGCACAAGGAATAGTGAAACTGCCACGGTCTTTAAGTTTTCGGAAAGCTTTTTCTGAATAATTGCACTACACTCTCCGCTAAGTGCAACGGTCTCGTGATCTATGAACTTTCTTTTCATTTTAAGAAACATAATCAGGCATCTGTTCTAATGCTTCAACAAAGAGAATATTGACTATTAATTTCTTAAGGATTTAAAAATTTCGTAAATCGATTATCTCTATTTTTTTTAATCATAGAGGAAACGGTGGTGGTGGTTTTTCTACAGTAAATTTCATTGGTTCAAGTAGATATTATAAGTCTGGATATATTTTATTATTATCTCTTTCAATTTCCACCTTCTTTTCCTCAGTTTCAATTTATTTTTGCACTCTCGTTTTTAATTCTTTTCCACTGCTTAATTGTATAGCCTTAATTTTCTCTTTATTTTGATCTTTTGGATTGAACTCAACATTACTGGGAAGAGTTCATGAAGGTCTATTACTAAGCATAGTGAAAATATGTCCTAATTAATTCCCAATATTCTTAATTGCATCTCCTTGAGTTTGTAATTGATTACCCATGTTTAAAATTAATTCTTCAGTAGAAAATTTCTTTTCTTTAAATTGTGGGTTACTATTAAAATCTGGAGGAGAAAAATGTCTATAATTTGTGTTTCCTTGGTTGTTCAAATTTTCTAATGGGTTCATTGAATTGCTTCCTTATTGCGGGTTAATAGTAGCATTGTTATTATTTCTCTAGTTTAAGTTCAGGTGGTTCCTCCAACCAGGATTATAATAATTCGAATAAGGTTGGGTTTATTATTTATAACATTTAAGGTCTCATAAGATGTTTTAGATTCTATTATCTGTCCTAATGAATTTTCCTCTAACACTGGGGGTGTTTTGAGAATAGTTCATTTCGTATTGATCTATTTTCTTTGAAATGGAAACAATTTGAGAGACTATCATAGTTATAGCATCAGAATCATGAATACTAGCTACTCTCTTAGGATTTACCATTTCAGCGGGACATTGAAATTATTAGTAGCCATCTCTTCTATTAACGAATATGCTTCATCAAAATGTTTTAACATTAATGATCCACCATGAGCAGCATCTATAATTGATCTAAGTGATCCTACTAATCCATTATAAAATGTTTGAATTATTAACCAATCTTGTAAAACATGATGTGGACATTTTCTAAGGAGATCTTTAAATCTTTCCCAAGCTTCATATATTGATTCCTCTTCAAACTGACCAAAAGATGTAATATAGTTTATTAGCTTAGCAGTTTTTTAAGGAGGAAAATATTTTAACAAAATTTTTTGTGAAAGTTCTCCCCAAGTTCTGATATATCCAGGCGCTAACGAATTTAACCACGCTTTAGCTTTATCCCTTAATGAAAAAGGAAAAGTCTAAGTCTGACAGCATCATTCGACACTCCGTCATACTTAAAAGTAACACACAATTCTAGAAAACTGACAAAATGTAAATTAGGATCTTCATTAGGTGTTCCTCCAAATTTGTTATTTTGTACCATTTGGATAATAACAGGTTTAAGCTCAAATGAATTATTAGCAACATCAGGATTTTGGATAGTTAAGTGAATTTCATATAGTGTAGGGTTAGCATAATCTCATAAAGGTCTAAGTATGTGTTATTTTCATTTCTTTGATTATCTATATTGTTTGCCATTTTGTGAGGATTTTTCAGATTTTTTTTGTTGTTTTCAAATTTTTCTAATAGTAAGCTTTAATTTTGAATCGTAAGACACTAAACCTATGGATACAATTCTAAGCACATAAAATCACACTAAACAAACTTAAAAAGTAAGCTAGCACACACATAATTTTAAATTGTAAAGTAAATGTTTCAAATACTACAAATTTGATAGTTACCGTTTTATACCTTCCCCATCAACAACGCCAAAAATTTGACCGGTGCGCTGCCAATAACGTAAATATTCAAAAGATAATTTCAGTTTAGTTCCTCAATAAGATCAATTTAATAATTAGGAAGTCAATCGTATACACAAGTACACGTATCGTTCAAGTAATACAGGGCTCTAGTGGAGTCCTAGTTGTCGATCCCACGAGAAAGGTTGAAACTTTTCAAAGTATAATATAGAAGTGAAATCCAATACTAAGTTCACAATGCAAGTTCAGGTAATAATAAAGTTGCTAGTGTAAAGATGACTAAAACTAAATTAACTAAAATTACTTTCTAAATTCTAAATAGAATTAAATAACATATACTAAGTTTTGTATTGAAAGGTTCAAATATGGAAAAACGTCTTTCCCCTTACAATGATTTTATGATGAGTGAGTGATATAGATTGATAATAAACTTATATTCTGCCAAATATGAGCATTCATATTTTTTACCCTCTTCAGAGTACCCCATCTTCCAAGTTATGTAAAGAACATTGGAAAATCCTAGGCTTAGTCCCTAAATCCGTGGATAGGTTGAGAGGATACTGGATCTCACATCAGAGCTCCCACTTCCTTTCACCTGAAGGCTAACCCTAGCTTTAGTGACCAAACTTTAGAGCCAAATTGAGGATTTCCGTCTGTCACTCTAAAATCTCCAATTTAACGCCCATCAAACAACATTTCCCTATTTGTTTGCACTCAATTCCCATAAACTATGTAATCATTCATGGGCATTGAATGAATTCTCCCCTATTGTTGTAGAACACTTAGTCCTCTCGGATTGAATGTTTGACAATAAGTTTTAATAATTAAATTGGTCATATCAAAAAGTAAATGAAGTTCAAAGTGAAAAATCATCTCAATTTCTTAACATTTGAATGACATATCAAATCTACATCACCACTTCACCACATCTCATTACAAGGAGAAAGACAAAGTAATCTACTTAGAATTCATGAGGAATATACAACAAATATGGATTTTATATATAGAAGTAAAGCCATACAAACCAAAAGAAGTAAATACAACTTATCTCAATTTCTTCCCCCAAGAAAATCCCTTGAAGTTCATTTGAATCATTTTCTCTCTTCATAACAACCCTCAATTCTCTCTTTAGCATAGTGAGGAAGAAACAAACTCTCACTTTCCTCCTTCTCCTACACTTTTTAGAGAAGAAACCCTCACAAAACAAGACTTCCACACTCACTCTCCACAAACCCTGACACACTTTTCTCACACTAAAAGACACCTCTCCCTGTCTTCCCTCACTTTCTTGGTGTCCAAATTTGTTTGAAATAGCTTAGAAACGAATTCCCCGAGAGTTTCCTCAAGCAACATTTCAAAAATCGTCAAAATGCATTGAATTTGACTTCCACCGACATAGGGTGTCAGCAGCGCTGGATCGCTGCTCTGCTAATTATTGTCTGAACTCTCTAGAATTGGGTGACGGCTGCGCCCATTCTAGCGTCGTCGGTGCCAGTAGGCTGATTTTCCCATTTTGCCTTTTTTGCTCCAAATTTGTTCCTTTTTGCTTTCTTTTGCTCCAAACACCTGAGATCATCATACCTGCAACAAAACATGAAGAATACCTTCCTTTAAAGTGTAATATCAGAAAAAATGAGTACAATTTATATTACAAAAATCTAATATATTTTTGATGCATCACTAGTATCTTTCCTACTTAACCCGTTCTCAAAACTAGTCAAACTTTAAACTAGCCAATGTTCTTTATAGCATCTCTAGTAAAGGTAAAGAATAAAATTGCTCCTATTTGGCACAACACTTTTTGAATACTTCCACAATATAACTCCTTTGCTTATTACTTATTCATGATAAGGAAAAAGATATTTTCATCTATACTTTTTTAAATCTTACAAAAATCTCATTATAGTTAGTAAATTGTTTACTTTATTTCACAATTTTAGAAAATACCAAAAAAATTGCAGTTTAAAGTTTTTTGTTATCTGAAACTGCTTAAGTAAGTGTCTTTTTCTAAATAGAATTTGTAATCTAAAAACCTTTTTATCTTTTAAATTTCCATAATTTTTTTCGTGAGATCGATATTTCGGGGCTTAATCAGAAAGTCCTATATTACTTGATAATGATACATATACTTGCGTAGAATCTCTAAATATAAATATCACTGTTGCATTCTTATTTACATTAGAATCAAGTTTTTGATGTCATTGTAAAGAATGAAATTTTATATTAAATATATAAGTATAGTTTGATTACCACAAGCATAATTTTATCAATATTCATCTGGTAGTCAAGAGAATCTGGATCATCCAACATGTGTCTTGCTTTGTTGCTGAAAATGTCATTTGCAACAAAAATAACAAATATAGTGAGGAAAAGATTACTCTTCCGTGTGAGTAAGGTCTTTATTTTACCTCTCAAACTTGCCAAAAGAGTGATCTTAAGATTGGAGAAAGGGTCTTAAGAACCCAAAATGTCAATGTCACATTATTCTTTCATTAGAAAGGAATGTCGATGGACTTATATCCTTACTAAGAAAATAATAAAATGTGCAAGAGGAAGGTCGTGATTTCATATCAGGAGGGCTAATATTTTATTAGCAATATTGAAAATGGATGCTATATTCCATTTAAGGAGGTCTTATTCCAATTTTCAAATATGTTGAATGTCATATTTCTGCTTTGTTAGGAATGAACGCCAATGGGCTTATATCCTTACTATAAGAACAGGTAAACTAGATGAAAGCCATAAATCCATATAAGGTTGTAACTCTTACTAGTAAGAGTGAATGGATGTTGTATTCCATTGAAGGATGTCTTATACTGATTCTCAAAGATGTTGAATGTCATGTCCTTGACTCGTTGGGAAGGAATGTCAATGGACTTACATTATAACCAAATGGAGAACAGGTAAACAAGAGAAAAGCCATAATTCCATGTCAGAAAGGCCATAACTCCTACTAGTAGGAGAGAATGGATGTTGTATTCCATTGAAGGAGATCTTATACTGATTCTCAAAGATTTCAAATGTCGTGTTGATGTCTCATTAGGAAATAATGCCAATGAACTTACATCCTAACTAAAAGAAGAACAGGTAAACTTGAGGAAAGCCGAGTTAAATCAGGTTGACCAGAAAACTCATATGAGTTAGGTTATTCCGAGTTAAATCAGGTTAACACGAACATTCAGTTGAACTAGGTTAACCTGAGTTAGGTCGAGTTGACCCAGAGATTAGTTGATCTAGGTTAACCCGTGTTAGATCGGGTTGACCCGGTGAATTAATTGAATCGAGTTATCTCAAGTTAGGTCAAGCTGACCCAAGGATTTGGGTTAACCCAAGTTATGTCATGTTGACCCAATGAATCAGTTGAATTGGGTAACCCGAGTTAGGTTGGGTTGGCCTGAAGATTTGGTTGATTTTAGTTAACACGAGTTAGGTCAGGTTGACCCGATCAATCAGTTGCATTTCTGAACCTGAATTTTGTCGGGTTGACACGAAGATTTGGTTGATTTGGGTTAACCCGAGTTAGGTTGCGTTAACCCGATGAATCAGTTGAATCGGGTTAACCCGAGTAAAGTTGAGTTACCCCAGTGATTTGGTTGAATTGGGTTAACCCGAGTTAGCCAGTGAATTGGTTGATTTGGATTAACCCGAGCTAGGTCGAGTTGACCGGTGATTTGGTTGATTTGGGTTAACCTGAGTTAGGTTGGGTTGACCCGGTGAATCAATTGATTTAGGTTAACTTTGAGTTAGGTTAGATTGATCCGGTGATTTGGTTGGTTTGATCTAAGTTAGGTTAGACACAAGAGAACTTATGTTTGACTAAGTCAATTTAAGCTCAAGGAAGGTTCTGAGCACCAATTATTTGTGCTAGAATGACATAGCATGGTCAATCTTGAATGTAATGGAATTTGGACATTTGAGTGGGCATTAAATCATTATGAAAAATGAACATTTCTATTTTTAAAATCACTCATTTCTTACACATATCACATTAGGGTTTTTGAAATAGGGTATTATGATTTCAAAAAGTCAATAAAATATTCTTGTTCCTAATTTATTGCTAATCTTTTCATGAAAACATTATCACGAACTTTGATTTATTAAACTATATATTCATAGGACATTTAATTATTTTGGTGCTTAATTATTAAAAAAATAAAAAATTATATTTTCAATAAATTTTATTTTGAATAAATGTAGGGTTTTGAGTTAGTGCTTAACTTGTTAAAATTTACCAATTATCCTCCTAGGAATGATCTCGTACTCAAATACATTATATCACTTGATCAACACATGCACTTTAATTTTCCCAGCAACGTCACTGTGAGATTTTAGATTTTGAAGTTTAACATCAAAGAACAAATAAATTTTCTAATTCAAAATTTATTTTGTATTGTATTGTATTATCACTATTCTTTTTTTTTTCTTTACGAGTATATTCTACCATGAGTGAGTAGTTGTGGAGAGCTTAAAGTAGTGATTTGATGGAATCAACTCATTATCGACATCTTCAATTGGTGATTTAAATATACCAAGATCTCGTATACACATTAGCGGTAATGAGTAAAAGCTTTGCTGGTTAAATAGAAGAAATAACTCCAAAAATTCCAAGCCTCTTGATTGGAATTGTTGACATTCAAAAGCAAAATCACAAATTTTAATATGGACTAAAATATTTGAGGTTTTTTTTTTTTTTTTTTTGAGAAAATATGTGGGTCATACTCAGCTTTAATCGAAACAGAAAAACATTATAAAATGATAACAAAATACAACATAAACAAAGATAAGAGGCTCAAGAAAGAGGCAACAAAAAAAAAAAAGAAAAACAAAAGTTAGAGACAGCCGAGCTACAATTGAACTTCACACCGCAACCAATTCAAAATCTTTAGAAATATGATCATCAATCATATGAAAAACCCTACAAAAAAGACAAAAATAACGCAATCAAAACATTAATAGAAATAAAATGAAAAAAAAAAACAAAGGACAGAGAAGAAAGTAACAAACAAACAGATTTGAAAAAATTATTTCCTATTTATTACCTTTTAAATTTGAGTTTTAAAAAATTATAATTTTTTATCTGATCCAATAGATTTGAAGAATGAAATCTAGTCGTTCTAGACCTGAATGAGAGTTCGATCAAATTTGTGACCCAAATCAATTGATAGTTGGATTCTTCCAATTAGTAACATGTTAATATTGAACTGAAAATAAAATATTTTAACTTCAAACTTAAATGCTTTTTTATCCCAACCTATGATGCAAGCGATGACAACAATGTGCGGAACTCTCTGGAGGCAAAGACAATAAAGACAACATTGATGACCAGGTCCCTCCTATTAATACGAACGCAACGTAATGCATCTTACCCTATCTTCCACAGCAATTTTCGAGAGAGAGAGAGAGAGAAGCATAAAGAGCAATGGCCGCAGAGAAGGAATTGAAGCTTCGGGTTTCTCGGTCAGCCCTTTTAACATCCGATGCGAGGATTGCACCGGCGGAAAAGGAGTTGGAGTACGAGTACAAGGAGGAGAATCTCGCGGAGAAGAGTGAGCTTACGCTTAAATCAAATCCGGTGCACAAGAAGATCCCCGTCTTACTCCACCACGGTAAACCTATCTGCGAGTCCCTCATCATAGTCCGAGTACATTGACGAGGCCTTCCCCGGTAGAGGAAAAGCCCCGCTCCTCCCCTCCGATCCCTACGCCCGCGCCATTGCCCGCTTCCGGGCCGACTTTATTGACAAAAAGGTAATCAATAATAAATCCCTATTAATTAATATATCGTCTTCTCGCTTAAACAAACATTTTATCAAACAGTTTGTGTTCTGCTTGTCTTACCGGACCATCGATTGTGCTATCCGCCTCTCGAGGCCGAGGAAGGGCGAGGAACTTGAGGAGACGAAGAAGGAGTTCATAGAGAACCTGCGAACGCTTGAGGGGGTGCTCGGGGAGAATAAATACTTCGGAGGGGAGGACTTTGGGTTGGTCGACATTGCGCTAGTTCCTTTCACCTCTTGATTCTACAGCTTCGAGTCCTTCGCCGAGTTCAGCGTGGAAGAGGAATGCCCCAAGCTTGCGGCCTGGGGAAAGCGCTGCCTGAAGAGGGAGAGTGTCGGTCAGTGTCTCCCTGATCCTAAGAAGGTGCAGGAGTTTATAAGCTTACGAAGAAAGAATCTTGGTGTTGAATAGAATATAAATGTGTTGCCTTCAGCCAATTGCCACTTTAGAGTTTATGAGAGTTGTTAAGTTGATTGAGAGTGATACTATTATCCAAATAATGCTATTTGTAATGCCTTCTTGCATTTCATTTCATGATGAATAATTGTTATAATTTATGTTCCTTTGATACTTGCCAAAATTCATTGTTACTTACTATCGAGAGCAATTAAAGTGGTGGCATCATGTGATTGATATTCAATGCAATTAGTAGATTACTTTAGATAATTATAGTTTCTTATCAAAGTTGTCAAATCATTAAAAGGTACGAGTCTATTATTCAAAGTGATGGTGATATAGATGGGGGTGTTATTAATAGAATTCAATTTGATTGGTTAAGTGGAGGAATGATTCAGGCCTATTGTGTGCTAGAAAAGTATTGCTTAGGCTGAAAGGATAATTTTATAAAATGGTGGTGAGACCTGCAATGCTCTATGGCACATAATGTTGGCCTTCAAAAGGGAAGCATAAAACAAAGTTAAATGTTGTTGAGATGAAAATGCTTAGGTGGACGAGTAGCTTGACACTAAGAGAAAAAATGTGAAATGAATATATCTGTGATAGGGTTGGTGTTGCTCTAGTGCGAGCAAAGTTAGAGAGAGTCATCTCAGATGGTTTGTTCGCATTAAACATCAACCGTTTGATGATACAGCTAGGAGAGTAGATGTTTTAGACTCAAAATATACTAAGAAAGGTGGGGATCTACCTAGAAAGAATTAGGCATACTGTATAAAAAATGATCTCAATTTATTAGAATTAGATTAAAATATTAAAATCAATAGGACACAATGGAGAAAAAAATATTCATGTAGCTGACCCCACTAAGTGGTATAAAAAATATCAGACCACACATCCTAACACACACCAATCCAAACCAAAAATCATTCTCATTAGGGCTGTCAAAACGGCTCGTTGTTTGCAAACAACTTTGTTCGGCTTGTTTAGAAGCTCGTGTATAGCTCCATTTGCTGAGTCAACGAGCCAAACATGAACAAAGATTTGTTTGTTCGCGTTCGGTTCGTTTTGGCTTGAAATACTACTCATCAATATATATATATATATATATATTGATGAGTAGTATTTTTAAAAAAATTAATTAACTACAAGGCTATAAAGATTTATAATCAATTAAAAGTATTAATTAAGAAAATAGAATGAAAATTATTAAATTAGATTCAAATGAGGTTTTAATATAAAAAAATAATTTTTAAATCTTGCCCCAACCCTTAACATATTATGGCTACGTGATTAGGGCTGTCAAAACGACTTTTTGTTCCTAAAGAGCTAGTGTTCGGCACGCTAAATAAACGAGCTGAACACGAACACACTTTTTGAGCTCGAAATATAAACGAGTCAAACATGAGTTGAGCCTAGGCTCGCTCGTGTTCGACTCGTACACACCCCTAATTCCCATCCCTCTCCTCTTTACAATCATTCACCAAACTCGCTAAACCTTTAAAAATTGAAAACTCTAATCACTTCAAAAAATTTCTCAAACAACTGTTAAAATATACATACAACCAAACCGATCATATGAACCACTTCATTCTCCACCACAACCATCCAAATATCACCTTCTTATTGGCTGAATCCCAAACCTATTTACACCCACTTCAAACCATACAATATCAATTTCAAAATAAGTCCAACTTAATCTAGATCCAAGCAACATTTCAACATCGGACCAAGTCAATCCAAATTTGTTCCTTTTTGCTTCATTTTGCTCCAAACACCTAAGATCATAATACCTGCAGCAAAATATGAAGAATACTTTCATTTAAAGTGTAATATCACAAAAAATGAGTACAATTTATATTACATAAATCTAATATATTTTTGGTGCATCACTAATATCTTTCCTATCTAACCCATCTTCAAAACTATTCAAACTTTAAACTAGCCAATGTTCTTTATATCATCTCTAGTAAAGGTAAAGAATAAAATTGCTTCCATTTGACATAACACATTTTGAATACTTCCACAATATAACTCCTTTACTTATTACTTATTCATGATAAGGAAAAATATATTTTCATCTATACTTTTTTAAATCTTACAAAAATCTCGTTATAGTTAGTAAATTGTTTACTTTATTTCACAATTTAAGAAAATACCAAAAAATTTATAATTTAAAGTTTTATGTTACCTGAAACTGCTTAAGTAAGTAACTTTTTCTAAATTGAATTTGTAATCTAAAAACCTTTTTATCTTTTAAATTTCCATAATTTTATTCGTGAGATCGATATTTCAGGGCTTAATCAGAAAGTCCTATATTAATTGATAATGATACGTATACTTGCGTAGAATATCTAAATATAAATATCACTGTTGCATTATTATTTACATCAAAATCAAGTTTTTGGTGTCATTTTAAAGAAGGAAATTTTATATTAAATATATAAGTATAATTTGATTACCACAAGCATAAATTTTATCAGTATTCATCTGGTAGTCAAGAGAATCAGGATCATCCAACATGTGTCGTGCTTTGTTGCTGAAAATGTCATTTGCAACAAAAGATAACAAACATAGTGAGGAAAAGCTTACTCTTCTGCGTGAGGAAGGTCATTATTTTACCTCTCAAACTTGCCCAAAGTGTGATCTTAAGGTCTGAGAAAGGGTCTTAAGAACCCAAAACGTCAATGTCACATTATACTTTCATTATAAAGGAGTGTTGATGGACTTATATCTTTACTAAGGAAAGAATAAAATGTGCAAGAGGAAGGCCATGATTTCATGTCAGGGGTCTAATATTCAATTAGCAATATTAAATGTATTCCATTAAAGGAGGTCTTATTCCAACTTTCAAATATGTTGAATGTCATGTTTCTGCTTTGTTAGGAATGAACGCCAATGGGATTATATCCTTACTATAAGAACAGGTAAACTAGATGAAAGCCATAAATCCATATAAGGAAGGTTGTAACTCTTACTAGTAAAAGTGAATGGATGTTGTATTCCATTGAAGGATGTCTTATACCGATTCTCAAAGATGTTGAATGTCATGTCCTTGACTCGTTGGGAAGGAATGCCAATGGACTTACATTATAACCAAACGGAGAACAGGTAAACCAGAGAAAAGCCATAATTCCATGTCAGAAAGGCCATAACTCCTACTAGTAAGAGAGAATGGATGTTGTATTCCATTGAAGGAGATCTTATACCGATTCTCAAAGATTTCAATTGTCGTGTTGATGTCTCGTTAGGAAAGAATGCCAATGAACTTACATCCTAACTAAAAGAAGAACAGGTAAACTTGAGGAAAGCCGAGTTAAATCAGGTTGACCAGAAGATTCATATGAGTTGGGTTATTCTGAGTTAAATCAGGTTAACATGGAGATTCAGTTGAACTAGGTTAACCTGAGTTAGGTCAAGTTGACCCAGAGATTAGTTGATCTAGGTTAACCCGTGTTAGATCGGGTTGACCCGGTGAATTAATTGAATTGAGTTATCTCGAGTTAGGTTAGGCTGACCCAAGGATTTGGGTTAACCCAAGTTATGTCACATTGAACCAATGAATCAGTTGAATTGGGTAACCCGAGTTAGGTTGGGTTGGTCTGAAGATTTGGTTGATTTGAGTTAACACGAGTTAGGTCAGGTTGACCCGATGAATCAGTTGAATGGGGTTAACCCGAGTTTAGTCGGGTTGACCCGAAGATTTGGTTGATTTGGGTTAACCCGAGTTAGGTTGGGTTAACCCGATGAATCAGTTGAATCGGGTTAACCCGAGTAAAGTTGAGTTGCCCTAGTGATTTGGTTGAATTGGGTTAACCCGAGTTAGCCAGTGAATTGGTTTATTTGGATTAACCTGAGCTTGGTCGAGTTGACCGGTGATTTAGTTGATTTGGGTTAACCTGAGTTAGGTTTGATTGACCCAGTGAATCAATTGATTTAGGTTAACCCGAGTTAGGTTAGATTGACCCAATGATTTGGTTGGTTTGGTCTAAGTTAGGTTAGACCCAAGAGAACTTATGTTTGACTAAGTCAATATAAACTCAAGGAAGGTTCAAGGCACCAAGTATTTGTGCTAGAATGACATAGCATGGTCAATCTTGAATGCAGTGGAATTTGGACATTTGAGTAGTCATTAAATCATTATGAAAAATGAACATTTCTATTTTTAAAATCACTCATTTTTTACACATATCACATTAGTGTTCTTGAAACAAGGGTATTATGATTTCAAGAGAGTCAATAAATTATTCTTGTTCCTAATTTATTGCTAATTTTTTCATGAAAACATTATCACACGAACTTTGATTTATTAAACTTTATATTCATAGCACATTTAATTATTTTGGTGCTTAATTATTAAAAAAAAAAATTATATTTTCAATAAATTTTATTTTGAATAAATTTAGGATTTTGAGTTAGTGCTTAACTTTTTAAAATTTACCAATTATCCTCATGGGAATGATCTCGTACTCAAATACACTATATCACTGGATCAACACATGCATTTTAGTTTTCCCAGCAACGTCACTGTGAGATTTTAGTATTTGAAGTTTAACATCAGAGAACAAATAAATTTTCTAATTCAAAATTTATTTTATATTGTATTGTATTATCACTATTCCTTTTTTTTTTTTTTCTGTTTACAAGTATATTCTACCATGAGTGAGTAGTTGTGGAGAGCTTAAAGTAATGATTTGATGGTATCAACCCATCATCAACATCTTCAATTCGTGATTTAAATATACCAAGATCTCGCATACACATTAGTGGTAATGAGTAAAAATTTTCATGGTTAAAATGAACAAATAACTCCAATAATTCCAAGCCTCTTGATTGGAACGGTTGACATTCAACAGCGAAATTAGACATTTTAACATGGACCAAGGCTTTTAAGGATTTTTTTTTTTATATTTGTGAAAATGTGAGGGTCATGCTCAACTTTATTCGAAAACCGGAAACAATACAAAATGGTAACAAAATAAAATATAGACAAAGAAAAAAGCGCCCAAAATGAGGCAGCCAAAAAAAAGAAAGAAAAACAAAAATTAGAGACAATCAAGTCACAATTGAGCTCCACACCACAACCAATCCAAGATCTTTAGAAAAATAATCCTCAACCATATGAAAAACCCTACAAAAAAGACAAATAGATATAACATAACCAAAACAACAATCAAAATAAAATGAAAAAAAAAAAATAATAAAGACAAACAAGAAAGTAAAAATCAAAATAGATTTGAAAAATTTATTTCCAATTTATTACCTTTAAGTCGAGTTTTAAAAAAATGTAATTTTTTTTTTTCCAATAGATTTGAAAAATTTTAATTTTTTTTTTCTGATCCAATAGATTTAAAAATGCAATCTAGTCGTTGAAGAGTTGGGCCAAATCTAAATCAACTACTAGTTGAATTATTCCAACGAGTAATTTAGTCATATTAATATTGACCATCAAAACCTTCCTTTATCTCTGACTTTGGGAGACATTTGATAATAAAATATTTGAACTTTATACTTAAATGCTTTTCTATCAAACCCATGACGCAAGCGATGACAAATCTGTGGAACTCTCCGCAGGCGAAGACAGTGAAAACAATTTTTCATAATAAATATGACGACGACTATTAATTTCAATATCGTAAAGGGATGAGAAATAATATAGAAATGCGCTATAAATAAAATGTACAAATGAGGTGAAAAATAATCTTACTTGTTGACTAATAATAAAATGATGCCCATATCTAAAATAGATGGGGTTAAATGAACAGCATCCCCTCCTTCTAATAAAGCAAAAGTGGAGCACACATGCATTCATCATGATGGAGACATTACATAATAAAATATTTTAACTTTAAAATCAAACCTCTCTGACGCAAGCGATGACAAACGCCTGGAGTCCAAGCCAATAAAAATAAACTTAAAATCTCCGGAGCAGTCCTATAAATACCAACGCGTAATTCGCATTTCAGCTCACGCTCTCATCAAAGCAATTTTCGAGAGACAGAGAGAGAAAAGCAGGAGGAGCAATGGCAGCAGAGAAGGAATTGAAGCTTCTGGGTTTCTGGGTCAGCCCTTTCAACATCCGATGCAGGATCGCACTGGCGGAAAAGGAGTTGGACTACGAGTACAAGGAGGAGAATCTCGCAGAGAAGAGTGAGCTTCTGCTTAAATCAAATCCGGTGCACAAGAAGATCCCCGTCTTGCTCCACCACGGTAAACCTATCTGCGAGTCCCTCATCATAGTCCAATACATTGACGAGGTCTTCCCCAGCAGAGGAAAAGCCCCGCTCCTACCCTCCGATCCCTACGCCCGCGCCATTGCCCGCTTCTGGGCCGACTTTATTGACAAAAAGGTAATCAATAATAAATCCCTATTCTCTATTATATCGCCTAATCGCTTAAACAAACATTTTATCAAACAGTTTGAGTTCTGCTTTGTCTTACCAGACCATCGATTGTGCTATCCGCCTTTCGAGGCTGAGGAAGGGCGAGGAACTTGAGGAGACCAAGAAGGAGTTCATAGAGAACCTGCGAACGCTTGAGGGGGTGCTCGGGGAGAATACATACTTCGGAGGCGAGGACTTTGGGTTGGTCGACATTGCGCTAGTTCCTTTCACCTCCTGGTTCTACAGCTTCGAGTCCTTCGCGGAGTTCAGCGTGGAACAGGAATGCCCCAAGCTTGCAGCCTGGGGAAAGCGATGCCTGAAGAGGGAGAGTGTCGCTCAGTGTCTCCCTGATCCTAAGAAGGTGCAGGAGTTTATAAACTCACGAAGAAAGAAGCTTGGCGTTGAATAGAATATAAATGTGTTACTGTCAGCCAATTGCCACTTTAGAGTTTTTGAGAGTTCTAACTTGATTGAGAGTGATAATATTATCCAAAAAATGCTATTTGTAATGCCTTCTTATATTTGATTTCATGATGAATAATTGGTATGATTTATATTCCTTTGATACTACGCAAAATTCATGGTTACTATCGAGTGCAATTAAAGTCGCGGCATCATGTGATATTCAATTGTATTACTAGATTACTTTAGGCAATTATAGTTTCTTACCAAAGTTGTCAATTATTTAGCTCCTAAGAAAATGCTTTTCCCCATCCCAAAATCAAGTCATAGAAGACTTTTTTCTTGGGGGCATTAACATTCATACCGCCCAATTATATTTATATATCTAACCCTTAAACTTTACCTTTTTTTATTAACTTATTTATGTTAACTAAATATTTCATATCACAACAAAAATATCAATATTTAACTTTTAAAACCTTAAAAACACTTTTTCATCATAGATAATATATGTAATAAATTAAAATTTAGTTGAAGTTTCTTTTTTTTATCTTCTATACTGTGAAGAGCTTCCCATAAATATATCAAGATCTTACAAGCACATTACTGGTAATGAGTAAAAATTTTGATCATTAAATCGAAGAAATAACTCCAAAAATTCCATGCCTTTTTAATATGGTCTACACCTTCTGGTTGAGTTCTTTTTTTTTTTTTTTGGAGAAAATGTGAGCGTCACTCTGAGGAGCCATTATTCCATACGGAGAACGCATGCATCTCCTCCAATACCCATCCAATACACTCCTAATACCCATCTAGTACCCTTCAATACCCATCAATACTCACATAATAGCCAATACCCAATATCCAATACACATTCATACTCATCCATACCCATCTATACCCATTCAGTACCCATCCAGTACCCAAAAAATCTGCACCCAACGCCGCGTACGTGCTCCGGATGGAATAATTCACCCACTCTGAGGTTATTGAAAACAAGAAAAAATTACAACATGATAACAAAATACAACATAGACAAAGATAAGAGGCCTAAAAATGAGGCAACCAAAAGAAAAAATAAAAAACAAAATTTAGAGACAGCTGAGCCACAATTAAACTCCACACCACAATCAATCCAAGATCTTTAAAAAGATGATCCTCAACTATATAAAAGACCCTAAAAAAAAGACATATAAAAAAAAAAACAGAACCAAAATAACAACCAAAATAGCAATCAAATTTGTCACCTAAATCAATTGCTTGATGTATTGCTCTAGTCATATATTAATATTGACCATCAAAACCGACGTTCATCCCTCACTTTGGAGAGACTTTGAAAATAAAATATTTTTAACTTTAAAATTAAATTCTTTTTTATCCAAACTCTGACGCAAGCGATGACAAAAATGTGTGGAACTCTCTGTAGGCGAAGACAATGAAGTCAAGATTGATGACCGGGCTCACTCCTATTAATACCAACGCAAGGCAATAAATGCATCTTACCCTTATTTGGCTCCCATCCCAAAGTCAAGTCAGAGTCATAAAAGACTTCACACGAGTTTGAAACTTCTTTCTTGGGAGCATTTACATTCCTACCACCCAACTGTATTTATATATACAACCCCTAAATTTTACTGTTTTTTTTTTTTCTTTTTTACTTATATATTACTTAAATATTTCATATCACATAAAAAAAATATCACTATTTTAATTTTCTAAATTAAATGCACTTTTTTTTCATGCATAGACAATGTGACATGTGTAAAAATTAAAATGTAGAAGTCAGACGTAGAAATATATTGGAATTAGGGAGTATGTATGTAAATAATTAATTACATCAGTGCATTTGTTGGCAATCTAGTAATATTTTAATGCTTTTCTCTTTAATGTTTTCTTTCTCTCTTTCTCGTTTTCATATCTTCCCTTATTTTTATTCAGACCTTAGTAAAGTTTTAACCCGAGTTAGCCAGTGAATTGGTTGATTTGGATTAACCCGAGCTAGGTCGAGTTGACCGGTGATTTGGTTGATTTGGGTTAACCTGAGTTAGGTTGGGTTGACCCGTTGAATCAATTGATTTAGGTTAACCTGAGTTAGGTTAGATTGATCCGGTGATTTGGTTGGTTTGGTCTAAGTTAGGTTAGACACAAGAGAACTTATGTTTGACTAAGTCAATTTAAGCTCAAGGAAGGTTCTAGGCACCAATTATTTGTGCTAGAATGACATAGCATGGTCAATCTTGAATGTAATGGAATTTGGACATTTGAGTGGGCATTAAATCATTATGAAAAATGAACATTTCTATTTTTAAAATCACTCATTTCTTACACATATCACATTAGGGTTTTTGAAATAGGGTATTATGATTTCAAAAAAGTCAATAAAATATTCTTGTTCCTAATTTATTGCTAATCTTTTCATGAAAACATTATCACGAACTTTGATTTATTAAACTATATATTCATAGGACATTTAATTATTTTGGTGCTTAATTATTAAAAAAATAAAAAATTATATTTTCAATAAATTTTATTTTGAATAAATGTAGGGTTTTGAGTTAGTGCTTAACTTGTTAAAATTTACCAATTATCCTCATAGGAATGATCTCGTACTCAAATACATTATATCACTTGATCAACACATGCACTTTAATTTTCCCCGCAACGTCACTGTGAGATTTTAGATTTTGAAGTTTAACATCAAAGAACAAATAAATTTTCTAATTCAAAATTTATTTTGTATTGTATTGTATTATCACTATTCTTTTTTTTTTTTTTTTTTGTTTACGAGTATATTCTACCATGAATGAGTAGTTGTGGAGAGCTTAAAGTAGTGATTTGATGGAATCAACTCATTATCGACATCTTCAATTGGTGATTTAAATATACCAAGATCTCGTATACACATTAGCGGTAATGAGTAAAAGCTTTGCTGGTTAAATAGAAGAAATAACTCCAAAAATTCCAAGCCTCTTGATTGGAATTGTTGACATTCAAAAGCAAAATCACACATTTTAATATGGACTAAAATATTTGAGATTGGTTTTTTTTTTTTTTTTTTTGAGAAAATATGAGGGTCATACTCAGCTTTATTCGAAAACAGAAAAACATTATAAAATGATAACAAAATGCAACATAAACAAAGATAAGAGGCCTAAGAAAGAGGCAACAAAAAAAAAGAAAAAACAAAAATTTGAGACAGCCGAGCTACAATTGAACTCCACACCGCAACCAATTCAAAATCTTTAGAAATATGATCATCAATCATATGAAAAACCCTACAAAAAAAAGACAAAAATAACGGAATCAAAACAATAATCGAAATAAAATGAAAAAAAAACAAAGGACAAAGAAGAAAGTAACAAACAAATAGATTTGAAAACATTATTTCCTTCTTATTACCTTTTAAATTTGAGTTTTAAAAAATTATAATTTTTTATCTGATCAAATAGATTTGAAGAATGCAATCTAGTCGTTCAAGATCTGAATGAGAGTTCGATCAAATTTGTGACCCAAATCAATTGCTAGTTGGATTCTTCCAATTAGTTACATGTTAATATTGAACTGAAAATAAACTATTTTAACTTCAAACTTAAATGCTTTTTTATCCAACCTATGACGCAAGCGATGACAACAATGTGCGGAACTCTCTGGAGGCGAAGACAATAAAGACAATATTGATGACCGGGTCCCTCCTATTAATACCAACGCAACGTAATGCATCTTACCCTATCTTCCACAGCAATTTTCGAGAGAGAGAGAGAGAGAAGCAGAAAGAGCAATGGCCGCAGAGAAGGAATTGAAGCTTCTGGGTTTCTCGGTCAGCCCTTTTAACATCCGATGCAGGATTGCACTGGCGGAAAAGGAGTTGGAGTACGAGTACAAGGAGGAGAATCTCGCGGAGAAGAGTGAGCTTCTGCTTAAATCAAATCCGGTGCACAAGAAGATCCCCGTCTTACTCAACCACGGTAAACCTATCTGCGAGTCCCTCATCATAGTCCAGTACATTGACGAGGCCTTCCCCAGTAGAGGAAAAGCCCCGCTCCTCCCCTCCGATCCCTACGCCCGCGCCATTGCCCGCTTCTGGGCCGACTTTATTGACAAAAAGGTAATCAATAATAAATCCCTATTAATTAATATATCGTCTTCTCGCTTAAACAAACATTTTATCAAACAGTTTGTGTTCTGCTTTGTCTTACCAGACCATCGATTGTGCTATCCGCCTCTCGAGGCTGAGGAAGGGCGAGGAACTTGAGGAGACCAAGAAGGAGTTCATAGAGAACCTGCGAACGCTTGAGGGGGTGCTCGGGGAGAATAAATACTTCGGAGGGGAGGACTTTGGGTTGGTCGACATTGCGCTAGTTCCTTTCACCTCCTGGTTCTACAGCTTCGAGTCCTTCGCGGAGTTCAGCGTGGAAGAGGAATGCCCGAAGCTTGCAGCCTGGGGAAAGCGATGCCTGAAGAGGGAGAGTGTCGCTCAGTGCCTCCCTGATCCTAAGAAGGTGCAGGAATTTATAAGCTCACGAAGAAAGAAGCTTGGCGTTGAATAGAATATAAATGTGTTACTGTCAGCCAATTACCACTTTAGAGTTTCTGAGAGTTGTTAACTTGACTGAGAGTGATGCTATTATCCAAATAATGCTATTTGAAATGCCTTCTTACATTTCACTTCATGATGAATAATTGGTATGATTTATCTTCCTTTGATACTACGCAAAATTCATGATTACTTTAAGCAAATAGTTTCTTACCAAAGTTGTCAATTATTTAGCTCCTAAGAAAATGCTTTTCCCAATCCCAAAATCAAGTCATATAAGACTTTTTTTTTTCTTGGGGGCATTAACATTCATACCGGCCAATTATATTTATATATCTAACCCTTAAACTTTACCTTTTTTTTTAACTTATTTATGTTAACTAAATATTTCATATCACAACAAAAATATCAATATTTTAACTTTTAAAACCTTAAAAACATTTTTTCATCATATATAATATATGTAATAAATTAAAATTTAGTTCAAGTTTCTTTTTTTTATCGTCTATCCTGTGAAGAGCTTCCCATAAATATATCAAGATCTCACAAGCACATTACTGATAATGAGTAAAAATTTTGATCGTTAAATCGAAGAAATAACTCCAAAAATTTCATGCTTTTTTAATATGGTCTACACCTTATGGTTGAGTTTCATTTTTCTTTTTTTTTTTGGAGAAAATGTGAGCCTCACTCTGAGGAGCCATTATTCCATACGGAGAACGCACGCATCCTCACGCATCTCCTCCAATACCCATCCAATACCCTCCTAATACCCATCCAAAACCCTTCAATACCCACCAATACTCACCTAATAGCCAATACCCAATATCCAATACTCATCTATACCCATTCAGTACCCATCCAGTACCCAAAAAATCCGCACCCAACGCTGCGTACGTGCTCCGGATGGAATAATTCGCCCGCTCTGAGGTTATTGAAAACAGGAAAAAATTACAACATGATAACAAAATACAACATAGACAAAGATAAGAGGCCTAAAAATGAGGCAACCAAAAGAAAAAACAAAAAACAAAATTTAGAGACAGCTGAGCCACAATTAAACTCCACACCACAATCAATCCAAGATCTTTAAAAAGCTGATCATCAACTATATAAAAGACCCTACAAAAAAAGACATATAAAAAAAAAGAACCAAAATAACAACCAAAATAGCAATCAAATTTGTCACCTAAATCAAAAGCTTGATGAATTGCTCTAGTCATATTAATATTGAGTCATTGATCATCAAAACCGACGTTCATCCCTCACTTTGTAGAGACTTTGAAAATAAAATATTTTTAACTTTAAAATTAAATTCTTTTTTATCCAAACTCTGACGCAAGCGATGACGAAAATGTGTGGAACTCTCTGTAGGCGAAGACAATGTAAGTCAAGATTGATGATGACCGGGCTCACTCCTATTAATACCAACGCAAGGCAATAAATGCATCTTACCCTTATTTGGCTCCTATCCCAAAGTCAAGTCATAAAAGACTTCACATGACTTTGATACTTCTTTCTTGGGAGCATTTACATACCTACCACCCAATCGTATTTATATTCTTTTTACCTATGTATTATTTAAATATTTCATATTACATCAAAAATATCACTATTTTAACTTTCTAAATTAAATACACTTTTTTCATGTAAGTTGTTACACAGAAAAAAAAAAAAAAATATTGAAGTTAGATTGCCGTGTAGCAAAAGATTGTTGGATTAATTATGAGACTACAATGTAATTAATAAATGTGTTGGGTCATTATTTAATAAGTCAAAATTATTGTGGTCTAATTAATAGTAAAGTTTATGACTTTAGGAACATTTGTCGTGAAATTATAAGTGTGGATACTATAAGTGCTGAATTCCGATTTGATGAGGGCGAATTGGAATTTAGCAATTTTTGTAACCACCATTGGTTATATTAAATAGAGGGGTAATGGTCGTGATCCGCATGATGCTAAAAAATTCTCTTGTTCACATCAACGAGAGAGCTAAGGAAAACTCCGGAAAATCTGCAGATTGGAATATCATTGCTTACGAATCGATCAAATGGATTCGAGTACGCTTCAGCGCTTAAGATCAAAGATAGATTTAAGTTTTGTTATTTTTTTCTCCAACAAGAATGTGAACGGAAATTAAAGTTTTACGGATTAAAGTTACTAACAATTGGTATCGAGTCTTCGTTCGTATTGCTTGTTGAGATTCCCTCCTCTTTCGTGTTTTTTATCCCTTTCGTTTGCTTTTACCGCGAAGGATTCGCTCGCAGGGTTGCGGCGGCGGGACTACGGAGAAAGGAATCTTGCAGGCGGGAGCTGCGACGTCGGTGGGTGCGGTGGCGCGTCCTCCGACGGCGGCGAAATCCTGCGAAAATCGAAACGAGCGGCGAAAGGGAGCCGCCGGAAATGGCGCTGAAATCGGCGCCGGACGGGGCCCCGGAGCCGGCGCCGAGCGGCGCCGGGCGGCGCCTGCAGTTTCGCGAACTGCCGTTCGCGATCTGCGAACGTGCGGATGGTTCGCGAATCGGTTTGCGGAACCGGTCCGTGGACCAGGTCCACGGACCATTCCGTGGACCCGGTCCACGGAACTGGTTCACGGACCAGTTCCGCGGACCCGGTTCGCGGAAAAATAATAAAAAAAAAATTCAGAAAAATAAAATAAAATAAAATAAAATAAAATTGATTTTATTTGATTTTGTTTAGTTTTAAATTGATTTTCTTGATTTTATTTTATTTTGTTTAATTTAAATTTTAATTTACTCATTAATTAATTAATTAATTAACTCATTTTAATTTGGAAAATAAAATGAGTCATTTAATTTAATGAGTAGATTAAATAAATAAGTTAATTAAGTTACTCTTTTTAAAATGAGTAAATTAAATTAATTAAATTATGGATTGATTAATTTTATAAAATCAATCATTTTTTTTTTGTAAATTATGGACTTTAAGGTTTTAAAATTTAGTCCATTGTTTATAAAATTAAGATTTTGTAAAATTAAATTAATGTTTGAATTAAATTCGAATAAATTAGATCTTTAAAATAGTCCATCATTTTTAATGAGCTTATTGAAGCATGATGTTGCTTAAAGTGACCTCTCATGTGTAGATAGTTCATGACGAATGATGGATGTTGTGTGTATGTAGGTTCATGCGAGTATTAATCGACCAAAGGAAAATTAATACTTTGACGAAATGCATACACACTCGTGATGATAAACACGTAACAATTATAAGGAATAATATATGAGTAATAAATCGATCCAAAGATAGATTTATTACTCGATATATGTTATTGTTAATGTTTGATCATTACAACAAGATTACTACTAAGAAGTTAATGGTATCGTCAAAGACTTGATATTAATGTTGCATTAGGTATCTCGAGATGAGATTTACCATTAATTAAATTTAAACATTTTATTAATTAAATCTTTTGTTCATTTTTCGGTTGTTGCTAATGTATCCGCTAATCTCAATTCCGTTCCAATCCTTAAGGGTGATAGTTTTAAGGATTGGAAGAGAACATTCTCATTGTTCTTGCTGCATGGATCTGCAGATCTAGCATTAAGAATAGAAAAGCCCGCTCCTCTTACGGATGCAAGTTCCTCCGAGGATAGGAGGATCTTCGAGAAGTGGGACCGTTCTAATCGCTCGAGTCTAATGATCATAAAGCACGACATACCCGAGGCCTTTAGAGGTGCGAGTGTCTAGCGAGATCATCGATGCCGCAATTTTCCTTCGTCGAAATCGAGAAATGCTTCGCAAAGAGCGATAAGGCTGAAACTCGGTATTCTTTTAAAGAAACCGATTTCAATGAAGTTCGTAGGCAAGAAAAATATAAGGGAGTACATCATGAAGATGTCTAATATTGCTTCAAAATTAAAGAAACTAAATCTCGAGTTGACGGATGACTTACTCGTGCATTTAGTTCTTATTTCTCTTCCTCCACAGTTACAATTTCGGTCGACTATAATATGCAAAAGGAGAAATGGACTCTTAATGAGCTTATTTCTTATTGTGTGCAAGAGGAAGAAAGGTCAAGCGAGAAAGACCGATAAGTGCTCATCCGGTAAACACCTCTAAGGAAAGGGGCTCTAAAAGAAAGAATGAAGTCGCTAAGAGTAAGGGTCCTTCTTAAAAGAAACAAAATAAAGCTCAAAATTCGAAAAATATCAGTTGTTTCTTTTGCAACAAAGAAGGACATCGAAGAAGGAATGTGCTAAATATCATGCTTGGCGTGTAAAGAAAGGTACATTTCTAACTTTGGTCCGTTCCGAGGTAAATTTGGCTTCGGTACTCAGAAACACTTGGTGGTTGAGACTCTGGTGCTACTACTAACATAAGTGTTTCAATGCAGGGTTGCTTGAGCTACCGAAAACCAAATGATGCTGAAAGATGCATTTATGTGGGAGATAGAAAATCGGTAGAAGTGGAAGCAATTGGGCATTTTAGATTGTTATTATGTACTGGTTACTATTTGGATTTGATAGATACTTTTGTTGTACCGTCATTTAGACGGAATTTGGTTTCTGTTTGTTGTCTGGACAAATTAGGTTATTGTTGTTCATTTCAAAACAGTTGTTTCAGTTTATCTATTAATTCCAATATTGTTGGAACTGGTTCTCTTGTGGTATATGACAATCTTTATTTGCTTGATACTGTTGCTTCTTATAATGAAACTCGAATGTGGAATCACGAGGTACTAAGCGAAAAATTAATAATGAAAATTCGGGAGCATTATGGCACAAGCGTTTAGGTCACATCTCTAGAAATAGAGTTAAAAGACTTGTGTCGGATGAAATTCTAAATTCCATCGATTTTACGTGACTTTGATGTCCGTATTGAATGCATTAAGGGAAAACATACCAAAAGGAAGAAATTAGGTGCATATAGAGCTACGAAGTCTTAGAATTGATACATACGGATGTTTGTGGACCATTTTCTACGACTTCTTGGAATGGTCAACAATGTTTTGTATCATTCATAGATGATTATTCAAGATATGCATACCTAATTCTTATTAATGAGAAGTCCCAAGTATTGGACGTGTTCAAATCTTATAAGGTCGAAGTTGAAAACCAACTAAGCAAAAGAATAAAGAAAGTCAAATCGATCGTGGTGGTGAATACTACGGTAGATATGACGGTTCGAGTGAACAACGTCCGGACCATTTGCTAAATTCCTAGAGGAGTGTGAAATTGTCCCACAATACACTATGCTGAGGTTCACCTAGCATGAATGGTGTAGGCTGAAAGACAAAATCGCACTCTTAAAGACATGGTAAGAAGTATGATCGGTCATTCTACCTTACCAAATTCACTCTGGGAGAAGCACTCAAGACAACAGCCTACATTCTAAATAGAGTACCAACTAAAGCAGCTGCAATTACACCTTATGAGCTTTGGACAGGGCGAAAATCCATAGGGAAAGAAGAAATGCTATTTCAGATGATTATATTGTATTTCTTCAGGAACATGAGGAAAATATTAGTATGATGGAAGATGATCCTATCAACTTTCATCAAGCTATGCAAAGTTCCAATTTAGAAAAATGGATCAAAGCAATGAATGAGGAGTATAAATCTATGCAATACAATAAAGTTTGGGAACTTGTTCCATTACCAGAAGGAAAGAAACCCATTGGTTGTAAATGAATTTTTAAAACTAAAAGGGATTCAAAAGGCAATGTGGAAAGACATAAAACTCGTCTTGTAGCTAAAGGCTTTACTCAAAAGGAAGGGATCGACTATAAAGAGACATTTTCTCCAGGCTTCAACAAAGGACTCTTTTAGAGTAATCATGACACTTGTTGCTCATTATGATATGGAGCTACATCAAATGGATGTCAAGACCGCATTTCTCAATGGAGACATTGATGAAACGATCTATATGGTGCAACCAGAAAACTTTGTAATAAGAGACTCAAAGAATATGGTTTGCAAACTGACGAAATCCATTTATGGGCTCAAACAAGCTTCCTGGCAATGGTATCACAAATTTCATCAAGTTATTCTATCATTTGGTTTTGAAATGAATGCAGTTGATGATTGTGTGTATCATAAATTCAGTGGGATAAAGCATATTTTTCTGATTTTGTATGTGGATGACATACGCTTCGCCACAAATGATATAGACATGTTGCAGAAACCAAAAGATTTCTATCAAAAAATTTTCGAGATGAAAGATCTTGGTGATGCCTCATTTGTTTTAGGAATTCAAATTCACCGAGATCGTTCTCGGTGTATTCTTGGATTATCACAAAGAGGCTATATCGATAAAGTGCTTAAAAGATATGGCATGCATAATTGTAGACCAATTGACACCCTCGTCGCTAAAGGAGACAAATTCGGCCTCAATCGGTGCCCAAAAGGAAACCTCGAGATTCAGAAATGCAAAAGATTCCCTATGCTTCAACAATAGGGAGTCTTATGTATGCTCAAGTTTGTACGCGGCCGGATATCGCGTACATTGTTGGAGTTTTAGCAGATACTTAAGTAACCCGAGAATGGATCATTGAAAAGCAGTCAAAAGGGTTATAAGGTACTTAAGGAGAACAAAAGATTACATGCTTACATATAGGAGATCAGATAATTTGGAGATCATTGGGTATTCTGACTCCGATTTTGATGGATGCCAAGACAGCAGAAGATCCACATCAGACTACATATTTTTGTTAAGTGGTGGAGCTATATCCTGGAGGAGTGCAAAACAAACACTAATAGCTTCATCCACTATGGCAGCAGAGTATATAGCATGTTATGAGGCATCCAACCATGACATATGGCTGAGAAATTTTGTCACTAGGCTGCACATTATGGAAGGGATTGAAAGACCACTAAAGTTATTTTGTGACAATAAATCAGCAGTATTGTATTCCAATAACAACAGGAGTTCATCCATGTCAAAGCATATTGACATCAAATTTCTTGTTGTGAAGGAAAGAATACAGAGTGGCAGATTTGCGATAGAGCATATTGGAACAAACTCCATGATTGCGGACCCCTTACAAAGGGTCCGATACCTGGGGTCTTTCATGAGCATACTACTCATATGGGTGTTATAGAGCTTGAGAAAATTTAGATTCAGTGGGAGTTTGTTAGTTTATGTTTTAGTTATATGTTTTATTTTATGTATAAAACATATTTGGATATTTTCTGACCAGAAATATGGTATTTTATTCGATTCAAGTACACTCAGTATAGTTAAAGTTTGATCTCACTTAAGTAAAGTAGGACCAGTTGAAAATTGACATGAACTAACCACCTTGCATGTAATTTTCATTCCACACATTCATGATTGATCTATGTCATTTGATTATATTAATATATGTGACCATTGATGGGTTTAGTTGTGACAAATACAATGAAGACTGCTTTGATCCTATATTGATATGATTAATGGACGAGATTGTAATGTGCCTTTATAATAATGACAACAAATTTTGAGCGCTCTAAGGTTGACACATTTATTTTTTACATATATTGTCCAGTGGGAGATTGTTGGATTAATTATGGGACTACAATGTAATTAATAAATGTGTTGGGTCATTATTTAATAAGTCAAAATTATTGTGGTCTAATTAATAGTAAAGTTTATGACTTTAGGCACATTTGTCATGAAATTATAAGTGTGGATACCATAAGTGCAAATTCTGATTTGATGAGGGGCAGAATTGGAATTTAGCAATTTTTGTAACCACCCATTGGTTATATTAAATAGAGGGGTAATGGTCCCTGATCTGCACAGTCTAAAAAATTCTCTTGTTCCCCATCAACGAGAGAGACTAAGGAAAACTCCGGAAAATCTGCAGATTGGAAGATCATTGCTTGCAATCGATCAAATGGATTCAGGTACGCTTCCGCCTTAAGATCAAAGATAGATTTAAGTTTTGTTGTTTTTCTCCAACAAGAATGTGAACGGAAATTAAAGTTTTACGGATTAAAGTTTCTAACAAAGATGACATCTGAATAATAAGTAAATAAGATCCCTTTATTACGATGTTTTTATATTGCATCGGTTTGCCCTTGATTTACTGAAAAGGTCTATTAACTAGATTTGTTAATTGACATGTCAAAGGATCTACAAAAAGATTCACTGAGTAGACCTGCCAAGTGAATTCACCGAGTAGACTTGCCCATTGAATCTAACGCGTAGATCCATTGATTTTGACTATCGAGTAGATCAACCAATAGGAAAGCCGAGTAATTAAACTAAGTGGATTTGTTGAGTGAGAAAAATGTTTTAAAACATGCTTAAAATATATGTCAATATTACATAAATTTTATATATAATAAATAATTTCATTTTTTTTGTGAAGGAAAACTCTCAAAATAGATTTTAGAAAGATTTACAGAGAAGTATAAGAGTGTGGTTGTATCATGCTTGTCGCCTAGGTGCTATGCTTGGTTTTTCTAACAATATTTTCCCTAGGGCAAGTAATTGCAATGTCAAGTGTCGAGTGTTGTAACATTGGAATGGAGCGTCCTAGTTCTACTACTTCAAGCACCACAAAATTATTAAAGATACAACAAGAAGCCTGAAAATAAAGATCTTAGTGCCTCAACGCAAAATATCCAGTGTTGCAATGCCTCAGTGTCATTATGTAGAGCCTCACAACTCTATCAAAGTCAGAATAAAGAACCAAAAAATAGAGTTTAACACATCAGTGGCAAACCTTGAGAGTTGTAGCGTTATCTTAGCATGTCATCACTATAAGTTTAGTGTTACAGTGTGACGACCTAACAAGAATAGCTATTCCTTTATAAATTTAATTTCAACACGAAGGGGAATCAAACTAGCAAAAATTATTCAAAAAATGTGCAAGAGTATAGTCTAAGGGGATGTGGTCATTCTGTCTAGTCGAAGTCATGTGTGTGTGTGTGTCTGTTTGAAGCTACTGAAAAGTGAGCTCTAGTCTAGTGGATTATGAGAAGCAAGAAGGAAGAGGATGACTTGGCATGTAGCAAATTCAGACTACTCTACTTTGGAAATTAGGCTCCTTATTTTTTTCTTCTTTATTGTGAATCTTATGTAAAACATTTGCTTCTATAAATGAAATAACGGATTGTAGTGTTTGTGTAATAAAAGAATGATTAGTTATAGGAACATGTTTATATGAATTATCAATAGATAAGTTAATTTGTGTGAAAAGGGTTGTTCTTGCAAGTTAATTTGTGTGAATCGTTTGAATTTCCTATAAGAGACCCGACATACTCTCTGGAAGAGAACAATCAACCTAGATCACTTAGGGATTTTGCAAATCCATTGGTAGAAGAAATTAATCAAAATATAAATAGACCTACTATCTATGCAAATAACTGAGATAAAACCACCCATAGAAAACCCTAACATACATATAGTTACTTCTTGAAGTTCTTTGCAACCTTAAAGTACAATGATATCTCCGATGATGCTATAAAACTTAGGTCGTACCTATTTTTACTAAAGAATAAGCCTAATGAATGACTAGATTAATTATATATTGGATTTATTACAAGTTAGAATGATTTGTCCCAAAAGTTCGTAGTCAAGTATTTTTTATCATCTAAGAATATTAAGCTTAGCAATGATGTCACATTTTGTACCCGATTAAATTAAGAGTCAATTTATGAGCCTTGGGAAAGGTTTATGGACTTACTTAGGAAGGGCCCACATCATGCTCTTCTTGATTGCCTAATAATTTAGAATCTTTATAATGGATTGGTGGGATCATTGAGGTAATTCATAAAAACTACAATTAAGGGATCATTAATATCAAAACCATTAGATATGACTTATGCTTTGCTTGAAAAAATCACAACTAATAATTTTTAATGATCTCTGAGAGAGTGAATCATGAGAAATAACTAGTGTGCCTAATACTAAAGTGATAACAATTCTGGATTTACAAGTGGCTACTATTTCATAAATACTAGATAACCTAGGCTTGTATTAAATACAATAGGCACCTATAAGTGATGAGATATCCTATGGGCTAGTAGATGAACCTAGTATTTCAAATGTGGAAGTATATGGACTCGGTTAGCGACTAATATAGTAACCCTTATTCAAACATCTAATTTAAAAAAAAAATAATAATCAAAATGTAGGTAATTAGAATTGGGTAAGTAACCAACAAAAGCAACTAGGAAATCAGACCAATAAGGCTAATAATTTTTTCAACCTGAGATCGAGCTACCCATTAAAATTCACTTCAAACAATCAATTTAAAGAGAAGAAAATATCTTTTGTTGAACTAGTGTTGTAAGTTGGCATTTAATTATAAAGTCAAATTGCAATCATAATGAATATTGGGACACAATTAGGAAAATTAACTTACTCATCAACACCAAAGTGAATTCTAAGAAAAAAGGTAAGAAGCAACGTAATGCAGTCACACTTAGGAGTGAGAAAAAAAAATTAGAACTGCCAAGATCTAAGAATATGATAAAAAAGGAAACTGTTGAATATAAACATGAACCTAAAATTGAATATACATCTGGAATAAAAAAATGTCTATTGAATTAGGAAAATGAGCAGACCTTCTTATAGAAGAAAATAGAAAAAAATTATATGAAAACTATAAAATGATCACCACCACCATTTCATTAATGATTCTAAAAAAAATTGATAGATAACTTTATTGATTTATAGAGGTGTTCAAAAAGCTCAAGATCAACATCTCATTTGTCGAGGCTTGAACAAATTATTAGCTACATCAAATAAATAAAATACATATTAAGTAAATAAATAAATTAAGAGAATTCAAAATATTGGTACTAAGTGAGTAATGTAGTGCAAATGTCTAGAAGGAATTCCCCAAAAGCTTAAGAATCTTAATAGTTTCACTATCCCATGTACTATATGGATATTTTCATTGCAAAAATCTTATGTGACATAGAATCAAACATTATTTCTTGTCTTTCTATATATTCAGAAAGTTTGAACTAAGAGAGGTACAACATACCTCCGTTACTTTACAACTAGCTAATAGGTCCTTAACTTGCCTTAAGGGAGTGATAGACAATGTTTTAATTAAGGTTAATTAGTTAATATTGTATTAAATAAGAATGAGGACAGAGAAATTCAATCCTATGAAGAACCTTTTTAGTTGATAGAATTAATCCAAAATAATTAAATTCAACTAAGTGTGATGAGCTTTAAATCTTTAATTTTAACTTGATTAAACTCACATTAGTCTTAGAATATTTATCATACCATACATATTTAGGTAACTGGATCGTTACGGTCAAGTTGTAAGACTTACAATTCTTAATAAACAACAACCTTTCCTATGCAGTATTCATATAGACTGGCCTTCATAGTTTTAAAATGTGTTTTGGTGATTTAGATGACAGCTTTTTCCATGCATGGCTGTAAGTCCATTCTGCATCTTGATACACCTAAAATATATAGTGTTTTATGCACATTTTTATACATATTTTTAATAATATTGCACTTTAATGAAAGGTATTTTGTGTTTTTCTTACAGGTATGATGAAAATGAGTGATTATGATGAAAGGAGCAAAATTTGATTAAATTTGGAGCAAAAAAAATAATAATAAATAAAAAATTGGACACTGGCAGCTAAGCGCTGCCTGGTCGCCTCTTAGGCGCCACAGTTATAGAAATCAAATTTAATCAAATTTGGCACCATTTCTAAGGGGTATTTGAGGCAACTTTTGATGGTAACTTCTTTAACTTCCTTTTGGCCGCAGAAGTGATCCAAGGGATGCAAGGTTTGGTGGATACATTGAATCGAGACAATCTGAAGAAACACCAAGGCACCTTATAAATTATTATTAAAATTATGTCATGTAATTTACCTGAGAGTCTTTTAAGAAGGAGAGTCTTTGTAGAGTTGAGAGAGTGCGCGAGGGAGAGAAATCAGTAGGAGTAGGAGTAGAGAGTAAGAAAGGAGAAAGAGGTTGGAGTGAAGCCTTCTTCTCACCAATTCTTTTCCTTCCTTTTATTTAGTTTTTATTGAAGTCTGAAGTTTGTTTCTGAGTCATCAGAGTTGGGCGACCCACTCTGAGGAGTGTTTTAGTGGAAATTCAAGTTTTAAAGGAACTTCTGGAGTCTTGTGGAGAGGATTTTCAGATACCTATTTACTTCTGTTTTTATATTTAGTTTTTAATTAAAACTTATTGTGTTTTCATTATGATTTATATTTTCAAATCAATGTGTGCTTGTGTTTTCTCCATGACTTCTGTGTAGTTTTCTTTATCTTCTTCTTTCTTAAATGAAGAAGTAATTAAATTATGTAGGATTTTTGTGGAATATATAAGTGTTTAAAGTTGGAATAAGTTGTGAAGATTTAATTCCATGAACTTAATTTATTTCTTAATTTGACCAGTTAAGATGTTAAGATTTTTTGTGAGATTATGTAAGATCCAATGCGGTATTGTCTCAAACAGTAATTGGTAAAAATCACATACAATTATATGGGTGAGAATTGTAGTCCATATAATTGAATGCAAATTTATTAGGAGATATGTTTTTAATGGGTTGTAAAATTAGAGGACTTTAGAGTGACAGGCTAAAGCCCCCTAATTTAGTTTGATATTTTAAATTTTGTTATGAGAAGTTAGCCCCCAAGTGGAGGGAATCGAGGGAACACTAGAGTGAGAGCTGGTATCTTCCCTGCCTAACCATTTTCAAAATTTTAAAATTTCAAATTAACCAATGTTCTTTATAGAACCAAGTAAGGGCAAAGAATAAATTTACTCCTATTTGTCACAACACATTTAAATACTTTCACAATAATACTTTCATAATTATTACTGCTTTATAAGAGAAAGAGAGATATTTTATTTCCTATTATTTTATATCGTGTTTTAAAGTTCTGATAATTTTCATTTCCTTCGTAGCTTTTATCAAAAATACCGAAAACAACTTTCAAAATTTACAAATCAAAACATACTTTCAAATGTCATTTAAAAAGTAAAAATATAATTTTCTTATTTCTTTAAAAAGTTTTTACATTTTCCTGTGGGTTCGATATCTAGGGCTTAATCAGAAAGTCTTATATTACTTGATAAACGATACGTATACTTACCTAGTATCCCATATTATAAAATCATACTTTCATATCTAAATCGTAAGAACATATATTTGTCGGGGATCACATGTTTGCTTCCATGCTTTCTTTCTTTAGACTAGGTTTTGATGTTTCAATTTCTTTGGTAAACATCGTCGTTATTCTTAGAATTATGAGGTCATTCACGTAATATGACATAAATCATTTCCTTACTAGGCTCTCTCATACTCCTAAATTCCTAAAAAATTGTAGGATTGAAACCAGATAACTTTTCTTTCAAAATTGTAAATCCTAACTATAAGATAGTTGAGATGTCACTAAGGTTTTATCGGTATGTTTGACGTCTCATGTTTTTCTATCATTTGGGTTCTAAAATAACTATTCCACATTAAGCCTTTTCTAGTTGATTTTCTTATAATCAATCATGAAAACTAAACTTTAAATTTCTTGAAGTCATAGCCTTAATCTTAATCGAGAGATTTCTTAAGTGATTTTGATTTCTTAACATATAATTAACTATAGAGGCTTGTGCATATGGAAATTTAGCGACCCTGATAATTTAAACCCTATTTGTTCTTTGAATCAGATAGAGGAATGATCTGTTGGTATTTTCACAGACTAAGTTTGTTTGAATAATTGAAAACATTATTATGTACTATTCTTATCTTTCAAGATAACATATTACTTATAATGTTGTATTTGATTATTTAAATGATTGAATATTCAAGATTCGTTCGGTCTTAGTTTTAAAAACAAACCTTTCAACAAAAAATAAAACCAGCACTGCTGTGACACCAGTTTGGTGGCTTCTTAAAGTTTTCCTACGGATTTCAAGTAATTGATGAAAATAAAGGATAAAATTTTTCTCCTTAAGTCATAACAAGAATAAGAAATTCATAAAGTTAAGTTTTGCTTAAACCTATAGTGTTTCCTAGGATTTCCCAAATCCCCTATATCTAGATTACAAAATCTTAACTCTAATATGCCTATTTTACAAGTTTTGTTATTAATCTACTTGTTATGCTATGCATCGGGCAGAAATCATAGTTCACAAAGGGATTTTAACATTCTTATCTCATCCGATATAAAGTAAGTTACGACTGGAAAGTTAACACATCAACATCAGAAATTCATGCATAAAAAAGGTGTCAAGGGAATTAAAAATTCATAGAATAAAAACCACAAGAAATCTACATTCGTTATATCATAGGAGCATGAAATGAAGCCAATCAAAAAGCATAAAAAGTAAAAACTTTTATTGCATACATAATAATTAAGATTGCAGTGTAAGATGTCACGACACTCATCAAGAGCTAATCCGTCCTTAGCAACACATCACGCTCCTCTCTGATCAATACAAGCTCTCACAAATCTCAACTCATAAATATGAACTCATTCTCTCTTTACAACATCTATAAAGCCCTCAAAATACACATGAGAATAAAAAAACAGAAAAAAAACACTCTTTCGAGTAAACCCCAGGGAGAAACTCCTAGAACTCCAAAAATTTTCCTAAACCGTAAGGGCTCAGTGCCCAAGGGAAAAAGTGCTTCTCTAATAACAAAAATGAGTTTATATATTTGGTTATTGCATTAGAGGTCCAAAATAGTCATAAAAACTCTCAAAATTAGTTAAATTGCAAGGTGTTTAGGCACGTTGGGGGTGAAGGTGCTGGTGAGCGCGCATGCACAAACAGGCATGCAAGTGACATTCTGGTGTGCTAGATGCACACAAATGGATGAACATGTTTGCAAGGGTTCTTAATGATGTGTGGGATGGAGTGTGCAGTTGCGAAGGTGTAATCGTGGTTACAAAGGTGTTGTTGCGGTTGCAGAAGCGTGCACGCTCACAAGAACTGGATGTGAACGTTTGTGCACCAGGGGGCTGGGACATGCATGCGTGTGCATGGATACATGGTGTTGGAGGTGCATAGTTCATGGAGATGGGCTATTGTGGGTGCGTGCATGGAGCGAATGTTCGAGGCTTGTAGGTACGAGCATGTGGGTGATATGTCTTTAAATATACAAAATTTCTTCTTTAGTTTTACACATATTTTTGAATGTAAGTACACTTTAATGGAAGGTATTTTTATGTTTATGATGTAGGTATTACAGAAAGAATCATTAGAATAAATTTGGACAGAATCAGAGCGAAACATAACTAAATGGAGTAAAGGTGCTAATTGTAGTCTGGCGCCCAGGCTCCCACTTTTGGGCGTCAATGTGTTGCATGAACACCTTGGCACTAAGTTTTGGGTGCCTAGGCGCCCAAGCTTTCTAGCAGACAGAGAGCACGTGCTCAGGCATCGTAGACTGAGCGCCTAGATATTGCAGTTCAGTTGGTTACTTTTTGTTCGTCTTTTTACGATTGTTGATGGTTTAGACAAGAAAATTGAAGAAGACTTAAAGGAGATCTAGCGGTTTTTTGGAAAGTATCGACCGCTCTCTTTCTCTGGTTAAACTATGGTGGTTCGGCTGGTTTGAGAGGAGCTCCTGAAATTCTTCCAAGGGTATGTAGAAGTAGGAACCCTTGTTCTAGAGAGATTAAAGAGGGGAATTTGAGAAAATCTGTAAGGGGTTTACGACAGCTTATGTAGCACTGTGGAAAACATCATCTGGTGGAATTTGCTTCTCTTTTCAGAGGGGAAAAGTTAAATATCGTATGTACTCTTATTTAAATATTGTTGTAAACACATATTTGGTGAATTTACTTGGATTGAATGAAGTTTTATTTGTTGTTTATTATATGTAGTGAGTAGATTTCTTATACTTTTCTCTTTTAATTGATATGTTAGATTTGTAGTATTGTGAATGCTTTGCATTGATTCTTATTTCATGTGATGAGTATATCTCTAGACTTATTTTACTTTGTTGTACTAACCATACAACTTGTCAAAATTTTTTGTGACCCATTAGGACTCGACAAAGCAGTGGCGAAACAACATAGATCACTCACATCATACGATTAGTTATGAATGATGAGCAATGAGGCACTGCAACTTAGGGAGATACATATCGATATAGTTTGAATTAGAAGATTCACGGGTGACATACGAAAACAATTACCTAATTTGAATAATACACATTTATGCAATCGATAGAGGGTAAATGAGTTTTATGCTTCAGTAGTTACTATGACATTACAATTCTTAGTAATAACACCTACAATCTACCTAGAAAATCACTGGAGTAAAGTACATTTATCAATCTTGAATTTCACTTGTTTAATTGATCAAGAAAAGTTTAACATGAGAGTAGAAACATAACTTAGGAATTTTTATTAGAAAAACCACTATTAATGATCTTCCAAACTAGGACCTGAATGTAGTAGGTTAGAATTGACTCTTAGGTTGTTATTGCTTCTAAGCCTTTTTCCAGCTTTCCTGTTGGATTGACATTCCGAACTCAAGTAAAGCCCTATATTATGAAAGTGATACGTGCACTTGCGTAGGTACCCTAGCACTTAGGTGGATATTGTGAGTTAAATTAAATTATCAATAAAATGCTGGTAGTTGCTGGGGCTGTCAAGCTTTTCTGGCATTGTTGTCAGGGAAGGCAGGAACGAAGGAAGGAAGTGTCGGTAAAAAAAAACTTAAGGATAATTTTAGTTGATCCTGTAAGACTTGGATTTGGAAATAGTAGTAGTACTTAGTAATTTTAGTGCATGTGTGTATTAAAAAAAATATGGAAAGATTTCAAAAATATTTTTGATATTCATCCTATTAGTTAAACCTTTAGAATTGAATGTATAGTTCAGGAACTGTAGACCTTGAACCCTATGATTCAAAGTTAGAGAGAACTGTTAGAAGGATTAGGAAATAGAAAATACTCAAACAATTTATTACAGAAATGGAAGATCATCCAGTTAATGAGGATTCAGTCATTGATCATAATTCTAATAGACCTCTGAGGAATTATGTGAATCTTACGGTGGATGAAATTCATTTAAGTATACAAACTCCTGCCATAGCGATCAATGTTTTTGAACTTAAGCTTGCAATAATTCAAATAGTACAAAATAATCAATTTAGTGGATCTCCATCTGAAGGCCAGAACTTACACTTAGCAAGTTTCTTAGAAATTTGTACTACATTTAGAGGTGTGCTGACCTCGCTTTTGGGTGAAAATTTTGGGTCTTTCCTTTATTGGTTTGGATCTAGCCTTAGGACTTTTCTAATGACTATCTTAGCACCTTAGAGATGGTACCCACATTCTCCTTAGACATTTCAACCAAATCTTTGTTTTCTATGTGGGTTCTATATGTGATCAATAATATTTAATACAAAGATTAGAGATTACATAAGGGAACCCTGATGAGAATTCCTATAGGACCTATGGACCATAGGAAAGCCTTGCACTGTTCCCTACACTACACCTTCTTAGATTTTAATACATTTCATCATCATTAATAATTATCACGGTCATCATAAGCATTGCATTTTCATCATCATAACATTGTAATTATTGTCCACATGGGGCTGACCAAAATTATTTAAACCCAATTTCCCCTAAATACCTCACTTGAATATTTTGATTCTTCAAAATTTCTCCAAATTGGTGTTGAATCACAAAACCCACTTCAAACCATTTGATATTATCATTCAGACCCTTTGAAACCCAAAATTTTTTTTTTTTGCAAAATTAATCAATTTATCAAAAAAAATTGTTACCAAAATACCCCCAAACCCCTAAAATACCAAAATTCCCAAAATTTTTTAGAGTCACCAATAAGTCCTAAATATCACACCAAATCATTCCTTATATCTTCTTGGAATTTTGACTGTAATATTGTCATACTTCCAGACAACTTTTTGGCACATCGACACCAAGAAATGCTTAACCACCTCGAAAACGACCCCGGATACTGTCTTTTGACTCAAAATTTCTTCCTGAATCACCTCGAGCCTTTAAATCAGCCTTTTGACCGCTTTGACTAAAATTGGCCAAAATTACGAAAATACCCTTTGACTTCTCGAGAAAACTCCTAGGGATGGTCCCGAGCCATCCCCAACTCTTGTTGGAATAATTAAGTACAACCTATGGAATGTTGCAAAATGAACTCTTAGGGAGTTATGAGTTTTGAAGGAGACTCCTCTTGACTTGAACACTCGCGAACGCTGCAACTTGCACAACTTGCATAAATAACGAAATCCACATTACCCACACTTTTATTTGTCTCATAATTAATCAAAATTAAAATTAATTTCCAAAACAATCGATCGTGAACCAAAACTTTGACGAAAATTAAATTTGACGCATTTTTGACCCGATCGTCGACGAAGTGGTCCAAACGACTCCGGATGACAAAAATGAATTGCGCAACTCCAGAACAGTGATTTTACTTGGGAGATGTTCGCGAGGACATGTTCGAGTGAAAATACATCAAATGATAATAATATTATTATTTTTATTATTACTAATTTTATAATAATACTATAGAAAGATTAAATAAAAATTTTATTCTATCCTATTAAAATAACCCACGCATGCTCTCACGCCTGCTGCCATCCTCCCCCGCGCCTCCTCTCTCTCTCTCTCTCTCTTTGCGTGCTTTTTCTTCCCTTCCCGCCCATGACTCTCTCTCTCTCTCGCATGGAGATGTAGGTAAAAATAAAAAATAAATTTCTTTTTTTTTTTTGCCCGCTTTTTCTTCCTTTCTCTATCTTTCTCTCTCCTCATTTCCTATATAAGACTTCTCCAAACCTCAGCTCAACACAGCAGCTCTCTCCACATTCCCTTCATCTACTCCAAAACACCAAGCTGCAAAACCAAACTTCCTCCTCCTCTTTCACTTCTCGTAAGTCCGAGCCCTACTCCCGCAGGCGAGCCCCCCTCCTGCGAGCTTCTCTTCTACAATCCCCCTTCCCTCTGACGAATCTCTCCCTCCGGCGAAGCCGCGATCAGGTTCTCCTTCCCGTGCTTCTTCTTCTTTGCCGTTGGGATGACAAAGAAACAAAAAAAAAATTATATATATATATATATAGGAAAATTTACATGCACACCACCCAATTTCTGTTATTTGCACACCACATAAAAAAATAACAAAAATTTACATACATACCACTCCATTTTTGTATATTTATTTACGTAAATATCATTCAATTTTTAAGTATTTGTGTAAATAATAATAATAATAATAAAATAATTAACGTACATATCACTTCATTCCTACAGCAAATGTATATCCACATACATACATATATATCCACATACATATATATATATATATATATATATATATATATATATATATATATATATATATATATATATATATATATATAGATTGGGAAAAGAGCTCTCGTGCATCCTTACGCGTTAATATAAAAAGGTTAAGTATGATATGGGGTGGGAGGCCGATCCCCGACTAATAAAACTCAAAAAAATACAATATCCACGCACCCCTAGGGGTTCAGCCTCCCACGTTACAACTCACACAAAATAAGCACTAAAGAGCATAAAACAGTGAGGGAGTAACCAAAATAGGGATCAAAACAGAAGGCAGTGGCATGATAAAGGGAAAAAACAAAATAGAAGCAGGACACTGTAAAAGCCATAGAAGTAAACCAGAAGCTCAAGAAAGGGGCTTGTAAAAAGCAGAAACCCGAAATCTGAGACAAGTGGCAAGGAGTCAGTTCCCATCAGCAATGAGCAAAGATCCAGAATGGTAGCAAAACAGTGTAGTGGTGGAAGCTGGTAGATGTGTCTTCAGGTGCAGTCCTCAGCCATGATCTAGATAGGTATCAAGCATTGTGCAGTGCGGGTAGATGTGTGCTCAGCTCCAGTAAAAATTTGTGTGGGAGACGAAATAGGCTAATAAATGGTTAGCTTCAAAGCCAACAGATGAACCTGCACACAGGTAAAGGGAAAATGCAATTCCACAGTCGAGGATCTTGAAGAATAAAGAAACAAGCAAAGTGAGCAGTAAAATATTAATCAGTATCTAATATAAGGTAAGCTTAAAAGGTCACTGTGAACCAATCTTGCAATCTGCCTGGAGGGGTTGGTGCCCACAGTGGGTGCATCAAAAGCGTGTTTAGCAAGCCAATCGACGGGGAGTTGCCTTCCCCGTAGATAAAAGATAGTTTGACTCGCATAGAAGAGGTGGTAATAACATTCCGGATACGCCTAAACGAGTAAATGAGTGACCAGGGGAGGGGGTATTCTTGTGAAATAGTTTTAAAAGCATCTCGCAGTCGGTTTCAACATGCGAGATGGGTAAATTTAAAGCATACAACAATTTTGAGAGCAAGGAGTAGTGCCCAGCCTTCAGCACACAATGGTGTATCAGCTTCAACAGGAGAAGAAAAATAGGATATTAACTTACCAAAATGATCCCTAAACAAACCACCAGCACCGGAGCAAGTGGGGGGTCCAACAACCATCAATATTGGCTTTGACCCAACCATGTATAGGGGGAGCCATCTAACCAGAACAGGCACACGCGTGCTAGGAAAATCAGAGTTAAGAGGGCATAATTTTATGACTCTTTGATAGTATGCCTAAATGTTAGAGAAAGTAACAGTAGGTGTTGGAAATTGAGAGGAGTGCTTAAAAGCATTCCTTGCCATCCACACAAACCACAGAACCACCAGAGGAAAGTGAGTTAAGGATTTAATAGCATTTGTGGCATTCCTCCAGACCTTCAAGATAATGCTAATAGAAGAGCAATTAGGCCAGTTCACATTAAGAGCAGTGGCAAGCATGCTCCAAATAGCCTTAGTGTAGGTGCAGGTGAAAAAAATGTGACAGTAAGTTTCTTCATCTTGCTTGCACATAGGACAAACAGAAGCTAACCTTAGCCCTTTAAGCTTTAAAATATCATCCAGATTGCGGTAATGATGAAAATAAACACCAAAGAAAAAAAGAAATTGATGGTGTGAACGAGGGTTGCTGTAAAATTTTTTTCCGAGTGCCATGTGGTATGAGTAGTGATAGAGTTATAAATGTATTTACTCACGGACATAGAGGAAGGCTTCCTCCGGACAGAGTTTATCTCTTTGTGCTTGCTTGAATGGGGATCCGGTTGATATGCCTAGCAACATCATTTCCCACAAGTTGACTGAGTTTTGAAAAGTCCCGAGTGGCCATCTAACTAACAATCGGCCACTAAGGTGCTAGCCGGGTTAGGAGGATGGGGAATATGATCCAACGGAGGCATTCCCTGGCGGTTATTCCAAAAAGAAATTTTACCATCTCCTAAATCCCAAAATAAGAGATCGGCGGCTAAAGTTCTAGCATTAAGAATGGCCTTCCATATCTTAGAGTCCCCAACCTTCCAAATAACAGTGGAGGGATGTGCATGGGAGCAGTATTTAGAATGCATGAAAACAGCCCACAGGGACTCACCCTGCCTGAATTTAAACCAGAGTTTACACATATTAATTTCCACAGTGTGAGGAAGAGCTTTGAAACCTAAACCCCCAGCATATTTGGGCTTACAAAGCTTCTTACAAGAGAGCCAGTGCCTCTTAGCACCACCACCTTCCCAAAGAAAACGGTTAAAAATGCCTTCAAGCAGTTTAAGAGAGCTCTTTTTAGCATTGAAAACTTGTAGAGCATATAAAGGAATGCTATGTAACACGACGACTAAGAGTGTTAAACGACCCCCATTGGAAAGAAAATGATTTTTCCAATCCATAATTCTTCCTTGAACCTTATCCATAACATCATCCATTTGAATTTGTTTACATTTACCTCTTATTAAATTAACACCAAGATATTTAAGAGGTAGCTGGGCAGTTTTGAAATCAGTATAATTAGTGGCCCAGCTTGTGTGTGTGTGAGATAAGTGTTTACTAAAATAAATATGACATTTATCTTTGTTAAAGGTAAGTCCAGATAATGTTTCAAATTGAGTCAATACATGCATAAGTTTCTTAATAGAAGACTTAGAGGCATTAGAGAATACAATTATATCATCAGCATAAGCAAGGTGTGAAACAGTGCAGTGAGCTCTGTGTGTATATCTCATGTGAATGTGGTGAGCCTGATAGTGCTCCAGCATCCTAGATAGATAGTCAAATGCCAATATGAAAATGATAGGGGAAAGGGGATCACCCTGTTTTATTCCCCTTTGTGCAGAAAAGAAACCATAAGAGGAGCCGTTAACCAACACACTATAATAGTTGTTTGAGAGCCACCTCTTAATCAAATTACAGAAACTTATATGAAAGCCCCTTGCCTTGAGGAAATTTATAATGAAATCCCAGTGTAAAGTATCAAAAGCTTTTTTTATATCTAGTTTCATCACAAGGTTACCACCTCTGCATTTCTTGTCTAAATCCTTAAGTATTTCCTGGGCTAGTAAGATATTATCAGTGATATCCCTACCTTTGACAAAAGCAGACTGATAGGGACTGATTATATTGTGTAAATGGGGTTGTATTCTAGCCACCAAAATTTTGCTAATGATTTTAGAGATGACAGTGGTGAGAGAGATGGGTCTGAAATCAGACCAATGTGATTTGTTTCTCCCCTTAGGAATGAGTACAATAAGAGCAGCTGAAAAGTACTTACAGAGATCATCCCCCTTGAAAAAGCTTTGAATAGCCAAAATAACTTCATTTTTAATAATATCCCAGCATTTGACATAGAATGCAACAGAAAAACCATCAGGGCCAGGGGCTTTATTAGGGTTAATGTCTTTAAGGGCATTAAAAATTTCTTCCTCAGCAGGGATATCAGATAGCTGCAATGAAGTAACAAGCTGCTTCTCAGAGGTAAAGAAATTATCATTTATGGAGGATACCTGCAAGTGGTTAGAAAATAATTTTGAATAATAATGGGAAGCATTTAAACCAATATCCTCATTCTCGGTTAACACAGCACCATCTTCAGTAATGATCTTTAAGATGGTGTTATGATTAAGCCTGTTTTTAATTGAAGCATGAAAGTATTTAGTGTTTCTATCCCCATTAATGAAATGAATTTCATGAGCTTTTTGTTTCATAAGGTCCTCTTCCAGAGTAATGTCATTAAGAAGAGTCATATGAGCTTGAGATAGATCATGAACAGTGTCAGGAGTAGTGCTTTCTCTGGCTTCAAGGGAGTCAACTAACTGTTGGGACTTGACAACTCTTGTGTGAATATTTCCAAAAACCTCAGCATTCCAACGTTTTAACCCAACAGACACACGTTTATGTAATTGCCATAGAATATACCAAGGATTGCCACATCTAATAGGCATCCACAAATCTTTAATAAGATAAAAAAAGGTGGTGTGAGTGGTCCAGATGTTAAGGAATATAAATGAATAATACTAGGTTTAGAGTGAAAAGCTAAGGACAATAAGATAGGATTATGATCAGAGGAAGCGTGGCTCAAATGCTGCACCCTGGTAATGTTATAATAGTTAAGAAAATTAGCATTACCAAAAATCATCAAGCCGTTGGAACAAGAAACCTCTTCTCCAAGTAAAACGATTACCCGTAAAACCTAAATCATAGAGGCCGGCATTGGCAATGTCATTACGTAAACGTTGAATGAGTTTAGTATCCACTCTAGCACCACCTTTTCTTTCAGCACGAGACATAATCATATTAAAATCACCCCCACACACCAGTTATCATGAATTGTGGATCCCATGATAGTTAATTTATTCCACAACAAATATTTATCAGTGAGAAGAGTGCTAGCATAAATGAAAGTAATCCAACTGTTATAGGAACCAACAGTGAAATAAGCAAGTACATATTGTTTATCATCTTCAATAATTTGAAGATGTAATTGTTTTTTCCAAAAAATCCAAATTTTGTTGTTATTGTTTATGAAATGAGCATAATGAGGGAAGGAGGATAATATTTTTTCTTTATGAGTAGAAACCAGTGGTTCAAGTATAGCAAATATATCAAGATGATGGACCCTACACAGATGTTTAAGACGATTAAGGGAGTTAGGGTTAGCCACTCCCCTAATGTTCCAAATTATTATGTTAAGCATGATGCTTACCACCTCTTCTAGTAATCCTAGACGAGGGGGGTAAAGTTTCACCTTCAGATATGCTAGTTTCAAGTAGGTCTCCCAAATTTTGTGGTGTGTCAGAGAATTTTTTCCCTTTTTTCCTGGTAGATTTTTGAATGAGCCATTCAGTTTCCATATTATTAGTGGCTTCCAGGATAGGGGAGGAAGGCTCAGAGGAATCATGAACAACTTTCTTTTCAAGCAAATCAGATAAAGTATTAGGAGGAGGCAAACATAGTTGAGTTGTCCTTTCCAGGGAATGGTCTATGTTAGGTGTAACAGAATGGGTTGAAAGGGTCCCTGGACCACAAAGAGGGAGAGGGGCATGTGGGATTGTTAAAGGTAAAAGTACTTGAATATTATGATCATCATCCACAGAAATCAAAGTATGATTATTAGAGCTTGAATTGCAGTCATCCTCAACAAAGGGTGAAGGGTTAGTTAGAGCATGGTTAATTGGGGAGGTGGGGGAGGGTCATCAACAGCTGTAGGTTTGGGAATTACAGGGTCTTGTGGAGGAGGATCAAGAGGGGGAAGGGTGACAAGGTTAGGGGGGATACTGGGAGGTGCATCAGGGATTTGTGTAGTAAGAGGGGGTTCAGCAGGATCAGGGGGTTGAGTGTTGTGAATAGAGGCTCTGGGTAAATCTTTTGGCTTTATGTGTGGATGGAGCCTATAGCAGATCGAGACAGAGTGGCCAAACATGGCACAGTGAGAACAGTAAGGTGGGTGAGAACCCATTACAACCTGTTGCCAGTACCCCGTGTGTGAGGAGCCGATCCATACTTCATCAGGATAAGGCTGGGTGATGTCCCGTTCAACTAAAAAACATACATCCGAGGGTTTAGTACGTTCAATCATAGGATTATCAACTCTAAGGGGTGTACCAAAACCTTTTGCAAGTGAATATAAGATTTCATGATTAAAAAGGTGGTATTTATAATAAGGAAATTTAATCCATACAGGGATAACAGGAGATTGCGCTTTAGGATTAAAATCAACGCTCCATTTTAATATTCGCATATAATGATTGTCTATTTTTAGCACTTTTCGAGCGAATACATTTGTGTAATCAACGTCATTGGCGAGATCTATAAGAATATGTCTACCATCGACAGATCCTATTTTCCAGGCACCAGTTAGTTTCAGTGAATCAAATTCCTTTCTAATGATGTCTAGTTTTGGATGACCATAAAGAAATTTTCCGATCAACACAGAATGACAAGTTGAAGCTAGGATATTAGTCTCCTCTTCCAAAAGATATAGTGCGGGTTTACCGTTTTTCCTGCCAAGCTTCTTAATGAAACTATACTCGCCACCACCGAGTTCCCAGGCCTCATGAAAAGATTGGGGAAAGTAGCAGGAGTGGCTCTTTGAGGTCGGTAAAGAGCCTCCCGTGACGGCATTAGCGTAGTTACGTTCCATCATAGACGAAAAAGAAAAAAAAAGCAGGAAAATAAAATACGAGGAAGAGATCACCACGCCCGGGCGACGACGATCGCCCGGAAAACGCCAGCGGGAAGAGATCACCACGCCATATATATATGATTTGAATAAAGTACGACATATATTCAAAATATAATTTGATCATATATTATACATTTTCAATTACGAGACCGATCATTGAGCTCATGTTTCACATATACTATTTAAATCTCATGTGATTACTTAAGTAACACTTCAACATAAAAAAAGGGAAGATTTACATGTGTGTAATTTAATTTCTTCATATTCACGTCTCTAACACCTAAATATTTAAGTTACACGAGTGATGATTAATTCTTAAGCATCTACATATCTATTCCCTAAATTTTAGTTAATTCCATACATATCCAACTTATCCTTATATGTTGTATGCATGACACTTAATTTTTTTGTACTTCCATGTTCGACACCTAAACTTCGGTAGCTTAGATATTAACTGTATTCCATAGCATTAGCTAAGTCTAAACCTTAGGTTAGTTAACCCTAAACTAATATAATTAGTTAACCTAAATCTTAGATTAGTTAACTCTAAATCAATAGGATTAGTTAACTTAAAACCTTAGATTAGTTAACCATAAACCCATAGGCTTAGTTAGCCTAAATCTCATGCTAGCTAACCCTAATCCAACCCTAATCTTTAGGTAAAACAAACACAAATCATAGCTTTATCTTAAGCTAAATCTACCCTAAACCTTACGTTAGAACTTAACCCATAGATTAAACATGGGAAAACCTTTTAGGTATAACATTAAACCTAAGATAAACCTAAACCCTTTAATTGAAATCAACTGTTAATCATAAAAAACATTGGGATGGGTAAAATTCACATAAAACACATTAAAACTTAAACTTAAACTAAATTGAACACAACAAGGTTTTGAAGCATGGCTTTGTAGATTGAGTCAGCTTCCAAGTCGTCAACTTCACATAAATAATAACAATTGAACAAAAATAACTAAAATAAAACACTTAAAATCCGACAACAAGATGTAAACAAACTAAAATATTTCAACCCTAAGATCGATAAAGTAACTCAAGGATCAATTAAATCTTAATCACAAATATCACATAATGCAACCTTAACCTCTTCGATTATAGTTTACGAAGATTTCTTAGATGAAGCATTCTAAGCATGTTGACAAAAATCTTTCAGTCTTGATGGGCAACCACCATTTTGACTAAGTAAGCTATGGCACCCGGCGACCCGGGACGACGGAGCCTTTGACATCTTGACCGGTTACCATTAATTAAATAATTAAAATTTAATAAAATAAATTTTTTTATAAAATATTGTTTTCTTTATTTGCTTTACTTATTGCTTTATGTATCTAAATGCATGTTTTTTACTGCTTTTATCAAACATAGAATGCATGTGTTAAGGACAAATAATGAAGGAATAAAAGTTATTTAGATTAGGGAAAACTTAAAAATCATAACACTAGAGAATTACCTAGCTTAAGTGAACTTAGCCTTGGCCTAGGTTTGAACTATTCATCCACTACCCTTTATTTAACTCACTATAAAATTATCGAAACAAATAAAACTTTTAACAATAAGATTGGAGGACCTGAAGACTTAAAGACACTTCAACAAAGAACTTGGAACAGACTTCGTGGGTAGCTCGTTCAAGACCTTTCTTTAGTTTAAATAACAATCCTTAGGATTCTGAGGCTGTCTTTTATGACATAAAACTTTTCTTTTTGTTAGGCTCCTGCATAGTCCTGATATGGAGCATGTCTTAACTTGTTTTAGGATTCTAAGGTAGTCACTTCACGTACAAACTCATATCTTTCTAGGCTTTTAGTGTAAATCATCATTACACAAATCTAAGCACTAATTAATAGAATTGGCAGGATTTAACATAAATTAATATCGTCATAAATTGAGCTAAATGTTGTGATAGTTTGGGGGATTATCAAGAGCCTATTTTTTTATCTTTAATCTCTCCTACTTTTCTTCCTTTGATTCTTAAAATAAAATCTTTCACCTTTGAACCAATCCCCTATTGGAAATTTCATAATCATGTTCGTTAAAAACCCTTCCTTTTGAATTCATGAAAATAAAAGATTCCTGATTTTTATCGAGAGTTTTCTTAAGTGATATGTTCGCTTAAGATGTAATTAACCATAAGAGCTTGCCTTTATAGGGAACATAAAAGAACCCAGCCTTAAAATAAACCTTATTTGACTCACATATCGAATAGGGGAATCTGTCGGTCATCATGCAAACTTGTAGATCAAACGGAAGTTATTTATTTTTATAGTTTATTTAATTGAGCTTATCATCAAGTAGTGTATTACCTTTCAGAGTGGTACATTATTGGTGATTAGCTCGATTATTCAAACTGTAGGAATCAATATGATCAGTTTAACCCTATTAAAATACCTAATTTCTAAATTCTATATATTACACTAAATTAAACCACATCCATCCACTTGGCGACCGACAATGTGATGGTGTTTCTAATGATGTAGTTAAACTTAGACATTTTATTTTTTCCTTGAGGGATAAAGCTATGATGTGGCTCAATTCATTAGCACCGGTTTCAATCAGAACATGGGGAGATCTAGCCCAAAAATTCCTAGCCAAGTATTTTCCATCATCTAAAGCTGCTAAGTTATGGAATGATACCACTTCATTCTGTCAGCATGATTGAGAATGAATTTTGTGAGGCTTGAGAAAAGGAACTTCTTAGGAAGTTTCCACATCACACATTACCTGATTGGTTTTTTATTCAAACATATAACGAATTTGTTGGATCATTAAGGGCGATCATTGATGTTGCTGCTGGATGTACGCTTATGTCGAAACCATTTGAAAAGGCTTATTCTCTCATTGAGGAGATGACCACCAACAACTTTCAATGGCCATCTTATAGAGTGAATCCTAAGAGAGTAGTGAGCATTCACGAAAATGATCTACTTACAATCTTAACTTGTTAAGTTGCAACAATAGCAAGAAAATTAGATCATTATGAGATGAGTCAATCTCAAGGATCGTCAGTTATTGAGGAAATTTCATTTAGTCAATTAGTTGACCCTAATCCTATGAAACTATCCATGCAATAAACAACAAAAAAAAATAATTCTTACCAATTATTATAACCTAGGTTGGAAGAATCATCCTAATTTCAACTGGAATAATAATTCTGGAGGAGGAAACCAGTCATTGGGAAATAATCAAATTAATCATATGAATAATTGGAACAATCAAGGAACTTCTAATATTACACCTTCTTATCCACCAGAATTTAATCCTAATCCACAATTAAAGGAAAATAAATTATCATTAGAAGATGTTGTTTATCATATATGAAATCAACTGCATAACCAAGGGATTGCAATTAGGAACATAAAAAAATAGTTGGGATAGATAGCTTCTACACTTAACAGTTGTCCTCAAGGAATGCTTTCTAGCGATATATTAATCTCACTTTTGTTGAGGTCTAGTCTTTCTTCCTTTGGAGTCTAGGATCTAGCTATATGACTTTTCTCTTGACTATCCTAAATGACTAGTGATGGAACCATACCTCCATTAGAAATTCCAAACACTTCTTCACTCTTCTTGGAGTTCCATATGTTTGGTTATAACCTATAGCACTTAGTAAGATGGAACCAAACACGAGGGAGCTCGAGAAGGGTTCCCATAAGAATGTCGGGCCTTAGGGCTAGCCCTGGTAGTGTGGCCTTGGTCAATATTACACAAACTATCACTCACTCACCTCACCATGATTGCATTCACAACTTAGAACCCTAAAACCAATCACCCTTAATTCGGTTCCCCACTCTTTTGGAAACTCATGTGGGTGGTCCCTCAAACCCTTAGCCATATGCTAAAGTGTGGCTAGGACCAACACATGGAGGATCCAAAATGGGATCTCCCTTAATCCTGCGGCTCAATAAGGGTAATTCTATGATTAAAATTCTCAATTCATTCAAATTTTGTTAAATTTCCAATTTTGACCCCGTTTAGCCCCAACTTTCCTAAAATTACCAAATACCTCTAAAACCCTAATTTTTCCAAAATCACAATGTCGTTCAATAAAGTGTTTTAATTTAATTTATATACATATATATAGATTTTTGGGAAATATTATTTCAATTTGAAAATATGAAATCAAACCGATCTCATATACACAATAGTTTAAATAATCAAGCATTACACCACAAGCCATGTATCTATCCCGAAGAATGGATACATTGCTTGGTGGTGAGACTTGATCAAATAACTAAAGAATCCATGACATCCGTTTGGTCTGCGAACCATTTATGTTGGCCGACAACTTTCTCTATCGAATATGAAGCAAATAAATAAGTTATATATTAATCTGAGGTTTTTAAGTTTCCTATAAGGGCAAGCCTCAATAGTTAATTATATATTAGATAATCAAAGTCACCTTAGAAAACTCTTGATTTAGATCGGGAAATATTATTTTCATGACTTCCAAAAGATAGGATCTTCAAGATAAAGTGATGATATGAAATCCAATAGGTGAGTGGCTCAAGTTTAGAACAATTATTATAGGAATCCAAAGGAAGAGAAAGCTAGAGGAAAACATAGATCTAAGAAGAATCTTGGTATCCTACTAAACTAACTTATTGTTTGAGTTCAATTTAATATAATTATTTGATGTTTCATCCTGCCAATTTTATTATTTATGGCTTACATTCACTTGATACTGATCATGTGAATAGATCGGAAGATAGGAGGATTTATGTCATACTCGATGACAACCTCGGAATCCTAAGACGACTTAGGGCCTGTATTGCACGAGGTGCAAAGGCCTCAAGAGATAAAGTGGTGATTTATGTTGAACTAGACAAACTACCTCGAAGTCTTATGATTTTTTTTGTTTATTCTAAAAAAAGAATTTTACTGTTGAAGATGGCCATGCTACCTACTGTGTATGCTCCAAGCTCCACGTTGCAGCAGATTTAGTTTTAGAATTGTCAAATTGAAGAGATGAAAGAAGTGTCATGTTCTGAATATATTTAAATTGAGGTGTCTTATTGTCTTATTAGGGGGAAGTTTAAGTTGATTATAGCGACACCGGTTAGGATCCCACGTTTCGCTCGTTTCGACACCACTATTTTCTTCGGATTCACTTAGTCCAGATGAATTTACCAAATTCAACTAAATGAATTCAATACTTTCATTCAGACCGTGGGAAATCTCGTTAGCAACAGTAGGTTGCCTCCTCCGAGGGATTATCGATCATCTGATAGAGACATTTTAATTTAGTTGCAATTATGATTTTGTTTTGTTTGTAATTAAATTTTGAGTTCTCTTGTATTTTGCTTTGTTGTGGCGGTGATTTTGATTTTTGTTTTGTTTCGGTTTTGTGACTATCCTCAAGTTTTTAGTTTTAACATGTGAGTTTTATAAGCAAGAAAATACAGTAAAGTAAGTGCAAAAAGAAAGTGTTGTAAACTGTAAAAGCGTACCAGTCCTCTTCTTGCACTCCAACTGAAAGTTTAGCCGTTTGCATTACATATATAATTTTGCAGGGAATTTAAAATTGCATGCCAGAAAACAAGAAAGACAGGTTTAAAACAGACCTACCAAATCCAAGTCATAACTTGATGGATTCTTATTTGTTCATTTTTTAGGATGATTATTCTTTAGCGAAGTATAATAAGTCCAGTTGTCCTTCAAGATATCCATAAGACTTGTGAAAGGATCTAGGGAACACCCTAGATACTTCAAAACCCTTTTGAATCATCTCGAGTTCATTTGAACTTATTATATTTTCTAAATAACTCATCTACAATATATTCTTATGCTTAGTGAATCTTGGTGTTTCAATTGTCCCTTTAAATGGGATAATTATCACCTGATATTTCATTTATAAATTACGTGGGTGCAGAACCTTAGGGGCAAATTGATTTATTAAAGAATTTTAGCCAATTTAATTTTAAAGTCGGGCTTGTAGTGTTTCAAAGATGTTTGAAGTTGACTATATTTCCTTTTCTAAACCTTATTAAGTCAAATTAGATTAATTCTAGCTAACTACTAAGCCCTTAAGACTTAATGAGTAAATTTGCAATTTTAAGAAATAGTAAGTTTGTGATGTATTTAATCATTATCAATATATTGAATTATCTTGAAACCGTTAGTTAGGGGTTCTATATTAGTGTATTATTAGCTTCCAAAGTCAAACGTCTTACTTCGTAATCATTTAAATTCAATTATCTTCCAATTAAAATAATTAAGAAAATTACCATTTTATTCTTACTGTGGTGTTGACCTTACTTTTAGTTGAGGTCTAGTCTTTCTTTAGAATAGCCTAGGGTCTAGCCATAGGATTCTCCTGATGACTTTCGTAGAAGACTAGTCATGGAACCCTCCCCATAAAAATTCAAATTTTTCTGACTTCACTGGGAGTTTTCATATGCTTAAGGCCTAGCCTCCAGTTTTTGGGAGGAGGAGACCAAGCATAAGGAAGCCCAGGGGAAGTCACATATAGGTGGTCAGGCCATAGGATCTACCCTGGGAGGTCTGGAACTTACACCACACTCACACTCACACTACACACTCACAACCCTAAACAAAGCACATCACCTTTGATCCCCTAACTCTTTGGAAACTCATGTAAGTGGTTTTCCCAAGCTCTTAGCCTCAGGCTAGGGTTTGGCTAGTATCAACACATAGAGGACCAAATGAGGGTGACCCTTGGTCCATGACTCAATTTAAACAATTCCATGTTACTCATTTCCAAACAATCCCAATTTTTGCCAAAAATTCAATTTCTAACCCCTTTGCCCCAAGATACCCTAAATACCTAAAATACCTCCAAAGTCCTAAAATCACCCAAAATCATCCAAAATTCCCAAAAAATTACCCAAAATTCCAAAAATTCCTCAAAATCATTTCAAACTAGTCCCCACTTCTTAAATCCACCAAAACACCCCAATACACTCCAAATAACCTCCATATACCCTAAATACCCCTCTTGACCCAAAATTTCAAAAATTCCCAAAAAATTCCAAAATTTCCCAAATATTCCCAATTTCATTTCTCTCAACTACCAAATAGCCCAATTTAGGCAATTTAGCCTAATTTAACTAAAAGCCTCAATTTGACCCATTTAACCCAAAAGTGCTTAATTCAAACCCAATTTTAACCCAATTTATCCCAACCTTACCCAATTTCAATTTTAAACTTTAATTCAATATCCTAAATATCAATCTAAACTAAATCCAAGCCCAATTTGACTCACATTTGAGTTCAATTTCACTTAAAACCCAATATCCCCAATTTTACCTAAATAATCCAAAATCCCTAAATTGACCCAATGTCAACCAATTCCCCCAAATTTCAATCCTAAATCCTTTATAACACTCCCCTAAATTGAATTGAATCATCAATTGCCCCCAATTTGAGTTCAAGTCTCACCCAAACCCACTTAAAACTCCAAAATTCCTAATTTTAGCCCAAATCCAACATATGCACAAAATCTCCTAAATTGATTGCCCTATTCCCAAAATCTCCACCCAATTGATATTGGGGACTCTTCAGCACATTCCTCTAAACCATTTGAAACCTTAAATTGGGTCCAAACCCCACTCTAGCCCAACCTAAGCCCAAACTTAGCCAACTTGCCCCAAATTGACAAAAATCCCAAAATCCACCAAATTGAACCCCCAAATGAACTTAAAACCACTCCAAGTCTTCATGAAAAATCTTCCTTACAATCATATACACAATGTTTCTCAATCAATTTGATCCAACTCAAGCTCAAACCCAAGTTAGCCTAACCTAAACCCAAACCAACCTAATTGGACAAATGATTCAAATCAAACCAAACCAAGCTAAATTTGACCAAACCAACTCCATGGCAGCTAACCCTAGACCTCCTAGGATAGGTTTGACCTGACCTAACCCAAGTCCCTTGAGCCATGGCCTAATGGGCCACCACTTTAGACCATTGGGTTGAGCCACTTGGTTAAGCTTAGGTCCCATCCTTAAATTTCTGGTTAAGCAACCTCCATGCCAAATTAATGCACTGAGACACTCCCCCACTCCTCCTCAGCCTGCCAGCCGCCTGCCCTGTCCTTACCGGCCTCCCTAGCCGCCGGAACAGATCAGCCCGAGCGCCCCCATACTCTTTTAAACCCAAAATTGAGCCTTGTCAGTGAGGGATCACCTCACTGATCACTGGCTCTGCTCAGCCCTCACCCTAAGCGACCCAGGGCACTCATTGTCTGGCCCTGAGTTTCTCTCTCCGGCGAGCTCTATAAAATCACCCCCTCTCAGTCGAATTACAAGTGCTTAAATTTTCTCCATAAAACTCCCCCAGACTGCTCCCAGAGCTAATTTCAACTAAGAGAGGAAGATCCCCACCATCCTCCTGCCCTGAATCCCACTGCCTAAGCCCAATTTCTCAGTTTAAATTCAGGCTAGAAATATGACACTCCTGGAACCTACACCAAAATCAAATTAAACTCACCCACACCATCCCCACACCAAGAGAAAAAGTTCCCCAGTGAAAGCCCCATCACCAGGCCACCTATCTATGCTATCGGCCAGAGCTCCAAATCGACCTTGGTCGAACTTGGTTCTAGGCATTTCACCACGACCAGAGGCTCAATCCGTAGGCTCCTTGGACCTCCACGAACGTGCCGAGCATCTCTGATTGAGGCCTCACCTCTCAGAGCAAAGGTATTAAACTCTTCTTCCTCCCGAGCTTCCATGGATTATTCATTTTATGTTACTTGATTTTAATGCATGTTATCCGTATGGATATGTTCGCCATGCTTAGACGAATCCATATGATCAAACCCCATGCGATTTGGTTGAGTGTAGCTTGAGATCCTAGGGAATTTCAAGGAGTTGGACAACCATGCTCATATCCGAGAAAATTTAGTGGAATATCGTGGAAGGCAGAAAATATATCGGATATGATGCGGAAATTTAAGGAATTTGAAGAAATCGGACGGCCAAGCTCCGATCCTAAAATATCATGGATGGTGGAAAATATCTCGGATATGGTGCGGAAATTTAGAGAATTTGATAGAATCGGACGACCAAGCTCCGATCCCGAGATATCGTGGATGGCAGAAAATATCTCGGATAGGATGCAGAAATTTAGAGAATTTGAAGGAAGATAACGACCAAAATTAAAGAAGCACCTAGAATCATAAATATTACTGGAGTATTGCTTAGAAAATAAAAAAAATGCAATAATAATACCAAACAATCAAAATTAAAAGAAAATTTTAAAACATATCTAAAGATAGATGATGATAAATTTTTTGTACGAGACGGGGACAAAACTAACTCATCAGTGTATTAGAAGATCAACCAATATATGTATATTTTAACCATGTATATTTTAACTATAACCCCCACTATTCTCAGACATGATTGAAGGGTTGAAATTTAAAAAAGCACCTAGAATCAATGATTGTATGCCGCAAAGGTTCTACCAAGTTTCATCGTCCTTCAAGTCTTAAGATTGATGTAAAACTAAAAGGGAGAACCCTTGTAAGAATTGATAAAGAATTGATAAACTTACTTTTGATTTTTATAAATTCTTATGTCCATAATTTAATAAAGAAGGTTTTCAAGTGGTGCTTCCGGAGTTTTCCTTAGTCTCTCTCGTTGATGGGGAACAAGAGAATAATATTCTTTTCTTTCTCTCTGTAGACCGGGGACCATTACCTCCTTATTTAATGTAACCAAAGGGTGGTTACAAAATTTGCTTAATTCCAATTCTGCCCCTCATCAAATTGGAATTTGCCCTTATGGTATCCACACTTATAAATTTCATGACAAATGTGTCTAAAGTCATAAATTTTATACTTAATTAGACCACAATAATTTTGACTTATTAAATGATGACCCAACACATTTATTAATTATATTATAGTCCCATAATTGATCCAACAATCTCCCACTGGACTATATATGTATAAGATAAATGTGTCAACCTTAGTGCGCCCAAAATTTGTTGTCATCATTGTAAAGGCACATTACAATCTCGTCCATTAATCATATCAATATAGGATCAAAGCGATCTTCGTTGTATTTGTCACAACTAAACCCATCAATGGTCACATATATTAATATAATCAAATGACATATATCAATCATGAATGTGTGGAATGAAAATTACATGTAAAGTGGTTCGTTCATGTCAATTTTCAACTGGTCCTACTTTACTTAAGTGAGATCAAACTTTAACTGTACATAGTGTACTGAACTGAATAAAATGCCTCATTTCTGATCAGAAAATATCCAAATATGTTTTGTATACAAAATAAAACATAGAGCTAAAAAACACAAGTTAACAAACTCCCACTGAATCTAAATTTCCTCAAACTTTATAACACCCATATGAGCAGTATGCTCATGAAAGATCCTGGGTATTAGACCCTTTGTAAGGGGGTCCGCAATCATGAAGTTTGTTCCAATATGCTCTATGTGAATCTGGCCACTCTGTATTCTTTCCTTCACAACAAGAAATTTGATGTCAACATGCTTTGACTTGGATGAACTTCTGTTGCTATTGAAATACAATACAGCTGATTTATTGTCACAAAATAACTTTAGTGGTCTTTCAATTCCTTCCATAATGCGCGGCCCAGATGATAAAATTTCTCAGCTATATGCCATGATTGGATGCCTCATAACATGCTACATATTCTCACGCTATAGTGGATGAAGCTATTAGTGTTTGTTTTGCACTCCTCCAGGATATAGCTCCACCACTTAACAAAAATATGTAGTCCGATGTGGATCTTCTCGTCGTCTTGGCATCCAAGAAAATCGGAGTCAGAATACCCAATGATCTCCAAATGATCTGATCTCCTATATGTAAGCATGTAATCTTTTGTTCTCCTTAAGTATCTCATAACTCTTTTGGCTGCTTTCCAATGATCCATTCCTAGGTTACTTAAGTATCTGCCTAAAACTCCAACAATGTACGCAATATCTGGCCGCGTACAAACTTGAGAATACATAAGACTCCCTACTGCTGAAGCATAGAGAATCTTTTGCATTTCCTGAATCTCAAGGTTTCCTTTTGGGCACTGATTGAGATTGAACTTGTCTCCTTTAGCGACAGGGGTGTCAATTGGTCTACAATTCTGCATGCCAAATCTTTTAAGCACTATATCAATATAGCCTTTTTGTGATAATCCAAGAATACACTGAGAACGATCTCGGTGAATTTGAATTCCTAAGACAAATGAGGCATCATCAAGATCTTTCATCTCAAAATTATTTGATAGAAATTTCTTGGTTTTTTGCAACATGCCTATATCATTTGTGGCAAGCAGTATGTCATCCATATACAAAATCAGAAGAATATGCTTTTTCCCACTGAATTTATGATACACACAATCATCAACTGCATTCATTTCAAAACCAAATGATAGAATCACTTGATGAAATTTGTGATACCATTGACGGGAAGCTTGTTTGAGCCCATAAATAGATTTTGTCAGTTTGCAAACCATATTCTTTAGGTCTCCTGACACAAAGTTTTCTGGTTGCACCATATAGATCGTTTCATCAATGTCTCCATTGAGAAATGCGGTCTTAACATCCATTTGATGTAGCTCCATATCATAATGAGCAACAAGTGCCATGATTATTCTAAAAGAGTCATTTGTTGAAACTGGAGAGAAGGTCTCTTTATAGTCAATCCCTTCCTTTTGAGTATATCCTTTAGCTACAATGCGAGCTTTATGTCTTTCCACATTACCCTTTGAATCCCTTTAGGTTTTAAAAATCCATTTGCAACCAATGGGTTTCTTTCCTTCTGGTAATGAGACAAGTTCCCAAACTTTATTGTCTTGCATAGACTTATACTCTTCATTCATTGCTTTAATTCATTTTTCTGAATTGGAACTTTGTATAGCTTGATGAAAGTTGGTAGGATCATCTTCCATCATACTAATATTTTCCTTATGTTCCTGAAGAAATACAATATAATCATCTGAAAGAGCATTTCTTCTTTCACTAGTGGATAGTCGCAAAAGCACTTGCTCTTGAACTTGTTCTTGAGGTTGTTGAATTTGTTCCTCAAGGGGTTGATTAACAATATTTTGTTCTTGATTTGCAACTTGATCAATGTCAGGAGTAAAATCCTGATTATTATCAAAAGCAATTATAGGAATGGGAACCAATTCCTCTTCAACAAGAGTAGTATGGTCTGATTCCTCCTCAAAGATAAAGTCTCTAACCTGATTTCTCCCCCCAATTTCAATATCCTCAAAGAACACTGCAGTTCCCGTCTCAAAAATTATCTTTAATTTGGAATCATAAAACTTGAAACCCCTAGATCGCTCCGAATAACCAACAAAATAGCTGCTCACTGTTTTAGGGTCTAACCTTTTCTCAAGTGGCTTGTAAGGCCTTGCCTCAGTTGGGCAACCCCAAACATGAAAATGCTTTAAACTGGGTTTTCGCCCTGTCCAAAGCTCATAAGGTGTTTTTGCAGCTACTTTAGTTGGTACTCTATTTAAAATTTAGGTTGTTGTCTTAAGTGCTTCTCCCCAGAGTGATTCTGGTAAGGTAGAATGACTAATCATGCTTCTTACCATATCTTTAAGAGTGCGGTTTCGTCTTTCAGCTACACCATTCATGCTAGGTGAACCTGGCATTGTGTATTGAGGGACAATTCCACACTCATCTAGGAATTTAGCAAATGGTCTCGGACGTTGTTCACCTGAACCGTCATATCTGCCATAGTATTCACCGCCATGATCAGATTTGACTTTCTTTATTCTTTTACTTAGTTGGTTTTCAACTTCAGCCTTATAAGATTTGAACACGTCCAATACTTGGGACTTTTCATTAATAAGAAATAAGTATGCATATCTTGAATAATCATCTATGAACGATACAAAATATCGTTGACCATTCCATGAAGCTGTAGAAAATGGTCCACAAACATCCGTATGAATCAATTCTAAGACTTCTGTAGCTCTATATGCACCTAATTTCTTTCTTTTGGTCTATTTTCCCTTAATGCATTCAATACAGACATTAAAGTCCGTAAAATCAATGGAACTTAGAATTCCATCTGACACAAGTCTTTCAACTCTATTTCTAGAGAGTGACCTAAACGCTTGTGCCATAATGCTCCTGAATTTTCATTATTAATTTTACGCTTAGTACCTCGTGATTCCACATTCAGAGTTTCATTATAAGAAGCAACAGTATCAAGCAAATAAAGATTGTCATACACCATAAGGGAACCAGTTCCAATGATATTGGAATTAATAGATAAACTAAAACAACTGTTTTGAAATGAACAACAATAACCCAATTTGTCCAAACAACAAACAGAAACCAAATTTCGTCTAAATGACGGTACAACAAAAGTATCTATCAAATCCAAATAGTAACCAGTACATAATAACAATCTAAAATGCCCAATAGCTTCCACTTCTACCGATTTTCCATCTCCCACATAAATGCATCTTTCAGCATCATTTGGTTTTCGGTAGCTCAGGCAACCCTGCATTGAAACACTTATGTTAGAAGTAGCAACAGAGTCTAACCACCAAGTGTTTCTAGGTACTGAAGCCAAATTTACCTCAGAACAGACCAAAGTTAGAAATGTATCTTTCTTTATACGCCAAGCGTGATATTTTGCACATTCCTTCTTGTGATGTCTGATCTATAAAAAAATACCTATTTCTTTATGTCTTAATTCTTATTAATTTCTAAGGATATTATGCTTTAATGAAAGGTATTTTTTGTGTTTTTGGATATAGGTAATGTAAAAAGGTCTAAGAAGGAAAAAGGAGCAAAAAGGAGCCAAAATAGAGCAAAATACCAAAAGTATAAAAAAATATGGCCTGACGCCTAGGCGCCAGACTCGATACGAAAAACTGTCAAGTTTTGACAACGTTTGATCAGTTATTTTGACGGAGTGAGCAGTTATTGGACATTCTAGAAGGCTGGCAGTTGTTCCTTGATAATAGGACATGTGATACATTGCATTTGGACGCTCCAAAACGGTTTTAATCGAGAAGAGGTGCGAGCCAAAGTGAAGAGGTGCGAAGAACTGGACGCGGTGTCCGACGCCTAGGCGCCAGATTCCGGCGCCTAGGCGCCAAACCGACCTTCTAGAAGATTCATTGAATGTGGACATGTTTTGAAGAGCTGCCTCAAGGCAACTCTTGAAGCCTATAAATAGAGGTTCATTTCTTCAGAAAACGTGCCTCTCCCATTGTACCCCTTTCTCTTATCTACTTTAGGAGCTCTCATCCTTAGAGAGAGGATTAGAGAGAGAAATTTAGGGTCACTTTTGTTTAGTTTAGTGAGTTTATTTTCAAGTTATTGCATCTGGAATTCATTACACTGTGGAGTCAGTAGGAATCAGAAGATCTGTAGAAGAAATATTTGAGATAAGTATATTTTTTCATTTGATTCAAAGTTTAATTATCATGTTGTGTTATTTATTTTCAATGTGTTCTGAGTAGTTAGTTACTTTCTCACTTCAAATATGAAGAGATAGATAAGATAATATAAAGATTCGATGGAGAATTAAAATTCAAAATATTTTCAAAACATTGTGATAACATTAATACCTGATCTTACTTTACTTTTTAAATTGGTCGTTTGAATTGTTAAAACCCGTCGAAGAGTTTAGAAAACCTTGAAGGAAAAGAACTCTTAACTTGTAAATGTCACATGAATCCTTGGGTAGTCGAATGCCATGAGCGGGCTATTCATGGTGAAGCGGGCTATTCATGGTGAAGTTAAATTATCTTAAAAATCGTAGATTAATTGAAGGAAAGAAAGTTGTTTATTTTATATAGAGTTCATAAAAACATTTTCTAATTATTGTTTTCTTTAATTGCATCTAGTAAATTAATAGTAATTTATAATCAAAATAAAAATATTTTACTATTTTATTTCACTTTCACTTTCATTTTATAGAAAATTTATTTCTATAAATCTTCCATGTGGGATCGATACTGAGGTCTTTGTTTAAAAACCCTATATTACTTAAAACGATACGTATACTTGCGTAGTACCCCTAGTGTGTAAAAATATTACTAAATTATTTAATATTAATTTTATACACTAGCCGCTATTTATAAATCGAGTCAAAGCTTTTGGCTATCTTTTGGAAGCAAACATTACTGCGTTAAGCGCGGCGGTCGGGTCAAGTTTTTGGCGCCGTTGCCGGGGAAGAAATCAAAGGAAGAAAGAAATAGAATAGTTAAATTTTATATTTATTGCTTGTTTTATGCGAAGATTTGGTTCTGAAGGATTAATACCTTTAGATTCTGAATTGGAAAGAACAATTAGAAAAATTAAAAAGGGAAAACAAATTAAAAAATTTCAAGAAATGGCTACTTTACAAAATCCAATTGAACTTAATAATCAAAATGTTTATAAACCATTAAGGGATTATGCTAACCCTACAGTTGATGAACATCATAATAGTATTCAAATACCTACTGTAGATGTTAATTCTTTTGAACTTAAACCGTCCATTATTCAAATGGTGCAAAACAATCAATTTGGTGGATCACCAAATGAGGATCGTAATTTATATCTTGTTAGTTTTTTAGAACTTTGTGCTACCTTTAAATATAACAATGTTTCTGATGATGCTATTAAACTTAGACTTTTTCCTTTTTCTTTAAGAGATAAAGCAAAGATGTGGTTAAACTCATTAACGATCGGTTCTATTAAAACATGGGCTGAAATGACACAAAAATTCCTTGCTAAATATTTTCCTCCTTCTAAAACTGCTAAATTAAGAAATGATATTACTTCGTTTAGTCAATTTGACGGGGAGACAATATATGAAACTTGGGAAAGATTTAAAAAACTATTAAGAATATGTCCTCATCATGCTTTACCTGATTGGTTGATTATTCAAACATTTTATAATGGATTAATTGGATATTTAAAATCAATTATCGATGCTCGTCGCTGGAGGTTCTTTAATGTCTAAATCATTTCAAGAAGCTTACACTTTAATCGAAGAAATGGCTAATAACAATTTTCAATGGCCTTCGAAAGGATTAACCCTAAAAAGATGGCCAAGTATTCAAGATAATGAAGCCTTTTCTATCTTAGCTTCACAAGTTGCAAGAATGTCTAAGAAATTAGATAATTTTGCAATTAATATTTCTCATAATAACTCGCTAATATCGAAGATCCTCAAACTATTGAAACTTTACAAGCTATTGCAAGTAAAAATAATCCTTATTCAAATTATTACAATCCTGGGTGGAAAAATCATCCTAATTTTAACTGGAATAGTTCACAACAACAATGGGTAATAATCAATCTCATCCCACTGAAAATTGGAATAATCAAGTTAATTCAAATTTTAAACCTCCTGGATTTAATAATCAACAGAAAAAGTTATCAATAGAAGAATTAATTATGCAAATGAATAATCAATTACAAAATCAAAATACGGCTATTCGTAATATTGAAAATCAAATGGGACAAATTGCTACTTTAATTAATAACAGACCTGTAGGAACACTTCCTAGTAATGTTGAAATGAATCCAAAGGAAACTGGAAAAGAATATGAACAAGTTAAAGCTGTGCAACTTAGAAGTGGAAATGAATTAAAAGAAAGATTGCAGAATGAAATTGAAAAAGAGATTGAGGTTGAAGAGATTGAAAAACCTAAAGAAACTCTCTCTCCTAGTCAAGATCGATCGTTATACTCGTTAATGTGGAAGTTGAAAAACCACCACCACCTTTTCCTCAAAGACTTAAACAGCAGAAACTTGATCATCAATTTTCTAAGTTCTTTGAAATTTTTAAGAAACTTACTATTAACATACCTTTTGCTGAAGCTTTGGAACAAATGCCAACTTACACAAAATTTAAGATTGATATTTTAAGCAAAAAATGAAAATTTGAAGCTTTTGAAACTGTTGCATTAAGTGAAGAATGTAGTGCAATAATTCAAAAGAAATTACCTGAAAAGCTTAAGGATCCTGGAAGTTTCACTATACCCTGTGCTATTGGAGAAAAATTTTGCGGAAAAGCTTTATGTGATTTAGGAGCAAGTATTAATCTCATGTCATTTTCTATCTTTCAAAGATTAGATTTAGGAGATATTACTCCCACCACTGTAACTCTTCGATTAGTCGATAGATCTATCACTTATCCAAAAGGAGTTATAGAGGATGTCCTTGTTAAAGTGGATAAATTTATCTTCCCTGTAGATTTCATAGTACTTGATATGGAAGAAGATAAAGAGATACCTATTATTTTAGGCAGATATTTTCTAGCTACCGGACGAGCTATGATTGATGTGCAAAAAGGAGAATTAACCATGAGAATCAATGATCAAGAAATTAAATTCAATGTTCTTAAATCAATGAAGTACCCTGATAAAGAGAAATGTTATTGAATGGATATAATTGATTATTTAATTGAAAAACATTATGAAGAAAAATGTAAAGTTATTTCTGAAGAAAAATTTGAATTTTTAACTAATAAAGATGAAATAGTAGAAGAAAAAGAGACTCATTTTATTAAAGATAATTGGGAAACTTTAGACATAACTCAAAATGATATACTTTTACCCTCAAATAAAAAAGCACCTGAACTGGAATTAAAAATCTTATCTTCCCATTTAAAATATGCTTTTCTTGGAAATTCGTTAACTTTACCTCGTTATTATTTCTTCGAACCGAGTAAAGATCAAGAAGAAAAATTACTAAGTGTGTTAAAGAATTATAAGAAAGTTTTTGGTTGGACTATTGTCGATATAAAAGGAATAAGCCCTTCCATTTGCATGCATAGAATTTTAATGGAAGAAAATTTTAAACCTACTATAGAATCGCAAAGAAGATTAAATCCTATCATGAAAGAGGTTGTTAAAAAAGAAATTATTAAGTGGTTAGATGCTGGTATTATTTATCCTATTTCGGATAGTCAATGGGTAAGTCATATTCATTGTGTTCCGAAGAAAGGAGGTGTAACTGTCATTTTTAATGATAAAAATGAACTTATTCCTACAAGACAAGTTACTGGATGGCGAATTTGTATTGATTATAGGAAACTAAATAAAGCCACTAGAAAGAATCATTTTCCTTTACCTTTCTTGGATCAAATGCTCGATAAATTATCTGGACACTCATATTTCTGTTTTCTGGATGGATATTCTGGTTATCATCAATTACTTATTGCTCCTGAGGACCAAGAAAAGACAACATTTACAAGTCCTTATGGAACATTTGCTTTTAAAGAATGCCTTTTGGTTTATGTAATGCACCTACAACTTTTCAAAGATGTATGATGTCAGTATTTTGTGATTTGATTGACAAAGGAATTGAAATATTCATGGACGATTTTCAGTCTTTGGAACTTCTTTTGAATCTTTTTTGGAAAACATAGCCAAAGTTCTGAAAAGATGCGAAGAAACAAATTTAGTTCTTAACTAGGAAAAATGTCAATTCATGGTCATAGAAGGCATTGTACTTAGATACAAAGTATCACGGAAAGGGATGGAAGTAGATCAAGCAAAAGTGAAAATTATTATTCGAATTGCAACCACCTACTATCGTTATTCGATGTGAGAAGTTTTCTAGGTCATGCTTGGATTTTATAGAAGATATATAAAGGATTTTTCTAAAATTGCTAAACCTCTTTGTCATTTATTAGAAAAAGATGCACAATTTGAATTTAATGAAGAATGTATTAATGCTTTTAATATTCTAAAAGAAAAATTAATAATCGCACCTATCATTGTTGCACTCGATCTGGAATAATTCTTTTGAATTAATGTGTGATGCAAGTGATTTTGCAATTGGAGCTGTATTAGGACAAAAATATGAAAAAGTTTTCAAGGTTGTATATTATGCTAGTAAAACTCTCACTGAAACACAAAGAAATTACACTACCACTGAGAAAGAACTTCTAGCTATAGTATATGCCTTTGATAAATTTAGACCTTATCTTCTTGGTACTAAATGCATAGTTCATACTGATCATTCTGCTATTAAATATCTAATATCTAAGAAGGATTCTAAACCTGAGACTTATAAGATGGGTTTTACTTCTACAAGAATTTGATTTTCAAATAGTAGATAGAAAAGGAACTGAAAACCAAATTGTTGATCATTTGTCTAGAATTAAAAATGATATTATTTCAGAAGAAAATATAAATGAGAAACTCCCTGATGAATCTTTATATGTTATTTAAAGATACAAAACACCGTGGTATGCTGATATTGTTAATTATTTAGTTAGCAATATTTTGCCTAATGACTTGGATAACAAATTTATTAAGAAATTTAAATATGATGCTAAATCTTATATTTGGGAAGAACCTCGTTTATTTAAAATTGGTAAAGATTCTATGATTCGAAGATGTGTACCTTATGAGGAAACTTTTGCTATTATTCAAAATGTCATGATTCTAATTTTGGAGGACACTTTGGCATAGATAAAACCGCATTTAAAATTTTAAATTCTGGATTTTATTGGCCTACCTTATTTAAAGATGTGAGACAATATGTGAAAACATGTGATCGATGTCAAAGGATGGGAAATATATCTAGGAAAGATGAAATGCCATTAAACTATATATTGGAAGTTGAAATTTTTTATATATGGGGATTAGACTTTATGGGACCATTTGTTCCATCATCTGGAAAAATTTATATTTTATTAGCGAGTTGATTATGTTTCAAAGTGGATTGAAGTCGTTGCTTTACCAAACCGTGATTCCAAAAGTGTTTCATAATTTTTAAAGAAAATGATATTTTCAAGATTTGGAATGCCTAAGGTAATTGTCACTGATGGTGGAAGTCATTTCAGGAATATAAGAATTCAATCATTACTACGAAAGTTTGGAATCAAACATAGAATTGCAACTGCTTATCACCCTCAAACTAGTGGAATGGTCGAAGTATCAAACGTGAGAAATTAAAAGAATTTTACAAAAGATCGTTAATCCTAAAAGAACTGATTGGGTTGATAGACTTGATTCTGCATTATGGGCTTATAGAACAGACTTATAAGACACCAATCGGAATGTCACCTTACCGGTTAATTTTTGGTAAAAATTGTCACTTACTCGTAGAACTTGAACATAAAGCTTATTGGGCGATAAAGGAGTTTAATTTTAATTTGAATAAAGCAAGGAGAAAAACGATTATTGCAACTAAATGAGATGGAAGAAATTAGAAACGAATCGTATGAAAATGCGAGAATTTATAAAGAGAAAATGAAGATGTTGCATGATAAGAAAATTTCAGGAAAAATTTTTGAGCCTGGACAAAATGTTTTACTATTTAATTCTCGTTTAAGACTTTTTCCTAGAAAATTAAGATCTAAATGGATTGGACATTATTTTGTTGAGAAAGTATACTATTATGGAGCTGTGGATATTAAAGATCCCAAAACTGGAAAATTTTTTAAAGTAAATGGATTAAGATTGAAGCCTTATTTGGGAGATATTAAGAAGATTTATAAAGAGGCTTATGAATTGAGTCAACTCGATTAAAGATTTACTTAAGTCGGGTCGACGACGTTAAACCAAGCGCTTTGTGGGAGGCAACCCATAATTATCTTGTGTTTTTGTGTTTTAATGTAAGGTTATGCCTCGATCTTGATTAATTTTATATTACTTTAGAAAAGTTTGATGCTCATAAGTCTTAGTTGACTTAGGCTGAAAATTATTTTGAGGTATGTAAGATTTAAAAATAGGATCACTCTATTTTAAATGCGAGTAAAAATGAGATTAAGTTAACCTTCATTATGATAGTTTACAATGTGAGTTATCAAGTCTAAATTACTCTTACCAGTATAATTTACCTATCTTGGAGAACGAAATTTTGAAAATTTGACGTTTAGGCGAAACGGAGTTGAACATAGTTCCAACGCCCAGGCGCCAGAATTCGGCGCCTAAGCGCCATAATCAACTATGTATCAATAGGTCCGGTGCCTAGGCGCCAGATTCGGCGCCTAAGCGCCACGGTTACTGGGTCGTGCAAAAACTGAAAATTTTCAGTTTTTCACACGATTTTCCCCTTTAAATCAACCCATCTTCTTCCCTAACCATCAAACAATCAAAATTACGTCCCTTACATTTCATTCTTGAGAGATTTGAGAAATTTTTGAAGAAATGGAAAGGAGACATCATGGAGAAGAGGCTAGGGACAAGGTCTCGAGGATCCTCAACCCTACTTCAATGGTATCCTCGCCGTAAGTTTAGAGAAAATTTCTAGTCGTTTGGATAAGTTTGAAGAAGATTTTAAAAGGATTGGAGATCGCCTTCATGAGATGTTTCATCAAGTTGAACATCTAGAATGGCAAATGAAACTTCAATTTGATCATATTGCGGCTTATCAAGATGCTCAAGTTGAAATGTATGCGAAGAACAAGTGGATTGATGAAAAGACGGCTGCGGATTTGCCGAGAGCGTTAGTATTCTTTCCAAGTGGAATACACAATTTCCCTTTTGAAGATTAGAATATTCTGGTAAAGAGATAGTTATTATGATTTGTTAAGTCGTATCGATTTAGAGAATCGATTGTGTTTGTGTATTTGCTTTCATGTTTAATGTGTGTTGTATTTGCTTTGAAATTGTTATGATTGAGTGTGTATTAGGAACTTGAATTAAATGTAGTACTTATCTGGAATGTATTGAGTTAAAATTGAAGATTTTAAATGGAAATTAGTGAGTTTGATTGAAAACCTTATGTTTGATTGGTGGATTTAATATTTAATTTTTATAAATTTTTTAGAAATGTTGTGGAAATTAGAAACTGAAGCTCTACTCTGATATGAGTAATTGGAAGTTGAATTTATGAACTTTGGTGGAAATTAAATTTTAAAATTTTTTTTTGTGAAAGACGAGTCTGGCGCCTAGGCGCTAGAATTCGGCGCCTAAGCGCCAGTTCGGCCTGTACCCGAAAATTTACTTAAATAACCCCCAAAAGCCATTTTTGACGCCTAAGCTTCATTTTCTTCCCCATTTTCGCGAAAATACACCCTTTTAGATCCATTTTGAGGTCAAAACATCAAGGATTTGTGCGCGAAACCGCTCGATTTCTTCGTCTCAAGGTCAGATCTACACTTTAAACCATTTATTTTTGATTTTCACCATAGATTTCCCTAGTTTTGCTAAGAACCGAAATTTTGAAAATTTTTTTTGATTTTTAGAGATTTCTTTGGATTTTTAAACTTATTTTAAGTTTTATAAACTTAAAAAGAGTTTAAATCTTTGATTCCTAAATTTGTTCTTATTTTCTTTCACGTTTAGATGGCTCCAAAATCTAAGCGCGGGAAAGGACGAGAAAATTTTGGTAGCAGCAAATTTCCAACTGCGGCTGCGCATTTTCACTTCCACGAACTTGCGTCATCGAGAAAGTTCATCTCGGAACGAAGTTTTTATCATTCCGGGAGATGATCGAAAACACTATCGTTGCGCACAATCGGCAACGATTTTGTTACTTTACTCGCTTATTGTTGTTATCCCGATTGTTCGAGAATTTTATGCAAATTTTATGGATGCCGAGGATTATGAAGTTTTTGTCGAGGTATCGTAGTAGGATTTAGTCCGTAAAGAATCAACATATTCTATGGCCCGCCACCGACTATTGAGTGCTATTATTCCGGATTATCACCATCCGAGGGAGATTTGGACATGATTATTGCTTATCCGACCAACGGTATCGGATCTTGGAAGATCAGGAACGGAAAGAGGGTAAACTTCAAATCCTCTGAATTAAATGGTGTATCTAAAGCATGACACTACTTTATTTCTGCAAGATTGTTACCTTCCAACCACTTGAGTGAAGTGACTAGAGATCGAGCGATCTTAAATTACTGCATTCAGGAGAGGAAACCTATTGATGTCGGGAACATTATTTATGATTTTGTGGAGTCTACTGCGAGATCCAGCACTTCTGTTGGATTGGGATTTCAATCTTTGATCTATTCACTATGTGTTAGTAATGGAGTCATTGTTGATATTTCTGAGGAGAAGCTGAAGTCTACTAAGCCAATTGGGCAGGAGAGTGTTAGTATCTATGATCGTCCTCGAGGGAAGAGATCGACCACTCCTTCTACTTCTGCACGTACTTCAGGTAGACCTTCTACTTCTAGACCCTCTACTTCTGCTGAGCCACCATCAGATTTCCGGGAATCAATGCATGATCAGTTTTTAGAGCAACAGCAAGAGTTATTTCAAACTCACTGCAGGATTGATACTATTGATAGAAAACTAGATCATTTATCTGATTATACCCAGAGGAAGAGTAATTATGATGGTGAGTATGATGACGCCCTAGTCAGATTTCTGAAGGGTGAACATGATGTTAGTTTTCCTACTTTTCCTAGATTCACACCATTTATTGATCCTAAGGACGTAGAATTTTCCTTTGGTGATGAAGATGATGATGAGGCTACAACTAGTGATTAGTTGTTATTGATTTCTTTGATGTGTTACTCTGTTAGTTTGTTTTATTTGGATTGTTTGTTAGTTTTGTATTTGATGTATGTTGACTGTTTAGTATTAGGATTCTGTTGTGTTAAGACTGAATTTAGAATTAGTTTATATGTTGTTTTAGTTTAATGTTTAGTACTTAATTATTTGCTCTATTTTAATTCTGTTTCAAATTTAATATCATCATAAAATTAGCCTGCTTACTTTTCTATATACATGCTTCAATTTTATCATAATTATTCATAAAAGCATGATTAGAAGTTATTTTTTTTCTTTTTAAGATTATTTTTACATACTTATGATTTTCTTTCTCTCATACTTTCGAATTATTATAGTATATCAAAACTTAAGTTTGGGGGAAGGGAAAATCCATTCAAAATTAAATTTTATTTGTCCTTAAAGAACCAATACTTTCTTAAAAATAGAAACTTTTTAACATAACTTAAGGAATGAAGAATTTATTTGAGATCACTTTTATTTTTGAAATTATAAACAATTTAGTGAAATTAACCAAAATTTTACTAACTTTGATTGATTTTAAGAATAAAATTATTTAACTTAAAGAAGAATGAGAAAAAGAATTTTTCTATTCATGATAGAAATTATAGAAGTTTAGAAATATTAAGTAATCAAAAATTATCACTTGAAAAAGAAAAGATTGGAATTCTTTTTGAATTTTTATTTATGTTATAATAATTAAGTGGAAATGTATAAGTTTTGAAAATATAAGTTAAGGATAGTGAAGTTCAAAACCATTAACAGGCTATCCAGATATAATAATTCTCTCTATATATTAAAAAAAAAAAAAGATAGAGAGGAGAAGCTTGAGGAAATGTCTAATCAAAAATTGGCTTCACTTGAATTATCTTATAGGAAGAAAACTAATTACATACTTTACTTAATTTTTATGCATAAATATTTATTTAGAAAAGATTTTTCAAGAAGATCTTTTTCTTGTAAATAATCTATGAAAGATTAATATAATACACTTCTATTATTTTCAAAATGAATGAAAAGTTTGAAATCTTATGATTTGGTAGTTAAATATTCTTTAAATTCTTAAAATTAAAACTAGTTAGTGAAATTGGGTTAATAATTTACTAAAGACTTTATAAAATCAAAAATTATAAGGAATCTTAAATATTTATCTTTTATTTCCAAAAGTTATATTTCATGTAGTAAAAAGAGTTACTTGAGGACAAGTAACATTTAAGTTTGGGGGATTTTGATCTATAAAAAATACCTATTTCTTTATGTTTTAATTCTTATTAATTTCTAAGGATATTATGCTTTAATGAAAGGTATTTTTTGTGTTTTTGGATGTAGGTAATGTAAAAAGGTCTAAGAAGGAAAAGGAAGCAAAAATGGAGTAAAATACCAAAAGTATAAAAAAATATGGCATGGCGCCTAGGCGCCAGGGCGCCAGAAACTGGCGCCTAAGCGCCAGACTCGATACGAAAAACTGTCAAGTTTTTGACAACGTTTGATCAGTTATTTTGACGAAGTGAGCAGTTATTGGACATTTTATAAGGCTGGCAGTTGTTCCTTGATAATAGGACATGTGATACATTGCATTTGGACGCTCCAAAATAGTTTTAATCGCGAAGAGGTGCGAGCCAAAGTGAAGAGGTGCGAAGAACTGGACGCGGTGTCCGGCGCCTAGGCGCCAGACCGACCTTCTAGAAGATTCATTGAATGTGGACATGTTTTGAAGAGGTGCCTTAAGGCAACTCTTGAAGCCTATAAATAGAGGTCCATTTCTTCAGAAAACGTGCCCCTCCCATTGTACCCCTTTCTCTTATCTACTTTAGGAACTCTCATCCTTTGAGAGAGAATTAGAGAGAGAAATTTAGGGCCACTTTTGTTTAGTTTAGTGAGTTTATTTTCAAGTTATTGCATCTGGAGTTCATTACACTGTGGAGTTAGTAGGAATCAGAAGATCTGTAGAAGAAATATTTGAGATAAGTATATTTTTACATTTGATTCAAAGTTTAATTATCATGTTGTGTAATTTATTTTCAATGTGTTCTTAGTAGTTAGTTACTTTCTTACTTCAATTATGAAGAGATAGATAAAATAATATAAAGATTCGATGGAGAATTAAAATTCAAAATATTTTCAAAACATCGTGATGACATTAATACCCGATCTTAGTTTACTTTTTAAATCGGCCATTTGAATTGTTAAAACCTCGTTGAAGAGTTTAGAAAACCTCGAAGGAAAAGAACTCTTAACTTGTAAATGTCACATGAATCCTCGGGTAATCGAAGGCCATGAGCGGGCTATTCATGGTGAAGTGCAAATAAATAGAAAGATAATATTTAAAGGGCGTAGAATTGATAAGTTTTTAGAGTGACGGACTAAATTCTTATAATATGATTTATAGACTCAGGAAAGGGTCACTAAGTAGGGCCGACCATAGCCACCCTGGACATCTGAAGTGAGAGCCTGGATTAACTCATTCTACTAACAATACATCCGGACCTATTCGTAAATTAGCCAATGTTCTTTGCACCTGGATCAAAGGGTAAAGAATAGGAATGCTTCTATTTGGCACAATACCATAAATCAAATTCTCCAACGAATATTAAATTATCTTAAAAATCTTAGATTAATTGAAGGAAAGAAAGTTGTTTATTTTATATTGAGTTCATAAAATCATTTTCTTATTATTGTTTTCTTTAATTGCATCTAGTAAATTAATAGTAATTTAAAATCAAAATAAAAATATTTTACTATTTTATTTCACTTTCACTTTCACTTTATAGAAAATTTATTTCTATAAATCTTCCCTGTGGGATCGATACTGGGGTCTTTGTTTAAAAACCCTATATTACTTGAAACGATACGTATACTTGTGTAAAAATATTACTAAATTATATAATATTAATTTTATACACTAGCCGCTATTTATAAATCGAGTCAAAGCTTTTGGCTATCTTTTGGAAGCAAACATTACTGTGTTAAGCGCGGCGGTCGGGTCAATGTCCTTCTTTATTGCAAAATAAACAACTGATATTTTCAGGATTTTGAATTTTATTTTGTTTCTTTTGAGAATGACTCTTATTCTTAACAGCTTCATTCTTTCTTTTAGTGTCTTTTTCTTTAGAGGTGTTCACCAAATGAGCACAATCTGTCTTTCCTTGCTTCAACCTTTCTTCCTCTTGCACACAATGAGAAATAAGCTCATTAAGAATTCATTTCTCCCTTTGCATATTATAGCTGACCAGAAATTGGCCAAACTGTGGAGGAAGTGAAATAAGAACTAAATGCACGAGTAAATCATCCGTCAACTCGAGCTTTAACTTCTTTAACTTTGAAGCAATGTTAGACATCTCAACGATGTACTCCCTTATACTTTCCTCGCCTTTGAACCTCATTGAAATCGCTTCTTTAAAAGAATACCGGCTTCACTTTATCGCTTTTGCAAAGTGTTTCTCTATTTCAGCAAGGAAACTTGCAGCATCAGTGATCTCACTAGACACCGCACCTCTAAAAGCCTCAGGTATGTCGCGCTTTATGATCATAAGACTCAAGCGATTAGAACGGTCCCACTTCTCAAAGATTCTCCTTTCCTCGGAGGAACTTGCATCCGTAAGAGGAGCGGGTTTATCCATTCTTAACGCTAGATCTAGATCCATGCAGCCAAGAACAATGAGAATGTTATCTTTCCAATCCTTAAAGCTATCACCCTTAAGGATTGGAATCGAATTGAGATTAGCAGATACATTAGCAACAACTGAAAAATGAACAAAAGATTACATTAATAAAATGTTTTAAATTCAATTAATGGTAAATCCCATCTCAATACACCTAATGCAACATTAATATCAAGTCTTTGGACAGTAATATTAATTGTTAATGGTAATCTTGTTGTAATGATCAAACATTAACAATAATGTATATCAAGTAATAATCTATCTTTTGATCGATTTATTACTCATATATTATTCCTTATAATTGTTACATGCTTACCATCACAAGTGTGTATGCAGTTCGACCAAGTATTAATTTTCCTTTGGGCTAATTAATACACGCATGAACTCACATACACACAACATCCAACATTCGTCACGAATTATCTACACAAGAGAGGTTACTTTGGCAACATCATGTTTCAATAAGTTCATTAAAAATGATGGATAATTATAAAATACCATTTATTCGAATTTAATTTAAACTTTAATTTAATTTTATAAAATCTTATATTTATAAATAATGAAGCTAATTTATAAGTCTATAAAGTTCTATGATTTACAAAACAAAATTATTGATTTTATAAAATTAATCAATCCCAAAAATTGAGTTAATTAATTTAATACTTAAAGAAAAACTTTATAATTAATTTACTCATATTAAAATGAGTGAATTAATTAACTCATCTTATTTAATTTACTCATTAAATTAAATAACTCATTTTATTGTCCAAATTAAAATGAGCAATTTAATTAATTTAATTAATTAATGAGTTATTTAAAAAAAATTAATTTTTTGTGAACCGGGTCCGCGAACCTGGTCCACGAACCTGGTTCGTGAACCGTTCGCGACAGTTCGCGAATCGCGAACTGCGGCGCCGCCTCCCTCCGACACCGCCTCCGGCGTCTTCCCTTTCGCCGCAACATTCCGCTGTGCCGGATTCTGCCGCCGTCGGAGGACGCACCTCCGCACCCACCGAAGTCGCAGTCCCGCTGCGGCATTCCTGTCGTCGTAGCCCAGCCGCCGCAGCCTTTTGCGGACGATTCCTTCACGGTTAAAGGCGAACGAATGGGACAAAACTAAGAAGGATGAGAGGAAAAGAGAAGCGGAATCTCAACTTGAACATGAACGGGAGGCTCTGATACCAATTGTTAGAACTTAATTCAGAATCTTTAATTTCGTTCACGTTCATGTTGATGAGAAATACTAAATCTATACAATAGCGGAAGCGTACTTGAATCCATTTGATCGATTGCAAGCAATGATCTTCCAATCTGCAGACTTTCCAGAGTTTTTCTTAGTCTCTCTCGTTGATGAGGAACAAGAGAATAATATTCTTTTCTTTCTCTCTGCAGACCGGGGACCATTACCTCCTTATTTAATGTAACCAAAGGGTGGTTACAAAATTTGCTTAATTTCAATTCTGCCCTCATCAAATTGAAATTTGCCCTATAGTATCCACACTTACAAATTTCATGACAAATGTGTCTAAAGTCATAAATTTTATACTTAATTAGACCACAATAATTTTGACTTTATTAAATGATGACCCAACACATTTATTAATTACATTATAGTCTCATAATTGATCCAACAAAAACTACTTGGAATCCAATATAATCAACACTTAAATTCAATTTTTATACGCATTGCATTAAATATTTTGGGTGATCATATAAATTTTTTTCTGATTCAATAGATTTAAAAATGCAATGTAGCCGTTTAATTTGAATGAGAGTTCAGCCAAATCTAAATAAATTGTTAACTGAGTTATTCCATATTAATATTGACCATCAATACCTTCGTGACTTTGGGAGACATTTGATAATAAAATATTTTAACTTTAAACTAAAATGCTTTATTATCCAACCTATGATGCAAGCGATGACAAAAATGTGTGGAATTCTCAGGGGGACGAAGACAATGAAGTCGAGATTGATGACCGGGCAATGCATCTGCTTTAAATATAGGAAATGCATCCCACTCATTTCAAAACAATTTTCGAGAGAAAAACAGAGAGAGAGAGAAGCAGAGAGAGCAATGGCCGCAGAGAAGGAATTGAAGCTGCTGGGTTTCTGGGTCAGCCCTTTCAGCATCCGATGCAGGATCGCACTGGCGGAAAAGGAATTGGAGTACGATTACAAGGAGGAGAATCTCCAGAAGAAGAGTGAGCTTCTGCTTAAATCAAATCCGGTGCACAAGAAGATCCCCGTGTTGCTCCACCACGGTAAACCTATCTGCGAATCCCTCATCATAGTACAGTACATTGACGAGGTCTTCCCCAACAGAGGAAAAGCCCCACTCCTCCCCTCCGATCCCTACGACCGGGCCATTGCCCGCTTCTGGGCCGACTTTATTGAGAAAAAGGTAATAAATAATAAATCTCTATTCCCTCCATGTCGTCTTCTCGCTTAAACAAATATTTTATCAAACAGTTTGTGTTCTGCTTTGGCTTACCAGACCTTTGATTGTACTAACCGCCTCTCAAGGCTGAGGAAGGGCGAGGAACTTGAGGAGACCAAGAATGAGCTCATCGAGTACCTGCGAACGCTTGAGGCGGTGCTCGGGGAGAATACATACTTCGGAGGCGAGGACTTTGGGTTGGTCGACATCGCACTAGTTTCTTTCACCTCCTGGTTCTACAGCTTTGAGTCCTTCACCGACTTCAGGGTGGAACAGGAATGCCCCAAGCTTGCGGCCTGGGGAAAGCGCTGCCTGAAGAGGGAGAGTGTCGCTCAGTGTCTCCCTGATCCTAAGAAGGTGCAGGAGTTTATAAGCTCACGAAGAAAGAAGCTTGGCGTTGAATAGAATATAAATGTGTTACCATCAACCAACTGCCACTTTAGAGTTATTGGAGAGTTGTTAACTTGATTGAGAGTGATACTATTATCCAAATAATGCTATTTGTAATGCGTTCTTATATTTCATGATGAATAATTGGTATCATTTATGTTCCTTTGATACTTGCCAAAATTCATGGTTACTATCGAGTGCAATTAAAGTGGTGGCATCATGTGAGATTCAATTCAATTACTAGATTACTTTAGGTAATTGTAGTTTATTACCAAAGTAAATTTATTTAGCTCCTAAGAAAATGCTTTCCCCATCCCAAAGTCAAGTCGTGAAGGACTTCACGAGAATTTGATAATTCTTCATTGGGGGCATTTACGTACATACCCCCCTAATGTATATATCTTACCCCTAAACTTTACTTTTTTTTTTTTTCCTTTTACATTTATGTTTGATGCGCCATCAAATATTTTTCATCATCAGGCACGAATCTCAAAGCATGACACGAATCTCGATACAACCTTTTGAGCAAGAAACATTCAAATCTTGATAAAAAAACATTCAAAGCTCCGATTTCAGCAAACTTATAATGAAACCGACCGGCTCGATGAAACCGACCCAATGATATCAAGATTAGTCCAATCTGAGTCAAATCAAGCCCGAATCAAGTCATTAAACCACTTTTGGAAGGTCAAATGGATGTCGACACTAGCAAGCCCATACTCGAATCGAGCATCTCGACAAGACGAATCCAACGAGCCCAAGATCACTCAATTCTGACATCGTTAAGGCCATCAAATGCCCCTTAAACGCCGTCTGATCGAGGGAAACCTTCTGAACCGTCCGATCGAAATGGCTGCATTAATTGCACCCAGAAGCCTATAAATAGACCCCAACTCTCACATGAGAGGGGGAGAAAGAGGAGAGAGTCTGAAGATTTGAGGAGAAGAAGCAGCTTTGCATCATCGCCGACAGCCGTCGATCACCGCCGATAGCCGTCGACCACCATCATCTATATACCGTCAGTCGACGTTGTAATCTACATCATATAATTACCCTTTCCCGTTTGTGGGACGAGGGATTTCTGTAAACGTCAATCAATAGTGGATTCTCGCAACTGGGCCAGACCCCGTGGTTTTTCCCTTTACGGGTTTTCCACGTAAAAACTTCTGGAGTCACTGCTTGTTTTCTTTTCATCTGTGTGCGTGCTGAATTTTCATACAATGCTAAGACGATAATTTGCTACTCTACCACCGTGAATTTCTAGAATGTATCAGTTTGGCGCCGTCTGTGGGAAACGCTCATTCCCACCACTAAAGTACTTGTTCAATTTTCCTACATGGAAAACAGTAACAATATTCGGGACAACAGAGCAGCTCGCTCCAACACCCATCATTCCAGAGAACTGTCACGTAGTCAAGGGCGACATGTTTCTTCATCTTCCCGTCCTGGAACACGATATCCCACCAACGAGGGGGCTTCGGGTCCTTCTATGGAAGAACGGATGTGTAGAATGGAGGAGTCTCAACTGCAGATCTTACAACTTTTACGTGGGACCCAACAACCACCGATGAATGAAACTCATTTACCTTTAAATCTGCATCCTACAAGAAACATGCCCGGAGGAAGTCGTACATGCCCGCCTCCCCAAGAAGGAACACTTCCGACACCAGGTCGTGATGCTGAACTCTTAAACACAGCAAGTTTTACTCATCCATCTCATGCAGCTCACCTGGCACCGCCACATCTCACTACCTTTCCAAATGATGTCATTCGTAACGAACTACGTCACCTCGTCCAAGAAGAGTTCCCCATCGAGAAAAAGGATCGCTTCCACACTCACCGTAACATCAATGAATCATCTCCCTTAGCGAATGCGGTCCTCAAACACCTCATCCCAACTGGCTTCAAGCTGCCGAACATTGACACATATGAAGGAATAACTGACCCTTATGAACATGTTGATCATTATCGAACCATCATGCACATTCAACGTGCCTCTGACGAGCTTTTGTGTCAAGTGTTCCCTGTCACTCTTAAGGGACAAGCTCGAACCTGGTTCTACTCTCTGTCGGGGGGCACTGTAAACACCTTTACTGAGCTGACCAGGCAATTTGTGGAGCAGTTCATAGCAAATCGACGAATCATCAAGGATTCATCCCATCTATCAGGAATTCGTCAAAGTGAAGGAGAATCACTTAAGGACTACTTCAGCAGGTTTTCTACTGAAGCCCGACAGATTCCGGGAGTAGATCCAGAGTTACTAAGAGGAGTCTTTCTTGGGGGACTCCGCCCAGGACCCTTCTACTCATCACTTATGCGAGAGAAAGTTCATTCTTATGCTGACCTTGTGCACCGTGTTGAGGCACAAATCTCTGCAGATGAGGCCATCATTGCTCACAAGGAACAATTTGAGCGATTGGGGGGCAAGCGTAAGAATAACGTTGAGGATACCAAAATTACACAGTGAAAAAAATTTCGACCACAGGGGAATCATGAGCAACGATCAGAAAAAGAATACACGCCACTCAACACGTCTCGTGTTAACATCTTAATGACCATCAAGGATGAAGATACTGTCAAGTGGCCAAAGCCATTAAGAAATCCAATGGTGGAGACCAGTCACAGTATTGTCATTTCCATCGTGCAAAGGGACATTCAACATAAAGATGTTTTTAATTAAAGGAAGAAATTGAACGTCTAATACGCCAAGGACATCTGGGTCGCTACTTAAAAGAACAATGTGAGGGAAACCAGAACGGAATCGTTGGAATTATCGAATAAGAGGTATACTTCCGACTCATCTTATCTGAGTAAAAATTAGCTTATAAACTCTTAATTTTAACAAAATCTTCATGTTGTTTTAAAATTTCATTTCATTAAAATTTTTTTTTTTTAATGAAAGAATTTTGTGTTGAAAGTCTTCTTGATGAAAAGAGGTGCTATACCCCTAGAAGTCGAGCCCAAGAGGCAAGACTCGACGGGAAGATACAGTATTCCTAAAAGTCAAGCCCAAGAGGAAAGACTCAATGAGAAGCTACCATGCCCCTGGAAGACGAGCCCAAGAGGCAAGTCTCGATCGGAAGCTAGTAGTGGACAGGGTCCTCACTAGAAAGACTCCATGAAAGCAAGTGGTTGACAGGGTCTCCACTCAAAGACCTCAGAAGGCTACAAGCCTCAGAAGGCACAGGTACACTCAATGACCTCAGAAGGCTACAAGCCTCAGAAGGCACAGGTACACTCAAAGACCTAAGAAGGTTGCAAGCCTCAGAAGACACAAGTGTATAGAATTCGTCAAAAGGCTACGATTCTCGGAAAAAATTTGCACAATTAAGAAGCCGCAACACGACGCCGCGACACACCGCTGCAACACATCGTCGCGGAAACACATCGTCGCGACACGATGTCCCGGCCCAACGCGTCAACACAATGCATTGCCCCACCGTGATGCCCCGCCGCGACGTGTTGCTCTAATGCATCACCGCGACGTGCCACTGCAACACATTGTGCAACTGCAACGCGTCACCACGACGCACCGCCACAACACTCCATAACGACGCTCTCTCGCGACGCGCCGTCGAAACACTCCACCGTGACACTCCGTCGCAATGCGTCGCCACGATGCCCCGTCAAAACGCATTGCCGTGACGCCCCGCCAAGACCCTCTGTTGCAACTTGTCGCCGTAACGCAATGCGCAGCCGCAACGACGCTTAGCCGCATCGCGTCACTGTAAAGCACCGCATCAATGCGACATTTCATCGCAACACATCGACGAGTTACATCACCGCGGCGCGCCACTGCGACGCTCCGCCACAGCACACAACCACGATGCGCCACAACGACGCTCCGCTACGACACATCGAACGACGTTTCACCGCAACGCGTTGCCGCATTGCGCCACCGCGACACATCGCCGCCACATATATTGCACCACCCGATAAGACAACTGAGCAATGTAAACACCGAACGCTTTCATTATTTCAATAAACTCAGGTGCGGGTGGAAATCGACGATCAGCTCTCAAGGCTGCCTCGTGAAATAGCGATATTTCCAGAAGGAGGAGAATACGCTCGATCATTTGAAGTTGGCAATTTTACCACCATATCGGTCGGGAAGTAATACTTCTTTCGAAAAAAGATTAAGTCGCTCTCCGTCAAAATTGATACGGCATCCTCTGGTTTTTGACTTTTCCTATGGTTCTCAGTAGAACGGGGTTCTCGAATTGTCGTCATCGCCGCAACTCTTCACAGCAACGGTACGTTGCGAAGTTTCACGGCAACTGTTTGCCGCGACACTTCACAACAACGGTTCTCCACGACACTTCGCCGCAACGCTTCGTCGGGACGCTTCTACGCAACTCTGCACCGCAACACTTTTCCGCAACTCTGCGCCGCAACTCTGCACCGCAAAACTTTTCTGCAACTCTACGCTGTAACTCTGCACCGCAACTCTTTGCCGCAACTCTACACCGCAACTCTTTGCCGCAATTCTACACCGCAACTCTTCGCCGCAATACTTCGCCGCAACTCTTCGCTTCTCTGCAAATCTTCTCCGCAACACGGGGTAGCTTTCTCCTTCTCCTCACTTGTGGTTTTTCCTCTCATCCATGACCTCTATTTATAGGCTTGAGATGAGGCAAAACATTTAAAAATAATAATACTGATAAATTTTCATTTTCATTTGATCTTTCAAATTTCACATTTATAATATAAAAATTAAATTAAATTCTTAAAAAAAATGGAGATTTTTCATTTAATATATATATATATATATATATATATATATATATATATATATATATATATATATATATATTGTTTTGATATTTCAAATTCCAAATGTATGACAAGAAAATTAATTGGAATCATATATAAAAATAATAATATAAAAAAAATAATAATAATAAAAATAGCAGTTTATAATGTATATATATATATATCTAAGTTTATTTTATAAACGCCTCTTTGAAGCCCAGTGTATAACAGTTCAGATAGGCTCTTTGAATTCCTATATATAGCAATTTATATATATAAATTGTATATTTATATTTATATATAAATTAATTATATATAACCGTTTATATATATATTAAACGGATTCCTACAACCCTTCACCTTCTGCCGTTCCATTCGGATCTCAAATGACTATTCACCTCCTCACTGTTCGAATTCCAATTCCCAGGCCAGACCCGCTGAATGGCGCGGGTCGGCTGACCCGCTGGACCGATCCGCTGGGCGCGAGTGACAGGGAGGGGGGGGTGTTGGTTGACCCGCTGAGTTAGGATTCGGTCAACCCGACGTTCCAGCCCGCCAGTTGGGCGCGGGTCAGTTAACCCGCGTTCAGCCCGTCAGTTGCCTGACTGGTCTAACAAACGGACCCATAAAAAAATAAATTTTATTAGGTGTAAAGTACAAGATTTGAACTTTTGACCTCCATCATATAACCCAAAATCTTTCCCACTGAGCTAGGCTCGATTTCATTGAAAATATGGCTTTAATTTTATATAATAGTGATATTCATAGAATATTATGTATATATACATATAAATACAAACACATACACATATATATATACATAATAAAAAATAAAAATACTCCAGATTCTAATATTTTTGGACGAGAAAAAAAAATAAAAAATAAATAAATGATCTCGCCCGAAAATAGGGGAGCAACTGATACGCCATGAAATATTTTTCATCATCAGGCACGAATCTCAAAGCATGACAAGAATCTCGATACAACCTTTTGAGCAAGAAACATTCAAATCTTGATAAAAAAGCATTCAAAGTTCCGATTTCAGCAAACTTATAATCAAACCGACCGGCTCGATGAAACCAACCCAATGATATCAAGATTAGTCCAATCCGAGTCAAATCAAGCCCGAATCAAGTCATTAAACCACTTTTGGAAGGTCAAATGAATGTCGACACTAGCAAGCCCAAACTCGAATCGAGCATCTCGACATGATGAATCCAACCAGCCCAAGATCACTCAATTCTGACATCGTTAAGGCCATCAAATGCCCCTTAAACACCGTCTGATTGAGGGAAACCTTCTGAATCGTCTGATCAAAATGGCTGCACTAATTGCACCCATAAGCCTATAAATAGACCCCAACTCTCACATGAGAGGGGGAGAAAGAGGAGAAAGTCTGAAGATTTGAGGAGAAGAAGCAGCTTTGCATCATCGCCGACAGCCGTCGATCATCATCGCCGACAGCCGTCGATCACTGCCGATAGTCGTCGACCACCATCATCTATATACCGTCAGTCGACGTTGTAATCTACATCATATAATTACCCTTTCCCGTCTGTGGGACGAGGGATTTCTGTAAACGTCAATCAATAGTGGATTCTCGCAACTGGGCCAGACCCCGTGGTTTTTCTCTTTACGGGTTTTCCATGTAAAACCTTCTGGAGTCACTGTTTGTTTTCTTTTCATCTGTGTGCGTGCTGAATTCTCGTACAACGCTAAGATGATAATTTGCTACTCTACCGCCGTGAATTTCTTGCACGCATCAATGTTAACTAAATATTTCATATCACAACAAAAAATGTCAATATTTTAACTTTAAAAAAGTTCAATACATTTTTTTCATCATAGATAAGGTGGCATATATTTAAAATTAAAATTTAAACAAAGTTCCTCTTTTTCATCGTCTATCTTGTGAAGCGCTTTCCATAATTTTAAGTTTGGTTTAGCCTCATAAATGGTTACATTTAAGTTGTTGCGCCAAAAAGGAAAAAAATATATTAGAATTGCTAATTGACAATCCAAAGTATTAACAAAATAGATTCTTCTGAATAGTCCTGCTAAGTGGATTCACCGTGTAGATTTGCCCGCTAGATCTATTCAAGTATATTCAATGAGTATGACTATCAATTTGATCTAACTAAAGTAGGACTGTCGAGTAAATCTACTGAGTGGATTTGGTTAGTAGATCTATGTTGAGTGAGAAAAATACATAAAAACATACCTAGTATATTTGTCTTTATTACATATTTATTATGTATACTAGGCGTTTTGTTAGGGTTTTCCAACAACATTTTCCTGATAGCTTGGAATTGCAACGACCGGTGTAGAGTGTTCCAACACTGGATTGGAACGCCCCAGTGCTACTACTTCAAGCACCATAATGCTATTAAAAATAGAGCATTGAGCATGAAGAAAGAGAGCTTAGTGTCCCAATGCGGAATAACTTTATGCGACAATTCCAGAGTATAGGGCCTCAATACCATCATCCAGAGTATTGCAACTCTATCATAGCCAAAAAAAAAAAAGACTGTGAGTTTTTTGAAGTGGTAGACCTTGAGAGTTGTAGTACAGTCTCAACATCTCGACACTGCGACCATAGTGTTGCAGTATGATGGCCTCGTAGGAATAGTTATTCCCTTAAGCATGAATGGGGAATTAGACAAGTGGAAATGATTTAAAAGAAGTAAAAGAATGCAGTCTGTGGAAGTGGTCATATTTTTTAGTCAAATTCGTGTGTGTGTGTGTGTGTGTGTGTGTGTGTGTGTGTGTGTGTGTTTGTGTGTGTGTGCGTGAGTGATGTGAGTGAAAATTGAGATTTTGTCTAGTGGAGTAAGATAAAAAGAAAGTATAATGAGAAAGAGAACTTTGACAAGTAGCAAATTCAAACTTCTTTACTTTGCTAAATTGAGTTCTTTATTTTTTATTTTTGTTTTTATAAATCTTTTTTATGGTATTTGCTTTTATAAATGAAATAAGAGATTAAAGGTGTTTCTATAGTAAAAGCATGCTTGGATAAGAAGTTCTTTATATTGATTTGTAATTTTATAGTTATTTTCTGTGAAAAAGGTTTTTCTTGCAAGTTAATTCTTATGCTCATTTGAATTTCTTCCAATTTCATTTTGCCCGATTGGTGGTCACACTTTAGTTTAAAAATTAATGTAGGTTAACGATATTGATGAAGGCTTAATTTATATCAAAAGGATTCATTACCAGGACTCAAGACAATAGAAATATTATTTTTGAACGATAGAAATTATTATGGGAAATGCAATTTAATTTTTTCAATCACTAATTGCTTTGACCAATTTTATAGATGTTAAGGATGGGTTAGTAGGAAGCCAAGCTTACATTCATTTTCAAGATAACCCATTTGAGTAAATGTTAACTTTGGACGACTTAAATGAAGATAAGAGTAAATTTCCTCTACATTTGAAAGGTGTTCCTAGAGATTTGAGCGAGAAATTTAAGACATTTGATAAATCATATTTAAGGGAGTAGTTTAAACTATCAATTGAGAAGACACTTAAGCTGTAGTTAAAAGTCATAACTTAAACACTTGAAATATGCCTTCTTGGAAGAACAATAAACTCTTCCACTAATTATTTTAGTTGAATTAGATGAACTTTAGTATGAGAAATTGATGTAAAATTTAATGATGTATGGAAAGCTTTTGGTTGAAATATGATAGGTATTCATGGAATTATCCATTTCTTGTGCATGCAAAGAATTTTAATAGATAAAAATCATCAACTAAAAGTAGACTCTCAAAGGAAGAGATGAAAAGAAAATTTTTAATGTGGTTAGATACAGATATTTTCAGATACTATTGGGGTGAGCCAATAAATTATGTTCTAAAGAAGGTTAGTTTGATAGTGATCCAAAATAAAAAAATAAATTAAATTTTATTAGGATAGTAACTGTGTGGCCTATATCTTTTTTCTTAGCATCATTTTTGTCTTTCCTTGAGAATCTTCATTTCCTTTATAGACCCTTAACTGGCTTACATGAGTATAGTCAATGTTCTAAGTGCAAAAGTCCAAAAGGAGAAGAAAATGGTCAGGCTCCATGGAATCGTTGGCAGCATTTTGATGTCGCTGGCAGTGTCAAGGCCCTACACACGATAACACTCATTCTGAAACCAACTACTTTCACTTATGACACCGCGACACCATACCTAGTTGTTGTGGTGAGCATTTAATACATTCAATAATAACGTTGACAAGCAACCTGTGAAGCCCCAACATTGATAGCAACATCATGGTACCCAAACTAAAACAATTAATGCCCCCACCCAAAAGAGTTAATATTGGGTATGGCACTACAGAGCCATGGCAAGCGCCATTACGCTCAGTTGTTCATAAATAGGTGAGGGGGTTAACAGTTTCTTTAAATTGAATTACTTGTGGTGAAGCTTTGATATGTTCATTTTCTTAAAAGAGTTTTATTTCGAAATATGTTGTGATAGAATGCTTGAACCGCAAGACAAGGGATCGGGCATGCCGCTCCTCCATCCTCGGATAGGTCTAGCATTCGCTCCTCATGGGGAATTATCGGTGCCCGAAAAGGATTAGGCATGGATGCCTAGCTTCTTGCACTCTGACATTCCATAGCACCCCACTCTCTCAACACTTATGCATGTTATGGGAATATGTCACTAAGCTCAACCTGAAGATGGATACTCTTCCGGATTAGTTAGATATCGTCATGTGCTGGGTTAGCCATATAGAGAGACAATAGATTATGTTAGATTAATGACAGAAGGAAGCCTACGAGAGGAGGGAGAAAGCATTAGAATGATCTTTTTGTTATCATAGTTTATTGAAAGGGCGACGCGGGTGGCGGATGACTACTTGAGATTTACAGGTTATGTGATGCCTCATTCTTTTATTATCAATATTATGTATTTCCCTCTATTCAGATGTAAGAGACTGTAGCATACATCATCCTTAGATTGTAGGGAATGTGTAACCTCTTTTGAGAATTTGATAATGCCAAAGTTGTTCTGATTTCACCATTTATATGTTGTTTTTTATTGTTTCTTTAGCTCATGGTGTTTTAATATCTTTCAATTTTCGATCCCCAATGCCTTTTGGAGCACCTTGATAGCGAGCTGGTGACTATTTTATGATTATCGTGGGAACGATGACATCACAATGCCTTACCTTGATTATGACTTGGCAGCCCTCAATTTGATGGGTATTATTATGTAGCCAATGTGGTTTCTACCACGTCGTTAGCATCACAGTGTCTCGATGGTTACAGTCTTGATGATTGTTCCTAATTGAATGGTCATAATGATTTTCACTAAGATTGCATCAGCCATGTCAGTGTTGTCATGATATCGTCCTTAGAGTTGTAATGTGACCTCCGGCTGCAAATATAAGAATTCAGCCTCGGGGGAGAGCAGGGTAGAAATTTAAGGATGTATATAATTGTTAAGCTTAATAAAGTTATAGATGTTTTTCAGAGTAAAATAGCAATTGTACTCTCTCCTCTTTTAATCAACGCAAGTATACGTATCGTTCAAGTAATAAAGGGCTCTATTGAAGTCCTAGATATCGATCCCACAGGAAGTTAGAGATTTAAAGACTAATTTTTAGTAAAAGTCGATCACTAATCTAATTTAGTATAGTATACGAAAAATGAAGAACGCTTAAACTTAAAACTATTACTTAAGGGCAGAATATATAAGTCAATTTAGAAAAGTATATTTCTCCTTGTTAAGAGGATTGAGTAAATGAATAATTAAATGGGTTTAGAATTATATTGTGTCAAATAGGAACATTCTTATTCTTTACCCTTTGGTCCAGGTGCAAAGAACATTGACTAATCCTATGTTTGGTTACTGAATTTGTGACTAGGCTGGGAGGATATTGGCTGCCACTTTAGAGCTCCCACGTTCCCCTCGCCTGAGGGCTAACATCTACACTTCAGCTCCCAAATAATAGGACCGAATTGAAGATTTTAGTCTGTCACACTAAAATGTTCAATTCTTCGCCCGATAATTAATTATTTTCCTATTTATTTGCACCCTCCTTCCAAGGCTTTTTGAATTCCCTGAATCTTGGATGTAATCTTTACTATAGTTGAATAATTCAACATATGTTAACAATTCAATTGGCCAAATTGAAAGTAAATTAAGATTTAAGTAAAAGATTATCACAATCTCTATTTAATATTATTAGACACAACTCATTTAATTCTTCATTTCACAAAACCTCAACAACAAGGAAAAAGACAAAGAAAACTACTCAGAATGCATGGGAAAAATAACAGAGATCTTGGATTTCATTTAAAGTTATAAAATAATAAACAAATATACTTATCTTAAATCTTCTCCCCAAGCAGATTCCTCAAAGTTCCTTTGACTCTTCCTTTTTGTACAACACACTTAGAAACTCACCAAGACACTAAACACTAACTCTTACTACAAAAGGAAACACTAATTTGACACCAACTAACACACAAAATCGTCTCTATTTATAGAAGGAGTCATATTTCCAAAGGTTGTTTAAGCACCTCTTCAAAACGCGTCCAGATTCATTGTATTTGGCCTGAATCAATTGTCTCGCCGTCGGCGGGCTCGATCTCGCCGTCGGCGGGCTTCTAGAAGAAAGGCTAATAGTTCATGCTCGCTGTCGGCGGGCTCAATCTCGCCGTCGGCGGGCTTCTATTATATGATATTCAACACTTTCGATAAAATCTCATCGTCGGCGGCCTAAATCTCGTCGTCGGCGGGACAGTTTAATTTTCATCTATTTTCATCATTTTTGCTCCAGATTCGTGCCTTTTTTGCTCTTTTTGCTCTCAGGACCTATAAAATCTTCATTCCTGCAATAAAACACAGAAAATAGATTTCTTTAAAGTGTAATTTCATATGAAATTGGTATGAATTTCTCAATATATTTTCTTGTGGTCAAAATCCCCCAAACTTAACTATTACTTGTCCTCAAGTAATTTGGTTACTACATAAAAGTAATGATTATTTGTAGTAAAGTTTTAATTCAGAATTACTATGAATTTGATTCAAATAAATATTATAGTAAAATTTCCTAGAAATATTTTTAGATAATTAAATTATGTTTGTAGATGTAAGGTTATTTAGTCATCAAGTTTAAGAATTCTAGTTTTCCATTTATTTCAAGAATGACTATATTTTTCAATATTAAATTACTTAAGATATTTAGATGATAGAAATTTCATGGAAGCACTACTTAGTAAAATACTAATCCATATATAAGTTCAGAAATGTAACTGAAGTTTACCCTTTAGGTTGATTCAAATGAAGTCAATTTTTTATAAGGCAATTCCTCAAGCTTCTCCTCACTTATATATTTTATTTATTTATTTTTTCTTTTTTTTTTTGAGTGGGGATCACTATTTTTGGTTAGCCTGTTAATAATTTTGAACTTCATTTTCCTCGTCCTAAATTTGAAACTTGAAATATTTACTTCTCTTATATGTATTTCAAAGTTTTTACTTCATTGAGTTTTAATCTTTTTTTTCTCAACTAAATACCTAAGAATTTTATATTTGAAAATATGGTTTTCCTTACTTTAAATAGTTAACTATATTCTTATTCTCTTATATTAAATATCTTTAATCTACAAAATTAGTCAATCATTAAAAATATTTCTTTTAAATTTCTATAATAATTAAATAAATTAATTCTAGTTTACTGAATTAAAATTACTACAGAAAATCATTCTACAATAATTTTTGAATATATAATTTGAGAACAATTTAATAATTAAATTTTGTATTTTATTTTTTATTTTTTTCTTCCCCCAAACTTAAATTTTTCTATCTATACAGGTTGAAAAGAAAATAAACTATAAATTTAAATCATACCTTTGTGCTTTAGGTATTTCTCCTTTTTGAAGTTCTGCAGGTTCTATCAATTACTTAATTAATATGTACTGTTAATATCTTTCTACACACATAATATTAAAAGAAATAGGCTGGGTAAAGAAGTTTTGAAATAAGCACAAAATATTATTACAACTTATATTTAATTTAATGCTAAACACACACAATTGACTATTTCAGTTTAAGGTTACAATAACTGTCTGAAATATTAAAATTTACAAAATATATAACTTTAACAACAATATTTAAAAAGTCTAACACCAAATCACAATCAAGTTCATCAACTAAACATTAATACTAAAGTTTAAAGAAAGACATACAATCATTCATAACATCATAATAATCAAAGTTTATAAATTAAACAACTAAATAAATTTAACTTAAATAAACATAGAATATAATCTTCCGCATCAAAGTCCCAAACTATATCGTCGTTTCCTTGATCAGTATGTGGAGTATGCTGGTAATGACTGTAACGGGGGCACTCAGGAAATATAACATCAAGCTCTCCTCTCCTGTAACGATTCTCAACATCATAATAAACTATCTCAAACTCTGAATGTCTCTAGAGATACTCGCTATCATAATCATGTCTTCGCTCTAATCCTCCAATTCTCTGATCAATATACTCCAATTTTTCCTCAATCTTTTCAAAACTCTTTCGCTGCAGGGTCATTTCATTCATCAAGTCATGAAGTGTAAGAGAACTATAAGTAGGAGGGTCATAACTGGTAGAGGGAATATCCCTACTAGTTGAAGGTACGTAACTCCTAGTCCCACATCTCCATCCTTCGTGGGACTCATAGTTTTTTATATTAGCCTTGGTAATGGGTTTCATAGGCTCCACCCATTCCTCATCATCTCTTGCCTCTACTCCAGATAACTGGCAGAGTGCATAAATTAGACCAGGATGTCCTAGTCCTCCTCCACTCTCACTTCTTGCAGTGGCTAATACATTCTTGTAAATAATACTTCCTACATTAATACTTCTTTGGTTCTGAATACAGAAATTCTCTATCTCTTGTTACTTCACTATGGTGATAGGTAGGTAACAAGGTAGAACAAATAAAATAGTGCCAAGCTTTAGATATTGCATTCAGCATAGAAAGAGGGAAGTTTACCCTTTCATGCTGCTTGATTTTCCAAACCCCTTTCCCATCAGTGAGAAAGTTGATTACTTCCTCTGGCGGTCCTTCCATTGCTCCAAAAGTATCATACTCACTGGTATGCAGGTCACGTACTTCGTAGAAAGAATTGATTCTTCCAGCATTGAAATCGACTAAAAATCCTCTAACCTTTATTGGTGCATCTTCTATTTCAGTTAAGTTGGCATAAAATTCCTTCACTACTTCCACTGCAGCTCTATTTGTTGTATAACATAAATTTTCCCACCTCCTCTCTTTTATTGTTCGTTCCACTTCTCCTCCGAGATTCTTAAAGACGCGATCTTGTATGCACTTCCTTGCTTGGATATTGTGGAAGTATCTTGATTGTGCTCGAGCACTTACAAATCGTGTTTCATCATAATCCATTCGCCTCTTTTGTTGCAGAGCCATTTTTCGATCTATCAATTTTACAAAAATTTCAACTAATCTCCAAAATATTACTAAAATGGCTTCCAAAGATGACTAAAATCACTCTAAATCATGTTCCATGAACTTCTTCCAAATCTTTTCTCCATATTTTAAAATTTTCCAAAATTCCTCAATGTGGAAGATATTCATGGCGAAAATAAAAAATTTTTACATAGGAGGGAAGCTCTTACCAAGGGAAGACGAAATCCGGTGTCTAGATGTGTTGAAATTGCTCCAAATCCACGATCTATCAAGCCCTAGGTCGGTTTTTCGAAGTTTTGAGGAAGGGGATGATGAATAGTGACGGTTGACCGATCAAATATAGTGTTTTACGGAATCTCGCTGTCGGCGAGCTAATTAATTAGGTCTAAAGTTTCTGGAAAATCTCGCCGTCGGTGGGATCGATCTCGCCGTCGGCTGGATTTTCAATTTTTTAATTTTTAATTATTTTTTTTAATATTTATAATATTTTCAATTCATTTTAAGCCTTATTTTATGTCCGGTCACTTTATTAAATATACTTTATCATGATTAGATTCTATTTTAACACATACATTTACACAACACAAACATTATAACTTTATATATGAAATCCAGGTGATTACAAATTTTACACATTACATTACTGACAAATTGCTTTAAAAATCTTAACACACACAATTCAGCGTCGCAATCCACACTACAATACTCAAAACGCTGACACATAATCTTATCTAGACTCAGATTAACTATATAAAGTACAAATAAAACTAAATTCAAACAATCACACACAAATAAGTACGAATGAATATCTTCTACTCATCAAGATCTGAACTTAATTCTTCTCTGATATTTTCGATAGAACATAAATGCACGAACAGATTATAGAAAGGCCTGAAAGGGAATTCTTCGTTTGAATCTTCTTCAATCCATCCCTTCCTTCTGAAAAGTCGTATAAAACTAGCCTCCAGATGTCCTGAATGATCAAAGTGCTCTTTCATTCTCCACTCAATGTGACCAAATAAATCAGAGATATTGTTAATGGAATTCATCACATTTTGTATTTCATTCTCCAATCCTTTAAGTTTCCGTAAGATCATGTTAGTTCTATCAGTCAAGGGTCTGATTGAAGAATTGTTTTGAGATGCTTGATCCGTAATAATGGCTGTCTCATTATCGTTATCCAAAGTAGGAAACATATCAGTCGGATCTAATGATTTCCAAGGCAATAGTACCTTTTCCCAAGCTTCGTACAAAACTTGGTATTGACTACATAATGTGAAAATTGTTGAAGGATGTCAGAGCCCGTGAATAGATCCATGCACAATTAAACCTAAGGCAGACTTCACAATAATAATTCCAACATCGATGGGTAATCCAGTTTGAATACAATAATTTAAAATAGCACATTCCTTAGAGACTTTATTTACCCTCATAGTGGGTAATAATTTTGAGGAAATAAAGAAGTGTCAGCTTAGAGACGGGGTTAAGAAGTGATGCAGAAAAACTAACGTACCCGTCTTCTCGCATTTCCCAATCTTCTGGTTCATCAGTCAAATATCGGTAAATCTCATTCATATTATATCTTGTAGGGAGGAAATTTGAATAGTGACAAACAGGTGTATTCTCAATTGAATTTAACTCATTAACTCTTGAAGGAGTGAAAGTTACCCATCTGCCACGTACAAATACATTTCCATTGTTGATTCCATGAAGATTGGAGTAGAATTCTTTGACCACGGGGATAACTACTGCAGAAGTTGTATAACATAATACCTCCCAACGTCGCTGAATAATCATCTCCTCAATAGATGTTTTCGAATTCTCTGCTCCCCTATTAACGAATTCTCTTTCTTTAATCAATCGCTTTTTCGTAATAACCTTGTTGAATATCCGCTGTGCCTCATAACTGACAAACTTTCTCCTATTGAACACTTGGGATTTCGTGATTTCAAGTGGATTGGATGCCATAATTTCTTGTTTTTGTGGAGTTTATATTCGTTTCTAAGAAGTAGAAAGTGAAGATTTCGAGTTCTAGGCAACTTATATAGAGAAAAACACTTAAAATCGCCGGAAACCGCCAAAATAACTCCCTAAAACCGCTCTTGTACCAGTCTCGCCGTCGGCGGTAACGATCTCGCCGTCGGCGGGATAGTTATAATTTTAAATTGAATTAAGGCGAGCAGATCTCACCGTCGGCGGCGTCGATCTCGCCGTCGGGAGTTAAGGTAAAATTGCACATTTTTTGCTTTGGTTTCCAAAATTTTAATTTCTTTTGTTAATCTTAATATTGTCATGATTATAAAAATAAATATGAGTAGTAGAATTCATTTATACTATAATTATCAATAAATCAATTAAATAAACTATAATTTAAGACTACTATGGGTTGCCTCCCATAAAGCGCTTGGTTTAACGTCGTCAACCCGACCTATTCTGGTTGTTAATCAGGTTGACTGAACATTAAAACCTCTTTAAAATTTAGTCTTCTTCCTTCAAAATATGGTTTTAATCTATGTCCATTTACTTAAAATTTGTGTCCATTGTTTGGATCTTCAATTTCTATAGTTCCGTAAGTAAATATTTGAGTTATAGTGAAAGGTCCTAACCATCGAGATTTTAATTTTCCAGAAATAATTTTAATCTTGTATTATAGAAGCAAAACTTCTAGATTCCGGTTCAAAATTTTTCTCGTTTAATCTTTCGATCATGTCATAATTTCATTTTCTCTTTATAGATTTTATCGTTATTATAAGATTCATTTCTTAATTCTTCTAATTCACTCATCTGTAATAATCTCTTCTCACCAGCTTCTTTTAAATTATAATTAAATTCTTTAACCACACAATATGCTTTGTGCTTTAATTCAACTGGTAAGTGACAAGTTTTTCCATAAATAAGCCTGTAAGGAGTCATTCCAATCGCAGTTTTATAAGCAGTCCTGTATGTCCATAATGCAGTGTCTAGTTTTGTAGACCAATCTAATCTATTAGGGTTTAAAGTTTTTTCTAAAATTTGTTTAATTTCTCGATTAGAAACTTCAGCTAATCCACTAGTTTGTGGATGATAAGCAGTTGAAATTTTATGAATAATGTTAAACTTTTCTACTAATTTGTGAATATGTTTGTTCCTAAAATGGGATCCTCCGTCAGTGATAATTACTCTCGGCATTCCGTATCTTGTAAAAATATTTTTCATCAAAAATTTTGAAACACTCTTAGCATCACATCGAGGTAAGGCTTGAGCTTCAATCCATTTAGAAACATAATAACCATCAACTAATATATATGAGTTTCCAAATGAAGGTATAAATGGTCCTATGAAATCTAATCTCAAAACATCAAAAATTTCAACTTCTAATATAAAATTTAGAGGCATTTCATTTCTTCTAGATATATTACCTACTTGTTGGCATTTATCGCAAGTTTTGATATATCTATAAACATCTCTAAAAAGAGTAGGCCAATAAAATCCAGATTGTAAAATTTTATAAGCAGTTTTATCCGTTCCAAAATGTCCTCCAAATTCAGAATCATGACATTTTTGAATGATTTGTTCAGTTTCTTCATAAGGCACACATCTTCTAATTATTAAATCCTTACATTGCTTATATAAATTTGGTTCATCCCAAAAATATGTTTTAGCATCATGAATGAATTTTTTCTATTGTTGTAAAGTTAGCAAGGGTGGCAAAATATCATTTAAAATATAATTTACTATATCAGCATACCAAGGTATTTTCCATTCATTTATATTATAAAGTTATTCATCAGAAAAATGGTCTGTAATTTCATTATCAGTGTCAGATAATTCATTATATTCTAATCTTGATAAATGATCTGCAATTTGATTATCAGTTTCCTTTTTATTAACGATTTCAAAATCAAATTCTTGCATCAATAATATCCATAGGATTAATCTTGGTTTGGTATCCTTCTTTTGCATTAAATATTTAATAGCAGAGTGATCAGTATGCACAATACATTTAGTTTCAATTAGGTAAGACCTAAATTTATCAAAAGCATAAACAATTGCTAATAGTTCTCTTTCTAGAATCGTGTAGTTGATTTCAACATTATTGAGAGTTTTACTAAGCATAAGTATATGACTTTAAAAATTTTATCATATCTTTGTCCAAGAACAGCTCCTATAGCATAATCACTAGCATCACACATAAGTTCAAATGGTTTCTCCCAATCAGAGAAAACTATTATAGGTGTTGTGATTAATTTATCTTTTATTAATTTAAAAGCATTTAAGCATTCTGTTGTGAATTCAAATTTCTTGTCATTTTCTAAAAGTTGGCATAGAGGTTTAGTAATTTTTGAAAAATCTTTTATGTAGCGTCTGTAAAAACCGGCATGTCCAAGAAAACTTCTTACCCCTCTTACTGTAGTAGGAGGTGGTAATTTAGCTATAACTTGAATTTTTACAGGATCTACTTTCATGCCATTTTCCGAAATTTTATGCCCTAATACAATTCCTCCTACAACCATAAATTGACATTTCTCCCAATTTAGAACTAAGTTAGTTTTCTCGCATACCTCTAAGACTTTTTCAAGATGACTCAAGCATACGTCAAATGATGTTCCAAATACAGAGAAATCATCCATAAATACTTCCATTCCATCATCAATTAATTTGCTAAATATAGACATCATACATCTTTGGAATGTTGCAGGTGCATTACATAATCCAAAAGGCATTTTTTGAAAAGTGAATGTTCCAAAAGGACTGGTAAATGTATTTTTTTCTTGATCCTCTGGAGCATTAGGAATTTGATGATAACCGGTATATCCATCTAAAAAACAAAAATATTTATGTCCGGCTAGTTTATCCAACATTTGGTCTTGAAATGATAAAGGGAATTGATCTTTCCTGGTGGCTGCATTTAATTTTCTATAGTCAATACATATACGTCATCCAGTAACTTGTCTTATAGGTATTAAATCATTATTTTCATTAGCTTTAACAGTCACCCCTCCTTTTTTAGGAACACAGTGAATTGGGCTTACCCAAGCACTGTCAGAAATAGGATATATAATACCATTATCAAACCATTTTAATATTTCTTTCTTGACTATCTCTTTCATAATCGGGTTTAATCTCCTTTGGGGATCAACTCTTGGTTTGTGTTCATTATCTAAAATAATTTCGCATACAGATTGAAGAACTAATTCCTTTAATATCTCGCTAAAGTCCAACTAAAAGTTTTCTTATATTTTTTTAATGTGTCCAAAAGTTTTTGCTCTTGTGATTCATTTAATTCTGTTGATATAATAACTGGTAAAGTTGAAGAGTTATCCAAATAAGCATACTTCAAATGAGTAGGTAAAATTTTTAATTCAAGTTTAGGAGGTTTAATAATTGACGGAATTATATTATTTTCGGTATTTTCTGTATTATCCAATAATTCAAATCTTTCTTGTATATAATCTAATTCTTCATTGTTTGTTTCTTCAATTAATTCAATATTTTCTATTTCTGGTTTTTCTTCAAAGTATTATTTAAAATGTTCATTTTGTAGATGTTCAATAATTTCCATTCGAAAACATTCATCATCTTTTTCTATAGCAGGATATTTCATTGATTTTGCAATTTTGAAAGTTACTTTTTGATCGTTTACTCTCATAGTTAATTCTCCTTTTTGAACATCAATCATAGCTTTTCCAGTAGCTAAGAAGGGTCTTCCTAATATTATGGGTATTTCTTTATCTTCCTTCATATCTAGAACAATAAAGTCTACTGGGAAGATAAACTTATCCACTTTCACTAACAAATGTTCAATAACTCCTTTAGGATACGTGACTGAACGATCAGCTAACTGAAGAGTTACTGAAGTAGGTGAGACTTCTCCTAATCCTAATCTTTTAAAGATTGATAAAGGCATTAGATTTATGCTGGCTCTTAAATCACATAATGCATTCCCATAAATTTTTTCTCCAATAGCGCAAGGTATAGTGAAACTACCAGGATCTTTTAATTTTTCAGGAAGCTTTTTCTGAATAATTGCATTACACTCTTCGCTAAATGCAACAGTTTCATTTTCTGTGAATTTTCTTTTTTATTTAAAATATCTTTCATAAATTTCACATAATTGGGCATTTGTTCCAATGCTTCTACAAAAGAAATTTTTACCGTTAATTTCTTCAAAATTTCAAGAAATTTAGAAAATTGCTTATCTTTTTTATGTTTCCTTAGTCGCTGAGGAAATGGTGGTGGTGGTTTTTCTACAGAAATTTTCATAGGTATTAATGGATATTCTAGATTTTGATCTTTCTGATCCTTCTCTTTTTCAATTTTCACCTCCTCATTCTGACTTTCTGTTTCTTTCTACATTCTTGTTTCTAACTCTTTTTCACTTCGTAACTGTATCGCTTTAATTTGTTCTTTTCCTTGATCTTTAGGATTTATTTCCACATTACTAGGAAAAGTTCCAGGAATTCTATTATTAAGCGCAGTAGCGATATATCCAAGTTGAGTTTCAATATTTTTAATTGCTTTCCTTGAGTTTGTAATTGGTTTCCTTGAATTTATAACTGATTACCTTGATTCTGCAAATGTTGACCCATATTTAATATTAATTCTTCCATAGATAACTTCTTATCCTTAAATTGAGAGTTATTATTAAATTCAGGTGGATAAGAAGGTTTATAATTAGAATTTCCTTGATTAGATGGATTTCCCACTGGGTTTACTGAATTGTTCATCCATTGCTGATTAGCAGAATTGTTATTCCAATTAAAATTTGGATGATTTTTCCATCAAGGGTTATAATAGTTTGCATAAGGATTATTGGGTCTATTATTAACAGCATTTATTGTTTCATATGAAGATTGAGCATCTATAAGTTGTCCAGATAAATTTTCTTTTGTTATATTAGGAGAATAATTCATTCCAAAATGATCTAATTTTTTGGATATAGCAACAATTTGAGAAGCTAACATAGATATTGCGTCAAAATCATGTATACTGGCTATTTTTTAGGATTTAACCTTTCAGAAGGCCATTGAAAATTATTAGTAGTCATTTCTTCAATTAATGAATAAGCTTCATCAAAAGGTTTTGACATTAAAGATCCTCCAGCAGCAGCATCAATGATTGATCTAAGAGATCCTACTAAACCATTATAAAAAGTTTGTATAATTTACCAATCTGGTAATGCATGATGTGGGCATTTCCTAAGAAGATCTTTAAATCTCTCCCAAGCTTCATATATTGATTCTCCGTCAAACCGACTAAAAGAAGTTATGTCATTTCTAAGCTTTCAGTTTTCGAAGGTGGAAAATATTTGGATAGAAATTTTTGTGATAATTTTCCCCAAGTTTTAATTGATCCAGTGCTAATGAATTTAACCACATCTTAGCCTTATCCCTTAAAAAAAGGAAATAACTTAAGTCTAACAACATACATTAGTTACTCCGTCATATCTACAAGTAGCACATAGCTCTAAAAAACTCGCAAGATGTAAATTAGGATCTTCATTTAGTGAACCACTAAATTGATTATTCTATACCATTTGGATAATTGCAGGTTTAAGCTCAAATGAGTTAGCCGCTACATCAGGGTTTTGGATAGTTAAGTGAATTTCATCTAATGTAGGGTTAGCGTAATCTTTCAAAGGTCTTAGTTGGTTTATATTTTCAATTTCTAGATTATTTGCCATTTGATTTAATTTTATGATTTCTCTTTTCTGTTTTCTAATTCTTTTAATAGTGCGCTCTAATTCTGAATCGTAAGGTTTTAAACCTTCGGTTCCAAATTTACGCATACACAATGACCCGACCCGCAATTACGCAGTAAATTAACTTCCAAAAGATGACCAAAAACTTGACCCGATTTATAAATAGCGGCGAGTGTGCAAAATCTTAAATGATATAAACATTGAAAAATATTTTACACACTAGGGGTACTACGCAAATATACGTATCGTTTCAAGTAATATAGAGTTTTCTTTAAAAACCCCAGTATCGATCTCACGAGGAAGTGAAGTAAGAAGTCTTTAGTCAAATTCTAGTCTACTACTAATAGTTCTTAGTTTGGAATGTCGATTAAAATTGTGTTTTATCTAGCAACTATTCCTAAATGCAAGTGTTAAATGTAAAGATAAGAACTATATCTAAATGCAAATAACAATTCTAAAGATAACCCTTTTTGGATGAGTTGGTTTGGAGAATTTTGAGATATTAAAAACTACTATTCTTATGTAATGAAATAGATAATGTATAGGAATGAGATGCATTTAATATTTTATGTGCCAAATAGGAGCAATCCTATACTTTACCCTTTGGTCCAGGCATAAAGAACATTGATGAATCCTATGCTTGGTTACTAAATTTGTGGCTAGGCTGGGAGGATACCGGCTCTCACTTCGGAGCTCCTACATTCCCCTCGCCTGAGGGCTAACAATCTACACTTCAGCACCCGAACGATAGGACCGAATTGAGGATTTTAGTCTATCACTCTAAAATCTCTAATTCTACGCCCGATAATTATATTTCCCTATTTATTTGCATTCAATTCCCATAAACTTCACCATCCATGGAATTTGAATTTGGTTTCACTTTGTTGAGAATTACAACGCTCTTTCGGGTCAATACAATTACAACGAAGTTTAACACTACAATGGACCCTTATTGCAATATAAATGAAGTGCAAGTAAAAACCATCACATTTATAATTAAATTTACTTCTACCATGCATCACAAAATCCTAAACATGATTTCTACTCATTACAATAGAAAAGTAAAATGAAAATAATGACATAATCTTCTCATGTCAGTATTTTCAAAGAAGAAGAAAGAGTAAGAGAAATGCGTCACAAAGCACGAAGAAAACACAACAGAAACTTCATTTAACCAAAGCAAATCCACTAAATAAATGTTTACAAAATTATAAGATAATGAAGAACAATACTTAATTTTTTCCCCTCGAAAGAAAGACGAAGATCTCTCCCATAAAGTCTCCCGGCGATCCATGAAATGCTGGAGAAATCCCTTACAAATTCTCTCAAAATCTTCTCTCCAATCTCTCTAAAAGGGTAGAAATATACATTTCTACTCTTAATCTAAGAATCCTAAACATTCCTCTAAGTTTTTCTCTCCTTTCCTCTATTGTTTTTCTACTTTTTCTAACATAAATTAGCCATTTTTAAAGAGTGTGGACGAATTTCCAAGAGTCTCCTTAAGCACCCCTTCGAAAAAGCGTCCAAATACGTCGAATATTGGCCCAAAACCGCCAAAAGTCGGTTCATAGTCATCCGGGCCGCTGTCGGCAGGTTCGAGGCCGCTATCGGCGGCCTTTTTTGTCATTTTTTGGCTGTCTCAGGAAAATCTCGCCGTCGGCGAGATCGAGGCCGCCGTCGACGAGATCGAGGCCGCCGTCGGCGAGATCGAGGCCATCGTCGGCGAGATGACTCTGCGCAGCTCCACGTTTGGCTCCGTTTTAGCTCCGTTTCGCCCCATTTCAGTTGCGTTGCGTTCGTAACAGATAGCCCTACAAAATAAGCATAGAAACAACCTTTCTTTAAAGTGTAATCTCATTCAAAAAAATGCAAGAAGTATAAAAGAGATTAAGCATCAAAAGACTTATTTAAAGGTGTCAGGGTAGAATTTCATTTCTTGCTCATTTTTGCTCTAAATTGCACCGTTTTTATTTCCTTTTGCTTCAATCACCATTTCATGTACCTAAAACCAAAAAAATATACAAAATACCTTCATTTAAAGTGTAATATCATCAAAAATGAGTAAAATGATATAGCAAAAAGCGTATATATTTTAGGGGTGTCAAAATCCCTCAAACTTAACTGTTACTTGTCCTCAAGTAACACTTTTACTACATAAAAATATAACTCAAGGCAATGTACTTTTCACCTGTAATACACTAAAATTTTTCATTCAAAAGAATATATTGGTTAGATTTTTAGAAAGAAATTCAGTAACTCAGGTTAACGCTACAGGTATAAGAATATTCAACAATCAAGTCAAAGGGTTCTAGTCTTCTATTTATTTCAAGATAAACCATAATTTGTCACAGTAAGAGTGCCTTGAAAGATTATGTGAAAAAGGAGTTCATGTAAACTTCATCAGAATGTAGGCCAATAATTTAAATATAAATTCGAAATGAAATCAAGTTTTCCCTTTAGAGTGACTCAAGTGAAGCCAATTTTTGATTAGGAATCTCCTCAAGCTTCTCCTCATAAATATTTTTCTTTCTTTCTTTTTTTTTCGGGATCATTTTCAATCCCCTTTTTTTCACTCTCTTTTCTTTTTCTCTCTTTTTTTTTAAATGAGGATTACTATATCTGGAGAGTCTGTAATGATTTTGAACTTCACTCTCCTCTTTCTAAAGTTCAAACTTGAAAGACATCCTTACTTTATAATTAAGTATGAGCTTTATTATTCATCTAAAGTCACAATCTCTTCTTAACACACAATACTTTAAGTCTTTTAACATTTCAAAAATACAGTTTTCTTTACTTTAAATAGTTAATTATAATCAAATTCTTTCATACCAAATATCTTACCCTTATAAAATTAACCTTTATTACTAAAACCTTTTATCCAATCCTTCCATAATATTCAACTGAAATAAAAAGTTTTAGTTATCTCAAGAGAGGTTTAATTGTCAGAAGTTATGCTAATAATTTTTGAAAATATAATAATTGAGAATAAATAAGAGTTAATATTTTTCTTCCCCCCAAACTTAAATTTTAAAATATTTTGCAACTAATTCCATAAAATATAGCAGGAAGAAAAAGTAAAGGTTGAATGTACTTGCTACTACAACATCTTATCAAATTCATATACATGAATAATCAGGATAGAAAGACTGTAGGAGAAAGTAAAGCTAACCTAAAACATGCTTGTAATAAAATTACACTAAAAGGAAGTATTTTCACATTAAAATTTTATTTTTCTTCCTACCCCCAAACTTAATTTTTAACATATATAGCATTCAGTACAAAAAATATAAGCAGGAAGAAAACAATTTAAAAATTGTATCTACCATAAATGTCTATCAAAACCATTTTCAAGTATTCATTAGGACAGAACAATATGCAGCAGAAAGTAAATATAAACTAATCATGCCAGAATGAAATTAACTAAATCAAAGTCTAACTAGCAATGTAGGTATCAGTAAGGGAATATAAAAATGTTCTTCAATACCTAAATAAAGTTGTAACACAAACATAAACACACATATGATAAATGAGGTTAATTCATCCTTTAACTCAACCAATCTCATCACGTTACCTTCAATTTCTAACGGAATCACTACACTAGTAAATTAGGTACTTTAAAATGATTTTATAGATTATAATCCCAAGGATAAGATTATCCCTGATAAATTGGTTTCCGGACACCAATCTCAGGTATCATCTAACCCCTATAACTAAGCACCTCTAATAGTTATAAAGATAGTGTGAGATCATCCTAATGTTATTCATCTAGGATCGCGACTCCTACCTAATGAAAATATAAGTTGTAGAAAGGAAGTAACAAATTATGATGGAACTATCAATGTTTAAAATTCATGATTTCTCTTGTAAAACTCAAGTCTGGTTGAGACCCAAGTCACAGTGGACTTGTTAATCCAACTATTACAAGAGATCAATTCTAACCATAATAAGAAGTTAAGGAATCTCCTCCCTCATGACACACAATGATTAAATCAAACTACTAACAATCCAAACATCTACCAACAACAATCAAACTGATCAATCCATAATGACACATAAAGATCAAGTCTATCCACTCTAAATCAAACACAATACAACACTAACAATCATGACTCTCAAGCACACTAAATCAAAGCACACTGATAACTATGGGTTGCCTCCCATAAAGCGCTTGGTTTTAACATCGCGGGCCCGACAAATGATTCCACCTTGATCAAAATTCCAATTAAGTAATCCTCGATCAATCGCCCAATCATTTTTAGATCCAGGGATTCCTATAAAATCTTCAAATTTTAATTTTTCATTTAGCACTTCATTTTCAGTTGGATTTATATCATAATTCCTCATATTTCTTTCTAGATCCAATATTCTTCTATTGATTTTCTGAATTTGCATATTAATATCATCCTTGAAATTTATAAGAAATGGATTTTTGTAAGATACTTCAATATCTCTCAAATTTTGGATTAGATTCTCTCTAGATAATTCAGATTCTGGATCAAAATCTTCTATGTCACTCTTATGATTCAAGTTATCTTCCAATTATTCCCCTTTATAATTATTAAATGATTGAGGATCTATTTTAGTTGAGGAAATATGTTTTTCTAATTCCCTAGGAATTTCTTCCAATGGTCTTCCAATATCCTTATCCTCTTTTCTCAACTCAAAGTTCTTTTGAAATTTATCCTCAAATTCTCTTCCAAATCTTAGTTCAATAATTTTATATTATTCATCATTCAATTGAGGTTTTTCTTGTGATTGAGTCGAATCTAAAGATATAAAGACTGGTTGTGTAGATGAATTCTCTAAATAGATAGGCTTTAAAATTGTATGGGGTACATCCATCTTAAGCTCATGTGATTTTTCAACAGATGGAATTAAAATTTTACTATTTTTGATAGCGTCCATCATTTCACACCTCTCCAGAACATACACACAGTCTTCTTTAAGTAATGTTTTCGAATCATCATGAAAATCTATTTCAATCTCATCTTTTAACTTACTCTCAAAACTTTCTTGGAAATGGTCTTTACTTAGATAATCAATTTCATCCATCCAAAAACAATCATCATCTTTTCTCTCAGCTGGATATTTTATAGTCTTTAAGACATCAAAAGTAACTTCATGTTCACTAATATTCATAGTAAACTCTCCTTTTTGCACATCTTTCATAGTTTTTCCAGTAACAAGGAATAGTTTTTCATTATCGTTCTCTTTAGGGTTGATCTCATTGTTGCTAGGAAGTGTTCCTTTGGGTCTATTGCTAAGTGAATTAACAATTTCTCCCAGTTGATTCTCTATATTTCTAATCGCAGCATTTTGACTTTGCAACTGGTTTCCCATTTGCACTACCACTTCTTCCATAGACATCTTCTTATCCTGAAATTGTTGATCATTGTTAGAGTTCGGTGGATATGAAGTTCTATAGTTTGTGTTCCCCTGATTATTCTAACTTCCATTATAATTTGCATGATTATTTTTCCATTTTTGGTTTCCACCATTAGTAGTATGATTCCAATTAAACTTAGGATGGTTCTCCCAATCTGGGTTGTAAAAGTTAGAATACTGGTTGTTTATGGTATTTAAAGTCTCATATGATAATTTAGAATCAATTATATTCCCTAATGATCTTTCCTCACTTATAGAAGTAAATTGAGGTTGGTTCATTCCAAATTGGTCCAACTTCCTTGATATTGCAGTAATCTGAGATACAAGAATTGCAATCGTATCCGCATCATGAACATTAGCTACATTTTTATGATTTACCCTTGTAGAGGGCCATTGAAATTCATTTGTAGTCATTTCTTCAATTAATGCATACGCTTCATTAAATGATTTTGACATTAATGATCCACCATGACGAAGCATCAATTATAGTACCTAAGGGATCCTACTAACCCATTATAAAAAGTTTGAATGATTAACCAATCGGGCAGAGCATGGTGTGGATACTTTCTTAGGAGTTCCTTAAATCTTTCCCAGGCTTCGTATATTGATTCCTCTTCATTTTGACAAAATGAGATAATATCATTTCTAAGTTGAGTAGTCCTTGAAGGTGGAAAATACTTAGCTAAGAATTTTTGAGTTAAATCCTCCCAATTTTTAATAGAACCAGGTGCTAATGAGTATAACCACATTTTAGCCTTATCCCTTAGTGAGAAAGGAAAAGCCTTAGTCTAACAGCATCGTCTGACATGCCATTATAACAAAATGTAGCACAAAGTTCTAGAAAATTTGATAAGTGTAAATAGGGATCCTCCACAGGAGTTCCCCTAAACTGAGTGTTCTGCACCAGTAGGATAATCTCTGGATTTATTTCAAACGAGTCGACTTTCTACGACGTGGTTTTGTATACTTAAGTGAATTTCATCTATCGTAGGATTTAGGTAATCCCTCAATAAAGTATGATGATTTTCCAAGTTATTATCTTGAAAGTTTTCCATTTCCATTTCTAGTTTTTCGAGTCCTTTCTGTATTTCTATTTTTTTATTTTTTTCAAACTCGGGATCATAAGGCACAAGTCCTGCAGATCTTTTGTTTCGCATACGTAACACAACAAACAATACATTAACAATTAAACACATAACAGATGAAATATATTCAGCACAACAAAACATTTTCACAAACACCTTATTTTTCATACAAACAATTTTTCTTTGTATTTTTTTTTCACAACACTTTTTCATATAAAAACACTTTTCACACAAAAATAGTTTTTACGACACTACAGTTTTCCAAGTCTAAGCATAATTACTTCAACTAAAATTCTCCTAAGGTTCTTACCGAAGCTTCCTCGGCAACGGCGCCAAAAACTTGACCCGACCCGCAATTACGCAGTAAATTAACTTCCAAAAGATGGCCAAAAACTTGACCTGATTTATAAATAGCGGCGAGTGTGCAAAATCTTAAATGATATAAAAATTAGAAAATATTTTACACACTAGGGGTACCACGCAAGTATACGTATCGTTTCAAGTAATATAGAGTTTTTTTAAAAACACCAGTATCAATCCCACGAAGAAGTGAAGTAAGAGGTCTTTAGTCAAATTCTAGTCTACTACTAATAGTCCTTAGTTTGGAATGTCGATTAAAATTGTGTTTTATCTAGCAACTATTCCTAAATGCAAGTTTTAAATGTAAAGATAGTAACTATATCTAAATGCAAATAACAATTCTAAAGATAACCCTTTTTAGATGAGTTGGTTTGGAGAATTTTGAGATATTAAAAACTACTATTCTTATGTAATGAAATATATGCATTTAATATTGTATGTGCCAAAAAGGAGCAATCCTATTCTTTACCATTTGGTCCAGGCATAAAGAACATTGACGAATCCTATGCTTGGTTACTAAATCTGCGGCTAGGCTGGGAGGATGTCAGCTCTCACTTCGGAGCTCCCACGTTCCCCTCTCCTGAGGGCTAACAATCTACACTTCAGCACACAAGCAATAAGACCAAATTGAGGATTTAAGTCTGTCACTCTAAAATCTCCAATTCTACGCCCGATAATTATATTTCTCTATTTATTTGCATTCAATTCCCATAAACTTCACCATCCATGGAATTTGAATGTGGTTTCACTTTGTTGAGAATTACACCGCCCTTTCGAGTCAATACAATTACAACGAATTTTAACACTACAATAGGCCCTTATTGCAATGTAAATGAAGTGCAAGTAAAAACCATCACATTTATAATTAAATTTACTTCTACCATGCATCATAAAATCCTAAACATGATTTCTACTCATTACAAAAGAAAAGTAAAATGAAAATAATGGCATAATCTTCTCATGTCACTATTTTCAAAGAAGAAGAAATTGTAAGAGAAATGCGTCACAAAGCACGAAGAAAACACAACAGAAACTTCATTTAACCAAAGCAAATCCACTAAATAAATATTTACAAAATTATAAAATAATGAAGAACAATACTTAGCTTTTTCCCCTTGAAAGAAAGACGAAGATCTCTCCCATAAAGTCTCCCAGCGATCCATGCAATGCTAGCGAAATCCCTTACAAATTCTCTCAAAATCTCCTCTCCAATCTCTCCAAAAGGGTAGAAATATACATTTCTACTCTTAATCTAAGAATCCTAAACATTCCTCTAAGTTTTTCTCTCCTTTCCTCTATTGTTTTTCTACTTTTTCTAACATAAATTTGCCATTTTTAAAGAGTGAGGACGAATTTCGAAGAGTCTCCTTAAGCACCCCTTCGAAAAAGCGTCCAAATACGTCGAATATTGGCCCAAAACCACCAAAAGTCGGTTCATGGTGGTCCGGGCCGCTGTCGGCGGGTTCGAGGCCGCTGTTGGCGGCCTTTTTGGCCATTTTCTGGCTCTCGGGAAAATCTCGTCGTCGACTAGATGACTCTGCGCAGCTCCACCGTTTCGCTTCGTTTGGCTCCGTTTTAGCTCCGTTTCGCCCCATTTCAGTTGCGTTTGTAACAGATAGTCCTACAAAATAAGCATAAAAACAACTTTTCTTTAAAGTGTAATCTCATTCAAAAATATGCAAGAAGTGTAAAAGAGATTAAGCATCAAAAGACTTATCGAAAAGTGTCAAGGCAGAATTTCATTTCTTGCTCATTTTTGCTCCAAATTGCACCGTTTTTATTTCCTTTTGCTTCAATCACCATTTCTTGTACCTAAAACCAAAAAACATACAAAATACCTTCATTTAAAGTGTAATATCATCAAAAATGAGTAAAATGATATAGCAAAAAGCGTATATATTTTAGGCGTGTCACACAACTAAAAAAAATAATAAAATAGTTTGTTACTCTAGTAATTATATTTATATATTTTTATATTTTTATTTGAATAATTACTGTTCATCCTCCGAAACGGCGCCAAAAACTTGACCTCCAGCTGCAAATATAAGAATTCAGCCTCGGGGGAGAGCAGGGTAGAAATTTAAGGATGTATATAATTGTTAAGCTTAATAAAGTTATAGATGTTTTTCAAAGTAAAACAGCAATTGTACTCTCTCCTCTTTTAATCAACGCAAGTATACGTATCGTTCAAGTAATAAAGGACTCTATTGGAGTCCTAGATATCGATCCCACAGGGAAGTTAGAGATTTAAAGACTAATTTTTAGTTAAAGTCGATCACTAATCTAATTTAGTATAGTATACGAAAAATGAAGAACGCTTAAACTTAAAACTATTACTTAAGGGCAGAATATATAAGTCAATTTAGAAAAGTATATTTCTCCTTGTTAAGAGGATTGAGTGAATGAATAATTAAATGAGTTTAGAATTATATTGTGCCAAATAAGAACATTATTATTCTTTACCCTTTGGTCCGAGTGCAAAGAACATCGACTAATCCTATGTTTGGTTACCGAATCCGTGGCTAGCCGGGAGGATACCGGCTGCCACTTCGGAGCTCCCACGTTCCCCTCGCCTGAGGGCTAACATCTACACTTCAGCTCCCAAATAATAAGATCGAATTGAAGATTTTAGTCTGTCACACTAAAATGTTCAATTCTTCGCCCGATAATTAATTATTTCCCTATTTATTTGCACCCTCCTTCCAAGGCTTTTGAATTCCCTGAATCTTGGATGTAATCTTTACTATAGTTGAATAAGTCAACATATGTTAACAATTCAATTGGCCAAATTGAAAGTAAATTAAAATTTAAGTAAAAGATTATCACAATCTCTATTTAATATTATTAAGCACAACTCATTTAATTCTTCATTTCACAAAACCTCAACAACAAGGAGAAAGAAAAAGAAAACTACTCAGAATGCATGGGAAAAATAACACTGATCTTGGATTTCATTTAAAGTTATAAAACAATAAAAAAATATACTTATCTCAAATCTTCTCCCAGCTGCATTCCTCAAAGTTCCTTTCGACTCTTCCTTCTTGTACAACACACTTAGAAACTCACCAAGACACTAAACACTAACTCTTACTACAAAAGGAAACACTAATTTGACACCAACTGACACACAAAATCGTCTATATTTATAGAAGGAGTCATATTTCCGAAGGTTATTTAAGCACCTCTTCAAAACGCGTCCAGATTCATCGTATTTGGCTTGAATCAACTGTCTCGCCGTCGGCAGGCTCGATCTCGCTGTCGGCGGGCTTCTAGAAGAAAGGTTAACCGTTCAGGCTCGCTGTCGGCGGGCTCAATCTCGCCGTTGGCGGGCTTCTATTATAATATATTCAAAACTTTCGGGAAAATCTCGCCGTCGGCGACCTAAATCTCGTCGTCGGCGGGACATTTTAATTTTCATCTATTTTCATCATTTTTGCTCCAGATTCGTGATTTTTTGCTCTTTTTGCTCTCAGGACCTATAAATCTTCATTCCTGCAATAAAACACAGAAAATACCTTTCTTTAAAGTGTAATTTCATATGAAATTGGTATGAATTTCTCAATATATTTTCTTGTGGTCACAATGTCTAAACTAATAGTGGGTAAGCTTTGAGCACTGCTTGTTATCTTTTCACCTGATGTAAAAACTGACATGTCAGAGGCACCACGACGTCATAGTGCTAACTTATTACCATATAAATGAAGCAACCTTAGGCTATACAAAAGGTTGAATTTTGGTGAATTGTTGCTGACCTTAGGTTTACATTTTTGTTTTCTTGGCCATCTTGAAGTATCTTGAAGTTGAATGAGCATCTAGTTCCCCCTGCTTCCCTGCATTCCTCCTCTTCGGTGGAGTCTTCAAACATCAATGTTATTGTACACAGAGGTTATAGAACCATTTGAAGTAAGTGCTCTAGTGATTAAAGCTTCAGGCATCATTCAAGCTTAGTGCAAGTGAAAATCATTTCTCTTGCGCACCTTTCCTTTCTAATAAGAGCCTAAGGTTTTGTGTTAGATGAATTATGTTAGACTATTCTTAGAGGATACATGGGTTAGATCTCTACATTTCCCTATCTTAGCCATATTTTTCAGAGTGCTCCTTCGAGTGTGGATCTTTAGCTTGCCCAGGTGGCGTAATTCCATTTTATGAGCATTATGATGATGTTTATTCCTTTTGGGCATGAAATGAGATTTTAGTAACATTCTTTGGTACTCAATCTCTATTTCACCCCATAGGTATTCATGCTTCATTGCCTTCATGGCGATGCAAGGTTGACTGGTTTAATTTCGTCAGGCATTTAGATGATACTTTGAGCACCGTGATGCTAGGTGTGCAAGACCAGGGCCAACACTAATCTCAGTGTCGCCGCCCTTCGTAGACTTTGTTTCCACTTAAACTAAAGTTACAATATCAATCTCAATAACCTGACGTTAGCCTCTACTTTAAGGTCCAGTGTCCTGTCTCCTACCAATAGGAATATGACACCAACCTCTCTCTCATGTAGTTATTGTGTTATTCTTTTGTGCTACAACATCAAGAACCAAACCTTTTTCGCTTTGTTTTGTAAGTCGCATTTGTAGTGCAATGAATATGGGACACTTGCTGTTCAGCCAGGACCAGTATTATCATCTCTCAACTTTTTGTAAGTCAAGGGGTACAATAGTATCTCTCATTTGTTGGTACACTCTTATGTATGGATGGAGGCCTTCTTTGTCTCTTCAATCATGCCTTTAGATTGAGTTTGTTTATCCCAAATAAGTGGGTTTTCTATGTTTATAAATCATTGATCATAGGATTTTCCCTCCCAATCCATTGGCACACCCTTTCACAAGGTTGGCGGTTCTGTTTTGCTCAACAAATTGCATAGCATACATCATTCATTTCATTTATCGATACGGTTCGAAGTAAGCCTGTTTTCTTTCATTTTATCCTTTTGCATACTATCTGCTTGAGGTGTGTAAGATAACAACCTAGTCATGCCATTGGCTAAATTCAAGTTTCATTTTTTTTCTATTTTTTTCTTTTTAAATCCATATAAATTTCGTACACCTTAATCCAAATCAAGGCCGCATTTCAATATCAAACCAAGCGAATCCACGTTAACCCTCAAAGCTAAGCTAAGCGATCCAATGTCTCCTTTGGATCGTCCTTTAAAGGTTGTTGAACTATTTTTAAACCCTTGTGCAAACATACGACCTATTCTCCAAATTCCTCAATTAGATCCCAAAGCCTTCCCTAAATTCTTGACCATCATCCTCATGCCATTTTGAGGTTACTTGTCCAAATCCTCTCTAAATTTCATTACACAAGACAAGGACCAAGTTAATTCACCTCATCCACCCATCAATCTAATTATTCTAAAAGCATTTTTTATCTCTAAAACCTAATCCCCCATCACAATTCTCTAATTCTGGGTTTTCTAAAGCATCCCTTGACCAACCCAAGCACCCTCGAGATCCATTTCTTGGAAAGAGCTCAATTAAATCAAATTGGAGCTCAAATGAACACTAGATAATCATTATGAACTTCTCGAATCAAAGTAACACTTCTCCAATCAAGGTCACACACTAAAACCTTGATAGTGGTCATCCACGAGGCAAAGTTTAAACCCATGGAGTTTTGATCGTATGATATAAACTGTAGGGCCTAGTGATCCTTTTGGATGAACAAGATCATAAAAATATAGAGTGAATCACATGGATCATGCATCTTTTTGAACGGCTTCAGTCCCTTGTCCCATTTGGGAAGATGACCAGCTTTCGTTCTTTTTTGTGTATTTGAACTAAATGGTTGAGATTAAATCATATGACCCAATAAATACACGATAGATCACTATATGCATACTCACTCAGCACCTACTTATTGTCTCTCCAATCAAACAACTGTTTGTGTTTCAGTGGCTTACTCGAAGATGACACATGTAAAGCTAAAACTACACTGTTAAAGTAGAGCTTGCTTGGTTGCTTACAAGGAAATTCCTTTAATAACTAATTAGGATAACTCATTTAAATGGAAAAATTAAATACATAGCTCTCAAAATTAATTGAAAATTTTAAAAAATAATAAAAAAAAATATCCTGAACTCAAAATAATATGAAGAAAAATGTGGATTGGAAAAAATTCAAAATAAAATGAAATTTGTGTCATGGGTGGTCTCTGCTTACGGTGACTTCCCCTAATTTTCTCAATGATTGAAAAGCACACAATATTATAATTTCAAGTAAAAATTGTCATTAATAAATAAATAAATAAATAATAAAATAATAAAATCATAAAACTAAAACAGGATATCAAGAAAAATTGTGCAAACAATAACATAACTCAATAAAACAGTAAATTCACCCATTCAAATGCAATAAAACCCCTTAGTTATGTGTAAGGGTTTATTTGCAAATATGTTATTTACACAATTACCCTTTTATTTCCAATTTTTTATCAAATCTGAGAGAGACATGTTGAAACCTTATAAATTTATGAAATCTGATTTGAAACCCTTAATGAAGATATATGTAGAAAAGTATAGTTAATCATATTTTAATTTCTCAAAATTATAAATATACATTCCTCACTTTTAAAACATTAAATTGAATGTTTGAATCTTAAAAATTGATCAAATCTGATTTGGAATGACTAATAAAGAACAAAACATCGAAATTTAAGTAAAAAATCAAGTATATACAAGTAATAAAGGTACATTTGTAATTTCCTAAAATTACAAATATGCTTTCCTCACTTTTAAACGATCAAATTGAACATTAAAGATCTTAAAAATTGCGAAGACTAATTTGAATTGATTAGTCAAAAATCAAACAACAACATTTCAATAAAGTCCATGTGCTTAAAAATAAGGATAATTTTATTTGTAATTTTTAAAATTAGAAGTATACCCTCCTCACTCTTAGACCAAACAAATGGAATAATTGAAACTTAAAATTTCAACTAACTACTCTAAATCAATTGTTAACAAAAAAAAGGGAAAATTATTACGTACGGACTCTAGACGTAGGATACGTCCGGAGTCCAATCAAATGACGTCGCGTTGCCTGACATCCCAAATTGCGGAATAACACGGTGGGAATATTTCTTCTGTGTTATTCAGGTGTTACTGTGTTATTATAACACCATTGTGAGTCTAAAATATCACAGAATAACACTCTAGAATATCACATAATAACATGGGAGAATATTCTCCCGTGTTATTATGTGTTATTCTATCACAATAACACCTGAATAATATAGAATAACACAGAAAGAATATTCTCCCGTGTTATTCCGCGATTTCACGGTGGGCTACGCATGACGTGATTTGATTGGACTCAGGATGTACCTCTACGTCCGGAGTCCGGACAAAATAAGTGTTCTTCACTCAAATAAACTAGTATACGTGACAATACCAAAATTATAATATAGCCTTTCACATTAAAACCTTCATCACTCCTTCATTAAAACTTCAAATTAAGCCAAATTTTCACTAATAAAACAAGTAAATAGAAAGAAAAAATATATATACAAATAAAATTTCATTAAATAATTTTTAATAAATTTTAAATAATTAACTCTTTAAATAAAATCAATAATTTATAAAAAATTCAAATGAACTTAGAATGACTTGAAAAGTTCAAGGTTTGTTTAGAAGTTTATTCCAAGCATCTTTATAAAATTTCAAACATTTTGGAGTTTATTTCAAGTTATCATAAATTTTAAACCAAAAATATCGTTAAAATTCAAATAATTGTAATAAATAAAAAAAATTTAAATCTTCAAAAAATGTCTATAGAACACTTTTGAAGTCAATGACACCTTCCAATGTTAAGTGTACAAAATGATGAAAAAAATGTGAAATTGAACCAAATTGTATTCCAAAATATCATAAAATGCTCAAAAAGTCCAAAATTTTATATTTTTTCCCTTATAAAATCTATAATTACTTTCCCAAATAGTTTGTGGCATCTTATAAGCACTAATAATCTTTGAAAGCATATATATGACTCATTAGCATATACAAGACATTTAATCGAGTAACCAGATAAAGTTAAAAGGATAAAAATTTAGAAAACATTAAGAATTAAAATGAACATTTTACCTCGTTTAACTTTGAAAAAATATTCAAACTTTGAAATTTGAATATCAAGACCAAGTATTGGCCCTCTTTTCACTACACTCACATATTATCTTTAGATTTCTTTTGGAACGTTAACCCTAGTTTTAGGATTAGGTTGAGGTGAGGTCGATGTACTTGGTTTTGTTTATGTTGTATGCTTTTTTTTTTGTTTGCTCATTAGACATATTTGGTTAGGGCAGGTTTTCCTTGTTGAGGACATCTAATAATTTTTCTTTATATAGTTCTTGCAGTGTGAATTTTCATTATATGTTATGTTTTGCTAAGTTTTCTTTTTTTTGCGAGGGCTATAGTATAATTAGGATATGCTAACTCTATTTTGTAGAGCGTTGTACTAAACCTAGGTTGTTGTAGTAGCAGTATGTTTACTTTCCTACCGAGTCTTTTCTTTTTTTAGTGTAATGATCTTTGTTATAGTAGGTCAACTATTAACATCCAAATTATCAACATCGAGGATGAACCACAAATTTAAAGAATAAACAACATGATTTGGATGACATATATAATTAACCGATGAGTCTATCATAGGTCTCAGATGTATTACTTATTTGTTGTTTCTGTGTTGTTATGTTATTGTTGTTATTTTTTTTTATTTCGTGCTTGATAGATCTGCCAACGTTATTTGGTAGTCGCTTGTTTGCTTTTGTCTAGATTTATTGGTAGGCTCATTAAAGACTAATTTTTCTACCCAAATGAAACAGTTTAAACCTAATCTTTTAAAATTAAGAAATTCATAACAAAAGCAACAAAATATAATATTGCATTAACTCCTTAGAATATCATGACATTTAAACAACAAAAATTAAATAAAAAATAAAAATGAGTAAAAACCTCTTTTTGGTATAGGAATAACTACAAAAAATTTATTTTAGGATTATACATTCCCATTGACTATATTTCTTATCTTCATGCCCTCACTCATGCACAAAAAGAGTGATTTATAAGTTAAAGATCACCACCTTATAGAGTGAGTCTGCTTCCACATACCAAATAGCCTATAAATTAATCTTCTGAGCATTCATCATTGAGGAAATACATACATACACAACTTTCTTTATTGCTCAGAACTAAAAGTTAGACAAATAATAAAACATTTGAGTGTGACGTTCAAAAAAAAAATTTTAATTGCAAAAATATGTTCCCTTTAGTCATAAAAAATTTTCCATATCATTCATACAAGCATCTTGATTTTATAATCATGTTGTAAGATCTACTTCTCTTAATAAACAATACTTTATTTTATTGTGCATTTCATGAGAATAAAAATGAATGGTTTTACTACGGTTAGTTGAGCTTAGATTGCAGCCCTTTCCAAACTGGTTCGTAAGTGCAGTTATGTCGGTTTGTTCTAACGTATATAAGCTTGGAATATAAGTCCCTTTGTTCGTTACGTTTTCTCTCGCTTAAGACTAAGTTCTGAGGATCTACTTCTTTTGGTAAACCCCACCTTTATTCTTAAAACTTCTATTTTCTTCATCTAGTTACAATATAAATATTATCTTTTACGCTTTCTCATGATTATATATTGTGTGATATAAGTCCTAACATTCTAATAAAATGTTAAATCTCAATTCAAATTAATGAAGCCGAATAATAAGATTGGTGAGTTGTCACTGGGCTTTCTCATCTCACTGAGCTTTTTAGTATCATACAAATTAAAATTAATTAAATTGATGAAAAAAATGTGCATAAAATATACTATGAAAACAACGATAAAATTGGTAAACATAAAAAAAAAAAAACATACTAAGCTCACCGACTCCTGAAATCAAGTCTCAACAGATTCACCCATCTATTATTGGGGTTATGCGGTCCTTAATGATGCATGAATGGAAGATCTTAAGAAAAAATTGAATGTGAAAGGCAAACATCTTCTAATAAAAGAAGTAATCCCCATAAGTCAGTTCCCTTTGTTTCGTGTAATGGGTGAAACTCCAAAGATAAGGAATATGAGCTATTTGATTTATGATGCTTGAATATGTTTTTTACTTACCATTGCTAGAAGATATAGGTTTCTAGTCAATTTTATTTTTATGTCGTGTGATGCTAGGGTGTGATTGCAATTGATTTTATCTCTTTTTTTTTTCTCTAGTTTCAATTTTGATTTTGAAAAAAAATTTTAAGTTGTTTAATTAGATAGAAAATTTATTCCAAGATCCAATTGCACTCAAATCTACGCTAAAATACATTGCAAACAAATTTCAAATACATGCACTTTTTAATTGTGCTAAAAAAACAAAATTAACAAAGGCAATCTAACAAGTAAAATTGGTAAAATATAAGAAAAATCAAAACAAAGGCTGGTGTGGCTAGTTACTACTATATACTCCGAAGGAAAGAGAATGAAAGTGGGACAGCCAAGCATCTACCTCTTATATAGTCCGGCCTAGAGGTCAAGTTCAATTGTGCTTGCCATTTTAGAGAAAATATTACATCAAGTCTCCGCACGTAGAGCTACGTGCGTAGTCCAGTGAAATCACGCCACATGGCGCGTGACAAAAAAAAAGTTGTTTGGTAACGCAGAGAATATTTCTCCTGTATTATTCCGTGTTATTCAGGTGTTATTGTGTATTATTCATGTGTTATTGTGTGTTATTCAGGTTTTATTCTGTTATAAGAATATTCACAGTGTTATAATAACACAATAACACATCAACAATACATGAATAACACACAATAACATCTGAATAACGCGGAATAACACGGGAGGAATATTTTCTGTGCTACCGGACGATTTTTTTTTTTTTGTCACGCGCCACATTGCGTTATTTCATTGGACTCCGCACGTAACTCTACGTGTGGAGTCCTGGTGTAATATTGTTCTCATCATTTTAATAGCCTTTAGGTGTTTGCATATATATTAAAGAGCAGTTTGACCGATCTTATTACCAATATTAACTATAATATCTCACACTGTTAAGAAATGGGCTAACCATTAACATTTGGATCAATTTTTCATTTGAAATTAATTTTATTTGGGTTTAATTCAATCCATTTATCATATTTGGATTTTATACTATTAGGAAAAATATTTTATTTTGTATCAAGATAATTCCACCCTCGGCAAATCCAAGTGAAATAATCCCTTTTCGAAATATTTTTAAATATAATAAATACAATTTAACTCAATTAGAATTTTTTCATAATAGATTCTTCCCTATATATTCTTTTGTTAAAAAATTTGTAGTAATTATATGATTATTTTCTGGAGTAATTACAGTATATTTTGTTTTTAATAATTTTATAAAACATGTTGCTTCAGGAGAAGCTGAAATAAGTATTTCTTTAATAATATTGGGCTCTAGATTAGTTCCTACAAATTCTTTGTTTTCTTTTTTAATAGAAATTTAATAAAGGTACCCAACTGGCTTAAGGCGACATTGCGCCACCAGGGGAATCGAACCCGTGACCTAAGGAGACCTACGATCTTCAATCTACCAACAGAGCCACGGAACGCGCGAATATATATATATATATATATATATATATATATATATATATATATATATATATATATATATATATTAAAAAGGAAATCGATATTTGTCAGAGACCCAAATATCGATTTCCCATGTGCTCAGGGCCCCATAATAAGAGCCCCGCGCCATGTGCTTGTAATTCGACCCTTACGCAAAGACGGTGGAGATCGAACTTTGCCAGAGGGGACTTAAAGTGACGCCGCCACCAACTGGACAAAGAATACGGCGCATGCGCGTTCACACACAGACACACATGCACGCACCCACGCACGCACGTATAATACAAATATCTTCCATTGAGAATGATGTGGTATGAATGTGAATATAGAAGTTTAGATGGTAGATATGTAGATATATAAAAGTTATGTGGTATTTATGTAAATGCCCCATATCTTATATGGAGTTCCGAGTCTTCGTACTCCAATACAATAAGTATAAATTTTAAAATATCTTTTGCATTTTAACTCATAAATTTGTAATTTTTTTAAGGAAAAATTTGAAATCCGACCGTATGTAAATTTTTTCCATATATGGGGGGCGACGAGTTGTCGGGTTCACCACAGACATAATCAAATATCACGCGCTTATATGTGAAAGTTATGAACGGAACAGAACTACAAAAATGTAAGAGAAGCGAAGCCATGGCGACACGAAGTGGTGGGTGCTTCGAAGAGATTAGGCTTTAGAGATCTATATAAGGATAGAGCAATGGGAAGAAGAGGACGGTGACAAAGGTGAAAGAAACCAAGTGTTTTTCATTATCCGACAACTTTAGTTTTATGATCGCTTTAGGTACTGCCATGATTCCCTTTTAATTTTATTTCTTCTGTAGATTTTTTTTTTTTTTTTTGCTTCTTCTTAATTTGCTTCCGCTTTGTGTTGTTTGGTTCACATTCTCTGTTTCAATTGAGTTTTTTAGGTCGTTTTCAAAATTCAAACTCTTTGGAAAGGTATGCTTCCGATTAAAATTTTGTTTGTGCTGCTCTGTGTAGATATAGAAGATTTGAATTGTGCAAACTTACTCAAAAATATCAAACTTCCTCAAAAATACCAAATACCCCTACAACCTTAATTTTGACCAAAATTCCTAAAATTGCCCAAATTCCTCCAAAATAGCCCAAATACCCAATTCTCCACCAAAAGTTATTTTAAACCTTCCCAAATTACCTAATTGCCCTAAAATTACCAAAATTTCCTAAAAATACCAAAATCCAAAAAAATTCCCAAAATAACCCTAAATGCCCAAATTCCACCGAAGTTCCCAAATTTCCTCAATTTCATCATAATCTCCAAATTATCCAAACTCTCTATCTCCATTTATTAAGGTCATCATGACATATTCCCAAATCCAAATTCAAATACCCATAATCAATTTTCAAAAGCCCAAATTCAAGCCCTTCATGAAAAAGTTCAAAAGCCCATCATCTCTTCATTATAAAGCCCGTCATTTTAAAAGCCCATAAGGCATGAGATCCTGCCCTCATCCATTTAATTGAATTATAAGTCCTAAATTTCATGGTTGAAATTAAATATATTTGGCTTCATGATAACATTTTCAAAAAATGCCAAAATTATTAAAATCAACTTCCATGCAAGCTGGCCAAGTCATATGCAAGCCATGAAGTCACCTCCAAGCCATATGTAATTCATATGAGCTATGTCATGTCACCACTCCTTAAATAAAGAAATGGAGAACTATCTTTTAAGATAATCTAAAAAGCACTTAACATTTCTCATGCTTCACCTAAACTAATGCTTAACACTGATCTATATGATTGGGACATGTCCACCCAAGCCCCTATGAAGCCCAATTTTCATGTTGGGTGGGTACAACTCATTTCCATGACATGGACTAAAAGTATACAAAAGTGAGTCAAGTCTATTTCCCTCTAAATCAAGACAAAGCTCACATAACCACCAAATGCCAAAAAATAATAATAATAATAATAAATAAATAATATATATCAAATCTCTCACTCCAAACAGCAAGCTCCCCCTTAAGCTTCTAATCCACTCTCCAACCTCCAAAAACTCTCCCAACGCCACCTCATCTCCTCTCTCCTCATTCACTTCTCCACTCCACCAGAAAGCGTCACACAGCTCCTCTCTCCATTTTTCTCTATTTTCCATCACAAACTCTCCCTCTCCGCCACCTCACGGCAACTCCTTTCCACCCATGGCAGCTCCTCCAAACTAATCCGTAAGCTTCCCATACTCCCTATCCGAGAACAACGCCTCCAACGAAGCAAAGCAGGTGAGTAACCTCTCTTTTTCTTTCTCTACTGTTTACATGCATCTTACTTTAGTTTTTTTTTATGTATTTACATGAATTTCACAAAAATCTTATGTAATTACACGTCGAAAACTTAAAAAAGAAAGGAAAAATAATAATAATAAATTCACATGCATGCCACGTATCTCCCACATTTACATGCACGATATTTTTTTTTTTCTATATCCACATGCACATATCCTAAATGTCATGTATTTGCGTGCACAACACTATTTTCTTGTATTTACATGTTCACCTCTATGTCCTAAATTTTTTTTTTACATATATGCTATGCAAATTATATATATATATATATCATACAAATTCTATTTATTCACGTACATGCTACATATTTCTTGAATATTCATACTCTCGCCACTTAATTCATATGGATTTATATGGCTACTATCTAAACTTCGATAATTTTTGTGTGTCGTTCGAACATGCCAAAAACTTAGATTTTTTAGGAGCAAAACAAATTAAGCTTCAGATACGACGAGGTCGACGCGGGGCCGAAGTGGATAGGTAAAGAAATAGGTTTTTTGTATTTTAAATAAATTCATAAACTTTAAAAATGCTTAACTCAGTGTAGAAAAATCCTAAAAATAAAATAAAAATATCACTATGCTCAGTAAAAAGAGAAAAATAATTTGTACTAAAATTCAAATATATATATATATATATATAATAAAATACGCTAGAACTTGTTTAAATCATAAATAATTAAATATTAATTATAAAAATGTGAAATTTTGGAGAGCTTATTCGCCACATGATTAAAGATGTTCTCTAATTTTCAATATCCGAGAATATCCATAACATGGCAAAGCCTAATTTTCAAAGTTAAGTCACCCCTTTTGATTAAAATAATTATAAAAATTATAAATCAAAAAATTATAAAAATGAGTTTCGTAGGTTCACTATAGTCAGAGGATCTTAGGAAAAATGTAAAATAGATTTAAGTAAATAAAAATATCACTTTATGTAATTAACTCATTAAAGCTCAAGAAAAATTAAATAATTAAAATATAATCAGAAAAATTATGAAAACAAATCCACTTTAAAGAAAATGGTGAGCGAAACTTCCCATAAAAAATTTAAAATTAATTGGAGTTAATTTAATTACTAAAATTGAATTTTCAAGTAAAATGGCATTTTTTATACTAAAATAATTATAATAATTAAAATATAAGTAAAAAATTTACAAAAATGACTTTGAAAGTTCCTTATGACCAGAGGAGTTTAGAAAAAATAAAATTGGAATTAAAATAAATATTTCATTTTTAAGCTATATTTTAATATTTAAATGATTAAAAATTAATTAAAAATTACTAAAATATAAAAATTCAACAAAATGTCACATTTGACCTCCTGATCACTTAGGAGCAATTAAAATAATTTTCTTAATTTCTAAGTGAAGATATTAATTTTTAAAAGCTTAAAATAATTTTTGAAGGCTTAAAATGAATTTTCCTAATTTTGCATTAAAATAATTCCAATTAATAAAAAAATAAAAAATAAATAAAAGTTGTTTCTCTAGATTCCTTGAACTCAGAGAGATTTAATAAAAATATAAAACCTAATTTTCAAATTCAATAGTATTTTATATTTATTTAATACTAAAAAAACCACTAATTATAATAATTAAATTAAAACTCAAAAAATCTTGAAAATTGTTCCAAGTGGTTCTTTAGCCTAGGTGAACCTCCAATTCTAAAACAGAAGCTTTGTCTTGATTAAGTTATTAAATTTACTTTGAAAATACTTATTTGATGTTTTAATTTTATAAATTAAATTAAATACAAAAAATCACATTTTCTCCTATTATGTTTTAATTAACCCAAGAGTGGGGTAGGATGAAAATTTTAAAGTCATTTGAGTTTAATTTAATGAATTATGGGTGTTAAGGCCTCAAGGGCAAAATGGTAATTTTAGTATTTAAGCCATAATTAATGTTTACACCTAATCAGAGGGGTAAATGGCAATTAATGATCTTAATTAATCATCTACATGATTGAAACATGAAGGGATTAAAAGGTAGAAACTAAGTTCACTTATTTCACAATAAGAATAAATTTACAAGTTCCTAAATTATTATAATTTGGAATATAATCAAATCAAATGATTCTATGGTTAGGGGTTTCACTTCTAAAGTTAACAACTCGCTAATCTATTACCCATGGTTGGTGTTCGAATGATGATTCAATATTTTGATAAGAATTAAATGACACTTAACTTAACTTTTCTAAAAATTGCAATTCTACCCATTAAGTTTTAAGAGTTTAGTAGTGAGCTAGGCTTAAATTCAATTTGCTTAATGAGGTTTAGAAAAGGAAAATTAATCAATATTAAACATATTTGAAACACTGCAAGCACAACTCTAAACCAATTGACTAAGTCCTTTAATGAACCAATTCGCCCCTAAGGGTCTTTATCTACATAATTTATTAATGAAATATTAAACTATAGTTACCCCATTTAAGGGATAATTAAAACATCAAAGGTCCACTGAGCATGAGAATATGAATTGAGTGAATTACTTAGCAACATAATAAGCTTAAATAAACTCGAGACGATTCGAGGGATCGTGAAATCTCTAAGGTATTACCCAGAATGTTTTCATAATCCTTTGGATACCATGGAGGACTCTTGAACTTATTATGGATTGCTTAATGAAATCATCCTCATAAATGAACAAATAGGAACCCATTAAGTTGTGATATAGGATTTGGTAGTTACTTTACAACTTGTTCTCCTGTTTTCTAGCATGCAATTTTAATTTCCTGCAGATTATATATATACATGTGCTACAAATGTTGGTCTTTCAGTTGGAGTGCGAGAAGAGGACTAGTACGCTTTTACATCTTTCAGTATTTTATTTTCCCTCATTTACTTTATTTTATTTTTCCTGCTCATAAATTTGCATGTATAAACAACAATGTTGCTCTGCATGTCAAAACGAAAACATTTAGGATAGCCACAAAACCAAAACTAAAATTAAAATTAAAACAAAATGAAGATAAAATTCACCGCCACAACAATCAAAATATAAGACAACTCAAAATTTAATCACAAACAAAATAAAATCTTAATTTCAACTAAATTAAAATGTCTCTTTGGATGATCAAGAATCCCTCATAGGAGGTAACATACTGTTGCTAAAGAGATTTCCCACTGTCTGGATGAAATTATGAAAATCATTCAGTTGGGTTTAGTAAATTCATCTAGACTACGTGAATCCGAAGAAAATAATGGTGTCATAACATGGGAACTGTGGGATCCTAACCGGTGCTTTATAATCAACTTCCCTCTTAATAAAACGTTAAGACACCTCAATGTAAATATTTTTAAATCACGACACTTCTTTCTTCTCAATTGACACTTCTAAAATTAAACATACTACGACAAGGAGCTTGGAGCAAACATTGTGGGCAGCACGACCATCTTCAACAGCAATGATTCCTTAGAAATTAACAAAAAGCCATAGGACTTCGAGGTAGTTTGCCTAGTGCAAACATAAACCCTCACTTTATCTTTTAGGCCTTTACACCTCGTGCAATATAAGCTCTAAACTCGTCATAGGAATTTGAGGTTGTTATCTTATATGACATAAATCCTCCCATCTTTCAGGCTATTCACATGATTGATATCAAGTGAATGTAAGTCCTAATTAATTAAAATTTGTAGAATGAAACATTAAATAATTACCTCGAATCGAAGCCAAAACATAGGATAGTTGGGAAGTCACCAAGATTCTTCTTGAATCTATAACTTTCCCTAGCTTTCATTCCTTTGGAATCCTACAATAACTATTCTGAAACTTGTGCCACTCGCCTATTGGAATTCCTACTACCACACACTCTTTTGGAAAATCCTACCTTTTAGAAGTCATGAAAATATTTTTTCCTGATCCAAAATCGAGAGTTTTTTTAGGTGACTTCGGTTATCCAAGATATAATTAACTATAATGGGCTTACCTTATAGGAAACTTAAAGACCTCATATTAGTATAAACCCTATCTAATTCTTTTGTATTAGATAGAAGAATTTGTCAGTCAACATAAACGGCTTGCAGACCAAATGAATGTCATGAATTCTTTAGATTATTTGATCAAGCCACACCACCAAGCAATTTATCCATTCTTCGGGATAGATACATAGGTTGTGGTGTAGTGCTTGATTATTTAAACTATTACATATATGAGATCGGTTTGATTTCATATTTTTAAATTAAAAATGAAATATTTTTCTTTTCCAAAATTTTATGTATATTTATATTTAAATTAAATAGAGACCTTTCAAATGGCCGACAGTCACTCCCGACTATGGAGCTTGACAGGCAGGTCACTGTTATGACTGAAGAGGTTCACTATCTACGTGAAGGCCAACAAAGAATTGAGTGGCGTATAATAGATGATCTTTGGGGTAATCAAACGGTGATTGTTTTAGTCGAGGAGGATAAGGAGGAGGATAAGGAGGAGAAGGAGTTTTTGTGTATTTTTAATTTATGAAATATTTGAACTTATATTAGTCAGAGTGTAGATGTAAAATTTTGATAATTTAGATTTTTTATAGTATCTTCCTTTTTAGTATTTATATTTTTAAGAGTTTTGAACTCTGATATAGTTGGATATAATATTTTTGTGATGTAGATTCATTGTTAATTTTGTTGTATTAAGGCATAACGCTTAGTCTCATTTTCCTGTTTCTAGACATAACTGATACTTCTGTCTTACCTTTACTGCTCGGTTGTTTTTGCTTATGATTATTTTTCCCACCATAACTAATCTTTGTAATGTCATTCATTTATTTGCAGATGGCCACAGGTGGTACAGGTGGTCAGCCACCTCATAGATCCCATGTTTTGGGGAGCCTTGAGACCACCTACAGTAGCAGGAAGAGGAGGTCTTCTACTCCTGTTGCTGCTTCCACTACTGCTACACCTTTTGTAGTATCTCCTCCCCCACCTGCTGCTACTTCACCTTTTGGGACTCCTCCTCTCATTGGATGTTACTACACCTCCTGTTACACCTACTCCCGCACCTGGCGCTACCTCATCTCATGTGACGTATATTGCTTCTGCACATAATCCCCTACTTGTTGCTGGCACACCAATTGAGCCTAGTTTATCAACTTCTGCCCCCCCTCCACCCTATGGTACACTTACTGGCAGAAGTACTAGTAAGTCATTTTAACATTGTATTACCTTTATTATTCATGTCATATGTTTTTTGGTAACTAATTTTTTTCTTAAGTAGATTCATTCTCCACAAGTTGTCCATCACTTGCATCACAAGTATTATCAAAAGTAGGTACGACGACCCATATCTATCATGGAAGCATATGCATGTAGCCACTTGAGACTTGTGGTTCATAGAGTAAGATACGATCACATAATTTGAGTTAAATTTGTAAATTTGATTTAATTTTTTATACTAACACATAGATTATTTTTAACATTACAGAAGTCCTTCACCTGGCTCCCAGAGCACCACTAGAAGATCCGCTGAATCTTCATAATTTGAGGTAGGTTTCTCTTTGCTGACATGTTCACAATAACCCGCCGGAGGGGTCAGCCGCCTGCCTGGATTGGTGAGGCGTTCTGAGATCAGTTGACTACAGCTTGAGCCTCTCCTGATTATGAGAGGAGGAGGTAGATGAATAGGCCGAACAGGGAGACGGACGGGGCTAGGGGAGCTACACTACATATTGTCGAATCAGTCCCCTACACGGAGCACTGCATGAGGCTGGTAAGATTTTTTTTAAAGATATTTAAACAATAACTCAATTATTGGATTAATTTTTAAGCTCTAACCATTTTTTTACACTACACAGGACAAGGAGTTAAGTCATGTTGCCTTCATTGTGGAGCTGCATGATCGAACTCATCAGCGTCCGGGGGCTGCATTGTGAGTCTCGGAGCATTACCAGCTAGTTGCCACAAGTTAAAAACCTTACTTAGCCGCTCAGGCTTAGACTTCTACTACCAGCAGTGGTAGTCAGTCTACCACTACGCGGTCTAAGTGCGAGCTTTGGACCCAGATGGTAGAGGGGAAGAAGGGGAGGGTTTATGGACTTGGAGCGAAGAGCATAGCCTTCGAGGCCGAGATCCCCCATGGTCCTGTTCTTAATTCTTCTTGATCCTCACTGCCAAAACAGGAGGCTTGTGTCAGGTAGGTAAAGCAATGAACAAAGAAATCCGCCAAATGCACGAGCAGATGATGGAAAGCAGACATAGAGACGAGAACTCTATTGTGTGCATGGCGGAGACCTTAGTCGATAGTCGGGGTATGCAGCCGATGACATCAGTGGAGAAGGAGGAGGAGGAGGAGGATGAAGATGATGAGCAGTTCTTTTTTTTTTTAGTTTATAAACATTATTTTGAACATTTGTTGTAGAATTTTTTGAATTAACTTTACTATTTTTATTTGGGATGATTTGTGACAATATATTTCTTTCATTAATAATACTTTTTAGAGATTTGATCTATGATATAGTTATTGCTTAATGTAGTATGTGATGTGAAATGTATTTTTGTACAAGTTGTGGAAATGTAATGAATATTTTAAAATTTTTTTGTGTTAAAGGTTTCTGTCGAATTTGTGTCTGTTTTCAGATGCAAAATCTGACGCAAAATCAATAATAATATTTTGACGTTATATGATATCTTCCATTGCATATTCGATGGTAATTCGACGCTAATATTTATCATTAGATATTTTTAGATATAAAGTTCAATGAATGCTTAGTATAAACAAATCAGACGCTAGTAAGACGCAACATCCTACACAAACTATTTGCATCAGAATATTTCGACAAAATTGGACATTAATAAAATTACCGAACCCCGATTTAATAGCAGAAAAATCAGACACAAATATGCTTAAGTCTTATATATTGATGGTAACCCTTAAATATATCGGTTTTGCATCCAATTTGTATCTGATCTAGCTGACGCAAATATGCTTAAGTCCTGTAGTGTGAGTCAGGACTTCAATTTTGGCCATAACCACCTCCCAAAATTCAAATCCCCCATTTTGAATTTTCCCTCAGTTTTTCCTTAGCTTATCCCACATTTTCTTCCACCCGCCCCGCCCCCAACTTAAACCCCTCATCCAAACTGACCCCCCCCCCACCCCACTTAAACTCCTCATCCAAACCAACCCCCCCCCCTTCATTGTTTCATGCTGTCTCTCACTTGCTCGAAACCCCACAAGACGTTTCTCTCCAAACAAAGTCACTCTCTCTCCCTCTCCTCTTCCTTCTCTCCTACACATGATGTGGAAATTCCTCTCCCTCTCACTTTCTCCCTCTCATCCTCACACTAACGTTGAGACTCTACATCAAGGAAGGCACATACACGCAAGTAGCCAAAAAAATCCTCAAGCAAAGGTATAAACAATCTCTCACTCCTTGTTTCAAAGTTTTTATATGAGATAGTTTAGTGAATTATCATGATAAAACCCTTTCTTTTACTTTCTTCTTCCATGGTTGAAGCTTTACGCTTCTCTCTCTCTCTCTCTCTCTCTCTCTCTCTCTCTCTCTCTCTCTCTCTCTCTCTCTCTCTCTCTCTCTCTCTCTCTCTCTCTCTCTCGCGCACCAAAATGAAGCATTTTTGCCTCATTTCTTCCTCCCCCTCTCCCTCCCTAACTCAAAACTCCTTCCCTCCCTAACCTGAAACCTCACTTAATATTACACTCATCTTCTCCTCCTTCACACCCTACCCAAACCAACACATAACCCTTCACACTCCACCCTACTTGAAACCTAACCCTAACCCAATGGTCTTCTCCCTTTCTCCCACCCAAAAAGAAAGACAAAGAAAACCTATCTTTACTTCAATATATATATATATATATATATATATATATATATATATATATATATATATATATATATATATATATATATATATACATATATATATATATATATATATTGAAGTAAACATAGGCAATTATCTAATGTTCATATATCATGCAATAGAAAAATTTTATGAGGTTTATGTTATCTTTCACTAAACAAAAAAAAATTCTATGTAATTTATATTCCAAGTAAATAGGAAAACCAATGTGCCTAAGTAGACGTCGCATGGAATAGAATATGTTTCCATGTGTCTATGTGTTAATCTTGCATTCCATCCAAAATAATATGGTAGTCTTATGTTTTTTGTAAGCAAAATCTCCATGTGTTAGGTGTATGTTTTAGGCTAGAAAACTCATGTGTTATTTAGTTAATTCAAAAAAGAAAAATTTCATGTGCTATATAATCTATGCAAACTAGAAAATGCATGTGCTTAGGAGTATGTTTCATGTTAAAAAAAATCCATGTGCTATGTGATTTATAATCCATGTAAATAGAAAAACCAATGTGCCATGGTATATGTCTCTCGCAAAAGAAAAAACTTTCATGTACTTATGTGTTAGTTTTACGCTCAATGCAAATTCCCATGTGGTAGCCTTATATTCATGCTAATTTCCATATGGTAGCTTTAATTCATGCAAATTTCCAAGTGGTAGATATATGTTCATGCAAATTTCCATGTGGTAGCTTTATGATCATGAAAATGTCCATGCTTGAGTTTATGTCCATGCAAAATTTCCATGTGGTGGCTTTATATTCATGCAAATTTTCATAGTTGGATTTATGTTCATGCAAGTAAGCAATGTTGGGCTTTATGGATTTTCTGGAAAGCATGTTTAGGATATCTAGCTGGTAAAATAAGTGTGCTTATGTGCTTGGAATGGGTTAATCTCCATAACTTAGATGTTTATGAAGCAAATTATAAAGTTCATATAGTTGAGTGGCGTTAGTTTATATATTTGAATAAACTTTTAAATCAATTATTCTTATAAAGGCTATAAAATTCAAAGGTGCTCTAAATAAATTATTTTATAAAAGCTATATAAATTTAAAGGTGCACTGGATGAACCATTTTTGTAAAAGCTTATATTAATCTCAATGTGCTCTAAAAGAAAGTATCTTTACCTAAATTTAAATAAGCCCTGAAAAGGAGGTATTAAATAAGTTTATATGTGCTCTAGCTTTTTAATTTCCTCTCATCTCTTTTCTCTTATTATTTGCCTCACTCATTCTTTCAATCGCTCGGTCGAATCACACACACTTCTATCTGCCTCCTCGTCTTTCTATGTTCTCTCTCTTTAATTTAATATATTTCTCAAGCCTCTCTCTCTTTATCTCTATGCCCTTCTCTCTCTACTTCACTTTTGCTCTCTCTATATCTCTCACTCCATCATTCCATGCTTATCTCCCTCTCTCTCCCTCACTCACTCTCGCTCTGTCTTACATTGTTGCCTTCTCTATTTGCCCTCTATTTCTTTTCTCTAACTTATCTTCCTCTTCTCTCGCTTCTCTCTCTATCACTCTTTCTTTCTCTTCTTCTCTCCCATACCTCCCTCTCTCTTGCACTCCATCTCTCTCTCTCTCTCTCTCTCTCTCTCTCTCTCTCATGGAACTCTTCTCTTTCTCAAACTCTCTCTCGCTCTTTTCTCTCTCTTTCTTGATCTTTCTCACTCACTTCTCTCTACCTCTATCTTACTCTCAATGTCCCTCTTTCTCTCACTCGCCCATCTCTCTTACCCTCCTAAATATAAATAAAACTTAGCACCCTTTCTAAAAATTAACAAAAAAAATATTTAGAAGAAACTCAGATAAAATTTTTTCAAAATCAAAACTTAATAAAAACTTTAACAAAATAGAGCCTTTTTTAAATAAAACTTGAATAAAAATGAAAATATTTTAAAGTGGAACTCAAGCAAATCCTTTTCAAAACCTAAAAAACCAAAATAAAACTTTTTAAGAAATGAAATTTTATCAAAACAAAAAAACAAGTCTAAACACAATCTTTTATTTTCTAAAAACTAAGACAAAATCCTCCTGTGAACTCATCAATTGTACAAATTCTCATACAAAAATTATTTGCAAATCTCATTGACTAGACAACTTATATTATATTTTTATAGAATTGGCCCATGAATAAACATGTTCTTATTCAAGAATTTAGGAACTATAAACTTAACTCTTACATATAAGTATTGAGTAATTTCATACTTACACAATTCTAACAATAGATTTACTAACATGCTTAATAGAATCATGGTGTGTGACAAAATGTATTTTACAAAATTATTTCTTTATATTTGTAACAACATTGAAAAAAAATAAGCATGTGAATGAAACTTAACGTGATCAGTACAAATATAAAATGCTTGAATAAAGCCTTTATTTAGCATGTAAGTTTCGACATATAATAATAAACCAAATACTAGAAGTCAAACCTAAGAGGAAAAATTAATGGAAAACAACCAATTAAGATAGAAAGCAATTGTTAAAACTTGAACCTCGAAGACCATGATTTTCGCAATAACTGATAAAAAAAGTGCTAAAACAATTCATGCATTATATATCAAACCTTAAAATAACTCTGAAAACCACCAACTTAAGTCACAGGAACCACCACTAGGTAGATCAACTATGAACTCTAGGTTAGCCAATTTAGAAACAAAATTCAGGATCACACATACCTTAGAATAGTTCAATCTAGAAACCTATGTTAGATTACTAAATATCCCTAGGTAATGCTAAGGACTAGAACCTATAGAAAAAACAATCTTACCACATTGGACTGTGTAGGTGCCTGAAGATGAAGTAATATATGGTTATTAATAAAAGCAGATCAAACCACCTAACAATTTTACCACCTTGGACTATGTAGGTGCCCTAAAGTAATACATGATTATTAATAAAAGCACATCAAACGACCTACTAGTAAAAAGGTCGACATTCGTCATCACAATGGTAATAGTGAAGACCTCTTATTATCATCTTAGTTAATACTTTAAGGATACCAATGCATCTGACTGGGGGCCCTACCCTAAAAATTAGGTTTGTTCACTCATTTAACCTTCTAATACAATCTAGTTTTATTTTAAGGTTAAGGCTTCACTTTCATCTAAGAAACTTCTAGCGTATCACTTCTTACAATTAAATATTCAAGAGTTTTAAGTTAATCTTTCTAATCAATCTCTTTTCAATGTGAATCAATCGATTCAAATCAACATTTTTAATTTAACCCCTTTTCAACTCAAATCAAACTAAACTCTTTTACTTAAAAATTAACCCTTTTCAAGACTTCCAAAAAATACATTTTCAAACTTCATGACTTTAAAACCACCTTTTCCAACTTTAAAATCATTCTAAAACCTTAAACTGTTTAAAATCTAAAACCATTTCAAACTTTAAAATCTTTTTCAAAATTTAAATTTTCAAACTTTCAAAAAAAACATAAAACCTTTAAAACCTTCATAACTAAAACCTTTTAAAACTTAAAACTTTTAATACTTTCAAATCTTAAAATTTATAACTTTTAAAACCTTCAAAACTCAAAACATTAAAAAAAAGCATTTAAGAATTAAAATTTTTCAAAAATTTTTGAAACCTTAAAACTTAAACTTTCAAATCTTAAACATTTAAACTTCAAAACCTGTTTGAAAACTTCAAAATTTCAAATATTTCAAATTTAAAACTTAAAATTTTCAAATAAACTTCAAAAAGACCTTAAACTTCAAAAAAATTTCAGATAATTTCAAATAAAGCTTATTACCTTCAACTTTAAGAAAATTATATAAATCAACTTTAACAACCCTCAAACAAATTTTTAACAATCTTCAAATAACATATAAACTAACAAACCCTGCTTAAGATAGACACTCTTTAACTCAAATAAGACCAACTAAAATTTTCATGTGAAGTGAATCGCCTAAATTAAACTCTTTAAAACCAAATATAGTCTCTCAAATAAAAAAATCAACTCCTTTCAACAAATTTAGAATTCTAATACCAAGGGCATGTCTTCTTTCCATGGTTGGCTAACCCTCTTCCTAAGTTTTTCCATGTCACGTCGTCATTGGACTATAAGTCCCAACTTTTCCAATCAAATCCTTTCAAACCCATGTGAGATCCTAAAACATCAATCTTTTAAGATACTTTAAAATCATATTTGATATATGATAATATTTTAATCAAGATTATTCTTAGGAGATAACTCCTGGAATGTAATTAACTATGAGAGCTTACTATCGTAGGGATCCCACACCCCAGAATAAAATAAATTCCATACTTTTCTAAGATATTGTGGAATTATTTGGTTACGTGAACACATAAATCTTAAAGAGTTTCCTCATCCAAATGGTTAGTTCCATTTTAAGATAATATTTCTATCATTTGGGGTAGCATATTATTATTCAAATGACGCTACCGATATATAGATAGAAATCTTTCAAAATCTATGATGAATACTAGAAAAGAGCCCCCAACCAATATCTCTTTCTCTTTTCCACCAACAATTCTCCCCACACAGTGCATAACAAAACAATTCTCGGCTAATATGCATAGATATAGACACAAGGACACAAATATAATACGCCTATCTTTTAAAATATAGAACACAGACATGCATTATACATGCACACACACACACGTATATTTTAAATAATATATACTAGTCATTTAAATTAAAGAAATATGAAATAGATAAAAAAATAGCCATCAATATTAGTCATTCAAAATCATGCCTTCTTACTATGAAATCGAAACAAAAATTTCAGCTGCGCCTTTTAATTGATCCACGCAAGCAATGACCTCACGAGCCACCTCTCCTTCAACCTTAAAACAATTAGCATTCCATTGTCGTCAATATTCCATGGTGGAACGCCATGGGCGACCATGGGCGACCACGGAGAAGTGCAGCTGCTATCACTTTATATAACTAATGTATAAGCAGCTGCACTTTTTAATTAGATCCACGCAAGCAATGACCTCACGAGCCACCTCTCCTTCTACCTTAAAAACAATGAGCATTCCTTTGTAATTAATATTCCATGGTGGAGCGAGATGGGCAACGAAGGAGAAGTGCTGCTGCTATCTTGGCGACCGAGCGTTTTCGGGCTGAGGGTTCAGATAGCTTTGCAGGAGAAGGGCGTTGTGTATACTTACAGGGAGGTGGACATCTTCCAGAAGAGCAAAGAGCTCTTAGAGTCAAACCCGATTTACGATAAAGTTCCAGTTTTGATCCATGACGGTAAAGCTGTCTGTGAATCTCTCATCATCCTGGAGTACATCGACCAGGTCTGGGACCAGCAGAGTCCTCTGCTACCTGCTGATCCTTACCGGCGAGATTCAGCAAGGTTTTGGGCTGATTTCATCAGCAAGAAGGTGCTCTTTCTCTCCCTCGCTGGTCGAACGTGTGCCGGAGTTAGATGTGACTCAGATGAGAATCGGTGGTATTGGGGTGATATTGAGATGAATATCACCTCAATATCAACAATCCAAACATACGACCACCGCACGTAATTAGGTCTACCAAAACTTTTCGTTGTTCGCAAACAGTTCATGTATAGCTCGTTAAGAAGCTCGTGTTTGGCTCGTTTGCTAAGTTAACGAGCTGAACACGAACAAAAATTTGCAAGATTTGTTCGTTCGTATTCAGCTCATTTTAACTTGAAATACTATTCATCAACTATATATACATACATACATATATACATACATATATATATATATATATATATATATATATATATATATATATATATATATATATAGATTTATATTGATGAGTATAATTTTTAAAAAATTTAATCGATTAAGGAGAAAGATTTTTAATCAACTAAAAGTATTATTAAGAAAATAGAATAAATATTATTAAATTAGATTCAAATGATGTTTAAATTTAAACAATAATTTTTAAATCTTGTTTCAACCCTTAATATCTTATGGTTACGTGATTAGAGTTGTCAAAACAACTCTTTGTTTGTGAACAGCTTGTGTTCAGCTCGCTAAGCAAATGAGCCGAACACGAGCTGAGCCTGGGCTCAGATGTGTTATGCTCGTTTACACCCCTACACGTAATATCGCTCCTCTTTCAATGCTCTTTAGTTTAATTTGAAATTAAAAGGAAATTAAGTGATTTGTTGTTATAATAGATTTACGATAGCGGGAGAAGAATAAGGCACGGCAAGGGAATGGAAAAAGAAGAAGCCAAGGAGGAGTTTATAAGGAACCTGAAGCTACTGGAAGGTGAGCTGGGAGAGAAACTCTACTTCAATGGAGACAGATTTGGATTTTTTGATATTGCTCTTATTACATTCTCTTGTTGGATCCACACATATGAGACATTTGGGGGCTTTAGTGTGGAAAAGGAATGCCCTAAGCTGATGATTTGGGTGAAGAGATGCATGGAAAGGGAGAGTGTGGCAAGGACACTTCCACCTCCTCTAGAGGTCTATGAGATTGCCTGCATGGTGAAGAAGAAACTAGGGTTTGAGTAGTATGCAACTGTTCTTTTTTTTTTATAAAAGGAAAAAAGTTATACTGCAAATTATTGCCTTTCTATTAATGTGTTTATGATTTGAATGGTGTTGTGATATTTAAATAATCATTTAACAAGTTATCAAGGTTTTTTAGGGGGGGTTGTTTGGGATTACTTTAAATTTTTATTTATTTTTATTTTTTTTAATTAAATTTTGTTTATATTTTTATATGAAATAAAGTATATTTTGTATGTTATAACACTTTATAGTTTTTAGAAACACTCAAAAATAATTTTTGGATGTCTTTAATGCATTTAAAAACATACTAGTTTGTTTTTTAAAACAAAAAATAAAGATAAGTCAATAAACAAGTATGTCTTTGAAATAAAAGTAAAAATTAAAAACAAATAACAAACGACAAAAGTGATTACAAACAAAACATTAGCTTATGATTTTGGATGGTGTTTCGTTACTTTTTGATATAACATTAGTGGTAGACACTAGACGGTCCTTGAATTTACACTACCAAGTAAAAAAACACAAATATAGAGCGATGTTAGACTTAGGAACATGGGAAAAATGAGGGAACATAAAATTTTCATTATCTAGGAATCCTCCATTGTATAATACTGATAACCCTATTTCTACAGGGTTCGTTTATATGTTAAAAATAATATATTATATATAAGAATCCTAAGAGATCTTTTGGTAATTTCTCTTTTTTCTATATAGTGTATTATAATTAATATTCTCCTAATAATGTCTTATATTAGTAATTATCCCTCTTTTCCTTGAAGATGACACTTTAGTTGGTCAACTCGGTTATGAGATAAGTTGAACTTCTTGGGCGACTTGATCTCATGAAAGAGATATCTCCTACGCAAATTTTTTAGCTGCCTTAGTAGTGCATCTCTATGCTAATCACTGAGGGGTACTATCCAGTAGGATTTCTTAGCGAGTTCATTTGTCAAGTTGATCTAGTGGAGCTGTTTTCAATAATGTGCTTTCGGTTGTACATATTTAATTCCCCCATTATCTTATCTCTTTGGCAGCAATTGTTGCAAAATGAATAAGAGAATAATAATCTCTGATTGTATGTAAAATAAATATTAATATAACTATCCTATTTTAACAACTCCTTTGAAATTTGGGTCCTCCATCATAGCCTTAAACACAGAGGGGCTGCGAGGAGGTTTGCTAGTTGGATCGTCCCTATTTCTTAAAACTTTCTTTTCTTCTCTCGAGATTTTTTTAATTTCTTTTAGGCTTCACTTTTCACTCTGAGAATCAAGAATATCTTGAACAATAAATTGCAATTTCAATGGTCCAACTCATTAATGGGTTAATTATAAAACATAGAATGAAAAGTAGATTTGAGAAAAGAAAAAAAAAAGTTGAGGTCATGGAAGATGAGTGGATTCCCGGAAGGTGAATTATATGGAGACTTTAGCCTAATGATTTGTTAACTCCTATGGAAGTTCAGTGGGGGTGCCCATCATTTCTACGAAATAGCCATCAATGTTGAATTCATTTTTGTTTAAGGTGAAGGGAATGGGAAGCCTGTCTATCCCTTCACAAATTTGACATAGGTTAGAAGGTTTAAGAAAAATTTACAAAATTTAAAAATAAGAGTATTAGGAACGAGAAAGAAATTGAATTATTTTTATAGTTTGTTTCATCTTCAACAAGCTCATGAGAGGTGATCAGGCTCTTAACTGGCACACCCAAATGGAGAAAGTTTGTACGTTAAACTTGATGAGTGATTTGCCTTTCCAAATGGGCAAATTGACCCTTCCATGGATTGGTACACTGGTTTAGGAAAGACACCTCCCTTTGCATACCATCTGAAAGGAGTCATTAGTTCTGCCTCACTAGAAAAGATGATGATCCAAAAATGGACCAAGAAACTTGCTGGTTCACTGCTATATGAGTACAAGTGGTGGCATGAAAGTTCTCTTTCTCTATAGAAATATCCCATGAAAGAATGGCAAGGAAGTAGCTTGAAAAAGGAGCTCAATGAGCTGACAAAGAAGTCTCAGGCCGACAAGGTCACTATGGGTCGGCATCACAAGTTCTTAGATAAATGCTAAAAAGAATTAAAGAGTATTATTTACTACTACTATGGTGGTCGACTTGGTAGAAGCTCATCCACAACGAGTTGTTTATTCAAAAGGATACCTATTGGTTTCACTTTTGATTTCGTATACGTTTGGTGTCCGCTCGAATGATACGGGAATGTGTTCATTCTACTGTGGTCCAAGACATCCAGTCGGACCTACTGGTATGTGCTTCGAGCACGAGTCCAGGACCACTACCGATTCATCCCAACTTGTAAGAGCTCGCCAGCGGGTGACGATGATTCTGATACGGGACATATTTAATGTCTATTCTGGTATTTAGAGACCATGCTATGTCCATTTGGAGTCTCTCGTAGTCAAGGGCTGTCACAAAACTCTCCTGAACTCATGATAGAAAAATCGAGGTTCAAATAAACCTATTCGCACGGGGACTCGGAATGCCTGTTGGCACTAAAATCCTTGAAATGAAACGTCCAAGTTTGTTCATTTTTAAGATATGGGATTTCCTATGGCTTTCGGATTAGTAGAAACATTCCCATGGACATCCAAACGCAAAATTGGGTTTTTCACCGTTCATGCCTTTTTTGACCATGGGAGGTGATTTTTGTTAAGTATGGCTCATATACCGGAAGTTGGAGTCTCTTGGAATGAAGAGATGTGTCTCTTAGAATGAAGAGATGTGTCTCTTAGAATGAAGAGATGTGTCTCTTGGAATGAAGATGTGTGTCTCCTGGAATGAAGAGAAGTGTCTCACGGAATGACGAGGTGTGTCTCCTAGTGAAAAGGAGTGTCTCTTGGATTTAGTGGGTTGGGGGGAGCGAAGGCGAGTTAGTAATTTATCTGTGGGTTTTTTCTATAAATAGATGTGTAAACCCATGGGTATGAATTGAACCGAACTTTGTAACTCCTCTGAAATAGTGAATTCGCCGCTCTGCTCTCGAGGATGTAGACATTTTTGCCGAACCTCATTAAATCTCTGTGTTTTCTTCTGGTTTTGTGTCGATTCTGTCTTTTCTCCGCCCTAATTTAAGGCTTCCTCGATTTGGCTATTCACCTTGGTCAACGCCAAAATAAGTGTTATATTTTGAGCAGTCTGTCACACATATCGGGGTCTATTTGTTCACCTCATTTTTTATCGACTCTTTTTTTGTTGAAATTTTCATCCATCCTTCCTTAGGTGGATGTTCCATACAAAACAAGGATATAAGCCTGTCGGCATATTTTTAGGTTTGTGTGTTGTATTTTGAAAAGGGGGGTCGCCTACAAAAGTTGTCGGCGAATTTTATATTTTAAATTTAATTTAAATATATATATAATTTAGAAAGTAGCATTTGATTTTGAAAATAATTTTAAGTTTGAAAATTTTAAGATACGAAATTGAACCGATCTCACATCCTAAACAGTTTATATAAATGAGCATTGCATCACAAACCGTGCATCTATCCCGAGGAATAGACACGCTGCTTGGTGATGGGGCTCGATTAAATAAACTAGAAGATTTGTGACATCCTTTTGGTCTGCGAACCAATTTTATAAGCCGACAAGTTCCCCTGTTTAATATAAATGAATTAAGCAGGGTTTATATTACTTGGGTTTTTAAAGTTCCCTATAAGGGCAAGCCCCTATAGTTAATTACATCTTAAATGACGGGAATCATTTAAGAAAACTCTCGATAATGATCAGTGGTTTTGCTCTCAAGAATTTCAAAGTTTAAGGTTTTCAAATGATTGAATTTTGAAATTTCAATAGGGAATGGATCAAATTTAGGACAATTTATTTTGGGAATTCAAGGGAAGAGAAGTATGAGAAGTTGAGGATCCAAGAAGAATCTTGGCAACTTCCCAAACTATCTTATGGTTTGGTTTCAATTTGAGAATTTACTTAATATTGCAATCCTGCCAATTTTAGTTACTTAGGACTTATATTTATATGACATGATCATATAAATAGCCTCGAAGATGTGAGGGTTTATGTCGTACCAAACGACTATCCCAGAGTCCTAAAACAGGTTAGGGCTTAATTTGCATAACATGATTATGCAAATGCCTAACGAAAAGCTGAGGATTTATGTTGCACTAGGCAAACTACCTCGAAGTCCTATGACTTTGTTATTTAATTCTAAGAAAGTTTTGCTGAACTAGATTCAAGTTTTGCTAATGACGATGGCTGTGCTGCCCACCATGCTCCAAGCTCCTTGTTATTGCAGAGGTTTAGTTTTAGAAGTCATAAATCAGGAGATGAGAGAAGTGTTTTGGTTTAGAAAAAATCTTAAAATCTAAATATTTTTAATATTTTAATTAAAACAAATCTTAAAGTTGTTTAAACATAACCGATTAAGATCCCACTGTTCCGTCATCCCGACACCGTTATTTTCGTCGAATTCACTTAGTCCAGATGAATTTGCTAAGCTCAACTGAATGAGTTCCACACTTTCATTTAGACCGTGGGAAATCCCGTTAGCAACACGTGGGTTACATCATCTGAGGTATTCTCGATCATTCAACGAGACGTTTTAATTTAGTTGCAATTGTAGTTTTGTTGTTATTTTTTTGATTAAATTTTGAGTTGTTTTATATTTTTGAATGTTGTGGCGGTGAATTTTATCTTGCAATGACTTTTAATTTAGTTTTGGTTTCAGTTCAGGGACTATCCTAAAGGTTTTGGTTTTCATGCAACAGTCTTATTTATCATGCAAGAAAAAGTAAAGCGCAATGCATGTAAGTAAATTGCAATAAAGTAAATTGCAATAAAATAAAAGCGTACTTGGAGGGTCTTCCCGTCATCCCAAGCTGCACTTAAAACACATGTTAGAGCATTTAAACATATTTTTGCAAGAAATACCTAGGTAAAGTTAAGAGAAATAGTTTTGGTTATCTACCAGAATCCTAATCCTATTGCTAGTCATCTCCTATGACGTCTAGGTTGTTGTATTTTGTTTATGGATGGTTTTCTTCATCAAAGAACAATTAAATTCAATAGTTCTTCTAAAACACCCCATCATATAGAGGAAGTGTTTAAGACGAATCTTAAACATCTTTTCAATACTTCTGGGATTATTTTGAGTTCAAATGAATTTTATTGTATTGATGAATTAATCATCAAAGGATTTTAATTTTGTTTTGTTTCTTTTCTTGCTCATTGAACTTAGGACATTTGAATATCTTATGTGTGAAGTGACATTTCACTTAATACTCTATTTAAGAGTTATAATAATTAAAGCCTTTAAGGGCAAGTCGGGTTGTTGAGAATTTTAATCATTCTTAATTTAAAGTTTGAATTAATGATTTAAAGTGATTTATTTTAATTATGAGGTTTTAATTAATAATTTTAAGTTTAGAATAGTGTTCAAATTATTTTAGATTTAATTTAAATCTTTAAACTTTCAATTATCTTAGTATTTCAGATTGATGTTTATGTTTTAAATTTACTTAGATAGAAAGATGTGTTGAAATTATTGATATGTTTTGATTTAACTCTTAATGATTTCATTTAGGTTTGTTGTTAAGTGATGTTAATTTAATTTAATTTAATTTAATTTGATTTAATTTAATTTAGTTTAATTTTATTTAATTTAATTTAATTTTAATTTAATTTTAATTTAATTTTAATTTAATTTTAATTTAATTTTAATTTAAATTTAATTTTAATTTAATTTAATTTAATTTAATTTAATTTAATTTAATTTAATTTAATTTAATTTAATTTAATTTTAATTTTAGTTTAATTTAACTTAATTTTAATTTAGTTTAATTTAATTTAATTTTAATTTAATTTAATTTTAATTTAATTAGTTTTAATTTAATTTTAATTTAATTTAATTTTAGTTTCAATATTTTAAATTTAATTGTTAAGGTGTTAATTTAATTTAATTTAAACTTTTACTTGATCGAATTTAATTTAATTTAATTTAACTCCAAGATTTTAAATTTGATTTTTAATTATTGGACCATTTAACATTTTAAGCTTTAATTCATTTAAGGGTTATCTTCTTCTAATTTTATTTAATTTGGATTATTATTTTAATTTTTAATTAAGAACTAAATATTATTGAAGTGACTTATTTAGGGATTTTTAAATTAAAGAATAAATATCCTCTTAATAATATCCTTATTTTAATAATCCAAATTTAAATATATATTCTTTCCAAAATTTAAATTATTTAATTAATTAGAGTTTCATTTTGATATTTTCAAAGTGTTTAATGGGTTTCTACCCTTTTAATTTCCCTAAGTTTCAATCATCCAAGAGAAAGTTAAAATCAAATATTTTACCCTCCATTTTGATTAAACCTAAAGTTTTAATTAAGGGTTAAAATTCTTAATTACCTTTATGCCCTTTTAGGCTTATCTATTTCATAACTCACTAAATTGAGCTCAAATGAATTTGAAATTTTTATTTCAGCTCATGCACATGTCAATTAAGACATTAGAGGAGAAAATGTGATTTTTCTGACTTTAATTTATTTATATAATTATTTTTAGTAGAAAATAGAGGTTTTCAAAGAAAATTCAACAACATGACCAAGGTAAAGTTTATGTCCCTAAGAAAATTATGTAATGTTTCTAATGACCAGAGGACCACTTAGACCAATTTTTGTGATTTTTTAAATTATATTTTATTTATTATAATTATTTTGAGTTTTAGAGTATTAATTAATTTTAAAATAAAATAAAAATTGAAAAATAGATTTTATATTTTTCTTAAATTTCTCTAACCTCAAGGAGTCTAGAGAAATAAATTTTATAATTTTCTGATTTTTCTTTGATTTATTAGAATTATTTTAGTGAAAAAAGTTGAAAATTCATTTTTTAATATTAAAATTACATTAAGCCTTTAAAATTCAATATCTTATCCTAGGGACTTAGGAAAAATATTTGGTTTGTTACTAAGTGATTAGGATTCAAAATTTGACATTTTTATGATTTTTAATATTTTTGTGATTTTTATTATTTTTTTTATTATTAAAATATTAAAATATTGTGAAAAATTAACTTTTTTAGAAAATTCCAATTTATTTTTCCTGAACTCTCATAATATCATAGAAGCACCAAAACCATTTTTGTGAATTTTTGAAAAGTATTTTTGGAGTTATGAATTTTTGAAGTTCCATTTTGCTTATGAGGCTTAATTAATCCATTTGGTGGGGTTAATCAAGTCCAATTGATTTTAAAATTTTATCTAAGGTTCCTCTGACCCTAAAGAGCAATGGAGAATTGTTTTCAAGTCAATTTAGTGTGTGGATAACCCTAATTAATTCAAATTCAATTTTGGGAGTTTAGGCTAATTAAGGTTATTATGAATGAATTAACTCAAAATATATTTTTCATAGGGTCCCCTGGTCCTAAGAAACATCACCAAATTTTTCTAGAATTTATTTTACAACATACTAATTATTGGAATTAAAATACCTAAAACAGTGACATGAACTTGAAAAATCAATAACTTTTCACAGAGACGGCCTCTGACCTTGAAAAATTCAGGGAATGTTCCCAAGATCAGAGGCTTCAAAAGCCCTATGGTCTCATGCCATGGTGAATTGTCTATACAAATGGAGAATCAAAACATTGGAAACAGTAAATAAATTATTAAAAAAATACTCATCCAATTAACTTGATTCCTTTTCCACATTAGTCTCCTCTGTTCACTGAGCAAGAGGGTATTTTTATTTTATTTTTGTGATTTTTCTATGCAAAGATATGAATTTTTGAAGTTCTGGTATTTAACTAAATCCAAAAAATCCTAATTTTCTACTTATCCGACTCGGCGCCGCGTCATCCTTGTCCGGATCGAAAGCCCACGTGTCGCTCTATGACTCGGCGCCGCCATCTGAGTCAGCGCTACGGGGGCCCGCGGTTCACGTAACATTCCCTGGTCCGGCGCAATCTGAACCGTCCGCTCGATACATGCGCAATCCAACGGCTCCTGGTCATCGTCTACGACTGGTGTGCACCCGTGATCGTCCACACTCAAACCCTAATATCTCTCTCGATTCTCAATGGATTTTCGAGTTCTTATACTCTATGGATTCGTCTTGAAGAGATGAACACATCCATACGGTTTATAAGCTATGAAATTAACTCAAAAAAATGGAGAATTGCTGGAAGCTCGGGAGGGAGAAGAGGTCAATACCTTTGCTCTGAGAAGTGAAGCTTCAATCAGAGAGTTGTGGCACCTTCGATTGAACCCAAGGAAGCTCCAGATGAAGTCTCTGGCTCTGGGGAATTGTCTAAGTATGAAAGTGACCGGACCCGATTTCAAAGCTTGGAGGCTGGAGCAACCGGGTGGCTCTGGAGAGGGGCTTTCACCTGGGAACTCCTTCTCTTGGTCCCGTGCGGTTGTGGGTGAGTTTAATTTGGACTTGGTGGAGGTTCCGGAGATGTCCTAGTTTTTGGGTGGATTTTCAACTCGAAATCGAGCTCGTTAATGGGGTTTAGGGCAAAGGAACACCTGGAGATCAACTCGCTCCGGGTTAGGAGAAGGTCTCGGAGCAATTTTGGCAGAGTTTCCTTAAGGTCTGGTTCATCACCTTGTTTGGCCGAGAGGTGAGTGGGTTTAAATAGAGGTGGTTGGAAGGCATCCCAGGGGGGTTTAATGGCTTGGATCAACTGCCTTGGCCAAGGGAAGAACAGCCACAGTGGCCATTGGGCATGGGATAGCTCAACAAGTGAAATTTGAAATTTTAGCTCACATGGAGCTCTCGGCCATGGTGTTTTCCGGCGGCTCGGTGGCCGGTCGGCCGAGGTCGGGTCACCGTTATCATCGGGGAGGTCGGTGCTTCGAGGTTTGTGAGTTCAATTGGCAAATGCCAAGTGTAAAGGAGTTGAATCAAAGTGGAAGGGGGAAGGGCTCATTTTGGGATTGGTTTGGTCAAATGCATGCTTTAGGCTTGGTGCACCTCCCCAAGGCCTGATTTTGGGCTTAGGGAAATCAGTGGGTTCAGCCAAGAGAAGGTGGTGAAGTCCCCATCCATGAATATTTAGATTAATCATGGGTTAGGGTGTATCATTAAAAGGGTTAAAACCTTTTTAAGGAGGTTTAAAAGAGGCTCCTTCTTTTGCAATTAATGGCATGGTGATGTGTAAAGGGGCTCCCAAGGCTTGCATATGGCTTATGCATGGCTCCATGGCTCCATTTGGCTTAGGGGTGGCTTGGCTTAGTTTCATGAAAATGGATTTTAAGGATTTTTGGTATTTAGGGGTAATTTGGCACATGGCTTAGTTTAGAAAAATTCAATGATGAATTTGAAACATAGGGAGTGATTTAATTAAATGGATGATGAGATGAAAGTGTCATGTAGGCTTTGGATTGATTTTGGGCTTTTTGAAATCATTTTGGATGGGCTTTTAAAGTGGTTTAAGGAAGTGGGCTTTTGAATTTAAAGTAAATTTAGGATGAAAATTTTGTAAAGGATTGTGCCAAATAAATGTTGCAATTGGTTTAGGCATGTGTCATGAGTGATTTGAAACAAGTTTAAAGTGATTTTGAATTGAATTGGGTTTAATTTGGGCTTTTTAGTTAAAGGGGCCAAAGTGGGTCAAGTTAGACTAACTTGGGTTAAGGTTGGGCTAATGTTGGATTTGATGTAAAATTAATGTTGAAAAATGTTTATGGGAGTGTTACAAAGAGTTTTCAACTTTGGTTGGGCTCTAATTTTGGGATTTGGGCCCATTTGGGTTAGGTTTGGGCTTAGGTCAATTTAAGGGATTTTGGTTTTGGGTTAGGTTTGGGTGGAGTTTAGGTTCAAATTTTGGGCAAATCAAGTTAGTTTTTTATTTATGGGGATGTTAGGAAGGTTTTTAGAAAAGATTTGGGGCCAATTGGGGTTGAGTTGGGTTGACATTGGGTCCACTTGGGTTAAGAAATGGGTCAAATTGGGAGTTTTGATAAAAGTGGGGTAAATTGGCAAAATTGGTCCATGGTGCAGTTGAGAAAAATGAAATTGGGAATATTTGGGATTTTCTGGAATTTTCTGGGAATTTTTAGAATTTTTTTGGATTTTGGGGTAGAATGGTATTTTGGTAGTTTTGGGGGACATAGGGGGTATTTTTGGAAATTTTGGTATTTTTTGCCAAAGATGGTCAATTTGAGTGGTGGGAAGTGTTTAGGGCTAATTTTGAGGAATCTTGGGTAATTTAGGTAATTTTGCAAATTTTTGGTCATTTCAAGAGTATTTTGTAGGTTTGGTGGGTCCGGGGCCCCGAGGGTCAAAAACTGAAATTTTGGAAAAATGAAGATTGATCAAGTGTGAGTGAAATTGAATCATTTTGGTTGAGCCATGAAGCCATATTAAGCTCATATGAGCCATGAGAGGACTCATTTGAGGCATTCACTATGTTGTTTCTAACCCTCTCAGCCAGGGGCTTAGGGGTTAAGGACCATCCATATGAATTACCTACATGAGTCAGGAAGTCAAGTTGGGTGAGAGTGTGGTTTTAGGACTTGGAATGTGTGTGAGAGTGTAGTGTATGTGCAAGTCGACCCTCACTGGACTGAGCCAACCAGGGTATTCCTAAGGCCAAAAAGTCCTATAGGGAACTCATCCTTTAAACCTCCACATTTGATTTCAACCCTCTAAGTGATTTAGGGGTTTACAATCAAACTTATGGGGTTTGCAGGGAGTTAAGAGGTGTTTAAATTTATAAATGGTGGGTGTCATCTCTAATCCTCTAAGATTAGTCAAAGGAAAAGCCTAAGGCTAGATCCTAAGTACTAAAGAGAGAAGCGAAAGACCTCACCAAAATTAAGGTCAACAAAGCCTTAAAAGAATCTCACCCAAAATCCTTTTCAGTATAGGTACACCACTATTGGCATAGGTACGCCATTCATTCTCCTTTCGTATGCCCAAAGCAAAAGCTCGACATTTTTGTGCCACTTTTAGGAGAAAGTAGGTGTCCAAAATGTTCTAACTATGCCCCAATATCAGTGTAGCCAAGTCAATTTGACATAGCTATCCCATCCTCTATGCCACTTCGAATCGGAGACAGAGCTTAGTACCTCCCTAACAAGTGCCTAGCAGTCTCCCACCACGTGTGCCCACCATCCAAGCAGAGAAGCTAGCACCTTAGCGCCTCCCCCATACGATTCCTATTCGCCTCCCAACTGAAGCCTCACTTTGGCTTCTTCCCACTCAGATTTGAAGCTCCAATGCTTCCCTCTCCCGAATAGTTTCCTCATTCTTCTTCCATTGGAAGGACACCTCACCCTCACGCTATCTCACTCATGCTCTCTCCCTCTCAGCCCCCCACACTCTTAGTATTTATTTTACTCTTCTCCTCTCTGCTCGCTACCACTTTTGAAACTCCCATCTTTCTCCATTCATTCTATTCCTACTCAAGACTGTTGACCTCATTTTTGATGAGGTCTTCTCTTCTTCTCTTTAGTACTTAGGATCTAGCCTTAGGCTTTTCCTTTGACTATCTTAGAGGACTAGAATTGGGATCCACCATCTAGAATTTCAAACCACTTCTTAACTCCCCGCAAACCCCACAAACTTGACTCGTAGACCCCTAATCACCTAGAGGGTTGAAATCAAGTGTGGAAGTTTAAAGGATGAGTTCCTATAGGACTCTTTGGCCTTGGGACCGCCCAGGTGGCTCGGTCCGATGAAGGGGCCGACTTACACACACACTACACCTATACACTACACTTTCACACACCTCCTAAAAACACACCCATACCCAATTTGACCTCCCGACTCATGCAGGTGATTCACATGGATGGTCCTTAACCCCTAAGCCCTTGGCTAAGAGGGTTAGGAACAACATAGTGAATGCCTCAAATGAGTCCCTTCATGGCTCATATGAGCTTGATGTGGCTTCATGGCTCAACCAAAATGATCTCATTCCACTTACATTCACCCAATCTTCAATTTTCCAAATTTTCAATTTTTGACCCCCGGGACCCTACACCCGCTTAGCCTACCCAAAACCCTTGAAACCCCCCAAAATTTGCAAAATCACCTAAATTACCCAAAATTCTCCAAAATCAATCCTAAACATTGCCTCACCAATCAAATTGATCATCCATACCCAAAAACACCAAAAATTCCAAAAATACCTCCCAATACCCTCCAAATACCCAAAATACCCCTCTTAGCCAAAAAATCCAAAAATTCAGAAAATTCCCAGAAAATTCCAAAAAATCCCAAATATTCCCAATTTCATTTTGTTCAACTACACCATGGGCCAATTTTGTCAATTTACCCCACTCTTATCAAAACCCCCAATTTGACCCATTTTAACCCAAAATGAACCCAATGTCAAACCAAACCTACCCAATTGACCTAAATTCTGGTCCAATTCAATTCTAAACTTCAATTCAACATCCCCAACACCAATCTAGACCCAATCCAAGCCCAATTTGATTGGCATTGGGATCCAATTTCACTTTTGGCCTTAAAGCCCAATTTGGACCCATGACCCAAACTTAGCCCAAACTCACCCAATTCAACTCCAATTAACCCCAAATCTTTTCTAAACCTTCCTTAACATCCCCATAAACAAAACACTAACATGATTTGCCCAAAATTTTGACCCAAACCCCACTCAAATTCAACCCAAAATCAAAAAGCCCAATTTTGACCTAAACCTAAACCTAGCCCAAATAGACCCAAACCTCAAAATCAAAACCTAACCTAAGCCAAAACCTCTTTGAAACACTCCCATAAACATTTCCCAACATTAATTTTACATCAATTTCAACTCTAGCCCAACTTTGGCCCATGGTAGCCCATTTTGGCCCACCTTAGCCTCTTTACCAAAAGGCCCATATCCAACCCAATTCAAACCCAAATCACCTCAAATTTGTTTCAAACCACTCATGACACATCCCTAAACCAAACTCAACAATTATTTGGCCCAAGCCTTTACCAAAATTTCATCCCAAAATCCATTTTAAAATTCAAAAGCCCACTTTCCTAAACCATTTTAAAAGCCCATCTAAAACCATTTCAATGAGCCCAAAATCTACCCTAAAGCCCACATGACATTTCCCCTCATCATACTTTCAATTAAACTCAATACCTAAGTCCTAAAATCATCATTAAGCCATTCCAAATCAAGCTTCATGAAAATTCTCCACCAAAATACCAAAATTCCTAAATTCTATTTCCATGAAATTGACTAAACTTTTCCCAAGCCAAATGGAGCCAAATGCAAGCCATGAACAAGCCACATGAAGCCATGGAAGGTTTGACATGTGATCAAGCCATTAATGGTAAAAGGAGGAGCCTCTTTTAAGCCCCCTTAAAAAGGTTTTAACCCTTTTAATGCTTCACCTTAATCCATGATTAATCAAAATATTCATGGATGGAGACCTCACCACCTTTGACCAACTGACCTAACTTATTCTCTCCGCCTAAAACCAGGTCATGGGGAGGTGAACCCAACCCAAACACATGGGTTGACCCAAACCAAGCCAAAATGGCCTCTTCCCCATTCCATTCCAAGCCATCCCCTTTACACATGGCATTTGCCAATTGCCTACACTAAACCCCACATCCGACCCACTCGAACAAGATGGTGACTAGTGCTCGGCCGGCCGACCACCGTGTCGCCGGAAAACACCATGGCCGAGACCTCGGGAGGAGCCAAACTTTGGAATTCCACCTCGTTGAGTTGCCCCATGCCTAATGGCCACCATAGCTGTTCTTCCCATGCCCGGAGCAGCGATCCCAACCCTCGCCATCCCCGCGAGGCTCTCCAGCCACCTCTATTTAAACCCGACCCCCTCACGGCCATGAAAGAGAGTTGCAAAACCTTGCCGAAACTCCGCCAAAATTGTTCCAAACCCTACTCCACACTTAGAGCAGTTGATCCCCAAGTGTCAATTTGCCCTAATCCCCACCGACGTAATCCATTTCTCAATTGAAATTTCACCCAAAACCGGGACATCTCCTCACGATGAGCCAATTCCCAAATTGATTGGTCCTACACCTTCACCGGACCAAGGAAGAAGTTTCCCACCGAAAGCCCCATCTCCAGAGCCACCCGGTTGCTCCGACTCTCCAAGCTTTGTGATCGGCCGTGGTCACTTTCATAGCTAGACAATTCACTGTGCCAAGGACTTCATCTGGAGCTTACTTGGACCCAATCGAAGGTGACACAACTCTCAGATCGAAGCTTCACTTCTCTGAGCAAAGGTATGGACTCCCTCTTCTTCCCGAGCTTCCAGAGATTCTCATTTTAATTTGAGTCAATTTAAATGCATGTTTACCGTATGGATGTGTTCGTCTCTTCAAGACGAATCCATAGAGCGTAAGAACACGAAAATCCATCGAGAATCGAGTGAGTTCTTAGGGTTAGAGTGTGGACGGTCACGGGATCGCACCCGCCGTAGACGATGACCGAGAACCGTCGGATCGCGCGTGTATCGGATGGACGGCTTGGATCTGCGTCGGACCGGCGAGATGGTGCGTGAACCGCGGGGCCCCGGGCAGCCGAGTCGGATGGCGGCGTCGAACTGGGAGCGCGCCGCGTGGTCGTTCGGAGATGCCGAGGATGACAGGGCGCCGCGTGGATAAGTAGGAAATTAGGGATTTTTCTGATTTATTTAAATACCGAACTTTAAAAATCCATATCTTTGTGTAGAAAAATCACAAAAATAAAATAAAAATACCTCTTGCTCGATGAACGGAGGAGAATAATGTGGAAAAGAAATTAATTAATTTTGTCCAAGTATTTTATTTTTAATTAATTATTTACTCCCCGCACATTTTCAATTCTCCATGCATTCATACAATTCACCATGGCATGAGACCATAGGGCTTTGAAGCCTCCGAACTCGGGAACATTCCCCGAATTTTCCAAGGTCAGAGGCCACCCCTGTGAAAAGTTATTTATTTTTCAAATGCATGTTGCTGTTTTGAGTATTTTAATTCCAAAAATTAGCATGTTATGAAATAAATTCTAGGAAAATTTGGTGGTGTTCCTTATGATCAGAGTACCCTAGGAAAAACAGGACTTGAGTTAATTCACTTAAGATAACCCTAATTGGCTTAAACATCCAAAATAGACCCCTAATTAATTAGAGCTAACTATACATCAAATTGACTTGAAATCAATTCTCCACTGACCTTTAAGATCAGAGGAACCACCATAAAAATTTGAAGTCAATTGGACTTAGTTAGCCCTACTAAATGGGTTGATTAAGCCATTTAGTCATTTTAAACTTTAAAAATTCATAACTTTCAAAATACCTTTCAAAAATTCACCAAATTGGTTTTGGAGCCTCTCTGATATCAGGGGAATTTAAGAAAATTAAAATTTCAATTTTCTAAAAAGTTAATTTTTTAGTATTATTTTAATATTTTAATAATTAAAAAATAATAAAAATCACAAAAATAATAAAATTTACCAAAATGTCATATTTTGAAATTTAATCACTTAGGAACAAACCCCATATTTTTCTCAGGTCTATTTCATGAGATATTAAATTTTAAAGCCCTAGGGTAATTTTAAAATTAAAAAAATGTATTTTCTAGCATTTTCACTAAAATAATTATAATAAATCAAAGAAAAATCAAAAAATTGTAAAATTTGGTTCTCTGGAATCCTTGATATCAGAGAGAATTTTAAAAATTATAAAATTCATTTTTCAACTTATATTCTATTTTTAAATTAATTAATACTCCAGAGCTTAAAATAATTCTAATAAATAAAATATAATTTAAAAAATCACAAAAATTGGTCCAAGTGGTCTTCTGGTCATTAGGAATATCCCATAATTTTCTTAAGGACAGAAACTTTCCCTTGGTCATATTATTAAATTTTCCTTGGAAATCCTTATTTTCCACCAAAAATAATTATATAAATAAATTAAATACAGAAAAATCACATTTTCTCCTCTAATGTCTTTATTGACATATGAGTGAAGTAACATAAAAATTTCAAGTTCATTTGAGCTCAATTTAGTGAGTTATGAAATTATTAGGCTTGAAGGGCAAAATGGTAATTAAAATCTTAACCCTTTAATTAAGACTTTAGGCTTAATGAAATTAATAGGTAAAATATTTGATTTTAATTTGATTTCGATGATTGAAATTTAGATAATTAAAGGGTAGAAACCTACTAAATAATTTAAAATAATTGAAATAAACCTTAGTTAAATAATTAGTAAAATTTGGAAGAATAATAAAATTGGAATTATTAAAATAGGGATATTATTAGGAAGAGATTTGTTCTTTAATTTAAAAAAATCCCTAAATTGATCATCCCAATAATATTTAATTCCTAATTAAAATGATAATCCAAGTTTAAGATTTAAAATGCTAAAAGACTTAATCATTAAATTAAATTAAAGTTAAATCATTTAAAACAAATTCCTTTAAAATTAAAAATTAAATTAAAAATTAAGAATTAAATTAAACTAAATTAAATTAAAATTAAATTAAATTAAATTAAATTAAATTATATTATATTATATTATATTATATTATATTATATTATATTAAATTAAATTAAATTAAATTAAATTAAATTATATTATATTATATTATATTATATTAAATTAAATTAAATTAAATTAAATTAAATTAAATTAAATTATATTAAATTAAATTAAATTAAATTATATTATATTATATTATATTAAATTAAATTAAATTAAATTAAATTAAATTAAATTAAATTAAAAGTAAATTAAATTAAATTAAATTAAATTAAATTAAATTAAACTAAATCATATTACATTAAATTAACTTAAGTTAAATTAATTTAAATTAAACCACATTAAATTAAATTAAGTTAAATTAAATTAAATTTAATTAAATATAAAGACATGAAGAATTCAAAAATAAATCTAAAATAACTTGAACACTATTCCAAACTTAAATCATTAATTTGAACTCAAATTTGAATCACAAATCATTAAATATCATTTTGCCCTTAGGAGTTTTTACTATTATAACTCCTAAATGGAGTATCAAGTGAAATGACACTTCACTCATAAGGATATTCAAACATCCCAATTTACTAAGCAAGAAATAAAACTTAACTCGAACACCCTGGATGATTAATTCACTGAACAATAGAATTCATTTGGACTTAGGACGATTCCCGAAATATCGAAAAGATGTTTAAGATTCGTCTTAAACACTTCCTCAATATGATGGAATGTCCTTAAGAACAAATTGAGCTTAGTTGTTCTTCGGTGAAGAAAATCATCCTTAAAACCAAAATCGAAGACCTGGACGTCATAGGAGATGACTAAGCATAGGATTAGGAACTTGGTAGAAAACCATAACCCTTCCCTTAGCTTTACCTAGGAACTTACTTTAAATGTTTAAATATTCTAACGGTGTTTTAAGTGCGACTTGGGATGACGGGAAGACCCTCCAGTACGCTTTTATTTTATTGCGATTTACTTTACGGCAATTTATTTAATCGCGTTGCACTTTACCTTTCTTGTATGATAAACAACAGTTGCATGAAAACCTACACCTTTAGGACGTAAACCAAAACCGAAACCCATAACTAAATTAAAAGACACTACAAGATAAAATTCACCGCCACAACATTCAAAATATAAAACAACTCAAAATTTAATCACAAACGGAACAACAAAACTACAAATACAACTAAATTAAAACGTCTCATTGAATGATCGGGAATACCTCGGATGACGTAACCCACGTGTTGCTAACGGGATTTCCCACGGTCTAAATGAAAGTGCGGAGCTCATTTAGTTGAGTTTAGCAAATTCATCCGGACTAAGTGAATTCGATGAAAGTAACGGTGCCGGGATGACGGAACCGTGGGATCTTAATCGGTTCTGTTTAATCAATTTTAAAACTCGTTTTAATTAAAATATTAAAGACACATGGAAATGAAGACTTTCTCTAAAACCAAACACTTCTCTCATCTCCTGATTTATGACTTCTAAAACTAAACCTCTGCAACAACAAGGAGCTCGGAGCATGGTGGGCAGCACGGCCATCGTCGTCAGCAAAACTGAAATCTACATCAGCAAAACTTTCTTGGAATTAAATAACCAAGCCATAGGAGTTCGAGGTAGTTTGCCTAGGGCAACATAAATCCTCAACTCTTCGTCAGGCATTTGCATGATCATATCATGTAAATTAAGCCCTAACTGGTCTTAGGATTTCCGAGGTAGTCGTCCGATACGATATAAACCCTCACATCTTCGAGGCTATTTGTATGATTTTATCATACGAATATAAGTCCTAACTAATTAAAATTGGCAGGATCAAAATACTAAATAAACATTAGGACCTTCCTAAATTCAAGCCAAACAATAGGATAGTCGGGAAATTACCAAAGTTCACTTTGGATCTGTGATTTCTCCTACCCTTCTTCCTTTGGACTCCTAAAATAAAATGTTCCAAATTTGATCCATTCCCTATTGAAATTCAAAAATTCAATCCTCGAAAACTTAAACTTTGAAATTCTTGAGAGCGTAACTACTGATTATTATCGAGAGTTTTCTTAGGTGATTTCCGTCACTTAAGATGTAATTAACTACAGGGGCTTGCCCTTATAGGGAACTTTAAGAACCCAGGTAATATAAACCCTGCTTAATTCATTTATATTAAGCAGGAGAACTTGTCGGCTTATAAAATTGGTTCGCAGACCAAACGGATGGCACAAACCTTCTAGTTTATTTAATCGAGCCCCATCATCGAGCGATGTGTCTATTCTTCGGGATAGATACACGGTTTGTGGTGCGGCGCTCGTTTATATAAACTATTCGGGATGTGAGATCGGTTTGATTTCATATCTTAAAATTTTCAAATTTAAAATTATTTTCAAAATCAAATACTACTTTTTCAAATTATTTATTTAAATTAAATTAAAAATTCGCCGACAATTTCTGTAGGCGACCTCTTTTCAAAAATACAACACCACAAACCTAAAAATATGCCGACAAAGACCCACAAAAAAAAGTGATGTCGGGATCACGACGTGCAAGGCCTTCATCAACTCTTCTTAGAACCTCATTCAAGTAATAAAGGTATGGTTCTTCCCTTCCTTTTAATTTGGTTGACTAAGTATGTTAGTCATTTGGTTTTGTGAATTTACATATCTCAAAGGGAATTTTCAAATATCTAACATTAAATTTACATGAATTGGCATGGAACATTTGTTACCCTAAGTATACTTACAAGCACCTAAATTCATATATCCTATGTATAATTCACATACATCATTTTTTTTTTGAATTATGCTGTGAGTTTTTCTTATTGTGAAGAGATGATGTGAGAATTTCCTTTTATAAACATGAGGTAGGATTCCCTTTTTGAAAACAAGTTGTAAGAATTCTTTTGAAGGCAGACTGTATGTGTTATCTTTCTTGTAAAGCATGTTCAGATGATATTGAATTCAAAGCATGTGTTATGATGATTTTTAAGAATTTATTTAGCATGTGTAAATTTTGAAAATAGTTGTATTATGTTGATTTTAAAATTGTGAAGGCTAAGTCAATTTCTAAAATATTTCTAAGTTAAGTTGATTTAAGAATTGTAGACTAAGTCAATTATTAAATATTGTGTAATGTTGATTTTAAAATTGTATAGGCTATCAACTTTAAATCATGTATATGTTATGTTAATTTCAAAATTGTCTCACACGTTTATGTTGTGTTATTATTAGGCTCTGGCTGTGTTTATATTGTGCTTATATTGTGGTTTAGGCGCTTTGTTATGGTTGTGTATTTGTGTTGATATGCTTATTTGAATTGTAAGTTTGTGAAATAAAATAAGGTCACTTACAAGCTTGTGTTAAAACCATGCTAATTTACACAAAATCTAAGACTTGTTTAAATAAAAATAAAATAAAACAACTTACAAATGATTTAAACTTCCTTAAATTTTAAAACATATAAATCTTAATCTTCAAAAAATTTTCAAATCCGTGGAGTCTTAAAACACTTCAAATCTTGAATACACTCAACTCTTAAAATAATTTTCAAATTATTGAAATTTCTTTAAGTTTTAGAACATCTAAATCTTAATGATTTTCAAATAATTTTCAAGTCCTCTAAATTTTAAAACATTTTAAATAACTTCCAAATTATTAAATAACTTTCAAAACCTTTTAATTTTAAATTATTTTTAAATCTTGGATACACTTAACTCTTAAAATAACTTCTGAATTAGTTAACCATTTATGTTTTAGATACACATATATCATTTAAACTCTTTAAATATTTAAATATTTAAATTCATAGATTTTCAAGCCAAAATCTCCATTTAAAAAAAAAAGAGAGAAAATAAAACAAACTAATTAATTTTCAAAATCCCCTGACTAATCAATACATTTACAAATCATCATTTAAGGGTCTGTTTGGGGCAGTTTATTTGGTGCGGTGATATTTTGAAAACGCACCTGGCTTGTTTGGGTAAACTACGTTTTGGCAGCTTATGCGTTTTCAAAACGTAGAAAACAACTTTTTCACACGGCACCCATCTAGCTGTGGTGGCAGCTTTCTGGATACGATCTAGTTTTTTCCACCAAAAAAAAAAAATTATTATAGCCACCGCACCTAGCTAATCAGCAAATTATTTTTAATCAGCTTATCTGTGGATTATTCAATAAGCTACAGCTACCCCAAAGAGACCCTAAGCCTACGCTTTCCAGAGAGAGCTTAAATATACATTCTTTAACAAGTTTATACTCATTCTTGTAAATACTCATGTTAAATCATGTAAGCTTAAACAAGTTATCATAGATAAATATATAAATATAAGTACGTATAAATTTTATATATTTTACGTGTTTTGTAAATAAATTTTTAAATTTATTCAATATTTGTAAGTTGTGTGCTTAACACATAAACATGCAAATCCTAACAATTCCATACAAGTTCATGAATATCAACATATTTAACACTTAATCACAAAATTTATTTACATGCCAAATACATAAAGATTTTTGTGCTATAAACTAAAAGGGATAAAAGTATTTTTATGTCAAACTATTTTAGTAAAAATATATATATTTGTATTAAACTTTAAATTTTTAAATATTAAACATATAAATAAAACTTAAGTGTTAAGTATGAAGTACAAAAGAATTAAATTACATATATATGAAATCCTTTTGACTTCACAACCTTAACAAGAATATTAAACCAACACTAAAAACTAAATATTTAGAAAACCAATAGACTTAGGAGAATTTAGAACTAAACTAAAAAAATTAACTTAAATCAAAATTAAAATATCAAACCAAGGAAAATATTTAAAATTCACTAACATAAATGATTGAAACCAAACCTAAGTATATCAAATATAAACCCTAGGCTAACAAACATAAAATTCAACTAGGTTCACACATACCCCTAAAATAGTCTAATCTATAAGCCTAGGTTAGATTACTAGGTAAAACTATTTAGTGCTAAAGACTAGGAAATATAAAACCGCAAGTAAATAACCCCCTCTGATTATGTAGGTGCCTCGGGATGAAATAATCCACAGTTACTGACGAAGGCGCCTCTAACCATCTAATAGTTAAGGACAACACTTTGTCATTATTATGATAATAATAGACCCTCTGTCTACTGGTTGGTTAATAGTCTAAGACTATCAATGAACCCATGATGACAGAAAATCGTGATTTTTTTAATTTTGATGTCATACACAAATTTTGGTTAGAATTTAGTCTCCCTATATAGTTTAAACTTACCTTAGGGTAAGGCTTTCAACTTCTACATAGAAGTCTTCCCAACTAATATTTTCCCTTTAATTTAGGAATCAAATCAAACCAAACAAATCAAACTTATCAAATAAAACTTTTCAACTCAAACCCTTCAAACCAAAATTTTCAACTCAAACCTTTCAAATTAAAGCTTGCAAGTCAAGCTTATCAAACCTAATCTATTTCTCCCAAATCCAACAAATCCAATCCATTCCAAATTCCTTTTTGACTTCATCTTAATTCTACCAAACTCAACTCCTTCAATGATTGCCTAGGGTATACCTTCATCCCAGAGTTAGTTAATCCCTTTCCGGGCCTTTCCACAACAATTTGTCACTAGACTGTAAGCCCTAATTCTTGAATTAAAAAAAAAGTCCCTCTAAACCTTGAATCTATCCATTAAAAATATTAAACAACGATCTTTGAATAACCAACTATGAAATCCTAAATGATAAAAGCCAATACTTTAGTCACTAGTTTTCTCAGGGATTCACAACTTATAATATAATTAACTATGAGGTTTTGCCCTTGTTGAGATATCAAACCTTAGAACTAAAATAAACTATATCTTACATCCGGAAGTTAGGGAAAAATCTTTGTTTAGTGTAGACCCATAAATCTTAAAAGATTTTCATCATTTGAATGAATAAATCAATTTCGAGATAATATTTATGTCTCTCGGGGTATTGTGTTAATTTTTAAAATGACATTCAATCATTTAAATAAAATTCTTTTAAGATTTGTGGTGTGCCTGTCACAATGACACGGAGAAAAATATACAAATGTTTTTATTGGTGACTCTACTATGGTGACTCTACTAGGGATGACTCCTCTCTCCATCTTAGTATTGGCTTGCACTCTTCAACTCAAACCTTTCAAATAAAAACTTGCAAGTTAAGCTTATCAAACATAATCTATTTCGCCCAAATCCAACAAATCCAATCCATTCCAAATTCTTTTTTGACTTCATCTTAATTCTACCAAACTCAACTCCTTCAATGATTTCCTATGGTATACCTTCATCCCAGAGTTGGTTAATCCCTTTCCCGTGCCTTTCCACAGCAAATTGTCGCTATACTGTAAACCCTAATTCTTGAATTTTTAAAAAAAAGTCCTTTTAAACCTTGTAGTTATCCATTAAAAGTAATAAACAACGATCTTTGAATAACCAACTATGAAATCCTAAATGATAAGAGCCAATACTTTAGTCATGCATTTTCTCAGAGATTCACAACTTATAATGTATCTAACTATGAGGTCTTGCCCTTGTAGAGATATCAAATCTTAGAACTAAAATAAAATATATCTTACATATGGAAGATAGAGAAAAATCTTTGTTTAGCGTAGACCCATAAATCTTAAAAGATTTTCATCATTTGAATGATTAAATCCATTTCGAGATAATATTTATGTCACTCAGGGTAGTGTGTTAATTTTTAAAATGACATTCAATCATTTAAATAAAAATCTTTTAAGATTTGTGGTTTGCCTGTCACAATGACACGGAGAAAAATGTACAAATTTTTTTATTGGCGACTCTGCCAGGGATGACTCCTCTCTCCATCTTTAGTATTAGCTTGCATTCTTATACATTGGTAGTATGTTAGTACCCCTCATAGATCATAGCTACTTTTCTTTCTTGTTAGACCTTCCATTCATCTCATCCTAGAATGGGTCCTTGAACCATAGGTCTTTTAATTTCTCATTTAAAAACAATCGAATGAGTAAGCTTTAGGACCTTTTATAAAATTTCTTTATCATTTGATTGAGTACTTTTTTAAATAAGTTTCATTGTAATTTCACTAAGACTCAAAGATTTGAGAGTAAACTTCTCATTGACATCCTTTTTTGTACTCCAATTACAGAAAAAAATGTCACCCCTAAGCAAATTTTCTTCTTTGGACCCAAATCTTTCAACCCAAACTCTTCAAATCAAACTCTTCAAATCAAACTTTTCGAAGCAAACCATTCAAATTAAATATTACGTGGCAAACTTTTCAAAACCTAATATATTCAACCCAAATCCTTCAAATACAATTTATTCCAAATTTCTTTTTTACTTTATCCAAATTCTACCAAACCCAACTTCTTCAATGATTTTCCAATTTCAATCCCCAGGGCATACTTTCTTCTCTTGGTTAATTCATTTCGTGCGCATTTTCTTGACATATCATCACTAGACTCTAAGTCCTAATTCTTGAATCTAAAAAAATATAAATAAAAAACAAGTCCCTTCAAATCTTGAATCTGTCCATTAAAAATTTTAAAACACCACTCTATGAATATCCAACCAAGAAATCCTAAATGATATACGTCAATATTTTAATCAAGCAAAACTTCTGTAATATAATTAACTATGAGTGATTGCCTTTAATAAAATAAAATAAATCATATATTACATCTGTAAGATATGGGAAAAACTCTAGTTATTGTAGACCCATAAATCTTAAAGAGTTTCATCATTTGAACGATTCAATCCATTTCAAAATGATATTTCTGCTTCTCAGGGTAAATATATTATCCTTACGTATATGATCATCTAAATAGAAATCTTTCAATATTTGTGATGGACGCATCATAATGATAGGAAAAAAATATACCAACAATCAAATCCTTGATTAAGATCTTTATATGCTTAGATTTTTCGGTTTCATAGTCGTGATGATAAACACAATCTATCTTCAAGTTATGTAGATGGCCTCTGATCTTTATCAAATGGATGATTTTTTATTTTATATGTCATCTACTACTTTATCCATTGAGACTCATAATGAAGTTAGAATAGGGAAGTGATCCCCTTTCTCCCTAGCGATCAACTCGCCTATCCTTATATTGAGTTCGCCCTTCCACTACGATAACCTAACAACCCTAAAAATGGGTTTGCTACCAAAAGGGGTAACATTGATGTCTCTTAAAGTTTGGCCTTCTTCAATGCTCCATGGTGCAATTTTTTTCTTGGTTGATTTGGATAAAACTCCTATTCATTGGGTGTGACTCTTGGTGCTTCATTATAGAGATGTCGAGATTTATATTAATCAACAGAAATGTGTTCATTGGTCAATTCAAACAACTCAAATAGGATTCTTAACTGCTGCAAGCTGAGGGCGCTGTGCAAAGGCCTTCTCTCAACCCTTGGGCAACCACAATGAGTGCGACTATGAATTCAAAATCTTTAACTTCTAGAATCTCTCTTTGGAAGTTTATGATGAAGGATCTAAGGAATTGTACCAGCTCCTACCAAATTTACAATAATGCATGTGCTCTTCTACAGTTTCCATGCAGTAGCAAATTACACTATAAATATATGCTTAAACTCAGCAAAGAATGTTATCACCTTTTGTGACAAGTTATTGAACCATTGCAATATTGATTCCTTCAATTTGTGAAGAACAAGCAACATACTAAAGTATCATTTATTCTAAGAAAACAGACTACTAACTCAAATAAGGTGATGTTGTCAACAGAGACCGATCTTTCGCTAAAAGATTCCAAAAAAGGAAACTTGAACCACTTCGTTGCTTCAAGTTTGATGGTTCCTCCAGATAATGCATTCTCCAGCTGAGGCAGTTTCGGAGCCTCAACCAACCTTCTCTTTCTTTGTTAATTTGTAGGGGAAGAATTTGCATTATCAAAATAGTACATTTAATTCTCATCCATTATAGTAGATGCCAATGTTCTCATTGTACTAAGGGTGGGTGCTCTCCTCCATCATGTTGTCGATTCTAGTAAGGAAGAGGGCAACAGTACTCTTAGCATGACCCTTGGCTCATGTTTTAAGATTTTTCATATCGTTGTCCTCATTTATTTTTTTCAACTCATTGAACTGTTGCACCCTGAACTCCTTAACATATTCCACATTATTAGATATTTCCTTGTTACTTTTCTCTACCGCTATTGATCCTACTGCTTTAAATCATTTTTAAATTGTTTCTAATGAAAAAAATGTTGATAATTTTACTCTAATTGATAATGGGATGACTTGGATTAAATGGAATAAAGATATTTTGCACTTTTCTGCTATTAGAGTTGATACTCAATTCATCCATGGGCATGTTTCTTTTTCTTCTTCTTATAACTTCTTGGACACTGTTAATTATGCTGATAACAGTGCTTTTAATATGAAAGTTCTTTGGGATTCTCTCATTTTTATTTCTGAGACTATTTTTTCTACTTGGATTTTACTTGGTGACTTTAATTGTATTCTGAGACTTAATGAAAATGTGGGTGGAGTAGGGTCCTTAAATTTCTAAGGGAGCTTCTTTCATAGAATATCACTAAAGTCCTCGTTCAAAACTGCGGTCTCAAAATCACCTAGTTTCATTTTCTTGTTGAGGATGCCTTTCATGAATTTGACATAGGTAAAAATTTCCTCTAAAGATTAGAGAAAGGACTGTTAATTTTAAGCATCTTAAACACTTTTAAAACCCTCAAAATTTGTTTATCAAGCTTATGTTTTTGAAGCCTTTGGGGCAATAATGGGGGTGGTCATTCTAGTTCCTTCTTAAGAAGTGATTTTGAATTTCATAGGTCTGAGGTAGGTTTGTCACTTATCTTTTGAGCTCATGGTTATCTTCTTCCACGCTGGGCTCCTTCTTAGTCACTTTTTCTAGCTCTTTTTCACTTCTTAATTGAAGGACTTCTACATGCTCAATTCTTTTGTCTTTGAGATTTAATTCAATATTATTAGGTAAGATTACTTAATATGTTCACTATCTACCCTAACTAATTTTAATTGTTTCTTATTTTTGTATCTCGAATCTACAATTAATTCCTCATTTGTATCACAGTCTCTTCCAAAGATAATTCCTTTTTCTTTAAATTGTGTATTTGAAGTGAATCCAAGTGAGTAAGTCGTTCTAGGTTTATTGATGCTTACGCAAATCTCTTTTATTGATGGGTTAGAAAATTCCCTAAGTGGCCCAGTCATGACAGGGTTTTGGTTCATTAGTTCTTCCGGAGATATGTTTGTCATCTCTCCTAACCTCCTATTAATTACTTTCAATTTTATGATTTTTTAAGTGTTTTTTCTAATTCAGGATCGTAGGGTACTAATTTCAAAGTTCTAGTCCTATACATACACAACTAGAATAATCTAATACAGTGGCCCTAAACTACCAAAGATACATAATTCAAAACAAACAAACTACTAAGAAAAAGAAAGATAGGCGGATAAATGTGCTAAAGTAAGCAAACCAATCGCATAATTTTCACAATTATGAAAAAGCAAAAAAGTGCACTAATTAGCAGTAAAATAGGAAGTACATAAAATGAGATATTTTTGTATTTTTAAAGAAAGAAAATTATAAATAAATTATAGTTAATGTGCAACACTATAAATTTCAAGTATAACCCCTAACAGTTCGACTAAAATTTTTCTAAAATTTAAAACTTGATGCAGACAAAATGCTTTGAGACACCCGCGAATCACACTAATATATGTTTCGTCCAAGTAGTGTACGAAACAGTTTGTGTGTTAATCCCACGAGTCACAAGTGAACTTCTAAAGTGTGAAAATTTTCTAGCTACTAGTTTTGAGTCTAACCTGAAGATTCTATTGTCGGTACTTTTTGTAGAATCCTGACACAGAAGAAAACTCAAATGAGAGAAGGAGAATGTGATTCTCTAAATGCTCTAAAGGTTTCCTTCAAATAAATTCGCCTTCAAAAACTTCGAGGAGATGCCACGCTGACAATAACTACCATCACTTCCTATGTTGGTCTTCGGCGTGGAAGTTTCTCCGCAAAGCATCAGAGTACCCTTTTTTATCTAAAGAAGCAATGCTGATTAGAGTAGGTGTTGCATTGGTGCCACATATAGTAGCACCTCAGTTTTTGATGGGGCGCCTAGGCATCTCATACCTGGTACCAAAACACCAGGTGCTCAGTTTGCCTGGGCACATGGATAACACAAGCGCCATCCAATGCCAAATGGTCTTTCTAGTTTGATGGCTCCATTCAGCTCATGTCTGACTTCCATCTATTTTGCTTCAATATTTGGTATTGTATCTTTAAAGATTCATAAATGCATGTATCCTACAATAACACCAAAAAACTTGAAAAACATTAAAAGTAACAAATAAAAATTTAGACAAATTATCACATACCTTCACATATTATTACACCTATAAAAAGGTTGTCCTGTTCGAAAAGCAATTTATGAAATAATAGTTCCTTCTACTTTCTATGCCATTTGGAGCTCTCCAACTTGCAAGAAATTTTGAAATTTTCTAGTTTCATGGTCAACAATAAGGAGAGGTTGTGGGCCATCTAGTCTTAAGAAAGAAAGAAGATAAAGATGGAACTCATCAAAATGAGTAAGAAGAAAAGAGCGGACTCCCAAAATTTTGAGGTTGGACCTAATATAAATGTGTCGGTGACCCACTTTTATATGTTTGCAAATTATGTTAATAGCAACGACACCAAAAACTTGATCCCGCTTTAATATATTTTATGATGGAATGTATAATGTGGATTCTACGCAAGTATACGTATCGTATCAAGTAATACAGGGCTCTAGTGGAGTCCTGGTTAGCGATCCCACAGGGAAGTTTTAACAGATTTGAATCAGCTAAAAAAAAGGAATTACTTACTAGTATAGTATACGGAAATTTAAAGTAACTAAAGCAAACTAAAGTAAACTAATGCTTGAAATAAAGTTGATTTAAATAATTCAGAAGAACTAACCTTCTCCTTGTTTTTAGAAAATTAAGTGAAAGATGAATTCAAATAGAATTTTTGAATTGTATTGTGACAAATAGGAGCATTCCTATTATTTACCCTTTGGTCCAGTGCAAAGAACATTGACTAATCCTATGTTTGATTACCGAATCTGCGGTGCAGTCTGGGAGGATACTTGCTGCCACTTCAGAGCTCCAACGTTCCCCTCACCTGAGGGCTAACATCTACACTTCAGCTCTCAAACAATAGAACTAAATTGAATATTTTAGTCTGTCACACTAAAATGTCCAATTCTATGTCCGATAAATAATATTTCCCTATTTATTTGCACCCTCCTTCCAAGGCTTTTGACTTCCCTGAATATTGGATGTAATTTTTACTATAGTTGATAATTCAACATATTTTAACAAATCAATTGGCCAGATTGAAAGTAAATTAAGTTTTAAGTAAAAATTATCACAACTTATTTTAATATATTAGGTATTTCTATTTAATTTCATTATTTCACATAATTTTCATAAACAAGGAGAGACTAAGAAAACTACTCAGAATGCATGGGAATTAAACAAAGCATGGATTTCATTTAAAGTTAACAACAATAAACAAAGATACTTATCTTAAATTCCTCCCCAGGCAGTCTCATTGAAGTTCCTTTGACTTTTCCTTCTAGTACAGCACACTTCTAACTCACTAATTATACTCTAAAAACTCTTAAATTAGCACACAAACACAAATAGACACCAAAAAGAGACACTAAGACTCTCTAAATAGACACACTTAGACACTAGAATTCGGCCTCTATTTATAGAGGTAGGCAAAGGTCCAAGGGGTGCTTAAACACCTCTTCAAAAAGTGTCCAGGTTCAATGTATTTTGCATTTTGAACTGTCTCGCCGTCGGCGAGAAACGACCTCGCCGTCAGCGGGGCTTCTAGAAGGTCTTCAAACCGCGCGATCTCGCCGTCGGCGGGCTCAGGCTCGCTGTCGGTGAGGTAGTTGCAATTCCTTCAGAAATTCTCCTCATGATCTCGCCGTCGGCGGGCTCGATTTCGCCGTCGGCGACTTAGTTCATTTTGCATGAATTTCTTCCTTTTTGATCCAAATTCGCTCCATTTCATGCTTTTGCTTCCATCACTTATAAATCTTCGTTCCTGACGAGTAAAATAAAGAAAATACCTTTCTTTAAAGTGCAATTTCATCAAAAATAGATATGAATTTCTTAATATATTTTTTTGTGATCAAAATCCCCAAATTTAATTATTACTTGTCCTCGAAGTAATTTTAATACTAAATAAAAATAATGATTTACGTAATAGAATTTTTCAATTCGGATATACTATGAATTAAATTTAAATAACATTATAGTAAAGTTAAATAGAAATATTTCTAAGTAGTTAAATTAACTTTATAGATATAAGATTATCTAGTTATCGAGTCTAAGATTTCTAGCTTTCTATTTATTTCGGAATGACTATATTTAAAAGAGTAAATTACTTAAGATATTTAGATGATAGGAAGTTCAAGAAAACACTATTTAGTAAAAATACTAATCCATAAATATAAGTTTAGAAATATAATTAAGTTTTACCCTTTAGGTTGAATCCATTGAAGCCAATTTTTGATAAGGCATCTCCTCAAGCTTCTCCTCACTTATATTTTTCTTTTCTTTTCTTTTCTTTTTTGGATTGATTTTCAATCCCTTTTTTTTTTTAAGTGAGGATTACTGTATCTGGATAGCCTGTTAATAATTTTGAACTTCAACTTCTCTTCCTAAATTTGAAACTTAAAATATTTCCTTCCTTATATATATTTCATAGCCTTTACTTCATTGAGTTTCAATCCTTTCTTTTTCACTTAAATACTTAAGAATTTCAATTTTAGAATATAGTTTCCCTTACTTTAAATAGTTTATTATATTCTTATTCCGTTTAACCAAATATCTTATTCCATTAATTAATTGAATTATTAGAAACATTTTATTTAACTTTCTATAATAATTAAATAAAGTAATTCATGTTTATTGAATTGAAAAACTACTATAGAAATTCATTTGATAATAATTTTTGAAATTAGAAATTGAGAACAATTTAATAATTAAATTTGTATTTTTACCTTCCCCCAAACTTAAATTTTTCTATCTATACTAAATAGTGAAAAGAGAAAATATATAGTAAAGTTCATCATACCTTTGAGCTTTAGGTATTTCTTTTCTTTGAAATTTTTGCAGGCTTTTTCATTACTTACAGAACATGTATTGTTAGTATTCTTCCACATATAATATTTAAAAGAAACTGCATGGATGAAATTTTGAAATAAGTACAAAACATAACAAATGAAAACTTAATCTATTACTACACATACAATCAACTAACCTACTTTAAAACATATTAAAACAATCTAAACAATATTAAAAGTTCATAACTTATAAAAATTTACACAACACATTAAAGAAAGACTAACATCCTATCTAAAAGAAAAAATTGCAAACTAATTTAACACACATAAGAAGTCTAACATCACAGCATAAGCAAACATACTAACATTCACAGTCCATAGAAAGTACAGAATAATTACACACAGAATAATAAAGTTTCCAAAATAACAACAAATCTAAACAAACTAAACAAAGGCTCTAATCTTACGCATCAAAATCCCGAGCTATATCATCTCCACGATCTCCAGTCGAGAAGGCTGAGCAAGGTCTGGTACGAGTGTGTAGCGGGGCACTCGGAAAAGACAACATCTAAATCACCACTCCTATATCGACGTTCGACCTCATAGTATGCAATTCACGTACTCGAATGTCGCTGGAGATATTCGCTATCATAATCGTGTCTTCTTTCCAAGCCTCCAATCCTTTGGTCTATATGCTCAAATCTTCTTTCCATATTTTCTCCAAATTGCTCAAAACTCTTTCTACTCAGGGTCAGCTCATTCATCAGATCTTAAAGGGTAGGAGTGGTGTACTGAGGGGGTTCATAACTAGTAGAGGGTATATCTCTACTTGAAGAAGGTACATAATCCCTTGTCCCAGATCTCGATCCTTCGTGGGATTCATATTTCTTTATATTAGCCTGAGTAATAGGTTTCATAGGTTCAACCCATTCCTCATCATATCTTGTCTCTATCCTAGATAATTGGCAGAGTGCATAAATAAGACCAGGATGTCCTAGTCCTCCTCCACTTTCATTTCTTGAGGTGGCTAATATATTCTTATAAATTACACTTCCCACATTAATACTTTTTTGGTTCTGAATACGAAATTCGAAGCGCTTTCATCTCTTGTTACCTCACTATGGTGGTAGGTAGGTAACAAAGTAGAACAAATAAAATAGTGCCAGGCTTTAGATGTTGCATTTAACATAGAAAGAGGGAAGTTTACCCGTTCTCGCTGCTTTATCTTCCAGACACCTTTCCCATCAGTGAGAAAGTCGATCACCTCTTCCAGTGGGCCTTCCATAGTTCCAAAAGTTTCATACTCGCTGGTGTAGGTGTCTCTTACCTCATAATAAGTGTTTATTCTAGCATTGTTGAATTCCACAAAAAATCATCTAACCTTAACCGGTGCATCTTCAGCCTGTTTTAAGTTCGCATAAAATTCCTTTACCACTTCTACAACGGCTATGTTGGTCACGAAACAAAAATTTTCCCATCCTCGTTCCCTAATGATTCGCTCAACTTCTCCTCCAGGATTTTTGAAAACTCAATCTTGAATGCATGTTCTGGCTTGTATATTGTGAAAATATCTTGATTGTGCCCTTGCATTCACAAAACGAGTTTCGTCGTAATCCACCCATCGCTTTTGTCGTGGAGCCATTTTCGATCTGTGAAATTTGCAAAAATTTTAACTAAACTCCCAAATATTACTAAGAAGGCTTCCTACAACATCTAAAATCCATTTAAATCAATTTTCTTGAATTTCTTCCAATTATTTTCTCCACATTTCGAAATTTTTAAAAATTTCCCAAAGTAGAAGAAATCCATGGTGAAAATCAAAAATTTTTGCATAGGAGTGAAGCTCTTACCAAGGGAAGATGAAATCCGGTGTCAAAAAGTGTTGAAATCGCCTCAAATCCAAGATCTCACAAGCCACTAGAGTCGGTTTTTCGAAGTTTTGAGGAAGGGGATGATGAATAGTGTCGGTTGACTGGTCGAATATAAGTCTTTTCGCGATCTCGTTGTCGGCGAGATTTTTCTCGCCGTCGGCGAGCTAATTAATTTGATAAGGCAAAAGTTTCGGGAAAAATCCACCGTCGGCGAGCTCGTTCTCGCTGTCAGCGGGTTTCCTCGCTGTCGGCGAGATAATTCTCGCCGTCGGCGAGATCCCAAAATTTTTAAATTTTTGAAATTCGTCAATCATTTTCAACCTTGATTTGCCCGTAATCAATCTTCCGATCACTTAATTTAATAATAGTATGAAGATTAGATACTTATACTCACAAAAAGTTCACACAACACAAACAATATAACTTTATATATGAAATCCATGATTCTTACAAACTTCATACTAACAACTAACATCATACTTAACTTAAATGTCCAAATCCATAATACTCAGCATCGCAATCCACACCACAACACTCTAAATGCTTAGACATAACAATTACAAATAATCTCATCAAATCTGAGATGATCAAATTAAAATTCAAATCATAATAAAACCTAAATCCAAATCAACACATATATACACAAATATATGACATAAGATAAAAATCTTTACTACTCCTCAGTTTATGAACTATCATCCTCTCTAATATTCCCGATGCGAAGCAGGTGCACAAATAAATTGTAGAAAGGCCTGAAGGGAATTCTGCAGTAGATTCTTCATTAATCCACCCTTTACGTCTCGGTAAATGAATAAAGCCGGCCTCCGGATGTCCAGGTATGATCAAAGTGCTCCTTCATCCTCCATTCGATGTGATCGAACATATCGGAGATATTGTCGATGGAATTCATCACATTTTGCAACTCTTTCTCCAATCCTTTAATCTTCTTCGAATGAAATTTGTTTTATCAGTAAGGGGCCTTGCTAAAGGATTGTTCTGTGATGCTCTGTCAGAAATAATGGTAATCTCATCATTGTTATCCAAAGTTGGAAACATATCCGTAGGATCAAGTGGTTTCCATGGCAAAAGTACCTTTTCCCAAGCCTCATACGAAACTTGGTACTGACTGCATAAAGCAAATATAGTACTATGGGTGTCCGAGTCCATGAGCCGACCCATGCACAATCAATCCCAATGCAGATTTTGCTATAATTGATCCAACATCGATAGGAAGTCCAATTTGAATACAGTAATTTAATATAGCGCATTCCTTTGAAACCTTATTTACCCTCATAGTAGGTAATAATTTTAATGAGATAAAGAAATGCCAATGCTTTGAGACAGGGTTAAGAAGTGATGCAGAAAAATTGACATACCCGTCTTCGCGTAACTCCCAATCATCAGGTTCGTCGGTCAGGTATCTATAAATCTCGTTCATATTGTATCTTGAAGGTACAAAGTTTGAATAATGACGGACGAGATGTATTCTACTATAGAAAATAATTCATTTACCCTTGAAGGAGTAAATGTTACCCATCTTCCTCTGACGTAGACATTTCCATTGTTGATCGCATGTAGATTAGAGTAAAACTCTTTAACTACTGGAATAACTACAGCGGATGTCGTATAGCAAAATACCCCCCAATGCCGCTGCGCGATCATTTCTTCAATTTTTGTGGTGAAATTCTCTACTCCTCTGTTGACAAATCCCCTTTCTTTAATAAGTCGCTTCTTCATCAAGACTTTGTTGAAGATACGATGCGCCTCCGAACTGACGAATTTTCTTCGGTTGAAAACTTCAGTTTTTGTGGTTTCTAAGAGTTTGGTGGCCATTTCGGATTGAAAGGAATGGTCTCTAGTCGTTTCTAAGGAAGAAAACAGTGTAAAATTGAATTTGGGATAGTTTCCTACAAAGAAATGGCTTAGAACCGTCCAAAATCGCACGAAAATTCTTAAGAAACCAAAATTTCAACTGCCTCGCCGTCGGCGGGAAGTTTCTCGCCGTTGGCGAACTAGTTATAAAACCGAATTAAAATATGGCACACGATCTCGCTTTCAACGGGCTCGAGCTCGCTGTCGGTGAGATTCGTAAAAATCGCCCATTTTCGCTCTGGTCCGAATATTTTCTGATCTCATCATATAGGTTCGAATTTGTGATGATTCTAATTAAAATTTTGAGTAGTAAGATTTGTTTTAATAATATAGACTCTCTAATTTGTAGATAATTAAAAATAAAAGACTACTATGGGTTGCCTCCCATAAAGCGCTTGGTTTAACGTCGTCGGCCTAACCTAATTTCGATTAGTAATCGGAGTTGACTAAGCATTAAAACCTCTTTAAAATTTGGTCTTCTACCTTCAAAATATGGTTTTAATCTATGTCTGTTTACCTTAAATCTATGTCCTGTTTTTGGATCTTCAATTTATATAGGTCCATATGAAAACATTTGAGTTATGGTGAAAGGTCTTAACCATCGAGATTTCAATATCCCAGGAAATAATTTCAATCTAGTATTATATAGTAGAACTTCTTGTCCTGGTTCAAAATTTCTCTAATTAATCTTCTGATCATGCCATAATTTCATCCTTTCTTTATAAATCCTATCATTATCATATGATTCATTTCTTAATTATTCCAATTCATTTAATTGCAACAATCTCTTCTGACCCACTTTTAATATGTTTGCAAATTATGTTTATAGCAACGGCACCAAAAACTTGATCCCGCTTTAAATATAGATATATGATTTAATGTTAATGTGGATTCTACCCAAGTATACGTATCGTATCAAGTAATACAGGGCTCTAGTCGAGTCCTAGTTATCGATCCCACAGGGAAGTTTTTAACAGATTTGTTATCAGCTAAATTTAAAGGAATTACTTACTAATAAAGTGAACAGAAATTCAAAGTAACTATAATTTACTAAAGTAAACTAATGCTTGAAATAAGTTGATTTAAATAATTTAGAAAAAGTATCCTTCTCCTTGTTTTTAGAAAATTAAGTGAATGATGAATTTAAATAAGATTTTAATTGTATTGTGACAAATAGGAGCATTCATATTCTTTACCCTTTGGTCGAGTGCAAAGAACATTGACTAATCCTATGTTTGATTGCGAATCTGCGGCTAGGTGGCGGGATGCTGGCTGCCACTTCGAGCTCCCACGTTCCCCTCACTCGAGGGCTAACATCTACACTTCAACTCTCGAAACGGTAGGACCGAATTGAGTATTTTAGTACGTCACACTAAAATATCCGATTCTACGCCCGATAATTAATATTTCCCTATTTATTTGCACCCGTCTTCCAAGGCTTTTGACTTCCCTGAATATTGGATGTAATTTTTACTATAGTTGATAATTCAACATATTTTAACTACTCAATTGGCCAGATTGAAAGTAAATTAAGTTTTAAGTAAAAAATTATCACAATTTATTTATTATATTATGTGCTTCTATTTAATTTCATCAATCCGCATAATTTTCATAAACAAGGAGAAAGACTAAGAAAACTACTCAGAATGCATGGGAATAAAACAAAGCATGGATTTCATTTAAAGTTAACAACGATAAACAAAGATACTTATCTTAATTTCCTCCCCAAGCAGACTCCTTGAAGTTCCTTTGACTTTTCCTTCTAGTACAACAAACTAAATAGCACTCAATTAAACTAATGAACTCACTAAACACACTCAAACTAAATGAAACTCACACAAATGACACTTAAGACACTAGAAAGAGACACAAAAGACACACACAAATGACTAAAATTCGTCCTCAATTTATAGAGGTAGGCAAAGGTCCAAGGGGTGCTTAAACACCTCTTCAAAAAGTGTCCAGGTTCAATGTATATGCATTTTGAACTAGCTCGCCGTCGGCGGGAAACGACCTCGCCGTCAGCGGGGCTTCTAGAAGGTCTTCAAACCGCGCGATCTCGCTGTCGGCGAGGTAGTTATAATTCCTTCAGAAATTTCTCCTCACGATCTCGCCGTCGGCGGCCTCGATCTCGCCGTCGGCGAAGTAGTTATATTTGCATGAATTTCCTACTTTTGATCCAAATTTGCTCCATTTCATGTTTTTTGCTTCTATCACTTATAAATCTTCATTCCTGCAATAAAATAAAGAAAATAACTTTCTTTAAAGTGCAATTTCATCAAAAATAGATATGAATTTCTTGATGTATTTTTCTGTGGTCAAAATCCCCCAAACTTAATTATTACTTATCCTCAAGTAATTTTAACACTAAATAAAAATAATGATTTCTATAATAGAATTTTTCAACTCAGATAATATATGAATTAAATTTAAATAATATTATAATAAAGTTGAATAGAAATATTTCTAATTAATTAAATTAACTTTTTAGAGATAAGATTATTTAGTTATCAGTTCTAAGATTTCTAGCTTTCTATTTATTTCATGAACGACTATATTAAAAATAATAAATTACTTAAGATATTTAGATGATAGGAAATTCAAGAAAACTCTATTTAGTAAAATACTAATCCACAAATATAAGTTTAGAAATATAATTAAGTTTTACCTTTTAGGTTGAATCCATTGAAGCCAATTTTTGATAAGGCATATCGTCAAGCTTCTCCTCACTTTATGTTTTTCTTTTCTTTTCTTTTCTTTTTGGATTGATTTTCAATCCTTCTTTTTCTTTTTCATTTTTTTTTTAAGTGAGGATTACTGTATCTGGATAGCCTGTTAATAATTTTGAACTTCAATTTCTCTTCCTAAATTTGAAACTTAAAAGATTTCTTTACTTATATATATTTCATAGCCTTTACTTCATTGAGTTTCTATCCTTTCTTTTTCACTTAAATACTTAAGAATTTTTTAATTTTTAGAATATAGTTTTCCTTACTTTAAATAGTTTACTATATTCTTATTCCTTTTAACTGAATATCTTATTCCATTAATTAATTGAATTACTTGAAATATTTTCTTTAACTTTATATAATAATTAAATAAAGTAACTCAAATTTATTGAATTGAAAAACTACTATAGAAAATCATTTAATAATAATTTTTGAAAATAGAAATTGAGACAAATTTTAATAATTAATTTTGTATTTTTACCTTCCCCCAAACTTAAATTTTTCTATCTATACTACATAGTGAAAAAGGGAAAGTATATATTAAAATTCATCATACCTTTGAGTTTTAGGTATTTCTTTTCTTTGAAATTTTCGCAGGCTTTTTCATTACTTACAGAACCTGTACTGTTAGTATTCTTACACATATAATATTTAAAAAGAAAGTGCAGGGATGGAAATTTTAAAATAAGTATCAAACATAACAAAGAAAACTTAATATGTTACTACACATACATTTAAAATTTAAACAATACATTAAAGAAAGACTAACATCCTATATATATATAAATTTGCAACTAATTTAACACACATAAGAAATTTAATATCACTGCTCAAGCAAACAAACAACATATCAAGTCCAAAGTCCACGAAAAGTACTAAAATATTACACACGAAATAATAAAGTTTGCAAAACAACAAATCTAAACAAACCAAACAAACTAAACAAAGACTCTAATCTTCTACATTAAAATCCCAAACTATGTCATCTCCACGATCTCCGAGCTGAGAAGGCCGAGCAGTGCCAGTACTCGTGAATAACGGGGGCATTCAGGAAAGACAACATCTAAATCACCACTCCTGTATCGACGCTCAGCTTCATAGTATGCAATCTCGTACTCTGAATGTCGCTGGAGATATTCGCTATCATAATCGTGTCTTCTTTCCAAGCCTCCGATCCTTTGATCTATATGCTCAAATCTTCTTTCCATATTTTCTCCAAATAACTCAAAACTCTTTCTACTCAGGGTTAACTCATTCATCAGATCTTGAAGGGTAGGAGTGGTGTGTCGAGGGGTGGTTCATAACTAGTAGAGGGTATATCTCTACTTGAAGAAGGTACATAATCCCTTGTCCCAGATCTCCATCCATCGTGGGATTCATATTTCTTTATATTAGCCTGAGTAAGGGGTTTCATAGGCTCTATCCATTCTTCATCATCTCTTGCCTCTACCCCAGATAATTGGCAAAGTGCATAGATAAGACCAGGATGTCCTAATCCTCCTCCACTTTCATTTCTAGCAGTGGCTAATATGTTTTTAAATATAATATTTCCCACATTAATACTCTTTTGGTTTTGAATACAGAAATTTAGAACTGCTCTATCTCTTGTTACCTCACTATGGTGGTAGGTAGGTATCAAAGTAGAATAAATAAAATAATGTCAGGCTTTAGATGTTGCATTTAGCATAGATAGAGGGAAGTTTACCCGTTCCCGCTGCTTTATCTTCCAGACTCCTTTCCCATCGGTGAGAAAGTCGATCACCTCTTCCGGTGGTCCTTCCATAGTTCCAAAAGTTTCATACTCGCCGGTGTAGGTGTCTCGTACTTCATAATAAGCGTTTATTCTAGCGAGCGTTGAAATCTACAAAAATCCTCTAACCTTAACCAAGTGCATCTTCGACCGTGTTAAGTTCGTATAAAATTCCTTCACAACTTCTACAGCTGCTCTGTTGGTCACGTAACAGAAGTTTTCCCATCCTCGCTCCTTTATAACTCGCTCTACTTCTCCTCTAGGCTTTTTGAAAACTCGATCTTGTATGCACTTTCTTGCTTGAATATTTTGAAAATATCGAGTTTGTGCTCTTGCATTAATGAATCGGGTTTCGTCATAATCTATTCGTCGCTTTTGTCGTGGAGCCATTTCTCGGTCTGTGAAATTTACAAAAATTTTAACTAAACTCCAAAATATTACTAAGAAGGCTTCCTACAACAACTAAAATCCATTTAAATCAATTTCTATGAAATTCTTCCAAGTATTTTCTTCACATTTCAAAATTTTTCAAAATATCCCAATGTAGAAGAAATTCATGGTGAAAATCAAAAATTTTTGCATAGGAGTGAAGCTCTTACTAAGGGAAGATGAAATCTGGTGTCAAAAAGTGTTGAAATCGCTTCAAATCTGAGATCTCTCAAGCCCTAGGTCAGTTTTTTCGAAAACTTGAGGAAATGGATGATGAATAGTGTCGGTTGACTGGTCAAATATAGGCCTTTTCGCGTTCTCGCTGTCAGCGAGGTTTTTCTTGCCATCGGCGAGCTAATTAATTCCATAAGGCAAAAGTTTCGGGAAAAATCCGCCGTCGGCGAGCTCGGTCTCGCTGTCAGCGGGTTTTCTCGCTGTCGGCGAGGTTCCAAAAAATTTTAAATTTTTGAAATTCGTCAATCATTTTCAACCTCGAATTGTCTTTAATCAATCTTCCGATCACTTAATTTAATAATAATACGAAGATTAGATACTTATACTCACAAAAAGTCACACAACACAAACAATATAACTTTATAAATGAAATCCATGAAACTTACAATTTTCACACCGACAACTTCACACATACTTAACTTAAATGTTCAAATCCATAATACTCAGCATCGCAATCCAAACCACAACACTCTAAATGCTGAGACATAACAATTTACAAATAATCTCATCAAATCTGAGATGATCAAATCAAAGTTCGACTCATAATAAAACTTAACTCCAAATCAAACACACACATATATAACAAAAACATAGAAATCTTTCCTACTCTTCAGTGTCTGAACTAACATCTTCTCTGATATTTTCGATGCGACGCAGGTGCACAAATAATTGTAGAAAGGCCTGAAAGAGAATTCGCGATAGATTCTTCATTAATCCATCCTTTCGTCTTAGTAGATGAATAAAAGCGGCCTTCGGATGTCCAAGTATGATCAAAGTGCTCCTTCATTCTCCAATCAATATGATCGAATATATCGGAGATATTGTCGATGGAATTCATCACATTTTGCAATTCTTTCTCCAATCCTTTAATCTTCTTCGAATGAAATTAGTCTTATCGATAAAGGGCCTTGCTAAAGGATTGTTCCGTGATGCTCGTCGAAATAACGGTAATCTCATCATTGTTATCCAAAGTGGGAAACATATCGGTAGGATCCGGGGGTTTCCATGGTAAAAGTACTTTTTCCCAAGCCTCATAAGAAACTTGGTACTAATTGCATAAAGCAAATATAGTAGATGGGTGTCCAAGTCCATGCACTGACCCATGCACAATTAATCCCAATGCAGACTTTACTATTATTGATCCAACATCTATAGGTAATCCAATTTGAATACAATAGTTTAAAATAGCGCATTCCTTTGAAACTTTATTTACTCTCATGGTAGGTAATAATTTTGATGATATAAAGAAATGCCAGTGCTTTGAGACAGGGTTTAGAAGTCATGCAGAAAAACTGACATACCCGTCTTCTCATAACTCCCAATCATCTGGTTCATCGGTTAGGTATCTGTAGATCTCGTTCATATTGTATCTTGAATGCACAAAGTTGGAATAATGACAAACAGAGGTATTTTCTATAGAAAACAATTCATTTACCCTTGCAGGAGTAAATGTTACCCATCTTCCTCCGACGTACACATTTCCATTGTTGATCGCATGTAAATTAGAGTAAAACTCTTTAACTACTGATATAACTACAGCGGATGTTGTATAACAAAATACCTCCCAATGTCGCTGTGCGATCATTTCTTCGATTTTTGTAGTAGAATTTTCTACTCCTCTATTGACGAATCCTCTTTCTTTGATAAGTCTTTTCTTCATCAAGCCTTTGTTGAAGATTCGCTGTGCCTCCGAACTGACGAATTTTCTCCGGTTGAAAACTTCGGTTTTTGTGGTTTCTAGGAATTTGGAGGCCATTTTGGATGGAATGGATTGGTCTCTAGTCGTTCCTAAGGAAGAAAATGGTGTAAAATCGGATTTGGAATAATTTCTTACGAAGGAATGGCTTAAATCCGTCCAAAACCGCAAGAAAAATCTTTAAGAAACCAAATTTTTAACTGCCTCGCCGTCGGCGAGAAGTTCCTCGCCATCGGCGACTTAGTTATAAAACTGAATGAAGTAATGGTCGACGATCTCGCTGTCAGCGAGCTCGGGCTTGCTGTCGGCGAGATTCGTAAAAATCGCCCGTTTTCGCTCTGGTTCAAATATTTTCTGATCTCATCCAATAGGTTCAATTTTTTGTGATGATTCTAATAAAAATTTGAGTAGTAAGATTTGTTTTAATAATATAGACTCACTAATATGTAGATATTTAAAAATAAAAGACTACTATGGGTTGCCTCCCATAAAGCGCTTGGTTTAACGTCGTCAGCCCGACCTAATTCAGTTAGTGTTCAGGTTGACTAAGCATTAAAACCTCTTTAAAATTTGGTCGTCTATTTTCAAAATATGGTTTTAATCTATGTCCATTTACTTTAAATCTATGTCCTGTTTTTGGATCTTCAATTTCTATAGTTCTATATGAAAATATTTGAGTTATGGTGAAAAGTCCTAACCATCGAGATTTCAATTTCTCAGGAAATAATTTCAATCTAGTATTATAAAGCAAAACTTCTTGTCTTGGTTCAAATTTTCTTTGATTAATTTTCCGATCATGCCATAATTTCATCCTTTCTTTATAAATCTTATCATTATCATATGATTCATTCCATAATTCTTCCAATTCATTTAATTGCAACAATCTCTTCTCACCAGCTTCTTTCATATTATAATTAAATTCTTTAATCGCCCAATATGCTTTATGTTCTAATTCAACTGGTAAGTGGTAAGTTTTTCCATATATAAGCCTGTAAGGAGTCATTCCAATCGGAATTTTATAAGCGATCTCGTATGCCCATAATGCAGTTGTCTAGTCTTATGGACTAGTCCGATCTATTAGGATTTACGGACTTTTCTAATATATGCTTAATTTCTCGATTAGAAACTTCGACTAATCCACTAGTTTGTGGATGATAAGCGATTGATATCTTATGCATAATATTATACTTTTCTACTAGTTTGTGAATATATTTGTTTCTAAAATGAGTTCCTCCGTCAGTGATAATCACTCTCGACATTCCAAATCTAGTAAAAATATTTTTCATTAAAAATTTTGAAACACTTTTAGCATCACACCTAGATAAAGCTTGTGCTTCAATCCATTTGGAAACATAATCAACAGATTACTAATATATATGAGTTTCCAAATGACGGAATAAAAGGTCCCATGAAATCTAATCCCCAAACATCAAAAATTTCAACTTCTAATATAAAATTCGGAGGCATTTCATTTTTCTTGATATGTTTCCTACTCTTTGGCATTTATCGCAGGTTTTTATATATCTATATACATCTCTAAATAGATTAGGCCAGTAGAATCTAGATTGTAGAATTTTAAATGCAGTTTTATATGTCCCAAAATGTCCTCCAAAATCAAAATCATGACATTTTTGAATAATTGGTTCAATTTCTTCATAAGGCACGCATCTTCTAATAATTAGATCCTTACATTACTTATATAAGTATGGTTCATCCCAAAAATATGATTTAGTATCGTAAATGAATTTTTTCTGTTGTTGCAAAGTTAACATAGGTGGTAAAGTGTCACTTACAATATAATTTACTATATCAGCATACCAAGGTATTTTCAACTCATTAATATTATAAAGTTGTTCATCAGGAAAATAGTCTAAAATTTCATTATCAATATTAAATAATTCATGATTTTCTAATCTTGATAAATGATCGACAATTTGATTATCAATTCCACTTTTTGTTAATTATCTCAAAATCAAATTCTTGCATTAATAATATCCATCCGATTAATCTTGGTTTAGAATCTTTCTTTTGCATTAAATATTTTATAGCAGAATGATCGGTATGCACAATACATTTAGTTCCTATTAGATAATGCCGAAATTTATTAAAAGTATATACAAGTGCTTAATAATTCTCTTTCAAGTAATCGTATAATTTATTTCAAGCATCATTTAGAGTTTTACTAAGCATAATATATAACTTTGAAAATCTTATCATATCTTTGCCAAGAATCGCTCCTATAGCATAATCACTAGCATCACACATAAGCTCAAATGGTTTCTCCTAGTTAGGTGAAACTATTATAGGTGCTGTAAATAATTTATCTTTTAATAATTCAAAAGCATTCGGGCATTCAGTTGTAAATTCAAATTTCTTGTCCTTTTCAAGAAGTTGGCATAGAGGTTTAGTAATTTTTGAAAAATCTTTTATATAACGTCTGTAGAATCCAGCATGTCCAAGAAAACTTCTTACCCCTTTCACCGTAGTTGGAGGTGGTAATTTAAGCTATAATTGAATTTTTGCGGGGTCTACTTCCATGTCATTTTCCGAAATTTTATGCCCTAATATAATGCCGCTCGTAACCATAAATTGACATTTCTCCCAATTAAGAACTAAATTAGTTTTCTCACATACTTCAAATACTTTTTCAAGATGATTTAAGCATGTGTCAAATGTTGTTCCAAATACAGAGAAATCATCCATAAATACTTCTATTCCATTATCAATTAATTTACTAAAAATAGACATCATACATCTTTGGAATGTTGCAGGTGCATTACATAATCCAAAAGGCATTCTTCGAAAAGTGAAAGTTCCATAAGGACTAGTAAATGTAGTTTTATCTTGATCCTCAGGAGAAATTTGTATTTGATGATAACCGATATATCCATCTAAGAAACAAAAATACTTATGTCATAGCTAATCTGTCTAACATCCGGTCTAGAAATAGTAAAGGAAGTGATCTTTTCTAGTGGTCGTGTTTAATTTTCTATAATCGATACATATTCGTCATCCAAGTAACTTGTCTTATAGGAATAAGATCATTATTTTCATTAGCTTTGACAGATCACCTTTCCTTTTTTAGGTACACGGTGAATTGGGCTTACCTAAGCACATCGTCGAAATAGGATATATAATACCATTATCTAACCATTTTAAAATTTCTTTCTTGACTACTTCTTTCATTATCGGATTTAATCTCCTTTGTGGATCGGCTTTAGGTTTATGTTCATTATCTAAAATAATTTTGTGCATACGGATTGAAGGACTAATTCCTTTAATATCTGCTAAAGTCCAACCAAAAATTTTCTTATATTTTTTTAACGTATCTAAAAGTTTTTGTTCTTGAGATTCATTTAATTCAGTTGAAATAATAACTGGTAAAGTTGAAGAATTACCTAAGTAAGCATATTTTAAATGATTAGGTAACATTTTTAACTCAAGTTGAGGAGGTTTAATAATTGATGAAACTATATTTTTTTCAGTATTTTCGGTGTTATCCAAAAATTCATATTTCTCTTGAATATAATCTAATTCTTCATTTATCTCAGATTTTTCAATTAATTCACTATTTTCTTTTTCTAATTTTTCTTCATAATATTCTTTAAAATGTTCTTTTTGTAAATGATCGAGTACTTCCATTCGAAAACACTCATCATATTTTTCTAGCGCGAGGATATTTCATTGATTTAGCAATATTAAAAGTTACTTTTTGGTCATTTACTCTCATAGTTAATTCTCCTTTATGAACATCAATCATAGCTTTTCCAGGTGGCTAACAATGGTCTTCCTAAAATGATAGGAATTTCTTTATCTTCTTCCATATCTAGAACAATAAAATCTACGGGGAAGATAAATTTATCCACTTTTACTAATACATCTTCGATAACTCCCTTAGGATATGTAACGAACGGTCAGCTAATCGAAGAGTTTCTGAAGTTGGTGAAATTTCTCCCAATCCTAATCTCTTGAAAATTGATAGAGGCATTAGATTAATGCTTGCTCCTAAGTCACACAAAGCTTTTCCATAGAATTTTTCTCCAATAGCGCAGGGTATAGTGAAACTACCGGGATCTTTTAATTTTTCAGGAAGTTTTTTCTGAATAATAGCACTACACTCTTCACTAAGTGCAACCATTTCATTTTCAGTAATTTTTTTTTTATTATTTAGAATATCTTTCATGAATTTTACATAGTTTGGCATCTGTTCTAAAGCTTCTACGAAAGGAATATTTATCGTTAATTTCTTCAAAATTTCAAGGAATTTAGCAAATTGTTTGTCTTTTTTATGTTGAATTAGTCGTTGAGGAAATGGTGATGGAGGTTTTTCAACAGAAATTTTCATTGGTATTAAAGGATTTTCTAAGTTTGAATCTTGTTGATTCTTTTCCTTTTCAATTTCCACTTCCTCTTTTTGACTTTCAAGTTCTTTCTGAATTCGAGGTTCTAATTCTTTTCCACTTCGTAATTGTATCGCTTTAATTTGTTCATTTCCCTTGTCTTTGGGATTTATTTCCACATTACTAGGAAATGTTCCAGTATTCTATTATTAAGTGCAGTAGCGATATGTCCAAGTTGAGTTTCAATATTTTTGATAGCTGTCCCTTGATTTTGTAATTGGTTTCCTTGTATTTATAATTGATTTCCTTGATTTTGTAAATGTTGACCCATATTTAATATTAATTCTTCTATAGATAACTTCTTATCTTTAAATTAAGGGTTATTATTATTAAATTCAGGTGGATAATTAGGTTTATAATTAGGATTTCCTTGATTAGATGAATTTCCTAATTGTTGTATCATATTATTCATCCAAGGTTGATTAGTTGTATTATTATTCCAATTAAAATTAGGATGATTTTTCCATCCAAGATTATAATAATTTGCATAAGGAATATTGGGTCTGTTGTTAATTGCATTAATTGTTTCATATTGAGATTGGGATTCTATAAGTTGTCCAGAAGAATTTTCTTCTAATATAGTTGGAGAGTAATTCATTCCAAAATGATCCAATTTTTTAGATACAGCAGCGATTTGTGAAGCTAACATAAATATTGCATCATTTTCATGAATACTAGCTATTTTTTTGGATTCATTCTATCAGCAGGCCATTGAAAATTATTTGTTGTCATTTCTTCGATTAGTGCATAGGCTTCATCAAATGGTTTTGACATTAATGATCCTCCAGCGATGAGCATCGATGATTGATCTTAAAGATCCTACTAATCCATTATAGAAAGTTTGGATAATTAACCAATCCGGTAACGCATGATGTGGGCATTTCCTAAGAAGTTCTTTAAATCTCTCCCAAGATTCATATATTGACTCTCCATCAAGTTGACTAAAAGAAGTTATATCATTTCTAAGCTTAGCGAGTTTTAGATGGTGGAAAATATTTGGATAGAAATTTTTGTGATAATTCTCCCAAATTTTAATAAATCCAGTGCTAACGAATTTAACCACATTTTAGCCTTATCCCTTAAAGAAAAAGGAAAAAGTCTAAGTCTAATAGCATCGTTAGATACTCCTTCATATTTGAAAGTAGCACATAGTTCTAAAAAACTAGCAAGATGTAAATTAGAATCTTCGATAGGTGAACCACTAAATTGATTATTTTGTACCATTTGGATAATTGCGAGTTTAAGTTCAAATGAATTAGCAGCTACATCAGGGTTTTGAATAGTTAAATGAATTTCATCTAATGTAGGATTGGCATAATCTCGTAATGGTCTTGGTTGATTTATATTTTCATTTTCAGGTATATTTGTCATTTATGTTAAATTTATAATTTCTCTTTTTTGTTTTCTAATTCTTTTAATTGTACGCTCTAATTCTGAATCGTAAGGTATTAAATTTTCGTTTCCAAATTTTCGCATACAATTTTATAAAATAAAATAGTCCGTTACTTTAGTAAATAATTTCTTTACTTCCCCGGCAACGGCGCCAAAAACTTGACCCACTTTTAATATGTTTGCAAATTATGTTTATAGCAATGGCACCAAAAACTTGATCCTGCTTTAAATATAGATATATGATTTAATGTATAATGTGGATTCTAAGCAAGTATATGTATCGTATCAAGTAATACAGGGCTCTAGTGGAGTCCTGGTTATCGATCCCACAGGGAAGTTTTTAACAGATTTGTTATCAGCTAAATTTAAAGGAATTACTTACTAATAAAGTGAACAGAAATTCAAAGTAACTATAATAAACTAAAGTAAACTAATGCTTGAAATAAGTTGATTTAACTAATTTAGAAAAATTATCCTTCTCCTTGTTTTTAGAAAATTAAGTGAATGATGAATTTAAATAAGATTTTAATTGTATTGTGACAAATAGGAGCATTCCTATTCTTTACCCTTTGGTCCAGGTGCAAAGATCATTGACTAATCCTATGTTTGATTACTGAATGCTGCGGCTAGGTTGGGAGGATACTTGCTGCCACTTCGAGCTCCCACGTTCCCCTCACTCGAGGGCTATCATCTACACTTCGACTCTCGAAACAGTAGAGATTCGAATTGAGTATTTTAGTTTGTCACACTAAAATATCCAATTCTACACCCGATAATTAATATTTCCCTATTTATTTGCACCGGCCTTCCAAGGCTTTTGACTTCCCTGAATATTGGATGTAATTTTTACTATAGTTGATAATTCAACATATTTTAACTACTCAATTGGCCGGATTGAAAGTAAATTAAGTTTTAAGTAAAAAATTATCACAATTTATTTATTATATTATGTGCTTCTATTTAATTTCATCAATCCGCATAATTTTCATAAACAAGGAGAAAGACTAAGAAAACTACTCAGAATGCATGGGAATAAAACAAAGCATGGATTTCATTTAAAGTTAACAACAATCAATAAAGATACTTATCTTAATTTCCTCCCCAAGCAGACTCCTTGAAGTTCCTTTGACTTTTCCTTCTAGTATAGCAAACTAAATAGCACTCAATTAAACTAATGAACTCACTAAACACACTCAAACTAAATGAAACTCACACAAATGACACTTAAGACACTAGAAAGAGACACAAAAGACACACACAAATGACTAAAATTCATCCTCTATTTATAGAGGTAGGCAAAGGTCCAAGGGGTGCTTAAACACCTCTTCAAAGAGTGTCCAGGTTCAATGTATATGCATTTTGAACTAGCTCGCCGTGGGCGGGAAACGACCTCGCCGTCAGCTGGGCTTCTAGAAGGTCTTCGAACCGCGTGATCTCGGCTGTCGGCGGGCTCGGGCTCGCTGTCGGCGAGGTAGTTATAATTCCTTCAGAAATTTCTCCTCACGATCTCCCCGTCGGCGGCCTCGATCTCGCCGTCGGCGAAGTAGTTATATTTGCATGAATTTCCTCCTTTTTGATCCAAACTTGCTCCATTTCATGCTTTTTGCTTCTATCACTTATAAATCTTCATTCCTGCAATAAAATGAAGAAAATACCTTTCTTTAAAGTGCAATTCATCAAAAATAGATATGAATTTCTTGATGTATTGTTTTGTGATCATCTTCTCACCAGCTTCTTTCATATTATAATTAAATTCTTTAATCGCCCAATATGCTTTATGTTCTAATTCAATTGGTAAGTGGAAAGTTTTTCCATATATAAGCCTGTAAGGAGTCGTTCCAATCAGAGTTTTATAAGCAGTCATGTATGCCCATAATGCAGTGTCTAGTCTTATAGACCAGTCCAATCTATTAGGATTTACAGTCTTTTCTAAAATATGCTTAATCTCTCGATTAGAAACTTCGGTAATCCATCTAGTTTGTGGATGATAAGCGATTGATATCTTATGCATAATATTATATTTTTCTCCTAGCTTGTGAATATATTTATTTCTAAAATGAGTTCCTCCGTCAGTGATAATCACTCTCAGCATTCCAAATTTAGTAAAAATATTTTTCATTAAAAATTTTGAAACACTTTTAGCATCACACCTAGGTAAAGCTTGCGCTTTGATCCATTTGGAAACATAATCAACAGCTACTAATATATATGAATTTCCAAATGAAGGAATAAAAGGACCCATGAAATCTAATCCCCAAACATCAAAAATTTCAACTTCTAATATAAAATTCAGAGGCATTGTTGACCTCATTTTTGATGAGGTCTTCTCTTCTTCTCTTTAGTACTTAGGATCTAGCCTTAGGCTTTTCCTTTGACTATCTTAGAGGACTAGAATTGGGATCCACCATCTAGAATTTTAAACCACTTCTTAACTCCCTGCAAACTCCACAAACTTGACTGTAGACCCCTAATCACCTAGAGGGTTGAAATCGAATGTGGAAGTTTAAAAGGATGAGTTCCTATAGGACTCTTTGGCCTTAGGGCCCTTGCCAGGTGGCACTGGTACGATGAAGGGGCTGACTTACACACACACTACACTCATACACTACACTTCCATACACCTCCTAAAACACACCCATACCCGACTTGACCTCTCGACTCATGTAGATGATTCACATGGATGGTCCTTAACCCCTCGGCCCTTGGCTAAGAGGGTTAGGAACAACATAGTGAATGCCTCGAATGAGTCCCTTCATGGCTCATGTGGGCTTGATATGGCTTCATGGCTCAACCAAGATGATTTTATTCCACTTACATTCACCTAATCTTCCATTTTCCAAATTTTCAATTTTTGACCCCGGGACCCTACACCGTCAACCTACCCAAAGCACTGAATAGCCAAATTTCTCAAAAATTTCCAAATCACCCAAAATTCTCCAAAATCATTCCCAAACATTTCCACATCACTCAAACTGATCATCCATAACCTAAAATACCAAAAATTCCAAAAATACCTCCCAATACCCTCCAAATACCCAAAATACCCCTCTTAGCCAAAAAATCCAAAAATTCAGAAAATTCCCAGAAAATTCCAGAAAATCCCAAATATTCCCAATTTCATTTTGTTCAACTACACCATGGGCCAATTTTGTCAATTTACCCCACTTTTATCAAAACCCCCAATTTGACCCATTTTAACCCAAAGTGAACCCAATGTCAAACCTAACCTACCCAATTGACCTAAATTCTGGTCCAATTCAATTATAAACTTCAATTCAACATCCCCAACACCAATCTAGACCAAATCCAAGCCCAATTTGATTGGCATTGGGATCCAATTTCACTTTTGGCCTTAAAGCCCGATTTGGACCTATGACCCAAACCTAACCCAAACTCACCCAATTCAACTCCAATGAACCCCAAATCTTTTCTAAATCTTCCTTAACATCCCCATGAACAAAACACTAACATGATTTGCCCAAAATTTAGACCCAAACCCCACTCGAATTCAACCCAAAATCAAAAAGCCCAATTTTGACCTAAACCTAAACCTAGCCCAAAATGAGCCCGAATCCCAAAATCAAAACCTAACCAAAGCCAAAACCTCTTTGAAACACCCCCATAAACATTTCCCAACATTAATTTTACATCAATTTCAACTCTAGCCCAACTTTGGCCCATGGTAGCCCATTTTGGCCCACCTTAGCCTCTTTACCAAAAGGCCCATATCCAACTCAATTCAAACCCAAATCACCTCAAATTTGTTTCAAACCACTCATGACACATCCCTAAACCAAACTCAACAATTATTTGGCCCAAGCCTTTACCAAAATTTCATCCCAAAATCCATTTTAAAATTCAAAAGCTCACTTTCCTAAACCATTTTAAAAGCCCATTCTTTACCACATCCATAGGCCCAAAATTGGTCCCAAAGCCCATATGACATTTCCCCTCATCATACTTTCAATTAAACTCAATACTTAAGTCCTAAATTCATCATCAAATCATTCCAAATCAAGTTCCATACAAATTTCCATCAAATTACCAAAAAATTCCTATAATCCATTTTCATGAAATTGACCAAGCTTTCCCCAAGCCAAAGGTGAGCCATGAAGCCATGCATGAGCCACATGTGAGCCATGAGAGCCTTGGACACTCCACCATACCATATTGGGTAGGAAGGAGGGACCCTTTCCTTAATCCACTAAAGCTCATTAGCCTTAATCATGATTCACCTAAACCTAAATTTAATCCAAATATATTTGGATGGAGACTTCTCCATGCCAAACCAGCTGATCCCTTTGATCCCCCACGGCACCCAAAGCCACCTTGAGGGGTGCACCAAGCCCAAATGGGTGAGTTGACCCATTTAGACCCAAAACTAGCCATGCCCCATTCTACTTTGGATCGAGGCCTTTACACTTGGCCATTGCCGATTGCTTGCACAAACACCCGACCACGACCCACCTGACCACGAGGGTGACCCGCACTGCCGGCCGGCCACCCCGATCGCAGGAAAACACCATGGCCGAGAGCTCGCATGTGAGCCAACTTTGGAATTCTCACTCGCCGAGCTGCCCCATCCCTAGTGGCCATTGTGGCTGTTCTTCACATGCCAGGAGCAGCTGATCCCAGCCCTCAACACCCCCTGGGAGAGCCTCCAGCCATGCCTATTTAAACCCCTCACTCTCTCGGCCATGAGGTGTGCTGAAACAAACCTTAAGGAAACTCTGCCAAAATTGTTCCAGACTACTCCCCATACACAGAGCACTTGATCCCCACTGAAATCCCCCTACCATTTCTTCTCTGTGAGCTCAATTTCAGAGTTGAAATCCAAGCCCAAAACCGGGACACTTCTCCACGGTGGATCAATCCTCGAATTGATTGGTCCTACACCTTCACCGGACCAAGAGAAGGTGTACACCAGCAAAAGCCCCATCTCCGGGCCACCCGGTTGTTCCGGACTCCAAAGGTTGTGATCGGCCTTGGTGGAAATCACACCTAGGCAATTCACCACATCCCCAGGCTTCATCCCTAGCCTCCTGCAGCTCCAACGAACGTGCCGAGCATCTCTGATTGAGGCTTCACCTCTCAGAGCTAAGGTATGGCCTCACTCTTCCTCCCGAGCTTCTGAACATTCTCCATTTTTATTGCGTAAATTTCATCCCACATAAACCGTATGGATGTGTTCGTCTTCTCAAGACGAATCCATAGAGCATAAGAACACGAAAATCCATCGAGTATCGAGTGAGATCTAAGGGATTTAGTGTGGACGGCTCTCGGGTGAGGACGCTCGGGAACGATGAACGGATGCCGTCCATTCAATACACGCGCGGACGGACGGCTCAGATGGCGTCGGACCAGAAGATGGTACGTGAACCGCGGGGCCCGGGCTGCCGACTCGAGCGGCGGCGTCGAATGGGAGCGCGACGCGTGTGCGTTCGGAGATGCCGAGGATGACGCGGCGCCGAGCTCGGATAAATAGAAAATTAGGGGTATTTTCTATTTATTTAATTCCTTAAACTTGGAAAATTCATAACTTTGTGTAGAAAAATCACAAAAATAAAATAAAAATACCCTCTTGCTCAGCGAACAGAGGAGAATAATGTGGAAAAGAAATCATTTAATTTCATTAAGTATTTTATTTTTTATAATTTATTTACTCTCTGCATACATTTAATTCTCCATGCATGTATACAATTCACCATGGCATGAGACCATAGGGCTTTTGAAGCCTCCGAACTTGTGAACATTCCACGAATTTTCCAAGGTCGAGAGCCATCTCTGTGAAAAGTTATTGATTTTTCAAATGCATATTGGTGTTTTGAGTATTTTAATTCCAATAAATAGCATGTTGTGAAATAAATTCTAGGAAAATTTGGTGATGTTCCTTATGATCAGAGAACCCTAGGAAAAATAGGTTTTGAGTTAGTTTATTTTAGACAACCCTAATTGGCTTAAACACTCAAAATAGGTCTCTAATTAATTAGAGCTAACCATACATCAAATTGAATTGAAATCAATTCTCCACTGACCTTTAGGATCAGAGGAACCCACCATAAAAGTTTGAAGTCAATTGGACTTGGTTAGCCCTACTAATTGGGTTGATTAAGCCACTTAGTCATTTTAAACTTTAAAAATCCATAACTTTCAAAATATCTTTCAAAAATTCACCAAATTGATTTTGGAGCCTCTCTGATATCAGGGGAATTTAAGAAAATTAAAATTTCAATTTTCTTAAAAAGTTTATTTTTAATATTATTTTAATATTTTTAATAATTAAAAAATAATAAAAATCACAAAAATAATAAAATTCACCAAAATGTCACATTTTGAATTTTAATCACTTAGGAACAAACCCCATATTTTTCTTATGCCTATTTGGTGAGATATTAATTTTTAAAGTTCTAGGGTAATTTTAAAATTAAAAAAATGTATTTTCTAGCATTTTCACTAAAATAATTATAATAAATCATAGAAAAATCAGAAAATTGCAAAATTTTCTTCTCTGATTTCCTTGATATCAGAGAGATTTTTGAAAAACATAAAATTCATTTTTCAACATTTATTTTATTTTTTAAATTAATTAATACTCCAGAACTTAAAATAATTCTAATAAATAAAATATAATTCAAAAAATCACAAAATTTGGTCCAAGTGGTCCTCTGGTCATTAGGAATGTCCCATAATTTTCTTAAGGACAGAAACTTTTCCTTGGTCATGTTATTAAATTTTCCTTGGAAATCTCTATTTTCTACCAAAAATAATTATATAAATAAATTAAATACAGAAAAATCACATTTTCTCCTCTCATGTCTTTATTGACATATGAGTGAAGTCACATAAAAATTTCAAGTTCATTTGAGTTCAATTTAGTGAGTTATGAAATTATTAAGCTTAAAGGGTAAAGTGGTAATTAAATTTCTTTTAATCCTTAATTAAAACTTTAGGTTTAATAAAAAATTAACAAGTAAAATATTTGATCCTAACCTGATTTGGATGATTGAAATTTAATAATTGAAGGGTAGAAACCCATTAAGCAATTTAAAATGATTAAACTTTAATTAAATAATTGATTAAATTTGGAAGAATAATAAAATTGGAATTATTAAAATAAGGATATTATTAGGAAGAGATTTATTCTTTAATTTAAAAAATCCCTAAATTAATCATTTCATTAATGTTTAATTCCTAATTAAAATGATAATTTAAATTTAAAATATTAAAAGACTTAATCATTTAACTAAAATTAAATTATTGAACTCTTTTAAAATTTTAATTAAAATTAAAATGAATAAAATTAAATTAAATTAAAAATAAAATTAAATCAAATTAAAAATTAAATTAAAAATTAAATTAAATTTAAATTAAATTAAATTAAGTTAAATTAAAAATTAAATTAAATTAAATTAAATTAAATTAAAAATTAAATTAAATTAAATTAAATTAAATTAAATTAAAAATTAAATTAAATTAAATAAATTAAATTAAATTAAATTAAATTAAATCAAATTAAATAAAAAAAAATATTAATTAAATTAAATCAAATTAATTCAATATAACATCAAATCAAACTAAATTGAATTAAATTGAATTAAATTAAATTAAATTAAATTAAATTGAATTAAGTTGAATTAAATAACATCACCTAAGACATAAAGAAATAAGCCTAAAATAACTTGAACACTATTCCAAACTTAAATCATTAATTTGAACTTAAATTTGAATCACAAATCATTAAATATCATTTTGCCCTTAAAAGCTTTAATTATCATAACTCCTAAGTGGAGTATCAAGTGAAATGTTACTTCACTTATAGGAAATTCAAATATCCTAGTTCACTGAGCAGATTAACAAAACTTGAAATCCTCGGACGATCGATTCATTTACATAATTAGATTCTCTTGGACTTAAAACAATCCTAGAAATATTGAAAACATGTTTAAGATTCTTCTTAAGCACTTCCTCAATATGATAGGATGTTTATAAGAACAATTGAACTTAATTGTTCTTTGATGAAGAAAATCGTTTTCAAATTAAAAACACAAGGAACCTAGACGTCATAGGAAATGACTAGCTATAGGATTAGGAATTTGGTAGAAAACCTTAACCCTTACCTTAGCTTTACCTAGGAACTTGCTTAAATATTCTAACTGTGTTTTAAGTGCGGCTTGGGATGACGGGAAGACCCTCCGAGTACGCTTTTATTTTATTGCGATTTACTTTACGATAATTTATTTAATCGCATCGCACTTATTTTTCTTGCATGATAAACAACGGTTGCATGAAAACCTACACCTTTAGGACGAAACCAAAACCGAAACCCATAACTAAATTAAAAGACAATACAAGATAAAATTCACCTCCACAACATTTCAAAATATAAGACAACTCAAAATTTAATCACAAACGAACACAAAACTACAATTACAACCGAATTAAAACGTCCTGTTGGATGATCGGGAATACCTCGGATGATGTAACCTACGTGTTGCTAACGGGATTTCCCACGGTCTAAATGAAAGTGTGGAACTCATTCAATTGAGTTTAGCAAATTCATCCGGACTAAGTGAATCCGATAAAAATAATGATGCGGAAGGATGGAGCCGTGGGATCTTAACCGGTGTTGTTATAATCAACTTTAAGATTTGTTTTAATTAAAACACAAAAAACACTTGGAAATTAAGACTTCTCTAAACCAAAACACTTTTCTCATCCCACGATTTATGATTTCTAAAACTAAACCTCTGCAACAACAAGGAGCTCGGAGCATGGTGGGCGAGCACGGCCATCGTCGTCAGCAGAAACTTGAACCTACTTCAACAAAACTTTCCTAGAATTAAACAACAAAGCCATAAGACTTCGAGGTAGTTTGCACTAGTGCGACATAAATCCTCAACTCTTCGTTAGGCATTTGCATTGCAAATTAAGCCCTAACCGGTCTTAGGATTCCGAGGTAGTCGTCCGATACGATATGAACCCTCACATCTTCGAGGCTATTTGTATGATTTTATCATACGAATATAAGTCCTAATTAATTAAAATTGGCAGGATCAAAATACTAAATAAACATTAGGACCTTCCTAAATTCGAAGCCAAACAATAGGATAGTCGGGAGATTATCGAAGTTCACTTCGAATCCGTAATTTCTCCTACTTTTCTTCCTTTGAATTCCCAAAATAAAATGTTCCAAACTTGATCCATTCCCTATTGAGATTCAAAAATTCAATTCTTTGAAAACTTAAACTTTGAAATTCTTGAGAGCAGAATTATTGATTATTATCGAGAGTTTTCTTAGGTGATTCCCGTCACTTAAGATGTAATTAACTATAGGGGCTTGCCCTTATAGGGAATTTTAAAGAACCTGAGTAATATAAACCCTGTTTAATGTTTTTCATATTAAGCGGGGAATTTGTCGGCTTATAAAATTGGTTCGCAGACCAAACGGATGTCACAAATCTCCTAGTTTATTTAATCGAGCCCCATCATCAAGCAGTGTGTCTATTCTTCGGGATAGATACACGGTTTGTGGTGTGGTGCTCGTTTATATAAACTATTTGGGATGTGAGATAGGTTTGATTTCATATCTTAAAACTTTTAAACTTAAAATTATTTTCAAAATCAAATGTTATCTTTTAAACTATATATTTAAATTAAATTTAAAATATAAAAAATTCGCCGACAATTTCTGTAGGCGACCCCCTTTTCAAAATAAAACACATAACCTAAAAATATGCCGACAGGCATTTCATTTTTTCTTAATATATTTCCTACTCTTTGGCATTTATCGCAAGTTTTTATATATCTATATACATCTCTAAATAGAGTAGGCCAGTAGAATCCATATTGTAGAATTTTAATTGCAGTTTTATCTGTCCCAAAATGTCCTCCAAAATCAGAATCATGACATTTTTTAATAATTGGTTCAGTTTCTTCATAAGGCATGCATCTTCTAATAATTAGATCCTTACATTGCTTATATAAGTATGGTTCATCCCAAAAGTATGTTTTAGTATCATGAATGAATTTTTTTCTGTTGTTGTAAAGTTAACATAGATGGTAAAATGTCACTTACAATATAATTTACTATATCAGCATACCAAGGTAATTTCCACTCATTTATATTATAAAGTTGTTCATTAGGAAAACTGTCTAAAATTTCATTATCAGTATCAGATAATTCATGATTTTCTAATCTTGATAAATGATTTGCAATTTGATTATCAGTTCCCTTTTTGTTAGCGATCTCAAAATCAAATTCTTGCATTAATAATATCCATCTAATTAATCTTGGTTTAGAATCTTTCTTTTGCATTAAATACTTTATAGCAGAGTGATCAGTATGTACAATACATTTAGTTCCTATTAGATAATGCCGAAATTTATTAAAAGCATATACGACTGCTAATAATTCTCTTTCGGTAACTGTATAATTTATTTCAGCATCATTTAGAGTTTTACTAGCATAGTATATAACTTTGAAAATCTTATCATATCTTTGCCTAAGAACTGCTCCTATAGCATAATCACTAGCATCACACATAAGATGGTTTCTCCCAATTAGGTGAAACTATTATAGGTGCTTGTAATTAATTTATCTTTTAATAATTCGAAAGCATTCGGGCATTCGGTTGTAAATTCAAATTTCTTGTCCTTTTCAAGAAATTGGCATAGAGGTTTAGTAATTTTTGAAAACTTTTATATAACGTCTGTAGAATCCAGCATGTCCAAGAAAACTTCTTACCCCTTTCACCGTAGTTGGAGGTGGTAATTTCGCTATAACTTGAATTTTTGCAGGGTCTACTTCCATAAGGACTAGTAAATGTAGTTTTCTCTTGATCCTCAGGAGCAATTTGTATTTGATGATAACTGGTATATCCATCTAAGAAACAAAAATATTTATGTCCGGCTAATCTATCTAACATACGAGTCTAGAAATGGTAAAGGGAAGTGATCTTTCCTGGTGGCTGTGTTTAATTTTCTATAATCAATACATATTCGCCATCCAGTAACTTGTCTTATAGGGATAAGATCATTATTTTCATTAGCTTTTACGGTTACTCCTCCTTTCTTTGGTACATAGTGAATTGGGCTTACCCAAGCATTGTCAGAAATAGGATATATAATACCATTATCTAACCATTTTAAAATTTCCTTTTTGACTACTTCTTTCATTATCGGATTTAATCTCCTTTGGGGATCTGCTTTAGGCTTATGTTCATTATCTAAAATAATTACGTGCATACGGATTGAATGACTAATTCCTTTAATGTCTGCTAAAGTCCAACCAAAAATTTTCTTATATTTTTTTAAGGTATTTAAAAGTTTTTGTTCTTGAGATTTATTTAATTCAAATGAAATAATAACTGGTAGAGTTGAAGAATTACCTAAGTAAGCATATTTCAAATGATTAGATAACATTTTTAACTCAAGTTTAGGAGGTTTAATAATCGATGAAACTATATTTTTTTCAGTGTTTTCTGTGTTATCCAAAAATTCAAATTTCTCTTGAATATAATCTAGTATTTCATTTATATCGGCTTTTTCAATTAATTCAGTATTTTATTTTTCTAATTTTTCTTCATAATATTCCTTAAAATGTTCTTTTTGTAAATGATCGAGTACTTCCATTCGAAAACACTCATCATCTTTTTCTAGCGCAAGATATTTCATTGATTTAGCAATATTAAAAGTTACTTTTTGGTCATTTACTCTCATAGTTAATTCTCCTTTCTGAACATCAATCATAGCTTTTCCAGTGGCTAAAAATGATCTTCCTAAAATGATAGAAATTTCTTTATCTTCTTCCATATCTAAAACAATAAAATCTACAGGGAAGATGAATTTATCCACTTTTACTAATACATCTTCAATAACTCCCTTAGGATATGTAACAGAACGATCAGCTAACTGAAGATTTACTGAAGTAGGTGAAATTTCTCCCAATCCTAATCTTTTAAAAATTGATAGAGGCATTAGATTGATGCTTGCTCCTAAGTCACACAAAGCTTTTCCATAGAATTTTTCTCCGATAGCGCAGGGTATAGTGAAACTACCGGGATCTTTTAATTTTTCGGGAAGTTTTTTCGAATAATAGCACTACACTCTTCACTAAGTGCGACCATTTCATTATCGGTAAATTTTCTTTTTTATTTAGAATATCTTTCATGAATTTTACATAGTTTGACATCTGTTCTAAAGCTTCTATGAAAGGAATATTTATTGTTAATTTCTTCAGAATTTCAAGGAATTTAGCAAATTGTTTATCTTTTTTATGTTGAATTAGTCATTGAGGAAATGGTGGTGGAGGTTTTTCAACATAAATTTTCATTGGTATTAAAGGATTTTCTAAGTTTGGATCTTGTTGATTCTTTTCCTTTTCAATTTCCACTTCCTCTTTTTGACTTTCAAGTTCTTTCTGAATTTGAGGTTCTAATTTTTTTCCACTTCGTAATTGTATCGCCTTAATTTATTCATTTCCTTTGTCTTTGGGATTTATTTCCACATTACTAGGAAATGTTCCAGGTATTCTATTATTAAGCGTGGTAGCGATATGTCCAAGTTGAGTTTCAATATTTTTAATAGCTGTTCCTTGATTTTGCAATTGATTTCCTTGTATTTGTAATTGATTTCCTTGATTTTGTAAATGTTGACCCATATTTAATATTAATTCTTCTGTAGATAATTTCTTATCTTTAAATTGAGGGTTATTATTATTAAATCCAGGTGGATAACTAGGTTTATAATTAAAATTTCCTTGATTAGAGGGATTTCCTAATGGTTGTGTTATGTTATTCATCCATGGTTGATTAGTTGTGTTATAATTCCAATTAAAATTAGGATGATTTTTCCATCCAGGATTATAATAATTAGCAGAAGGATTATTGGGTCTGTTATTAATAGCATTTATAGTTTCATAATGAGATTGGGATTATATAAATTGTCCAGATGAATTTTCTTCTAATATAGTTGGAGAGTAATTCATTCTAAAATGATCTAATTTTTTAGATCCAGCAGCGATTTGTGAAGCTAACATAGATATTGCATCATTTTCATGAATACTAGCTATCTTTTTCGGATTCATTCTATCAGCAGGCCATTGAAAATTATTGGTAGTCATTTCTTCGATTAGTGTATAGGCTTCATCAAATTGTTTTGACATTAATGATCCTCCAGCATTAGCATCGATGATTGATCTTAGAGATCCTACTAATCCATTATATAAAGTTTGAATAATTAACCAATCTGGTAACACATGATGTGGGCATTTCCTAAGAAGTTATTTAAATCTCTCCCAGGCTTCATATATTGATTCTCCATCAAACTGACTAAAAGAAGTTATATCATTTCTAAGCTTAGCAGTTTTAGATGGTGGAAAATATTTGGATAGAAATTTTTGTGATAACTCTCCCCAAGTTTTAATAGATCCAGGTGCTAATGAATTTAACCACATTTTAGCCTTATCCCTCAAAGAAAAAGGAAAAAGTCTAAGTCTAATAGCATCGTTAGATACGCCTTCATATTTGAAAGTAGCACATAGTTCTAAAAAACTAGCAAGATGTAAATTAGGATCTTCAGTAGGTGAACCACTAAATTGATTGTTTTGTACCATTTGGATAATTGCAGGTTTAAGTTCAAATGAATTAGCAGCTACATCAGGGTTTTGAATAGTTAAATGAATTTCATCTAATGTAGGGTTGGCTTAATCTCTTAATGGTCTCTGTTGATTGATATTTTCATTTTCAGGAATATTTTCCATTTGTGTTAAATTTATAATTTCTCTTTTTTGTTTTCTAATTCTTTTAATTGTACGCTCTAATTCTGAATCATAAGGTATTATATTTTCGCATACAATTTTATAAAAAATTTTTAAAATAGTCTGTTACTCTTAGTAAATAATTTCTTTACTTCCCCGGCAACGACGCCAAAAACTTGACCCACTTTTTATATGTTTGCAAATTATGTTAATAGCAACGGCACCGAAAACTTGATCCCGCTTTAATATATTTTATGATGGAATGTATAATGTGGATTCTACGCAAGTATACGTATCGTATCAAGTAATACAGGGCTCTAGTGGAGTCCTGGTTATCGATCCCACAGGGAAGTTTTAACAAATTTGAATCAGCTAAAAAAAAGGAATTACTTACTAGTATAGTATACGGAAATTTAAAGTAACTAAAGCAAACTTATACGGAAATTTAAAGTAACTAAAGCAAACTAAAGTAAACTAATGCTTGAAATAAAGTTGATTTAAATAATTCAGAAGAAGTTCCTTCTCCTTGTTTTTAGAAAATTAAGTGAAAGATGAATTCAAATAGAAATTTTGAATTGTATTGTGACAAATAGGAGCATTCCTATTCTTTACCCTTTGGTCCAGTTGCAAAGAACATTGACTAATCCTATGTTTGATTACTGAATCTGCGGCTAGGCTGAGAGGATACTGGCTGCCACTTCAGAGCTCCCACGTTCCCCTCACCTGAGGGCTAACATCTACACTTCAGCTCTCAAACAATAGGACCAAATTGAATATTTTAGTCTGTCACACTAAAATGTCCAATTCTACGTTCGATAAATAATATTTCCCTATTTATTTACACCCTCCTTCCAAGGCTTTTGACTTCCCTGAATATTGGATGTAATTTTTACTATAGTTGATAATTCAACATATTTTAACAAATCAATTGGCCAGATTGAAAGTAAATTAAGTTTTAAGTAAAAATTATCACAACTTATTTTAATATATTAGGTACTTCTATTTAATTTCATCATTTCGCATAATTTTCATAAACAAGGAGAAAAACCAAGAAAACTACTCATAATGCATGGGAATTAAACAATGCATGGATTTCATTTAAAGTTAACAACAATAAACAAAGATACTTATCTTAAATTCCTCCCCAGGCAGTCTCCTTGAAGTTCCTTTGACTTTTCCTTCTAGTACAGCACACTTCTAACTCACTAATTATACTCTAAAAACTCTTAAATTAGCACACAAACACAAATAAACACCAAAAAGAGATACTAAGACTCTCTAAATAGACACACTTAGACACTAGAATTCGGCTTCTATTTATAGAGGTAGGCAAAGGTCCAAGTGGTGCTTAAACACCTCTTCAAAACGAGTCCAGGTTTAATGTATTTTGCATTTTGAACTGTCTCGCCATCGGCGGGAAACGACCTCGCCGTCAGCGGGGCTTCTAGAAGGTCTTCAAACCGAGCGATCTCGCCGTCGGCGGGCTTGGGCTCGCTGTCGGCGAGGTAGTTGCAATTCCTTCAGAAATTCTCCTCATGATCTCGCCGTCGGCGGGCTCGATTTCGCCGTCGGCGACTTAGTTCATTTCTCATGAATTTCTTCCTTTTTGATCCAAATTCGCTCAATTTCATGTTTTTTGCTTCCATCACTTATAAATCTTCGTTCCTGCAGTAAAATAAAGAAAATACCTTTCTTTAAAGTGCAATTTCATCAAAAATAGATATGAATTTCTTAATATATTTTTCTGTGATCAGTCAGCAATTCTCCTAATGCAACAATCACTTTGAAACAAACCACCTAGAAACCTATGGATTGCTTTTATAACATTTTGAAAGTTTTTTTTTTTAGTTGTAAGGTTCTCATCTTAAGGTGACATCAACAACTCTAATTATGACGAAGATTGGTTTTGTTAGCAAGTCAAAGGGGTTCATTAGTAGGAGCAGAGTAATCTGAGGGCATGTTGCATACCTTTTATCATCAAAATATAACTTTTTTTCTTGTACTAGTGTCGTCTAGTCATTCTATAAGTGAATTTCTAATTGAAAATCAAATTCAAGCCAATGGAAACCAAATCATTTTTTCAGTGAGTACCTCATAATATACTTAGGCTTGTGGTTTGGCAAATTAGCTGGATGCTTCTTTTACGTAGTGGAGACAAGAAAAGTACTCATGTAACAGTTGCCAAAGAGAGCAAGTACATTAGTTCATTGAGGCGTTTAGGGAGGGAGGATAAACAAACTGTCTCCAAGCCTAACCCTCCTGATTGAGGGTTTACAGGATAAGCTAACATCCCCGCCCATTGTGGTAGGTCAAATTGTAAAAATGAGATGTGGAGCTATCAGCCAAAACAGCGTGGTTGAAGTCATCTTACCTTGCACAACAAGATTAGCGCTCAACAATGAAGGATGATTTTTCATGTAAATCTCCCTTGTTTCATGGAGGCCCTAGAGATGGTGTAAGTTTTGGGGTGCCACCAGATTAAGGCAAGGCTGTCAGCTGCCTTAGCAAAGAACTTCAAGAAAAGGTAGATGAGGTCATCCATAAATGGAAAGCCGTGAGGCACTGAATTTAAATCAAGTCCTACCTAGAGGAAATTTCCATCTACAACATCTAGTGAGGAGCAGGAGCCCACCCGTGATATCCTTGTTGATCTTTTTTTAGTTTTGAGGGTCCTGTTGACCTCATTTTTGATGAGGTCTTCTCTCCTTTTTTAGTTCTTAGGATCTAGCCTTAGGCTTTTCCTTTGACAAATCCTAGAGGACTAGAAATGGGACCCACCACTTAGAAATTCCAAACACTTCTTGATTCCCTTCAAACCCTACATGTTTGATTGTAAACCCCCAGGGCACTTGGAGGGTTAAGACCAATATGTGGAGGTTTAAAGGATGAGTTTCCTATAGGACTCTTTGGCCTTAGGAGTACCCTGGATGGTCTGGTCTGGTGAGGTCTAGCTTGCACACATCACACTCTCACACACATCCTGAACCCTAAACCCACCAAAATACCCCAATACCCTCCAAATAACCTCCAAATACCCAAAATACCCTTTTTAACCCAAAATTCCAAAAATTCCCAGAAAATCCCAGAAAATCCCAAATATTTTCAATTTCATTTTGTTCAACTACACCACAGCTCAATTTTGTCAATTTAAGCCGATTTCATCAAAAACCCCAATTTTGACCTAAGCGCGACCTAGGCTCCGATTTGACCCAAATTGACCCGACGCTAGCCATTTTCTTCTCAATTTAAATTTTAAATGCTTCGACATACTCCCTAAACTGAATGCAACATTCGATCGCTACCAGTTCAACCTTGAATTTCAACCAAATCTGATTTAATCGCGAAATTTCCAAATTTGATCTTTTTTGACCTGTTTTGATAACGAGGTTGTCCAAACGGCCTCGGATGACAAAACGGACTGCGCCGTTGCGTCCGGAACGTCGATATTACCTAGGAAGGACACTAATTTTGATATCGTTCTGTGCGGGATTGATTTTTGTCCGAATCGGCGAAAATTTGAATAAAATGTTGTTTTAAATTAAAATAAAAAAATGAAAAGCAAAAAAAAACCTAAATCCCTAATTCTAAACCCACGACTCTCCCTCACGCCTCTTGCCCCCGCCCCCATTCGCGATTCCTTCCTGTCGCGAGCCCCAGCCGAACCGAGCCCCTCCCCCCATCTCCTCTTCTTTGTCGCGGAGCTTCGGCCGTGGTCCCCTCCTCGTACGCATGCTCTGCCTAAAGCTTCCCCTTCTGCCGCCATGCCTCCTGCGCCCTCAGCGGCTCGATTCCCACTTCCCTCACGTGACTCTTGTCGCTTCTCTTGGCTCGCCTCATGGCCTGGGTAAGTCGACGATACACTCCTCCTCTCCTCTGGCTATATAAACCCCACTTGGGGAGCTCTTTGAGAGGGGCTGAAATTTTGGTGTGAGGGGAAGGTTCTGCCAAATTTTCGAGTGGTGCGTCTCTTTGCGATTTTCAAATCCTGTGGCTTCATTTGGTGGTCGATCTGGTTTGTTGGCTGAAATTTTAGAGGGGAGGTGCTGCTAAAATTTCTATTCGACGTTCTTGCCAGGTCACTCGATATTTTTGCTTGGCTGCTTGTTTGACTATTGAGGTATGGTCTCTTTGCTTCATGGCTTAGTGTTATTGTTTGGTCAGGAATTTTTGTGGCAAGATTCAGACTAGCTAGCCCTTTTAGCATTTTTTTTTTCTTTCGTTGCAAAAAAGATGCCTGAGGAGTGGAGAAAGAGCATTTTGGTCCCCATTTTTAAGAATAAAGGAGATGCACAAGAGTGTGCAAATTATAGAGGAATTAAATTGATGTGTCATACTTTAAAGTTATGGGAGAGGGTAATTGAACATAGGTTAAGACGTATTACGAAGATTTCTCATAATCAATTTGGATTTATGCCGGGCAGGTCTACCATGGAAGCTATACATTTATTAAGAGGTTTGATGGAGAGGTACAGAGATAATAAGGAGGATCTACATTTGATTTTTATTGATTTAGAAAAAGCTTACGATAAGGTTCCTAGAGATGTTCTTTGGAGAGTCCTTGAGAAGAAAGGTGTTGATTTGACTTATATTCAAGTCATTAAAGATATGTATGCTAGAGCTGTTACATGTGTTCGAACCGAAGGAGGATTGACCAAGTATTTTACTATTTCGTTGGTTTACATCAAGGATCGGCTTTAAGCCCATATCTTTTTGCTTTATTTATGGATGGTCTTACTGGCCATTTACAAGAGGATGTACCTTGGTGTATGCTTTTTGCTGATGATATCCTCCTGGTGGATAAGACAAGAGAAAAAGTCCAGGAAAAACTTGAATTATGGAGGTCTACATTGGAGTCTAAAGGTCTTCGTTTGAGTAGAACTAAAACTGAATACATGGAATGTAATTTTAGTAATAGTAGGTCTAGTGACGAAGTGTAACTTTGGGTGATCAAATTATTAAAAGGTGTGAACGATTTAGATATCTTGGGTCCATTGTTCAAAGCGATGGTGATATAGATGGGGATGTTAATAGTAGAATTCAGGTTGGTTGGTTGAAGTGGAGGAATGCGTCCGGCCTATTGTGTGATAGAAAAGTACCGCTTAGACCGAAAGGAAAATTTTATAAGATGGTGGTGAGACCTTCAATGCTCTATGGTGCTGAATGTTGGCCTTTAAAAGAGAAGCATAATGTTAAGTTAAGTGTTGCCGAGATGAGAATGATTAGATGGATGAGTGGCTTTACACTTAGAGACAAAATGCGAAATGAATATATCCGTAATAGGGTTGGAGTTGCACCAGTGTCGGATAAAATTAGAGAGAGTCGCCTTAGATGGTTTGGTCACATTAAACGTCGACCACCTGATGATCCGATTAGGAGAGTAGATGTTTTAAATACAACTTATGTTAAGAAAGGCAGAGGCAGACCTAGGAAAACTTGGGCTTATTGCATAAAAAATGATCTTAATCTATTAGAATTAAACGAAAATTTGACACTAAATAGGACGCAATGGAGAAAAAGGATTCATGTAGCCGACCCCACTTAGTGGGATTAAGGCTTTGTTGTTGTTGTTGTTGTTGTTGTTGTTGCAATTTTTGCAACCTCTTTTCCTCTTGAAATGGGGATCAAATGCACCCGGTTTTGAAAACAGATTTTAGGTTGAGGAGTTCTCGTTTTCTGCAGGGTAATGTGATGCTTTAATCATGATGCTTATAGCAATCTATAGGAGAATTTACATACAGCATCCAATCATATGTATTTAATATATATATAAACTTTAATTTCTGTTTTTTTTTTTTTTTTTCATATATACCACCCGATTCTTATACACGTGCAAGCAGTTTTGAAGGCTTTTGGTTTTTGAACTTAACCGTTGCTTACATGAAACCCTGATAAAGAATTTATTAGTGTGTGTGTGTGTGTGTGTATATATATATATATATATATATATATATATATATATATATTTCACAAAAGGTGCAAATAAAAGCTTGCTGCATGTTGATATAATGGGAGGAATTGTTTTCCTTATGGAACTAAGGTGAATTTGAGCCAAGAATACCTGTTTTCTTTTTGACTTTTCTATACCATGAAGCAACCAGGTGGAGCGCTAAGGTGGATTAATGTTTGTATTGCCGTATTGAGCATTTACCATGGTAATAGCCCTTCTATGTTGTTTTGATTAATGTTTAGCATTTACCATGGCATTTTTGTTGTATCAATGCTGCTCTTTTTTTGAAAATATCAGTTCAAATTCAAGAAGAGGATGTGAGATGAAATTAGGTTGTAGATTTAAATGCATACCATACAGCTCTTATACACCTACATTTCTAACACCCAAAATTGTGCCTTCTACTTTCATGCCACTCAACTCGTATATACACTTACATTTATAGCACCCAAACTTTGATCTCTACATACATGCCACTCAAGCCCTTTTATTTACAGCAAAAGAAAAGTGGAGAAACATGTTTGTTCGTTGGAGGGTTTGAGCCCCATATGCAGACTCATGAATCTTGCCTTTCCTCTTCATTTGGTCCATGAATATTTGAGATGCGTTGGCCTTCATATTTCAAAAATCTGAAATGCATGTGACGTTCGGGATTTTGTTTCATAAAATTGGAAGTACCGGGGGCCTTATTTTAAGAGCTTGGAATCATGGGACTTTTAAGTGCTTTTTCTTGCATATTTTGATTGATTAGGAAGCATGCTAGGAGGTTTCAAATTCTAACTTGTTTTTCATGGCATTTATTAACTTCCTTATACACTCTCGGATGGGCATAAAAATGGTGATACATGCTTTTAGAATTTTGTGCTTCCTATTCATGAGTGTGAATGAAAGATAATGGCTCATGTTGTAACTTTTTATTCCTTTCTACCGTGTGTTGGAATGAAAGTGGTGGCATCACATACATGTGACTTTTGAGTGATGAGTGGTGATGCTTCATTGAATTTAAAGCATCCTTTAAGAAAAAAAAAGAGGCTTGGGATGTAATTGCTTGGAGGGCTTAACTTACCTTATATCTACCACTTTAAATTTGATATGTGCCACTTTGGAAAGGTTTAGCATACTTCATGTGCCTCTTTAAGCGTGTTATGTGGAAGTTTTAGTATGCCTTATTTGATCTAATGTTTGTCGCTTTTGGCTTGAAAGGTTTGATGTGCTTTGCATGTTTCCTTAAGTTCGAAAAACATTATTTGAGAAGCTAGCATCTATCGTTTACATCTCTTACATGTTGTGGCTTTGAAGTCTTGCATATTGAAACACAAAGATTTATTCATTATGTGCAATTTTCGAATTTGGAGATAGGCACATGTATAAATTCCAAGATTTGAACTCATGAGTGCTTGTTCATCCTCTATTTCATCAAGCATTCATATGTATAACATCTAAACTTGGTTTCCACACATATCTCACTTCATTCCATATATTTATGGTGCTTTGCATTGGTTTGCATACACATGAAACAACTTGGGGAAGTATTTGCGATTTTCGGATTCAAACATGTCCCTTCATGAAACATCAAAATTTGAAGCTATGTATGCTTGCTTTTCATCTATTTCAACATGTATTCGCATATACAACATCAAAGCTATAATTGCACACGTCTCACCTCACTCCAAGCATAAAAGTATGCCTCACACGTAGGGATTTGAAGTTCTCTTTTTCATGCAAGCTGTCATATGGTTTTGAGAGTTCTAGCATGCTTTATACATGCTTGGAATGGTTGGAAACAGTGGTTGTCATATATAGATATGCTTGCGACATCTCTTTTTATGCAAATTGCAGGTGTGGAAAATTCATTTTTATGTCGTTATGCTGCCCGATTTTTCTTGGTTGGTTTTGTTCTTTTTCTACTTCATTTCTACTTCACTCCGTTTTACTTTCTTTACCCGCAGCTTTTTTTTATGTTTCCCTTTTCTTTGCCGTTACTTGAATGTTTGGGAAGGGTTACACACCACCTTAGGGGTCTAGGTCACTTCACGAGCGTGGCGACACTTTTAGGTCTTTTCTTTAGGACAAGTGAGGATTGTCAGGAGTCCGGGGTAATTGACTTGAGTTGATTGATTTTTGAGAACCAATTCATCTCGTTTTATGATTCTGAGTTCGGTGAATTGTTTTCTCCTCTCTCCTTGTCTTGCTCCCTCGTCCCTTGATTTTCTCCTTGCTTCTTGGTTCAATGTCCGCACCTACAGGGAACGTGTAGGTGTGCACATATAGCCCCTTTAGGCTATATGTGAGGCCATCAAGCAAGGTTGTAAGTGCGGTGGGGACATTGATGAGACTGCAAAAAGAAAAATTACGAGAATCATAGAATGGGGCCGCCGACTCGGAGACTGCGCAGAGAGTAGAGCAGGAATCACGGAACCGTTCGACCGTCCTGGGGTTTCTACTACCGACAGTCTAATGTTCGTAGACCTAGTCCTATTAGGATAGTCAACCCGTGGACTGAAATGTTTTAAAACAAAAAAATACATATGTTTGAAAAATACAAAATTACCTCCACTACTACACAGACTTACTTACCTACGAGTCTTGCTTGCATGAAAACCAAAAATGAAATGTGTGAAAATTTATAAAGGTCCACGGTTGGCTATTCGAGTCGGATTAGGACCGCCTGCACGCAGAAAGTCGGTCTAGTAGTCAGCACTCAAGTCCGGACATTAGCACAGCTCTGAGTCCGAAACACCACCGTGCTTACGGGTCTTTCTTTCCAGAGGCCCATGGCTTTCTTACGGTTTGCCGTGAGTTTAGCGGGCCATCTGTGAGTTTCTTCCGGTGTTCTTTGCGGTTTTCTACGACTTTGTTTTGTTTTCGTTCGTGACCTTTTTCGGAGTTCTCTAAGGACGTTCTTTTTCTTTCCTTCTCGATTTTCTCGGTTTTCTCTCGTGATTTTGTTCGCTCCTCGTCGTCCTTCTTTTGTTTTATCGTTGGGTTTTCGTACTTCGCTACTTTCGTACGTACCGTAGTATTCCTGTTAAGCCATGTGTTTGCCCACTACTTGTACTCTTGTTTTTTCTCCGCGCTAACGACTCTTCCGCGGAAATATAAGAAAAATATGAAAATAATAAACGAGTAACGAGTGCATCGCGGATGAGCAAAGCATACGGTATTCCCGTGACAGCTTTTTACTTTCTTTATCGTTATACACGCTTTACTTTTCGAGTACATACTCCTGTTAGTCTAGCCTTGTTTACTTTCGAGTTTATACCGTTACGCATGCCTTACTTTTCGAGCATATACTCTTGCTTATTCTAGCCTCGCTTATTTTCGAGTATACATACTTGCTTAGCATATTTTGCTTGTTGTAGCATGTTATTCCTGTTTAGCTCAAGCATAACTCGCTTGTGATACTTGCTTCTGTTGTTTACTATAGCATATTCCTGCTTACTTATTTTTCGCTTTCTTTTGCTACACTCGTCATCGTTGCACACACTCACTCGTTGCAATAAAATGATAATAAAAATGAAATAAAACGATTTGCATGTTCACTTTAACTTAAGATTTAAGTTTAAACCGCAACTTTGCTACGACGTGGAGCACGGAGCACGACTTCGAGGATAGCAAAGGCCATCTTCGACAGCAAAACTTGTGTCTACATCAGCAAAACTATTCCTTAGTTTAAATAATAAGCTATAAGACTTCGAGGTAGTCCGCCTAGTGCGACATAAATCCTCACTGTTCTTTTAGGCCTTTGTACGGCCTTCGTCGTGCAATATAAGCCCTAACTCGCTTTAGGATTCCGAGGTTGTCGTCCGATACGATGTAAATCCTCCTACCTTTCGGAGTTATTTGTATAATCGAAGTGATTATGTAAATGTAATTCCTATAATTAATTGGCAGGATTGAAACTTAAATAAATTCACTTCCGAAATTCAAAGCCTAACATTAGGATAGTCTGGGAAGTCACCGAAGTTTACTTCGGGTCTGTGACATCCCCTACTCCTCTTCCTTTGGACTCCTAAAATAAACTGTTCCAAATTTGAGCTATTCACTATTGAAATTTCCAAAATCCAATTGTTTGAAAACCTTAAACTTTGAAATTCTTGAGAGCAAAACCACTGATCATTATCGAGAGTTTTCTTAAATGACTCCCGTCATTTAAGATGTAATTAACTATAGGGGCTTGCCCTTATAGGGAACTTTAAGAACCCAGGTAATATAAACCTTGCTTAATTCATTTATATTAAGCAGGGGAACTCGTCGGCTTATAAAATTGGTTCGCGGACCAAACGGATGTCACAAATCTCCTAGTTTATTTAATCGAGCCCCATCATCAAGCGAGTGTGTCTATTCTTCGGGATAGATACACGGTTTGTGGTGCGGTGCTCGTTTATATAAACTATTTGGGATGAGAGATCAGTTTGATTTCATATCTTAAAACTTTTAAACTTAAAATTACTTTCAAAAATCAAATGTTATCTTTTAAACTATATATATATTTAAATTAAATTTAAAATATAAAAAAAAATTCGCCGACAATTTCTGTAGGCGACCCCCTTTTCAAAATAAAACACATAACCTAAAAATATGCCGACAATTTCTGGCGACTCCGCTGGGGAATAGTTCCTCTCTCCATTTTTTGATTAGACGGTTTTGCTTTCATAAATCGATAGTGAGTCCATGTCCCTAGTGGACCAAAACTACCATTCTTCCGTTGGAATACCCCGTTCATTTCTGTCTTGAACGAGTATAGCCAATTTCTCTCGGATTTAGGAGCCACTGTTTAGACACCCCTAAACAGAGAGGTTCCGAGATCCTTTTACCTCTTTTCTGAGGTGGGGTGGACCCCCGATAGGTGTGGTGGGTTATGATTGGTCTATCGAAGTAAATTCAATGTGAAATCAATCCCCTGCAAATTTCAGTCCGGGTCCTACTCTTCATTCCTCTTTGAGTTTGACTTTTTTTTTTTTGTAAACAAGTTAAACCTAAATCTCGCTCTCACAACATTCCATTTAAATTTCAACTAAAACAAAATTTCTTCAAAATTTCAAAAGCAAAATAAAACTTTTTTAAAAAAAACACAGCAAATACACTAATAAACAATGCGCAAAATTTGAAATAAAAATTTACAAGGGCGTCCAGTTTGTAAGACGAGTGCGTTAACTTCAGTACTTTCACTGAAACTGCAAGACACGAGATGTCACTGACTTCTAGGAATTCTTCAAATGACGAGGACAATGTCTTCACCGAAGTTGATCTTCTCTTTCGCCACTCGGGAGAAGAATTCGCTATCAATAGAGACGAGTTGCCCGATCCGGCGATCATTAAGTTTGGACAAGGGTTCGACAATGTTGTAGCAATGTTCGGTGATGTGGTCATCACGATGATGAAGTCCGAAATAAGCAAGTTCGTTAAGCACCGTGGTAGAGTTCAACTTGAAGCCACGTTACGGAATTCTCCCTCCGGAAAGGATGTCGTTTGGAATGAATTCTTCTTTTCTCGTAAGGTCTGCTACGAAAAATGTTAGGATTGCTCCTGGAGTTGTGTCAGCTCTTACTATCGCTGGATTCACCACCGCTGTACCGGTCGCTCCACTAACTAAAGGAAAAGAGATTCTACACGAGGGAAAGTTAGCCGGCGTTTATGACCTACCATTTTCCGGATTCAATATTGGGTCCAATTCAAAGCCCATACAACTGACAAAGGCACAGAAAAGAAGACCATCTCTTACGGATAGAGCAACATTGAGTCAACGATTAAACAAGGTATACCCGTTCAAAGAAGAGTCAGTGTCGAAAATATTCCATGACTTACTTCTAAGTTCGAAATCGAAGCTACTCGAGCCAAAAATGCCGGAGGAGGTCGGCAAGGAAGATCACCCGATGTACCGCCCATACCACCGGTTGCTCGGCCATACTATAGAAAGCCGCTCGGCTTTAAGGATTGGCTTGAGGAGAATTTCGAAGTGGAAAGGTGGTAATCCCGGAAGAATATTTAAAAGAACCCGAAAAAGGTTCCGTAAATATGATTTCGGATGATTCAATCGACTTCTACGCGACGACACCGGTGCTCGGGAAATAAGTGATGTTTCTCGAAAACCTCCAGTTGACCTTAAAGTCATCAAAGGAAAGTCCATTGAGGAGGCTGTGGAAAAGCTTCGAGCTAACATTGCACAACTGTCTAAAGATCAGAAAAACAACATTGAAGAGGAAGATTACGAACTGGCAGATTCCATGGAAGGCGAATTCGCAGAAATCGACGTCGTCGAGACCCAATCAACATTATCTGCGAGCGACACTCCGCCTTTTGGTGAAGAGAACGCCGCAGAGGATTGGCAAAGGGCCATTCAACAACGAGATGAACATATCAACCATTTGAAGAGGCAACTAGAAGAAGTGATGACTGCTATGGCCACAATTCAAGGAAAATCACAATCACCGTGAATAACACCTCCAGAAACAAACCAACTAGAGACCATTAATGTTACAGATGAAAGAAGGGAGTTCACCGTCGATGTACAACAGAAGAGGGATTCAGTTCAGGGTCCAGTACCAGAAAAGGACATTAAGCAAATGGTGGAACAGCAGGTGAGAGAAGCCACGGCTCGGTCCCAAAGAACGAACATCGATTCGAAGGGTAGACCATACCCCGAAGAGTTTGATCGTCATCCAATATCCCGGAGGTTTCGTATCACCTCGGTTCAAGATTTTTGATGAGTACCGGAAACCCCGACGGCATGTTGCACACTTTCGAGCAAGTTGCTGCAACGCGGGGGTAGCGATGCATTGTTGTGTCGTCGATTTGTGAATAGCCTTTCGGGGGTTGCATTCGGCCGGTACGCGGAGCTCGCTAAATGGTTCGGTGAGAACATTCGTAGAATTGGAAGACCTCTTTGTTAAGCGGTTTCGTCTGGAGTTCGACACCATATCACCATCGGTGATCTTGTGGTGGAGCGACGAAGCCAACCGAAACATTGGTAGACTACATTTTGCGATGGAGAAATTTAAGCTCGAAGTGTGAGCCACGGCTCCGGGAGCAACATGCGATTGAAATTCTCTTAAAGAGCATCCATGGACCGGTTGCATTTCTCCTCGAAAGGATTCACAATCAAAACGTTCGAGAAACTACTTTGCAAAGCTCGGAAGTTTGCAAGAGGAAGCCAAACAGTTGGGTTTTCCAGAAAATTCTGAAAAGCTAGAGCCGGTCAAGACATTTGAGGAGTCTGAGACAATGGCAGTGGTGGGTAAAGGCAAGCAGCCAATGCAGATCCAGATTGAACAACCTCAACAACAGTACTATCAGCAGTCGTCTCAACAGTGGTCGCTTCGGATGGATGGAAGGCAGGGTCCGTCTACGGCCAAGAAACTAAGCAGAGTATATTCTTTCAAAGATGAGGCGAGTGGAAAAGATGTTTCGGAACTTGATTAAGAGGCCCGAGTTCGGATTGCTCGAGCCAAAGAAGCCAGATGAGGTTGATAAAAAGGATCACCTAAGATATTGCCCATATCACAGACTGCTTGGGCACACCATAGAAAATTGCATCAGTTTCAAAGAATGGCTCGAGAAGAACTTTAAGAAGGGGAACATAACAATCCCGAAAGAATATTTGAGAGAGCCTGAAAGTGGTTTTATCAATATGATCTCGGTCGATCCAGTTGTTTCGATTGATTCCTACGCAGCTGAGGTCGAATGACACGGTGCAGGTGAAAGCTTCAAAGGAAACAAAGGAAAATAACCAGATCCAGGCAGTTTCGGTACAGGCTAGAAGGCAGATTTCAAGACCTCTCCATCGGAAGAATGTAGGGTTTATTGTTTTAATACTACAATAAGTGTAAAAGGGACATTAGCGGAATTGATGTTAGTCTGTCCCATCCCTCCCACGGCAATGAATGAAAGAAAAGGAGTTTGTTTTTGTCCGAATTGCTCTATATTTGGAAAAGCTTAAATTTGGATATTTTGCTAAGACTATGGTTTCGGGGAAGAATGAAATTAATGCTCTAATAACCGAGTCGTTTACTTTAAGGAATTTGGAGTCAGGTCCTAAATTGATTTCAAAATGAAGTAGTGTGGTTGAAATACGAGTAATTGATTCGGGATATCACGAGCCTTTTAATTTCCCGCCATGTGGTTGGGTCCGGACTTTCGAATAAGTTATAATATCCCAGGATTCATGTTAAGAAACATTTTGGATTTATTAATTAGGGGAGTTTCGACATTCAAAATCTTTAACAAAAATATGCACTGCCAGATACAGTAATTCTCAGAAAACAAAGGAGCAAAAAAAAAATTCCTGAGGAGAAGCTTGAGGTGGGCACAAAATCAAAAATTGGTGTCTCAATCAAGACATTCAAAATCTTTAACATGTGCTCCACCAAATATAGTAATCCTCAATAAAAAAAAAGAGAGCAAAAAGCTCAATAAAAAAAAGAAAAAAAAATGAAAAAGGAAAATTATGCTCCCTGAGAAGAAGCTTGAGGCAAGCACATAATCAAAAATTGGTGTCTTAATCCTCCCCTGATTAATAAAACTTGAAAGACAACCTTAAGAAGTTTCCTCCGATATTATGCTTTGAAAAGAGTCAAGTGATTATATGCCTTTTGGTCGGTCATTAATTGGCTCAGAAATATCTTTGGACGGTGAAAAATATTTTAATCACATGAATAGAAATTTTGAAATCTGCTTAAGCCCTGGAAGAAAGAATTAAACAAATGACAACGATATTAGCAGTTAATGTAAATTCGACCATGAAGTCGTATCCTTCCAGCAAATACAACTTCAACGTCAGTTCAAAGAACGTCATAGTAATTTCTCGAAGACAGTGTGAACACCCTTTACGAAATCGGTGACAAAATCAAATGACAAGCTCGCTACGAACAAAGCTACGGAGTTGCAGCGTCCTAAACTGCGACATCCTTAGAGATAACACATCTTTATAGGTGCTTGAAAGAATATAAATTCCGATAGCAACTTAAAGAGTGAGTTATTATCTACAGTTGATTTCAATCAGTTGATGATACCCTCAGAAGTACTATGCATCGTAATGTTTCAGAGACAAATTCTTGTCCTACGAAGCACTGATGTCGCACTTGTCTAAAACTGGGTCCAGATCTTAAAACAAATGAAACTAAATAAAACTCTGCATCAAACAAAATAAAAGTCAACATTTAAACAAAACAAAAGAACTCTGCACCTTGTGAATTTTCAAAAATCTCTGCATAAGCATTTCGATAAAATTCAGCATTTACATGAACTTCTACAAACATTCTCTGCACTTTACAATATGTTTTCACAATCTCTGCATTCATAAATCTCAGCAATATGTTCAGTCTCTGCATTCATAAAACTCTGCATTCCCAAATATCGGCAAAATCTTTCTCGAATCTCGACGATAAGCCAAATCTCAGTAAAATTCTTCATAGTCATAGCATAAATCAAATATCAACAAAATTTTTCACAACCACTGCATAAACTGAATCTCAGCAAAAATTCCCCATGGACCTCAGCAAAATTTCCCTCAATCTCCGCATAAATAAATTTCAACAAAATTCTTCAGTCTCAGCATAAGTCAGCAAAATTCTTCATTCACAGAATCTCTGCAATTCTCAGCACTTGGGATAGGCTTCCGCCCTACTCCCTTCTTAGCAATTCTCAACAATTCTCGGCATTCTCAGCATTCTCAGCAATTCTCAGCACTCAACAATTCTCAGCAATCTCAGTACCTCAGCAATCTCAGCAATTCTTAGCATATTCTCAGCACTCGGGATAGGCTTCTGCTGTACTCCCATCTCAGCATATTCTTAGCATATTCTCAGCACTCGGGATAGACTTCCGTCGTACCCCCATCTCATCAGCATATTCTCAGCAGTTCTCAGCAATCCTCAGCAATTCTCAGCACTCGGGATAGGCTTCCGCCCTACTCCCTTCTCAGCAATTCTCAGCAATCTCAGCAATTCTCAGCATTCTCAGCAATTCTCAGCATATTCTCAGCATATTCTCTGCAATTCTCAGCACTTGGGATAGGCTTCCGCCCTACTCCCTTCTCAGCAATTCTCAACAATTCTCAGCATTTCTCAGCATATTCTCAGCAGTCCTCAGCAATCGCAGCAATTCTCAGCATATTCTCAGCATTCGGGATAGGCTTCCGCCGTACTCCCATCTCAGCATATTCTCAGCATATTCTCAGCACTCGGGATAGGCTTCCGCCTGACTCCCTTCTCAGCAATTCTCAGTACTAGGGATAGGCACAGTCCTACTCCTTTCTCAGCAATCTCAAAATTTGATCCTCTCAGCAAGAAATTGAAATTAAAGCACTCTGCATTTCGGATAGGCTTTGTCTCTATTCTTCCTCGGCATTTGGGATAGGCTCGATCCTAATCTTTCTCAACATACACATTTGGGATAGGTTCGATCCTAATCCTTCTCAGCATACACATATGGAATAGGTTCAGTCCTGCTTCCTTCTCAGCATACAAATGCATTCGGGTGGGCCTTAGCCTTACTCTTTTCTCCGCATAAAACCAAAATTGAAACCCAAATCGAAATTCAAACTCAAAATTAAAACTTGAAATAAAAAAATGAAACGAATCTAAGATCCAATCTCTTAAAATCTTGTGATATGAAATTCACCTCCTTTTTACCCAGCGAGAGTTCTGGGATCTTCAGTCTTGGAAATTTACCTCGTACTCCCCAGCGGAAATTCTTCTACTTCATCCTAAGTTTGTCACTTGGACATCTGTGTTGGTTTTGTTGATCTTTTCGGTCAACGCCAATATGCGCGGTGTGCTTGGTTAGCACACCACACCTATTGGGGGTCCATTTGTTGACCTCATTTTTGATGAGGTCTTCTCTCCTTTTTAGTCCTTAGGATCTAGCCTTAGGCTTTTCCTTTGACAAATCCTAGAGGACTAGAAATGGGACCCACCACTTAGAAATTCCAAACACTTCTTGATTCCCTTCAAACCCTACATGTTTGATTGTAAACCCCCAGGGCACTTGGAGGGTTAAGACCAATATGTGGAGGTTTAAAGGATGAGTTTCTATAGGACTCTTTGGCCTTAGGAGTACCTCGGATGGTCCGGTCCGGTGAGGTCTAGCTTGCACACATCACACTCTCACACACATCCTGAACCCTAAACCCACCAAAATACCCCAATACCCTCCAAATAACCTCCAAATACCCAAAATACCCTTTATACCCAAAATTCCAAAAATTCCAAAAATTCCCAGAAAATCCCAGAAAATCCCAAATATTCTCAATTTCATTTTGTTCAACCACACCACAGCTCAATTTTGTCAATTTAAGCCGATTTCATCAAAAACCCTAATTTTGACCTAAGCGCGACCTAGGCTCCGATTTGACCCAAATTGACCCGACGCTAGCCATTTTCTTCTCAATTTAAATTTTAAATGCTTCGACATACTCCCCTAAACTGAACGCAACATTCGATCGCTACCAGTTCAACCTTGAATTTCAACCAAATCTGATTTAATCGCGAAATTTCCAAATTTGATCTTTTTTGACCTGTTTTGATAACGAGGTTGTCCAAACGGCCTCGGATGACGAAACGGACTGCGCCGTTGCGTCCGGAACGTCGAGATTACCTAGGAAGGACACTAATTTTGATATCGTTCTGTGCGGGATTGATTTTTGTCCGAATCGGCGAAAATTTGAATAAAATGTTGTTTTAAATTAAAATAAAAAAAAATGAAAAGCAAAAAAAAAAACCTAAATCCCTAATTCTAAACCCACGACTCTCCCTCACGCCTCTTGCCCCCGCCCCCATTCGCGATTCCTTCCTGTCGCGAGCCCCAGCCGAACCGAGCCCCTCCCCCCATCTCCTCTTCTTTGTCGCGGAGCTTCGGCCGTGGTCCCCTCCTCGTACGCGTGCTCTGCCTAAAGCTTCCCCTTCTGCCGCCACGCCTCCTCGCGCCCTCGGCGGCTAGATTCCCACTTCCCTCACGTGACTCTTGTCGCTTCTCTTGGCTCGCCTCATGGCATCAGGTAAGTCGACGATACACTCCTCCTCTCCTCCGGCTATATAAACCCCACTTGGGGAGCTCTTTGAGAGGGGCTGAAATTTTGGTGTGAGGGGAAGGTTCTGCCAAATTTTCGAGTGGTGCGTCTCTTTGCGATTTTCAAATCCTGTGGCTTCATTTGGTGGTCGATCTGGTTTGTTGGCTGAAATTTTAGAGGGGAGGTGCTGCCAAAATTTCTATTCGACGTTCTTGCCAGGTCACTCGATATTTTTGCTTGGCTGCTTGTTTGACTATTGAGGTATGGTCTCTTTGCTTCATGGCTTAGTGTTATTGTTTGGTCAGGAATTTTTGTGGCAAGATTCAGACTAGCTAGCCCTTTTAGCATTTTTTTTTTCTTTCGTTGCAATTTTTGCAACCTCTTTTCCTCTTGAAATGGGGATCAAATGCACCCGGTTTTGAAAACAGATTTTAGGTTGAGGAGTTCTCGTTTTCTGCAGGGTAATGTGATGCTTTAATCATGATGCTTATAGCAATCTATAGGAGAATTTACATACAGCATCCAATCATATGTATTTAATATATATATAAACTTTAATTTCTGTTTTTTTTTTTTTTTTTTCATATATACCACCTGATTCTTATACACGTGCAAGCAGTTTTGAAGGCTTTTGATTTTTGAACTTAACCGTTGCTTACATGAAACCCTGATAAAGAATTTATTAGTGTGTGTGTGTGTGTGTGTATATATATATATATATATATATATATATATATATATATATATATATATATATATATATATTTCACAAAAGGTGCAAATAAAAGCTTGCTGCATGTTGATATAATGGGAGGAATTGTTTTCCTTATGGAACTAAGGTGAATTTGAGCCAAGAATACCTGTTTTCTTTTTGACTTTTCTATACCATGAAGCAACCAGGTGGAGCGCTAAGGTGGATTAATGTTTGTATTGCCGTATTGAGCACTTACCATGGTAATAGCCCTTCTATGTTGTTTTGATTAATGTTTAGCATTTACCATGGCATTTTTGTTGTATCAATGCTGCTCTTTCTTTGAAAATATCAGTTCAAATTCAAGAAGAGGATGTGAGATGAAATTAGGTTGTAGATTTAAATGCATACCATACAGCTCTTATACACCTACATTTCTAACACCCAAAATTGTGCCTTCTACTTTCATGCCACTCAACTCGTATATACACTTACATTTATAGCACCCAAACTTTGATCTCTACATACATGCCACTCAAGCCCTTTTATTTACAGCAAAAGAAAAGTGGAGAAACATGTTTGTTAGTTGGAGGGTTTGAGCCCCATATGCAGACTCATGAATCTTGCCTTTCCTCTTCATTTGGTCCATGAATATTTGAGATGCGTTGGCCTTCATATTTCAAAAATCTGAAATGCATGTGACGTTCGGGATTTTGTTTCATAAAATTGGAAGTACCGGGGGCCTTATTTTAAGAGCTTGGAATCATGGGACTTTTAAGTGCTTTTTCTTGCATATTTTGATTGATTAGGAAGCATGCTAGGAGGTTTCAAATTCTAACTTGTTTTTCATGGCATTTATTAACTTCCTTATACACTCTCGGATGGGCATAAAAATGGTGATACATGCTTTTAGAATTTTGTGCTTCCTATTCATGAGTGTGAATGAAAGATAATGGCTCATGTTGTAACTTTTTGTTCCTTTCTACCGTGTGTTGGAATGAAAGTGGTGGCATCACATACATGTGACTTTTGAGTGATGAGTGGTGATGCTTCATTGAATTTAAAGCATCCTTTAAGAAAAAAAGAGGCTTGGGATGTAATTGCTTGGAGGGCTTAACTTACCTTATATCTACCACTTTAAATTTGATATGTGCCACTTTGGAAAGGTTTAGCATACTTCATGTGCCTCTTTAAGCGTGTTATGTGGAAGTTTTAGTATGCCTTATTTGATCTAATGTTTGTCGCTTTTGGCTTGAAAGGTTTGATGTGCTTTGCATGTTTCTTTAAGTTCGAAAAACATTATTTGAGAAGTTAGCATCTATCGTTTACATCTCTTACATGTTGTGGCTTTGAAGTCTTGCATATTGAAACACAAAGATTTATTCATTATATGCAATTTTCGGATTTGGAGATAGGCACATGTATAAATTCCAAGATTTGAACTCATGAGTGCTTGTTCTTCCTCTATTTCATCAAGCATTCATATGTATAACATCTAAACTTGGTTTCCACACATATCTCACTTCATTCCATGTATTTATGGTGCTTTGCATTGGTTTGCATACACATGAAACAACTTGGGGAAGTATTTGCGATTTTCGGATTCAAACATGTCCCTTCATGAAACATCAAAATTTGAAGCTATGTATGCTTGCTTTTCATCTATTTCAACATGTATTCGCATATACAACATCAAAGCTATAATTGCACACATCTCACCTCACTCCAAGCATAAAAGTATGCCTCACACGTAGGGATTTGAAGTTCTCTTTTTCATGCAAGCTGTCCTATGGTTTTGAGAGTTCTAGCATGCTTTATACATGCTTGGAATGGATGGAAACGAGTGGTTGTCACATATACATATGCTTGCGACATCTCTTTTTATGCAAATTGCGGGTGTGGAAAATTCATTTTTATGTCGTTATGCTTGCCCGATTTTTCTTGGTTGGTTTTGTTCTTTTTCTACTTCATTTCTACTTCACTCCGTTTTACTTTCTTTACCCGCGACTTTGTTTTATGTTTCCCTTTTCTTTGCCATTACTTGAATGTTTGGGAAGGGTTACACACCACCTTAGGGGTCTAGGTCACTTCACGAGCGTGGCGACACTTTTAGGTCTTTTCTTTAGGACAAGTGAGGATTGTCAGGGAGTCCGGGGTAATTGACTTGAGTTGATTGATTTTTGAGAACCAATTCACCTCGTTTTATGATTCTGAGTTCGGTGAATTGTTTTCTCCTCTCTCCTTGTCTTGCTCCCTCGTCCCTTGATTTTCTCCTTGCTTCTTGGTTCAATGTCCGCACCTACAGGGGACGTGTAGGTGTGCACATATAGCCCCTTTAGGCTATATGTGAGGCCATCAAGCAAGGCTGTAAGTGCGGTGGGGACATTGATGAGACTGCAAAAAGAAAAATTACGAGAATCATAGAATGGGGCCGCCTGACTCAGAGACTCTGTAGAGAGTAGAGCAGGAATCACGGAACCGTTCGACCGTCCTTGGGGTTTCTACTACCGACGGTCCCAATGTTCGTAGACCTAGACCTATTAGGATAGTCGACCCGTGGATCGAAATGTTTTAAAACAAAAAAATACATATGTTTGAAAAATACAAAATTACCTCCACTACTACACAACCTACTTACCTACAGATCTTGCTTGCATGAAAACCAAAAATGAAATGTGTGAAAATTTATAAAGGTCCACGGTTGGCTATTCGAGTCGGATTAGGACTGCGCTCTGCAGAAAGTCGGTCTAGTAGTCGGCACTCAAGTCCGGATATTAGCAGAGCTCTGAGTCCGAAACACCACCGTGCTTACGGGTCTTTCTTTCCAGAGGCCCATGGCTTTCTTACGGTTTGCCGTGAGTTTAGCGGGCCATCTGTGAGTTTCTTCCGGTGTTTTTTGCGGTTTTCTACGACTTTGTTTTGTTTTCGTTCGTGACCTTTTTCGGAGTTCTCTACGGACGTTCTTTTTCTTTCCTTCTCGATTTTCTGGTTTTCTCTCGTGATTTTGTTCGCTCCCTCGTCGTCCTTCTTTTGTTTTACTTGTTGGGTTTTCGTACTTCGCTACTTTCGTACGTACCGTAGTATTCTGTTAAGCCATGTGTTTGCCCACTACTTGTACTCTTGTTTTTTTCCTGCGCTAACGACTCTTCACGGGAAATATAAGAAAAATATGAAAATAATAAACGGAGTAACGAGTGCACTGCGGATGAGCAAAGCATACGGTATTCCTGTGACGAGTTTTTACTTTCTTTCTGTTATACACGCTTTACTTTTCGGTACATACTCCCGCTAGTCTAGCTTTGTTTACTTTCGGTTTATACCGTTACGCATGCCTTACTTTTCGAGCATATACTCTTGCTATTCTAGCATCGCTTATTTTCGAGTATACATACTTGCTTAGCATATTTTGCTTGTTGTAGCATGTTATTCCTGTTTAGCTCAGCATAACCTGCTTGTGATACTTGCTTCCTGTTGTTTACTATAGCATATTCCTGCTTACTTGTTTTTCTGCTTTCTTTTGCTACACCTGTCACTGTTGCACACACTCACTGTTGCAATAAAATGATAATAAAAATGAAATAAAACGATTTGCATGTTCACTTTAACTTAAGATTTAAGTTTAAACTGCAACTTTGCTACGACGTGGAGCACGGAGCACGACTTCGAGGGCAGCACGGCCATCGTCAACAGCAAAACCTGTGTCGACATCAACAAAACTATTCTTTAGTTTAAACAACAAGCCATAGGATTCGAGGTAGTCCGCCTAGTGCGACATAAATCCTCACCTGTTCTTTTAGGCCTTTGTACAGCCTTGCTGTGCAATATAAGCCCTAACTCGCTTTAGGATTCCGAGGTTGTCGTCCGATACGATGTAAATCCTCCTACCTTTCGGGTTATTTGTATAATCGAGTGATTATGTAAATGTAATTCCTATAATTAATTGGCAGGATTGAAACTTAAATAAATTCACTTCCGAAATTCAAAGCCTAACATTAGGATAGTCTGGGAAGTCACCGAAGTTTACTTCGGGTCTGTGACATCCCCTACTCCTCTTCCTTTGGACTCCTAAAATAAACTATTCCAAATTTGAGCTATTCACTATTGAAATTTCCAAAATCCAATTGTTTGAAAACCTTAAACTTTGAAATTCTTGAGAGCAAAACCACTGATCATTATCGAGAGTTTTCTTAAATGACTCCCGTCATTTAAGATGTAATTAACTATAGGGGCTTGCCCTTATAGGGAACTTTAAGAACCCAGGTAATATAAACCCTGCTTAATTCCTTTATATTAAGCAGGGAACTTGTAGGCTTATAAAATTAGTTCGCGGACCAAACGGATGTCACAAATCTCCTAGTTTATTTAATCGAGCCCCATCATCAAGCAGTGTGTCTATTCTTCGGGATAGATACACGGTTTGTGGTGCGGTGCTCGTTTATATAAACTATTTGGGATGAGAGATCAGTTTGATATCATATCTTAAAACTTTTAAACTTAAAATTACTTTCAAAAATCAAATGTTATCTTTTAAACTATATATATATTTAAATTAAATTTAAAATATAAAAAAAAAAATCGCCGACAATTTCTGTAGGCGACCCCCTTTTCAAAATAAAACACATAACCTAAAAATATGCCGACAGGTCCTTGTTGGTCTTTGCTTTTTAGATTGTCACCCCAGTTTTATTTGGAGAACTGCTTTCTATAAAATTATGTGGTAGAAAGCTGTTTCTTCAACTTAGCATGTTAAAGTGTGATGGATGTTTTAAAGCAGTAGTCTGCCTTTTTGAAATTAAAATAAATTTGTAATAGTCACTGCAGTTTTTTAAACAACAACTTTTTCTGCAGCAGTTTCATAGCTGCTTCTTCAAACTGCTGCAGCTGCCACAAATAGACCCTTAATCCGCACCTTAGAGATTATCCAGACAATGGACCAAGTCAGCATTTGTAACACTTTTTTTATTTTTCTTTATGAAAATCTCGTAAGCCTAATATATTTGAATTCACTGTAGTAAATTCACATTCATTAGACTATGTTTGCATTTTTAGGTAAGTTTTTATTTTTCGAATGATGTCACTCATATTTAATATAGTTTGTTCGTACCTCATAGTTAGGCTAGTGTTTGTTGTGTAAAAAAGTACTATGTTTTTACTCATTATTGTCATTATATGTCATTATGGTGAGCGCTCGTGTTTTTGGATCGTAAGTTGTAGCAAGTCAATCAATAGAGCTAACTTCAATAAAATGAAGTGGTTACTAACCGGACCCGCAATAACGCGGTAATTTTCAATTCGAAAAGATGGCCAAAAACTTGACCCAATTTATAAATAGCGACTAGTGTATAAAATTAAAATGTTGTAAAATTTTTGAAAATATTTTACACACTAGGGGTACTGGCAAGTATATGTATCATTTCAAGTAATATAGGGTTTTCTGTTAAGACCCCAGTATCGATCCCACAAAGAAGCGAGGTAAGCAATCCTTTAGGCTAATTCCAGTCTATTTTTATAAGGCCTAAATTTGGAATGTCGATTAAAATGATTTTTCTAATAACTAATACTAAATAAAGATCTTAAATAAATAGATAACTTATATGGATAAATTGGTTTGGAGAATTTTGAGATATTAAAAACTACCTTTCTCTTGCAATTACATAGATAATGTAGGAAAGAAATGTTTATAATTTTATCTAGTAGTGCCAAATAGAAGCAATCCTATTCTTTACCCTTTGGTCCAGGTGTAAAGAACATTAGCTAATCTATAGATCGGTTCAGGATGTTTTATTAGTAGAATGGGTTAATCTAAGCTTACACTACTAGATGTCCAAGGGTAGCTATGGTCAGCCCTACCAGTGACTCGTTCCCTTTTTATAAACCAAATTATTAGAATTTAGTTTGTCACTCTAAAAACTAATCAATTCTACGCCCAATAAACAATATCTTCATATTTATTTGCACTTCACCTTGAATAACCCGCATAAAGCCTTCGAGTACCCAAGGATTCATGTGATATCTACTAGTTAAGAACTCATCTCTGAATAAGTCTCAGAATTCTTCAACAGGTTTTAACAATACAAGTGATCAATTTGTAAAGTAAATGAAAATATGGTATGAATATCATCACCATAATTTAATAAGAGAATATCTAAGCAAATCTTAATTCCTAAACATGCATATATTTCATTACAAAATAAAAGTAAATGAAAATAATGGCATAAGAAGTAAAAGGGTTGATAGAATTATGTAATAATTTAAGTGCCAACAAGGAACTTATTTCATTAGTATTCTATTATATTTATGCAACTATGTGTCACCTAGAAGCATTTAATAGATAATTCTATCATAAAAATAATTTTCCTGCACATGCCACTACTTCATATTAAAGAAAGAGTAAAGAAAATCACTTACGAAGTATGGATAAAACACGACAGAAAACTTGGTTTAAAACAAAGAAAATCTACTATAAAGTGTTTACAACAATTACAATAGAATGAAGAACACAATACTTAGCCTTTTCCCTCTGAAGGAAAGAAGAAAATCTCTCCACCAAAGTCTCCCACCGATCCATGCGCCTCTTGTACATCCCTTACATAAATATCTCAAAATCCCTCACCAATCTCTCCATAAGATGTAGAAATCTACATCTTCATGACTCTAAAATGACTAAGGGGAGAGAGAGAAAGAGAGAAAGAGAGAGAGACCGGCCGAGGCCCCCAAGAGCGAGAGAGAGAGAGAGGCCCTTTTCCTGTAGAAATGTCTCCTATTTATAGAGCTCTGAAAATGGCCAGGGGTTGCTTAGGGCACCTCTTCAAAATTCGGTCCAGATTCAATGAATCTTCTAGAAATAATTCTGGCGCCTAGGCGCCAGATTCCGTGCCCAAAACAGTCGCACCCCTTCACTTTGGGTCGCTGTCGGCATATTTTTAGGTTTTATGTTTAATTTAAATATATATAATTTGAAAAGTAGCATTTGATTTTGAAAATAATTTTAAGTTTGAAAATTTTAAGATATGAAATCAAACCGATCTCACATCCTAAATAATTTATATAAACGAGCACCGTATCACAAACTGTGTATATATGCCAAAGAATAGAAACACTGCATGATGATGGGGTTCGATTAAATAAACTAGGAGATTTGTGACATTCGTTTGGTCTGCGAACCAATTTTATAAGCCGACAAGTTCCCCTGCTTAATATAAAGAAATTAAGCAGGGTTTATATTACATGGGTTCTTAAAGTTCTCTATAAGGGCAAGCCCCTATAGTTAATTACATCTTAAATTAAGGGAATCAGTTAAGAAAACTCTCGATAATGATCAGTGGTTTTGCTCTCAAGAATTTCAAAGTTTGAGGTTTCAAAGGATTAAATTTTGGAATTTCAAAAGAGATTAGCTCAAATTTGAAACAGTTTATTCTTAAGAGTCAAAAGGAAGAGAAGTAGGGGAAGCTGAGGATCAAGAAGAATCTTGGCAACTTCCCAAACTATCCTATTGTTTGGCTTCAATTTGAGAATGTTATTTAATGTTTCGATCCTGCCAATTTTAATTAATTAGGACTTATGCTTGTATGATATAATCACACAAGTAGCCTCGAAGATGTGAGGGTTTATGTCGTACCGAGCGACTACCTCGGAGTCTTAAGACCGGTTAGGGCTTAATTTGCATAACATGATTATACAAATTCCTAACAAAAAGGTTGAGGGTTTATGTTGCACTAGGAAAACTACCTCGAAATCCTATGGCTTGTTATTTAAACTAAGAAAGGTTTTGCTGATGTAGATTCAAGTTTTGCTGACGACGATGGCCGTGCTGCCCCTATGCTCCAAGCTCCGTGTTGTTGCAGAGGTTTAGTTTTAGAAAGTGAAAATCAGGAGATGAGAGAAGTGTTTTGGTTTAGAGGTGTCTTAAGGTTCAAATGTCTTAATGTTTTAATTAAAACAAATCTTAAAGTTGGTTAAACAGAACCGATTAAGATCCCACGGTTCCGTCATCCCGGCACCGTTATTTTCATCGAAATCACTTAGTCCAGATGAATTTGCTAAACTCAACTGAATGAGTTCCACACTTTCATTTACACCATGGAAATCTCGTTAGCAACACGTGGGTTACATTATCCAAGGGATTCCCGATCATCCAACGAGACGTTTTAATTTAGTTGTAGTTTTAGTTTTTTTTTGTTATGTTTGTGATTAAATTTTGAGTTGCTTTATCTTTTGAATGTTGTGGCGGTGAATTTTATCTTGTTGTGACTTTTAGTTTAGTTTTGGGTTTCAGTTTTGTGGATATCCTAAAAGTTTCAGTTTTCATGCAGGGTAGCATTGTTGTTTAACATGCAAGAGAAGTAAAGTACAGTACAGGTAAATAAATCGCAATAAAATAAAAGCATACCTTGTGGATCTTCTCGTCATTCCCGGCTGCACTTAAAACCCATGTCAGAGCATTTAAATATTTGCAACAAGTACTTAGGTAAAGCTAAGGGAAGGTTCTGGTTGTCTACCAAAATCCTAATCCTACTGCTAGTCAATTCCTATGACATCTAGGTTCTTGCGTTTTGTTGAGGATGATTCTCTTCATCAAAGAATAATTAAGTTCAATTGTTCTTCTAAAACACCCCATCATATTGAGAAAGTGCTTAGTACGAGTCCTGAACATCTTTTCAATGCTTATGAGATTATTTTGAGTCCAAATGAATTTCATCGTTCGAATGAACTGATCATCTGAGGTTTAGTTGAGTCTTGACTCTTGCTCAGTGAATTTAGATGTTTTAATTATCTTATGAGAAAGATGAAATTCACTTGGCGTTTCACTTAAGAGTTATGTGGGTGAAAGTCTTTAGGGGCATGTTAGGTTATTAAGAAACTTAACCATCTTGTTTGAAGTTCAGTTGGTGTTTTAAGAATGATTCAAATTAATTATAATATTTTAGTTTGATTGTGGTTTTCTTATGTTATTTCAATTTGATTGTGTAATTTCAAAAGTTGACTTAGTTATTTTAAAATTGTTTTAACTTTAATTTTAGTTATATTTAATTTAATTGCATTGATTTGAAGTTGATTTTAATTTAGTTGCATTAATTTAATTTTGATTTAAAGTTGATTAAATTATTTTAAATTTATTTTAATTTAATTATATTTAATGTAAATTGTTTTTTATTAATTATGTCGTTTTAAAATTATTTTTAATTTAATTAATTATATATTTTAAAATTATTTTTTTATTAAATTATCTTAAAAATTGTTTAATTTGATTATTTAATTTATCTTAGAAATTATTTTAATTTGATTATTTAATTTATCTTAGTTTTCATTAATGAGTTATTAAATTAATATTAAGTGGTATTTGATTTCTATCATTAATTAGGGGTTAAGATTAATAAGTTAATATCTTCCAAGATTAAACCCATTCACTTAATACATTCTCTTTTAATTAACTTCAAATTTTCAATAATTTAAGAAATTATAATCATTTTGTTTAGGTTAGAAAAGTGATAAAATGGGTTCCTACCCCTTAACCCTCTATATTTTAATCATCTAAGGAGATTAATTAGGATCATTTATTACCCATTACCCATTACCCATAATTAAGCCTAAATATTAATTAAGGCTAAATTTCAATAATTACCATTTTGCCCCTTAGGCTTGTTCACCTCATAGTTCATTAAATATAACTCAAATGACTTTGAAATTTTTATGTCAACTTACTCATGGGTTAATTAAAATATCAAAGGAGAAAATGTAATTTTTCTGAATTTAATTTAATTTATATATTTATTTTAATGAAAAAATAAGGGTTTTTCAATGAAAATTCAACAACATGACCAAGGTAAAGTTTCTGTCCTTAGGAAAATTATCGGATGTTTCTACTGACCAGAGGACCACTTGTACCAAATTTGGGGATTTTTTGAGATTCCATTTAATTATTAGAATTATATTAAATTTTGGAGTATTAAGTCATTATAAAATAAAATTGAAGTTGAAAATTAAGTTTTATATTTTTTTTAAATCTCTCTAACCTCAAGAAATTCATAGAAATAAATTTTATATTTTTCTCATTTTTCTTTGATTTTTTAGAATTATTTTAGTCGAAGGTTAAGAAAATTCATTTTTTTAAAATGTTAAAAATTATCCTAGGCCTTTAAAAATTAATATCTTGACTTAGAGACTTGGGAAAAATATTGTGATGGTTGATTAGGAGACCAAATGTGGTATTTTGGTGAATTTTTATATTTTTGTAATTTTTATAATTTTTAATTATTAAGTATTTAAAAAATGATTAAAAATCAATTTTTTATGAAAAATGTAATTTTATTTTTCTTGGACTCCTCTGATTACAGAGAACTCCCAAAATTAATTTGGTGAATTTTTTAAATGTATTTTGGGTTTTATGAATTTTTTAATTTTTAAAATAGCTATGTCACTTAATTAATTCATTTAGTAGGTTAAATTATTTCTCATTGACTTGAAATTTTTATGTGAGGTTTCTCTGATCCTAAGTGTCAATGGAGAGTTTATTTCATGTGATTTTGATGTGTGATTACTCCTAATTAATTAAATTTAAATATTGAGATTTTGACCAAATTAGAGTTTTTTTGAGTTAAATAAATCATGAGATAATTTTTTAAATCTACCACTAGTCAAAGGGAACACACTCTAATTTTTCTAGATTTTTCTAAGCAACATAAAAATTTTTATAATTATTATAGTCAAACTGATGCATAAAATCGAAAAATAGATATCTTATCATGGAGATCTTCCTTGACTTTGGAAGAATCAGGAAAGATCCACCATTATGCATAGAATAACATACCAAAATTTTAAGTTATGGTGAAGCTCCTACATACATGAAGAATTGAAAGATTGAAAATATTATTTAATTAATTAAAAATAAAATATGCATCAAATAAATATGAAATCACTTTCACATTATTCTCCTCATTTCAGTGAGCAAGAGGATATTTTTATTTTATTTTTTGGAGTTTTCTATGAAAAGTTATGATTTTTTGAAGTTTAGGGTAAAAAATAAGTCAAAAATCCATTTTCCCGTTCAAAGAACACGTGTCACATTGCTACTGGTTGGCATGGCTCTGTTTGGTGGCTCGTTCACGGACGAAGCTCCGTCCGACTTCATCGGGGCCGTCCGTCCGATACATGCCCGATCGGACGGTTGTTGCTCCTCTCTCCAACTGCTATTCACCCAAAACCGTCCACCTTCAAATTTTAATATCTCCCTCGATTCTCAACGAAATTGAATGAAATTTTTTTTTTTAAATGATCGTCTAATCGAGTAGCACACATCTATATGGTGATGATATACTTAAAGCATGTGAATATTTACAGAAATTTAAAATAAGCTCGGTTAGAGAAAAAAAAATTGATACCTTTGTCCAAGAGGTGAGGCCTCAATTGGAAATGGTTTGATTGAGCTTGGGAGTGCTTGGAGAAGCTTTGGGAACAATTTGGCAGGGTCTCCCGAATGTAATCTTTCTTCTCTTCTCCTTGGCCATGGAGGTGGGGTTTAAATAAGAAAGGTTATGGTGGAGTATGGGTGGCCATGAGGGTTGATTAGTGGGTTCAAAATGTGTGCTTAGGTGGAGGGGAGGTTAGAGTTTGATTTTGGTGCAATCAATTTGGGATTGCCATGTGTAAAGTCATGGATTTAAATGGCATGGGTGTAAGGGGCATTTTGGGTCAATTTGGGTCAATTCATGGTTTGGGCTTGGTTCACTCACCAAGGCTTGATTTGGGCTGATGGGAGATCAATTGGGTCAGCCCCCTTTAGGTGGAGAAGTCCCCATCCAAGGAGATTAGGATAAGCATGGGTAAGGGTGTGACAAAAAAGAGGTTAAAAAGTTTTATTAAGAGAGGTGGAAAGTGGCTCACCCTTCTCCCCAAGATGGTATGGTGAGGTGAGCATGACCCTCATGGCTAACATATGGCTTGGGGAAAAGCTTCATGGCTCACATTTGGCTCCTCCATGGCTCACCTTTGGCTTGGGACCTTTCATGAAAGGGGATTTATGACTTTTTGGTGATTTGATGGAAAAATGTCATGAGGTTATTTTTGGTTTATTCAAATGATGAATTTGGAACTTTAGGAAAATCATTTAATCAAAGGGATGATGAAATGATAATTGGCAAGTGGGCTTTCGAGTGGATTTGGGCTAATTGAAGTGATTTAGCTCATAGGCTTGATTTTGGGCCTTTAAATTTGGGGTGAGCTTGGGCTTGAGTTTGGGTTAGGTTTGGGTCAAAATTTAGGCTAAGTGAATGTTGAGTTTGGTTTAGGAAAGTGTTATGAAGAGTTTGGAAAAGATTTGGAGTGATTTTGAATTGAATTGGATGATCAATTTGGTGGATTTGGACATATGATCAATTTTGGGTGAATTGGGTTTGGTTGGACTTGGGTGGATTTTGGGATCAAATTGGGGGCAATTGAAGGTTAAATTTTTTTCATGAGGATTTTATGAATGGTATTAGAATTTATTTGGGGAAAATTGAGTGACATTGGGCTTAGTTTGGTTGAATTGGGTCAACTAGTTCAATTTTGAGCATTAAGGGTAAATTTGGAATTTTTGATCAAATTGGGTTAAATTGACAAAATTGGGGTGTGTGATAGTTAAACAAAAGGATGTGGAGAATAATTTAGAATTTTTGGGATTTTTTGGGATTTTTTGGAATTTTTGAAATTTTTTGCTATGAAGGGCATTTTGGTAATTTTGAGGAGTTTGGGGGTAAGCGGTCAAAAGGCTGAATTAAAGGCTCGAGGAGGTTTAGAAAGAAATTTGAATTCAAACAAAAGTATCCGGGGTCATTTTTTATTTATGTGGAAGGTTTTATGAATCCCGGAGCGTTTTTTAAGTATCGGCTATTTTGGCAGCGAGGGGCCCAAAGGTAGCTCGGAAGTATGGCATGTTTACAGTCAAACTTCTCAGTTTGAGGAGAGAAACGCTCTGGAATGATTTTTTTTGGAGCTCAGGTGACTGCGAAGTTTTGAGTTTTGGAGCCCTTTTAAGGGGCAATTTGGTAATTTTGGGAGAGTTTAGGGGTCGGGGGTTAAAAATTAAAATTTTGGGAAAAATGAAGATTGATTAGATGTGAGTAAAATGAAACTATTTTGGTTGAGCCATGAAGTCATGTTAAGCTCACAAGAGCCATGATAGGACTCATTTTAGGCACTTAATATGTTGTTCCTAGCCCTCTAAGCCAGGGGCTTAGGGGTTGAGGTCCATCCATATGAGTTTCCTACATAAGTCAGGAATCCAAGTTGGGTAAGAGTGGTTATAGGGTTTAAAATGTGTGTGAGAGTATAGTGTGTGCAGGCTAACCATCACCAGGACCAGGCCACCCAGGGTTGTCCTAAGGCTTGACCATCCTATAGGAACTCATCCTTGCACCTCCACACTTAACTTTCAACCTTCCAAAGGGGTTTGGAGGTTTATGGTCATCTGTGGGGTTCAAGAGGAGTTAAGAGGTGTCTGAATTTCTAAGTGGTGGGTTCCATTTCTAGTCCTCTAGGATAGTCATGGAGAAGTCCTATGGCTAGATCCTAAGCACTAAGGAGAGAAAAGACCTCACCAAAAATGAGGTCAACAGTCGCACCTCTTCGTGATTTAAACCACTCCAATGTATCTAGATTCATTGTATCACATGTCTTATATATTAGGAGTAACTTCCAGTCTTCTAGAAGGTCTGAAAACTACTTAACACCGTCAAAATAACTCCCAAAGTTGTCAAAAATCCGTCCAATAACCGTTTTTGGATGATTCTGTTGCCTAGGCCTTGATTCTGGTGCCTAGGCGCCGGGTTTGGCGCCTAGGCGCCACCCTGTGCGCAGCTCCACTGTTTTGCTCCATTTGGCTCTGTTTCAACTCTGTTTCAACCCATTTCAATTGCGTTGCGTTCCTAACATCTTCACCTACAAGATAGACATAAAAACAACCTTTCTCAAAAGTATAATTTTATCCAAAAACATGTGAGAAATATAAAATAGATTAAGCATAGAAAGACATATTGATATGTGTCAAGTTAGAATTTTCTTCCTTGCTCATTTTGGCTCAAAATTTCATAGTTTTTGCTTCATTTTCTCTAAAATCATATTGTTACACTTGAAGACAAAAATATGCAAAGTACCTTCCTTTAAAGTGTAATATCATTAAAAATGTGCATAAAGTGGGCATGAAATGAACACTAAAAACAGGTAATTTTTAAGTGGATCAAATTCCCCCAAACTTAAACGTTACTTGTCCTCAAATAACACTATAATCATGTAAAACCACAAAAGAAAATCATGTGTATGAGTTTCTTTAGGAGTTTCTAAATTTTGTTTTAGAAATGTAGAAGTCCAATTTAGAAAAAATTTTAGTAAATGAGACCAATTTAAAGTTTAGAAATCTCTTAGATGAAAGAGTATGAAAATATATGTTGTTATCTAATTCAGAAATACTTGTAAATTTTTCGAAATTTAGGGGTTAGACATTTTTATTTTCTTTACTTGAAAATCTTTATTAAAAATAATTATACTAATTATATTATATTTTTAAGCTTAAGATTTTCTCAAATCTTATACTTTAAAAAGCTCAGGTGTGGAACCAATTTTTGATTAGGCTCATCAAACTTCTCCTTCCTTTTTCACATGCTATACTTTTGTTTTCTTTTCTTTTTCTTTTTCTTTTTCTTTTTTTTTCTCTTCTTTTTTTTTCTTCTTTTTTTAGGCAATGATTACTATATCTGGATAGGTCTTTAATAATTTTGAATTTCACCCTTCCTTTCCTAAAGCATAAGGTAGATATATATCTTTTACTTAGAAATATAATAACAGTTTTGAAAATTATTTTTCAATAAAAAAAATTTAAATATTGAAAACAAAAGTCTAATCATTCTATTTTTCAAAAAATACAACTTTTCTTACAAAAGATGGTTACACAATATTTATCATTTCTTCACCAAGAAAAATTTAACTTTAAATTTTTCATTACTACTATAAATTTTAACTAAATTTTCTTACTCATTTCTATATTCAAAATTTTATTTCTCTAATATAACTTCGTACACATAATTGTTTTTCAATCAAAAATCAAATTTATTTATAGCATTTTTTAGGACAAATAAAATTTAAGTTTTTCAAAATTCATTTTTCATCCCCCCAAACTTGAATTTTAAAATATTTTGCAATTAATTCCATAAAATGTAGGAGGAAGAAAAATAAAAGTTAAATCTACTAACTACTACAACATTCTATCAAATTTATATACATGCATAATCAGGATAGAATGACTGCACGAGAAAGTAAATCTAGCCTAAAGCATGCTTGTTATAATATTAAACTTAAAGGAAGTATATTAACTTTAAAATACACTTTTCTTCCTACCCCTAAACTTGAATTTGAACATGTATAGCATTCAGCACAGAAAATATAAGCAGGAAGAAAAATAGTTCAGAAATTCTATCTACCACAATTATCTATAAAAAACATCTACATGTATTCATTAGGACAGAACAATTTGCAATAGAAAGTAAATCTAAACTAAACATGTTAAAATAAAATTAAACTAAAGAAAGGTCAAATAAGCAGGACATATATAGGCATAGAAATATATATTTAAGTGTTATTCAAATCTCTTAATTGTTGTAACACAAACACATAAGCTAAAATACCTAGACTCACAGATTCATAAACAAATATCAATTGAGGTTAATTTGATCTCCTTTCTACTCACATATTCCCTCCTTACTTTCAATTTCTAACGGAAGAAACTACACTAATAACGATAATCTGATAAATAAAAATAGTGCAGTTCATTCATATGCTGTTCATTAAGCAATTTCATGACCTTACTTAGTGAAAACAAAGATAGATAAAGGAAGTAATAGAGTTGGCATGGAGTGGTCCAAGTCCAAATTCTACATGGTTCAAGGTAATGCTCAGCTCCGGTTGAGAACTGAGTTATAACAGACTCGTCAGCCTGCTACCACCAGAAGTCATATACAAATTTAGTCAAGACCAAGGCATAACCTCACAACATTAATCTAATCCGCACTAAAGCAAACACAAAACAACACATAAACATACTAGTAAAGATAACAATGGGTTGCCTCCCATGAAGCGTTTGATTTAATGTCGTCAGCCTGACAACTGATAACTATGGGTTGCCTCCCATAAAGCGCTAAGTTAAACGTCGTCAGCCCGACAAATTTTTCCTACTGGATTAAAATTCTATTTTAATAATCCTTGATCAATCATCCATTCTTTTTCAGATCCAGGAATTCCTAAAAAATTCTCAAATTTTAATTTTTTCAGTCAGCTTTTCCATCTTAGATTGATTTATATCATTGTTCCTCAAGTTTCTTCTAGATCCAATATTCTTCTTTTGATTTTCTGAAATTACGCGTTAATATCATCCTTGAAATTTATAAGAAATGGATCTCTATAAGATAGTTCAAGATCTCCCAAATTTTGGATCGGATTCTCGTTAGAAAATTCAGATTCTGGATCAAATTCTTCTAGATTGCTTTTTTTATTCAAATTATCTTCTAATTCTTCCCCTTCAAATTTCTTTTCAAACATATCCTCAAATTCTCTTCTAAGTATTAATTCAATATCTTTATTTTGTTCATCATTCATTTCCTTAAGGTTTATCTCAGAGTCACTAAGTAAAATCTCTAGGGGGTAACTGCTAATTGCATTAATAATCTACCCCAATTGATTTTCTATATTCCTTATTGCGACCTCTTGACTTTCCAATTGACTTGCCATTTGATTAGCAACTTTTTCTAAAAATAATTATTTCTCCTCATTTAGTGGGATGGAGATAAATCTAAAAGAAAAGGAAAATCCATTATTAAAGTCGTCCTGATTCTTCCAATCACATATTTGATTAAATTGATTATCTTCCCAAAATTGGTATTCTCCTCCAAAATTAGTATTCCAGTTAAAATTTGTATAATTTTCCCAACCTGGGTTGTAATAATCAAAATAAGGATAGTGCATCTCATGGTCAGTTTCCATCCATTTATAATCCAAATCTGAATATTCATTATATTGTTGATCCGCCATTTCTATATTAAATTCATAGAGTCTTTTCTGATTCAACATCCTTCTAAAAGTTCTCTCTCAATCTAATGTGTACAGATCTAAAGAATTTACTAAAAGGATAGATATTAAAAATATTTTTGGTATTTTTAATTTTAAAATAAACACACAATAATTAAACACACGATATAATAATAATAATAATAATAATAATAATAATAATAATAATAATATAAATTCTAAAACTAAGTCTTACAGGTTTAACTAAAATTCACCTAAAAGTTTATACAATTGCTTCCTCGGCAACGGCGCCAAAAACTTGACACGACCCACAATAACGCAGTAATTTTTGCTTCCAAAAGATGGCCAAAAACTTGACCCAATTTATAAATAGCGGCTAGTGTATAAAATTAAAATGTTGTAAAATTTTTGAAAATATTTTACACACTAGAGGTACTACGCAAGTATACGTATCGTTTCAAGTAATATAGGGTTTTCTGTTAAGACCCCAGTATTAATCCCACAGAGAAGAGAGGTAAGCAATCATTTAGGCTAATTCCAGTTTATTTCTATAAGGCCTAAATTTGGAATGTCGATTAATATGGTTTTTATAATAACTAATACTAAATAAAGATTTTAAATAAAAAGATAACTTATATGGATCAATTGGTTTGGAAAATTTTGAGATATTAAAAACTACCTTTCTCTTGCAATTACATAGATAATGTGTAGGAAATAAATGTTTATAATTTTATGTAGTAGTACCAAATAGAAGCAATCCTATTCTTTACACTTTGGTCTAGTTGTAAAGAACATTTGCTAATCTATAGATCGGTTCAGGATGTTTTATTAGTAGAATGGGTTGATGCTCACACTACTAGATGTCCAAGGGTGGCTATGGTTAGCTCTACCAGTGACCCGTTCTCTTTCTATAAACCAAATTATTAGAATTTAGTCTGTCACTCTAAAAACTAATCAATTCTACGCCCAATAAACAATATCTTCCTATTTATTTGCACTTCACCTTGAATAACTCGCATAAAGCCTTCGATTACCCAAGGATTCATGTGATATCTACTAGTTAAGAACTCATCTCCGAATAGGTTTCAGAATTCTTCAACAGGTTTTAACAATACAAGTGATCAATTTGTAAAGTAAATGAAGATCTGGTTTGAATATCATCATCATAATTTAATAAGAGAATATCTAAGCAAATCTTAATTCCTAAACATGCATATATTTCATTACAAAATAAAAATAAATGAAAATAATGGCACAAGAAGTAAAAGGGTTGATAGAATTATGTAATAGTTTGAGTGCCAACAAGGAACTTATTTCATTAGTATTCTATTATATTTATGCAACTATCTATCACCTAGAAGCATTTAATAGATAATTCTATCATAAAAATAATTTTCCTGCACATGCCACTACTTCATATTAAAATAAAGAGTAAAGAAAATCACTTACGAAGCATGGATAAAATACGACAGAAAACTTGGTTTAAAACAAAGAAAATCTACTAGAAAGTGTTTACAACAATTACAAGAGAATAAAGAACACAATATTTAGCTTTTTCCCTCTGAAGGAAAGAAGTAAATCTCTCCACCAAAGTCTCCCACCGATCCATGCGCCGCTCGTACATCACTTACATAAATATCTCAAAATCCCTCACCAATCTCTCCATAATATGTAGAAATCTACATCTTCATGACTCTAAAATGACTAAGGGGAAAGAGAGAGAGAGAGAGAGATCGGCCGAGGTCCCCAAGAGCGAGAGAGAGAGAGAGGCCCTTTGCCTGTAGAAATGTCTCATATTTATAGAGCTCTGAAAATGGTCAGGGGTTGCTTAAGGCACCTCTTCAAAATTCGATCTAGATTCAATGAATCTTCTAGAAACAATTCTGGCGCCTAGGTGCCAAGTTCTGGCGCCTAGGCGCCAGATTCCGTGCCCAAACAGTCGCACCCCTTCACTTTGGGTCACACCTCTTCGTGATTTAAACCGCTCCAATGTGTCTAGATTCATTGTATCACATGTCCTATATATTAGGAGTAACTTCCAGTCTTCTAGAAGGTCTGAAAACTACTTAACACCGTCAAAATAACTCCCAAAGTTGTCAAAAATCCGTCCAATAACCGTTTTTGGATGATTCTGGCGCCTAAGCCTTGATTCTGGCTCCTAGGCGCCATTTTCTCGCCGTCACTGGTGCCTAGGCGCCGGGTTTTGGGCCTAGGCGCCACCTTGTGCGCAGCTCCACTGTTTTGCTCTGTTTGGCTCCGTTTCGACCCATTTCAGTTGCGTTGCGTTCCTAACATCTTCACCTACAAGATAGACATAAAAACAACATTTCTTAAAAGTATAATTTCATCCAAAAACATGTGAGAAATATAAAAGATATTAAACATAGAAAGACAGATTGATATGTGTCAAGTCAGAATTTTCTTTCTTGCTCATTTTGGCTCAAAATTTCATAGTTTTTGCTTCATTTTCTCTAAAATCATATTTTTATAAAATGTAATATCATTAAAAATGTGCATAAAGTGGGCATGAAATGAACACTAAAAACAGGTAATTTTTAAGTGGATCAATTACTCATTTTCTAAAGCAAATAAATGTGTGTTCAACTTGCAACATAGAGTCGGATCTTTTGAAGTCACCTTATAAAGTGTTCATCCTAAAGTGCAAGAAGTTCAATTCATTTTCTTTTTCCTATTCTAGAATAATATGAAGTAATGATGTTTCTATGGCATTAACATGATCATTTTGGAATAGAATAATTAGTTAAATAGTCTTGACAAGATGCTTCTAAGAAACTTATAAATAGTTCGAGAGTTTTCCAATGATCATTTTTTCTTTTCAGCAATATTTCTAAAATCAGAAGTTTTTCTCTCTCGAATCTTCTTTCTTTGCTTTCTTCATAATTTTTTCATCTACATTTGATAATGGCGAGCACCTTAAAGGGTGTCAAGCAATTTCAAGTGTTTAAATAGGAGGAATTTTCTAGGGCGTCAATTTTGAGGATGAACATTATTCAAACTATTAATGTTTTTGACAACTAATTCCTAATTCTAGCTTCAAAAGACTGAATTCCCTAAAAATTTCTTTGTGGAAGAAATTTGTTTCCTGAGAATCAATTTTGTCTTAGGCTTTAGTTCCCTCTATGCTTGGAGCTAGTTGAGACCTTGAATTGCAAACTCAAATACTAGCAAATTCAATATCGAGCATAGTCTTCTTCAATCTATTTCTTGACAAAAAATAGCTCCAGTAGAGTTTCTGACTGTTATGTGTGGAGACTGATTTGGAGAGCAACTTATAGGGGGAAAGCACCCGGCGCATATGCGTCGGGCTGTGGGCGCATAAGCACCCACTTGATTGCGAACAGCAGAGAACTGGCGCATATGCATCAGGTAGTGGTCGCATTTGCGCCCACTTACCCTTATGTGCTGCTTTATTCCTGAGAGGTCGGCGCATAGGCGCTTATATGCCCAACATAAGGTGTCGATCTAGTAAGCACAGCGATTTGGCGCCAAGCCTGAGGCCTATGCACCCGGAGCAGTTTGTAGACAAATTAAGTGGTCCTTAAGCCAATTTTGAGTGGCATAAGAGTATGAAGTTAGATTTCCTTCTGAAGTTCTTCGACGAACATCTCGGTGAAGTTGAGAAGAGTCAAAGAGGTGGATTTTGGTGATTTGTTATGATTCTTGCATCGAATCGGAGAAGGTAGTTTGTGGAGCATATCCTGTAAGTTTCCTTTTGTGGAGAGAGGAAACTTTAGTGAGTTCTTTGTAAAACATTTTGAATTTCATAATAAAATTTCAGGTGATGTGGCTCCGTGGTTTTTTCTTGTTCTCGATTTTTTTCCATGTAAATTCTTGTACACTTTTCTAGTTGATTTGATTGTACTTTTATTTATAATTTTTATTTCGATTTTCTCGAACCTTTTGCGATCCATTTATTCTGTGGCATGGTTTAGTTTCTAATCGATTCTAAGCCCCGATAAAGTTGGGAATTATTATGTAAAATTTAGTACCAAATTGGTATCAAAGAGAGGTTTAATTCGTGTGGGAGCAATGGCCGAAGAAGCAAGGTTCAAAGTGAAGAAGTATCTGGAAGATGCAGATGGAGGATTTATTGTACAACAACAACAAAGCCTTTGTCCCACTATGTGGGGTTGGCTACATTAATCTTTTTTCTCCATTGCGTCCTATTTAGTGGAGGATTTACTGTATCAGAAAAAATTATACCTGCTACTACAATGAATCACAAGAAAACCTATGTTTATGCCTATGGAGGAATGTGAAGTGTTGGATTGAACAGCATTGGATTTGATCCGGTTGTCACTCTCATCATCTGTTGTATTCAACATTGTTAATGAGAAAATTACGGTAGATCTCATGGCGGCACCGACCAAGAAATATGAAAAACCTTCTGCTTCTAATATGATTTTTTTGATGAAGTTATTCAATATGAAGATTGTGAAAGACAGTTCAGTGGCAAACCATCTCAAAACTTCAACACTGTGACGAGTCAATTGTGTTCTGTGAGGAACGAGTTTGATGATGAGGTCAGAGCACTGGTTATATTATCTTCTTTTTCGAATGGGTGGGATGGTTTGGTAACGGTGGTGAGTAATCTTTCAGGGACTTCGAAGTTGAACTTCGATGACATCGTGAGTTTGATGTTGAATGAAGAAGTTTGCAAAAAACAGCGAATAGTGAATCTTCAAGTTCTATGTTGAATGTTGATAACAGGGGAAGAAATCTGGGCAAGAATACAGGTAAAGGTAGATCCAAGTTCAAGAAGGAAAGTTCAAGTCAAATGATGGAGAATGCTAGAACTGCGGCAAGAAGAGGCATATCAAGAAGGATTGTACAGCTCCAAGGAAACCTTATGGTGGAGAGCAGGAAAGTAGATACTCTATTAATGTCTCCGCTAGTGAAATTCAAAATGACTCCCTGATGTTATCCTTAGTCAGCACTGAATCTTGGATAGTAGATTTAGGTGTCTCTTTTCATGCTTTCTCCAATAAAGAGGTATTTAAAAACTATATTCATAGTAATCTAAGGAATGTTTATTTGGACGATAACAAGGTCTGCAGTATAGTAGGAAAGAGTGATGTTGATATCAGGTTATCAATTGGAATGGTCTTGAGGCTTACTGAAGTCAGACATGATCCAAGTTTGAAGAGAAATCTCATCTCTATAAGCCAGCTAACAAAGTCAGGACTTTTGACTACTTTCACAAGTGATTTGTGGAAGATGACCAAAGGACATTAGTAATAGAGTGGGGCAACAATGAAGGCACCCTTTATCTAATCAAGGAAATGACTAATTTCATTGATGTGGCTAGAACCAAGGTGGATGCGGATCTGTGGCACCGTAGGCTTGGCCATATGAGCGAGAAATGTATGAAGTCCCTACTTTCAAAGAATAAGCTTCAGGGTTTGAAATCAGTTAATCTCAATTTCTGTGAAGATTGTATTTATAGCAAGCAGAAGAAAGTTTCTTTTAAGAGCGGCTTAGTGGTGAAATCAAAGAAATTGGAGTTAGTGCATGTTGACATATGGGATCATATACTCCAGTTCAGTCCATTTAAGGTTCATGTTATTTTGTCACGTTCATTGATGATCACACGAGATAGGTATAGGTTTATTTTTTTTAAGAAAAAATCTGATGTAATTGAAATCTTTAAGAAATGGAAGGCTGTGGTAGAAAATAAGACGGGCATGAGTTGAAGTGTCACAGACCAGATAATGAAGGCAAGTATTGTGATCAGAAGTTTAGGAATTTATGTGCTACAAATGGGGTCAGGCATGAGTTCACTGTCCCAAGGACACCACAACAGAATAGTATGGTTGGGCGCATGAACAGAACAATCACAGAGTGAGCTAAGAGCATGAGGCTGCATGCAAGCTTGCCAAATAATTTTGGGCTGAAGCAGTAAATACAACAGATTATCTAATAAATTGTGGTACATCAGTACATTTGGAGGAAGGCTTACCCAAAGAAGTCAAGAGTGACAAAAATGTATGTTTATCTCATTTAAGAGTATTTGGGTGTTTTGTATATATGCATGTTGATGCAGGGTTCAGGAACAAGCTTAACTTAAAATTTATCAAGTATACCTTCATTGGATATGACTCAAGATGAATTTGGTCATAAGTTTCAAGATTATCAAAATCAGAAATTCATCAGAAGCAGGGATGTCACTTTCCATGAAATAGTGATATACAAGGAAAGATCAAAACTCAGGACAGTCTGTTAGCCACTTCTGAAGAATCTAGATAAGTTGAGATAGAAGATATTGGTGATCAGGATAATAGAAAAAGAAGTAGTGCTCAACCAGAAGGAGCATTAGAAGTTCCTCAGTCACCGGCTATAGAAGTTAGAAGATCCAACAGAGTGATACTACCTATACATAGTTATTCTCCTTCTTTACACTATTTGTTACTTACTGATAGTGGTTAACCAGAGTCTTTGAGAGTGGGAGCTTGCCATGGAAGAAGAAATGCAATCTTTGGAGTCAAATCAGACTTGGTATTTGAGGTACTAGCAAATGGTAAAAGAGCACTACACAACAAGTGGATCTACAAAATAAAAGAAGAGTCAGATGGTAGCAAGCGCTATAAGGCAAAACTTGTTATGAAGGGTACTCAACAGAGGGAATGAGTGGAACACAGAGATCTTCTCCCTGTTGGTGATGATGACGACTATCAAGGTTGTGCCTAGTCTGGTAGCAGAAGAAGATCTGCATCTGGAGAAGATGGGTATAAATACAACTTTCTTACATGAAGATCTAGAGGAGGATCTATACATGGTGTAACCATAGGGTTACAAGTTTGCAGGCCAAGAAGGTTTGTTCAGCATGTTGCAGAAGAGCCTCTATGGCTTGAAGAAGGCTTCGAGACAGTGGTATAGAAGGTTTGACAAGTTCATGTCAGACAAAGAGTACTTGAAGTATCAGGCAAACCACTGTTGATTCATCAAATACCTCGAAAATTACTATATCATGCTTCTTTTGTATGTAGATAGCATGTTGATTGCAAAAACAAATATGGAGAAAATCAGGGACTTGAAGAAACAGTTATCAAGTGAGTTTGAGATAAAGGATTTAAGTCCAACCAGGAAGATCTTTGAGATGAGAATTGGAGGAACAGGAGTGCAGGAACAGTGAAGTTGTCTCAGGTAGAGTATGTTGAAAATATCTACAAAAGTTCAACATGAGTAAGGCGAAACCAGTTAACACTCCCCTAGATAGTCAGTTCAAACTATCTAAGGACATATAGCCAAACTTTGAAGCAGAACAAATACAAATGGAGAGAACTTTGTATGCTTCAGCAGTTGGAAGTCTAATGTATGCGAGTTTCATGTTATATATTGCATATGCAGTGGGAGTGGTCAGCAGCACATGGGCAATCCAGACAGGCAACATTGGAAGGCAATAAAGTGAATTTTTAGGTATTAGAGGGGAACAGTCAACATGAAACTTTGCTATGGAAGTGTAAGGATCGATCTACAGCGATTTCAGATATGGCATGAAATGTGGATAGTAGGAGAACCACAACGGAGTATAGTTTACATTGGGGAACACAGCGGTGAATTGGGTTTCCAAGTTGCATAACATTGTTGTACTTTCAACTACGGAGGCTGAATATATTGTTATCACTGAGGCTAATAAGGAGATGATTTGGATTCAGAGTTTCATGGCAGAATTGGGCAAGGGGCAGGGGATTGGAAAACTCTACAATGACAGTATGTGTGATTCATCTTGCTAAGAACGTTGCTTTTCATGCCAGGATGAACGACATTCATCTGAAGTATCATTCATTCGCTCACTTCTTGAAGATGGGCAGTTGTTTCTAGAGAAGATACACATAGCTCAGAATCCTACGAATATGGTGACAAAGATGATGGTTATTGAGAAACTGAAGCTATACTTGGCTTCAGTTGGATTTCATGAAGGTTTAGACCGATTGTGAGCCACACCGCGACACGTGGCTATAAAGGCAATTCAGATGGAAGTGCAGTTACAAAGGACTGGCGCTGGGTGAAATCAATCTCCAAGTGGTCGATTGTTATGTTTGGATACTGATTTGGAGAGCAACTTATAGGGTCAAAGCACCTAGCACATATGCATGGGGCTGTGGGCGCATAAGCACCCACTTGAGTGCAAAAAACAGAGAAGTTGGCACATATGCTCCAACCTATGAGTGGGTGCATATGTATATGCGCCAGCTTATGGGTGCATATGCGCCCACTTACCCTTATGCGATACTTTATTCCCGAGAGGTTAGAGCTTATGCGGCAGCCTATTGGCGCCTATGAGCCCAACAAAAGACGCGATCCAATAAGCACGGTGCTTAGGCGCCAAGTCTAGGTGCCTATGCGCCCGAAGTAGTTTGTACATGAATTAATTGGTTCTTAAACTAATTTCGAGCAGCATATAAGTGTATGAAGTGAGATTTCCTTCTGAAGTTCTTTGACAAACATCCCGGTGAAAGCAAGAAGAGCCGAAGAGGTGGATTTCGGTGATTCAACGTGATTCTTACGTTGAATCGGAGGAGGAAGTTTGTAGAGCGGGTCATGTAAGTTTCTTATATGTAGAGAGGAAGCTTTAGTGATTTATTTGTAAAACATTTTAAATTTCATAGTGAAATTTTTTATGGTGTGGTTCCGTGATTTTTACCCGTTCTCAGATTTTTCCACATAAAATTTTCGTGTGTTTTTCTAATTGCTTTGTTTGTGCTTTTGTTTATAACTTTTGTTCCGATTTTCCCAAATCTTGTGCTATCCTTTTATTCCGTGGTATGGTTTAATTTCTACTTAATCCTAAGCCCCAATAAATCGGGGAATTGTTTTGTGAAATTTCCTATCAATGAAAGGGTCAAGGACAAAAGCTTCCCCTTCCATTCAAAACATGTTAGGATATTTGACCTAGACAATAATATCATAAACTAGAAAAACACGGATTGTTTCATCAAGTGCTTCCATATTTGGACGATTAAGACAACATTAACAGCTATCCAAAATCAGCCTTTACCTGACCTCTCTCTGAGTGCAAGGAGATGACCTAGCGAGCACGAAAGTCTTATTGGACATAGAGATCTACTTGGCTCTTCATAATGTTTACATATAACTTTCACACAAGTTATTCTCTTGTTCGAGACATTTAAAGTGTTGTGGTTTATCATTATTTAGGATAATAATGAAACAATTGAGACAATTTATTTCATCCAGAAAGTATTAATAATTTGAAATCTAACTTTGAGAAGGTAAAAGACGAGATAGAGTCAACATGAAACAAAAAAGAAGAGTAAAAAAAGCTTATTTTTTTAAAAGGATTCTACCTTGGTGATGCCATTCTCACAAGCTGAAAAAAACCGAGTGGATGCGGAGTCTCGTGCAGAACATGGTCAAGAGACCCAATGTTACTTGTAAATATGTGCTAACTTCCAAGACTTCTGAAGAGTTATTCAACTCCTTGTCCTCACATTCAATAACGTATTGAACCAATAATGACAATTGGAACAAGGCATCCAACTTTGCAAAGACGAGTTGGTCGAAAATAGTCTACTTCTTTCTAATTATTATACATAGAACCTTTCTATACAGCGACTTAGAAGCTGGTTAGCTTACATGAAGAAAGCTCCACCTGACTAATAGTTGTTTTTCCTTCATTTTGGTTTTTTTCTTTTTTTCTTTCTTTTTTTCCTGTAAAGAGTAAATGTTATATAATGAGAATAGTTTCAAATTTTATCAGTCAGCTTCGTTTGTTTACTTTCTGTAATGCTGTTGAGCATGAAAAAATTCTCTTTTAAGTGATAAATAGGCCCTTTAATACATATAAAGGATTAAAGGTGTTTGCATAGGCTCTTAGGTTATAAGATCATAAAGGTCAAGCAGGCTCTCAGGCTCGCCTTCACTGTCTACATGAAGGCCAAGTAGGTGACTCTTTGAGCAAGGTGTAGTTGTAATTAGTATGTGAAGTGGTCTAGCTATTATACCAATTATAATGAGCCAACCTAGACAATCAAACATATTGTAGAATCCTGACATCAAATATTTTAAGTTCAGTTGTAGTGAAGTTTCATTATTTCTATCCCGTATTTCCTTGCCTACCTCAATACAATCTTATAAGCAACTATACTGGAACCAACACGTCCAAATAAATACATTCAACAATGAATCATCTTAATGAAAACCACTTGCTGAAGATATATAAGTTGTGGCAAAATTTCTTAACAAATTAGCTGCCCAAACTTTCCTTTCAGAATACTTTAAAAAGCATAAACACTGAATAGATTTATAATATCCTCACAAAAAATAGTTAAACGTAAATGACCACATTCCTGATATTATTCAGTTCAAAAATTTTATCTATAAACTTTATCTATTACAACTCTTCATATGCTATTCTTATAATCTCTGCATACAAAACTTATAATATGTCCCACTGCCTCCAAATTTGTATCATTTCCATTTAGTTCAATGCAAAAGTTTTGAGTAACTCCTATCTTAATCGGGATCAGCCAACTCTCTAAAGCTTTTTTATTAAAGATTCTTAAACTTGATCCAAGGCTAACCTCAATCTGAACCCTCTCCAATTACCATTGACAACTCCAGCCATCCCACATACAATAAAATAATCAGGATTGCCTTTCTCAAAATGGTTTAAATGATAGTACAATTACCATGGTAGTTCGACAAAATCTAATCTTCTAACACAACACAGTTTCGCTATAATTGAATCATGGAATGACATTTAATTACCAGTGCATAATACCCAGCCCATGAAAACCCGTTCAATACATGACAAGGCACCATGCAAGCTAGCTTCATCAGAATTTCGACCATCTTACAACAGAAAAAACTCATGCCTAGAAGAGGAAAAAAAATTAGAATTTCATGAAACAAACAATGAGAGTAGTGAATAGTTCCCACTCAATTTTCAAGTTTATATGGTTGGATTGGCCTAAGTTTCTAAGAAATGCAAAATAACAAACAAGAATGTAGACCAACAAATCAACAGCTTAAAACCCTTTATTTATCATGAGAAGTCACATGATCCAACAAAATATAGTTACAGAAAAATAAGGTGGTTTTTGTGATCCTGAAAAGGGGGCTTGGTTCAATGAAAGCCATGAAACGGAATCATTCTTTTCCATCCGCCCTTTTAAAGAAAATATGAAAAGGAACATGCTGCACTGAAGCCAATCATGAGAGGATAACGCCAAGCACTTTTCAGGGTCTGTTACCTGGACGTGGCACTGCTTTTCCTGTTCCACTGTAGGTATGATGTATCGCGATGAGGCCTGCATGGAGGTGGAAGACAAATTGTACTTCAGTGTTATATAATAGCCAGATAGCCAAGATGAAAAGATAGATTAACAGCAGTTATTTAATTACATGAACATTAAAACAAAAATTAAATCAGGAACAAAAGAGAGATGATAAAAGCGAACAAAAAAAAAAGATTAAAAAAGAGAGAGATGATAGAAGCAATCATGGAAGTATCATGATAGTGTGAGCATTCAGATAAAGATAACATGACCAATCAGATGCTATATCAAACGGAGAAAGTCAATGAATGGATGAATATAGTAGCAGAAGCCACTTGCATGATTAGAGAACCAATCTGCAGTAATGAGAATGGCAAATTCAAACACAATGAAAAGCATATCTTTATTAGCATGCACAAGTACCTAATCATTGGGTTATCTCATGCGTCTAATTCTAGTTTGACCATCTTTACTATGGCGATTGGATTTCCAAAATGGAGGACTCAAATATAGAATATGTTATGATACAAGGATAAGTAAAATCTACCTTGGAAATTTCACATGAATTAAGGCAAACAGAATGGCAACTAGAATGCTGCAGAAACCTGTGGCAATGTATGATAAGCCAAGGAAATTATTTTTGCCTCCCAGCCAGTTTGAGGTCGTCAGAACCAGTTTTTTCTTTCCACCAAAACTGTAAGTATTGTAGTTATTAGAAAGTTGAATCGTGATAAGTTCATCAGCATCTATATCGTTCTCAATCACACCATAAAGTTTCCGAAAATTGGGCAGTGCAGCTACACGCATCCAAACAATGAGGTCCTCCTGTTCACTCAGCTATTTCGAAATAAATCCAAATAGAGAAAAAAAAAAGTATTAGAATTTTAGAGAGAGCATTTACATTTTAGCAAGTTTAATTGAATAAAATTTTCCCTTCACTCCATTTTAAAGAGTTGGAGAAACTTTTCTACCCGGAAAGTGTGCCTAAATAACTTAATGTTCGGAATGAGAAAACGGAAAGGAATTTTCATATAACCATTTTAAATTAGAAGCATCATATGCTTTGTCACTTAATTTACCCCAATAAAGATTCTGAGATATAAATATAGAAGTAAACAAATCCTTTTGGATATTCCCTACTTAAAAAGGTGAATTACATGAATAAACTTTAATAGGTTGAAATACTCACAGGAATACTTGGATCAAGTTTTCCTCCACCAATTAAGGTATCATTCTGGAAATTAAATGGGTAAACATCATTGCCAAACTTGTGATCTCGGTCACTTTTCCAAGAAATATTCTTCCTGTTGACATTTAACTTTCCAGCCTTGACATCAAATGTGAACGTATCATTAAACAAGCTCCATGCAATTAGCCCACAAGGTACGACAGGGAGACCATTGCTCGACTCTAGGGGTCTGCAGGAACTAATGTCTTTGTACTGCAATCCATGAAGAAGCTGCCTATCACTTCTACTCTTTACATACCTATTAAAATTTTGTCCACCAGTAGTACAGCAGAATTAGAGGTAGTAATCACGTAACAGCTAAAAATCTACAAAATGTTTTCCTATAAACTTCATCAAAAAAAGAGTCAGCTAGATTAAAAAAAAGTAACTCACCTTCGATGATTTTGGTAATAGTTATCTAGTTCATAATAGACGTATATTGGTGCTTTCATTTGGTTTCGTGGCTGCATAAGCAGTTTACAGGATCGATCATACTAGCACAAGGAAATGAATAAAATTCTTACATACAATTAAGAAAGCGCTGTAAATCTATTACAATTAAAAGGTTCAGATATTAAAAATGTTATTCCAATTATTTGAGAAGTTTGATCGACATTTCAAAATATTGTGATTGTTCATAAAAAAAGCATGCAAAAAATAAAAGCTATTGTATACTGGGTAAAACATGTTTCTAGAGGGAAGCCAATTTTAATACATGGCATGGCACTCATTGTTACTTGTTGAGCCAAGAGGAAACTGATAAGATCATAAGAAAAAAATGAATAAATAATTATACATCGAACAAATTAGATGAATAAATAAAGTTGCTGTGGACAGGCATCTATCAAAAACATGCTTTTAACTAGATCCAAAAATTCTAATTGATAAATATATATCCTAAGCATCATACAACAGAAAGGATTAGCCATAATTTTCAAGTCAATAACAATCAGTGAACAATATATAAGAGCCACAAGTAGCATTTACCGAGGCAAATTATTAACTAACAAGAAAAATATCAAAATAGTCCCTTGACTCTTTGTAAGAGGTCATTTAATTATAGAAGTCTATAAATGTGTTAATTTAATCCCCAAGCTCTTGTAATAAGAGCTGAAATAATCCCCACAGAGAACCTTCAGCTCCAATTTTAAGAGTTCAAGAATAGAATTGTCACTTCTATAGAGTTTGGGACTAAAAAAGACCCCATATAAACTATCAAGGGACTATCTTAACAATTTACTCATTAACTAACTAATATTCTAATTTTAATTTTAGAATAAGAAGAAAATCTATGATAAATAAGAAGCCTGCAGTAGATCCTATTCAATATGTATGGATACCCCTTCATTAGAAACTCAAGAATCACTTATCACACATATATCTATGATAGAAAACTTTGATTTTTTGATATATATTGTATTACCTAGGAAGCAAGTAAGATATCGGAATCTTCACTTCCACATAAATTTACCAAAATAATAGTACTTAACCTATCAAATTGGTGGTATATAAAGTATCTATGTGAAAAAACATCCATGAAATATAAGAGTAAGGCTATGAACAAACCAAAACCCGCTTTGGCAGGAGCATTGTGCAACAGGTATGATGAATTTTCATTCATTAGATATTAAAGAAGGATGGATCCACTCAAATTAAGGAGGAAAAGTCCTTTCATGTTTTGCTAAATAAACAAGAAACACAAAATCAGGTCACAATAATCATGTTTCTCAATAGTTTATAAAAATATGAAAAATAAATTAGAGGCATTGTGCATCCACAGGTAAGAGAGCTGCTGTAAAATCTGGACTAACCTTTACTGTTAATGTACACTTTTTAGAGATCGAGTCATCCTTAATGTAGGCTACTTTATTTCCTCTATAATCTTCAGGTATACATTCAGTGTCATATCGCAGCACAAGCTCATCAACCTGAAGGATAGCACACAATGATATTATGAAGCTACCAAGAATCAATATCATATGCTCATAAGTAATTAATCAAATATTGAGCATGAATCAACATAGAAATTACACTTTCTGCGGCCCGAAAGCATATAATTCCAAATGGCACAAAAGTAATTCCGATGAACAGAAATACAGTTATTACCTGCATTACAAGTTCAAAAAGATGGTAAAATTATACAAGAATTTGAACTGAAAGATACACAAAATCAGTATGAACTTTGTTATAATAATCAGCTCACCAACGTTGGTGTCAATGCAGGTCTACAGGCTGGCAGATTCTGTTGAGTAAATCGATAAAAGGCTAGAATAAAAAAAATTCCTTCATAAATTTCGGTAATCAAATAAAAAAATACAAGTAAACAAGAAATGACAATATTAAATTTAATTAATCATGACCAGAAAAAAAATGCTCAACAAATGAAATACCTAATTCCAGCAACAAGATACAAATGAAAGTAAAAGTGAAGTAAATTTCATCTTATGAATCTGCTTTAATAACTAATTCATTGAATGATTCCCTAAATGATTTAAAAATATAAATTGCCTTCATTCATTGCTCCAACGTTTGTATTAACTTATACAGATTCAGCATTCACTGTCCCCTACATTTATACACAAATTATATAATTAAATTGATAGTCTTAATATTTTAAAACTAATTCATTGAATAATTCGCTTTTTGCTTCATTTACTGCATCTATAACTTGTGGTGATGTCGATTTATATGGTAACATTAAAAATTTATAAGAAAAGTACTAGCATATTGAATGATTCATGTTTAAATAATACCTCTTGCTCTTCTTGCAATGGCTATTTTATTGTTTTAAGTTCTAAAATTGAATATATAGAGAAGGACAATGCTAGCTTGAAGAATAGGCTTAGATGTATGATCATTTGTTCTACTACTACTAGTTCTATTCATTAAAGTATACTTCTTGTAAATCTTACGTGCATATAATTTCGGAAGATTTATATGCACACGACTCAATTCATATGTATTCACATCTAACACCAAAACTTTAATTTTTGCATAAATGTCACCTTTCCTATGCATGAAAAGGTATATTTCACTTTTTAAAAGTTAAAATGGTGATATTTTGAAGTGATATGAATGATTTGGGTAGTATAAATATAAAAAGTAAAATTTATGTGTTAGATATGTAAATACATGGGAATTGGGCGGTAAGTATGCAAATGCCGCTATATATTTATTTAAATAAAAATTTATTAATTATTTCATGCATGCCTTGCCAAAAACTGAATATATTTTTTTTTAATTATTTTGTGCATCTAGCATCTGTTTGAAATCTAGGAAATCCATATGCTCTATTTAAGTTTCACACATGTTTGGATTCCTACAGGGACTTTATTCACTCACATCACCTAGGCAATCGCCATGACTATCAGAACGAATGAATAGTGAACCTATTAACCGTGAAAGCGTATATTTGTAGCCCACCTTAGATCAGCAATTCCATAGTTGTTTGACTGTGATTTTATGAATTCTACTACATTAATGATTTAAATTTTTAACGGTGTAGTTGAGCGGAAGATTGAAGCAATATGTATTACAAATATGTGTTCATTTACTCCATACAACCATCCAAATAAATCTGGACTGCAATCAGCATAATTTGGAGAGAATTCTAGATTGGGCACCAAGCTAAGGCCCAGCATCCAACCAGCAAGGCAGACAAGCGAAATCCAAGCTGCTTAGGTGCCATAACAAGACCATGGAACCAATAGCTTAGTGTCTAAGCATTGCACTGTAGCAGAAGCGCACCCCAAAGACAAATGAAAAAGATGACTGCCGTATGCATCATGCAAAAGCTTATTTCTGATTTTCTTCATCTCTCTTTCATTCTTATTAAAAATATAATCCCAATCCACAAAATATGCATGAATGTAGCCTTTTATATATTTAGTTGGATTTTTTTTTTAAGAAAAGTACTAGAGTATGATACTTTCCTATATACTGTGCAATTTTTCTATTCTTAAATGATCTATTTATTTTCTAGCCATCAATTAATGGATTAGGAGGACTTTTCGAAATCGAGGAGTGAGACGCAAACTTGTCGTGAATAAAATACCACATCGGATGGATCATAGGTTAATTATAAATGCAATGAACTCGTGTTATCCATATTAAAATCTTAAGACAACAACAAAAACAACAAGCTTTTATCCCACTAAGTGGGGTCAGCTACATGAATCCTTTTCCTCCATTGTGTCATATTGGTTGTCATATTCTCATTTAATTCAAATAGATTAAGATCATTTTTTATACAAAATGCTCAAGTCTTTTTAGTTCTACCTCTGTCTTTCTCAGCATAAGTTGAATCTAAAACATTTACTCTCCTAACAGGATCATCAAATGGTCGATGTTTAATGTGACTAAACCATTAAAATGACTCTCTCCAATCTTGTCCACCACTGGAGCTACACCAACCCTATCACGGATATATTCATTTCATAATTCGTCTTTAAATATCAAGCCACTCATCCACCTAAGCATTGTCATCTCAGCAGCACTTAATTTTGTTTTATGCTTCACTTTTAAAGGCCAAAATTCTATGCTATAGAGCATTGCAGCTATCGCTACCATCTTATAAAGTGTTTCTTTTAAGTCTAAGTGGTACTTTTCTATCACACAATTGGCCCGATGCATTTCTCCTCTTTAACAAACCAACTTGAATTCTACTAATAACATCCTCATCTATATCTCCTTCATTTTGAATAATAAACCTGATATATCAAAAACGTGCACACCTTTTAATGATTTGATCACCCATAGTTACAACATTGTCAATGGAGCTACTACCACTAAAATTACATTCCATATATTCAGTTTTAGATCTACTCAAACGAAGGCCTTTACACTCTAATGTTAACCTCCATAATTTAAGTTTTTCCTAAACTCTTTCTTTAGTTTTATCCACAAGAAGGATATCCCCAGCAAAAAGCATACACCAAGGTACATCATCCTGTAAATGCCCAGTAAGAGCATCCATAACTAAAGCAGAAAGATATGGGCTCAAAGACGATCCCAGATGTAATCCAATTGAAGTAGGCGAATACTTGATTAATCCTCCTTCTGTTCGAACACAAGTAACAGCTCTAGCATACATATCTTTAATGACTTAAATATAAGTAATATCAACACATTTCTTCTCTAGAACTCTCCAAGAACTTCTCTTGGAACCTTATTGTAAGCATTTTCAAAATCAATAAAAATCATATGTAGATCTTCCTTACTCTCTCTGCATTTCTCGATCAAACCTATCGACAAATGTATACTTCCATGGTCGACCTGCCCAAAATAAATCCAAACTTCACGTCATAAACAATGTTCAATTAACCTATCCCGTAATTTTAAAGTATGACACGTCAACTTAATTTATGTATAATTTTCCCATCATCAAATTCATCATGTATATGGAGAAAAGAAATTTTAAGCTCTTCTGAGAAATATAGCAGCAAATTCTGATCAGACTTCAACAACAAAAAGTAAGCTCCTTAAGGTAAAGGCCAACCAAACCAATAATCCTAAATGAAATTCAATCCCTAGATTTCAATCATACTAACTTCCTCCAACCAAATTGAAGCCACTGATTAATAGTTTAGAAGTCTTTCTATTAGCCATAGGTTTAGCGTATCTTAACTCATTGCCCTCGTTCGACAGCTCAAAAAATACCTAAGGAAATCTTTTAATTTTATAAAATTCGGGGTAGAAACATAGATGTGAACGTAATTTTTGCCACAAAATAGAGAACAAAACACCACACTTTACGGGCGTACAATGAGAGTAAATAAACTTGCTCATGAGCACGTCCACAAATATATTAAGGATCTAAAAGTGAATAGAGTTTTCCACTTTCGGATTATTCTCATTGAGCCACATTTTAGATCAAGCATGTTCGCCATCAACCCATGCTATGAAATTATTCAAAGAAGAGGATCATCATAAAAGTCAAGAGCTACAGACATGACTGAAAATTTTGATCTTCAATTACTTATAGCAGTAGCCTTTTCAAATTAATTATTTAATCAAAATTTTAATATAACTTCATTCAATGGCTGGCACAACAAATTATTTATTGGAGACTCAATTCCCTTTCATTCATATACAAGATCGCCCTAATTATTCATCATCATCAACATTAGCCTTATCCCACTATTTAGGTTATGTTCACGAATCCACAAATTTCATTTATTCTTGCTGAAAATTGTCTAACCTTCAGTCAAAAACAAGCATTTCATAGCAAGATATGACTTACCTGCACCACATAATCCTGAAGAATTTTTTTTTTTTAAAAGCAATAACAGAGATTAATTCCTGGACAACAAAAAGAACTTCAAAGAAAGCACCTCTTGACCGCCTGGAGGGTAATAAGCTGGGCTGAGCTGCGCCGCTGGATCCTGACGAGCTTGCTCCATCCATTTCCATCAAAGATTAGATCCGAAGAGAACCTAACAGATCCATCAAAGACCCAAATCGCTTATCTCCAGTTTTTCGTATTGAACTGCTTAGTCAAGCTTGGCTTACCACCCAGTTAACGAGCTAGAATCGGCTCGCGGTACCGATCGCCCGGCCGCCTTCCGGTATGCATTTGGGTTCAAATTATCCCAATAAAATAATATATGACTATTTAAATTTTTTTAATTTAAATAAGTATCATCTAAAGTGCTTTTAAGATCAAATTAACCTAAAATTAAAATGAAAATAGGTGAGATATGGAAGTCATGACCTCAATGATGATTGAAACATAAATTTTTTATTATTCAAATTAGAGCTGTCAAAAAAGTTCATTGTTCGCCAACAGTTCATGTTTGGTTTGTCAAGGAGTCTGTGTTCGATTCTTTCGATAAGTAAGCGAGACGAACATGAACAATTTTTTTCGTTCGGTTAGTTAAACAAACCAAACACGAACAGTGATGCGTTTGTTCGTATTCGAATTTTTATTGTTCGAAATATAAAATAATTTAAAATAATTATATATAAATAATTTATAATGTTTTAAAAAATTAAATTTTATAAATTATAATATATAATAAATTAATAATAAAAATAAATTATTATTCTATATTAGTAATATATTAATATAGATATTATATATTTATATAATATAAGTTATATAATTAATATATATATATATATATATATATATATATATATATATATATATATATATATATATATGTAGTTATCAAGCTCGCTCGTTCGCTCACGAACAACTCATGTTCAGTTATTTTGTTAAGAAACGAGCACGAACAGTGACTTCAACAACAATTTCGAACACGAGCTTATTTCAAACAAACAAAATTTCAAAGGAACCAAACACGAACAAAAGCTTTGTTCATTCGTGTTCGATTCGTTTACACCCCTAATTCAAACTGTAAGGTTAAATGTAAGGGTTCATAATTTGTTTAAACCTTCTCATGAACATATTATGCAAATAACGAGTGCAAAGTAGTACTATGATTATAATTGAAAGAGTTGTTGACAACAAGGTAATCATGCAAGACATCAGTTTTCAGATGTGACATTTACTTATTATCAACACTATTGAAAGAGGCACGAGAACCAAAAAAGAAAAATGTTTTAGATATGTGGCTTCACTTCTAAACCACACCAACCATTGTTAGCTGCAAGTATTCCAGGAGAAAGGGATTGTCTGTTGCCGCCAACATTACTAGAGGGAGAAGGCAAATTTCTTTGATGTCAAACTTAAATGTTAAATAAGGATGCTACCCATTCAATCCCAAAATGTATCATGCAATTAAGAGAGAACCTCGATTATAACATAAATGTTTTATCCCTAAACCTTCGCCTCGCTTACCATCCCCTAGGCTACAGATATAACTATGATGATGGTAGTCATTGTTGTTCATTAATGCCAAAGAATTAAGCAAGATATACCTCAATTCAAACTAAAAGATCATATTATAGATTTGAACTAATTTGGAACCTAATTCAAATATTAGATTTGAGTGAACGCTTAGACTTGAGGAATAATTTGTGGACGTGCTCATGAGCTTGATGGTAAATCAAAATGACAACTCTAGAGGAATAATTTGATGACAATATCTAAATGATAGCAACATCTTGAGATACCACAAGCTCAAACCCAATAAAAGCGGAGGAGTGTAAGTCTCCCGGTATTCTACAATTACACTCTTAGGGTTTGTCCATATGACCATTACCGATATAAAAAACGTACCTCACCCTTACTCATGGGTTGATTAAGACATATAAGCATCGAACACATTTTAAGATATAAAACATTTCCGACATAAGTGAGTTGATCAACTCAGCAACATAGAAAGGCCAGATGAACTGGGGATGATCCCGAAGATCTTAAGGGTGTTTCAGACTAACATCTTGAGTGAGATTTCAGATATCCTATAGAACATTTATGCTCGCTACAATTTGTTGCGGAAAATCATCCTCGATAGACATAACAAAAAAATCATTAACAATACTCCAAATTAAATTCCGTAGGACCCACCAAGATATGACTCGGGCCTTTTAATTCACATATTAATGAAAATACCCTACTACAACTTACCTACAGTAAAACCCAATGCTCAGGGGGTGCCAGCATAGAATAAAGTGTCCAAGCCCTCATAGCAATTTGGGATATTTAAAGTGATCACATATGGATCATCAAAGCTGTCGTAGGTTAGAGGTATTTGGTGGTAGAGAGATGATGTGAAAAGCTGCTTATGCTTGAAATAGGATAATGGACTTGTATTGTATTTTCGAACCCGAATTTGTGAGGGTGTAGGATTGGCAATACCATTCCCCACTATTCAGCATAAGACTGCCCTTACTTTAAGGAGCTGCACGTAGTTCTTACTTAGCAATGTGCTTGACTTGTGAAATGCATAATTCACAAACAAATCAAAATGCATTTTTGAGAATAAATTGATATTATGTTAAAAAACTAAAACAACTTATATGCATGACAATTTAAGGATAGTTGTTTCGGATGTAATCGTTCAGCAAGATCAATTATTAGTTACATCAATTAGTTTGAGATTTGCCCCCTCCTGACAACTTTGTTGGTAGTTTTATGCCTTAATTATTGGGTCTCATTAGCTCAAATTGTTATTAAATGCCTACGGGCATCTTTTTAGGGTTGCTAGGGCCACGAGCTCTGAGGTTGAGCTCCCTCATAATGAAATTTCTTACACCGGGTTCTTCTCTTGTGTTTGTGCCACCTAACGCGTTCTACATGCCAGTGTTTTCCTCGTGCTTCTATCTTTTTTTAAAGATATATGCATGCTATATTTGCAATATTAACCCCGCAACATCATCAGCGAAGGCACTAGGAACACACTACTACTTTTTTCTTTTTCTTGCATTTTATTACTTCATGTTTCATTTATGCGTAATTTAATGCATTTCAACGGCTTTTAAGTAGAGAACAATATACCATATGTTTAGGAGGAACACTACACCATGTCTTGGGACTCAACAATAATTATGTATTCAAACATAAAATCTAAACCCTAAACCTGAAATCATCACAACAAGGAGTTCAGAAGCAAGCTACAAGCAGATGGAGGACTACTTCAAGCGACGGTCAAGATTCAACACGAAGTGAAGTACAACTTACCACAAAACTTTCCTTAGTTTAAGCAACAATAAAACTCATAGGACTTCTATATTAGGTGGGGGAATTAGAAACCCAGATTAAAGTATACCCAATATAATATTTCAATATTATGTGGGGGAATTATCAGTCACACAAAAAGGTTCGCAGACCAAACAGATGTCATAAATTCTTTAGTTTATATAATCAGACTCTCAGTCAAGTAATACGTTCGTCTTTCGAGAAAGTGTATTGTTTGTAGTGTCGTGCCCTATTACGCAAATTATCAAATATATGAAATATTTTTGATCTCATTTTTTAAAATTAAAACACTATTTTTCAAAATAAAAAATTTATAGATATAAGCATTAAATTAAATTATTTTTAAAGCGACACGACATATTCGCATATGGGGACCGACAGGTCTTAGTAGCTTGAGATGATTGGTCCGTGGTACCCTGACCCGGCTATGTTACGTCTTAGGACTACTCCCTACCATTAACTACCTCTGTTGAGCCCTTCACTCTTTTGACTTTGTTGATATCATTTTGATGACCCAAAGCATATGAGCTGCCGCCCATTGGGAGACGATGATTTGTCCTCTGCCCTTATGTCCCGAACGTGCTTCGACGCTTTGGGATATCCCCATCAAAATGATTATGGTTACTTCGTAGGATTTGTATGCCAAGGAGCTACTACTCATTCGGGATGTGAGAGATTCACTCTCCGCGCAATGACATAACTTGAGCTTCAAAGCATCAAAATTTTCCCATACGAAATAACCTACCTTTGATAACATATGCCCACGTTCATGATAATAAAAGCAAAACCTCTTTTATCGAGAGTATTCTTGGGTATCTCTTAAACTGTAATTAACCAGTACAGATACATTCCTGTGGGAGTGTTCTTGACTCTAAAACAAAAATGTTCTTTTTGGTTACTAGTTACGGGTGACATATATAAGGATTCACTTCGTGGATGTCGTGTTTCAAAGTATTGTGATTTGTTCCTGTTTAGACGTATACTCTCGACCCATCACACGAGGATTACCCATATATAAGACCATTGTCTTTTTATTTATTTATTTATTTATCTATTTGTTGTCGTAAATCCTTTGATTATTCGATTCCCCTCCTATTCGAATCATTTATGATTCAGGAGGGAGACTTATTTAAATGGGGGAATTATAAGACGACACATAAATAGACAATCTGACGACTTTGAGATGACTAAAAAGACTCGAGAAAAGCAAAAGTCATACCACAACTCTCTAGCAGCCACCACATTTAATTAGATCCGGTGTTTTTTTGAAAAAAAACATAAAATACAGTTTTACTAAACAAAAAAACTGTGGTGAAACACTACACTGTCTCCTCAAACACACACTAAAACAACATATTCGTTGATTTCTCCTAAGTTTCGAAAAATAGTATTAGATCTCAAGTGTAATCATAACTGAAATACGAAGCTATGCCCCAAATACATCTTGTAAGTAATCCAAAATATGAAGAAATATTAAATATTTACAAGGAGCTTAATAAATAATAGCCCCGTGTCATACGGTATTGATAATTATATCCCCATTAGCATTCGCTTTATATTCCCCTCGCTTGACCTAAAAAATCACAACAGAGAAAATTTGCCTCTCCTGTCCGTAAGCGCACGACCTCTATTGCCTTGAGGAACCATGTCGATAGTGGCTGGCTCCTACGAGAAGTTTATCTGGGGTTTCTCCCTAAAAAACCTAAACTCCTCTCCTTCCGGTGAAACCCTAATCTTAAAACCTCTCTTCTCCTACCCTTCCCACACAGCCCCAATCAAGTCAGTTGCCGCCGCCGGTCCAATCGCCGCGTCTGGTGGCTCCGACGACATCATCAAGATCTACGACCTCTCAACCTCCTCAGAGATTGGTTCCCTTATCGATCATTCTGGTGCCGTGACAGCCCTCGCTTTCTATACTTCCCCCATCGCCCACTCTCTTCCTCGTAACCTCATCAGCGCAGCCGATGATGGCAATCTCTGTATCTTTGACGCTGATCCCTTCGTCCACCTCAAAACCATACCCGTGCACCGTCGCGGCGTCACAGATCTCGCAGTGCACCCATCCGGCCGCCTCGCCCTTACTGTCGGGCGGGACTCTTGCCTGGCGATGGTTAATTTGATGAGGGGGCGGCGTTGCTTCGCATGTCGCCTTGATCGGGAGGCGTCGATCGTGAAATATGGATCAGAGGAAAGGTTCTTTATTGTTTCTGAGGAGAGAATGACTGTGCACAATGCCGAGGATGCCAAGATTGTGCAGGAAATGGCTGGTCAGAGGCGTGTCCTCTGCATTGCAACTGGCGAGGTAGTGAGTTTGTCAAATTCTTTACCTTTCAATTGATTATTGTTTGTATCTGTAAAATTAAGAAGTTTTCAGTTGCATAAGTTAAATAGTGTAATAATAAGGTTTATAGATTATGAGGATCTCGCCATTAGGGAGTCTAGTGAAGGACTGAACAATAACGTGTGCAGTATACTATTAAGCCTATGTTGCAAAGTTACGCTTAATTTATTTAAGAAAGTTGATGGTTTTGTGTACTGGTTGAGAGTATAAAATAGAGAAGTGAGAAAACAAAAATAAAGTTTCATCTTGATAATCATCTTTGCCTAAATATTTTATGTAGTGGGACTGTAATGCATTTTAAAATTTAAATTTATTTAGCGGTTGAGCTGAATGATAAACTAATTGATTTAGTTGTGCTGTTGTATTGAGGATTTTTGTTTTCTAGTTGAGTCGAGTTTATACACTGGTGATTGCAACTTCCTTGCGCCGTTTTTTGGTCGGCCTGCTTACTACTGGAGAGCTTGCACGTTGATAACTTCCAACTTCTTTCAATTTTCAATTTTTTTAGTAATGTCCTTATTTTATTACCTAAATGATACTGCATAGGCATGACCATAATTACCAAGAATATCATCTTATTGTGCTCGCATGGGAGTAAACGAATTGACCATTGTTCCATGGTTATGAATTGTCTGCCAATGAATCAATTGTTGGTTCTTTGAGTTGCTAAAAGATCCTTTTTGGGCTGGCTACCACTCATTTCTTTCCTAAAACTATTTAATTTTCTTGCGCTATCGGATTCTTGGGGTTGTGTGCCATTTCATCGAACAAGGGAGGAAGATAATTTCTTAAGCGTTTTTTTTTAATTTTCTATATTGTGGATGATTTAAGAATTGTTTTCTAACCGTAACAAAACCTTATGAAGTTGTGTTAACAAACAATTTCATGATATGTTTTCTTTTGGTGATTTCTGTCTTGCACTATTTTAATGCATATAAATTCAAAATATGTTCTAATTCACTTTGATGTTGATTTTCTTTGCAAGTTTTCTTATGATTTCATTGTTACTTGATTGTACTAGAGTGGACTCTTATTTACTGGTGGGGAGGATAAAAATGTTGTTGTTTGGGATACATCAAGTGGAAAGGTTGCATACTCCATTGATGGTGCTCATTCCACACGTGTTAAAGGCCTCGTTATATTCAAGAGGAGTGATGACAATACTCGTGAAGCCTCAAATTGCTTGGCTTCTGCATCCTCTGATGGTGTTATACGAATTTGGGATTTAAGAATGGTCGCAAAAGATAAGACAAATCCTTTGGCGGAATCTAACACAAAGTCAAGGTTGACTTGTTTAGCTGGTTCATCTATATAATGTGAGTTCTTGTATTCTTTTCTCTACATTTTCTTACATCCTCTTGGAATTAGAATCCACAATGTGACATGTTAACGATCTACTTACATCATAAACAAACATAGTTGTGCATTCTGTTTGCTTTAGTTTAATCCAAATCTGATGTATTTTAAGAGATGTTCTAAATGTAATTTTCTATTGCACGTTTTATGTTATCATTTTATATGGAAGGAAATGATCTTTGTCAACACAAAATTGTTGACGTTAAAAACCATTAAAATTTATTAATGTTATTACTTTGGTTAGTTAAACTTGATTAATATCTATTGATTAGGGTAATTGAAATTAATTAATCTCAAGTCATCTGTACACTCGCTCTCATTTCCGCTCTCTCTCGATACCTCAGATGGGGATTGACATTGGGAGGTTGCCGGAATTTTGGTGATTTGATTTGTAAATAAATTAAAGGTTTTGGACTATTTGGAACTTTTGAAATAATTTAAATTTTTAAAATAAAATTTGAGTTTTGGGCTTTTAAGGTTTAGGCTCTTAGGGTTTAAAAATAACTTGAATTTAGGCTCTTAAGGTTTCTTGGATCTGAACTTCTAATATGTAGGCTCTTAGGTCTTGAAAATAAATTAAATTTGGGTTTTTTTTTTTTAATTTTAGGCTCTTAGGGTTTTAAAAATAATTTAAATTTGGTAATGGTTTAAAAATAATTTGAATTCTAGCTTTTAAAACTCAAATTTAATCCCTTAAGGTTTGAAAAATAACTCAAACATGAGGCATTTGAAATTTGAAAATTCGTCAATGGATTTGCAATAAACCTGCTAGCGAACAAAAGAGAGTCTCTCTTAAAGCCCAAAGATGTAACCTTATATACACTCCGAAAAGATAATATCCAAATAATTATTTATAGTTTCAAATGACTTTAAAGTCTTTGAAGCTTATACAACTTTCATGGTTATTCCTCAAGTCAAATGAAATGCCTTGGAATCTTAAAGAGTAGTTTTAAAGCTTATGCGATTAATAAGTTTTAAAGCTTTTGCAAATAATAAGTTGGACACTCCTTAGTTATTATATGCTTTAAAATATTTATCAAAATGAGTCAACTATGTATACTTTTAAAATCTTGTATGCGTCTCTTGATTTAAATTTTGTATCAAATTCATAGTTAAAGATTGTGCAAGTCAACAATATCCATAAAAATTTTTAAGCTATTCAAACATATGAAATTTAAAACTCGCATGTGCTCCATCGAAATGAACTGAAGTATTTAAAATTGAATGTTCTGAGGATATCACGCAGGTTAAAATGAAGTTCACTTTTCTTCTGATAAACATGCAAGGTTCTTTAAAATAAATTAAGATTATTTTAAAATTAAAGAGCCCTCATATATTTAAAGTCAAATCCAAGATAGTTAAGCTACACACGCTCTCAATTGGGTTGTATTGTTTATAGAACAAGATTGTAAGTCCCCCTCAACTGGTTCTATCATCCTGCTTGTAAGGACTGGACTTGACGAATCTAATAATTTTGAAATTATGTCCTAATCACTAATATAAAATTACAACTTTAAATCACCTTGTCTGATCCTCCACCGCGAAAGGATTGAACTTAACAAGACTATTTTTCTAAAGATATTCAAGTATGCAATTTCAAATAAATTTCAAGCACAAAATTTTCTAATGTTCAAATCCCCATTGATGGCCGAGTTGATAGAATATTTCAACCGAAGGAGTTAATTCTTAAAATGAAGATTTTCAAAATAACTAAAATATTCAAAATTTATCTCTTAAAAGACTTAAAAAACAAAATTTATCCACCCTTTGTAACAATTTATCGAGTGTGACAATTTTTTGATTGGTTTCAACTAGACCTGAGCATCATGCGGGGAGGGCTTCATGTGGGCTTTGAACAGTCAAATCGATCTTGGATTGGGCGTGAACCCAATTTTCTATTTACAATTTCATAGCCAGACCCACCAAAGTATCGAACAGTGATTAAAAAAAAGAAAGAATTAACCGCCTTGAAAACTTGTAATCACGAAATATACCTATAAGACTTGGCCATTGCGCGGGTCCATCCTATTTGGGCTTTGACTAACTCATAGCAGGTTTGGGCAAGCCGAGCCCACTAAGGGTCTATTTCGGATAGCTTTCTATCAGCTTTGCTTTTCAAACCACCACCACTGTTTTATTTGAGGAATTGATTTCTTGCTGTTTTTTAGAAATTTCTGTGATAGAAAGTTATTTTTTCAACCTGAGCTATTAGAGTGTGGTGGGTGTCAAAAAACTGCGATATGATTTTTTGAAAATAAAATAAATTTGTAACTACACAACTTTTTGAAAAACAGTTTATTCTGCAGCAGCTTCACAACAGTTTCTTTAAACAGTTGCAGCTGCTCCAAATAGACCCTAAATTTCTATTCTTTTGGGCTTATAGCGAGCTCGTTGGGCTACCCACCTAATGGCCAAGTCTAATTTCAACTCACAAAGGAGCTAATGTCACAATGAGTGTATCATTATATTTACACTACGTAATATTATGCCAGTAAGTACGTGACCAAAGTTATTTGTCTGCGTGATTTCAAAGCCCCCTAACGGGGTGGTTGCCGTCAAATGATACGATTCTATTATATTTATGACCACAGCTTATATATTTCTCAATGGCTTTCTGCCATTTTGAATCATTCAGTGTATCATTATATTTACACTCAAAGTAAAATATTATGCCAGTAAGGACGTGACCAAAGTTATTTGTCCGCATGATTTCACTCAAAGGCTTCACAAAATAGCAATTACGATCAAAGCCCCCTGACGGGGTGGTTGCTGCCAAATGATACGATTATATTATAGTTACGACCGCAATTTGTATATTTCTCAATAGCTTTCTGCCATTTGAATCATGAAATACATAGGTACAATTGTTTGAACTACATAGGTTATTAAACGTAGGGCCTTGGGCCTATGGGAAACCTTGAGCCCCATATCAAAAAATCCTCGTAAAATGAGGGTGAAACCTCTAGGGTAGTGTCTTATTTATTATTTCATCAACCTTCTTAGAATTTGACCCTCAATGCTCTTTCAACAACACAATAAATGAACAACAAAGAGTCAGTGGTTTCGGAGCCCATAAAAATCTATCCATTTTTTTAGTCAAATTTAAGAATGGTTAAAGTTGAGTTGAATTGATATTGTTGATTCTGCTGCCGGGTCATAGTCTCGAAGGTTGTTGCTTTTTTATCAAGTACATTTGTTATGATCTTAAAAGTAAAATATGCTTCAATATAGCTTATCTACCAAAGGTTAAAACATCCCATTGACATTTCTAGGAAGAAAGTTTTATTTGGTGGTGCATCATCAGCATAAGATTGATCTTAATATGATTTTAATGGATTTTGAGAGGCCTTATGATTAAGTGTTACGAGCATAATGTTGATACGTTTTAAGAAAAAAAAAGAATATGTCCAAGGTTATTTAAGTTATTAAAGATAGGCATGCGGGATTTTCTACTAGTGTTGGAAGTAATTTGGATTGACCAATTAGTTCACAATTATAGTCGGATGTATCAAGAGCATGCATTGAATTTATAAGAATATTCAAAATGATGCTGATGAACATATTTGTTGAAAGTGGAAGGTTAGAATAATAGTGAAATGTTTACGAGATAAAGTGTTTTGCTTAGTAGAACAAATAATAGGCACATAATATGCAATTTTTAGCAAGGGTTATACCAATATGTGATAGATTTAAGTGTATTGAATGTATCATATGGAATAATGGGGAAATGGGAAATAGGATAAGGATGTAAATTTTAGTCTAAACTTAAGATTGGTTTGTTAAAATGTAGACTTTTTTGAGGAGTTTTATATGATTAGAGAATATTATGGTTTTAAAGGTGAATTTTATAAAACTATATTTCAGTCGGCAATATTGTAAGGTTTCAAGTGTTGATTACTAATAAAATCACTTATAAACAAGTTAAATGTGGCTGAAATGAAATTGTTGACATAGATATTTGTAGAAATTTGGTAGAATAACTTGAGGAACAATTAATATTAGATGGAAACTGAGAATAGCATCTATTGAAGTCCAGGTATTAGAGATGGGTTAGATCGTTTGGACATATATAATGTAGGGTGGAAAATGTACCTATAATATTAATAGATTTATTAATTATAAAGATTATAATTGAAGAGGTATAGATAGCATGTATAGAATTTTTACAAAGGGGTTCGTTGTCAATGAGTATAGAATTTGTAGGAAAGCTTTTTTATTTTTCAGAAAAGGGTTTAACACTTCACAACATTTAATAAGAATAACTGGAGAATGAGGATTCATAGAGATGGACCCAAGAAGTTGGGAGAAGATAATGATAAATTGGATGAATACTTGAGTTTTATGTAAATTTTATTAAAAGTCTGTGCATTTCGGTTAAACTCTCAAATTCTTTCCAAAATTTTCTTAAACTCCCAAATCAAATAGAAGGTTTTAACTTGTTTTTTATATGTTTCAACTGAAATTTGTCTGAGATAACAGAGGCTGCTTTACATTTCTTGTGTATTTGAGGCATTCCTCTTATTTATATTTGATAAGCTAATCTTTTGCATGTAGAGTAATAAGAAATTATTCATTTGTTTGTATTTTGAAGAGTTGCTGCTACAATAAGATACTCCGAACTCTATAGGTTTTCATATTGATTGTGGAATATTAGATGTGTTATAGGTGTCGGGAGTACCACATTATCTTTTTGACCTTTGAACTTAAATCGCTCATTTGTGCCATAAATAATGCCTTACCAGCTGTAATTTATTCAATCCATTCTCTCTCAAGGAATTACATCCAACTATATATATATCGATTATCTGAATGGCATAATAGATTACAACCTATACAAATAAAAAAATGTTATTTGCAATGGTGATTTTAGTTATATGATAAAATTCACTGATCCTTCTGTTGCTTTCAGGAGCATGAAAATTCACGTCGGACTATCCTTTTAAATGGGGAGCATCTTGGTGGATTCGTGCTGGTATGGTGATCCATGGTATTTCTCGGATCGATGAAAATTTTGAGGTATTATTTGCTCTCATAAGAGATTGACTTGGGCAGGTGAAATTAGTTTTGGTACCTTAGTTTATGTAAGTGTAAGATTCCTTGTTCTTTACATTAATAATTTTACATTTAGAACGATGAGAAGTAGACTAATTTATAGTGACTAGTGAACATGGTAATTTCTTCTTTGTGATCGGTGTAAAATTTCATATCTTATATTTTATGATTAGGTAGTTACCTAAAGTCCTTTATTTAGCTTTATTTTCAAAATTGTTATTAGTTAAATTAAATGGAAGTAACCTCAAATTCCTACAAACCAAGAAATGAATATACTTTAGAAAGAAATCAAATAACTGCCCTTTTAGATAAAACTGAAGCAGCTAAAGTTAGTCTCAAAATCCACATTTTAGGGGCTTTTCCTTTTACTGAACAATGAATACATTTTAAAAAGAAAAATAATAAAGTTTATCTAAATATCTAGAGTTTATTTGGTTGAGTAGAAAGTAAATATTGGATATTATTATTATTATTATTATTATTATTACTATTATTTGTTTGGTTTGAGGTAAAATGGATTTATGTAATACTATGATGATGGTGGATGATGGCAATGGGCTGTGTTGGTAACTTGGTATGCATGTTCCTTGATTTATGTCAGATAACCATTCTTTAACCATATGAGTGTTAGTTTATCATATGAGCGCATAATCTCATGTAGTATAAAAATATGAATTCCTACCCCATATTATTAAGCATCATTATTGTGTTTTACTTCTAGGGTGGAGGAATTGTGATACAGACCTTGCATTTATCCTGCTGTACCTCTATTTTGTGGACTACAATCCATTTTTCTCTTCCTTTCCTTTCTATTCTATTGGTTTTCTCCATAGAATGTGAACAAATGGGAAAGTGACATGATTTTGCATATATATATATATATTATTACTTTCTTTTGCACTCTATTTTCTTATAGGATTTGTTTTGATGATTATTTATTCATTTCAACTACACTAATAGGAAGTAGATGAAGTGGGAAGATCTTGTAAGAGCTACTCTAAAGCTTGACAATTTTTTTGCCTCTCAAGAGCTCCTTCTTCCTTTTTTTTATTGATATTTAAGCTATGAAAGTTTAGAGAAATATTTAGTGTTTTGTGAAGTCAATTTTCTAAATATTCAAACATAAAATCTTAAATAAAGGTCATCATAAAGTACTAAATAAAGAATACCAAAAAAAAAAAAAAAATAAATCTATTATAGAGGCAACATCAGTTTTTAAAAATTATTGATTAATTATATTAGAAGATAAAGACTAAATTATATATGCTTATATAATTATTACTTGTAAAGCATCTCACAATTATAAGTAAAGAAAAAGCAGAGAGAGAGAGAGAGAGATGTTCTTGTAAGAAATAAGGAAAGGAGAAAAGGCACCATCAATGCTATAGTTATATACCTTTTCAATTATTCACACATAATTCCTATTTTTATCTTTATTTATATGAAATTTAATCTCTGATCATCTTTTTAAGAAGTGTAATGAAATATTGGATCCCTATGTGGTCAGGATATTGATGAATTTCACATAATCACATATATTCATGTGTCTTTTTTTGAGATATTTAATGTTTATTTTTTTTATGCTGATTTAATCTGTACTAAAAATTTTATCCTGAGCCTAAAAACAGATATCAGAACTTTAGTCTAAATAGCTTTTTAATTCGAGCATCAGTAATAAAATAATCAAAATTAATAAGTTTTGTGGCCATAATATTAAGTTTTAGAAGATGCAAGTAGAAGATTATTTGTATATATTAAAAAAAATTCCATCAATGACAAGTAGGAGTGAAGTTATATTCAATTAATCAGGAAGAGTCAATCAATGGACAAGAAAGCTCTAGGGATTAAATGCCAAGCCATTTAATATTTTCTTTTTTTGGCCATCAAAATCCTCAATGAGAACAATAGTTGGCCCCATGAAGGTGCACATTCGTAAGTATGAAAAGCTTTTTATAGTTAATAAGTTATATATCATGTGGAAGTATTTAATCTGAGGATGAAAGGAGCTTTGATCCGCTTCGATCATCAATGACGTCAAGAAGTTTAATTGAATGGTAAGATAGCTGAATCAAGCTCAAGCAAGATACAACAAAATCGAACACAATCTCAACTTGAGTTCAAAGCTTGAGCTCAAACTCAACCGGGAAGCCAAAGTCAGGATTTATTATGTATATGAATTGCTACATCTTAAGCATCTATGTCTATCTTTTAGTTTTTTTGATATGTTAGGTTCCACAAGTGCCAATACACAACAAAATATTTTTCAAACTTGTCCGCATCAAAGATATTTCATGAACTTTATTTTCTTATCATCACGCTCTTCAAGACAACAAAATCATCAAGAGCCTCTCTTATTATTAGAAAAATAAATATACTTGGAGATGAAATATGGCTTCTTCATGCAAGCTAAACATGTTCTTTATAAGCTGAGCTGATCCTTGCAGAGGGAAAGCTGTAGTTGCGCATTGTGGGAGAATTAGGGTAAGGCTATAAGTGAGGAAACGAGATTGTCGTCATGACTTGCGCGGGACAAAACATAATTGTGGCGACTTGTGAGAGAATTGGATGTTGTTGGGTGAATTGCATGATGAATCGAGGCATGTGAGAGTCAGAGCAGCAATGAAGTGCATGAGGGATGAGAGTATTTGGCGGTTGGAGTCACGAGACCAAAGAGAAGAAATTAAGTTTTTAGGGGCAGTTTGGCTACAAGCAGGAATTAAAGTTAATAGAACTATTGAACTCTTGTATTTAATAAATCTAAAATTTAGGGTGAATTGAAGGTAAAATTAGATTTAATAAATCTGTAAATCCACTACACTCCCTCGTCTTATTTTTTGGCTGCATTTAGTAAACTTAGTGATAAATCTTATTATAAATCTCTACCAAATAACCCATCAAGTTTAGGTTTGAATGCCCCTTGCCCAAAAAAAACCGGACAATCGGGTTGCTCATGGAGCCGAGTCAGTGGTTGCTTGAACTCAAGCTTGATAGCAAATTGATTTTTAATAGAGGCTTGAGCCCGAGCTCGATCCTTGATATCCTTAAGGAGGATAGCAAAAGACATGAAAAAGTTGAACTGCATTGTCTTTTAGTTTAAAAATTGATCTTGAATAGAGGTTTTAAAAGTTCATCAATAACAAATAAAGAGAGACGTTAAAATTTTGTGGTAAGGATCTTCAATCAAATCACAATAGAAAAAAAGATTAGTTTATCCAAATGATTGCTAATATTATGACTAATCTATACATAATAAGTGAATGCAAGAAAGAAAAAAAAAGTGAAAAAGGTTATGAATGTCATTGTTGAAGGAGTGTAAATTTCACTTATAATCAGTGCATACTGTTCAATGGAGAGATAAATATTAGACTCAAGTGTAACATTTTATTTTTGTCTAATAATGATATAATGAAAAATTACTATACAAATAATTGGCAAAATATTTTTCTTTCCTCATGGCGAGCAATTAAATACAATGTTAATTGGATATGATAAGTAAAACAATAAGTGATAACACTTAGACGTTGAACAACATTTGGCATATTCTTTGCTTAAAGAGAAACTTGATGTCCATCAGGCCACTGTATATAGAATGACGCCGGGCCACTTCCATTGATGATACTAGAAAAGTGACAGATGGTGCCTTGATAATTGCTCTAGATGCTATGATAGGCACTCTTTATACCAGTGCTAACATTGAAATAATAATACCCACCAGTAATATAAAGCGCATTCAAATCTATGGCATTGAAGGCAAGTCCCTCTGAGTATAACCGTGGTATAAACCCCAAATATATAAAACAAAAATGCGGAACTTAAATAACAGGAATGTTACAAGGAGGTTATTTATAAGTTACATGATAGTATAACCAGGATATAACCCCCAATACACTTTCTGTAACCTCCTAACGTACGCAACTCTGTGTACGTCTTCCGCACGCACTATTTTCTCTATGAGTGAGAAATGCCTAAAAATTCTTTACTCTAGTAGTTAAATTCAAAATTTTAAATTTATTAGATCCACCTTTGATGAAGATTATATCTTAAATAAATCAAAATGAACTTTTTTCTTAAAGATTCAAAGAGCTAGATCTAAAAAGCTGGAGTTATTATACACAAGTTTATGGGGGCCATGCCTTATTAATTTCATAGGGAGATCCTTGTAATACATCACCTTCATTGATGTTATGCCAAAAAAGTCTGGTTAATGTTAATAAAGTTAAGTTTAATGAGTCTACTACTCTAGTGAAGTGGAAGAACATATCAAAAAATAAAAGTAATGACAAATTCAAGTGCTTAAGATCCCATAAGAGTATAATTCTAAAGAATTCAAAGGTCCAGTCAATTTCAAGGTCAAAAGAGGCAAGGTTGGTTTTGACACTTCTATGCATACACAAAGAGATTATTTGGGGCAACTGCAGCTATTTGAAAAAGTAGATGTGATGCTATGACAGAAAAAATTGTCGCATAAAGCTATTGTTCCTGAAGCAGTATTTCTATTTTAAAAATTCAGTTGTAAATTGGTTTTGCTACCGCTGTTTATGGAAAAAAAAAAAACTGAAACACTCTTATATGCATTTTTGGTGGCCATACGACAACCGTCTTACAAGAACCATCGAACAGATTGAGTATCGACTTCAATAAATTACCTTGATGCCTTCAGATATCAAAATAATAATTTAATATCTTTAGGCCTAGAAAATATCATATAACAATTATAAATCTTAAATAAATATTATTGAATTTTTTTAATTACTTATAAAATAAAAAGCATCTTAAAATTTTAATGACTACATTAAAATAATGTGATGAAGAGACAACAATTAGACTTGAACTACCTAGTTATAAAATAAAAAAAACATCCTAAAAAACTAAATGTATGGAATCGACAAACTAGTATGGGACCTTTAAGGGATGCAGAGAGCAACAATTAGATTTTAGCTACCTAGAACGTCGACATAAGTCGTATAAGAACTTAATATCAGATTTTAGATATTAGATATGTAAATTCATAAGAACTTTGTCGTAACTATATGAAAATGTAAAATTTTGATTTACCGAGAGACAGACCGTCGTCGCTCATGAATAATCACGAGGGACATCAAATCCCCCCAAATTCTTATTCATCAGCTTCTAAGAATAACTTTAAGATTTTACATTTATACAACTCAAGACTTTCAAAACTGCAAAAAAATTACATTAGTCAAATGAGTACAACTTGGGGACAAGGACATAGCCACAAACGTTATTACATGCATAAGATATTGAACCATATACCGATCATAATGCATTAATTTAGGACATATATCTATATACTTTAAAGTAATTTAAGTGGTAGATAAAAAAACATAAAATCCAATTTCTAAATAAAAAAAAATGCCTGCAAAAAAAGTGTATTTGAGCAGCAGACAATAACGTGTGATCTAATTTCTACACAAAAAATGCTAGCCAACAATGTTGCAAAGTACATCTTTAACATAATTCAGACATCTAGATTTCCCTTATGAACTAGTGCATTTGTGATCTGTTCACGTAACTCTACCATTTTCTCGATGCCTTCTCCTACTTGTGTCTCGTGATCTACTACATTATCTTCAAGTTCTAACATTGGCCATCTAGTTAATACTCATATGCCTCAAGTGATATGTATGAGTGATCTGTATCACAAATATTGAACTCTGGGTCATTTCGAGAGGGATGTCATCATATGTAATTATGCAATGTTATTGTAGCAGCTACCATTTTTACCTTCTTCCCAAAAGAATACGTTGGCATATCACATAGTATAATCTACTTCCTTTTCCAAACACCAAAAGCCCTCTCAATCACACCACGTAAAGAAAGGCATCTCTTATTAAATATTTCTCTTTTTCCACGTGCCAACTAACTAATCTTCGAAAATTAGAAATTTGATACTTTGTATCTGGAAATTCTTTTAAAAACTCTTGTTGCGTTGGGTACCCCACATCAATAAGAAAATATTTACTTGTGTAGGTGTAAAAATGAATTAATCTTTTTTTATTAAAATTTTTATTGTAAATAACTAACCTACAGGTGGCATAGGAAAGTTATATTTTCTATTACGAGTGACAAACTTAAACATACAAATGTCATGTGCACTACCTTCCCACTCTAACATGATAAATGTAAAACACATGTTAAAATCACAAACTGTCATAACATTCTGTGTCGGCGTTCAACAACAACCTATATATGTCACTTTCTCATTATCTAACACTCTACCATCCACATGTGTTCCATTAATTGCTCTTATGCAGTCCTAAAAGAGAAAATTTGATGAACATTTTTTATATTATTTCTAGAGATTATAAAAGTAATAATTTGAAACATACCTCAAAATAGGGCATAGAACTAGAATCCTACAATATCTCTCTTGGTGAATTTAGAAATAGTGGATCTCTAGGTTTCATAACTTAAGTGGCCAAACTTATTAATGTGTCTAGTCCAATGGAGACATATCTACTTACTGTCTTAGGAGAATGTTGAAAGCGCTCATATGATGCCTTTATGGATTCATCATGTGACAAAATATATAAGGTAATCGCTAATACTTCTTGTTATAGTCCTACATGATCCGTGGAGTCCATGAACACCTTCCAAATCGTGTTAAGAGATCTTTAAAAATTAATTGTGATATACAAATAATATTTTGAAACCTTTCAGGATGACTATTTAGTAACTCTATAATCCATTTGTCTCTGATATGAGATGAATTCATGATTGGTGTCTTACAACTATATGATTCCACATACTCATTTATAAGACAAAGATGCTACAATTATGCGCCTCAACTGATCCACTTTCGACAATTCACTAGTCTCGTTTCTTTCCATATATATAAAAGTGAAACATGTAATTATAAATATTTATGTTACAAAGATATTCAATACAAATGATTTATGATTAATGAAAACTAGAACAAAAAAAAACTTTTGCCCATGTTCATAATTCGTTGTCATTCATACCAAAGTACTTTGTTAATTTGACACTGCACATAATTGCATATAACTTGAAAGAACCACCAAAGAAGGCAAAGGATAAAATAAAAACAAGAATTAAAATTAAAAGCATAGCAAATCATATTTGTCCACAAAAAGGTTACTTTTCTGCCTAACATTGAAAGGTCTTTTTGCTAAACTAACTGAAGGGCTGGTTCTAAATAAAAGAAGAAAATAAGTAGTCTTCACTAATACTTTGGCATCTTTCTACACACTATGAAAATATTGAAGAATACAACTAGGCCACAAAATGATAGATTTGGCAAAATCCAACTTTCACTCCATTCCATATGTTGATGTCAGCTTTGATAGAGCTACCAACTATTACTTCAAAGTTAAAAGAAGCATCCAATTTTGATACTGCAATGCATAAAACAAGTATAGATGTAATGGAAAATGAGAAATATTTAAAAATTGACAATTCTTGCTACCTTAAAGAGCAATGATAGGAGAGTTATGCCTAACTAACCTTATGTTTCACGATTTCCAAAATAATAATGAAGGTAGTGAACCATTAGCTCAGGCATCATTCTCACTTAGTAGGATCTTCTAGATGCTTTGTCACATATAAATAAAGTGAAATATCTTCAAAGATTTTAGTAGTCTAGTCAAGAATTTTAATTGCAGTAAAAAGTGAGGTGGCTCAAATTTTGAACCTGATGTGCTAGACTCTGTGTACATGCGGAGACTAGTTCAGAAAGTTGGCTACTTAAAAATTCAATCCGATATTTCTTTTTTTTCAACTAAGGATGGTGTAGATCTTTTGTACTTAGATTGGCTACAAGTATTGACATCATCCATATCATTTGTGGAACATTCTAAAGGATTATTTAAATTATCCTGTTTTTTCCAAATCTTCATGTTCATTGACATCTTCAATACACTGGTTGGGAGTCCATGCATGAGAACCAGTAGCAACCACTCTCATGAACATCAAATCAAGCTTCACTTCTAATTCAAGATCTATGCCACAAAAATGAAATTTCAATGCATTTCGGATAACCTATAAAATATCATGCACTCTTATTGAATGTATGTATTAAATAAAGTTAATGAAAGAATGAATACAAGATATATTAATGCATTCTTTACGTCTAACTTTCTTTCCACTTTTCATGAGATCAATTGGCTTTCTTTTAAGATCCCAACACAATCTAGTAAGACCATGCTTAAGGTCCTTCCATAATTTTCAATTATTTTTTAATTGATCTCATTTATTCTTTAATTGTGATTTTCCATACTCGCATCCTGCTCTTTCTTAACAATTTTTCATTAAACTCAACCAACTTTCCTTATTAAAATAAGTCATCATTCGATTGCCTAATTCAACTTCCCTTAAACAATGATCACAAAAAAATGATCTTAACATCTTGATCCCATGTTGCAGATGCTCCACCATCTTTTAGTTTTCCTGTTTTATGGCTTACTTAAACTTTTCAAGATCACTGTAATTAACTTCATAGAACTATGTAATCAATTTTAATAAATAAATAAAAGAAGCAGCATGTGGAGATGGACTACTCCTCCATGAAAGAATACAACAAATAACATGACACCAAGGCCGATTACAAATATAAGGCATGTAACAAATTAATTAAAAATTTGAGGTTGTAATAGGGCATCAAACTTGAATGTCAAAAAAAAAAAAAAACTCATAACACTAAAAATAGAGTGAGAAAGAGAGAAAACATGAGCTGCTCAAGGAAGTATGATAGAGGAAAAGTCAGTAGTGGGAAGAGAAAATGATAAAAATGAATGTAAAGGTATCCTTGCTCATTACAATTATAGAGATACTAAATAAAGTACAATCCAATTATTCGCCTCAGCTCTAATAATTTGATCCCGAGCACATTCTTTTTTTCTTCTACTAATTTCAGCGATGAGAGATTTTAGCATCTAACATTTCTACTAATTTCATATAACCCCATTGATATTTTTGATCGACTTGGTTGGTTCTATCAGCTCCGTCAAATGACATGCTATGTCAGTCTGCTAACTGACCCTTGTTTGTATCAGGATATCTGATGTCTCCCCTGTAAGAGATAGCTTGCTAAACAGCGGGAGAATCCCCAACGAGAGTCATCTCGCTAGTGCTTGTGAAAGCACTCTTATGGCTAAACCATGGTTATCTAACCCCTTTGATATTTTTGATCGGCTTGGTTAGTCTTGTCTGCTGAAAATGGTTATCTAACCCATTTTTATGCCTTATTTATGATTCAATTCTTAAGGATATTATGCTTAAATGAAAAATATTTTTACGTTTTTGGATGTAGGTGATAAAAAAAGAGTTCAAGAAGGAAAAAGGAGCAAAAATAGAGCTAAAAGAGCAAAGTTGTCGAAATTGTAGGCCTGGCGCCTATGCGCCAAAATCCGGTGCCTAGGCGCCAGAATCCGGCGCCTAAGAGCCAGTTCGATACAAACGCAGACAAGATTTTTGACGACTTTGGGCAGTTATTTTGAAGGTGTTAAGCGGTTATTGGAGCTTCTAGAAGACTGGAAGTTACTCCTAATATATAGGACATGTGATACAATGCATCTAGACGCAGGGAAACTGTTTTAATCGCGAAGAGGTGCGAACCCAAAGTGAAGAGGTGCGAAGACCTGGTCAAGGAGTCAGGCGCCTAGGCGCCAGATTCCTGCGCCTAGGCGCCAGATTCCTGCTCCTAGGCGCGACAGTTACCTTCTAGAAGATACATTGTATTTGGACAAATTTTGAAGAGGTACCTTAAGCAGCCCCTGGTCAAATTCAGAGCTCTATAAATAGGAGCCCATTCTACAGAGAAAATCACACCCTATAGTCTCTTTCACCCCTTCTAGCATCTTTAGTCCCCAAGCACTATATAGCCATCCAATTATTCTAGGGAGCCACCTTCTTTATTATTTAGTGAGTTTATTTTGAGTGTTGTGTGATTATTAGTGTTGTTGCTGTTGAAATCTTTCATCATTGCATCGGAGTCAGTAGGAGTCAGCGGATCACTTAAAGGAACATTCCAGATAAATATTTGTAACTTGGTTCAAAGTTTTATAAATATGTTTTGTTGTGTGAATTCAATGTGTTCTGAGTAGTTAGATTTCTTTCTCCTTTCAACTATGAAAAGATAATAAAATAATTAAACTTTGATGGAGAATTTAACTTAAAATATTTATAAAAATTGTGATGATATTAATACCTGATCTTAGTTTACTTTTTAAACTGGCCATTTAAACTGTTAAAACATGTAGAAGAATTGTGAGACCTATCCGGAGATGAGTTCTTAACTAGTAGATATCACATGAATCCTTAGGTAATCGTAGGCTATACGCGGGTTATTTAAGGTGAAGTGCAAATAAATAGGAAGGTATGATTTATTGGGCGTAGAATTCATTAGTTTTTAGTGTGACAGACTAAATTCTAATAATTTGGTTTATAGAAAGGGAACGGGTCACTGGTAGAGCCGACCATAGCCACCCTTGGACATCTAGTAGTGTGAGCTCAGATTAACCCATTCTACTAATAAAACATCCTGAACCGATCTATAGATTAGTCAATGTTCTTTATGCCTGGACCAAAAGATAAAGAATAAGAATGCTTCTATTTGGCACAATACCATAATCTAAATTCTCCACAAATGGTAATTATTCTAAAAATCTTGGATTAGTTGAAAAGGAGAAAGTTGTTTTATTTATACCTGCATTAATATTTATTTTAGTGTTGCTTACTTACATTTAGTATAAATTTTATTAAATCTAAAATCAAAACTTTAAAAAGAAATAAAAATAAAAATTATTTTTAATTTGAAAAATATAAAAATATTACTTAATATTCTAAAAATCTTCCATGTGGGATCGATAACTAGGACTCTACTAGAGCATTGTATTACTTGATACGATACGTATACTTGCGTTTGAAATTGTGACTTTTACAAATTATAATAATCTAAATATAAATTCATAAACTCTTTCATAAGTAAAATCACATCAAGTGTTTGACGCCACTGTCAGTGATTAAATCTTCTAACAGAGGTATCAAATTCTTGCATTTAAAAGTATATATAAGCCCCTTTAGGCTAAGTTACGCATCCTGGTAATCAAGTTTTTGGCGCCGTTGCCGGGGAAGATAAGGAAAATAAGTAAGAAAGTTAAAAAGACATTTTTTTATTTTTCAAATTAAATATAATTTATACACTTTTATTTCTTTAAAATAAAATAAAAATAAAAAATATATATAAAAAAATAAAAATAAAAATAAAAATAAAAATACCAAAAAGTTTTAAATTTATGCGTAGTTACAGTTCGGAAGGATTATTACCTTTTGATTCCGAATTAGAAAGAACGATTAAAAGAATTAAAAAGGAAAATAAGGTAAACAAATTCAAAAATATCGAGAAATGGCTAACTTACATAACAATAATCAAAATCCAATGAAATCAATGAACAAAATATTTATAAACCATTAAGAGATTATGCGAAACCCTACAAATTGATGAACTTCATATTAGTATTCAAATGTCAGTTGTAGATGCTAATTCTTTTGAGCTTAAACCTTCTATTATTCAAATAGTTCAAAATAATCAATTTGGAGGAACACCTAATGAGGATCTAAATTTACACCTTGCTAGTTTTTTAGAACTTTGTGCTACCTTTAAATATAATAATGTTTCTGATAATGCTATTAGGCTTAGACTCTTTCCTTTTTTCTTAAAAGATAAAGCAAAGATGTGGCTTAATTCATTAGCAACTTGTTCTATTAAAACATGGGCAGATATGACACAAAGATTCTTTGCTAAATATTTTCCTCCTTCTAAAACAGCTAAATTAAGAAATGATATAACTTCATTTACACAATTTGATGGAGAAACAATTTATGAAGCTTGGTTAATTATTCAAACATTTTATAATGGACTTATTGGATCACTTAGATCTATTATTGATGTTACTGCTGGTGGTTCTTTAATGGCTAAGACATTTGAAGAAGCTTATACTTTAATTGAAGAAATGACTAATAATAATTTTCAATGGCCTTCTGAAAGGGTTAATTCTAAAAGAATGGCAAGTATTCAAGATAATGAAGCATTTTCTATTTTAGCTTCACAAGTGGCTGTGACATCTAAGAAATTAGATAATTTTGCTATTAATATATCGCATGTAAGTAATGAAAATTCTGTAAATACTAATGATTCTCAAACAATGGAAACTTTGGAAGCTATTGCTAGTAAAACTAATAACCCTTATTCTAATTATTATAATCCTAGTTGGAAAAAATCATTCTAATTTTAATTGGAATAATGGACATCAACAATGGAGTAATAATCAAGTTAATCCAAATTGGAACAATCAAGGAAATTCAAACTTTAGACCAACTTACCCTCCTGGTTTTAATAATCAGCAGAAAAGTTATCTATAGAAGAATTGATCTTGCAACTAAGTAATTAACTACAAAGTCAAAACACTGTTATTCGTAATATTGAGAATCAGATGGGTCAAATTGCTAATTTTATTAATTACAGACCTCAAAGAACACTACCTGGCAATGTCGAAATTAATCCTAAAGAAACTAGGAAAGAACATGAACAAGCAAAATTTGTACAACTTAGAAGTGGAAAGGAATTAAAAGAGAAAATTCGGAATGAAATTGAAAAAGAGAGAAAGGTAGAAGAAATTAAAAAACCTAAAGATACTCTTTCTCCAAGTAAAGATCAGCCTGTAATTCCTATTGAAGTGGAAGTTGAAAGACCACCACCACCTTTTCCTCAAAGATTAAAGCAGTAGAAGCTTGACCATCAATTTTCTAAGTTCTTTGAGATTTTTAAGAAACTTACCATCAACATTCATTTTGCTGAAGCGTTGGAACAAATGCCAAGCTATGCAAAATTTATGAAGAATATTTTAAGCAAGAAAAGAAAGTTTGAAACTTATGAAACTGTTGCATTAAGTGAAGAATGTAGTGCAATAATTCAGAAGAAACTACCTCAGAAACTTAAAGATCCTAGAAGTTTCACTATACCATGTGCTATTGGAGAAAAATTTTATGAAAAAGCCTTATGTGATTTAGGAGATAGTATTAATCTCATGCCATTTTCAATCTTTCGAATGTTAGATTTAGGAGAGATTTCTCCCACCACTGTAACCCTTCAGTTAGCTGATCGATCTATCACTTATCCTAAAGGAGTTATAGAGGATGTTCTTGTTAAGGTAGATAAATTTATCTTTCCTGTGGATCTCATTGTGCTAGATATGGAAGAAGATAAAGAAATACCTATTGTTTTAGGGAGACCTTTTCTAGCTACCGGACGTGCTATGATACGTGTAAAAAGAAGAATTAACAATGAGAGTTAATGATCAAAAGATAACATTTAATGTTCTGAAATCAATGAGGTATCCTGATAAAGAAAAATTCTATCGAATGGATATTTTTTATTATATAATTGAAAAACATTATCAAGAAAAATGAAAGGTCATTTCTGAAGATAAAAATTATGAATCTGTGTTATATAATGAGTCATTAGCTAAAGAAATTGAAAAAGTAAATGAAGAAAAATTATCTGAAGAAACTCATTATATTCATGAAAACTGGGAAATTTTAGACAACTAAAAATGATATACTTTTACCCTCAATTAAAAAAGCCCCTAAACTAGAATTAAAAATGTTACCTGCACATTTAAAGTATGCATTTCTTGGAAATTCATTAACTTTACCTGTAATTATATCTTCAGAACTAAGCAAAGATCAAGAAGAAAAATTAATAGGAGTTTTGAAGAATTATAAGAAAGTTTTGGTTGGACTATTGTAAATATAAAAGGAATAAGCCTTTCAATTTGTATGCATAGGATTTTAATGGAAGAAAATTGTAAACCCACTATTGAACCTCAAAGAAGATTGAACCCAATTATGAAAGAGGTTATAAAGAAAGAGATTTTGAAATAGTTAGATGTTGGAATTATTTATCATATTTCAGATAGTCAATGGGTAAATCCTATTCATTGTGTTCCGAAGAAAAGAGAAGTAACTGTCATTGTTAATGATAAAAATGAATTAATCCCAACAAGAAAAGTTACTGGATGGTGAATTTGTATAGATTATTGAAAATTAAATAACGCCACTAGAAAGGATCATTTTCCTTTACTTTTCTTGGATCAGATGTTGGATAAATTAGCTGGGCACTCATATTTCTGTTTTTTGGATGGATATTCTGGTTATCATCAATTACCTGTTGCTCCTGAGGACCAAGAGAAAACAACATTTACAAGTCCTTATGGAACATTTGCCTTTAGAAGAATGCCTTTTGTTTATGCAATGCACCTGCAACTTTTCAAATATGTATGATGTCAATATTTTGTGATCTAATCGATAAAGGAATTGAAGTATTTATGGATAACTTTTCAGTATTTGGAACTTCTTTTGAATCTTGCTTGGAAAATATAATGAAAGTTTTGAAGAGATGTGAAGAAACAAATTTAGTTTTAAACTGGGAAAAATGTCAATTTATGGTTACAGAAGAAATCGTACTTGGACATAAAATTTCAAAAATAGGAATGGAAGTTGATCAGGTAAACGTGAAAATTATTCCTTAATTTCAACCACCTAATACCGTTACTGTTGTGAGAAGTTTTCTGGGTCATGCTGGATTTTATAGGAGATATATAAAGGATTTTTCTAAAATTGTTAAACCTCTTTGCCATTTATTGGAAAAAGAATCTAAATTTGAATTTAATGAAGATTGTCTGAATGCGTTCAATATTTAAAAAATAATAATTACTGCACCTGTCATTGTTGCACCTGATTGGAATAAAACTTTTGAATTAATGTGTGATGCAAGTGATTATGCAATTTGAGCTGTATTGGGACAAAAATATGAGAAAATTTTTAAAGTTATATACTATGCTAGCAAAACACTTAATGAAACTCAAATAAATTACACTACTATTAAAAAGAGCTTTTAACAATAGTATATGTCTTTGATAAATTTAGTCCATATCTTATTGGAACAAAATGTATCATACATACTGATCATTCTGCTATTAAGTATTTAATATCTAAGAATGATGCTAAACCTAGATTGATCATATGGGTTTTACTTTTACAAGAATTTGATTTTGAGATTGTGAACAGAAAAGGAACTGACAACCAAATTGCTGATCATTTATCGAGAACCAAAAATAATAATGAGAAGATTTATGAAGAAAATATAAATGAGAAATTCTCTGATGAACAGTTATATGTTATTCAAGGATTACAAATGCCTTGGTATGCAGATATAGTTAACTATTTGGTTAGCAATATTTTATCATATGGGTTGAATAGCAAATATATTAAGAAATTCAAGAATGATTGTAAATCATATATTTGGGAAGATCCTCATTTATTTAAAATAGGAAGAGATTCTGTGATTCGAAGATGTGTACCTTATAAAGAAACTTTTGCAATTATTAAAAAATGTCACGAATCTGAATTTGGAGGACACTTTGGATGGAGAAAACTGCATTTAAAATTTTAAATTCTGGATTTTATTGGCCTACTTTATTCAAAGATGTTGAACATTATGTGAAAACTTGTGATCGATGTAAAAGAATGGGGAATATATCCAGAAAAGATGAAATGCATCTAAACTTTATATTAGAAACTGAAATTTTTGATGTATGGGGTTTAGACTTTATGGGACATTTTGTACCATCATCTGGAAATATTTATATTTTATTAGCAGTTGATTACGTTTCAAAGTGGATCAAAGCTGTAGCTTTACCTAACTGTGATTCCAAAAGTATTTCAAAATTTTTAAAGAAGATGATTTTCACTAGATTTGGAATGCCCATGGTAATTATCACAGATGGGGGAAGTCATTTCAGGAATATAAGAATTCAATCATTATTGGAAAATTCAGAATTAAACATAAAATTGCAACTGCTTATTGATGGCTGTCCGCAAATATAAGAATTCAGCCTAGGGGGTGAGTAGGGTAAAAATAGAAGGATGTATATGATTGTTAAGCTTAATAAAGTTATATATGTTTTTCAAAGTAAGTAACAATTGTACTCCCTCCCCTTTAATCAACGCAAGTATACGTATCTTTCAAGTAATAAAGGGCTCTATTGGAGTCCTATATATCGATCCCACAGGGAAGTTAGAGATTTAAGGACAAATTTTTAGTAAAAGTTGATCACTAATCTAATTTAGTATAGTATACGAAATATAAAGAATGCTTAAACTTAAAACTATTACTTAAAAGACAGAATATATAAGTCAATTTAGAAAAGTATCTTTCTCCTTGTTAAGAGGATTGAGTGAATGAATAATTAATGAGTTTAGAATTATATTGTGCAGAATAGAGCATTCCTATTCTTTACCCTTTGGTCCAGTGTGCAAAGAACATTAAGCTAATGCTTATGTTTGGTTACCGAATATGTGGCTAAGTTTCGGGAGGATACTTGCTGCCACTTCGAGCTCCCACTTTCCCGCCACTCGAGGGCTAACATCTACACTTCGACTCCCGAATAATAGCACCGAATTGAAGATTTTAGTCCGTCACACTAAAATATTCAATTCTTCGCCCCATAATTAATATTTCCTATTTATTTGCACCTCCTCTCAAGGCTTTTGAATTCACGAATCTTGGATGTAATCTTTACTATAGTTGATAATTCAACATATGTTAACAATTCAATTGGCCAAATTGAAAGTAAATTAAGATTTAAGTAAAAGATTATCACAATCACTATTTAATATTATTAAGCACAACTCTTTAATTCTTCATTTCACAAAACCTCAACAATAAGGAGAAAGACAAATGAAACTACTCGGAATGCATGGGAATAATAACACAGATGTTGGATTTCATTTAAAGTTATAAAAAAAAAAACAGATATACTTATCTCAATTCTTCTCCCCAAGCAAACTCTTCAAGTTCCTCTGACTCTTCCTTCTTGTACAACACACTTATAACTCACCAAGACACTAAACACTAACTCTTACTACAAAAGGAAGTACTCAATTGACACCAACTGACTCTTAATGACGACTTCACTACTTCTCTATGACAGAAAAATCGTTCCTATATATAAAAGGAGTCATATTTCCAAAGGTTGCTTAAGCACCTCTTCAAAAAGTGTCCAGATTCATCGAATTTGGCTTGAATCAACTGTCTCGCTGTCGGTGGGCTCGATCTCACCATCAGCGGGCTTCTAGAAGCAAGGCTAACCGTTTAGGCTCGCTGTCGGCGGGCTCGATCTCGCCGTCGGCGGGCTCTATTATAATATATTAAAAACTTTCAGTAAAATCTCTCCGTCGGCGGGACAGTTCAATTTTCATCAATTTTTATCCTTTTTGCTCCAGATTCGCATCTTTTTGTTCTCAGCACCTATAAATCTTCATTCCTGTAATAAAACACAGAAAATACCTTTCTTTAAAGTGTAATTTCATATGAAATTGGTATAAAATTCACAATATATTTTCTTGTGGTCACTTATCACCCGCAAACAAGTGGAATGGTTGAAGTATCAAACAGAGAAATTAAAAGAATATTAGAGAAGACTGTTAATCATAAAAGAACTGACTAGGTTGAAAGACTTGATTTTGCATTATGGGCGTTGGTTTTCTATCCATTTGGTCCTAGCGAACTTCATTGCAAAAGAGATGGTAATTGAAGATCGATGTTGAATATATCTCTTATGTGTTCTAGGTGTGATTGAGTCAATTTATGTTGTTTGTGTTGTTTATAAAATGATGAACCTTGTTATAGTCTTGTTCTGGAATTTATTAAGTTTGGAATGAAAATTATGAATTAAAGTTGAAGAGTTTAGTTAAATTTTGTGTTTGAAATGTGGATCTTAGTTATCATTTTAAATTGACTTTTGGAAATGTTTGGAAGATATAAATTAGATTAATACTCTTATAAGAGTAATTAGGAGTCAAATTTGACAAGTTTTGTGGAAAATATAAAATTTAAATTGAATTTTTGGAAAGGCGAGTTTGGCGCCTAGGCGCCAGAATTCGGCGCCTAGGCGCCGGTTCGGCCTGAACCCAAAACTTCTTCTTCTTAAACATCCTCACACCATTTTTGACACCTAAGCTTCCATTTCCTTTGGTTTTTTGCGAAAGGAGACCCTTGAGATCCCATTTGAGGTCGGATTTTCAAGTTTTTGAGCTTGAAATCACTAGATTTCTTCATGCTAAGGTCAGATCTACATTCTAAACCAATTATTTTTTATTTTCACCATGGATTTTGCTCACATTGAAGAAAACCAAAATTTTGAGAAAAAATTTGATTTTTAGAGTTAAATCCATGGATTTTTAAGCTTTTTCAAGTTTGAGAAGCTTAAATTAGTGTATTTTTTTTGATCCTATGAATTTATTTTGCGTTTTTATTTCACGTTTAGATGACACCCAAATCTAATCGAGGAAAGGAACGAGAAAATTTTGATCGTAGCAAGTTTGTCACTACCGTTGCACATTTCCGGTACAATGATTTTGCTACAACTCGGAAGTTTATCTGGAGCAAAGTTTTTACAATCCGGGAGGAAGAATTGAGGATACGATCATTGCACTCAACTGGCAACAATTATGTTATTTTACTTTAGTTGTTGTTATCCCTGTGGTTAGGGAGTTTTATGCCAATTTTGTGAATGCTGAAGAGTATGAGATTTTCGTTAGAGGAGTTGGAGTAGGATTCACTCCCGAGCGTATCAACATTTTCTACGGCCTGCCGCCGAACATAGAGTGTTATTACTCCAGATTATCTCCATCTGAGGGAGATTTAGATATGATTATTGCTTACCTAACTGATGGTACTAGAGCTTGGAAGATCCGGAACGGAAAAAGGGTAAATTTTTCATCTTCTAAGCTTAATGGTGTTTCAAAGGCATGACACTACTTTATTTCTACTCGTCTCCTTCCATCCAATCATTTGAGCGAGGTTACTAAGGATAGAGCTATCCTCAACTATTGCATACAAGAGAGGAAGCCGATTGATGTAGGAAGTATCATTTATGATTCTGTAAAGGCAACTGCTCGCTCTAGCACTTCTGTTGGACTTGGATTTCCATCTTTGATATATTCTCTGTGTGAAAGTGAGGGAGTAGTTGCTGAGCTTTTTGAGAAAAAGCTCAAGTCTACAAAGCCCATAGGAAGAGAAAGCGTCAGTATCTATAATCGAATTCGAGGTAAGAGTTCTACTGCACCTTCAAGTTCATTACCTGCTTCTGGTAGAGCTTCTACTTCTAGACCTTCTACTTCTACTGCTGAGCCACCATCTAGTTTCTGGGAGTCTATGCATGTCAGTTTATGGAGCAGCAGAATGAGTTATTTCTAACTCATTGTAGAGTCGATACGATTGATAAGAAGATTGAACATCTTTCTGAGTATACCCAAAGGAAGAGTGATTATAATGTTGAGTATTCTGAGTCTTTAGTTAGATTCCTGAAGGGTGAGCATGATGTTCAGTTTCCTACCTATCCTAGATTTTCACCGTATGTTGATCCGAAGGATATGGAATTTTCTTTTGATGATGACGATGACGAGGCTACATACAGTGATTAGTAGCTTGATTTACCTCTTGAGATGTGTGATTCTGTTTTTAGTTTATTTCTAGTTTGTTAGTACTGATTAGTCTGATTGCATTGTTATTTGTTAGTGTCGATTTGCTTAAGTAACTTTATGTGAACTTTTGATATTGAGATTGTTGTAGAGCATCTGTTGTGATATGTGTTAAATACTGAAATATGGATGAATTTTATTGTCTATGATGAATGTTTATTTCCATTTTAGCCTACCATTTAGTTAGTAATTTTGCATGTTCTAAATATAAAAAAAATTATTAAAATATTTTTTTTAGAAATTAACTCCTGCTCTGCAAACTTTTCTATATATGCTTAATTATTTCTGTTATATGCCTATTAAAGCATGTGTAGGATTAGAAATTAGTTTTTCCTTTATACATTATCACTGTACCTAAATAAATTCTTATTTATTTATTTCTCTCATGCTTTAGAAAATTTTATGATTCAATTATATACTAAAGCTGAAGTTTGGGGGAAGGGAAAACATTTTTCAAATTTAAATATTATTTTTCCTTAATAAACTAATACTTTCTTTAAAAATATTAACATAACATAAGGAATGAAAATCTATCTAAGATAACTTAAATTTTTGGAATTTATAAATAATTTAGTAGACTTAACTAAAATTTCAATAATTTTGATTGATTTTAAGAATAGAATTATTTAACTTAAAGAATAATAAGATTAGGAATTTTTCTATTTATAGTAAAGAGATTGTATTTTAGAAATACTAAGGAATCAAGATTATTACCTGAAAAAGAAAAGATTGAAATAATTTTTGAAAAATATTTATTAATAATGTTATATTTATTATGTAAAAAAAATGTATAAGTTTTTAAATATAAGTTGAGGAAAGTGAAGTTCAAAATCATTAACAGACTATCCAAAAATAGTAATCCTCACTTAAAAAAATAATCCAAAAGAAAAGAAAAAGCAAAAAATAAAGAAAAGTGAGGAGAAGCTTGAGGAAATGCCTAATAAAAAATTGGCTTTACTTGAATTATCTTATAGGGAAAAAAACTGATTACATTTTTAACTTAATTTATATGAACAAATATTTTTATTAGAAAAATGTTGCATGAAAGTCTTTTTCTTGTAAGTATTCTATGTGACCTTAATATAATAAATTACAATTATTCTTGAAATAAATGAAAATTTTAAAGTCTCATGATTTGGTAGTTAAGTAATCTTTAAATTATTAAAATTAACCTTAATTAGTGAAATTTGGTTAATGATTTGCTAAAGCATTTATAAAACAAAAAATTACAAGGAACTTTCAATATTTAAACATCATTCCAAATGTTATATATTTTATGTAATTAAAAGGGTTACTTGAGGATAAGTAACGTTTAAGTTTGAGGGAATTTGATCCACTTTAAAAATACCCATTTTTATGCCTTATTTATGATTCAATTCTTAAGGATATTATGCTTTAATGAAAGGTATTTTTATGTTTTTAGATATAGGTGATAAAAAAAGAGTTCAAGAAGGAAAAAGGAGCAAAAAAGAGCAAAAATGGAGCTAAAAGAGCAAAGTTGTTGAAATTGTAGGCCTGACGCCAGAATCCGGCGCCTAAGCGCTAGTTCGATACAGACGCAAACAAGATTTTCGACGACTTTGGGCAGTTATTTTGACAGTGTTAAGCGGTTCTAGAAGACTGGAAGTTACTCTTAATATATAGGACATGTGATACAATGCATCTGGACGCAGGGAAACAATTTTAATTGCGAAGAGGTGCGACCCAAAGTGAAGAGGTGCAAAGACCTGGTTAAGGAGTCCGGCGCCTAGGCGCCAGATTCCGGCACCTAGGCGCGACAGTTACCTTCTAGAAGATACATTTTATTTGGATGAAATTTTGAAGAGGTGCCTTAAGCAACCCCTGGTCAAATTCAGAGCTCTGTAAATAGGAGCCCATTCTACAGAGAAAATCACACCCTATAGTCTCTTTCAACCCTTCTAGCATCTTTAGTCCCCAAGCACTATATAGCCATCCAATTATTTTAGGGAGCCACCTTCTTTATTATTTAGTGAGTTTAATTTGAGTGTTAAGTGTGAGATTATTAGTGTTGTTGCTGTTTAAATCTTCATCATTACATCAGAGTCAGTAGGAGTCAGCGGATCACTTGAAGAAACATTCCAGATAAGTATTTGTAACTTGGTTCCAAGTTTTATAAATATGCTTTGTTGTGTGAATTCAATGTGTTCTGAGTAGTTAGATTTCTTTCTCCTTTAAACTATGAAAAGATAATAAAATAATTAAACTTTGAGGGAGAATTTAACTTAAAATACTTATAAAAATTGTGATGATATTAATACATGATCTTAGTTTACTTTTTAACTGGCCATTTAAATTGTTAAAACCTGTTGAAGAATTCTGAGACCTATCGGAGATGAATTCTTAACTAGTAGATATCACATGAATCCTTAGGTAATCGCAGGCTATACGCAGGTTATTTAAGGTGAAGTGCAAATAAATAGGAAGATATGATTTATTGGGCATAGAATTCATTAGTTTTTAGAGTGACAGATTAAATTCTAATAATTTGGTTTATGGAAAGGGAACTCGTCACTGGTAGGGCCAACCATAGCCACCCTTTGACATCTAGTAGTGTGAGCCTAGATTAACCCATTCTACTAATAAAACATCTTGAACCGATCTATAAATTAGTCAATATTCTTTATGCATGGACCAAAGGATAAATAATATGAATGCTTCTATTTGGCACAATACCATAATCTAAATTCTCCACAAATGGTAATTATTTTAAAAATCTTGGATTAGTTGAAAAGGAGAAAATTGTTTTATTTATACATGCATTAATATTTATTTTAGTGTTGCTTACTTACATTTAGTATAAATTTCATTAAATCTAAAATCAAAACTTTAAAAATAAATAAAAATAAAAATTATTTTTAATTTGAAAAATCTAAAAATATTACTTAATATTCTAAAAATCTTCCCTGTGGGATCGATAACCAAGACTCCACTAGAGCCCTGTATTACTTGATACGATACGTATACTTGCGTTTGAAATTGTGAATTTTACAAATTATAATAATCTAAAGATAAATTCATAAACTCTTTCATAAGTAAAATCACATCAAGTGTTTGACGCCACTGTCAGTGATTAAATCTTCTAACATATGTATCAAATTCTTGCATTTAAAAGTATATATAAGCTTCTTTAGGCTAAGTTACGCATCCTGGTAGTCATCTGCCCCTTCGAATGACATGTTGTATCAGTCGCTCAATTGGTCCATGTCCGTATCGAGATATCAGATGTCTCCTCTGCAAGAGTTAGCTTACTAAGTTAGAGAAATCTCCAGTAACCTCTCTAGAGTGCTTAAAGCACCGTGGTGGTTATACTGTTCTAGGTCATATAACCCCATTGTTATTCTCGATTGCTTGGGTGGGTTCTATCTGCCACATCGGACAACATACTGAATCGATTTTACTACTAATCCATGTATTGTAGGAGTACTTTGAGGTCTTAATTTTTTCTTGATGCTTGATAGAATTACTTCGATCAGTTGAGATCGGTGTCCTCCAAGAGAAGCATCTCTCCTTGTTGGATCGCTTCATGCATCCAACATATAATTTGAGCATGACCTCAGGCTATTGCGCTGTACAGTTTTTCATTTGATACATAGGCATGATATCTAACTCCTATCCTATTTGATACATAGGTAGGATACCTGGCTCCTGTCCTATTCGATGCATTGGCATGATAGCTACCTCTTGTCCTATTTGATATTCTCAAATGCTTTGGTTGGTTCAGTCCCCCAAGTTGAGTAACATGTCGTATCAGTTTTACCACTGATCCATGTTTTTTTAGAGTACATTGATGACCTACTTTGTTTGATGCTTGATATGATTACCTCAATCAGCTAGGATCGGTATCCATTAAGAGAAGCATCCCTCCTTGCTAGGTCGATTTTCCAGTCTAGTATATACTTGAACATGTCACCTCAGGCTATTTTTTCGTATGATTGCTCATGTGATGTATTGGCAAGATACAACTCTTTTCATATTTGACATGCATAGGCAAGATACATAACTCTTGTCATTTTTGATACATTACCAGGATACATACCTTCCGTTTCATTTGATGTGTTCGGGCAAAATACATATTTTTGCTTTATATTATATATATAGTCATGATACGTACCTTCTAGACTATTTTGATCGGGATACATACCTTTCCAATCGTCTGTGTTCCTATCATTTTCACTCGGCCAACCCTTGATGGCATCACCTTGTTCCGAGGCACATCAAGTTTTGTAGCCATTTGTCCTTGAAGCCTCTCAAACCATATGACTTTTCAGCTGGTTCTTCTATGAGAGCTTCTTCAGCTTTATAGCCACATACTTTGATGTTTCTCGAGCCATATTACATTGCAGTCGACTCTGTTATGAGAACATCTCGTCTTTTAACTTCTTCAGCTTCTTATCCACTTGTTACGATATTTCTTGGATATATGACTCTCTAGTCAGCTATCTTATGAGAATATATTATCATGTACATCTTGTTAGCCATTTGATATCTCTCAAACCACTTCCCCTTTTGGACTGGTTCTTTTGAAAAGATTATCTTGTATTCAAACATTCCTAGCCACCTAGCCAAGTGGGTTGAGTGCCTCCATAAGCATATGACTTTATAGTCAGTTCGGTAAAGTGAGTATATCAACTAGCTGGCCTGCTACCACCTTGATCAGGATACTTTGTGCTTTATAGCCACCTGATTATGGTGATGAGTGTTTCCTCCCCATGGGAGCCGGTCCAACTCACAATCGGATTCCTATCGAAAACATAATAAGAGACTTGCGGTCACCCGAGATGATAGAGCCTCCTGTCACTTTTGCCGTTACAACTGAGGTTAGGTGAATTTTTGGGTTCCCACCTCTATCATTTAAAAAATGGTCAGATAGAGGGTAGTTATTTCTTGTGGCTAGAGGCAACCTTTTTAGTTAAAAGCCTACATGTGAGAACTAAATACCTGGATCACATTAGATGATCAGACCTTTTCAATTGCCCACACTATTGAGTCAATGGACAGCTTCCACTTCGGTCATGATGTTTTGGCTTTATAACCATCTAGATGATTGTGATGGGTGCCACACTCGCGGGAACTTCTAGTAAGTCCTTCGCATGAGAGCACAATAGGAGACCTAGGTCACACGAGATGATCGGGCCTTCTCAATCATCCATACTATTAAGTCACTAGCTAGTTGCGACTTTCCAATCAAGCTATCTCCAGATATAAAGCCATTTGATTTAATTTATGTGTGCTTCTTTTCAAGGGGATCAGTCAAACTAGCAATTAGGGTCTCTTTCAAGAAAAAAACATAAAAAGAGAATTGGAGTAATACGACATGATCGAGCCTTCTCTATTACCATTACGACTGAGATCAGATAGAGATCTTCATCATTTTTTTGTTTCAAGAGATAGGTCAGACAGAGTGATATGCCTTTACGAATGAGATCAGGCAGGACTTTCCTCGACCATGTCCCAAAAAATCTGGGTTGGCACATTTTTTTGTGGTCAGTTAGTGTCGACCGTTGGCCACACCTTCAACTATGTCTAAAAAATCTGGACCAGTTGAGTCTCTTATACTATTATAACTGAGGTCAGGTAAAGGTCTTCACCATTCTATAATTTTGAAAGATAGGTCAGACATAATGATCTGCCATCACGAATGAGATTAGGCGGGACTTTACTCAGCCACACCTGGTTAACCCAGGTTGGTTGAGTTCCATTGTGGTTAGCCAGTTTCGGCGGTCTAATCACCCATTTATCATACCCTGTCCAGTTCTGGCCTAGCCGAGTCTTTTATTCTTTTCTTGGGACGTCACCTTGACTACGTAGAAAAACTCACTTTTGGGATGCCTGCAGCAAGTACATTGTGTCTGAGTGGTGCAACACACTTGTTGATTATCCTTTGCTGGCATCCGTTTTTTATATCACAAGTGTAGGATGCCTACCCGCATGACTCGGGATGATCTAAGATTTGTCTGTAGCATTTGGTAGCTCAAAACACCCACCCAAGACTCTCTAGTACATATTCGGGGCAAGGAGCTAGGGTTGGCGACGGTTTAGTCTTACATAAGAGAAGCTGCCACCAGAGAAATCATTCAAGATGTGAGACATTCTTGGTGCCTAATTTGATGATTATAAATCACCACACATCTGTTTGGAGCCTCTCATGGCTAAGGGAATTCACGAAATCCTCCTACACACGCTATGGAAAAATTAGGGTTTGAGACACCCTACCCGCATTGTGGTTTAGGACGACCGTTAGGGGACTAAATTGGAGTCTTTCATAGCCATGTCAACCTTATCCACTCTAAAGCTCTGTGAGGCGTCCTTTGGTTCGATGCACTTTGTACACGGGCGCTAAGGTGGCCCGTAGTTTGGTGTTCTCCTCCCCTACGATTTTGTGGTTTGAATCGATCAGTCTTGTCCATTTTTAATACATGAAAATGGATGGTGTCGGTTCATTTTCCTCACGGGACAAAGAACCAATGATTGTCCATGTTCTAACCTTAGGATCTCACTCGATTCTCAACCAAATTGCTCGGTGTTTGTTCCTACACATTCATCTAGTCGAGACGAAGCTATCTATAAGACTAGGTGGACATGCATTGTTCATTTCTTTCATAACTCATACCTTGTCCAAAGAAGTGAGGCCTCGATTGAGCCTGACAAAGGTGATCACCTTGATGACACAAAGCTTCTCATTATCTCAACTTTATATGAAATTGGCTCTAGCTATGAGCTACATCAAAAGGTGGCTCAGGTTGGTGTTGGGATAGGTTGGAGGGCTCGGGAAGCTTCAATTTTAATTGTGGAGGTTGTCATTAGGCTTGAGGAAGCTTTTGGAGAGGTTAATATTGATTATTTGAGAAATTTATGCGGGGGCCAAAAAATGTTCTGAATTTTGGTGGAGAAATTAAGTTTTGCTAGTGGTGGGGTGGCCTAAAAATAGTGGGGATCAACTGCCTAGGTCAAGAGGAGTGTTTTTGCTGTTTGGACCAAAAGGTCTAATAGGCTAAGTAGGGAGCTTGGTGTTCACTTAGGGCTCTCGAGTACCCTCCTTTTATAGCCATGAGAGAGGTAGGGGGAGCTTGGAATGACATAGGGATTGGGCGGCTCCTCAGAGGATTTTCAGAGAGTTTGAGAGGCTTTTGAAAGTGGGGGTAAGGCTTTTCAAATTTTTGATGCCTTGGCCATGGTGATGCAAATGGTGGACAAGGAGGCTTGGAGGAAGGCTCACTTTGATTGGGGAGCCTTTAGGTGGATGGCTAAGACCTGCTTTGGTTTGGTCTTGGCTCCCCGAGTCATGGTTTGGCCTCTCCGAAGGTGCGTCAAAGGATCCATGACCAAGATGCCATGTGGCTTCCCCCATGGTGAAGTGTGTGGTTTTGTCCTTTAGTGCTTGGACTTGACTTGGGTTGTCTTGTAGTGTTACCTACATGTCATGGTGGGTTGGTCTTGGGTCATAGGTAACCCGTTAAGAATGGGCTTTGGGCTTCATAGACCATGTGCTTTAGTTGGATTTTAGGGTTTTAGGCTTAGGCTAATGAGCTAGATCTAGACCGAGATTTAGGCCCTAAGGGAATTCAATAATCCACCTAATTAATTAATTAATTAATTAATTTAGTAAATTATTGATGTCAAGAACCTGTTAGATGAGACTTAATTGGATGGGAATGTGGTCAATTGGTCAAGATTTTTCCAAAATCGGGCTAGGCCCAATTGGTTCTAACCATTCCATAGTGTCACCTAATTTTGGGCTCAAAAGGGCGTGCTAGGATTTAATGTTGTTGTTTAGGGTTTGGTGGGGTTAGGGAGGCCTTTGGTGGGGCTAAGGATCAATTTAGGTAGACCCCTCTCCCAAAGTGAATTTCATGGTCAAAGTGACCTCTAAGGTTTATAGGAAGGCTCTGAGGGTTTTGGGTTGGGTGACACATGGCATGTCTTGCCCATGGGGGTCAATTTGGGTCTATCACCAGGTCAAAACCTTAAACTAGCTCAACCAGAGGCTGAGGGCTTGGGCTTGCCCTGGGGATGTCCAAGAAAGCACAACCTTAGTCCAGGGGTTATGTTCAAGGTGAGTCCTCATAAAAAATGAGGTCAACAGACGTCTAGAGTTGGTAAGCGTTGAAAAGGTGAAGAAATTTATTAGATTTTTATTTAAGACAACCCTGTCATGATGCTCATGGATTCCCGTCGTCCCGAAATATCATGGTCTCTGATCTACTTAGCCCAGAGAGGTGGTCAAACATACACTTATTAGAATATTCCTGTTTGCAACCATGGGTTGCGTCGTCCAAGAAATCATCGTAAATTTGGGTAAAATGGGTTAAATTTGCGTTCGATAATGTTGGTTCATTGGGGTTTCACTTTAAGTTTTTGTTTCTTTTAAATTTTAAGTTGCGCTCAACAATTTTGGTTTATCAGGGTTTCACTTTTAAGTTTTAGTTCCTGTTAAATTTTAAGTTGTTAAAAATTTTAGTTTCTCATGACTTCTTAGAGGGTTTTTGTAATATTTCACTTTATTTTATTTGATTTTTTATTTTGGGAAAATTAAATCCAAACTTATTTACGATTTAGTTGAAAAAAATAATTTTAGTTAAGTGATCATAGGGTCCTATACAATTTAATTCCAAATGACCTCCATGATTTTCCGGTCATTCCAATGTTCATTTAAAATTATTATAAGTTATGCTTGATGAATTATTAGTTTACATTTTATTCAAATTTTCTTAATGAAGACTTTACATATATATATTTTTTATTTCAATTCTTCTTGACATGTCCGATTCATTTTTTGTTTATTTGGTTGTGTAGTGAATATTTCATTTGATTTGTAGTTTTGAAGAAAAAATTAGAAGAATTTTGTTTTTGATTTATGAAGGTTAATTTTAAATTTATTATTTTATTTTCTTTTATTTGAAGAACTTCGTTTGATTTTAGATTTTACTAGAAAGTTATTTTTTTTGAATATTTAGTTCATGAGAACATATTTATAAATTTGTTGTTTTACTTTTTGAATCAATTCATTTTTTTTAATGTGAAGATTTATTTACTATATAATATTTTATCTTATTAAATTGGTTGAGTCAATTATTTAAGGTTCAAATGCTTGAGTTATTTAGTTGAGTTTTTCATTATTTAATTAATGAATTTTGTTGTAGGATTTAAGAGTTATTAAAATAATCTTTGTCAAATGAATGTGGTAGCCATATGTTATAGGGTCTCAACCTAAACATTTGTCCTACTTCTTCTACATTATCTATCATAGGGTTCTTCTTTTCAAATAAAAGATAAAATGCAATTAATAAAAGAGAAATAACATTATCATATGTTTAAACAAAACACATATAATCTAATGTGGTAAATAAGTAAGGAAAAGAACATATTGATTGTCTTTAAGTAGCTGCTTTTAAAGAATTATAATATAGGATTTCATAATAGTTAATATATATATATATATATATATATATATATATATATATATATTTATATTAAAAGAGATGGCTAGAAGTTATTATACAAGCCACCAATCATTCCTAATGTGCCTACCTATTCGATTACCACCTCCTTAAGGCTCACGTCGCTATAGGGTATTCGAATCCCGAGCTGAGGGGTCTTATACCAAGGATGCCAACCAACAGGTCCGGGTATGCGGCACCCACCCACACACATACGCACAAATAAATATATATATGTGTGTGTGTGTGTTAACTACAAAACATGAATAAGAAAAGTAAAATCGTTATGTAAGGTTGCTAAAAGAAACTACGAGACTCTCCTTGGTTGCACACTTTAACTGAAAAGGATGCTCGAATAAGGGTCGTCACAAAGCGTGCCATCTAGGAGGAGGGCAATAAGTTTCCTAACCTTTTAAGAATTAAAAAAAAAAGAATTTTTGTTGCTCTTGAAATAAAATATCAGGGAAAGCTTTCCAAGGGCTATTTTAGATACCAAAACTGAATACATGCAAGCCACACCTAAGCACAACTCACCATAATACCAAACAGATATAATTAAAGGATTCTTAAACATGCTCGTGTAAGCTATCAACAGCAGTAAGAGGCTCAATCTAAAACCCTAAGTAACTAGAAAAGAAATATGAGATAATCATACATAATTAATTAGGTAAGGGGATTATTTTATTTAAGCTTTTATGTTAGCTTTAATTTTATTATTATATATTTTATAAAATAGGGTCATATTATTTTTATTTATTATTTTGTTCCAAATTTATTTTAAATTTGTATTGATTGATTTATTTTGTTTTTTTTATTTTAAGTTTTTTTAAAATTTGAATTAATTATATTTTAATTTTGCTTTATTTATTTTTTCAATTTTTATATCTAAAGATTTATTTTTATTGACTAAAATTGTTAAAAAGTTTATTGAGAATTTATTTAAATTTTTTTTCAAGTTAAAATTATTTTATTATTTTTATCTTTATTATTCTCATTTAATTGCAATTTATTAAAGATTTAATTTTGTTTATGTTTCATTATAAATTTTGTTAGAATTATATGATTTGATTGATTTTTTTAGATGTGATTTCATTTTTTGATTTCAATTTGAATTTAACATTCCTTGATTTTGATTTAAATGCTTAATTCAATTTTAACTCAATTTTCATTTTAATCAATTAATTTCAATCATTTTATTTTCAATTTAAACTCAATTATGTTTAACATGAACTCCAAACATGTTTGAGTTCATCTTGAACCAAAGCCATGAATTAAGAGCAAATATTAAGTTTGATTGAAAGGGTCTTATAAGGTTGAAAGATACTTAACGTATAAATTTAAGTCTAGAAGCTTAAAAGGGTTGCTTAGGGCACTTCCAAACCTATATAGGAACTCAACTCGAGCATCAATAATTTGACCTCAATCAGCTCAACCAAAGTTTAAGGAAATGGTTTAATTTCTGATTGATATATGTTCCAACACTAGTCTTCTAGGCAAAGTCATTAGGAAATCCTAAGGCTATATCTATATTCTAGAGAGAGAGAAAGAGACAGACCTCATAAAAATGAGGTAAACACTTACAGATGAATTTTAACTTTTAGGGGAAAATCCTTAGCCTTTTAGTCGGTACTATATATTTGAAACATTTTTCGACGACCAATTTAAAAGTTCTAGAATGTCATTTCTCACATTTAACACATTGTGGGTTTGTTTTTGACCTCTACGTCTTTTGATTTTAATGTTGTTTATTTTAGAAACTTCCATTCACTTATCTAAATTCTTTTGCTTTCCAACATGTTTTTCCACAAAGGCATTAAGAGTTTGGTCCATTAGCTCTCTGTAAGTCATAACTTGACATCTAATATGCATCTCTGAATGTTTTCTCTCAAGACAACAAGTAGGAGGTATATATTTTCATCTTCATATTGATTAATCGAAGAGATGAAACGGACAATCTTGGCAAAACCACATCTCGTACTCTCGAATGGTCTTCATCCCTTGCTCAAGCTTCCTTAAGTCATTCATGAGCTTGGCCTAATCGACCATAGGGAAATATTGATCCAGGAATAGTCTCTCAAAATCTATTGAGGAAATTATTGTGTATGGTCCAAACGTATTGCAGTGATTACTTTTCAATCAATCATCAGCTCCTTTGCTCAATTGGAACATCACAATGTCCACCTTACGATCTTTAAGACATCTTATTTCTCAAAGCCTCTGCTCAATGTCATGAAACCATGCATCAAAATCAATTGGGTCCACTGTGCCATTGGATGTTGGAGGATGTGTCCTCCAAAACTGGTCCATCACTCGATTCATAGTACTCTCATTGGCTATTGCTATTGATTAATAGGTTGTGCCTTGATGATGGCTATTAGTGATACTGATTGAGTAGCTTGTAGTGTCGGTTACATCGCCTGCTAAATTTCTTGGACTGCTTGTACAATATGAGCTGCAAAACTAGCTTTTAGTACTTGGCTATCATTCTGGGTCACCATCCACATGAGAGTTGTCATATTGAGATTCGGTGCTCTAGTAGTCTCAGTGGGTTGAGCAGGGTTAGCATGAAGATGATTATTGGGTTGAACAGACACATCACTTATAGCATGTCTTTGGACCCGTCTTCCACGAGCAGCTTCAGTGTATCTTCTTTTTAGAGACATTATAAACCATCGAAAGATATGCAAAATTAAAATTAATTGAATACTGGCTAACAAGAGTAACATAATCCCTACGAAATTATAAGAAGACAAGAGATGTGGATGCAAGGATTCGGAATATTGAGTACAAAATACCATAGAAATTGCATACAAAATATTGACTCTAACACTATTATGTCACACCTTAGGTTCAAAAGATGGTACACTCCGACAACGAAGAGCATGATGAACTGAATTGAACTTATTTATTTTCTCAAAAAATATTTGCATACAAATAAAAAGGGAAATATTAATTTTATTCATATTGAATGGTACACCAATACAAGTGAAAGGAAAGTATAAACTAATTGAATCAAAACAGAAATAATAACAAAAAAATGACTATCTAGACCCACAAAAATACAATAGCTAAACCAAATTTTGAAAAAAACCAAGATGAGAAATCTAAACCTAAAAGCCTGCTCAGGTAGTGACGATTCTATTGGTGACTGACTAGAACCTGTTATGTAAAAAATATCAAAGTGAGTTTAACAAACAAACTCAATAAATAACAACTATCTATTAAACCATAAACAATAAGAGAAATGGGACATGCAGTAAAAAGAATAAATAGGAATGTTCATATATAAAATAAAAAGACAATAAAGGAGTGGTAAACATCAAATATGCTTACTTATCATAAAAACATGCAATCATTTCCAATCAAGTTTCTTATTATGATTTTTTAGTTTATTATTTATATAGTTAGTTTTAACCAACAACCTGAAACTGGGAAGATCAATATCAACCTAAGAAACCCCAATGATTTCATGTAGAGTCATCACTATGTGTGTCCATCGGCCTGGCTAGCTGATATCCAAAAAGATTCCACCGGTCTGCATACCATCACACAAGCATAGCAAATTTTTCAGATATATAATAGGAAACAAATGTGATATCTAATACAGGCTTGTAATATGATAAACGCAATTTCATATGAGTAAATTTCAAAGAAAATGTAATATCATAATTGCAGAATTAACTCAATTCTGCGGAAATTATGCAACAATAGAGTAAGACAGTGATTTATCATGAGCGATAATTGAGAACTATATAAAAAAATGAAGTAATAAAGTCGTGACTGACAATCCTATAAAATAGCTATGAATCTACAAATAACAAGGGTTAGAGCCCCTAATCTACGTTTATCCTATAATAATTAGCTAGATTAGGCAAACACGGTATTTCAATAAGTTCAAAAGTTTGACTAGTGATCCTACACCATTTAGAAGAATAAAATATAAATAATTATACAATTAAACTTATTTATTCATTAAACTATGTGTATTATAATAGACCTACAAAATTTTAATATATGCATGTGTATATAATAAATCACTATTGTTATATTCTTAGAAAGAGAAAATTATGAAATTATTTAACTTTAATTAATATGATTAAAATAATACTTTTTATTGTTTTATTTTGATACGAAGGAAGTTATAAATTCTGAATAAACTTTTAGGGATCCACATATGTAACACCTAAAAATCTACTAAACAGTAAAAATGACGCTTTCAAATCCTAGAGGTTCTTGGTGAGCTCCAAGCACGATTGTACTGTACATGTTCAGTCACAAGGTTGATGGTTTTGGGCGAAATTGAGGGAGAGGGAGGAGGGGATTCAGAGGTAAGGGAGAGCTAGGGCTTCGACAGTGTTGCAATGCCCTAGCCTGTTCTTATATAGAACGGACAGGCGGCATTGCAATTTCGAGAAGACAATGATCAAGAAAGAAAGGAAATAAAATGCTTGATAATGGGGGTAAAAGGAAAAAAAATTGGTTCTTATAGCGTCCACTCCTACCGCACTTGTAATATTATCTCCAATTTTATTGCATACGTAAGATGTACGCAACTTCCGCATGCAGCTCCCAATAACCATGCAATACCTTAGTAAGAATCTATGAATAACTCTAAACAGTAACCTGTAAATAACCCAAATATCTAATAACTTGTAAATAACCCTCCAATAATCTCAAATTGAAGTTACTAGCGGGTTATTTCGCATGCAATGCTACGTGCGTCATCCATATGGAATAACGTCTCCCAATTTTGGGTGCATATGCACATAATGGTTGGTTCAATTACTTGGGCTTGTTAAAGTGAAAATGATAGGATTATAACAATTAAATTCCTTACAAAATGTTAATTAAATGAGGCAAATTATTTAATTTATGCAATCTTTCATCTTCTTTTCTTTTTTTTTTTGTTGGATAGTTCTATGATCCAACTTTGAAATATTTTTAGATTGTACAATGTTAAATATAATAGTTCGTTTATCTAATTAAAAAAATATCATTGAAAGTAAATTAATTTAGTTTACAATATATATTTATTTGATATAACTGTTTCTGCTTCAACAAGGATTAGTCCCTTGAAATTTATTTACATGTAATGTTTTTTTTTCTTCATCAAATAAAATTGATTTCCTACACAAATTTTTTCTTATTGAGTATAGTGGATTTTAAAATTGGTATTTTGAAGGAACAATTTAAAATTTATTTAAATTCTAGAATTTAGAATTGTAATTTGTTGATGATTATGAAATTTAGAATAATGTTGTTGTATAAATGCTAATAAATTATTTGTACAATATCGTAGCGCTAAGTGTGTTCCAAAAAGTAAATTTAGAATAATTTATATATATAAATATATATATATATATATATATATATATATATATATATATATATATAGGTTTATATCGGGATGACGGGTCCCGAGCTTTGGGGTTTCGCCATGGCGATTCCCGGTGACCCTTTGATCAGACTCCAGCGTTGAGTGGCTTGCTCGTCTTCGGCGTCGGCGTGGTCTGCGCGCTTCGTCACTGCACGCTCGATCTCTTCGAGCTCGACGACTTGTTTCGTCCTCGTCCTCGCCGGGTCGTCTGGTGCAGGCGTCTCGCGTCCGGTGTTCCGACTGCCCTTCGATCGGCTTCCACTTCGAGCGGTCGTTTCGTCCAGGTCTGCATTCTTCGGCCAGGATTCCCGCGTCCCAATTTCAGCGTCGCAGTCGCATCCTCGACTGAGTTGAACTGCATTCGAGCCTTCTCGCCTCTGTTCCTTCTCGCACGTTCCTCCCGTCATTGGGTCTCCAGTACGCGGGATCTGATCCTGGCACTGTGCGAGAAGAGGGATATAGCGACTACTGTTACTGCAGGGGCTGCTCTGTGCTGCTCTTGGAAGTAACGGCAGGGGCTGCTCGATCAGCGAACTGTGTCTGTCTTCATGGCAACTAAGTCATCTTATGCTGGAGCTGTGGGCAGCAATTCTCACAAGAACTTGGATCATCTCTTCTTTCCACAAGAATTTCATGACACTGCGGCTGGAAAAAGACAAGATGCTTTTATCAGGCCTATTGGTGTTAAAGATGGTAAACCTGCTGTTATCTTCACCACCCAAGAAATGAAGATTTTATCTGATGATGTTAAGTTCACTCTAGTCGGGAAATTTCAATTCGGTCACCCCAAAATGAATTTAGTCAGAAAATTTTTTGAGAGGCTGAAGCTCATTGGAGGCTGGAAGTTGGGAGTTTTGGATGGCAGACATTTACTTATTAGAATTCGAAGGAAGAAGATTATGCTGAATCTTGCTCAACAATTTGTTCGATTCATTGGAACCCACATGAAGCTTATTAAATGGACTCCTGACTTTGACCCATCTAAGGAACCTCCTATCGTTCCTATGTGGTTCAAACTTTCGGGACTCCCATTTCATTTGTACAATCCACGCGCTTTGTACAACATTAGCCAAGCTCTCGGTACACCTCTCAGAGTTGATTCACCTACATTTGATAGGGTCTCGCCAGATGGTGCCAGGGTTCAGGTAGAGAGAGATTTCACTCTTCCAGATGTGGATCGTTTTTGGATTACAGATGGTCAGGATGGGTTTTGGCAGGAGGCTGTGGTGGAGAACAGGCCTCTCTTTTGCCAGCATTGTAAAATGTTCGGGCACATCAGGGACACTTGCTATAGACTGCATCCTCCCTCTAGGAAAAGGACTTCTGGGCCTTCTGCTGCTGTTGGGACTTCCCAACAAAGAGTCGATGCTACCCTGGCTCAGGAGATTAATGTAGCATCTGATGTCGACAACGGCTTAAACTCGATCGACAAGGCTGTAGAGGCGACTATGGTCACTGCAGCAGCCTCTCCCACTGTGGTACAAACCGCCCAGGTGGTTATGGAACCTCAGCAGGTTGCACCAATTGTCACCCCGGTGGCTACTGTGATTACTGAAGAAGTTGGAAGGGTGGCCCTTCCTCCTGTGGTACAATCCGCCCAGGTGGTTATGGAACCTATCATTGCGGCAGCCTCTCCCACTGTGGATCAGACGGCTCACACTTCGGAGGATCAGTGGCAAGTGTATACCTCCAGACGTAAGAAGACTGGGGGTACTTTGCTACTTGGAAATCTTATGGATGACACCTTGGTATCTCCTGGCAATGAGGAATCACTCCAGAGCTTGATTATTGAATGCGCTTCAAGAACCCATGGAAGAGGAAGGCGCTCGGCGACCTCGTCCATCGAAAAATTTTAGTTGCGAGTTTATTTTAGTCCTATCTTTTGTACTTTTTATTTTATTTGCTTTTTGTCTCTTATGAGTTGGGCTCCATCATGGGGCCCTCTCTTACTACTTGTTTTGTATCCCCCTCTTTTATCTTAATGAAAATGGCCCTAGGGCTTCTTGTTTAAATATATATATATATATATATATATATATATATATATATATATATATATATATAATGTAAAATAAATATAATACAAGAGTAATATATTGTATTTGAAATACTTTAGACTTTTTTGATTCATTGTAAAATAAACGAGCGAGTTAAATGAATCCAAAGCAAGTGAAAACAAATACAACAACAACAACAGCAACAACAAAGCCTTAATCGCAGAAGTGGGTTCGGCTATATGAATCCTTTTTCTCCATTGCGTCCTATTAGTGTCATATTTTCATTTAGTTCTAATAAATTAAGATTATTTTTTATGCAATAAGCCCAAGTCATCTTAGATCTACCTCTACCTTTCTTAACATGAGTTATATCTAAAACATCTACTCTTCTAATCAGATCATCAGATGGTCGACATTTAGAAAACAGGTGAAAACAAAATGCTAAAAATATTTTCCCCAAATGCAGGAAGCATAACTTTGTTTTCAGAAACAGAAAACAAGAGCATGCCAGTAGATAAATTTTTCTACATCTTTCTGTTTTGGAAGCCCAAAAATTTTAAAAAATAAAAAATAAATAAAAAGAAGCCTAATTGAATTGAGTTCAACTATGATCCAAGATATATGAACAACATCAAAATGCATTCCTAGTTACTCCAACATTCCAGCCTCTTTCCTTCTCCTTCACGTGGCGCTTCTGCTGAGACAAAATTTTATCTGTCTTGTTAGCATCACTTCCTGGTAGTCTTCTTGTCCTCCAGCCACTGCTACCTATAGAAACTCTCAATTTCTCTCCAGTTGCATTGCCTCTGCAACTGGACTGAGGCAATGGTGATCTGATAATCAGCTTCTTTTGTAGGCTTCTTCTCAGTATGCCATTTTTCTTGTTACTTCTTTTTCCTCCTTGATTACAGCTTCTTCCTTCAGAAGGATTATCATTTCCTGCTTCCATTACAGTCAATGGGAATTGAGGAAGAAAGCATGCCAATGCTGCTGCTTTTGCCACTGGAGGTGGAATCAAAGAATCACGGCGGTTAGTTGGAGTCATGGACATACGACGCATCCCATTTTCAAGAGAAAGTCTGTTGGCATTTCCAGGGACTGTATCGTCGGCCAGCTCTGGCTTGTTCTCCTTATCTTTTATGGAATTAAGGAGTTTGAATGTGCCAGAAATTGAAGAGTAATCTGTACTGTTCTCTATGATAGGTTTTAGAGTTTTTCTTTGATTTGCTGGACTACTTTGATTCCTTTCAATAAGAGGCCTACTTGCTGAAAGAGGAGGTTCAGAACTTAATGGAGTCTTTAGTTCAAACAGTTTTTGTTGTTGCTGTTGATTCTCTGCTATTTTGAAGTCAACATGTTGCCTTGCCAGTTTCCTTTCAATCAGTAGTTGTGATTCTAACTCCTTGATCTGCACAGAATTAGAATCTTCATGACAGAATTTTTCTAGCAACTAAAATTTAGGAAACAACATGGACGTAAAGCTGATCATCTCAACATGAACGAACAATCACTATCAATTTCTAAACTCCAAACTAATATTTAGAATCTATTAGTGTGAGAAGTAAGGTTGCATAAACTATTTCTTTTTTATAAACTGTGTTCCGTTTGTCATCATAAACCAATTTAGCATAAGAATAGATGCGAAGTTACAACATCTAATTTAAACACATTCAGAAGAAATAACCAGTGACCAAAGACCAAGCCTCTTCTATTAAGAACAAGAGTGAGCTGTATATTGTTCCTATAGTTTCCTTTTTTAGATTCAATAATAAAACAGCTAATTCCTATTTAGTTAGTATCTTAATATTAGCTTCCTTATTTAGATTCAATGATAAAAAAGCTAACAAAAAATTCCTATTTAGTTAGTATCTTAATATAAGCTTCCTTCTTTAGATTCAATGATTAAAAAGCTGACAAAAAATTCCTATTTAGTTATCATCTTAACATAAGCTTCCTTCTTTAGATTCAATGATAAAAAAGCTGACAAAAAATTCCTATTTAGTTAGTATCTTATTATAAGCTTTAATTCTATTATGATTCACTTTCATTACCAAATCATGATTGTAAAGTGGGCACTTCAATCTTACAAGTAATTCAAAAAAGTGATAAAATATAAAAAACAAAAGAAGGTTGTTGAAGAGGAAATCAATAATCTAAATTTTTGCATGCCACATAAAATGAATGCAGAATATTCTAATAAAGATTAAAACAAGGTTCATACTCTCTCCTGAAGATTTCTGTTGAGCAGATCTTTCGCCTTATTCTTTGATTCTATGGAACAGATCATCTCTTCCAAGCTTTTTATCTGTAATTCTTTGTTCTTGATCTCCTGCTTGGCCTTCTCAACCTAAGACATAAATTCGCAAATGAATTAAAATAACAGAAACAGTAAGATTCAATACAAGTAAATATTTTTGTTCATTATAATATTATCGTCCTTGTGACAGACATATCATACCATCTGTTTATTTTTGAAATGTTCGCCGCCTTCAAACTGCTTCTTTGCTAGGCCAAGCTCAATTCCCCTAACCCTGCTAGCAAAATTCAAGGAACACAGACTCTCACCAACATCATTCTCACTTGGACTAATTTGCACAAACATCAAAGTCTTTGATTCTCCCCCTACATGGCTCATTCCAAGCAATCTTATGGTCAAGATAGAGGTAACATATTCAATAATGACCAGAAAAAAATAAGTTAAAAGAAAAAAAAAATACCTAGAGAGTCTTGTAGTAAATGAGTCAGTTTCGAGTTCCTACATATTTTAGAAAAAAATTACAAATCACAGAACACTTATATACTGTTGAAGTAGTTATACTATTGAAGTAGTTATGTAGTATGCAAAAGGCTCCAGCTACCAACCTGAAGGGAATATGAGGACTTTTGGTTGCAAGAGCATTTATTACATCTCCTAATGCAGAGAGGGATTTGTTAATGCATTGTGCCTCTTTCAGACGCTCTCCTTGAGCATCAGTTTTTGTTATCCTCTCACTTCCAGCAAGATCAATAAGCCACAATTTACTTTTGGTGCACTCACCATTCACCAAATTCTCACCTCTTACCAATACATAGTGGATGCTAAAAAATAGAATAAGTAGAAATTAAGAAAAGCAATCTCCAACATTATTTTAATGAAAATTGCTTAGAAGACTGACCAGTGTGATCTGCTGCTATGTTCATTTGCATTGGTGGATCCAACAGATCTCGCTTTACTGCCTGTCTGTAAAACCTCCCATGCTTCAATCAAGTTGTTAACACGAGCTTCAACCAGACCAGGCACATGATGTACTCCTTCCAAAGCTTGTCGTACTTCTAGTCTACAGCTTTTAAATACAATTAAGAAAGAATGCATTTATAAGTTTTAAATCATTAATTGGTACAATGCATTTATTTAAACGTTATTGTACAACTTACCTCTTTGCAGCAACTCCAGGTTGAGATCCAGATAAGAGCAAATCATGTATCTGTTCATTATACACCTCCAGAACACTTACGGTTATTTCATATTGGAATAAACCTTGTCGTTCCCTGACAACTCGAAACAGTTCCTCAAGGGTCCTAAAGTTCACTCCACGGGCTCCTTCTGTTCCTTCCATGGTAAAGGTTTTGCCAGTTCCAGTCTGCCCGTAAGCAAATATGCAGACATTGTACCCATCCAACACTGATGTTGCAAGATGTGAAGTTTTTTCAAAAACCCTTTCTGATCAAAAGAAGACTCTATTTTCAGGTGGACATTAGCACATGTTGCCTATAAGAATGTAAATAAGAAGGATTTTTATTCAATACCTTGATCTTCTTCAGGACTGAAAACTGCATCAAACTTAAAAGCCTTCTTTAGTGCTCCATTGGTTTTAACAAGGAGCTCACCGTCCTTTGCAGATTCAAAATCTAGAGCCATATCATCTCCTCTAGATATTTCTTCTGAACTTAGAGGCCGGCAACGACAAAAAACTCTGATGTTTCCTGCAGCAATATGGGAATAAATTAAAGGATTATGTACTGTTATTCAGCAAATATTTTAATTCCTTTCTAACCATTTGACCAACCTTTCAGTTCAATCATTTTGTTGTACAAGTTCTTCCGTTCCTTGGACTCTTCAATGAACCTCAATTTTAGATCTTCGTATTTTCTTTCAAGATTAACGTGGTTATCCACTGTCAAAAGTAATTAAATTGTCTGTCATTAACAATTAAAAAGAAACAAAGAAATAAGCATAACCATAAATCTGGAGCTGAGGGAAAGCAACAAATAAATGGACACTTACTGGAAGGTAAAATGGCGCCCATTCTGCTAATCATATCGGCAAAGCAATTTTTAAATTCCAATGCTTCTTCTGTCAAATTCGCATGCTCTAGCTTCATCAACTATCAAGCTCAAATATGCAGAAATAGACATAAGCTATGTTTTATGTAGTTTACTAAACCAAATATATTATTATGCTGGAGTCAAACATGAAGGTAAGAGTCTCGTAGAAAAAAAAAATGGGAGAGTTGAACTGGTCGGCGGAGGGATATCTCTGAACTATTTAAATAAACTTCAAAGAAAAGTTGATAAAGATAAAGTGTAAGAAACCTGAGTACCTTAAGTTTCTCCGATAAATCTTCTGCATATTGACACCATCTACTTTTCTCCTTCACCTGTCCTTCCACCGCAAAAGCTGAAAAAAAACAGCTGTGGTTACTATTATTTCATCTAGAAGGCATATTAAAGTATAATTTCCATACCTAAGGAGCCAACATGCAGAGATTTCCGCATCAGTTCCATCTGAAGTTCCTGTAATGATGCCCAGGCCTCATGGCATTCCCGGCATTTGAGTTCATTCTCGCATTTGGCAGCAGCCAAAGCTTTTCTCATTTCTAAATGTTCCTTGATGAGCAAATCATATTTTCGCTTCCATTTCCTATGGTCCCAGCAGTCGTCCTGTAGAATTTGATGAGTAGGCTGAGAAAAGCAAAATTTAACGTGCAGATGTCCAACAAGCTCCTACTACATGAATTAGTTAAATCAGACCAACCATATTTAGCATTTCTTCATTGCTTCCATCTATTGACTTGAGGCCATCTCCGTGTTTCTGAACATTCTCACTTTCTAATCAAGCCCAGCATATTTTATTAAATGAGTGCTGATATATGTTATATTACTAGATGCTAGCAAAATTAGCCTAGTGAAAGGAAGTAGATGACAGAAAACTAACCGGCAGGAAAACCCCCCCTTCTTATTGAAATACCACATACTACAGGTTTTCCAACAAGCCCTCTGAACTTTATTGACAAACCCTCCCGTCCAACAACTGAAGCTTCCACATTAGATAGTACCAGTGGAAGGTTTGGACCAACCTTTGCATATATGTCAATGCCAGAGACAGCCTGCAAAAATACTCACTTTTCATACAAAGAGCTTAGAGCTGTAGACAAAAGATAGAAGATTCCTCCATAACTCTCACCTTCTCTTCCTGGATATAAACATCAAAAACTCGCATTCCAGGGGGGCCATTTGTAACCACAATCTCTGCAAAGTAAAGGTCGATAAGGTAATCCCCCTCTTTCAGATTAGGGAATTCATAAGAGAAGTCTCCAAACCGAGCAGATTGATATAATGCATGCAATCTGCCATCCAAGGCTTGAGCATCTGCTCTGATAATATCTCCACCCGTGTAGAAAATATCCTGTTCAAACGTTTTTCCATCGTAAGCAACAGAAGCATCTACTCCTCCTGCATTTAAGGCCAAAAAACTGCCCTCGGCTTCCAGATTATGTGGAAAATTGAGAGCAAATTCCGAACTGATTTTTTCTTTCAGCAGTTTTTTATCGGAAGAATTTTCTTGCTTTTCTGTAGCTACTCCTACATGGTTCTTCAAGCCATCGGAACTCTTCTCAGCGAAGAGCTCAACAGGTGGGATTGCAATATTCTGCCTTTTTCTCATATAAGCAGGACTTTCCTGGATCTTCTCACAGGGTACTTCTGGCGAACAGCTGGTAGGCATGGTTAAGTCTGAAAATGTCACTGAGAACCCACGCTTGGAGTAACCTGTAGCATCATACCCAAAAAAGAAAAGATTATGCAATGCATTAATTTCACAGTTCCAGATGAGGAACAACAAAGAAAAGACTATTAGATCCCAGGTTTTTTCTGCAAGATCAAAGAGTTTCACAACATGCTATTCTATGAATAAAGAAATAAAATTACCTTTTAAATCCGCTATTTTCACATTCTTCTCTTTGTATCCTCCCAGAGAAGAACCCTCCATATCCAGTAAGGCTTCTACTCGAAATTCACCACTAATCCATCTTCTTCAAAATTCCTCCAATTTCACAGACTTGAAGGGAAACTATGATAAAAAACAATCAAGCTTCGCAGCATATTTTGAGGAAATGTAAAGAAAGAAATGGCGGACGCTCACCAGCTTCTTTTATTCAACTGATTCTTCTTTCTTGCGTCGTCGCCCAAAGAAAAGTATCCTTGCCGACTGGGGTTTCTACTGATTCAGAGAATAAGACGGAGGAGGGAAAGATGTTTGAAAGAAAGGAGGCACGAAAAACCAGAAAAGTGGGCAGCTTCGTTAATCTCAGCTGAGAAAATTCGATTTTTTCTTCTGAAAGAGATGAAGGTCGATTGAGAAGGGACGACCGTTGGGATTTTGAATTTTCGAATAAAAAAATTGCGCTCGGGCTGGATAAACGGGATTTCGTAAACGTTACCGAATTAGTTGTATTCTGCCGTCTGATCACTTACCTTAATTAAGCACCTGAATTTGACGGTCTGATTTTCTTGGATAGAAAAATAGAATCACCGTATGAAAAAATAATGGAAAGATTATGTAATATGTACTAATTTCAGTCTGTTTTTAGGTTATAGAATTATAGGAGGTCATTTTTGTTAAATTTATAACCTTAGGCATGTCTTCAACATGAAAAAAATATTATATACGCGTCTAATGAGGGGCATCACATGTCAAGTGGGTCTCACCGTAATGCTAAAAGCGGTGGGGCTCTCTGAACGCGTGGCGCCCCATCATTTGACTCCGGAGTCATGATGTAAAGTTTAAATTTTGGAAGAGATTTTCTCACCAAAATTCTCAACAAAATCAATTCCTTTTCTAATTGAATTATATGACATGACTAAATTCATTGGTTAGTGACAAAATTTAAATCTTGATAATTTATGCAATTATTATAATTTTTAATTTCAATATATATATATATATATATATATATATATATATATATATATATATATTTAGAGAGAGAGAGAGAGAGAGAGAGAGAGAGAGAGAGAGAGAGAGAGAGAGAGAGAGAGGGTTTTTACATACCAAGCACAAAAAAACAACCTTCATTCTAGGGTTGTCAAAACAGCTCTTATTTGGCTCGTTCGCTAAGTTAACAAGCCGAACACGAGGCTCGAAATATTACTCATCAATTAAAAGTATTTATTAAGAAAATAGAATAAAAATTATTAAATTAGATTCAAATGATGTTTTAGTATAAAAATTAATTTTTAAATATTGTCCCAATCCTTAACATCTTATGGTATGCGATTAAGGTTGTCAAAACAACTCTTTGTTCGTGAACGGCTCGTGTTCTGCTGGTTAAACGAACGAGTCAAACACGAATACACTTTTTGAGCTTGAAATATAAATAGAGTCGAAAAAGATAGGATCTTTTACACCCCCGGTTCATTACCCAAAAACTACATATCATAAACTTTTATATTACGAATGTCGCACACAGACACGACTTCCGCATCAAATATCAACCTCTGTTACATCAGCTCTTTTATATCTTAAGCAAACTCGCTTGTAACTCTGCTCCTACCGCTGAAGCCGCGGCTCTCAACTATTCCTTCCTCCGCTGAATTGAGGAAATGCATAGGAACTAGTTGGAAGACCTTGGTGATGGTGAGCTTGTTGAATATTTCCCCCAACTTCATCCTTTTCCGTGGACTCAAATTGCAGCTGCTTTGAATTGAGGAAGTGCATGGAAAGATCTTTGGAAGTTGTGATTGTGAGCTTGTTGAACATTTTAAATTGGAGAGATTCAATAGTTGTTCGGCCAAACAGTTCCTTAAATCTCTGGAGGTTCAGAAACTCCAACTCTTCTGAATATGCTGATTTAAACTGCAGATTAACTGCCAACAACGCCAAGTTATACATTAAATGCTACAATAAAGTTATACATACCACAAATTACCCGTAACCTTAATCCATGGACACTTGCCTATAGCCCCACAGGGCTTCCTTGTACAGAATGGGAAAAAAATTGATGACGTTTTTCTGAGCATTTTTCAAATAATCTGAGGAATAGGTTAACAAGAGTCCCATTATTAGTTCCAGTAAGCAGTCCAGTTTTAGGATAAAATCTTGGGAGGCGATGCCTCGGACAGGAAATAATCTTAAAGAGCTGAGGGCATGAGTACAGAAAATTCAGAACTTGAGGCAAGAAGAAGAGCAGTAGTGTCTCGCTGAAATGACCAAGTATGCCAACTACAGCCATGGCCAAAGTAGGTGTATGTATCACCAACAAATACTGAAGAAGGATACCAGTTTTATGACAGCAAAGCTAATGAAGTAGTCAACAGGGGAAGCACTAAGTAAATGGAAAATTGTTTGTATTAAAGATCTGAAGATGCACCAATTTGCATCACATTGTGTATAAGAATTGCTGCAGAAATAACAACTGTTTGTCCCACTTCAAGGCCTTGGGACCTGCATGTATATTGATGGAATTTGTGCAAAACTGCCAGCATTCCCATTGATAGCTTGTATATTCAGTCTAAATCCAAGACTCCTACACCAACATACTGAATAAAAGGCTTTGGTATGATTATTGACGTATGCCCAGCATATGCCATTGTTAAGGAATTAGGGCAAAAATAAGCAAGAAGCAACACAACTCTAGAAAGAAACACAAAGATTTAGGAGGTTCGGCAAAGATGCCTACGTTCTCTTGAGCAGAGCGGTGGCTTTCCTTTGAATTTCTAAAAAAAAATACAAAATTCCTAGAGTTATAAATAAGACATATATATATAACCCTGATGATGTATATATAATATGTAATTACAATTAATATGTAATTGCAAAATTACCCATATATATTTCGCTCCACTCCGCTCAAGAGCTCCGCTACGCTTGCTCGTTTCACTCGCTCTGTTCCGCTCCAAAGATCTGTCTCTTATCTAGTATATGAGCTATACCTAACAACCATCAACAATGGAAGTGCTGCAAATGATGGAAGCATCAATTTTAATCTTCAGGGAACATCAAGAACATCATCAACAAATCAAAACAAAGTCATAAAGCAAATATATGCTAGTGCTGCATTGTATTCAACAAGCCAATTGAATCCGCTGTAAAATTGAAATGTTAAAACAAAATATAAATGACCAAATAGAAAATTCCAATGACGATGCCCAATGATTCAGGCACTTTAATGTTCCTCTGTGGGATCCCCCGGAGGGAAACGACAAAGTCGGCAATGCTCATAGCAGCGCAATGACAATCGAGCGCCTCAATTCCACCTTGATGCTGTAAAAAGATAGGCGAACGAGAGCAGAGGCGGCTAGGACCAACCCCAGTTTTGGCGGCGCCAGCTGAAGACCATCTGCCGCCGTTTCCATCGGCTGGTACTCCACTTGCCGGGGCTTCTTTGAGGCTGGCACAAGCTTCCTCCGAGTAGCCATGACTTCCTCAATGCTATGGGGTAGGAGAGGAGCGGAAGGAGGAAAAAATTGGAGTTTTGTTTCTATAAGCTGCGATCCGCCGTTGTGTTCTCAGCAAGCTCCAATTGCCACTGTTATCTCGAGAGTTCGGTCTCGAATGCAATGGTTTTGGATGAAAGGGACACGCTATGGGCGTCTGAATATGCTAAATTAAATTGTGGAAATTTATTAAAGAATAATGTTAATTATTATAGATTACAAAATGTTGTAGGTCACCTATGGATTGAAAATAGAGAGAGAAATAACATCAACAAATGAAGAGAAAATATTATATCAGTTAATCACGAGTTTAATAATGAGATTCCATGTGTTAAGTGGGCTATCCACAATACACAGGTTTGGTTTGTGTTAAAATTTGTGGGGTCCACTTGACACGTGGCGCCTCACTATTAGACTCTGGATGCATCCGGAGTCCTGACTTAACATTTTTTCATAAATGAAATGCCTTAGTTATTTAAAATAGTGGGAGCAATATCATCAATAAATGAGATTGTTTCGGGCAGAGAAAAAAAGGAACTTGGGAATGAGACGAAGTTTGATGTAACTTTTGGAGAAGAAATATGAGGGTTGTTACAGTTGATGCCAAAGAAAGGGAGAGGGTTACAGTTTTGAAGGCTTCACAGGCTTTGGTGTAGGAGACAAGCAAAGGCTTTGACTTTCTAATTCATGAAACATAAAATGTTTCTTGCACGCAAAATTTTCTACCGAAGTTGAAGGACGGAGACAATGAAATGACAATATTTGATGTAGAAGTTGTATCCCAGTGTGAAATTTAGAATATTAAAGTTTAGGGTGTATAATACGTGATAAATAATGTTTTTGTGCTCGATACGTAGAAAGCCCACATAAGTTTTTAAATTAATTATTTTTTAATTATTATTATTATTATTTATTTTAGAAAAATGTCAGTGCAAAATGTTTTAAAATAGATTTAATTTAATATATATATAATTTCTGAAAATATCATTTTTAATTTTTAAAAATATGAAATCAAACCAATCTTATATACACAATAATTTAAATAATCAAGCACTTCACCGCAAACCATATATCTATCCCGAAGAATGGATACATTGCTTGGTGATGAGGCTTTGATCAAATAAACTAAAGAATCCATGAGATCTGTTTGGTCTGCAAACCATTTATGTTGACTGACAATTTCTCCTATTTAATACGAAAGAATTAGATAGGATTTATATTAATCTGAGGTATTTAGGTTTCCTATAAGGGCAAGCCCTTATAGTTAATTAAATCTTAGATAACCGAGGTTACCTAAAAAAACTCTTGATTTAGATCAGGAAATATTGTATTTATGACTTCTAAAAGATGGGATACTCAAGAAAATGTGATAATAGGGAATTCAATAGGTGTGACTCAAGTTTTGGAACAATTATTGTAGGAATCCAAAGGAAGAGAAAATTAGGGGAAAGACATAGATCTAAGGAAAATCTCGGTATCCACCCAAACTATCTTATGGTTTGGCTTCAATTTGAGATAATTATTAATGTTTCATCTTGCCAATTTTATTATCTTAGGGCTTACATTCACTTGATACTAATCATGTGAATACCCTGGAAGATAGGAAGATTTTATGTCATACCCGATGACAACCTTGGAACCTAAGACGAGTTAGGGCATATATTGCACAATATGGTTATGCAAAGGCCTAAAGAGATGAGGTAAAGATTTATGCTGCACTAGGCAGACTACCTCAAAGTCCTATGGATTGTTGTTTATTTCTAAAGAATTTTGTTGTTGAAGATGGTCGTGCTGCCCACTATGTATGTTTTAAGCTCCTCGTCGTAGCAGGTTTAGTTATAGAAGTGTCAAATTGAAGAGATCGAGAGAAATAACATGTTTTGGAAATATGTAAATTGAGATATCTTAATGTCTTATTAGGGGAATATTCAAGTTGATTATAGCGACATCGGATAGTATCCCATGGTTCCCTCATTCCGACACCACTATTTTCTTCAGATTCAGTTAGTCCAGATTAATTTATTAAACTTAACTTAATGAGTTTCGTACTTTCATTTAGACCGTGGGAAGGCTCGTTAGCAGTCATAGGTTGCCTCCTTCGAGGTATTCCCGATCATCCGATATATACATTTTAATTTAGTTTCACTTATGATTTTTGTTTTATTTGTGATTAAATTTTGAGTTGTCTTATATTTTGATTGTTTTGGCGGTGAATTTATCTTGTTTTATTTTAATATTGATTTTAGTTTTGGTTTCAGTTTTGTGGCTATCATAAAATTTTGGGTCTTCATGCAGGGTGACATTGTTATTTAACATGCAAGTTTGTAAGTAAGAAAAGCAAAGTAAATGAAGTACATAAAACATCATAGGAGAAAATGTGATTTTTTAATTTTATTTAATTTATATAATTATTTTAATGCAAAAATTGGGATTTTCAAGAATAATTTTATAACTTGATCAAAACAAATCTTTTACTCTTAAGAAAGTTCTTGGAGGTTCACATAGACCAGAAAACCACTTGGACCAAATTTCATGATTTTTTGAATTTAAATTTAATTATTATAACTTTTTTAATTTCTGGATTATTAATTAAATATAAAATATTATTTGGTTTGAAAATTAACTTTTATATTTTTCTTAAATCTCTCTGAAGTCAAGAGACCTAGAGAAATAAATTTCATATTTTTGTGATTTATATTTTAGTTATTAGAAGTATTTTAATGAGAAAATACAAAAAATCCATTTTAAGCTTTAAAATTTATTTGTAACTCTTTAAAATTTAAAATCTTCACTTAGAAAATTAGGAAAATTATTCCAATTGTTCCTAAGCGATTAGGAGACAATTTAAAACATTTCCACAAATTTCTTTATTTTTATGATTTTTATAAATTTTTAATTATTCAAATATTTAAAGTGGCCTTAAAAATGAAAATTTTTTAATTAAAATTTTACTTTTCTTATGTTGTTCTGATCACAAGGAACTCCCAAAACCAATTTCATAATTTTCTAACTTGTATTTTATTTATTACAATTATTTTAATACTAAAAGTGTCATTTAATTTGAAAAATCCATTTGAGTGGTCAAATTAACTTCAAATGACGTAAACATTTTTATGGAAGTTCCCTTAACCTTAAATTATAGTGTAGAATAATTTTTATGCCATTTCCATTTATATTTAACCTAAATTAATTTCCTTTTATTTTTAGGGTTTAATGACCATTAGGGTTATTCTTAGTGAGTTAAACTAAATTTTCATTTTTTCTATGGTCCTCTGATCATAGTGAACCTACCGAACAAGTTTTGTATTTTTCTGAACAAAATAATTATTATTATAATTATTTTAGCGGAATAGTGACCATAAGCTTAAAATTTAAGGATCTCTTCATTGAGATTCCCACCGACTTTGGACAAATCAGGGCAGATCCCTCGTGATAGAGGATTAAAACCCCCAAAAAGTCAAAACATGGTGAAATGTTCAAGTGCATGGAGAATCAAAACACTAGAAATAGTATTTAATCAATTAAAAATAAACCATGCATCAAATGAACATCAAACCATTTTCACATTATTCTTCTCCGTTTCCTTAACACTATGGTATTTTTATTATATTTTATGAATTTTTAGACCAAGTTATGGGTTTTTGAAGTTGGACTGATTTAAATAATTAATTTAAATCCTATTTTTCTATTTATCTAACTCTTCCTACGGCGGCTCCAAACAGAACACACATCCTCTACTGATTGGGCGGCGGCGTCTGAGTCAGCCTCCATTTTATGCACCGCAGCTTCGTCCAACACCGCGGCTTCATCCAACTGCATCAGAGCCGTCTAGACGTTACACATGCTATCAGACGGTTCTTGACCTTCGTCCCCAACTGGTTCATACTGTGAGCTGTCCACCTTCTAACCCTAAGATCTCAAGCTGGACTCAACCAAATCACATGGGGTTTGTTTCTATAGACTCATTTGACCTAGATGAGCCTATCCATACATTTTATACTGTTTATGCATCTGGAGAATCAAAAAAGGCTCGGGAGGGAGAAAAAGTCCATTACCTCTATCTGAGAAGGGAAGCTTCAATCAGATAGCTTCTACACTTTCGTAAGGACCTCATGAAGCTCCTCCAAGCACCAAATTGAGCTCTTGTTGGGCCTACACTAGAGTTTAATCAGAGGTCAAATGCGGGTCTGAGGGAAGTTTAGGTTGGAGAGGCTCTGAGATGGGGCTTCTGTGGGGAATCTCCTTCGTTTAGTGAGGGGATGGTGAGGGGAATAACAATTTAAGGTTTTAGGTAGTGTGGAGGTGTGATTGGGTTTATCCTGGTTTCAATTGGAATTTGAGCTCTGAAACTGAGTCCAAATAGTGGTGGAGGTGGCCGGAAAATGACTGGGATGAGCTTAAGAAGGCTGGGAGAACCTTTGGGAGCAATTTGACAGAGTTTCTTCTAAGTTTAGTGCACACACCCCTCTTGGCCTTGAAGGGGTGGAATTTAAGTAGCCATGGCTAGAGCTGAGCTTAGGGATTCAATTCAGGTGCATTGGGCCGCTTAGGTGGAAGGCAGACCAGCTCCAATGAGCAATGGTGGCTTGACACATCAGGTGAGCTTAATTGGGTTTTAATTTAGATGGGTAGCTCTCGGTTTTGGCTCCTTCGGTGACTAGGCCGGTCAGCAAGGACAAGGAAGGGTGGCCTAGTAAGAAGTCCATCAAGGCATTAAGTTGGATGGGGTATGGGTTTGGGTAATGATCCTTTTGGTTTAGTCACTTAAGGAAGCAAATCCCCTAAATCATGGGTCCCTTGGTCCATGACTCAACTAGATTTAGCTAAGAGGATCTAGGGTGGTTCCTAGGGTTCACTTGGTGGCTGTAGAGGGTTTGGCTTTGTCACATTTGGCTTGATTTGGTCACATTAGGTCATAGGTTCAATTTGGGTCACTTGTATTCATGTTGGGCTAGGTTGGGTTCAAGCTTGGGTTAGGTCCAATTGATTGTTTAATATGGTGTGTATGATTGGCATAAAGTGTTTGGGAGAGGATTGGAGGGGTTTTGAATGGGTTTAGGGTGTTAATTTGGCTTGATTTGGGCATTTGGTCAATTTGGGGAAATTTAGGCTAACTTGGGTTTAGGTTAGGCTAGGGTGGAGTTATGGCTCAATTGATGGTTCCAAAAGATATAGATGATTGCTGTGAAGAGTTTTGAACATAAATTGGGTGTCAATTTTGGGGTGAGGGCATTCAATTTGACGGATTTTGGAAATGTGATCAATTTGAGGTAAAATTGAGAATTTTGGATTTGTTGGACTTGGGTGAGGTTTGGGCTCAAATTGGGGGAAATTGATGGTTCAGTTTGGTGTAGGGGAATATCATGAAAAGTTTAGAATTCAAAATTGGGGGAAATTGATTGACATTGGGTTTAATTTGGGGAGATTTGACATATGGTCAAAATTATGACTTTTTGGTTTGGGTTCAAATTGGGTTCAAATGTTGGTCAAATTGGGATTGAACTTGGTTTCAATTGGGATTTGGGATATTTAATTAAAGTTTGTAATTGGAATTGGGAAGAATTGAAGTCAATTTGGTGGACATTGGGGGTGATTTGGGCATTTTGGGTCTTTAGGGACAATTTAGGACTTTTGGTCAAATTGGGCTAATTTTGTCAAATTGAGTTAATGTGGTGATTAAAAATTTAAATTGGGAATATTTGGAAGATTTTAGGATTTTTTGGGAGTTTTTAGAATTTTTGGGCTAGGAGGGGCATTTTGGTCATTTTGGGTATTTTGGGGGTATGTTGGGCATTTTGGTAAATTTCAGGTGTTGGGTATTTTAAGTGGTGATGAATTTGTTGGGATGATTTTTGGAGAAAATTGGGTAATTTAGGTAATTTTGAGATTTTGGTCAAACTTAGGGTTTAGGAGCAATTTTGGTAATTTGGTGAAGTTTAAGGGTAAGGGGGTCAAAGTCGGAATTTTTGGTAAAATTAGGGTTAAATGAGAATGGCCACCCATTTGAGCCGTGGACTAAGGGAATTCCTCATTTGGGCCCTCCATGCGCTGGTACTAACCAAACCCTAGCCTGAGGCTAAGAGCTTAGGGAAACCACCCACATGAGTTTTCTAAAGAGTAGGGAATCAAGTGTAAGGAAGTTTGGTTTAGGGTTGTAAGGTACTGTGTGAGAGTATAATGTGAAAGTGTGTGTGTGAGCCTCACTCAGACCACCCAGGATAAGTCCTAAGACTTGACCATTTTGTAGGGCAACTCCTCTTGAGCTTCCTAATGCTTGGTCTCATCCTCCTAAGCATTTTAGAGGTTAGACTTTAAGCATTTGAAAACTTCAAGTGATGCAAAGAAGTGTTTTGAATTTCTATGGAGTAAGAGTCCCATTTCTAGCCCTCTAAGATAGTCACCAAGAAAGTCTTATGGCTAGACCCTAGGCTATTCTAAAGAAAGACTAGACCTCAACAAAAGTGAGGTCAACAACAACCCTGTTAAGAATTCCACGACTTTCCATGATCCTAGGTTTGTCGGGTTCCCAAATCATAGGCAGTCAAACCCACTCCGACCAGAAAATTTCTATTAGCAATCATGAGTTGCGTCATCAAAGAGATCTTAGTAGTCCCGAGTAGCAGGATTACAGTTGTATTCGGTGATCTTTATTCGTTAGGGTTTCATTTAAGTATTAATATTTTTTTTGGATTTTAGGGTTTGAAAATGTTAGGTTTCTTAAGAATTATTAATCGACTAGATTTTTAAGCATTTCATGTTTTATTTTGTTTGTTTGGAATGACCCGGTCAAGATTCTATAGTTCCATCCTCTCAGGGTCATTTGGGGTTTGCTGTTTCATTATTCACAAGTGACTGGAAGAGATTTTTTTTCTTTTTATAAAATACGAGCCCCCAACGAACCTCAATTGTCTAAACACTCGACTTAACCGCACATAGGCAGATTTGAACCCCCGACTCTAGGGAACTTAGAACCGACTTTGCATATGCCAACCAAATATTTAGGGACCCCACTCCCACTATTCTAGCAAATTATTTATTTCTAATTGAGTATAAAAATGTTATTTATATATTCGATTTAGATTAGGTTGTACTCATCTAAAAAACTCGGCTTATGGTAAGACTTAAATCTTCCTCTCCCCCACCCCACACACACAAACACTATTCTGGCAAATTATTTTTTTATAATTGAGTATAAAAATGTTATTTATATATTTGATTTAAATTAGGTTGTACTCATCTAGAAAACTTGACTCATTGTAAGATTTAAATATTATTTATATATTAGAAAACTTGACTCAGGGTCCGTTTAGGATAGCTTATAAGTGCGGCGGTGTTTTTGAAAACGCCGTCTAACCGTTTGGTTTGCGCATTTTTGGAAACGCCGCCTACCGCGATTGAGTTTTTTACACTACACGCAGGCCGCGGATCGAGCCACACGGTCGACCCGCGGACTGCGTTTCAGGATAAGCTGCTTATCTTAAAACGCACAAGTTGCCCAAAAATGAACCCTTAATATATATTAAGCTTGCATTCTGGACTTCGGAGGAAGTTTTGAAGATTATGTTATGTTAGTAGAATTTACTTATAACAATTGCTTTCAAGCTAGTATTGATATGGTGCCATACGAAGCACTTTATGTCAAAAAAAATGTAGATCCCCATTATGATGGTTCGAGGTTGGTGAGAGATGAATATTTGAACCACAACTAGTGAATCAAGCTATTGAGAAGGTTCGTTAGATTCGAGATCGATTATGTGCGGCCCATGATCGACAGAAGAAGTATTTCGACCTGAAGCATTGAGAGATTTAATTCAAAGTCAGAGATCACATTTTTCTGAAGGTTTCACCTATGTGCAGAGTCACGTGATTTGACTAAACTGAAAAGCTTCAGACTCCTTTCTTTGGTCCTCTTGAGGAGATCGAGAACGTTAGTAAGTTTCATATCATTTGGCACTTCCTCCAAGATTGGCAGAAGTACATAATGTCTTCCATGTATAACTGCTTCGAGCTTATATGCATGATGATTCTCATATTATCCAATATTGCCATTGGTGATTCGAGCAGACCTAAGTTATGAAGAAGTATCACGTCTTGGACATGAGGTTCAACAGCTTCATTGCTAATCAATCCCTTTTGTGAGAGTGCTTTGAAAGAATCAGTCACAACATGAAGCAACTTGGGAAATTGAAGAACTGATGATCGCAAAGTACCCGCAACTATTCCAGAACAAAGGTATGAATTTGGGAATCAAATTCTCTTAAGGATGATAGTATGTAAGATATGAACATTTTTTCTTTCCTTTTCTTCCTCCTCCACACTCTCGTGCCTTCCCAAAATTGGGTGCCCCAAATTGAAACATGATTTATTTCCTTTTTCCTCTTCCTGCTTGCACCTGTTGCCTTCCCGATCTGTTCGACCTACTGCCTCTCGTGGCTATTTAGGGAGGATCATCATTGGTTAGGGCATCACTCCCCTCCTCTTCCTTTCATCTTCCCTCTATCTTCTAAGTTCTCCTGATATTCCTCTTTCTCTGTTTGCTCGAAACTATCTTCTTAGTGATTGAATCCATGCGGTACATTCACTATTGGAGCTATCTAGGAAGGCTGCGGTGGTGAGCGACCTACAGAGACCTGAAACTCCTGTCTTCTCCTCCTTACGTTCGCTTTAACTCGAAATCCTCTAGGAAGGTAACCGTTGCCCTCCTCTTTCCTCCAAGTCACCTTCACACACACCAAATTATCTGATCCCGTAAATCCTTTTTAACAGATCTTTTAAACCTAGGATTTAAGGTAAAGTGAAGGAATAATGGGACTTACAAACATGTAGGGTTTAATTGATTTTTCATGTTGCTATAGGTATGTAAATCTCTCAAATTTTTTTTTAGAAATCAATTTACCTTTTTTCCCTTTCAAGACGAATAAGAGATTATTTTAGATTAATATTCATAACCTCTTACTTTAAACATATATACTTATATATTCATATAATGATAATAATAATAATAATTTAATAGCAACGATTATGATAATTAGGATCGATTTGATTACACTTAAATTAGTAAATAAATAAGACTAATTTCATAATTATATAAATTGTGAAGGATTGTTTGTTACGTTGTCAAATTCGTAGAATATCGCGATAGCTATCTCGAGTAAGTAATTGTTGTTTATTGGAGGATAAACATACCCTTCCTAGTTATGGTAGTTAATCCTTTTTAACTGTAATAGATGCATAGATTGTCGGTCATGCCATTGTTATTTCAACTGATACTTCTCTTAAGTGTTAATTGTTGCTCATGATGATACCATTAGCTGTCTCAAATTATTGCTGCAAATTTCCTACATATTTATATTAATCATGAAGTGTGATGTTTTCCTTTTCTGCACTTGTATGAATTTGCATATATCATATCACGAGCTTGCATGAAATATTATAATTTTAACATGTTGTACATGTTGAAACAATCTGACATGCTTGTGTGTGATTGTATGTAGGTCAGTAAAACCATTTTAAATTTTGGTTAGCCAGACTGACAGACCCACTGAGTAACGCCTTTATAGGTGGGTTGGTATTTGACATTCCCGGTTTCAGGATGTTCGCTGAAGCCAACTGTATATATAAATGAATATGAAAGTAAATAATAAGAAAGTTTAATTGGGAATCACATGTTTCGTATGATATGCATATTTGATATTTACCCATGATGTTGGCCTTACAGTTTTACATATGCATGTAGTAATTATTCTTTGTTGTCCATACCACATGCCCAATTCCCCTTGCTTTATATGCTTTAATAGATAATTGTTATTTAATATGTTTATCAAACTCATTCTTAAAATTTGCATAACAAGTTTCATTCAGCCACCTGCAGAACCGTCACCATAAGAGTCAGCTTTTTAGTTTTAATTTTCCAGATTTGCTACTTTCCTTAGTATTTGTTTCTAGCTATTGTATTCTTTTTCCTTGTTGGGTTTGGGTAGTTGCTCTATCATTCCTATTTTTGATTAAGCTAGTTTTTTATTTTCAGTTAAGTTGTATCGTTGTGTCTATGTGCGCACATTTATATACATTGTGTGTGTTGATATACATATATATGCACATATATTACATCTATACGTAGACAAACATAGAATATATATATATATATATATATATATATATATATATATATATATATATACATATATATCTATGTACATCTACGTATAAATATGTAGAGATAAATATATACACACATATATAGGTAGAGACATATACACACGTGCGCGCGCGCACACACACGCACACACACGCACACGCACACACATGCACATGCACACACACACGCGCGCACGCAGATTTGGCTTTAGGGTTGTTCAAAGATTTATTTAATTAATATAGTTGAATTTATTCAGTTCGTGCCTATTTAAACATTTAGAGGATTATACTTAGCTTAAAAGAAATGAATCTATATATGTTTTATTTAATTTATTATATAATATTTATTAATTTATGAAAATTAATTTTAATTTATCACAGAATTATATTATAAGAAATGCTCTGCAAATGAACAAAATATATTAATACAATTACTTTTCCTAGGGTTGAGAGGGTGTGAAAACTGCAAATTTAACACTTAAATAACACCAAAATATGGGATAATATCAATAATGTTCCTGCAAATCAATAGCCAAATTTGATACTTTAAATGATTTTTAACAATTAAGGGTCTGTTTGGGGCAACCTATTTGGTGTGGTAGCATTTTGAAAAAGCACCTGATCTTTTTGGGTAAACTGTGTTTTGACAGCTTATGCGTTTTCAAAACGCTTTCACACCGCACCTACCTAAGTGCAGTTAGAGTTTTACATGTTACGATCGATTTTTGACAAAAATAAAAATTTATAATAAGCACTACACCTAAATCTATCAGCAGATTATTTTTAATCAGCTTATCAACAAATTATTCAATAAGCTACAGTTGCTCCTAACACAATATAAAAGTGTAAGATATAATGATCATTTATTTTCTTAATAAATATTATAAAATTTTTAATTTTGCTTCACATAACTGCTTTGTGTTCACTTGGACTCGGATTAGATCACTTCAATTATAAACGAGTTCATCTTATTGAAGTTAAATTTTAAAAATTTAAATAAATTTTAACTTGATTATTTCCTCACATTTGTGCTTCATTAAAATAAATTTTCATGTGATATGTTAATATTATATTTTAAGTGTTAGTTGAATGCATGATATGCTTTAAATATTATATTTTAAACTAACAAAAAGCAGATTTTTTTTTTTAATACTAATTTTGGTTTCATATATTCCTGTGAATTGTTACTTCATTCTAATAATGACCGGTCATATTGTGTCCAGAGTTTGGACGTAAGTTACGCCAAGATAATAAAGTTGCGTCCGGATAACAGATGTGATAATAACGGATTTTTTTTTCGTGAAGATTATTATTGGTGTATTGTGAAGAAAATTTTTGTTGTAGCGCATCTATTATCTGGATATAACTAGGGGTGTAAACGAATCAAACACGAAGGAAAAGAGCTCGTATACGTGTTTAGTTCGTTTGAAATTACGTGTGTTTGAAATATGCTCTTGTTTGAGATTATTCGTGAAGCTGCTGTTCATGTTTTGTATAATTTATCTGAAATTAGTTTGAAATGTTTGAATTGTTCGAATTATTCGAATTGTTTGAATTGTATGAAATCTTTCAAATTTGTTTATAATGTTTGAATTATTTGAATTGTTAAAATGATAATAATTTTTTAGATAAACTTTATACGATTTATTTTTTTAAATATGATAAATTTTTAGAGTATATAATTATTTTTAAAATATGATAAATTATTTATATTTAATTATTTTATATTATTTTATATTTGAAATAATAACGATTCAAATATATAATTGTTCGTGTAGGTTCATTTAGAAACTGAATAAAAAAAATTATTCATATTCGTCTTATTTAATTATCGAACAAATCAAATATGAACTGTTCACGAATAACAAACTTTTGATGATATAACTTACATCCAAACTGCAAGAGATAATCTTTTCTCCGTGTTAAGCCCACCTGGCCTTAGGAATCCCACGCCACCAATTATTGCCCGTTACCCCTGCCAACTCAGCATCCACTCCATGACTGCAATATAAACTAAGAAAAATCAGTAGCTTCGCCGTTCCCCACCTTCAACTCTTCATGTCCTCTCTTCACTGTCTCCCCTTCCCTGCTGCCTGCTCCTCAATCTCAAAAAATGGTGGCATCAACCTCACAACACAATACCCACCCAATCTCTCTGCCAAACCCTCATCTCTCAATACCTACAATGGTCTCCATCAGAACTCCCCTGATCTCCCCCTTTCTCTTCCCGACCTGTCTTCAGAAGCGAGGGAGAAGATCCTTAGCCTGGAAATCATGGGCATCGACTCCAGCCGCGCTCTTTCCCTGCACCCTGATCTCTGCGCCGCCTCCCCAGATTCCATCCACTCCGTCATCTCCTTCCTCCTCTCCAAAGGTATACACCACAAAGACCTCGGCCGGATTCTCGGCATGTGCCCAAGAGTCATGACATCAAGCATCGGCAAAGATTTGGTCCCGGTCTTCAAATTTCTTTCCTGCGATCTCAAGATTCCGGATTCCGAATTTCGGCGCGTCATCAAGAAATGCCCCAGGTTTCTGGTCTGCGATGTGCGAGACCAGCTCCGGCCGGCGCTTATTTATCTGCAGAGGTTAGGGTTTAAGGATGTCACTGCGCTTGCTTTCCATGATCCGGTGCTGTTTGTTTCCAGCGTGGAGAATACGCTTATGCCCAAGTTGCAGCATCTAATGGGGCTTGGTCTGTCGAGGGAGGAGGCAGTAGGGATGGTGCTGAGGTGCCCTAGTTTGCTTACTTTTAGCATTGAGAATAACTATAAGCCAAAGTATGAGTATTTTGTGAGGGAGATGGGGGGAGGATTGGAGGAGCTCAAGGAGTTTCCGCAGTACTTTGCTTTTAGTTTGGACAAGAGGATAAAACTGAGGCATCGGGTGATGGCGGAGATGGGCCTGAGGCTGCCATTGTCTTTGATGCTGAAGAGTACTGATAACGAGTTTAAGGAGTTGTTGATGCAAAGAGGTAGGTAGGAATGTTAGTTGCTTTCTTTTGCTTCTTGCATTATGTGAATAAGATTCTGTTTTTAAGGCCATCTATAGTTCTCCGAGTTTATTAGTAGGTTTAGTAATTGATAGTTGATGACTGAAGGTTTGGATATTTACGTACACAGCACACAATTGTTATGTATTGGTTTGAAGCATAAAAAATACACCACACAAAATACATTCAAATTTTTAATATCACATAAAAAATATCACTATTACCATTTTTAAAGTGAAATACACCTTTTCATGCATGAAGCACCAAAGTTTCATGTTTGTAAATATGAAATGACACTTTGGTGCTTCAACACAATTGGGTGCCAATTGACCATTAAATTACGCTAGGACCCCTTGAAACCTAGTTTAGCTCAATTGTGTTGAGTGTGGAGTCTGATTTACTCTTGCTAAAACAACAACAACGAGAGAGACAAAGGAACCTCAGTGCCGCAAAAACAGTGCTCCTATGCCATAAGATTGGCGTTGCCAGACTAGTACTAGAAGACGTCGATACGCCAAGTAATGGCATACCTATACCGCGGTTCTTTTGATTCCAGGTTCCGGATTAGAGGGATTGGAATAATTATGCTGAGCAGCGTGATTACACAAGTGGTTTTTTTTTCTTCCGATTCGATTCTTAAGTCCTCCATTCAGAGCGACAATACTTTTCTCTATTGCGAATCTCTTGGGCGCGGTGAAATCTCGAAGACCTTTTGTGTGGAGCGGTGAAGTTCGAGAGATGGATTTTGGAGCGCGTGTGATTTCTCTTCTGCGATCGAGTCAATATTTGGAGCAGAATTATCGTAAGTTTCAGTGGTGTAGAGAGAAGATCTAAGCGGTGTAAATTTTTGTACATTTTTCTTTTCATGGTAAAATTTTTTGGTGTAGTGTGGCTCCATGATTTTTTTTTCTTTGGGTTTATCCATGTTGAATTTTGGTGTCTTTTTCTAGGATTACTTTGTTGTACATTTCTGTTCGATCTATTGTTCAGAATTTATCGAATCAGTGTGATTCTTTTGCGGTGTGGTTTTGATTATAAATTGATTGAAGCCTAAGCTTCCATCCAAAAAAGTAGTATCAGAGCAAAATTTTTTTTCTAAAGACTTTTGATTTGAGTAAGAGCAGTGATCGACGAATCAAGGTACAAAGTCGAGAAGTTCAATGAATCGAACTTTCTGTTTTGGAAAATTCAAGTGGAAGATCTGTTGTATCAGAAGAAATTATATTTGTCACTACAAAAAATCACCAAGAAGCCTGAATCCATGACTCTGAAAGAATAAGAAGTGCTGGATTGAATGATTAGGTTTGATCCATCTTCCACTTTCCTCATCTGCTGCATTCAACAAAGTGAATGAGAAAACTACGGTGGATTTCATGGTGACACTGAAAGAATATATGAGAAAGCTTCTGCTTCAAATAAAATTTTCTAATGAATATGTTATTCAACATGAAGATGGCGGAAGTCAGTTTGGTTGCTGAACACTTAAAAAATTTTCATGTTATGACTGGCCAGTTGTGTGTGTGAGCATCAAATTTGATGGTGAGGTTAAGGTACTGTTAATTTTGTCTTTATTGTCGAATGATTAGGATAGACTGATCACGATAGTTACATTTTAGTAATACAAAGTTAAACTTCGATGATATGGTGGGGTTAGTGATGAATGAAGAAGTTCACTCAAAGACAACGAGCAAAAATCTTCAAGTTCTGTGTTGAATGTTAAAAATACCGGAATGAATTTGAACAAGAATATAGTCAAAGAAAGATTTAAGTCCATATGAGGAATGTCCAGGCTAGGGAAAGGAAATGATGGGGGAATGCTGTAACTGCAGAAAGTAATTACATTTCAAGAAGAACAACAATACCCTAATAAAGCTGGTGGTGGTCAAGATGGAAATGTCTCTACAAATGTCTTCATATGCGAATCCAAAGCTTCTCATTAGTTTTATCCTTAGTTAGAGATGTTTAAAAATTATACTCAGAGTGATCTAAAAAAGATTTATTTTAGAGATAACAAGGAACATAAAATCCCAGGAAATGATGATGTTGATATCAGGTTGCCAAATAAAACAATCTAAAAGTTCAGTGAAGTTAGATATGTACAAAGTCCAAAGAGAAATATGATCTCGGTGAGCCAGCTGACAAAAAGAGGTCGTGTGACTATTTTCACAGATGATTCGTGGAAGGTGACCAAGGGAAATAGTGAGGGCTCGGGACAACATTGAATACACTATTTACCCGATCAATGAGAAAACAAAATTTATTGATGTGGCTAGATCTAAGGTTGATTTAGTCTTTGACACAGTAGACTTGGCCATATAAGTGAGAAATGTTTGAAGTCTTTACTTTAAAAGAACAAGATTTAGAATTTGAAATTTGTGAATTTAGAGTTTTGCGAAGATTGTATATATGAAAAACAAAATGAAGTTTCTTTCTCCAAAAGTGGGTTAATGGTGAAGCAAAATGAAGTTTCTTTCTCCAAAAGTTAGTGCATATTGACGTATGAGATGAATTTGATCATAAATTCATGAACTATTGGAATCATAAGTTCATTAGGAGCGGGGATATAATTATATTATAAATAGTTAGTTTTCTACGACACTCTGAAACAATGACACGTAGACACAAATCCTATGAAAATCTAATGATTTCTCTCATGACTCGTCGATCCATCTAGCTATAACAAAATGATTTAATACCGGCATAATAATATTATATTATCATATATATTTCATGTATCACAAGCAACAAAATATGTATATATATATATATATATATATATATATATATATATATATATATATATATATATATATATATATGTATGTATGTATGTATGTATGTATATACAATGTTCATCAATATTTATACACAATCATGAATTTACAACAATAACACATGAAAATTATAGAAGAAATAATAAATATTGAAAATGTGAGATGCAAGTTATTAAATAAGAGTTTATATAGCAGTAAAGCAATATTATTCACTCATAAAATTCATTACAAGCAATAAAAAAAGCGACTACAATTGTAGTAACAAAATTTAAAGGGCATGATTGACAAACCTACAATTAGTTATAGATTTAATACAAGTAGCAATGATAACACCTCTAACAATGAAGGGTTTGTTTGTTCCCTAAGAAATAACAACTACTTGCTTTGAGACGGACAAGAAAAATCTTAAAGGTCTTAGCGGCTCAATCAGTATCCACTAGTAGGTCCTATACCACTTAAACTTTCAAACGTCAACAATAACGCAAGTACCGACATTTAACTAATTATTCATCATTATTATTAGTTAAATTAATATTATTATAATCTTGAAATAAACTAAAATTGCATTAAAATAAGAGATGCATGAAGTAAGGGGAAAGTGAGAGCTTACAATGCTTGGTTGGTCGAGGAAGAAGAAGAAGTGTTCGGCTCCCGACATATGTTATCGGGCAAGGCAAGGGGAGGAAAGGGCTGCGGCTAGGTTTGGAAGGAGTAGAGAGCTTTCAATGATTGCGAAGGGGAGGGCTATAGTGCTTTGGCTTCGACCCTCCTTATAATGAGCGCAAAGGCGGTGCTCAGAGTGAGAAGAAGAACAAAGTAATAAAGTATTGCAGGAGTCCACATTGGGATGGCGACATCGAATGAGATCATAAGATTTATGCGATTGAGTTATTCACGCAATCAAAAGGGGAAGGTGGGTCGTGTGGCTCAGTAGCCGGAGAAAAGGCAAGAGATTTTGTTCTTAGAAATTTTGGATCCTACAGCCTTGGGGTCCCTTGGAAACATCCATTAGTTAGATTACCTTAGGAAAGTTCATAGAGATCGCTAATGGCACATGGGTAGGAAAAAGTCATTACAAACCAGCGACCAGTTATTCCCTCATTTTTAAACGAGCCCCAAGTTGAAGATATAATCTTCACCCTTCATTCTTATTTATAAGAATTGATGGCTAGGATCAATATTGGTTAATTTCATAGCTGCTTTCTTTTCATTATACTGTATATTGTCCAGTAAAATCATTCTTATAAAGTTTTTATGGATTGTCATGCATGCATCACAACTTAAGGGTAAAATATTTGCAGGCTGTTTTTATGCATATATTAATCTGAGAAAAACCAATTTTCCATTTATTTAAATAAAACAGTAATGAGATGATTTCCAAAAATTATAGTATTTTTATATGCTATTCCTTGCATTGTTAGGAATCAGTGTGTGAAATGCATTTGAAAAATGATTTTTTGGATGCGAGGTAATTATATTGAGGATTTAAAAATTCATTCATGCATGAACTTTGCTCATCATGCCATAAGATAATTATCCTGATCCATAATGTTATCAAAGATCTACAATTTTTTTTCAGATTAATTCATAGAATAGTTTATTTTCTATTATTTAATTAAGATTGAATTTAATTTAGAAAATACATTCTAGAAATTATTATGGTATATTGGGATGTTTACGTTTATATGAATGCATCCCATGCATTTCAACAAGTCTTTATACTCTATTGTAGCATATATGCATTTCCAAGTGTTTTTTCCTATTTTCTATCAATCAATTTTTCTAAAGAAAATCGTCTATACTTTTAATTATTAAAATATCTATTATTCCCAAAAGTTACAGATAAATTTTGGGGTGTTTAACGTACTCAAATGAAGCTTCTTGATACTTTGCTTCACTGATTTGATGCAGTGGAAGTGTAATTTGCAAGTTTTTGCTTTTATTTATTATTTAAAATTTTAAAATTAAAAGGAAAATAACATATATTTTCAAAATCGTTTGTGCTTTAGTGATATTCTTGGGTTGAATTTTGATTAATCATGTATCAAATATATTATAAGAAAAAAATATCATTGAGAATGGATCAAATATAACACAAAATGATTAGGGCTATATGAGAAAAAAAGTGATAGTAAAAAATATAAAGATTGCAAGATGATTTTAAGTGAAATTTAAGTATTCAAAATCGATTATTAGTTATGGATTTTAAGATGAAGAGTTTGAAGATAAAAAATACAATAAAACATCATCATAGAATTAGATGGGGGCATCTAAAAGACATGTGTAAAATTATTTTTATGAGTAAATTTTAAGATTTCAAGTTTTGAGATGTTCACAAAGAAGCTAATTCTATATAGGATAAAGTAAGAAGCACTACCAAATAAGTGATAAAAAAATATACTTGGAGAATCAAAAGGAAATATCTTTATCAATAAAAATAGTTTGTGATTGAATAGTAATGTACAATAAATAATATAATATAAGAAGTTGTGTTATAAAGAAAAAAAAGATATAGGCATTTTGCTAATGATATCCTTCTTGTGGATAAGACTGGAGAAAGAGTTCAGAATAAACTTAATCATGGCAGTCTACATTAGAGACCATAGATAGGCTTTAATATGAATTGATCTAAAATTGAATACATTGAATTTAATTTTTGTAGTAGTAGATCTAATGTCAGAGTTGTAATAATGGTTGATCAAACCTTTAATAGGAGTGAATGTTTTAGATATCTCAAGTATATTGTTAAAGTGTGGTGATATAGATGAGGATGTTATTAGTAGGATTCAAGTGGGATGGTAGAAGTGGAAGAATGCATCAAGCCTATTGTGTGATAGAAAAGTACCGCTTAGATTTAAAAGAAAATTTTATAAGATGATGGTAAGAACTGAAATGCTTTGTGGTGCAGAATGTTGGCCTATAAAAGAGAAGCATACAACTATGTTAACTGTTCCTGAGATGAGAGTGCTTAGTTAGATGAGTGGCTTGACTCTTAAAAACAAAATGCGAAACGAATATATCTGTAAAAGGGTTTGTGTGGCACCAGTGGCAAACAAGATTAAAGAGAGTCGTCTTAGATGGTTTGGTCACATTAAACTTTGACCATCTGATGATCCGGTTAAGAGAGTAGATGCTTTAGATTTGAATTATGTTAAGAAAGATAGAGGTAGACCTAAAAAGGCTTGGACATGTTGTATGAAAAATAATCTCAATATATTAGATTTATATGAAAATATGTCACAATGGAGAATAAAGATTCATGTAGTTGACTCAACTTGGTGGGATCAAGGCTTGTTGTTATTGTTGCTTAAACTAATTCATGAAAATATGAAAATTTGCATTCAACTATCTTATATATATATATTTTAATTAAAATACTTTTTTTTTAGTTATTAAAATAATTAAAATCTTAAACCTTCCCAAAAGATTATGATGAGATTTGAGAATATTAGAATGATCATATTAAATCTATTGGCAGTTGATTCATAAATAAAATGCGTCATATGCTTATTATTATTATTATTATTTTCTTTTTTTAAATAAATTTAAAAGCATGAGAAATACTTTATGTAGTTTCAAAGCCATGCATTCATTCATAATATTGCTGTGGTATGAATGATTTTATATATTACATAAATTATACAATATGTTTGCCTATCTTCATAATATTTTAAAGTATTTTCTTATTTTAACAGTTTAAATACACTTAATTTATTTACTAAACAATCATTAAAGCATCTAAAAATAGTGAAATTTTTTTGTATTGTTTTCATTTCAAATTTAAAAATATTAATGCATTAGATAGTCATATGATCTCTATAGTCATTATATTAAATTATACATTAATTTCCAATGTTTTCTAATATGACAACAACAAGCCTTTATAACATATATCACTAAGTGGGGACGGCTACGTGAATCATTTTTCTCAATTATGTTCTATTGAGTGTCATATTTTCATTTAATATAAATTAAGATTATTTTTTATACAAGATGTTCAAGACTTCTTTGGTCTACCTTTATCTTACTTAGCACAAGTCAAAATGCAAAACATTTATGCTCCTAAGAGGTTCATCAGATGGTTGACGTTTAATGTGATCAAACCATCTACCAACGACACTCTCTAATTGTGTTTGCCAGTGGACTTACTCCAACCCTTTCACAGATATATTGGTTTCACTTTTTGTCTTTTAGTGTAAAACCACTCGTCCACCTGACCATTCTAATAATAAGAAAATTTAGAAAATTGTTTGATAATTGTCCTATCCGTCATGCACAGATGGTTCAGTGATCAAAATATATTTCATAAATTATATAAGGGCAGTTTTCTTATTGATTCATTTTTTATACTATTGTTATGCATTCATTTAGCCATTAGTTTTTTGCAGCTTTTAAGCTTGACCAGTTATTCTATCATTTCTTTATTCTTTTTTAATACCCAATAGCTTATTCACTCTCTGTGACTTTGGGATTGCATATAATTTTTTTATGTGAAGAGAGTCATCTTGCTTGATTATGGCGATTCATCCTATTGTTTTATGGACCAAACTTATTTTGAAGCATAACTTATCCTATTAGGATAATGCTTTTTGAATTATAATCAGAGAAAAAAATAGCATATTTCTCTTATTTAGAATATTTCTTTGATATTTTTGAACATGATTATCCTTTGGGAATCCATTCTCTCTGAGAGATAGATTGACCTAAAACTTTTGGTTTAATTAAAAAAAAGGATTGAACAAAAAAAAGATTTTTACATACCATCCTAAACATCTACACTCTAGTCTAAACAATTTAACCATCCAAAATTTACATCTTGCTTATATTTGCTACTCTGTTCATTACCATTCCCTTCGCTCCGTTGTCTTGCTTGCTTCCATCTATACACTTCTGTTTCGATTTTTCCATTCTCTGTTCCTGCTTGTGCCTGTTGAGAAAATCAGGTTGATTCCATCAGTCCATAGGCATGGAAAGCGACTGAGTGCAGTAATAATTAAGCCATCATGGATTGGATGACAATCAGATATGAAGCCCCTTTAGAAAGATCTCAACGAGATAATTCGGAACTTCTTCGTGCCTATTTGCGGCGGCGACGTGGAAGGAGGAGAGACGGCCATATACTGTGGCTTTGTTGATGATTCTGGGCTTTATGCGGAGGTAGATTCCACCAACTTGAGATCACTGAACTGAACAATGATAATGAAATCTGGTTTGATGCTCAGCTGACCAAAACTCAAGCACCGATCAATCTTTGTTGGTGAGCTCCGGGTGGTTCGTGTGATTCCAATTCGAACGGCTTATCGACGAAGTAGCGAAGGTAAGGAATAGCATGCCGTGCCTTCCGGTGACAATGCTTAGTAAGCCACGAGGCTTCGGATGATGGAACGAACGGCGGTATCAGAGAGTGGCATGTATGGGCAAGGTATAAGTTTTGGGGTGCTAAGTCGTAAAATTTGGTGCTATTTTGGCTGAAAGTAGGATTTAACATTAGTAGAATTTAGTAGATCTGTAAATCTGTAAATCTGTAAATCAGATAAATTCACCCATCCCCTGAATTTAATAAATCTGGATTCAAGCTGAATCAAAGGCACAAATTGGGGCTGCTAAATCCGAAAGTTCATTAAAATTTTGATCATTTGGCTGGATTTAATGAATCCAGTGATAGATCCTGTTAGAATGCACTACCAAACAACAGCATCCTATGTTTTAAGGATGGTGCAAAGAATAGGAAGTCCTGGAATGTTCAGCTTTCCATCTAGTGCTTTTCAATGTTATAGCCTTCTTAATATAATCATAGAACTTCTCAATTGGAGATCTACTATCATTTAAAATAACATTATTCTTCTCAAACAAGATATAATATGCAACACATTGAATGACTGGTAGAAAAATCTTACATATAAAAAGGTAAATGAAATATTCTTATGTGAAAAGGGGATATGTTTGGAGAATGCTTCAATTTACCTAAAAGACCATATTCATTTGGAACCTTGAATCTACAAAATGATCTTAGAGATGGAGCATTCCAATAAGAGATATGACTGGGTTTCACCTATATTGTTATAGAGAGAACACTTTTCATCAATCAAAAGTTCTTTTTCTAAAGCTTTATCTTGGTGCCAAGACCATAAAGTACCATAAATGATATTGTGACTAAGCTATTGTATGGCTCAGTCTTAATGTGAGCTCTAAAATGGGAGAGAATATTACGTGGAGTATCCCCGGTGTATCATCCGAGCACCTTGCGCGTATCCCCACTTGCATTTACGGATTTTGTCAGCACGTAATATTTTTTTCCTAGAATGGATCGAAAAAGTTGTGAATCCTTGTAAAAAAATGTTCGAAAGAGGTGGCATTATTATAATGAGAATATTTTAAGTGAGCGCGACTTGCAAACATTACAAAATGATGCACATTGCTAAGATATATTTCATATATATGGGATATTTTAAGTGAGCATAAATTTTTTATTTGGAGGACTTTACATGCCTACCATTAGAGTTGTAAATGAACGAATGCACTCGATGAACAACTGGATCTCAGTTCGATTGAGATTTGATTAGGTTTGTTCAAGTTAATAAATAAACAAGCTTGAGAATAATTATTAAAAGCTCCAAGCTTAAATGAACTAAAAATGAATATAGTTGAACTTGTTCATTTATATTCATGAACAAAATTGTTGTTGTTCATTAAGTAGCTTGTTTAATATTCGATATTAAGCTTGATGATAATTCGTATCATATATGATATATTATTTGAATAAAATATAATTAACTAGAATATTAACTTGTTCGTTGATAGCTCGTATCATATAAGATATATAAATATTTGATATTAAGCTGCTGTAGGTTTTAAAGTTGTCTTTTTTAGTTGTTAGGGTAAGATTTGGGCTAAATCAGGCTTAAATGCTACATAAATCATTCTACTAAATAGCCCCTAAGTGAGGGATTTAGGGCAAAATGGATGAGAAACGAGATTTAAGACTGAAGGGTTTAAAGTTTATATTCAATAAATTATTATCTGCAATCAAATTTATAAACTTATTCATTAAATTTTTTGTATGAAAATTTAGATGCTCGTTTGAATTTTTAACTCGTTTAAATACTCGTTCGTTTTCAATAAACAAATCAATACAAATCAAGTTCAATCATTAAAAAATTTAAACAAGTCAAGCTTGCACAATATATGAAAGTTCGACACAAGCTTAAACTAAACATGAACAAATTATAATTATACAAAGTTAAGTATGAACTATGATATACTCGGCTCGATTACAACCCTTCGTACCACCCAAACATTCTTTTTTTTATATTTCTAGCATTTGAGAGAGAAGGGGAAAAAATACTGTATATTTGTATGTACTACAATAAAATCAGTGAGGACTGAGGAGTTAAATGAAAGTGGAATTTTTGTTATGGGTTTGCGCACTCTTCTAACTTTGGGCAACACTATTATAAATAAAAATATTTGGATATTTGTTTAGTAAACATTTAAATTTTAGTTGTTGAATAAAATAAGAAATACTTACATAAATATCACATAATTTCTATGTATTTGCGTATATAACATCTGAAATTTATACTTATATTTATATTTTTATGCATGAAAAATTGCATTTGATTTGTGAAAGTTAATAATAGTAGTATTTTTTATTGATGTTAAGAATTTTAATGCTACAAATTTAAATATGGAAGTTTAGGAGTCATTTGGGAATAATTTTGATTTTGACTATTTATTTTTTAAAGATATTTTATTTTGTTTATGTTCTCACTTGAAATAAAATAGATTTGGTATGTTATAACACGTCTAGTTATTTTGAAAAACACTCGAGAAAGTTTTTGTATGTTTCGAGTATTTTTAAAAAACAGTTAATTTGTTACTAAATAAGTTTTGAGTTGACTTAGAATGCATATTTTATAGAACTGTAGATTTCTAAAATATATCTAAATTTTTTCTATATGATGTTTTCAATACATTCAATAACTCATCTTTGATGAATTTGATCACCAAATTAGGGTAGCCCTTGAAAGACCTAGCCTTACTTCCTCACCCGTGATTCATTTTTGATGAACCTAATTGTGACTTGACAAATTTTCAAATTGTGGTATTGACATCGTTGATGGTGGCGACAGTGGCAATAGTGACTACTTGGTCTCCCAGACGGAGCCTGGCGGAGATACGGGACGACAACGCTTTCTTGTGGCAATAGCCTTACTTCCTTCTTCCAAAACTCTACTTTCATTCTGGGTGATACGACACAATACTTTCTTTTTATCAATTCAGTGACAGAATAGTTCTCCTTTCAAGCCAATCTCTCGAAGATTGAGCGAACCTAGGTGGGAGGAGTGTGTCTTTTCCTCTTTTCACCCAGTCCAATTTGGAGAGATGGCGGTAGTAACATGGCACCTATCCGGTAGATACCCTTCTGTGCAGTAGCGGCAAACAAAGGATGTAACCTACTCCCCCTAATGTGAGGCGAAGTCTCTAGTGACTATCTCTTTCGGCAGAGCGGCTATCTCTTCTAGGGCTAATCTAGCAGCTTGTGCTCTCTGAACCTTTAATTCTCTTCTCTTACGGTTCTTTCTCTAAAATCGCATTAGCGGCATGGACCTAGAGCAGGACCCAATCTCAAACACAGACTGAGGTGGGGCAAAGACATTCATTGAATCATCTTTATACAGAATTCCCTTTCCTTTGACTGGCAAGGCAATTGATGTAGTAACAGTAAATCTGGCAGGTGATGCTGTAACAATCTTGGTGGCAGTAGGAACGCTTTTGGCGGCAGTAGGAACGACTCTTGGGGTAACGGGAGTGATAGTCGTAGCGGGAGCGATGCTGACCTTCACCTTCTTGAGGGAAGGGACGTTCTGGCTCTAGCGCAGGTCAAACTCAGAAGACCTCTCCTAAACATCAGGGACGGCTATCTTCATTATCACGTAAGATGCTTTTCCGAGTAGCACCTTAAACTCACTGAACCCAGTCCCAAATTGGATCGTTGACGCTACAAGGCAGGCATTTTCATCGGTAAGCATGTTGAATAGGAAGGTCAAACTAAGCGACGATATCGTTTCTGTCAGTTGAAAACTTCCGAATGCCAACGAAATCCTATGCTTTATTTCTGGGCATAGTAAGTATGAAAGTTGATGAAATTGTCCTACCAACTACATATCATGTTGGGCGTATTTACATTTTGTTTTAGCGTCATTTTATTTCAATTTTGTTTTTTTTAAGATTTGTGATGTGTTAATTTGTAGATTTCATTTAGAATTTCTTCAAGGGAAGAATTATGAAGGTAAATTTTAATTTAACTTATTATCAACAAGTCAAACCCAAATGGAGGGACAAGGCGAAAACGAAGAATAGGACCCGATCAAGGTCGGGGACTACCTCACAACGAATTCGCCTCTGGGAGCTCGCTTATCTCTCAGAATCTATCCACACCTATTAAGGGTCTGGCCCCACTAAACCTAGGGATTCCTGAATCCCTTTATTTAAGGATGGTTAAACAGACTATTCCAAAATCCAAGAAAAGTTTACTATACTCGTTCAAGATGGAAACACCCGAAGCTATCAATAGAAGATTGGTAATCTAAACCATGAGGGACATGAACATATCATCGATGTATGAAGACAAAACCACCTGATCAAAGATGGGGAAATTAGTCCCTAACAGATTTGCCAAAAGTTGTTGGTCATTTTTTTGTTTTGAAAAATAAGTTAGTTTAATATGTATATAATTTTGATTTTGAAACTAGTGTTTTAATTTTGAAAAATATGAGGTCGAGCAGATCTCATACATTTAATATTTCAAACAATCGAATACAACACTACAAGTAATACACTATCCCTAGAGATACACATATTGCTTGACAGTGGGCTCGATCATATTAAATACATAATTTATTATATCTATTTGGTCTGTTAATCTTTTACATGTGATTGACAAGTTCCTCTTCATAATATTGAAGATTAGATATGTTTTATTTTACCTGAGTTCCAAGTTCCCTATAAGGCCAAACCCCTATAATTAATTACATCTTAGGCAATTAAAATTACCTAAGAAAACTCTTCATTAAGATTAGTGGTTTTGTCTTTAAAATTTCAAAATCTAGGTTTTCAAGGTAGGACATGAAAGTCAAGTGAGAGTGACTTAAGTAGGAAAAAAATATTTTTAGGAGCCAAAGGAGTGAAAGTAGAGGATGTCACAGATCCGAGGAAAACCCCGGTGATTTCTTGAACTATCCTACTATTTGGCTTCAATTTTGAAGATGATATTATTTGATGTTCCAATTCTGCCAATATTATTATTAATGGCTTACACATGTATGATACCCAAATTATGAAAATAGCCTATAAATATAGGAGGGTTTACGTCGTACCGAAGGACAACCTCAGAGTCTAAAAAGAGTTAGGACTTATATTACACAATATAATTGTGCAAAAGCCTAAAAATGGTGTGAGGATTTACGTCGTTCTAGACGAACTACCTTGAAGTCCTATAAGTTATGTTATTTTAAATTAAGGAAAGTTTAGTTGAAGTAGATCTTGTTTCATGTTAGGTCTTGATTCGTCGACGGAAGTCCTTTGCCTTTCACTTCCATCCTCATCGCGTTGCCAATAAAGTTTGACCGAGCTCCATATCTTAGCGATTATGGGTTTAGATGTGAACATGAAAATTGTTGGGTCATGGTCCGCCGCAGGGTACCACCTAGCATATGCCCTGCTGTTGTCTACACTAGCATATGCCCTGCTGTTGTCTACACTAGGGCCTTTGCAAGTATTATAAATAAATGCAAAAGTAAAAGCAGTAAAAAAAGGTGCAGTAAAAGAAAATGCAGTAAAGTGCAGCAAATGTAAAATAAACAAGCGTACCTGGGATTTCAGCCGTTTCTGCAAGGTTAATACAACATAATATAGTAATGTGTAAGAAATTTAAATAAATCGTAAGAAAATCTAAGAAAAATTTAAACAAGTCGTAAGAAATCCTGAGCGAATAAAATAAAAACGGATGTCACATATAGAAAATCGAGAATGGGTGTAAGAATTTAAATTATAGGGGAGCTCAAAGCCAGGACTGAAGCCCTAGCAATACTTCACGAAGGAACTCCATAGCAAACTTGTAAGTATCATGTCTTTGAGACCCAATATAGGGTAAGAGGCTACCGACTAGGTAATCATAGGAGAACGGTCCTTAACCCGATTTGTGTGACTAACACATGAATTTGTCTGAAAAAACGTCTTAAAAGTTGAATTTTAATTTGTCATGCAAAAGATGTTTGAATTTTGTAAACATTTAACAAACAAAAACAAGTTTTCATTAAAATACAAAATTTTTTATTGTATTTTGAAAATCAGACATTCATGAGTCGACCACACTGAAGAACTAGGATTATTGATCACCAATGAGAATGAGAGGTAACTCTTTACTAAAATTAGGGGGCAGTAATGCCAATCCCTGACTCACTCATGAGTGTAGGACATGTATTACTTGTCACATACTTAGGTACCTTTCTCATAATCGCTCTTACTCCCAGCTTGATGATCCATATGTGGCATTTAAAATGTCCCCAATTACTGTAAGAGTTTGAGTGTGAGGTTCAAGCTCAAATCCCCAAGCATTGGATTTCATTGTAGGATAAGTTGTAACAGGAATTTTCATTCGTTGTTAAGTTAAGATGGTCCTGAACCACATCTTAGTGTATCTCTATGTTTTGTGGATAATTTTCTTCAACAAATGGTAATAAGTCCACATGTCCTCTAAAATATCCAAAATATTACAATGGTATTTGGAGAGTGACTCCAGACAAACATACTGGCATTTTAAGTCAAACTATTATTTTTCGTTGGTTCCCCTGACCACAAAGAACTCACCAAACTTAATTTTGTGTTTTTATGATTTAAATTTTAATTTTTATAATTATTGTACCAAAAAAGTGACATTTTCATTTAAAAGTATGGATTTTAGGTGTGTTCTCTGACTTTTGAAAAATCAGGAAACACTACTAACAACAAGGCTAACAAACCAAATTCAAGTTGTGATGATTAGTATTCAATTTTTTACAATTAAAATAAAGATTTTAAACACTTAATTTAATTATAGACAAAATATTAAGTAAATATTTTCTTTTTTTATTTTTAGTTCAATGATTTCTCACGGTTCATTGAGCACAGGGTTATTTTTAGTTATTTTTATGATTTTTCTACACCAAGTTAATGATTTTTAGAAGTTTAAATCAATTTTTGAATTTAATTAAACAAAAAAAATCCCTTTTTCCCATATAACCACGTGGCAATGACTCATCACAGGGAAATCCAAAAGGTGGCGCCTAATAAAACCACAACAAAACTCAAATAAAACTGGAATAACATCGGAGTATTGTAGGAATATACCACGCTTCAACAGTGCGAGTAATACCGCGAAACAGTGTAAATAACTCTTGAATACTACCAAAATAACACTTAAATACTACGAGAACAAAACAGTGGAAATCAGAGGACTCTTGTTCATCATCCTAAACACGTGTAAACCGTAAACCATCCAATTTCAAACCTTAAGATCTCGCTCGATTCTTAACGAAATTAAAAAACGTTTGATTCTACACCTTCATCTAAGAATGAAGAACATATCCATATAGCTAGATCATAATGACATGCATATTTTCTTCACAAAATTTCAAATCGAGCTAAAAATGGAGTTTTTGGGTTATTACCTTTGTCCAAGAGGTGAGTCCTCGATTGGATGGTTGTAGAAGCTTTAGTTGAGTCCCACAAACTTACTCCAAGCATTGGATTCGTTTGAGAACTGGTACGAACTTGACCAGATGGTGGTTCGGCCTTGGCCTTGAGCTATGGAAGATGGCACGAGAAGAGCGAGATTTTATGTTGCATGATGTTTTGAGGTCTTGTGAAGCTTTTAAGTTGATTACTTTGGAGTTTTGGTGAAGTCAAATTTTCGGACAGAAAATTATCCTTAGTTTTGTATGTTGAAATTGGGATTGCAAAGTGAGTGGAAGTGGCCAGAGATGCTTGGGTTGAACTTCCTAAGATTACAAAGAGGTCTAGAAAAATTTTGGAAGGGTTTTGCCTTAGCTTTTGTGTTTTTTTTTTAACGTGAAAATGGCCTTTTTAGAGGCTAGGCCAAAGGGGTGGAGGCAAGGGAAGTTCTGCTGAGCAAAAATTTAAGGGAAAGAGGGGACCTTTTTAACTTCAAATTCTTTGAAAGGCAAGCTCGAGAGGTGTATTTTCACCAAAATGGATGGCTTATTTTCTCGAAGGAATGAAGTAGACGAGAGCTTCGGGAGGAGGAGGTCTCGGGTAGAGGGTGAGAGAAAAGGTTAACATGTCCTTTGTCGTGTGCAAATGAGCTAAATTAAGAGAAGAAGGCATCGTTTGTTGCATTTTTGGTGTTATTGGGTGTTGTATTTTGGGTGCATTGTGGTGTTATTGGTAGAAAAAACACAGTGGTATCACAAGGGTAAGGCTATTGAAGGGCTTTAGGGGTTTTGGAAGTATTTGGGATGTTAGCATGAACTCATATGTAATGGGGTTATTATGGTTGTATTGTGGTCGTATTATGGTAGTATTGGTGGAAAACCGCAACAGAAACCTCCCAAAAGTGGTGTTTTTTAGTGTTCTATGGAGTTTTGTGGAGTTATTGGAATTATGGAAGGGGTTATTGAGGTTTTGGTAAGTGTTATTAGGTTTCGAGAGCTTAGTGTTATTTGGTTGTATTTGAGCTTCTTGGGAGTATTTAGATGTAGGACTGTGGGCAAAGTCAAGTGGTGTCATTTGGATGTGAAGAAGTGGCTTAGGTTTCGGGAGTCATTGGAGGTGCTATTAATTTTGGAAATTTGGTGTTATTTTAGGTGTATTTGAGTTTCTTTGGAGGTATTTAGGATGTAGGATGATGATCAAGGTCAAGAGTGTTGTTTGGGTGTAAAAAAGTGAAATTACTTTTGGCATTATGGCTTAAAAAATCGGCGATTTGGTGTCATTGCGGGTGTACCACGGTTATAGTCGATGTTATTACAGCGAAATTGGCGAAACACGGGTGTATTCCTCAGTGATCTGGTGTTATTACGTGGTTTACCGCAACGGCTGAGGGATGGTGTTATTTACTGGGGTTTTTGGTGTTATGGCAGTAGTATTACGGAACGACGGCGCAGTTTCGTGGTGTTACGATCAGAGCGTGGAGGCGGGATTATTAAGGGTTGGATTGCGGTTGTATTTTGTTGTCATTAGAAGTTTTCAGCACGGTTTGTGGCTAGTTTTAAAGGATTTTGGTTAGTGGCTGTGGTGGTATTTGGTGTTATGGAGGGAATTATGGTGTTATTGACTTGAGTTTAACCCAAATCGATCCCAAAAGTATCTAAAATTGTTTCCTACCCTAATTTAACTCATATTTACATGGCAAGGAACAATTGGTAACCTGTTGAATCTTTAGACATGGTTAATTTGGCAAAATTCAATTTGAACTTGGGATTTACTGAAATTAGGTTGGGTTCAAGGTGGATTTGGGGTTGAGTTTGAAATTTTTGGGTTTTATGCTTGAAATTGGATGAAATTGGGTTGGATTTTGGATTGAGCTTGACAAATTTGGATTTGGACTTGGAACTTAGCAAAATTAAGTTGGACTTTGGGATTTTAGTGGTTTTGGTGAATTTTGGGTTTGAACTTGGGTAAATTTTAGATTTTGGGCTTAAAATTGGTAATATGGTGGAAAATGTAGTTAATATGAGGATTTTGAAGAATTTTGGGTAGTTTGAGGTGGGTAAAGGTTCAATGTGGTGACTTTGGTAAGGGTGAGGTCAATTTTGTAATTTTAGAGAATTTGGGAGCGATTTGGCAATCTTGGGTTGGGGTGGAGAAAATTTATGAGGAATTGACGTGTCTTTGGATTTGAAGTTGGGTTCAAATTTTAGTAAGGCTAGATTTTGTTTTGGGAATTTTGGGAAGTTTGGAATAAATATAGGGTTAGGGTGGTGGTATGAATGTGAAAAGTTGGAATGGTGAGGAGTTTGGTGCACAAGGCAAACCTAGGGTCTCAATGGACCTATGGGGACTCTTTTTGAGTTCCCTAATGTTCTTCTCAGCTCCTAAGGGCTACATGTAAAAAACCACACCTGTGGAACTCCAAGAAGAGCGAGGAAGTGGTTTGAACATCTAAAGCAGGTGGGTCCCATCACTAAGGTTCTAGGACAGTCAATAGGAAATTCCTATGGCTAGATCCTAAATTCTAAGAGGACTAGACCTCACCAAAAAGAAGGTCAACACATGTAAAATACATTTGCCTTGTATGCTTTGCATGTGGCATGTTAAGGTGTCTCTTTGAGCACCTATGCTTGGAGGTGTCTTCCCCATATACAAAGTTATATGTACGAGAATGAAAACTTACACACTTTGGGAGGAGTTGGATCACTTGTAGGCCATCTATTCTCTATGATGTCGTCTAGGGAGTTGTAGGTATTTCACATTGTGATAATCATATTTCATGCTTCCTTGCCACTGAAATCATGCAAGGCACAATGCGTGTCCACCTAGGTGTGTGATTCTCACTTGTAAGGATCACATCACTTAGAATGTTTGGCACATAACATTTCTGTATGCTTGTAATTTGTATGTCTTATGCTTGACATTTCTGTATGCAATATGTCTAACTATTCTTATATGCCTGTTGCATATCTCGTATTTCTGCATGTGTGCTCAGTTAGTGCCTCTCGGGTAAGGTGTAAATCCATTTCATAGATATCTTTTTACTCAATTCAAACTCAATTGTAGTCAGTTTCTGGTGGTCATATCGTGCCCCAGGTCCCTAGGCAGGCCTAATTCCTCTCCATAGGTAACCTATCTTATTGGTACATTCCATTCGTTTGTCATGTTGCATGTAGCATCCTTGCACTCATTTGTATGATGTGTGCTCCGTCTCTCTTGGGTACCCGTTGTGATTGTTTCGTGCTTCGTTCGAAAAATCACAATGTGAGTCTCTTGCATCATAGTATACTTGCCCATTCGCCTTGAAGGCTTATCCTGCTTGTTATAAGAGTGATCCATTTGTTGGCCATGATACTCAAAAGAGCGTCGCCCGTGAGGATGCCTCAGCGAGCAATGCAAGTTTCTGTATCACGAGCAACAAATAATATGACGTTCTTAGGATCAAAGGACTCTAAATTATGTCATATGAGTCGCATACCCACATTTTATGGTCCGCTATTTTAAAGGTATAAATGTGGATAATTTTTGCTATCAAAAGTATTATCCGTTTACTTTAAAATTACGTATGTTAGGTTATATGTGAGGCCACCTCTTTTGAATGTCACTTTTTTGTGACGTGGTTTAGATCCCTTGGATCTTTAGTACGAGGCCAGTGTGACGACACCATCAAAGTTATGCTACAAATGGTGACTTCTCCGTGTACATTTAGGTGTTAGTCAGGACACTTTTTGCTAGATGGTGTGCTAGGCTAGGACTATGATGCTATGTAAACTTTTAATGTCTGGCTATTGTTCTTTGTTAGTTTGATTGCCTTATAGCCAAGAATCGTTCTTACTTTATGCTCTTGGTGTGTTTGTGTGGTTGATATGCATTATAGCGTGTTAGCGCATTCATTTGCAAGGAGCGGTGCCAATATATACACACACACATAGGTATCAAGGGGGGCATGAAATGATTTACATGCTGACTTTTTCTTACAGGTGTTGCTCTCTGACCCGATATAAATATATGTGTACTAAAATCTTCTTCCCGGCAACGGCGCCAAAAACTTGCAGAGGAATGCTTCCTCTGGGTGATATGCAGATGCAATTTTATGTTTGATTCCAATTTTTTGCAGTAATGATTGAATTCTTATATTTCTAAAATGACTTCCACCATCTGTGATAATTACCTTAGGCATTCCAAATCTTAAAAAAATCATCTTCTTTAAAAATTTAGATACACTTTTGGAGTCACGATTAGTAAAGTTTATAGCTTCAATCCACTTTGAAACATAATCAACTGCTAATAAAATATAAATTTTTTCAGATGATGGTACAAATGGTTCCATAAAGTCTAAACCCCATATATCAAAAATTTCAACTTCCAATATATAGTTTAAAGGCATTTCATCTTTCTTGGATATATTTCCCATTCTTTGACATCGATCACATGTTTTAACATAATGTCTCACATCTCTGAATAAAGTAGGCCAGTAAAATCCTGAATTTAAAATTTTAAATGCAGTTTTATCTATTCCAAAGTGTCTTCCAAAATCGAAATCATGACATTTTTGAATAATAACATAAGTTTCTTCATAAGGTACGCATCTTCGAATTATAGAATTTCTTCCTAATTTAAATAAATGAGGATCTTCCCAAATATAATATTTAGCATCATTTTTAAATTTCTTAATAAATTTTTCATCCAATCCATAAGGTAGAATATTGCTAACTAAATAGTTAACTATATCTCGCATACCAAGGTGTTTGGTATCCTTGAATAACATATAAATGTTCATCAGGAAATTTCTCATTTATATTTTTTTCAGTAATAACATCATTCTTAATTCTAGATAAATGATCAGCAATTTGGTTGTCCGTTCCTTTTCTATCCATTATTTGAAAATTAAATTCTTGTAGAAGTAAAACCCATTTTATCAGTCTAGGTTTAACATCAATTTTTGACATTAGATATTTAATAGCGGAATGATCAGTATGAACTATGCATTTAGTACCAAGAAGATAAGGTCTAAATTTATCAAAGACATATACTATAGCTAAGCTCTTTCTCGATAGTAGTGTAATTTCTTTGAGTTTCGGTAAGAGTTTTACTAAGCATAATATATAACTTTGAAAATTTTCTCATAATTTTGTCCCAATACAGCTCCAATTGCAAAATCACTTGCATCGCACATTAATTCAAAAGATTTATTCCAGTTAGGTGCAACAATGATAGGTGCAGTTATTAATTTTTCTTTTAAAATATTAAAAGCATTAACAAAGTCTTTGTTAAATTCAAATTTAGCATCTTTTTCTAATAAATGACAAAGAGGTTTAGCAATTTTAGAAAAATCTTTTATATATCTTCTATAAAATCCAAGCATGACTAGAAAACTTCTCACATCAGATGACGAGTAGTAGGTGGTTGTAATTCAACGAATAATTTTTACTTTTCCTTGATCTACTTCCATCCCTTTCTGTGAAATCTTGTGACCAAGTACAATGCCTTCTGTGACCATGAATTGACATTTTCCCAGTTAAGAACTAAGTTTGTTTCTTCACATCTTTTCAGAATTTTGGAAATATTTTTCAAGCAAGATTCAAAAGAAGATCCAAAAACTGAAAAATCGTCCATGAATATTTCAATTCTTTTGTCAATCATATCACAAAATATTGATATCATACATCTTTGAAAAGTTGCAGGTGCATTACATAAACCAAAAGACATTCTTATAAAGGCAAATGTTCCATAAGGACTTGTAAATGTTGTTTTCTCTTGGTCCTCAGGAGCGATAGGTAATTGATGATTACCAGAATATCCATCCAGAAAACAGAAATATGAGTGTCCAGCTAATTTATCAAGCATTTGATCCAAGAAAGGTAAAGGAAAATGATCCTTTCTAGTGGCGTCATTTAATTTCCTATAATCAATGCAAATTCGCCATCTAGTAACTTGTCTTGTAGGAATTAGTTTATTTTTATCATTGACAATGACAGTTACTCCTCTTTTCTTTGGAACACAATGAATAGGACTTACCCATTGGCTATCTGAAATATGATAAATAATACCAGCATCTAACCATTTAACAATTTCTTTTTTAACAACCTCTTTCACAATAGGATTTAATCTTCTTTGCGGTTCAATAGTAGGTTTAAAATTTTCTTCCATTAAAATTCTATGCATACAAATGGACGGCTTATTCCTTTTATGTCAGCAATTGTCCAACCAAATGCTTTCTTATAATTTTTTAACACTCCTATCAATTTTTCTTCTTGATCTTTACTAAGGTCATAAGAAATAATAACAGGTAAAGTTAACGAATTTCCCAGAAATGCATACTTTAAATGTGAAGGTAACATTTTAATTCCAGTTCAGGGGCTTTTTTAATTGAGTGTAAAAGTATATCATGTTGAGTTATGTCCAAAGTTTCCCAATTATCTTTAATATAATGAGTTTCTTCTTCTTTTAGTTCTTCATCTTCGTCGGTTAATAATTCAAAATTTTCTTCAGAAATGACTTTACATTTTTCTTGATAATGTTTCTCAATTAAATAATCAATTATATCCATTCGATAACATTTTTCTTTGTCAAGGACATTAAATTTAATCTCTTGATCATTAACTCTCATGGTTAATTCTCCTTTTGCACATCAATCATAGCTCGTCCGGTCGCTAGAAAATGTCTCCCTAAAATAATAGGTATTTCTTTATCTTCTTCCATATCAAGTACAATGAAATCTACAGGGAAGATAAATTTATCAACTTTAACAAGAACATCCTCTATAACTCCTTTAGGGTAAGTGATAGATCTATCGACTAACCGAAGGGTTACAGATGGTGAGAGTAATTTCTCCTAAATTCAACCTTCGAAAAATAGAAAATGACATGAGATTAATACTTGCTCCTAAATCGCATAAATCTTTTCCACAAAACTTTTCTCCAATAAGACACGAGTATAGTAAAACTTCCAGGATCTTTAAGTTTTTGAGGTAATTTCTTTTGAATTATTGCACTACATTCTTCACTTAATTCAACAGTTTCAAAAGCTTCAAATCTTCGTTTCTTACTTAAAATATCTTTCATAAATTTTGCATAAGTTGGCATTTGTTCAAAAGCTTCAGCAAAAGGTATGTTTATAGTAAGTTTCTTAAAAATCTCAAAGAACTTAGAAAATTGATGATCGAGCTTCTACTCGTTTAAGTCTTTGAGGAAAAGGTGCGTGGTGGTTTTTCAACTTCCATATTAATAGAAATATCGGTTTGATCTTTATTAGGAGAAGGAGTTTCTTTAAATTTTTCAATCTCTTCAACCTCAATCTCATTTTCAATTTCATTCTGCATTCTTTCTTTTAATTCATTTCCACTTCTAAGTTGTACAACTTTAACATGTTCATGTTCTTTTCTAGTTTCTTTTGGATTGATTTCAACATTACTAGGAAGTGTTCCTGGGGTCTATAATTAATTAAATTAGCGATTTGTCTCATTTGATTCTCAATATTACGAATAGCAGTGTTTTGATTTTGTAATTGATTACTTAGTTGTAAAATTAATTCTTCTATAGATAACTTTTTCCGTTGATTGTTAAATCCGAGTGGTTTATAGTTTAATTAACTTGATTATTCCAATTTCCGACGGATGAGATTGATTATTACCCTATTGTTGTGAATTATTCCAGTTAAAATTAGGATGATTTTTCCATCCAGGATTGTAATAATTTGAATAAGGATTATTTTACTAGCAATAGCTTGTAAAGTTTCAATAGTTTGAGAATCTTCAATATTAGCAGAGATATTATGTGATATATTAATAGCAAAACTATCTAACTTCTTAGACATTGTTGCTACTTGTGAAGCTAAAATAGAAAAGGCTTCTTTATCATGAATACTTGCCATTCTTTTAGGATTAATCCTTTCAGAAGGCCATTGAAAATGATTTAGACATTAAAGAACCTCCAGCAGCAGCATCAATAATTGATGTTAAAGATCCAATTAATCCATTATAAAATGTTTGAATAATTAACCAATCAGGTAAAGCATGATGAGGACATTTTCTTAATAGTTCTTTAAATCTTTCCCAAGTTTCATAAATTGTCTCCCCGTCAAATTGACTAAATGAAGTAATATCATTTCTTAATTTAACAGTTTAGAATGAGGAAAATATTAAGCAAGGAATTTTTGTGCCATTTCAACCCATGTTTTAATAGAACCTGTTGCTAATGAGTTCAGCCACATCTTTGCTTTATCTCTTAAAGAAAAAGAAAGAGTCTAAGCCTAATAGCATCATTAGAAACATTGTTATATTTAAAGGTAACACAAAGTTCTAAAAAACTAGCAAGGTGTAAATTTGGATCCTCATTTGGTGTTCCACCAAATTGATGGTTTTGAACCATTTGAATAATAGACAGTTTAAGCTCAAAAGAATTAGCATCTACAATGGGTATTTAAATACTACTATGAAGTTCATCAATCGTAGTAGGTTAAGCATAATCCCTTAATGGTTTATACAAATTTTGATCATTAATTTCAATTGGATTTTGTAAATTGTTATGTAAATTAGTTATTTCTTGAAATTTTTGAATTTGTTTTCCTTTTTTAATTCTTCTAACAGTTCTTTCTAATTCAGAATCTAAAGGTAATAATCCTTCAGATCCAGAACTACGCATAAAAAGTCAATTAACAAGAATTAAAATAATAATTATTATTATATATATGTTTTTTTAATAAAGAAAAATGAATAAAATAAAATAAAAATACTTAAAATCTTAAAGTTTGCCTCTGCTCTCTAAGTAACGGCGCCAAAACTTGACCCGATATAAATATATGCGTACTAAAATCTTCTTCACGCAACGGCGCCAAAAACTTGACCCGAAGTCCTCCGAAGATTAACGTACTAATTAATGCTTTCAAAAATATATGTTATAAATAATAATAACGACTAGTGTATATAAATATAATTTTATGGAAAATATTTTACACACTGAGGGTTCTACGCAAGTATACGTATCGTTTCAAGTAATATAAGCGCTTTGAAACAAAGACTCGATATCGATCCCACGAGAGAGAGTTATAGATCTTTAAATATTTTTATTTTAAAGCATTTCTTTTATAATTAAAAATAAAATATCTTTAATTTACTAGATGCAATAATAAAGCGAAATAAAATAATTGATGTAAATAACATTAAGAAAGCAACTTTCTCCTTTCAATTAATCCAAGATTTTCTAAGATAATGATAATATTCGTGGAGAATATAAATTTATGGTATTGTGCTAAATAGAAGCATTCATATTCTTTACCCTTTGATCCGGAGTCTAAGAACATTGGCTACTTTATAGATCGAGTCCGGATGTATTGTTAGTAGATTGGGTTAATCTGAGCTCACACTACTAGATGTCCAGAGGTGGTATGGTCGGCCCTACTAGTGACCCTTTCCTTTCTATAAACCAAATCACAAGAATTTAGTCTCGTCACTCTAAAAACTTATCAATTCTACGCTCATTATGTAATATCTTCCTATTTATTCGCACTTCACCTTGAATAACCCGCACAAGCGCCTTCGACTACCCAAGGATTCATGTGATATCTACAAGTTAAGAATTCATCTCTTTCTAGGTCTCAAAACTTTTCAACAGGTTTGAACAATTTAAATGGCCAATTTAAATAGTAAATTAAGAACATATATTAATATCATCACAATGTTTTGAAAATATATGATTTTTAATTCTCCGACGAATTTTGTATTATCTTATTTATCTTTTCATAATTGAAAGGAGAAAGTAAATAACTACTCGAACACATTGAAATTAAATAACAAAACATAATAAATAAACTTTGAATCAAAATAAAAATACTTATCTTTGATGTTTCTCCTACTGAACTTCTGATTCCTACTGACTCCATAGCGTAATGAACTACAGATGCACCAACTCTTTCAAACTCTGAATACAAACTCTAAAATATACTCACTAATTTATGAAGAAAAGTAAAAAGGTGGCCCTAATATGATCTCTCTAATTCTCTCTCTAGATAGGATTCTAGATAGGGAAGGTAGATGGGGCGTTTTTCTCTGAAGGAATACTCTCCTATTTATATGCTTCAATGGTTGCCTCAAGGCACCTCTTCAAAATGTGTCCACATTCAATGAATCTTCTAGAAGGTGTGTCTAGCGCCTAGGCTCCGGAATCGCGGCGCCTAGGCGCCGGACACCACGTCCAGTTCTTCGCACCTCTTCACTTTGGATCGCACCTCTTCGCGATTAAAACCGTTTTGAAGCGTCCAAATACATTGTATCACATGTCCTATAAACCGAGAACAACCGTCAGTCTTCTAGAAGGTCCAATAACCACTCACACCGTCAAAATAACCACTCAAAAGTCGTAAAAAACTTAACAGTTTTCTGTATCGAGCTGGCGCTTAGGCGCCAGGCCAGTAATTTCAACAATTTTGCATTTTGGCTCTATTTTTGCTCCTTTTTGCTCCTTTTTCATATTTTCTCCTTCTTGAACATTTTTGTATCACCTACATCCAAAAACTCAAAAATACATTTCATTAAAGCATAATATCCTTAAAATTTAATAAAAATCAATGCATAAAAATAGGTGTTTTTTTCTTGGATCACTCTCCCCCACCAGGTACTGCTTATTATACGTTGTAGGTTTGTTGGCTTCCCCGCTAACGTTTTCTTCGTGCAAGTCAAGTCTTTTCCTTAATTTTTATATGTACCTTTTAGAGTCCTTAGGAGAGTCCTATAGCATAAATAAGATACAGGCACAACTTCTATGATGCTGGTTATAGGACTTATAGGACTAGAGTTTCATTCTTTTGATTTTAGGGCCAAGGACTCTCGTGGATGACGCAATTCACGAATTGCTAACCGGGGATCTCTGGAGGTGTTGGGTTGACTACCTCCACGACTGAATAGACTTAGGATCCTAGTAGCTTGGGATGACGAGTCAGTGGTACCCCGACCCCTACCTCTAACTTTTAGGATTACTTCACACTTCCTCTTGCTGAGCCCCTTTGAGCACTCTCACTCCGTTGACTACATTGATATCATCTTGACGACCATATTACTAATGAGTTGCCACCCGTTTTGTTTACGGTGATTCACTCTCTGCGCTTATGTCCCGATGAGCTCTGACGTATAGGAATATCCCTATTGAGATGATTTTGGTTATTTCGTAGGTTCTAAGGCCGGCGAGCCGCTACCCATTTGGGATGTGAGAGACTTGCTCTCTCCTCGAAGCTTAGCAAGAGCTTTGAATTATCAGAGCTTTCCCATATGTCGTGATGCCCTATTCTCCAGATTCATGATAATATAAACAAAACATCTTTTATAAAGAGTATTCCTAGATATCCCCCAAGATTTAATTAACCAGGGGGATACTTCCTTTGGGAGACTCGTCCCTGGAACAAAAATGTTCTTTTTCTTTATCTGGTTATGTGTGGCTTATGTATGGATTTTCTTCGTAGATGTTGTGTTTTGAGGTACTTCGGTCTGATCTTGTTCGAACGTATACTCGTGACCCGTCACACGAGGATTAGCCATACATAATCCTTCAACTTGTTTCTTTTTATTTGTTTGCCTATTTGTTATCGTATCTCCTTTCTATTTGATTCCTCTCATCTTCGAATCACTGATATGATTTAGGAGGCAAATTTATTCGAATAAGAGAATTATACGTCGACATATAAATAGACAAGCTAGTGACTCTGAGTCTTTAAAAAGAGCCGATAAAATACATAGATTCCATATAATTCATATGTATTACATTTCAAGACTTAAACTTTCAATTTTTTATATAAACTCTACTAATTTCTTATGTATTACAGTCGTAACATCCAAACTTTAATTTTTTGCATAGAAACCACACAATTCTTATGTATTACATATCTAACACCCAAACTTTGATTTTTAGATACCTCCACTCAATTCTTATGTATTACTTGGATATCTAGCACCCAAATTTCAAATTTTACATAAAACCAAAATTATTCTTATTTACTATATATCTAACACCTCTACTTCACCTTTACATGCAAACCACACAATTCTTAAGTATTACATATATATATACCCTAAACATCAAATTGTACATACACAAAACACAATTCATATGTATTACATATCCAACACTTAAACTTCAGAATTTATAGGCATTGCACTCATTTCTTATGTATTGCATTCCTAACACCCAAACTTCAATTTTTTTCATAGAAAACACACAATTATCATGTATTACATGTTTAGCAACTATAGTTCAATATTTACACACAGACCACACAGTTCTTATGCATTACATATCTAACAACATTATTTATATTTCACATAAAAACCACACCATTTTTATGTATTACATGTGTAAGCCCTCAACTTCAATATTTACATACATTTCACAAAATTCATATGTATTGCATATTCAACATCTAAACTTCAATTTATTCATGCTTTCCACTCATTCTTGTAAATTACATATATAACACCCAAAATTCATTTTTTTCATAAAAACCATGCATTTTCATGTATTTATATACAAACCACACAATTTTTATATATTATATATCTAACACCTTAACATCATTTATTTGCACAATAAATAATAAAAAAAAACATGCTTTTGGAAAAATAACGAAGGGGAGATCCAAATAGGAGAGGAAAAGTTTATCTCAGCCTGAAGTGGAAGAAGACTCGTCGGAGAAGCTTTTGCCGGTGAAAACTCCCTCACAAGGAGGATGCTCTGTGGAGAAAGCCAATCGTCGGAGCGAAAGCTATGGAACAGTGAAGGTCACGAATAAGGCTGGGCGCACAGGATTAGAATTTTAGGATATCAACATTGGATTTACTTTGGACTATTCCGAAAAAAAAAAATTAGTGTTGGAAATACCGTCTGACTACTCGACTCGATTAAGTAAAATGTTACGTTGACAATTTGTCGATGCTAAATTTGACACATAATGTTTATGTTGACAAAATCGGAGGTGCTATAAGTCGATGAAAACAGTTTGTTTTGAAATTATTCGACACACAAGCCATCCCTAAACTTTTATGATGATAAACAGATGCAAATTCGACACTAAAGGTTGCGCCAAAATATTTCCGACACTAAATATGTAGCTAATTAATTAATTTTCTGCAGTGCCTATTTGGCAACGGCTCGAGTAAAACTTCATGCCTTATGCAATTATGGTTCATATATAGCCAAAAAAAGATTTACAAGCAAAAACTCATATATATATATATATATATATATATATATATATATATATATATATATAGAGAGATATGTATATAGATATGTATGTATGTATATATATAGATACACATATACATATATATACATATACACATATACATATATAGATATGTACATATATATATATATATATATATATATATATATATATATATATATATATATATTTATACATACATATATATATATATATACATATATATATATAAATATTAAACACTCGGTCAAACACAGACGAAGTATTCAACTATACGGTATAACGAAGACCATAAAAATCTAAATACTTGGATGCCGAAACTTCGTTCCACTCTGGATAAATGCGGCTGATGATTTAAGATATGAAAATAATGATTTTATAATATGGGATACTACGCAAGTATACGTATGGTTTATCGAAGTAATATAGGACTTTCTCGATTAAGCCCGAGATATCGAACCCACGAGGAAAATGTGAAATCTTTAAAGGAATCAGAGAAATTATCTTTTTACTTTTTTTAATTATTTTCGAAATAGTATGTCTTGATTTTGAAAAGTTTTGAAGGTTGATATGTCTCTTCTTTTAAAAAAAATTTCTTAATACAATGCAAAGCAAGAAATTAAAGTTACAATAACTAATAACACTGGATGTAAAATACTGTTAACTAGAATATCTTTTTCTTTTCTTTCATGAAGTAGTAATAATTCTTAAAGTATTGTTGTGGAAGTATTCAAATTTTGTTGTGACAGATAGAAGCAAATGTGTTCTTTACCTTTACTTGGCTCTATAAAGAACCTAGGTTAATTTGAAATTTATATTATTTTGAACATGGTTAGACGAGGAAGATACCGGTCTCTCACTCTAGAGTTCCCTCGATTCCCACCACCTGGGGGCTAACTTCTCATAACAAAACTCAAAACTTCAAACCAAATTAAGGGGTTTTAGCATGTCACTCTAAAATCCTCTAATTTTACTCCCTTTTATAAAAATATCTTCTAATATTACATTCAATTATATAGACTATAGTTCTCACCCATATAATTTCATGTGATTTTTACTAAATTTTATGAGATAATACCGCATTGGATTTTACATAATCTCAAGAAATTTTACAACTTAACATGCCAAATTCAGAAGTAAACAAAGTTTTTAGAATCAATCTTCACAACTTCTTCCAACTTTTAAACACTTATACTTTCCACAATAATTCTCTTTAAATTAATTATTTCTTCATTTAAGAAAGAAAAAGATAAAGTAAACTACTCAGAATGCATTGAGAAAATATAAAAACACATTGATTTGAAATTAAAAACAACGATAAGAAAAATAATAAACGAAAACAAATATTAATAAACTAAATAAAAGTAAATACTTATCTGAAAATCCTCTCCACAAGACTAAGGAAGTTTCTCTGAAACTTTGACTCTTCGCTAAACTACTTCTCAGAACAAGTCTCCCAACTTCGTTGACTCAGAATACAAACTTTAAACTTTAATAAAAACTAATCAAAAAGAAAGAAAAGCAGTGGGAAGAAGAATACTTCACTCCGACCCTTTTCTCCTTTCTACTCTCTACTCCTACTCTAAATAAAAACTTTTAAAATGCAGTGGAAGAACAATGAAAGTACTCTTCAAAATGCAGTGGAAGAGTCTTCTCAAATTGTCTCCTCTAAATCTTTCTTAAGACTCTCTTTAAATAGTAAAGCAAAAGGTGTCTTGGTGTCTCTTCAAAATATATCCAGATTCGATGTATCTACCAAGGAACGCACCCCTTCATTCAAAGTTGCCACCCAAAGGAAGTTATGGGCGTTATCACCAAGAGTTGCATCCCATCCCTTTTGAGATTGGCGCCAAATCCATTTGAATCTCGATTTTTAACTGTGGCGGCTAGCGCACGGCCAATGACGCTTAGCGCACGATGCTAAATTTTTGATTTTTCATTTTTTTTGCTCCAAATTTTGATCTAATTTTGCTCATTTCATCATGACCATCCATTTTCATCATACCTGCAAGAAAAAGACAAAATACATTTCATTAAAGTGCAATATCATTAAAAATAGGTATAAAAATATGCATAAAAATACTATATCTTTTAGGTGTATCACTCACCACTCATATTGACCAAGAATTACCAAAATTCCCAAAATACTCCCAAATTGACCAAAATTACCAAAATGCTATGACCCAAAAATTCCAAAAATTCTCAAAATTTTCAAAATCACTCAAAATGTCCCCAAAACTAATTTGAGCCACTCTAGTGGGACTAATTTGACCAAATTGACCCATTTTAGCCAAAATCTCCAAATAGCCCTTAAAGGCCCAAAATACCCAAATCACTCTGAATTTCCACCAAATTGACTCCAAATTCCCCCAATTTCAATTCCAAACTCAAATCGATCATCACTAATCCCAATTGAAACAAAATTTGAAGCCAATTGAGCCCAATTTGACCAAATTAATGGAATTTGACCACAATCCCCAATTTTGCCCAAGTTCCCAAATCCCACCAAATTGAACCCCAAACCAATTCATTTTGCCCAATTTTGAATCCAAAACTCTTCACAACATTCCTCCAAACCAAATTAGTCAACCAATTTACCCACTTGTGAACTCAAACCCCACCTAAATCGAAATCCCCAATTTTTCCCCAAATTAACCACATGCCAAATTGTCATCAAATTGAATCTCATAACCCCAACATTTCCACCCAATTAGTGCTCAAAACTCTTTATGACATTATCCTAACCATTTCAAACATTCAATTGACTCTCAACCCAACCCTAGCCTAACTTAAACCCAAGTTTAGCCCACATATACTCATGACCCATCACATGAGGATTAGCCATACATAATCCTTCAATTTGTTTCTTTTTATTTGTTTGCTTATTTTTATCGTATCTCTTTTCTATTTCATTCCTCTCATCTTCGAATCACTGATATGATTTAGGAGGGAAATTTATTCGAGTAAGAGAATTATACGACATATAAATAGACAAGCTAGTGACTCTGAGTCTTTAAAAAGAGCCGATAAAACACATATATTCCATATAATTCATATGTATAACATTTCAAGACCAAAACTTCAATTTTTATGTACATTCTACCAATTTCTTATGTATTATCGTCCTAACATCCAAACTTTAATTTTTTGCATAGAAACTACACAATTCTTATGTGTTACATACCTAACATCCAAACTTTAATTTTTTTGCATAGAGACTACTCAATTCTTATTGCATAGAAAAATAACGAAGGGGAGATCCAAAGAGGATAGGAAAAGGTTACCTAAGCCTGAAGTGGAAGAAGACTCGTCGGAGAAGCTTTCGCTGGTGAAAACTCCCTCTCAAGGAGAATGCTCGGTGGAGAAAACCAATCGTCGGAGCGAAAGCTATGGAACTGTGAAGGGCACGAATAAGGCTCGGCTCGCAGGATTAGAATTTTAGGACATCAACATCGGATTTACTTTGGACTATTATGAAAAAAAATTAATTAGTGTTGGAAATACCGTTTGACTGCTCGACTCTATTAACTAAAAATGTTACGTTGACAATTTGTCGATGCTAAATTTGACGCATAATGTTTATGTTGACAAAATCGGAGGTGCTATAAGTCGACGAAAACAGTTTGTTTCGAAATTATTCGGCACACAAGTCATCCCTAAACTTTTATGATGGTAAACAGATGCAAATTCGACACTAAAGGTTGCGCCAAAATATTTCCGACACTAAATATGTAGCTAATTAATTAATTTTCTGCAGTGCCTATTTGGCTACGGCTCGATTAAAAGTTCATGCCTTGTGCAATTATGGTTCATATATAGCCAAAAAAAGATTTACAAGCAAAAACTTAGATATATATATATATATATATATATATATTAAACACTCGGTTAAACACAGACGAAGTATTCAACTATACGGTATAACGAAGACCACAAAAATCTAAATACTTGAATGTAAATGACCCCACAGTGCAAATATTGTTAACATTCACTTGCCCACCAACAATTTAACACTTTTAAAGTTAAAAGTTGGATATATATATATATATATATATATATATATATATATATATATATATATATATATATATATATAAAAGAACACCCAAAGGCTATTATATGAGCCCTCAACTATCCTTATTCGATGACCGCTATCACTATCAGCCTGGCCAGAGGGGATTCAAACTCATGACCTGAGGGGACTTACGACATTTAAAGAGTCTGCTCTACTAACAGGTCACGGCTGGCAGCACGCACACGCGCCCGCGCGCGCACACACACACATATAGACACACACACTTTGGAATTTTTGAATTTTTTTTATCATAACAACAAACAAAAACTTTGTATTATGTACTGGACCCACATAACATGCTTTATTAGTTTAAAATGATCACTAATTGTAAATCTTGTTATGTTGCTTAGTGTTCTAATTTCCAAGCCCCGTTGTGGAAGAGGCAACACAATAAAGTTTACATTTTTTTTTTATGGAGATCTCTATAGGTTTTGGCTTTTAATATAAGAAGATGGAAACTTTTCAATATAATTATTATAGTAAACTCTTATTCTTTCATGAAGGTTGGAAAAATAGCTCATCTTTGCTGGAATTTGTTGGACCATTAAGATTTTAATCCTATTGTTTCTATTTGCAATCTTTTGACTAACAGTGGCTAGAGATCATGTTTTTCTAATGTTGCATCTAATGACAATTGCTTGGGCGTTGCTTTGAGAAATAACATCATTGCTAACTAGAAATATTTATGTACGTCGTATGCAGTTCTGCGTGCATATGACCTAGAATAAGCTCCCGATAACCCGTTTATTGGGGAGTTATTGAAGTATCAACTCCAATAACCTCAAAATAACCCCCCAATAACCTACCAATACCTTATGCAGTTCACCTTTCGTATTTTTGGGTGTTATCCGGGAGGTTTGTTAAGTTATTGGGGGTATTAACCCCCATAACACCAACATAACCCCCCAATACCCTTCGAATAACCTTCTTATGCACGCAGAACTATGTGCGTACAACGTACGTAAATATTTCTCCTTGCTAACGGCCTTTCTTGTATTTGGAAAAGAAAACTTACTCCTATAAAAATACTAAAACTTAGTCTTTTATTATTTTAATGCAAAGTGGAGTTATTTGGTTAAAAGACGGTTTTTGAAATATGCTTGCTCTTCTTAACATTCTAGTTAATAGTTTAAAAACTATTGTTCTTTTAAGAGATGAATTTATTCTTCTTAATTTTTTATTCTGCATAATTGAAGTTACGTATCTCATTCTCATTATTTCATTCACTCTTTCTTCTCATTTGTCTCATTGAAGACTGCATCTCATATGATTACTTATTCAGATGGGTTGTTCATTTCTTTAGGCCTTGTCGCTTTTATAGTATTGCCAGACGTATATTACATGTTATTGGATTAAGTCAAATTCAAAAATAAAATTTTATATGAATGTGTAACCTTCAAAATAATATGTCGAGTTGATTTCAAGCCTAATAAAATATTTATAATTATTTAGCTAATTTTAATTTTCTTTTTAAATAATTAATCAATTTAAGAATTAAATAATATTTAAGACAACCAAAGAGTTGGAATGTAGCCAATGCTTGTGGATGCCACCATTTGTATTTAGTAGGGGTGGAATTGACACATTCCTTTCAAGTTTCTATTCTATTTTCTTCTCAATTAATAGTTTGATAATCTATATTGTCATCCTTGATGTTGATTTTTTGATTGCCCAAAAGACAAGCTCTTACTTTTGGTGAACTATTCATTCATTGAATTTATAAATGTTGGAACTTTACAATTTGGTGATGACTTTGAATGTTCAAATATTTGAAATAAGATAGCATTAAAATGTAGCATTTTGGAAGACCTTGTAACATGCCACAATCATAAGGTTTATTAATAGCACTAATCAATGCCTCTAAGTAAAATATGAATGTAATTCTCCCATCTACAATTTATTATTATTTTTATTGCATGACAAACCCTCCATTGGAAAATTAAAACAACGACAACAACAACAACAAAGCCTTAATCTCAATAAGTGGAATCGGCTACATGAATCATTTTTCTCCATTGTGTCCTATTTAGTGTCATATTTTCATTTAATCTAATAAATTAAGATAATTTTTAATACAATAAGCCAAAGTCTTCCTAGGTCTACCTCTGCCTTTCTTAACATAAGTCGAATCTAAAGCATCTACTCTCCTAATCAGATCGTCAGATGGTCTATGTTTAATGTGACCAAACCATCTAAGAGAACTCTTTCTAATTTTGTCCGTCACTGGAGCTAAACCAAACCTATCACAGATATATTCATTTCGCATTCTGTCTCTAAGTGCAAAGCCACTCATCCACCGATTCATTCTCATCTCAGCAACACTTAATTAGTATTATGTTTCTCTTTTAAAGGCTAACATTCAGCACCATAGAGTGGTCTCACCACCATCTTATAAAATTTTCCTTTCAAACTAAGCGGTACTTTTCTTTCACACAAAAGACCCGAATCATTACACCACCTACATTGGGAAAATAAAAAAAAATAATAATAAAATATTACTCTTCCATAGGATAGCTTTTTGAGTTTTTGTAATTTCAAACCTAAAAATAATGATAATAGAATATTTTGAACAAAAGGGGGTTTTCTTCAACAAATTAAGGCAAGCCTTTTTTGCCTTTTGATGATTGAATGTCATTTTAAATGTCTCTTCAATAAAGACCATTCTTTTGCGTTGAGCTAAATAGGAATAAAAAAATTTCCTGCTATTTCCTTTAAGCAAACAGCATATTAATTTATTCTTGGTTTTGTTGCATGCCATTTTCCTTTGCCGCAGCACCCTTCTCTCAACCCCCAAAAAAAAAAAAGAATAATAATAATAATAATAATAAATAAATAAAAAGCATTCAAATGCATGTTATCTTTTTGAAGTGGAGTGCATTTTCTTTACACATTTGGTACTACTTATTATCTTATTTCTAGGAATTTTTTTCTTTCATATTATTTATGAATTTTGTAATATTTATATAGATAAAAGTTTTATTTATATTATCAATGAGTTTTAACTATTTTAACGCTATTTAGTTATATATATTTATATTCTAGTGAGAAATTCCAGAAGTTAGAGATCTTCAGTCCGACTTTCACTGTATATGCATTTATCATATTTCAACTGAAGAATACAATTATTTACTGAATCCTCCTAGAACTATAGAGTCAACTAATAGATTCAAAAAAAGATCATATCATGAACACTGGTGATTCATAAACTAATTGTTTTTCAAATAATAACAGAACACTCCAATAAAACATACTCAACAAAAATGACAATTGGAGCAAACTAATTAATATTGGTAGCAATCGTACTAGAAAAGCAGCAGAATTTGCTTCAATCCTCCCTAATAGAAGTCACTCGGCTACGAGTGATGATGGTCGAAGTCGTAGAAACTATCCAAAATAAAGAATTCTTCAAGAGATTCCTATTGATGAAAACTAGGATTTTCCAGCACAACACTAATAAGTATTTAGTTATCAGCGTGCCCATGAGCATGGTATCGAGGAGTGATGAAATGATCAAAGAATTAATCCAAGCAAGAAAACTAGAGGAGTTATTAGTGTCGGAAGCTAACATCCAGAGACAAGGCAAAGCACTAGCTAACGTTACTAGCGATAAACCTATCGCTACTTGAATATTACATTTCCTTGAATTCTTACTTCCATTTTTGGTGGGGGTGGACCTAAACTCTCACAACATTCAAGCCTAAAATGAATGAAAACAATAGAAGCTAATTTTTTTCAATCTTCCGGATCATTTTTTTTTATTCCTCCGTCAATCGCCTTCATAAATCAGAAGCATAATGATAGAGACTGAGAATTCTATCAACTTCCCCATCATAAAAGTTTTTGAGAAAATAAATATTGCAAATGCTCAACTTACACTTCCAATCCTTTATACGAAAATTTTCAACAAAAGGAATGAAGCTTGTGAAGTCATTTCCTTCCCAGTAAATTCAGAGGAATGAGACGAGCAACATACAATTATGGTTGGCTTATAATTTTAGATGCCCCAACGACTTATAACATCATGTTCAGCAGACATGAAGTTGTATACTTCTTTCCACTTCCTTTACTCATTCATAAGGTCTCTCTCTAATTGTAGGGATTCATGAACTATATGAGAGCCTACGACCTAAAAGGATTTAACAATAAAAATTAATTACTCATGGTAAGCCACACAAAGCACAAACAAATATGAATTTGAAGGAATGAGACTTAAACATAAATAGAAAACTTTAAAACAAGGCTGAACATATGTTTGATAGATGTGCTCAATCTTGAACATCCACCAACATTGCTTGGCTCAATGCATTTACAGCTTTACCATTACTTGCAATTTAATAATAACTTGATAGAATACATATTTGCTAGATGTGAAAAACCACACCCGTGGAACTCCAAGACAAGCAAGGAAGTGGTTTGAACATCTAAAGCAGGTGGGTCCCATCACTAAGGTTCTAGGACAGTCAATAGGAAAGTCCTATGGCTGGATCCTGAATTCTAAGAAGAAGACTAGACCTCTTCAAAAATGAGGTCAATACATGTAAAGTACATTTGCCTTGTATGCTTTGCATGTGACATGTTCAGGTATCTCTTTGAGCACCCATACTTGGAGGTGTCTTCCCCATATACGACGTTGAATGTATGAGAATGAACACTTACACACTTTGGGAGGAGTTGGATCACTTGTAGCCATATATTCTCTATGATGTCGCCGAGGGAGTTGTAGGTATTTCACATTGTGATAAGCATAATTCATGCTTCCTAGCCACTGAAATCATGCGAGGCACAATGCGTGTCCACCTAGGTGTGTGATTCTCACTTGTAAGAATCACATCACTTAGAATATTTGGCACATAACATTTCTGTATGCTTGCCATTTCTATGTCTTATGCTTGATATTTCTGCATGCAATATGTCTGACTATTCTTATATGCCTGTTGGATATCTTGTATGTGTGCTCAGTTAGTGCCTCTCGGGTAAGGTGTAAATCCCTTCCATAGATATCTTTTTACTCAATTCAAACTCATTTGCAGTCGGTTTCTGCTGGTCGTATAGTGCCCCAGGTCCCCAGGCAGGCCTAATTCCTCTTCATAGGTAACCTATCTTACCGGTACATTCCGTTTGTGTGTCATATTGCATGTAGCATCCTTGCACTCATTTGTACGATGTGTGCTCCGTCCCCCTTGGGTACCCGTTGTGATTGTTTTGTGCTTCATTCGAAAAATCACAATGTGAGCCTCTTGCATGATTGTATGTTTGCCCACTCGCATTGATGGCTTATCCTGCTTGTTAGAAGAGTGTCCATTTATTGTTCATGATACTCAAAAGAGCATTGCCTGTGAGGATACCTCAGCGAGTAATGCAAGTTTATATATCACGAGCAACAAATAATATGACGTGCTCAGGATCCAAGGACTCTAAATTATGTCATATGAGTTACAGAACCGCATTTTATGGTCTGCTATTTTAAAGGTAAAAACATGGATAATTTTTGCTATAAAAAGTATTATCCGTCTACTTTGAAATTACGTATGTTAGGGTATATATGAGGCCACCTCTTTTGAATGTCACTTTATTTGTGACGTGGTATAGATCCCTTGGATTTTTAGTACAAAATTAGTGTGACGACACCATCAAAGTCATGCTACAACTGGAGACTTCTCCATGTACACTCAGGTGCTAGTCAGGGCACTTTCTGCTAGATGGTGTGTTAGGCTAGGACTAGGATGCTAAGTAATCTTTTGATATCTGGCTATTGTTCTTTGCTAGTTTGATTACCTTAGCCAGGAATCGTTCTTGCTTTATGCTCTTGGTGTGCTTGTGTGGTTGATATGCATTATAGCGTGTTAGGGCATTCATCTGCAAGGAGTTGTCTCAATATATACACTCACACATAGGTATCTAGGGGGCATGTAAAGATTTACATGCTGATTTTTGCTTACAGGTGTTGCTCTCCCCCAGGTCGAGTCCTTTCCTTAATTTTCCTATGTAACTTTTAGAGTCCTTAGGAGAGTCCTGTAGCAGAAATAAGATACGGACACGACTTCTATGATGTTTTAGCACAAGAACCATGTGGCGAGGGACCAGGAGCAGCAACTTGTGTCTCGTATCTTAATTCTGCATTTGATATTGATGTATAGAATTAGGACTGAGCATGTATGCGGAGTCTGATCGCTCTTTTCCTTTAAGGGATATGTGGCCGACCTAGCAGCACCAACCTCTTATTATTTTGGTTTAGCTTGTTTTTTCTGTCTTATTGCATGCTTAAATGCTTGAAATGAATTTTACTGTTTCTTTCTGTGGTTTGTCTGGGAATCACGAATGCAATATAGCCAATTTAGGATTTAAAATTCTAAATTTACTACAAAATCCTAATAAAACATTCAAGATAACGAAAATTTAGGATTAAAATATTCAGGACTTTAAAATTTGCACATTTATTTTCTTGCATGGCCTTTAGGCAAACTTTTAAATGGGCTGCAAGCATGAATATATCCCAATTCATAATTAATAGGGCCACTACACTTAGGACCGTGGTAGAGATCTGCAGTCATATTTGCATGTTCCGAAGAGAAGCCCCCGAGCTTCCTCAACCAGACTAACCCAACATAGATTTCTACTTAGATAGTTATCTATTGAGCTTAGGGTGTTAGAGAGTGTCCTGACCAAGACAGGGTGTGACCCACAATTTTATATTATGATATTTTTAATTTAATTGCAACGACGCCAAAAACTTGACCCCGCTATATTATATGTATAGAATTATAATTATTTATGTTGTGGATGCTACGCAAGTATACGCATCGTATCAAGTAATACGGGGCTCTAGTGGAGTCCTCGGTTATCGATCCCACGGGGAAAGAGAAAATTAAATAACAACTAATTTTAAAATAATAATAATAATAAAACTAGTATACGAAAATTTGGAATTCTAAATTTAAGCGCAATAAAGTAAACTAAGTATTCTAATCGGGTAACTTAACTAAGTAAAGAATTAATACGTATTAAAAGTGCGGGAAATTAAACTAAATAAGTCTTAACTATTTAGAAAAAGTATCTTTCCCCTTGTTTAGAAATTTAAGTGATTGATGAATTTAAATAGATAATTTTAAGGTATTGTGACAAATAGGAGCATTCCTATTTTTTACCCTTTAGTTCAGGTGTAAAGAATATTGACTAATCCTATGTTTGATTGCGAATCTGCATTAGGCTTGGGAGGATACCGATCGCCACTTCGTAGCTCCCACGTTCCCCTCGCCCGAGGCTAACATCTACACTTCAGCTCTCGAACAATAGGACCGAATTGAAAATTTTAGTCGTCACACTAAAATGCTCGATTCTACGCCCAGTGATATTACTTCCCTATTTATTTGCACCTTCCTTCCAAGGCTTTTGAATTCCCGAATATCGGATGTAATTTTTACTATAGTTGTAAATCAACACATTTTAACAAATCAAATGGCCGATTTGAAAAGTAAATTAAGTTTTAAGTAAAAATTATCACAATTTATTAATATATAAAAGTATCTCTATTTAAATTTCATCAAGTCACTTAATTTCATAAACGAGGAGAAAGACTAAATAAACTACTCGAATGCATGGGAACTAAACTAAGCATGGATTTCATTTAAAGTTAAAAACAATAAATACAAATACTTATCTTGATTTATCCCGAGCGGACTCCTCGTAGTTCCTTTGACTCTTCCTTCCAGTACAGCACGACTCACTAATTAATCACTAAACTCACTAAAGACTCACTAAAGACACTCAACTGCACACAAAACTAGACAAAAGACTAAAAAATTGCACACAACACAAAAAAATAACACCCAAAAGACTGATTTTCGGCCTCTATATATAGAGGTAAGCAAAGGTCCAAGAGGTGTGTAAGCATCTCTTCAAAAAGTGTCCATGTTCAATGTATCTGTGCCATTTGAACTAGCTCGCCGTCGGCGACGAACTACCTCGCTGTCGGTGAGGCTTCTAGAAGATCTTCAAACCGCGCTATCTCGGCTGTCGGCGGGCTCGGGCTCGCTGTCGGCCGAGGCGATCTATAATCCTTCGAAATGTCTCCTCGTAACCTCGCGGTCGGCGGGCTCGATCTCGCCGTCGGCGACTCGAGCATAAATTGCATTATTTTCTTCCTTTTGCTCCAAATCCGCTCCTTTTTATGATTTTTGCTTTTATCACCTAAATTCTCCATTCCTGCAATAAAATAAAGAAAATACCCTTCTTTAAAGTGCAATTTCATCAAAAATAGGTATGAATTTCTTAATAATTTTTTCAGTGATCAAAATCCCCCAAACTTACTTATTACTTGTCCTCGAGTAATTTTAGTACTTACATAAAAATAATGATTTCTATAGTAAGATTTTTCAATTCAAATAAACTATGAATTAGATTAATTAATATCATAATAAAGTTAAAATAAAAAAATAATTCATGTAATTTAATTAATCTTATAGAAATAAATTATTTAGTTATCAGGTCTAAGATTTCTAGCTTACTATTCATTTCGAGAATGACTATATTTAAAAGAATAATTACTTAAGATATTCATATGATAAGAAATTCAAGAAAATACTATTAGGTAAAATTCTAATCCATAAACATAAGTTTGGAAATATCTAAGTTTTTCCCTTTAGGTTAATTCGAATGAAGCCGATTTTTGATAAGACATCTCCTCAAGCTTCTCCTCATTTTTCTTTTTCTTTTTCTTTTTCTTTTTCTCCTTTTTTTTAATGAGGATTACTATATCTGGAGAGCCTGTTAATAATTTTGAACTTCATTTTCATCTTCCTAAATTTGAAACTTAGAAATATTTCTTAGCTTATATATACTTCATAGTTTTTACTTCATTGATTTTCAATCTTTTCTTTTTCACTTGAATACTTTAGAATTTTAATTTTAGAATATAGTTTTCCTTACTAAAAATATTTTACTATATTCTTATTCCCTTTAACCAAATATTTTTATTCTATTTAATTAATTAAAGCACTAGAAATATTTCATTTAACCTTTTTATAATAATTAAATAAAATAATTCATATTAATTAAATTGAAAATTTTGCTATAAAAATCATTTTATAATAATTTGAAAATAGAAATTGAGAACAAGTTAATAACTAAATTTGTATTTTACTCCCCCCCAAACTTAAATTTTTATATCTACTCTAAATAATGAAAAAGGGAAAATAAATAAATCATACCTTTGAAGTTTAGGTATTTCTTTTTTCTTTGAAATTTTTGCAGGCTTTTTCATTTTTCATTGAACCGTATCTTGTTAGTATTCTCCATATATATATAACAATTTAAAGAAAATGCGAGGATAAAATCTAAGATAAGTATTAAATATAACAATTAAAATTAACTCTACACTACACATATGAATTACTAACATATTAAAAACATTGAACTAACAGATTAACAATTTTACAACTTAAAACAATACATAATAAAATAAAAACATATTAAAGAAAACTAACATCCTATTTAACATAAAAACAAATGCAATTAACTAACACAAAAACAATAACTAAACTATTATCACAATTCAAGCAAATAATCTAACAAACATCCAATGTCTCAAAACATAAAGTACTGAATATTACAAACATATAAAAGTTTCCAAAATAACTTAACATCAAACAAACAAAACAAATAAAGTCCTAATCTTCTATATTGAATTCCCAAACTATATTATCATCCTTGATTTGCCTTATATTATATTTCCGATCACATCATTTATTAATTTAATATGAAGATTAGCTACTTATACACAAACAAATTCACACAACACAACAAATTAACTTTAATATTGAAATCCATGAGATATACAAACTAACATAATCTTAGACTCTATAATCAAACTTCGAACTTCAATCCTTACTACTAATCAGACATCGCAAACCAATCCACGACACACTAAATGCCGATACAAAACTATGACGCATATCTCAATTAGGTTTGAGATATTCAAATCATCACTCCACACATAATAAAATCTAAATCAAATCAAATAACATCAATACAAACATAATATGGAAATCTTTACTACTACTCTTCAATGTCAGAATCTTCATCTTCTCTGATATTTCCGATATGACGATGATGCACAACTCATCATAATGGTTTGAATATGTGATGATTCTTAATAATAATTGAGTAGTAAAGTTTCAATAATATAGACTAACTATTAAGATACAATAAAAATAGATGACTAATATGGGTTGCCTCCCATAAAGCGCTTGGTTTAACGTCGTCAGCCCGACCTAATTTCAATTATTAATCGAGTCGACTAAGCATTAAAACCTCTTTATAGTTAGGTCTTATACCTTCGAAATATGGTTTTAATCTATGTCCATTAACTTTAAATTTATGTCCAATTTTTGGATCTTCGATTTCTATAGTTCCGTATGAAAATATTTGAGTTTTGGTGAAAGGTCCTAACCATCGAGACTTGATTTTCCGGGAAATAATTTCAATCTAGTATTATATAACAAAACTTCCTGTCCCGGTTCAAAATTTCTACGATTAATCTTCCGATCATGCCATAATTTCATCTTTTCTTTATAAATCCGATCATTATCATATGATTCATTTCTTAATTCTTCCAATTCATTTAATTACGACAATCACTTCTCACTAGACTTCCTTCATATTATAATTAAATTCTTTAATCGCCCAATATGCTTTATGTTCTAATTCAATCTGGTAAGTGGCATGCTTTTCCATATATAAGCCTTGTAAGGAGTCATTCCAATCGGAGTTTTATAAGCAGATCCTATAAGCCCATAATGCGATTATCTAATCTAATGAACCGATCTAACCTATTTGGGTTTACGGATTTTTCTAAAATACGTTTAATCTCACGATTAGATACTTGACTAATCCATCTGGTACGTGGATGATAAGCAGTGGATATCTTATGAGTAATATTGTACTTTTCTACTAGTTTGTGAATGTATTTATTTCTAAAATGAGTTCCTCCGTCAGTGATAATCACTCTCGGCATTCCAAATCTAGTAAAAATATTTTTCATCATAAATTTTGAAACACTCTTAGCATCACACCTAGGTAAAGCTTGTGCCTATATCCATTTGGAAACATAATCAACAGCTACTAATATATATGAGTTTCCAAACGAAGGAATAAAAGGTCCCATAAAATCTAATCCCCAATCATCAAAAATTTCAACTTCTAATATAAAGTTTAGAGGCATTTCGTTTCTTCTAGATATATTTCCTACTCTTTGACATTTATCGCAAGTTTTAATATATCCGTATACATCTCTAAATAGAGTAGGCCGAGTAAAATCCGGATTGTAGAATCTTATAAGCGAGTTTTATCGATCCGAAATGTCCTCCAAAATCGAATCATGACATTTTTGAATAATTGGTTCAGTTTCTTCATAAGGTACACATCTTCTAATAATTAAATCCTTACATTGCTTATATAAATATGGTTCATCCCAAAAATAGGTTTTTGTATCATGGATGAATTTTTTCTGTTGTTGTAAAGTTAGCATAGGTGGTAAAATATTACTAACTATATAATTTACTATATCATCATACCATGGTATTTTCCACTCATTGATATTATATAGTTGTTCATCGGAAAAGCGTATATAATTTCATTTTCAATATCGAGATAATTCATGATTTTCTAATCTTGATAAATGATCCGCAATTTGATTATCGGATCCTTTCTTATTAACGATCTCAAAATCGAATTCTTGCATTAATAGCATCCATCTAATTAATCTTGGTTTGGAATCTTTCTTTTGCATTAAATATTTGATAGCGAGAATGATCGGTATGCACGATACATTTTGTTCCAATCGGATAAGGTCTAAATTTATTAAAACCATATACTACCGCTAATAATTCTCTTTCACGTAATCGTATAATTTATTTCGAGCATTATTTAGAGTTTTACTTAGCATAGTATATAACTTTAAAAATCTTTTCATATCTTTGCCCTGAAGCTGCTCCTACGAGCATAATCACTAGCATCACACATAAGCTCAAATGGTTTCTCCCGAGTTAGGTGAAACTATTATAAGTCTTGTAATTAATTTTTCTTTTAATAGTTCAAAAGCATTCGGGCATTCGATTGTAAATTCAAATTTCTTGTCCTTTTCGAGAAGTTGGCATAGAGGTTTAGTAATTTTTGAAAAATCTTTTATATAGCGTCCGTAGAATCCAGAGCATGTCCAAGAAAACTTCTTACCCCTTTTACCGTAGTTGGAGGTGGTAATTTAGCTATAACTTGAATTTTTGCGAGGTCCACTTCCATGCCTTTTTCCGAAATTTTATGCCCTAATACAATGCCGCCCGCAACCATAAATTGACATTTCTCCCAATTTAGAACTAAAATTGTTTTCTCACATACTTCTAATACTTTTTCAAGATGAGTTAAGCATGTGTCAAATGATGTTCCAAATACGGAGAAATCATCCATAAATACTTCTATTCCATTGTCGATTAACTTACTAAATATAGACATCCTACATCTCCGGAATGTTCTTTGGTGCATTACATAATCCAAAGGCATTCTTCGAAAAGCGAAAGTTCCATAAGGACTAGTAAATGTAGTTTTCTCTTGATCCTCGGGAGCAATTTGTATTTGATGATAACCGGTGTATCCATCTAGAAAACAAAAATACTTATGTCCGGCTAATCTATCTAACATCCGGTGCTAGAAATGGTAAAGGGAAGTGATCTTTCCTGGTGGCGGTATTTAATTTCCTATAATCAATACATATATGCCAACTAGTAACTTGTCTTATAGGAATAAGATCGTTATTTTCATTGGCGATGACGGTCACTCCTTCCTTCTTAGGAACACGGTGAATTGGGCTTACCCAAGCACTCGTCGAAATAGGATATATAATACCATTATCTAACCATTTTAAAATTTCTTTCTTAACTACTTCTTTCATTATCGGGTTTAATCTCCTTTGGGGATCCGCTTTAGGTTTATGTTCATCATCTAAAATAATTCTATGCATACGGATTGAAGGACTAATTCCTTTAATATCTGCTAAAGTCCAACCAAAAGTTTTCTTATATTTTTTTAAAGTTTCTAAAAGTTTTTGTTCTTGAGATTTGTTTAATGCGGATGAAATAATAATCGGTAAAGTTGAAGAATTACCTAAATAAGCATATTTCAAATGATCGAGTAATATTTTTAGCTCAAGTTCAGGAGGTTTAATAATTGATGGAACTATATTCTAGTCAGTGTTTTCTGTATTATCCAAAAATTCAAATCTTTCCTGAATATAATCTAGTTCTTCATTATTATCTTCAATTAATTCAGTGTTTTTTTTCTAATTTATCTTCGTAATATTCCTTAAAATGTTCGCGTTGTAAATGTTCAAGTATTTCCATCTGAAAACATTCATCATCTTTTTCTAGCGCAGGATATTTCATTGATTTTGCGATATTAAATGTAACTTTTCGGTCATTTACTCTCATAGTTAATTCTCCTTTCGAACATCAATCATAGCTTTTCCGAGTAGCTAAAAATGGTCTTCCTAAAATGATAGGAATTTCTTTATCTTCCTCCATATCTAAAACAATAAAATCTACTTAGGAAGATAAATTTATCCACTTTTACTAACACATCTTCAATAACTCCCTTAGGATAGGTAACCGAACGATCGACTAATTGAAGGGTTATCGAAGTAGGTGTAATTTTTCCTAATCCTAATCTCTTAAAAATTGATAGAGGCATTAGATTGATGCTTGCTCCTAAGTCACACAAAGCTTTTCCATAAAAATTTTCTCCTATAGCGCGAGGTATAGTGAAACTACCAGGATCTTTCAATTTTTCAGAAGCTTCTTCTGAATAATAGCACTACACTCTTCACTAAGTGCGATTGTTTCATTATCAGTGAATTTTCTTTTCTTATTTAGAATATCTTTCATAAATTTTACATAATTTGGCATCTGATCTAAAGCTTCGACAAAAGGTATATTGATTGTTAATTTCTTTAATATTTCAAGGAATTTAGCAAATTGTTTATCTTTTTTATGTTGAGCTAGTCGTTGAGGAAATGGTGGTGGAGGTTTTTCAACGAAATTTTCATAGGTATTAAAGGATGTTCTAAGTTTAAATCTTGTTGAATTGTTTCCTTTTCAATTTCCACTTCCTCTTTTTGGCTTTCAAGTTCTTTTTGAATTTGAGGTTCTAATTCTTTTCCACTCCTTAGTTGTATTGCTTTAATTTGTTCTTTTCCTTGATCTTTAGGATTTATTTCCACATTACTAGGAAAAGTTCCATGTATTCTATTATTTAGCGCGAGTAATAATATGTCCAAGTTGAGTTTCGATATTTTTAATAGATGTTCCTTGAATTTGTAATTGATTTCCTTGAATTTGTAGTTGATTTCCTTGATTTTGTAGTTGATGACTCATATTCAAAATTAATTCATCCATAGATAATTTCTTATCTTTGAATTGAGGGTTATTGTTATTAAATCCAGGTAGGTAATTAGGTTTATAGTTTGGATTTGCTTGATTAGGTTGATCAATCCATTGTTGATTAGATGTGTTATTCCAATTAAAATTTGGATGAGTTTTCCAACCAGGATTATAATAGTTTGAATAAGGGTTATTAGTTCTATTATTAATAGCATTTAAAGTTTCATAATTAGATTGAAATTCTATAATTTGTCCAGATGAGTTTTCTTCTAAAGTAGGAGAGTAGTTCATTCCAAAATTATCTAATTTCTTAGATATAGCAACAATTTGAGAAGCTAACATAGATATTGCATCGTTTTCATGAATGCTGGCTATCTTTTTCGGATTTATTCTATCGACGAGGCCATTGGAAATTATTTGTTGCCATTTCTTCGATTAGTGCATAAGCTTCATTAAATGGTTTAGACGATAATGAACCTCCAATGAAGACATCGATGATTGATCTTAAAGATCCTACTAATCCATTATAAAAGGTTTGAATAATCGATCGATACGGTAGCGCATGATGTGGGCATTTCCTAAGAAGTTCTTTAAATCTCTCCCGAAGCTTCATATATTGATTCTCCATCTAACGAGACAAAAAGAAGTTATATCATTTCTAAACTTAGCGAGTTTTAGATGGTGGAAAATATTTGGATAGAAATTTTTATGATAATTCTCTCCAAGTTTTAATAGATCCAGGTGCTAACGAATTCAACCACATTTTAGCCTTATCCCTTAATGAAAAAGGAAAAAGTTTAAGTCTTATAGCATCGTCAGATACTCCTTGATATTTAAAAGTGGCACAAAGTTCTGAAAACTAGCGAAGATGTAAGTTAGGATCTTCGATAGAGTGAACCACTAAATTGATTGTTTTGTACCATTTGGATAATTGCGGGTTTAAGTTCAAATGAATTAGCAGTTACATCAGGGTTTTGAATAGTTAAATGAATTTCATCTGATGTAGGGTTGGCATAATCTCTTAATGGTCTTTGTTGGTTCATATTTTGATTTTCAGGAATATTTGTCATTTGTGTTAAATTTATAATTTGTTTCTTTTGTTTTCTAATTCTTTTAATTGTACGCTCTAATTCGGAATCGTAAGGTATTAAATTTTCGTTTCCAAATTTGCGCATACAATTTTTGAATAGATATTAATTTATTTATTATGATTATTTTAAAATAGATCCGTTACTCTAAGTAAATTTTTCTTACTTTCCAGCAACTGGCGCCAAAAACTTGACCCAAAATTTTATATTATGATATTTTTAATTTAATTGCAACGATGCCAAAAACTTGACCCCGCTATATTATATGTATAGAATTGTAATTATTTTTGTTGTGGATGCTACGCAAGTATACGTATCGTATCAAGTAATATAAGGCACTAGTGGAGTCCTGGTTATCGATCCCACGAGGAAAGAGAAAATTAAATAACAACTAATTTTAAAATAATAATAATAATAAAACTAGTATACGAAAATTTGGAATTCTAAATTTAAGCGCAATAAAGTAAACTAAGTATTCTAATCAGGTAACTTAACTAAGTAGAGAATTAATACGTATTAAAAGTGCAAAAAATTAAACTAAATAAGTCTTAACTATTTAGAAAAAGTATCTTTCCCTTGTTTAGAAATTTAAGTGATTGATGAATTTAAATAGATAATTTTAAGGTATTGTGACAAATAGGAGCATTCCTATTCTTTACCCTTTGGTCCAGTGTAAAGAATATTGACTAATCCTATGTTTGATTACTAAATCGCGGCTAGAATTTGGGAGGATACCGATCGCCACTTCGTAGCTCCCACGTTCCCTCGCTCGAGGGCTAACATCTACACTTCAGCTCTCGAACAATAGGACCGAATTGAAAATTTTAGTACGTCACACTAAAATGCTCAATTCTACGCCCAGATGATATTATTTCCCTATTTATTTGTACCTTCCTTCCAAAGCTTTTGAATTCCCGAATATCGGATGTAATTTTTACTTTAGTTGTAAATCAACACATTTTAACAAATCAAATGGCCAGTTTGAAAAGTAAATTAAGTTTTAAGTAAAAATTATCACAATTTATTAATATATAAAAGTATCTCTATTTAAATTTCATCAAGTCACTTAATTTCATAAACGAGGAGAAAATTAAATAAACTACTCGTAATGCATGGGAACTAAACTAAGCATGGATTTCATTTAAAGTTAAAAATAATAAATACAAATACTTATCTTGATTTATCCCAGACGGACTCCTCGTAGTTCCTTTGACTCTTCCTTCCAGTACAACACGACTCACTAATTACTCACTAAACTCACTAAAGACTCACTAAAGACACTCAACTGCACACAAAACTAGACAAAAGACTAAAAGATTGCACACAACACAAAAAAATAACACACAAAAGACTGATTTTCGGCCTCTATATATAGAGGTAAGCAAAGGTCCAAGAGGTGTGTAAGCATCTCTTAAAAAAGTGTCCAGGTTCAATGTATCTGTGCCATTTGAACTAGCTCACCGTCGGCGACGAACTACCTCGTCATTGTCGGCGAGGCTTCTAGAAGATCTTCAAATCGCGCTATCTCGGCTGTCGGCGGGCTCGGGCTCGGCTGTCGGCCGAGACGGTTATAAATCCTTCGAAATGTCTCCTCGTAACCTCGCCGTCGGCGGCTCGATCTCGCCGTCGGCGACTCGAGCACAAATTGCATTATTTTCTTCCTTTTTGCTCCAAATCCGCTCCTTTTTATGATTTTTGATTTTATCACCTAAATTCTTCATTCCTGCAATAAAATAAAGAAAATACCCTTCTTTAAAGTGAAATTTCATCAAAAATAGGTATGAATTTCTTAATAAATTTTTCAGTGATCAGGGTGTAAGTCCTTTGTGGAAAGCATTTACAACTTTGTTGCTGGACCTCTTCTTTCCTTTATTTCATGCGACATCCTCGCCACTTCGGCAGGTGTAAGTTCCACCTCTTGAAGCTCCACCTTGTAGGTTATAGGACTAGAGTTTCTTTGTTTTGATTTTAGGGCTACCGAGGACCCTCGTGAATGACACAATTTACGAATTGCTGTCTGGGGATCTCTGTAGATGTTGGGTCGACTACCTCTACAACTGAGTAGATTTAGGATCCTAGTAGCTTAGGATGACGAGCCAGTGGTACCCCGATCCCTAACTTTAAATTTTAGGATTACTCCACCCTTCCTCTTGCTGAGCCCCTTTGAGCACTCTCACTCCGTTGACTTCGTTGATATCATCTTAAAGACCATATTACCAATGAGTTACCACCCACCCTTTTTTTTACGGTGATTCACCCTCTGCGCTTATGTCCCGGTGAGCTCTGACTATATAAATATCCCTGTTGAGATGATTTTGGTTATTTTGTAGGTTTTGAGGCCGACGAGCCGCTACCCATTTGGGATGTGAGAAACTTACTCTCTCTTAGAAGCTTAGCAAGAGCTTTGAAGCATCATAACATTCCCATATGAAATAACCATCTCGTGATGGCCTATTCTCCAGATTCATGATAAGATAAACAAAATAACTTGTATTGAGAGTATTCCGAGATATCTCCCAAGATGTAATTAACCAGATGGATACTTTCCTCTGGGAGACTCTTGTCCCTAGAACAAAAATTTTCTTTTTGGTTATCTGGTTATGTGTGGCTTATGTAGGGATTCTCTTCGTGGATGTTGTGTTTTGATGTACTTCGGTCAGATTTTGTTCGAACGTATACTCGTGACCCATCACATTAGGATTAGCCATATATAATCCTTCAATTTGTTTCTTTTTATTTGTTTGCCAATATTTATCGTATCTCCTTTCTATTTTATTCCTCTCATCTTCGAATCACTGATATGATTTGGGAGGGAAATTTATTCGAATAAGAGAATTATACGACATATAAATAGACAAGCTAGTGACTCTGAGTCTTTAAAAAGAGCCGATAAAACACATATATTCCATATAATTCATATGTATTACATTTCAAGACCTAAACTTCAATTTTTATATTCGTTCAGCTAATTTCTTATGTATTACAGTTCTAACAGCCAAACTTTAATTTTTTGCATAGAAACTACACAATTCTTATGTGTTACATACCTAACATCCAAACTTTAATTTTTTGCATAGAAACTACACAATTCTTATTACATAGAAAAAAAACAATGGGGAGATCCAAAGAGGATAGGAAAAGTTTACCTGAGCCTGAAGTGGAAGAAGACTCATCGGAGAAGCTTTCATTGGTGAAAACTCCCTCTCAAGGAGAATGCTCCGTGGAGAAAGCCAATCGTCGGAGCAAAAGCTATGGAACTGTGAAGGGCACGAATAAGGCTCGGCTCGCAGGATTAGAATTTTAGAGCATCAACATCGGATTTACTTTGGACTATTCTGAAAAAAAAAATAATTAGTGTTGGAAATGCCGTCTGACTGCTCGACTCTATTAACTAAAAATGTTAGGTTGACAATTTGTCGATGCTAAATTTGACGCATAATGTTTATGTTGACAAAATCGGAGGTGCTATAAGTCGACGAAAACAGTTTGTTTCGAAATTATTCGGCACACAAGTCATCCCTAAACTTTTATGATGATAACAGACGCAAATTCGACTCTAAAGGTTGCGTCAAAATATTTCCGACACTATATATGTAGCTAATTAATTAATTAATTTTCTGCGGTGTTTATTTGGCTACGGCTCGATTAAAAGTTCATGCCTTACTGCAATTATGGTTCATATATCGCCAAAAAAAGATTAACAAGCATTAACTTTTATATATCTATATATATATATATATATATATATATATATATATATATATATATATATATATTAAACACTCGGTCAAACACAGACGAAGTATTCAACTATAAAGTTTTACTTTACGTTATATTTTGAAGACCTTAAAAAGTTCAAATACTTGAATCTAAATGACCCCACAGTGCAAATATTGTTAACATTCACCTGCCCACCAACAATTTAACACTATTATATAGGGGTGTAAACGAACCAAACACGAACGAACATAGCTAATGTTTGTGTTTGAAATGTTTGAACGCATCACTGTTCCTGTTTGGTTCGTTTAACAAACCGAACGAAAAAACATTGTTCGTGTTCGTCTCGTTTGCTTATCGAACGAATCGAACACGAACTTCCTAGTGAACCGAACACGAACTGTTCACGAACAATGAGCTTTTTTGACAACTCTAGCTTTGATAGCATACTTCCTCAAAATGAAGCAAATTGATCAGGTGTTCCGTACACATCAGGTAATCCATACTTCATCAAAATGAAACAAACCGAATAAGGCGATTAGGGTTTTATTTAGGTTTTTATTTTAATATATAGTATAGTATATTAATTCTAATATTATAATATCTATATTAATATAATTAATATTATAATATTATTATTGTTATTAATAATTTATCATATATTATAATTTAAAGAAGTTTAATTATTTAAAATATGATAAATTTTTATAATATATAATTATTTTTAAAATATCATAAATTTTTATATAATTATTTTAAATTATTTTATATTTCGAACATAACAAACCGAACACGAACGAACACATCGTTGTTCGTGTTTAGTTCGTTTAACAAACCGAACGAAAAAAATTGTTCGTGTTCGTCTCGTTTGCTTATCGAACGAATCGAACACGAACTTCTTGATGAATCGAACACGAACTGTTTGCGAACAACGAGCTTTTTTGACAGCCCTACTATTATATCTATATATATTATATTTTAAAAAAGAATGACAGGAGGTTATTATATGAGCCCTCAACCATCCTCAGGTGTCTAACTATTCGATGACCGCTATCACTACCAGCCCAGCCAGAGGGGGATTCGAACCCATGACCTGAGAGAACTTACGATATTTAAGGAAGCTGCTCTACTTATAGGTCACGGCTAGCGGCACACACACACACATATATATAGATAGACACACATACGTTGAAATTTTTGAATTTTTTTTATCATAACGAGAAACATAAACTTTGTATTATCTATTGGGCCCACATAACAAGCTTTATAAGTTTAAAATGATCACTAATTGTAAATCTTGTTATGTTGCTTAGTGTTCTAATTTCCAAGCCTCATTGTGGAAGAGGCAACACAATAAAGTTTACATTTTTTTTATGGAGATCTCTATAGGATTTGGCTTTTAATATAAGAAGATGGAAACTTTTCAATATAATTATTATAGTAAACTCTTATTCTTTCATGAAGGTTGGACAAATAGCTCATCTTTGCTAGAATTTGTTGGACCATTAAGTTTTTAATCCTATTGTTTCTATTAGCAATCTTTTGACTAACAATGGCTAGAGATCAGGTATTTCTAATGTTGCGTCTAACGACAATTGCTTGAGCATTGCTTTGAGAAATAACATCATTGCTAACGAGAAATATTTATGTACGTCGTATGCATGTATTTCTGCGTGCGTATGACCTAGAATAAGCTCCCAATAACCCGTTTATTGGGGAGTTATTGGGGTATAAACTCCAATAACCTCCAAATAACCCCCCAATAACCTACCAATACCTTCTGCAGTTCACCTTTCTTATTTTTGGGTGTTATTCGGGGGGTTTGTTAAGTTATTGGGGGTATTAACCCCCATAACACCGACATAACCCCACAATACCCTTCGAATAACCTTCGCACGCACGCTGAACTGCGTGTGTACAATGTACGTAAATATTTCTCCTTGCTAACAACCTTTCTTGTATTTGGAAAAGAAAAATTACTCCTATAAAAATACTAAAACTTAGGGTCTGTTTGGGGCAGCTGCAGCTTATCCAGCTTCTGCGATAAGCAACTTATCCTGATAATCTGCTGATGAGCAGCTGATCCAGATAAACTGTCTGGCTGTTTGGTTTGGGCTTATGGAAAACAGCTGATCCTGAAAAATTGACCATTCTACCCCTGTTATGAATAAGCTGTTTAGTTGTTTGGTTAGTGCGTTTTGTAAACAATTTATTTGCAAAAAAAATTTTAATTAAAATGAATAATATGTGCAGCACTCGATATAAACAGCTTTCAACCCCATTATTAGCCAAATTCAATAGTTGTTAAATCTCATCACTCACAGGATTTATTACACATTTACCTATCAGGCTGTCACAAATTTTAATTACTTCAATAAACAAATAACTAAACAGATGCTAAGCATTTAGCAAGTTTTTAATTTCACCACGGTTAATTTCAATTTCACAGCCATCATTGCGGGAGCCATCTTCGCGGGAGTAGGGAGTTCGCGGGAGGCATCTTCGTGGGAGCAGCGAGCCTTCTTCGCAGGAGTTCGCGGGAGCAGGAGCCATCATTCGCTCGTCGCGGGAGCTCCAGTCTTCTTCGCGGGAGTTCGCGGGAGCAGGAGCCATCGTTGCTCGTCGCGGGAGTTCGCGGGAGTAGGATCCATCATCGCTCGTCGCGGGAGCTCCAGTCTTCTTCGCGGGAGTTCGCGGGAGCAGAGCCATTGTCGCTCGTCACGGGAGCAACCATCGTCGCATTCGCCGAAGCCATCTACGAGGGTTTCTGCGCGGAAGGTAAATAGGGAAGACGGGGAAGACGACGGGGTATCGCAGTAATTAGACGAAAAAACGCGATGTAAGAAGCCGACCGCGGGGCTCCAATCATGTTCGGCTTTCAGCACAAAATAAAAACGGAGTTTTTAAATAAGCTGTCCAGAAGTGCTATCCAAACAGTACGGCTGCATTTTTGAAAATGCCGCCACACTTATAAGCTCTCCCAAACGGAGCCTTAGTCTTTTATTATTTTAATGCAAAATGGAGTTATTTGGTTAAAAGACGGTTTTTGAAATATGCTTGCTCTTCTTAAAGCTCTAGTTAATATTTTAAAAACTATTGTTCTTTTAAGAGATGAATTTATTCTTCTTAAATTTTTATTCTGCATAATTGAAGTTATGTATCTCATTCTCATTATTTCATTCACTCTTTCTTCTCATTTGTCTCATTGAAGACTGCATCTCATATGATTATTTATTCAGATGGGTTGTTCCTTTCTTTAGGTCTTGTCGCTTTTTATAGTATTGTCAGACGTATATTACATGTTATTGGATTAAGTCAGATTCAAAAATAAAATTTTATATGAATGTATAACTTTCAATATCATATATCGAGTTGATTTCAAGCCTAATAAAATATTTATAATAATTTAGCTAATTTTAATTTTCTTTTTTAAATAATTAATCAACGTAAGACCATCCAAAAATTTAATAATATTTAAGACAACCAAAGAGATGGAATGTAGCCAATGCTTGTGGATGCCACCATTTGTATTTAGTAGGGGTGGCATTGACACATTCCTTTCAAGCTTCTATTCTATTTTCTTCTCAATTAATAATTTGATAATCTATATTGTCATCCTTGATGTTGATTTTTTGATTGCCCAAAAGACAAGCACTTACTTTTGCTGAACTATTCATTCATTGAATTTATAAATATTGGAACTTTACAATTAGGTGATGATTATGAATGTTCAAATATTTTGAAATTTGATAGCATTAAAATGTTGCATTTCTGAAGACCTTGTAACATGCCACAATCATAAGGTTTATTAATAGCACAAATTAATGCCTCTAACAAAAATATGAATGTAAATTCTCTCATTTATAATTTATATTTTTTTATTATTGCATGAAACACCCTTCATTAGAAAATTAAAACAACAACAACAAAGCCTTGATCCCACTAAGTGGGGTAGGCTACATGAATTCCTTTTTTCCATTGCATCCTATTTAGTGTCAGATTTTCATTTAATTCTAATAAAGTAAGATCATTTTTATACAATAAGCCCATGTCTTCCTAGGTCTACCTCTGCCTTTCTTAACGTAAGTCGAATCTAAAACATCTACTCTCCTAATCAGATCATCAGATTGTATAGTTTAGTGTGACCAAACCATCTAAGACAACTCTCTCTAATTTTGTCCGTCACTGGAGCTAAACCAACCTTATCACAGATATATTCATTTCGCATTCTGTCTCTAAGTGTAAAGCCACTCATCCACCCAATCATTCTCATCTCAGCAACACTTAACTTAGTATTATGCTTCTCTTTTAAAGGCCAACATTCAGCCCCATAGAGCATTGCAGGTCTCACCATCATCTTATAAAATTTTCCTTTTAGGCTAAGCGATACTTTTCTATCACACAAAAGGCCCGAATTATTCCTCCACCTCCATTGGAAAATAAAAAAAATAAATAAAAAAATATATTACTCTTCCATAGGATAGCTTTTTGAGTTTTTGTAATTTCAAACCTAAAAATAATGATAATAGAATATTTTGAACGAAAGGGGGTTTTCTTCAACAAATTAAGGCAAGCCTTTTTTGCCTTTTGATGATTGAATGTCATTTTAAATGTCTCTTCAATAAAGACCATTCTTTTGCGTTGAGCTAAATAGGAATAAAAAAATTTCCTGCTATTTCCTTTAATCAAACAGCATATTAATTTATTCTTGGTTTTGTTGCATGCCATTTTCCTTGCCGCAGCACCCAAAAAAAAAAATAAAATAAAATAAAAAGCAGTCAAATGCATGTTATCTTTTTGAAGTGGAGTACATTTTCTTTACACATTTGGTACTACTTATTATCATATTTCTAGGAATTTTTTTCTTTCATATTATTTATGATTTTTGTAATATTTATATAGATAAAAGTTTTATTTATATTATCAACGAGTTTTAACTATTTTAACGCTATTTAGTTAGAGATCTTCAGTCCCACTATCACTGTATATGCATCTGTCTTCCAAAAGCTAAAAAACGTCAGCCGATCTTCTAGAACTGGCAAGTGACCATATTTCAACTGAAGAATACAATTATTTACTGAATCCTCCTAAAACTATAGAGTCCAATGATAGATTCCAAAAATGATCATATCATGAACACCGGTGATCCATAAACTAATTTTCTTTTCAATCAGAACACTCCAATAAAACATACTCAACAATAACAACAACTGGAGCAAGCTAATCAATATTGGTAGCAATCATACTAGAAAAGCAGCATAACTTGCTTCAATCCTCCCTAATAGAAGTCAGTTGGCTACGAGTGATGATGGTCGAAGTCGTAGAAACTATCCAAAATAAAGAATTCTTCAAGAGATTCCTACTGATGAAAAATGGGACTTTCTAGCACAACACTAATAAGTATTTAGTTATCATCGTGACTATGAGCATGGTATCGAGGTGAGATGAATGATCAAAGAACTAATCCAACAAGAAAACTTGAGGAGTTATTAGTGTCAGAAGCCAACATCCAGAGACAAGACAAAGCACTAGCTAAAGTTACTACCGATAAACCTGTCCCTACTTGAATATTACATGTCCTTGAATTCTTACCTTCCATTTTCAGTGGGGGTGGACCTAAACCCTCACAACATTCAAGCCTAAAACAACTGAAAAGAATAGAAGTTAATTTCTTCAATCTTACCCGATCAGTTTTTTTTATCCAACGTCTATCACCTTCATAGGAGTTGACCTGCCCGATGCCGAGAATTTTATTAATGATGTTATCACCATAACCAAAGTTATAGGCAACTGTCAAATCAGAAGCATAATGATAGAGTCTGAAAAATTTTATCAACATCCCCATCGTAAAAAGTTTTTGAGAAAATGAATATTACGAATGCTCAACTTACACTTCCAGTCCTTTGTACGAATTTTTTCAACAAAAGGAATGAAGCTTGTGAAGTCATTTCCCTACCAATAAATTTGGAGGAAGGAGACGAGCAATACACAATTATGGCTAATTTATATATATTAAATGCCTCAACTACTTATAGCACCATGTTTAGCGGACATGAAATTCTTTACTTTTTTCCACCTCCTTTACTCGCACATAAGGTCTCTCTCGAATTGTATGGATTTATGAGCTATATGAGAGTCTACGACTTAAAAGGCTTCAACAATAAAAAAAAGTAATTACTCATGGTAAGCCACAAAAAGCACAAACAAATATGAATTTGAATGAATGGGACTTAAAACATAAATAGACAATTTTAAAACAAGGTTGAAAATGTGCTCAAACTTGAACAACCACCAACATTGCTTGGCTCAATGTATTTACATCTTACCCATTACTAGCAATTTAATAATGAACTGATAGAACACATATTTGCATTGTTACAAAATGTTTCATGTTTCTTTTCTTTGTTATTTTAAAAAATAATAACATAATTTTGACAATATTTTTAAATTTTTTAGATTTACTTTAATTTTTCTTTTACTTCTCTTTTTAAACAAGATTCCAACCCTCAAGTTATCTATAGGTTGGATTATGTAGGGTATATATACTACTTTTGTATTAATATGACACAAAAAAAGTTGTTAACAAAATTAAGGCAGAATATTGTTCTGAATTTAAAATAAAGTTTGGGTATTGGAATAGTGTTAAAAAAAATGTAGGGCTTATTTAACTATAATGAACATGTATTATTTAATAATGATTATTAAAAATTTTCTTTTAATGTAAAAAAAAAAGTAAAAATTGATTGTTTTTTCATTTAATAAAAATTGAAATTAAATTTAATAAAGTCTAAGTTACATATAAATACAATTTAAAAATTGTCATCTAAAATATGCAGTGATAAAATTAGGGACTTTCTCAGCATAAGCTACTCACCCTGTTTGTGGGGAGTTCCGAGAGACTGGCCCTATTATGAGAAACTTACCCATCAAAAAAATCACTCTAACTTAAAGGAGGGATTCGCCCAAAAGCTTTGGCGATCTATTGAATTTGTTTAGGCAACCTTTCTTGTTCTCATGGTAATCCCATCCATTTGATGTTTGAAACCACCACAACACTCACCTAAGTGGTTGTCCACATGCACTGACCAAGATCCCATTGTGTGTCAGTTATAATCCAATCTTATGTTTATTTATTTGTTTAACATTCTTTATAACTCCTAACATCGTATAAATAAGAAGCCAGATGAAACATGCAAGGACATCTAAAGTGTTTAAGGCCTTCAACTTTGTTTTGTAGTATTCTTAGAGATTTTTTGCTTAGAGGAATTTTCACTTGTTTATCGTTTTATTTTAATTTGCAAATCTTATTAAAAGGAATCAGTGCTATCCAAAAACAAATTTATATTAAGTGTAAAGTTAATGTCAAGATATTTGTTATTAGATCTTAAGTTGTCTTTTATGAACATGTCTCAAGAGTTAGAGCTGAGAGAAGGAGGGATAGAGAGGGAGAGAGGTTGGGCCAATTCCTATAGAGAAGCCGAAAAAAAGTCCCTTTATTTGTCTTTTTGTCTCTTATTTATAGAGATGCATTTGTACAAACATAGAAACAAGAGAACGGTTATGAAAACCTCTCTTAATGTGATTAGTTCTGCTAATCTTATATGTATTACAACTTGAATTTTAAAGAAGAGAACAGTTGATTTCTCTTCTTTCTCTCTCTTTTTTTGTTTGTACTTTGATTGACATATTGTTAATGCCTCTCACTTAGTCATCCCAATCTTACCGGTTGAAAGAATGGTTGTCCCGCCTTGTCTATTCGGACAACGCATTCCCTGAGTTATGAAAGTCGACCTGTTGTTTGTTCGATCCGAGTAAGTTCCCTGAGCATTGGGAGTGGCGGTCGAGTGATCTAATGTGCCTGACATTGCTAACTTTTCACTTGCCTCTCTTGTGTCAGCATCAAAAGCTGTCATGATACCAATAAGTATTCCTTCTCTTATTTCTTTTTCAATAATTTCAGCCACTGGCATGTCCCATCACGACACCTAGTTGTCTTTTCCCGCTGGATCCTTAACATGCTTTTTATGAAGAGACCATAGTTGGGATAGTTGCTCAACCCCTCCACCTCTATAAATGGGGGGAGGGGGTGGTGTGAATTTTTTATATGCAAGAATTTATGAACCTAGATTTATATATTTATAAAGATTCTGTAAAGTCACAATTTCAAACATAAGTATATGTATTGCTCTAGTAATACAGGGCTCTAGTGGAGTCCCGCTTATCGATCCCATAGGGAAGCGAGGTAAGAAGTCCTTAGTCAAATTCTAGTCTACTACTGTTAGACTTTATTTTGGAAGGTCGATATAAGTGGTTTTTTAACAACTATTCTTAAAGGTAAATCTTAATTTTAAAATAATTAATAACTACTCCTAAAGGAAAATATTAATACTAAAGATAACCCTTTCTGAATAAATAGATTTGAAGAAATTTGAGATAATAAAAACTACTATTCTCAAATAATGAATTGGATAATATAAAGGAATGAGATGCATTAAATATTGTATGTGCCAAATAGGAACAATCATATTCTTTACCCTCTTCCGAGTGCATAAAGAACATTGAATAATCCTTGTTTAGTCCCTACCGTGGTCAGTCTGGGAGGATACTGGCTCTCACTCCAGAGCTCCTACTTCCCTTCGCCAGAAGGCTAACTCTCGCTTTAGTTTCTAAACACTAAGACTGAATTGAGGATTTTAGTATGTCACCCTAAAATCTTCAATTCTACGCCCACCAAAGTATATTTCTCTATTTATTTGCACTCAACCCCGATGAACTTCACCAACCATGGAATTTAAATGTGGTTCTACTTTGTTGAGAATTATACCGCCCTCTCGGGTCTTAATGCAATTACAATGAATTTTAACACTACAACAAGCCCTTATTGTACTGTAAATGAAGTGCAAGTAAAAATCATCACATTTATAATTAAATCTACTTCTAATATGCATCACAGTATCCTAAATATGAATCCTACTCATTACAAAAGAAAAGTAAAATGAAAACAATGAAATAATCTTCTTATGCCACTATTTCCAAATAAGAAGAAAGAATAAGGAAAGACATCATAAAGCACAAAGAAAACATAATGGAAAACCTCATTTCAAAGCAAATCGATAAAATAAGTGTTTACAAAATCATAAGATAATGAAGAACATAATACTTAGTTTTTTTTCCCTTGAAAGAAAGATGAAAATCTCTCCCATAAAGTCTCCCGCTGATACATGCATTCTAGAATATTCCCTTACAAATTTTCTCAAAATCCGCTCACCAATCTCTCTAAAAATGTAGAAATCTACATTTCTACTCCTATTCTGAGATCTCTCAACATTCTCCATGTTTTTCCTAACATTCCTCTCCTCGTTCCTGACCTAAAATCTTTCTTTTAAAGTGTAGGGACGAAGTTTGAAAAGTTTCCATAAGAAACCTTTCAAAGAGCGTCCAAATACGTTGAATCTCGGCCCCTAACCGTCCAAAATTGCGTTCAAATTGTTTGGGCGCGGTCCGACACCCCCATCGGGCACTGTCCGGTGCTATTCTCCACTTATTTTTGTCTTTCTCTGTCTTCTGGCGCTGTCTAGCGTCGGATACGGCGCGGTCCAGCGCTGGATAAGGCGCGGTCCAGCGCCGGATAGGGCATTTTCCGGCGCTCGTACTGCGCAGCTCCACCATTTCGCTCCGTTTGGCTCCATTTCAGCTGCGATTCGCTCCATTTAGTTACGTTGTGTTCCTAACAGATAGTCCTACAAAATAAGCATAAAATAACCTTTCTTTAAATTCTAAACTCATTAAAAAATATGCAATAAGTGTAAAAGAAATTAAGCAAAGAAAGACTTATCAAAATGTGACAGGCCAAAATTTACTTTTTTTGCTCATTTTTGCTCCAAATTGCACCATTTTTTTGCTTTTCTCCAAAAGTAATTTCTTGTACCTAAAACCAAAAAACATACAAAATACATTTCTTTAAAGTGAAATATCATTAAAATTAAACATAAAAAGTATATGAAAAATCAAACTTTTTTAGGCGTATCAAGATCCCTCAAATTAACTGTTACTTGTCCTCAAGTAACACTATAGCTTTAAAAACCAAATATGTTGACTTGTGGATGTGGGTTTTAGTAAAGCTTCCTATAATTTTATCTCAAAAATTTTATTGTATAACATAGGAGAAATTCTAGCAAATCAACCTAGGACTATAGTGTAAGAATGTCTCATATACAACTTAGGAATCTTGATTTTCTATTGACTTCAAAAGTTATTGAAACTTGTCAAACTAAAGATTCAAAGAAAGTATAAAAATAAAGTTTAAGCACCTTATCTATACCAATTTGACCAATACCTTTTGAAATAAGAATAAGCTTAGGATTGTTTTTAAGTCTTTTCATTTAAAAAGATTCAAGTCAAACCAATTTTTTATTAGGCTTCTCCTCAAGCTTCTCCTCACATATCTTATTTTTAAATTTCTTTTTCTTTCTTTCGGGATAATTTTCAATCCCTTTTTTTTCACTTTTTTCCTTTCTTTTCTTTCAGGATCATTTTCAAATGTGAGGATTACTTTATCTGGATAGGCATTTAATAATTTTGAATTTCATTATCTCCTTTCTAAGTCCAAAACTCAACTCTCCCTTACTTTTTATAAGTGTAATTATTAGTTTGAAAAAGGATTCATTAAAGGCTCAATTCTTAATAAGTATAAATCAAAGAATCATAGCTTTTCAAATAATCAACTCCTTTCTACCATAAATAGGAAAATCATTTTCCTAATGTTTCTTACAAAATATCTTAACTCTAGAACAGTTTCATCACATAGGATTTCAACTAAGTTATTTTTCTAACATTCCTAAAATCAAAATTATAGTAACCTAAAGATAACACCACATGCCACAAGTCATTTTAAAAGTGATATCAAACTAAATACAGGCTACTGAGGACAAATAAAGTTTAACTTTGAAAGTTATTTTTATTTCTCCCCTAAACTTAAATTTTAAGATATTTTGTAATTAATTCCATAAAATGTAGTAGGAAGAAAAAGTAAAGGTTGAACCTACTTACTACTACAACTTCTTATCAAATTCATATACATGTATAATCAGATAGAATGACTGTAGGAGAAAGTAAATCTAGCCTAAAACATGCTTGCCATAAAATTACACTAAAAGGAAGTATTCTCACTTTAAAATTTTATTTTTCTTCCTACCCCCAAACTTAATTTTTAAGATATATAGCATTTAGTACAAAAAATATAAGCATGAAGACAAACAATTTAGAAATTCTATCTATCACAAATGTCTATAAAAAAAATCTACAAGTATTAATCAGAACAGAATAATATGCAGTATAAAGTAAATTTAAACTAAGCATGCCATAATGAAATTCACTAAATAAAATTTTAACTAGCACAACAGGTATCAACATGGGAATATAAAAATGTTCTCCAAGTCTTATATAAAGTTGTAACACAAACACAAACACACGTAATAAATGAGGTCAATTTTTCCTTTAACTCATCGCATCTCACTAATTTACCTTCAATTTCTAACGAAATCACTACACTAATAAATTGTGTACCTTTTAAATGACATTATAGATTATAATCCCATTGAAAAGATTATCCCTAATAAGTCGAGTTGCGAACACCAACCTCAGGCATCACCTTATCCCACTAAGCACCTTTTACAGCTATAAATCGTATTATATCATGATCCACAAGTTATTCATCAAATAGGTTCGCAACTCCTACCAAATGAAAACAAGTTTAAAGAAAGGAAGTAAAAAAATTAAGATAGATCTATCATTGTTCAAATTCTTGATGTCTCTTGAAAAACTCAAGTCCGAGTATGACCCGAGTTGTGGTGGACTTGTCAATCTAACTACTACAAGAGAACATACAAGTCTAACAATAATAAGAAGTTAAGGAATCAACTCCCTAATGATACACAAAGATCATATCAAACCACTAAAAATCCAAACATTCACCAACAACAATCAAACTTATCAATCCATAATGAGACATAAAGATCAACTCAATCCACTAACAATCCAAGCATTCACAGATCATTAATTAAACTGATTAATCCACACTAAAGAAAACACAATAAAACACTAACAATCATGACTCCCAAGCATACTAAATAAAAGCACACTGATAACTATGGGTTGCCTCCCATAAAGCACTTGATTTAACATCGCTAGCCCGACAAATGATTCCTCCTAAATCAAAATTCCAATTAAGTAATCCTCGATCAATCGCACAATCTTTTTTAGATCCAGGGATTCCTACAAAATCATCAAATTTTAATTTTTCATTCAGCTCTTCCTTTTCAGATTGATTTATATCATTGTTCCTCATATTTCTTTCTAGATCCAATCTTCTTCTTTTGATTTTCTGAATTTGCATATTAATATCATCCTTGAAATTTTTATGAAATGGATCTTTATAAGATAATTCAGGCTCTCCCAAATTTTGGATCAAATTCTCTCTAGATAATTCAGATTCATGATCAAAATCTTCTATGTTACTCTTCTGTTTCAAGTTATCTTCCAATTCTTCCCCTTGATAATTATTAAATGACGGAGGTAGTCTTTTTATATATATCTTAGTTGAAAACATATGTTTTTCTAATTCCTTAGGAATTTCTTCCAATGGTCTTCAATATCCTTATCCTCTTTTCTCAACTCAAAGTTCTTTTGAAATATATCCTCAAATTCTCTTCAAAATGTTAGTTCAATAACTTTATTTTGTTCATCTTTCAATTCAGGTTTTTCTTGTGATTGAGTCGAATCTAAAGATATAAAGACTGGTGGTGTAGATGGATTCCCTAAATAGGTAGGCTTTAAATTTTTATGGGGTACATCCATCTTAAGTTCAAGAGATTTTTCAATAAATGAAATTAAAATTTCACTTTTTTTAGTAGCGTCCATCATTTCATACCTCTCCTGAACATACATATAGTTTTCCTTCGACAACGTTTTCAACTCATCATGAAAATCTATTCCGATCTCATATGTTAACTTACTTTCAAAACTTTTTTGGAAATGGTCTTTACTCAAATAATTAATTTCATCCATCCAAAAACAGTCATCATCTTTTATCTCTGTTGGATATTTCATAGTCTTTAACACATCAAAAGTGATTTCCTGAGCATTAATATTCAAAATCAACTCTCCTTTTTGCACAACTATCATAGCTTGCCCAGTAATAAGGAAAGGTCTTCCCAAAATAATTGGAATTTCATTATCTTCCTCCATATCTAATACAATAAAGTCCATAGGAAAGATAAATTTATCCACTTTAACAAGCTCGTCTTCTAAACCCCTTTTGGATAAATGATAGATCGATCGGCTAAATGAAGTGTTACAGTAGTGGGAGAAATATCGGCTAAACCTAACCTTCTAAATATTGATAGAGGCATCACATTAACGCTCGCTCCTAAATCACATAAAGCTTTTCCACATAATGTTTTTCTAATTACACAAGAAATTGTAAAGCAGGAAGGATCTTTAAGTTTCTAAGGAAACTTTTTCTGAAATATAGCGTTGCACACCTCACTTAGTGCAACTGTCTCGTAATCCCTAAATTTCCTTTTCTTTTTTAATATCTCCTTAAAAAACTTTGCATAACTTGGCATCTAGTCTAAAGCTTCTGTGAAAGGAATATTTATCGTTAACTTCTTAAGTACTTCTATGAACTTTGAAAATTGTTTATCCAACTTATGATGTCTAAGTCTTAGAGGAAATGGAGGTGGTGGTCTTTCTAAATTAATTTTAGTTGGAGATAATAATTTTTCTAGATCCTTAGAAACATGATCTTCAAGTCTTTTTTGTTTCCTTTATTTCTCTCACAATTTCTTTCTCTTTTCTAACCACATCCTCTATCTCTCTTCCACTTCTTAGTTGGACAACTTCTACTTGTTCATTATTCTTCTCTTTAGGTTTGATCTCAGTGTTTCTAGGAAGTGTTGTCTGGGGTCTATTACTAAGTGAATTAGCAATTTGTCTCAGTTGATTCTCTATGTTTTTAATCGCAGGATTTTCACTTTGCAACTGGTTTCCCATTTGCAATACCATTTCTTCAATGTACATATTCTTATCCTCAAATTGTTGATCATTGTTAGAGTCCAGTAGATATGAAGGTCTATAGCTTGTGTTCCCCTGATTATTCCAACTTCCATTATGATTTGCATGATTGTTTTCCCATTGTTGGTTTCCACCCTCAGTAGTATGATTCCAGTTAAAATTAGGATGGTTCTTCCAACCTGAGTTGTACAAGTTAGAATATGTGTTGTTTATTGTATTTAAAGTCTCATATAATAATTTGGAATCAATCATATGTCCTAATGAACTTTCCTCAATTACAGGAGTTAATTGGGGTCGTGTCATTCCAAATTGATCCAACTTGATATTGCAGCAACCTGAGATGCAAGAATTGGAATCGCATCTGTATCATGAACACTGGCCACCTTTTTAGGATTTACCCTTGCAGAGGACCATTCAAATTCATTTGTAGCCATTCTTTCAATTAAAGCATACACTTCATCAAATGGTTTTGACATTAATGATCCACCAGCGACAGCGTCAATAATGGACCTAAGGGATCCTACTAACCTATTATAAAAAGTTTGAATGATTAACCAATCTGGGAGAGCATGATGTGGACACTTTCTTAGGAGTTCCTTAAATCTTTCCCAGGCTTCGTATATTGATTCCCCTTCATACTGACAAATGAGATAATATCGATTCTAAGTTTAGTAGTCCTTGAAGGTGGAAAATACTTAGCTAGGAATTTCTGAGTTAACTCCTCCCAATTTTTAGTGGAGCTAAGTGCTAATGTGTATAACGACATTTTAGCCTTATCCTTTAGTGAGAAAGAAAAAAGCCTTAGTCTAGCAGCATCGTCTGACATCCGTTATAACGAAATGTAGCACCAAGTTATAGAAAATTAGATAAGTATAAATAGGGATCTTCTGAAGGATTTCCCCAAAACTGGTTGCTCTACACTAGTTGGATAATCGCTGGATTTAGTTCAAACGAGTCCGCTTCTACGACAGGGTTTTGTATACTTGAGTGAATTTCATCTGTCGTAGGATTTACATAATCCCTCAATGATTTATGATGATTTTCCAAGTTACGATTTTGAATGTTTTCCACTTCCAATTCTAGTTTTTCAAGTCCTTTTTGTTTTTTGATTTTCTTCCATTTTTCTATCTCAGGACCATAAGGCACACGTTCTACAGATCCTTTATTTTGCATACGTAACACAATAAACAATACATTAATAAAAAAAAAATTAAACGAAAAAATATTCAACGCAACAAAGCATTTTCACAAACACCTTGTTTTTCACACAAACAATTTTTTTTAACACTTTTTCATACAAAATACAATTTTCACACAAAAAAATTTACGACACTAAAGTTTTCCAATTCTAAGCCAAATTACTTCAACTAAAATTCTCCTAAAATTCTTACCGAAGCTTTCCCGGCAATGGCGCCAAAAACTTTGAGCGACTTTTTTATATGCAAGAATTTATGAACCCAGATTTATATATTTATAATGACTTTGTAAAGTCACAATTTCAAATGAAGGTATGCGTATCACTCAAGTAATACAGGGCTCTAGTGGAGTCCTATTTATCGATCCCACAGGGAAGCGAGGTAAGAGGTCCTTAGTCAAATTCTAGTCTACTACTATTAGACTTTAGTTTGGAAGATCGATATAAGTGGTTTTTTTAGCAACTACTCTTAAAGGTAAATCTTAATTTTAAAATAACTAATAACTACTCCTAAAGGAAAATATTAATACTAAAGATAACCCTTTCTAGATAAATTGGTTTGGAGAATTTTGAGATAATAAAAACTATTATTCTCAAGTAATGAATTGAATAATGTAAAGGAATAAGATGCATTAAATATTATGTGTGCCAAATAGGAACAATTCTATTCTTTACCCTCTTCCGAGTGCATAAAAAACATTGGCTAATCCTAAGTTTAGTCCCTAAATCTGTGGTTAGGCTGGGAGGATAGTGGCTCTCACTCCATAGCTCCCACTTCCCTTCGCCTGAAGGCTAATTCTTGCTTTAGTCTCCAAACACTATGACTGAATTAGGGATTTTAGTCCGTTACCCTAAAATCTTCAATTATACGCCCATCAAAGTATATTTCTCTATTTTTTGCACTCCACCCCAATGAACTTCATCATCCATGGAATTTGAATGTGGTTCCACTTTGTTGAGAATTACACCTCCCTCTCGGGTCATAATGCAATTACAATGAATTTTAACACTACAACGGGTCCTTATTGTTATGTAAATGAACTGCAAGTAAAAACCATCACATTTATAATTAAATCCACTTCTAACATGCATCACAATATTCTAAACATGAATCATACTCATTGCAAAAGAAAAGTAAAATGAAAACAATGGAATAATCTTCTTATGCCATTATTTTCAAATAAGAAGAAAGAATAAGAGAAAGACAGTACAAAGCACAAAGAAACCACAATGGAAAACCTCATTTCAAAGCAAATCCACAAAATAAGTGTTTACAAAATCATAAGATAATGAAGAACATAATACTTAATTTTTTTCTCTTGAAAGAAAAATGAAAATCTCTCCTATAAAGTCTCCCGCTAATCCATGCAATGCTAGAATATTCTCTTACAAATTCTTTCAAAATCTCCTCACCAATCTATCCAAAAAGGTAGAAATCTACATTTCTACTCCTATTCTAAGATCTCTCATAATTCTCTATGTTTTTTCCTGACATTCCTCTCCTCCTTTCTGACCTAAAATCGTTCTTTTAAAGTGTAGGGATGAAATTTGAAGAGTTGTCAAAAGAAACCTTTAAAAAAACGTCCAAATATGTTGAATCTCGACCCCTAACAGTCCAAAATCGCGTCCAAATTGTTTCAGGGCGGTCCGGCGCCCTATCAGGCGTTGTCTGACATTATTTTCCATTTATTTTTTTCGTTCTCTGTCTTCCGGTATGGTCCGACGCCGGATAGGGAGCTGTTCGGCTTTGGTACTGTGCAGCTCCACCATTTCACTCTGTTTGGCTCCGTTTTGCTCTGATTCGCCCCGTTTCAGTTGTGTTGCGTTCATAACAGATAGCCCTACAAAATAAGCATGAAAATAAACTTTCTTTAAAGTGTAATCTTATTCAAAAATATTCAAGAAGTTAAAAGTGATTAAATAAAGAAAGACTTATCAGAATGTGTCAGGCAAAAATTTACTTTTTTGCTCGTTTTTTCTCCAAATTGCACCCTTTTTGTTTCCTTTTCTCTAAAAGTCATTTCTTGTACCTAAAATAAAAAAAATACAAAATACCTTCCTTTAAAGGGCAATATCATTAAAATTAAGTATAAAAAGTATATGAAAAATCAAACATTTTTTAGGCGTATTAGGGGGTGGGGGGTAAGATCTCCGCTCATTGTGCTCCACATTTAAAGCAAAGATATTTAGCCAGAGTAATAAAAATATGGACGACCTTTTGGGGAATTGAAGGTGACAATGAATTGTCGGCAGAAGTAATGTATCCTAACTGAGCTATGGTTTAGTTTAGTTCTCATTTCTTTGAGTCACATGTCGAAGGAGAGGAATCTCTTCGAGTCTGGTGTCAAGTGCATCCTCGGTCCATACCGAAGCCTTGTTGTATGTCTTGTCCACAAATGGGTGTATTGGATCCCAAACAAGGAGGCATTAGGCACATTCCTAGGGAATATAATACATTCGTTTGACTATTGGTGCTATAAGGGCCGATAAACTTGTCACAGTAAGTGCCTATTTTTCGCTGTCATCTATTGTTCCTCAGGAAGCGAGGGAGAAACCTGAGATGTGTGGGATTGGGTGTTTGGGATGAGGGCTCGCCGAATGGGCAATTACCTTTTATTGCATTCTCCCACGCTTTCTTTTATGAGTTTCAGGATTAGAGGTGGAAAGAGCGGGTGAAATGGGATCGTGAGCCGGGGGCACCCCAATTGAAATAAGGTAAGACTCTCACTCTCTCATTTTTTTTGTCCTTTTTCTGGTCATAGCAGGTAGAAAGCCAAGGTTCTTGGCAAGGCTCGTCAACCTAATATGGAGCCTTGGCCCTACTATTAGAAAGTCTGGGTGAGGTGTACCTTTTATGTTTATTATGGTATGTATGAACCTTTCAACCAAGATGAACAAAACATTGTTTTTATTGTTGTGATACATCTTTCTGATTGTTATGGTTGTGTTTTTGACTTGGCGGTGCTAGAACGTATATGTCTCTCTTCCCCGTTTGCTTATGAGACTCAAGTGTGGTGCATATTATCACTCTATCTTTGGTCTCCTTGAGACCAAAGCCAAGGTTCTTAACCTTCAATCGAACGTAGCGTGACCGAGAGGAGTTGCCAAAGCATCGAAGGGACCTGTGAGTTGATCAAACAAAATTAGTTCTGAAATAAAATTTTATTGATAGATTTAAATTTACATATTGGCGATGACCCCTTTTTTCAGGATTTATATAAAAACCTTTAAGGAAAGAAATTCTTCAAATCATCTCTACTACAAGTCCAAGGGAGTTCTTTTCTAGCATATTTTTTAAGTTTGTAAGCCCATTGAGAGGATTTTTGAATGATTACGTATGGACCACTCCTTTGGTCTAATGTGCCGACTGATTTACCTCAGGCGGCTGGATTGACCTTTTTTTGGACCCGGGCTCCCGAAGCGAAGGTCTTCTATCAAACATGCGGGTTGAAATAACAATTGGTTTGCCTCTTGACTTCTTCCTGTTGAAGCAATGAATTGTCTCACTTTTCTTCTGTCAGATTGAGGGCTATCATCGCTTCCTCGATGTTTGCTTCTTACCATCAGCCAAGTATTATTTTGAGAACGATGTGGTCGTAGCCACCCTCTGGCTGTAGTGATTATACTCGACTGGTAACACTGCCTCTATTCCATGAGTCAGCATGAACGTGATTTGGCTGGTCGCTGACGATAGTGTAGCTTAGATCACCCAAAGCTTTGTTGGAAGTAGCTCCACCCATTTTTCATTGGCTCCTTTGAATTTCTTCCTTTGCAAGTTCAGTATGATTTTATTGGCCACTTTAGCCTGCCAATTTGTCTGAGGGTGATGGAAAGAAGTAAATTTGAGATTGATTCCTTGATTTCCACAGAAATCTCTTACGCCCTGATCCAAAAACCATGTGTTGTTATCGGTAAAGATGACTAGAGGCCATCCATATGTACATAAGAGGTATGACTAGATGAAGTTATGCACGTCGGCAATGATCTGAGCGAGTGGCTTAGCCTCGATCTATTTGGAAAAATAAATGACCGCTACTATAAGGAACTTGCGTTGGTCCTTAGTTAGGGGGAAAGAGAACGAGATGTCCAAACCTCAAGTGGAGACAGGCCAAGGGCTTGAGATTTGTTGAAGCTTGAGAGCTGGATAGTGATGTAGGGCCGCCTATTTCTGACAGTGCTCACATTTCTGGGAGCATTCTTTGGATTCATTGAGTAGTTTCAGCTAGAAGTAGTTTGTTGTTTTACCGGATAGGCTAATGTTTTCCCTCCATATGAGCTCCTGCATGCTCCGGAGTGCACTTCCATGAAAACTTCTAAGGGTTCGTCTTCCCTTAGGCACCTTAGGTATATTGGCATAATTAACTTTCTAAAGACATTTCCTTCTATAATTACGTATAATACGATCCTGGTTTTGAAGCATCATCGATCTACAACCTCTTTTGGTACTTTCTCTATCTTAAGGCAGAGGATGTAAGAATCTATCTAGCTCATTGTTATTTTGACTTCAATAGATACTTACATCTTTTTTGGTTTGTCAACTGCCAGTCAAGTGAACCATTGCAGAGTCCCGCTCAAACAGATGCGTTTAGACAAGATATTGGTGATATGGTAGTCCTCGCGACCCACGTGCTCTATACGAAAATTTTTAAACCTTCATATCTCTTTGGGAGTCTTGGCGAGGTATTTGGTCAACAGTTCATCTCGCTCCTCTACATCCCCGTTAACTTGATTCACGACCAGCAAGGAGTCTGATTTTACCAGGAGTTTGTGAGCGCCTATTTCATAGGCCCAAAAAAGACCATCAATCGATGCCTTGTATTCAGCTTCGTTATTTGTAACTTTTAATCTACCCTGACAGATTGGTGGATGTGTTCTCCATCCGAACTGCTCAATGCAAGTCCCAGCCCAACGGTCGCCCATTTGGACGCCCCATCGATGTGCAAGATTCAGGTTCTATCATTGGTTGGGTTCCCTTTACGTGATTCTTCTGCCTCAGAGAAGTCCGCCAGAAAATTGGTAATCGCTTCATAAGTGATGTCATATTCACCGAGCTCTACTGCCCACTTCAAAAACTTACTGTAATATTTTAGTTGAGTGAGCACAAATATTAGTGGATAATCAGTGATGACCCGAATTGGGTGCGCCTAGAAATACGATGGGAGCCTGCAAGAAGAGATAATCAAATCAAATGTCAGTTTCTCCAAATGGGGTACGCGGTTTCGGCTCCTCGAAGAATTCAGTTGGTGTAACACACTTGGAATTATTTCCCCATCTCCTCTCTAACTAGTACATAATTGACTACTTCTCACCCAACGCTGAGGTACAACGATAATTCTTCCACTGGTTCTAGACTTTGAAGTAATGGAGGCCTAATACAATTTCAAATGGATACCTAACAAAATTTCACAGGCAAATTGTACTGGAGTAACCCGTTAATTAGGGCTCCAAGAGGACATATTGTCTGACAATATAGCATGACTTGGCTCATTTATGATAACCTAATTCACTTAGCAAATGGTTAAAAGAATTTATCAATATATAGCCGATAAATGAACAAGCTTGAACAATTTGTTGATTCACTTGTGATTATAAATAATATCGTTTAATGCTAGCGAACAAGTTCACTAAAAATTGAAACACACGCTCGGCATAAAACTAAATTTTATCTCATAAAAATTTTGATTTTTTGTTTATTTGAGCATTTTGTCTTTGCATTGATCCAATGCTTTAAAGTTGTACTATGTGTAAATTGTAATAGGTTTTATAGCTGTTCAAAATCAAATCAAATAAAATTAATTAATTTTCAGAAATATTAGCTCGTTAAGACTTAATAAGATTAGCTCATCATTAGATAAAATTTAAAGCTTGTTAAAATTAAATTTTATTCTTCATGCATCCTTACCAATACTAGTAATGCACCAATGACTTTTTTAGAATCAGTATTGTATCATTATAAACAGCAACATAATTTGAGGAAAAATTATTCGGTTCGGAGTCCAGACGCAGCGCTGCGTCCGGACTCCGCAGGAGATCGGCGGCCCGTAAGGCCACCGATAATTAAAAAAAAAATTTTTTTTAATTATCGGCGGCCCTACCGGCCGCCGATCTCCCATTGGAGGCCGGACGCAGCGCTGCGTCCGGACTCCGGACCGAATAATTTTTCTAATTTGAGAGACATTTTGGTTAACTGTATTAAAGTTATTTTAACAATTGCTCTTTACATTTTCTTAAGATGCAATTTTAGTACAGAAGGACATCAATGAATGTCTATAACAATACAAGAATAGAATATTATTATAAATTACGTACAGAGTACGCACGTAGTTCTGCGTGCATATGAAGGTTATTCAGAGGGTATTGGGGAGTCCTGTCAGAGTTATTGGGGATAATACCCCTGATAACCTCACAAAACCCCCGAATAACACAAAAAATAATGAGAACAGAACTACAGAAGTTATTAGTAGGTTATTTGAGGGTTATTGGGAGGTTATTTCAGTTAATACACCAATAATCTCTCAATAACCCGCAGTCAATAACGAGTTTTTGGGAGGTTATCGTGGCGAGTACGCACGCAGAACTTCGTTCGTACTCCGTACGTAAATATTTCTCCAACCACTTAGGACAAAACTATAGTATAGTTGGGGTTATTTAAACCATGATTACAAAGTTTATGAATAAATAAAAAATAGTTAAGTGTTTTTTTAATTTTGAGTTAGAATTCCATTCGTTTCTCTTTCCGTATCAGACAAAATGGAAGAGTTATTACGAGGGACAAATCTATATGGAAATTGCAGGCGACTAATAGGGCAAAACTTTGACGAGCTAATTTGTTGTATGACAACCCATTACTAGTGCTGTATTAAGGACTTGTTAGGGTCAGGATTTGTATTGTTTGGAAATTTTTCATTATATATTTTTTATCTTATTTAAAAAACAGGGAAATTTTGTTTCATTGACTATTTGATAGAAATGAAGAATATGAGTTGGGACTTTATCGTGTCCTTCGACATTTGAGCGAGAAATTGAAAAATAAATGAAATAGGGTGTTTGAGTTTTAAATAGCAATGTTTTTGGTGTCCTCTGCACAATCAGTCTCTTAAAAATTTTAAAATAAGACAAATACGATCATAATTTAAAAGTATTGCAAGAAATATTTTGAGTCGTGAGATTTTGATACGTCCGAGTGAACCCTTTTGTCCCCTTTCGCTCTCAATGAGATCCTCTATTTATAGACACAAATTTGCGATTTTGAGTGCAATAGAAAACGTTTTCACATGAGTTATAAATATAAATATGTGATATTGTTAAACATAGTGACAAATGTCTTTAGAGTTTATGGTTAGACATTTTGAAATGTTGTGGGTTCTTATTGAAGTATGGGCGGAGTAACTTTTTTAAGTGCAGTAGACTATTTGAGTTAGATTGATATGACGAGCATGGTGATAGTGTAAGATGAGTTTTTCCTCGAGTCAGTTGATTTTTATTTCCAAACTTGGTGTAAGAGTTTATCTAATTTGAACCCAGCTGAGCAAGCCCTCTTAAATGCGACTAACGAGTCCATCTCGAGCTTGGTTGGTATGTCTCATTGGTGCGGAAAAAGTTTGCATACGTAAAGCGTACGCAGCGCTGCGTCCGTCATCCAGGTTACATGGAAGTTATTCAGAGGGTATTGGGGGGTATTTATGTGTTTTATCCCTTGTAACCTCCTTGTAATCTGTCTGTAACCCCTCTGTAACCTCCTTATTGTTGTAGGTTACATGTAGGTTTACATGGAGGTTATACGTACGTGGTGGCCTCCTATTAGATGACGGACGCAACACTGCATACGCTTTACGTACGCAAATATTTCTCTATTGGTGCATGACTGATGAGTTTGTCTTAATGCTCTTCTTTAAGGTCATTCCTCTTTTGGGCAGACAATTATGGCAAACATATATTGTAAGTATAGGAGAAAAAAGTTAAAAACATCTGAGGTTATTATTGTTATAAGTGAGTAGAAAACTAAAATGAAGCAAAGATAATGCAATAAAGTACGCCATAAGGAGCGCAAGATTAAGGCTTCGTTTGGGGTTGCTTATCCGCTGTAGCGGCGTTGCTTCACTGTTTGGAAATTGCATTTGAGCAGCTTTTTCGAAAAAACTGTTGGTTTTTTACACTAAACGCGAAATGCGTATCAAACCCCGCAGCTCGCGTTTCCAGATAAGCGGCTTATCTGAATAAGCACAAGCTGCCCCAAGCGCACCCTAAGGTGGCAAGAGAATCCAAATATATTTCTTTATTTTTTTTTCAAGAAAATAGAAAAAGCCAAAAAATTTATCAAGAATGTCGAAAATATAATTTCTGAGAAAATTTAAAAATGAACAAAATCATCTCGGTGAAGAAATTTATATCAGGGGATGGAATGAGAACAGATTTTTTTTTCTTGGTGGAAGGCAAATAGAACCGATACCATAGCCACCAGAAAAATTGATGCTTACAGGCCCCCATTAAATTAGCAGTCACCATAAAAATTCTGTCTCACATGCAATGCTGCTTAAGATAAATGGGACAAAAAAATATACAATGTCAATATTTTAACAATCCTTTAGTTGCAGTGAGGATTTGGAGTATTTTGAAGAGTTCTCAGTGCTGCTTAAAAGTTTTCTTTCAATTTTAATTCTGTTGCTGAATATATATATGTATGTCATGATGTGTATGTTGATTTTAATTTTGTTATCATAGGCATAGATTTAGAAGGATTAGTTAAGTAATTCACAGAAAGCTTTGTAGGAGTTGCAGTTATTGCAAGTTACACAATTTCATGGTTAACATTGAAGACAGTACTAAATTTGTGATGAGAAGTTTTTTGCACATCAATTAATCTCAATAGTCAATATTAGTTTGTTATTATAAGAGATTGAGAAATTATTGACCCCATGAGCTCTTTATGCATGAGTTAAAGTTTTGTGATAACAAACATATATTTGGAAATATCAATATTTACAACAAGTGGTTTAAAGATTTGGTGTTGGCATATATTTTGAGGTAAGGAGCTACATTATTGGAGAGTAAAGATGCTAAGGCATATGTTGAAGGAAGTCAAGTGAAGTTTAAATGGAGCTAGATACTTAATAAATGTTATATTTTCCAACTAGTAAATTTAAAGATTCATGGTATGCTAGAATTAAGGTAGTTAAGAGTTATAGAGAGGAGTTGGGAGAAATTTGTTTAACCTCATTTGATTATGTATTGGACTCAAAAACTTCCATGTAGGTGCGAGAGAGAGAGAGAGAGAGAGAGAGAGAGAGAGAGAGAGAGAGAGAGAGAGAGAGATAATAATACGAAAGTTTATTTCTCCTGCCCATAGAATCACGATGAATGCAGTGTTATATCACTCAAAAAATTTTGACATTGATGAATTGTGCAACACCCTTTTGTTTTCTCTTCTTGCGAAATGTGTTTTTTTTTTAATATTTTTCTACTTTTAAATGCCCTTTCTCAAACAACCTCTATTTCAAAAGAAACATAGTGAGTGGACAGGAACAAGGATGGATGAATATTATTATATTATTAAAAAAATAATGGCAGATGCATAGATGTATCATAAGGGAAAACCTCATAACATGCATACACTAAAGAAGGGTAGTTCAAAATAAATCAAACTATACTCGACTCGAATGCATATACGAGAATAGCTTTACGATACTATTCATAGTTAAACAAGAGACAACATTTAATTTAGTTTATTCTCAGTTCAAAGGGACCTCCCACAATTATGTTTCCTCTTGGTCAATTACAACTTGGGGGATAGCAAAAAGACTCACAATAAAAGGTGTTATGCTTGCTTGCTATAGACTCTAAAAATGGGTAAATCAAAGAGTTTTTTAGTATTTAATTAGAAGAAACCTTTTGTTGTTAAGGCTAAACTAGGCTATTAGACCCAGACGGAGTGTAAGTTCTTTGTGAGAGTATTTTTCGCTTTGTAGTTGAACCTCTTCTCTCTTCTTTCTAGCAGCTTTCTCACCAATTTGGCAGGTATAAGTCCCACCTCTACTTTCTATCTACATAGGGTCATAGGATTTAGAGTTTCTGTCTCTTGACTTTAGGGCTACCGAGGTCTCCTTGGATGACATAATTCACATATTTCTGACAAGGGATCTCTGGTTGTGTAGGGTCGACGACCTTTACGACCAAGTAGACTTTGACTCCCAAGAGCTTAGAATGACAGATCCATGGTATCCTTACCTTGCAATCTCTACTTGATAAGATTACTCCTCAATTTCTTTATTTACCCCCCTTATGTCATGTCGTTCCTCTTATCATTTTGTCAATGTTATCTCGTAGGTCTTAATTTTGGATAGAACACCACCCATTTGAGATATGATGATTTATCCTCTACTCTTGTGACACAATTAGGCTTTGGAAGCATAGTGTGGACCTTATAAGTCGACCCAGTTATTTCATAGGCCTCGAATACCAATTGGTCACTACCCATTTGGGATGTGAGAGACTCACTCTCTGCACTGTGGCTTAGTGAGAGCTTTGAAAGCGTCGAGACACTATTATGAGATAACCGTCCTTTCTGACATTTTTACTAGTCGTTATATAAGTTTAAGCAGGATTCCCTTAGTCGAGAGTATTCTTGAGCATCCCCTAAGATGTAATTAACCAAAAGGATATGTCCCATTGGGAGCTGCTCTTGACCCCAAAAAAAGAACATGCACTTGATTCTCTGGTTGTAGATTGCTTTCATAAAGTCTTCTTCTCATTTTGGACGTACGCTCTTGGGTTGACACATGAAGTTTTCTTCACGAAAGTTCTCCATTTTCTTTCTCTTTTTTGTCTTCATTATCATTTGTCCTTATCTTCTGATTCATTTCTTCTCTAGATCATCCATATGATCTGGAAAAGAGATTTACTAGAAAAAGAAAATTATGCGATGATAGACAAGCTGGCGACTCCTTCAAAAATAAAAAGAGAAAAATAACAGAAATAGGTATATTATTTAGAATATTTAATTAAAGAAAAATATTTGTATAAGAATTATCACATATAATATTTGATGAAACTAAAATTGAAAATAAGAAAGATGACGTCTTAGAAGAGTACTTAGAATAATTTAAGAAAATGAATTTGAAAGAAAATTGGATGATTCATTACTCAAGCGATGAAGACTTAACAAAATCGCCCTAAGGATTTAGTTTTAGGAGATCCATGTCAAGGTGTTCTAACTAGAAGGCAAGTTAGAGATGTAATAAATCACTCAGTATTCTTATCTAAAATTGAACCTGAAAAAGCTAATGGAGCTTTTGAAGATAATAATTGGATAATTGTTATGGGAGATAAATTAAAATAATTTGTTAGAAATGATGTGTAGGATTTAGTACCTAGACCTCAGGATAAAAAATAATTAGAACTAGATGTGATTTTAGATATAAGCTAGATGACCTTGGTTGTATTGTTAGAAACAAAGCTAGGTTAATTGCACAAGGATACACATAAGTAGAAAGAAAAAACTTTGAAGAATCCTTTGCACTTATAGCAAGCCTGAAGGCCATTAGGTTGCTTCTTCTTATGCTAGTTATAAGGAATTTAAGCTATTTCAAATGGATGTGACAAGTGCATTTCTTAATGGCATAATTGTCCAAGATGTCTTTGTAGAGCAACCCCCTGGTTATTTTGCACATTCATCTCTAAGCCTACCCAACATAGGTTTGTCATCATCAAGAATGGGGAGATTGTTAACTATATGAGCCCAATCATACTATAAATTTGTTTTGATGATAGCAAATAAATGTTGGATGATACTAATGTGTTTCTCCTAATTTTTTCAAGAAATATTTCAACCCTAGGAAACTCAATCAAGCTTGTGGAGTCAAGGTCATTTGAACTGAGTAGCTTGCAGAAGTGCTTAGGGTATGAGTAGGATATGCAAATAAATAAGAGCTCAATATCTTGAACATACTCATATCACTTACAATGAATCCCTCATTTAGCTTGAATCACTCATTACATATTCTGATAACCTAATTTTTGAAATTACTATTAAATAAGTGTTTTCTATACAAACTAATTAAAATGATAAAAAGTTTGTGTCTTCACACCACAATCATATTTTTATCTAATTATTAGGATGTAAGACATTAACATTATTTATAAAATTTTGGCTTGAATAATTATTCAATGTTATGGTTAATTTAAAAGAACAATATAAGGTCACATTTTCTCTCACCTGAATAATCTGGAAAAAAAATATTCTACATTATTTAGCACAATGATTGTTTTTCAATAAATAAATTATGAGAAATAATTTATAGATTTTTAAGAATAATTATAAAATGAATTCCTAAATAGTTTTGATTAAGTTTCACTCAAACATGCATTAACTAGTCACACTTGTGTTAAACTAATTTAATCAATTGTGAGATAATTACATGGTTTCATATGTTTCCCTATAACTAATTTTCTTAATTTTTTTGGCCCAATTTTTTCATAATATCTTGATCTAAATACTTTTCTAAGTGTATACATATTTGAGGATTTTTTTAGATTTTTTCCTATATTTTATTTTTGCTCTTTACTTGAACCAAATCTTGTAAAATCTATTCAAATTTTGTACATATGTAGAGGCCAAATTTAACCATGTTTGGGCTGTACAAATCATACCCTGACTGCATAAATTCTCTTATTTATTGATTAGAAACTTTCTTAACTTCATTATCCTTTATTCTTATGGCTTAATCCTTTGAAATCAAGCACATGGGAGTCCAAATATGACTTGTCGAACACCTAAATTTGTTTGGCCAAAAATCTGAATTTAATTTTATTTAATTTGTTTCAATTTATGTTTTCCACCTTTAAATTAATCTTTGGGCGAACATTGGGCCTTATTAAAATTCTTAAATAATAATTTCTCAGCTAAAAAAAAAGTGCAGGCACTGTGGGACATGTATTCCCCTAAGAGTACCAAAAAAGTACAAAAGCTATTAGGTTGAATCACATGTCTAAGCTCGTTCATTTGCAAATCTTCCCTCAGTCTCCACCTATCATCCTTGGGGGGCCCTCTTCTGCTGAAAAAGGTTGGTAGATTATATTCTAGTATAATCAAGGGTGGAATTGTATTCTTCAGTCAATATATGGTTGTTGATCAGATCCAATAGCTTAGTTAAGTTCTTCTCTCGTTGAAGGTCCCATGCATATCAGAAAGGTCTTTCTTTCAGCCCTTGAGCTAGTGTATCATGAGCTACAATGAGGTTCATATCTCATACCTCAACATCTCCTTTTAGAATTGGGTGATTAATGAGCGTAGGCTCACGCTCTGCCCCTACTTGATTTGTAGCAGAGCTATTGAACTCTTCTAGGGCGTATGGCGCTTGCAAACTATGCAATGAACATCCTCCTAAAGTCTGTAGGAGACATGAATACTCTCATTGACAATCCGTTAAACCGCTTTAGGGCAGACTTCCTCGGTTTATGGAAGAAACATTCATCACTTCAATGCATCTATGATCCTTAGCAAATAGATGGTCAATTCAAAGAAGGCACTTGTTGATCTCAATTTTGGGTGTGGTCTAGTATATTCCTAAGAAGCCTATGATCTAGCTATATGACATTCTTGTTGACTATCCTAGAGGACTAGTGATGGAACTTACCCCCCCCCCCCCCGGCGCATAGAAATTCAAACCACTTCTTTACTCTCTCTCTCTGGAGTTTCATATGTATGGTTAGCACCTAGGAGGTTGGAACCAACATGATCAATTCAATTTTATAAAATCTTTATCCTATGATCCTCATGACATTTTCCTAGAACAATTTGAACCCTTAATTGGTCTAGATCCAAGCCCAAGCCAAGCCCAAACGAAATCTAAGCCTAAACCCCATTTTGAGCCTAAATCCAAGATCTAACCCAAGTTCATTGGATTAATTAAAAGCTTAATCATCTAAGCCGTCCTTAAACCCTTGAGATGTTAATCACATAACCAAGTCAAACCCTCTTTTAAGCAATGAAATAATGGACCCTCTGTTTAAGAAAACCTTTCCCCCCCCCGAGTTAGTTAATTCTCTAAGCCAGCCTTTTTAAGCCCCAAGCTAATCACCATTAAGCTTCTCTGACCTCTCTGAGCCAGTTAACGACCTCCCCTATCCTGGCCGGTAGCCCTAGTCGCCTGAAAATCTAAAATCGAGAACCCTCCACCATGGCTCAAACCAAAAATGCACCCATCAAATGTGGCAATCTCCAATTGGTCACTTCAACTGAATTACCCTCCACCTAAGCTAAATGGCACCAACCAATGGTAGCCCAGGCCCCCTTCTTGGTTGGGTTATAAATGGCCACCCTCCATGGCTAAAATGAGAGAGGTGTAAGAACTAAGGAGAAAATTTGTCAAATTGTTTCCAGTATTCCTTGCATTAATCCTAAGCTCAGCCCAACCATCCTCAGCCACTCATTCCCTCCACTAGAGCCCAATTTCACCTTTGAAATCCAAGGCATTTTTCTGCATTGGAACCAAACCCCTCAAAACCTCATATTGACCCTTCCATAAGCTTAACAGCACCTCCAAACCACTTCCTCAGTCGAAATTAGCCCTTCCCAAGCCCTCTATCATAGGTCTACACCAAACTTGATTCACCATTTCAGCAAAAACATACCTAGGCTAAACCTCAGCTCAAATCAACGCTTGGAGGATGTTTGTGGACTCAAGGAGAAGCTCAGAAGCAAACTCAATTGAGGCCTCACCTCTTGAGCTAAGATATAACCCAAAACTTTGATTTTGGCTCGGTTTGAGCCTTTATGAAGAGAACTTGTATCGCATACTTAATTAACCGTATAGATGTGTTCGTCTCACTTAGATGAAAGTGTGGAATCAAACCACATTTAATTTTGTTGAGTATCGAGCAAGATTATAGGGTTAGAACCCTGACAATTCTCAGGTTATGGTGTGTTTGGGACAATGAATTGATGTCGTCCGTTTCTGCGTGTATTGAAAAGATGAACCAAATCAAGCCGAACGAGGGAAGGATACGTGAACCGCGGGTCACGTGGCAAGCATGCGTGGAAAGTACATCTAATCGGAGGACACCGTGTGCGAGTTCAGTGATGTCGAGGATGTCGCGGCCCCTGACTCGGATAAGTAGAAATTTAGGGTATTTTGGAATTAAATAATCACAAAAACTTTAAAAATCTATATCTTTGTGTAGAAAAATTATAAAAAAAAGAAAAATACCCTTGTGCTTAGTGAACAAATGAGAATAATGTTGAGTAAAAATAAAAAAAATATGTCTCATAATTATTTTATAATTAATTAAATACATTAAATTTTATTTAAACCATAATTAATTAAATAGTTATTTAAATTGAATGAAATTTTGAGGGTTTGTTCTTAATGACATTTAAGATCTTCTTTAATTTTACCAAGGTCAGAGAGCAGCACTATGAGCAAAAGCCCTAATTTTTGGAATATTTGGTATTATTTCAATTATAAAAATTATAAATAATAAAATAAAGGTCAGAAAAATATAACGCAAATTTAGTAGGTTTACTATGGTCAGAGAACTCTAGGAAAAATAAAAATCAGATTTTAAAAGGTTAAAATGTGTTTTCTTATTCTAAGATTAATAAAAGTTCTAAAAATTGGAAATATATAAAATAATTCTAAAAATTACCAAAATAGGCCAAATTGAAGGTAAATATCTTAGGAGGCCTCTGTAAAAATTTAAAAGCCATAAATTTTTTTTTTAATATAAAAATTCATTTTCTAAGTAGATAACAATTTTGGTTTAAAATAATTATATAAAATAAAATAAAAATTAGGAAAATTGGTTTGGAGTATTCCTTGAGACCAGAGGAACATAAGAAAACTAAAATTGAAAATAAATAAAAACCTAATATTTAAGTTATTTTCCTAATTTTAAAAATAATTAAAAATATAAAAAATTACCAAAAATATGACAATACTCCAAATTATTCAAAATACTATCCTAATCACAGAGATAAATTTAAAGATGTGTTTGTAAATTTCCATAGGTGTAAAAAGTAATTTTTTAAGTATTTAAATATGCTTTTTCTTAATTTGTGAGTAAAATATTATATAAAAATAAAATAAAATTTAAAAAAATACAAAATAAATTTCTTTGACTTCTTTGAGGTCAGAGAAACCAATGAAAAATATAAAAATGAATTTTTGAAATAAGAATGTATTTTATGTTTATTTACTTATTCAACCTAATTAAACATTATCAAAATTAAAATATAATTCAAAAATTCACAAAAAAATGTTTCTAATGGTCCCATGACCTTAGTGAACCTTAAATACTTTTCTTCTTAAGGTTGAAAAGTTTATTTTACTTAATTAAATTAGTTATCTTTGAAAATTTCTATTTTTAAACTAAAATTATTTAGTGAAAATTAAATAAAAATCAGAAATATATGAATTCTCTTCTAATGTTTCAATAAACCCATGAGTAGGGTAGCAACTAAATTTCAAAATCATTTGAGTTAAATTTAAGGAATTATGTAGTGGAAAGCCCCAATGGCAAAATGATAATTATGAAATTCTATGCCCTAATTAAGATTTAGGTCAAAACCAGAGAGTAAATGAGTAATATTGATCATGATTAACTCTCTTAGATGATTGAAACACAAATGATTAAAGGGTATAAATCAACTCACATCATCTTCTATAAGAAAGGTAAAAAAGTAATTTCTTAAGTTGTTATGGTTTGGAAGTAAGTTAAGTTGGGAGAACCTAATGTGAGGGGCTTGATTTATAAAGATAATAACCTACTAATCAGAAGCCTCAAATCAATGGTTGAATAATAATGCAATCTTTTAATCAATATTAAACTTATTCCATTTAAACATTTTCAATAATTACAAATCTACCCATAAAGGTTTAAGAGCTTAGTAGTTAAAAAGGATTAATCTAAAGTCATTTAACAAGATTTAGAAAAGATGTAAGATTAATTATAAATATCTTTAAAGCACTACAAGCTATACATCAATTGAGAACGGTAAAGATTACTCTTATAACTAGATATGTCTGTAAGGGCGTCCACCCACGTAATTTCTAAATAAAACTTTAGATGAATGTCTAGTTGCCCTTCTCATGAGATAATTAAAACATTAAAGTCCATTGAGGATAAGTTAAAACACCGCCACTAAATCCTAATTTAACTAGGGATGGTTAATTTAACAACATAATAAGTCCAAATAAAGTTGAAATGATTTAGAAGATTTTGAAAGATGTTCATGGTCATGCCCCGAACACTTTTGCGATCATTTAGGCATTTTGAAGGACACTCGGACTTATTATGCTTTGCTAAAGAAAATCATCCTCAAAACATTTAGTGACCCACCAAGATATGCCTCAGGGCCCGTTAATTCACCAATTTCAATAAAATGCCCTACACTACTTATCATACATCAACAACCCAATGCTCAAGAATTTGATTCTTCAATGTGTCAGCAAATGGGAATATTTGCCACATATGGATCATCGGACTTGTGTAAGTTGGAGGTTTATGTGGCTAGGGTGATAATGACATTACTTATGTGTGCTAAGTGAGGGACATGGGATTTGGAATAGTATCTCTTATCTCAAGGATCCTTCGGCAAAGGGGATGATGATACTATTCACCAGCTTTTGGTAAAAGTTGCCCTCAACACTCTTAGGTATATGGATCATCAAACTTGTGTAAGTCGGAGGTTTAGGTGGCTAGGGTGATGATGACATTACTTATGTGTGTTAAGTGAGGGATATGGGATTTGGAATAGTATCTCTTATCTCAAGGATCCTTCGGGAAAGGGGATATGACCGATGATACTATTCACCAGCTTTTGGTAGAAGTTGCCCCCAACACTCTTAGGTTGTCGGCGGTCCTAGTCTAATTAAAGTAATTAGTTTATGGATTATACTACTTTACAAAAATACTTACAATATAAGATGACAAAAATCCTTTTTGAAACATACTTACCATTGCCTACTAAAGTGAATTCTACATGCATGAAAAATTAAAAATTTTTTAATGAAAACTTGTAAAGGTCCACGGTTAATTACTTGGATCGAGGTTAGAGATTTCCCTCCTCAGATTGTTAGTTTGGTGGCCTTCATCTGAAGTTGGAGTTATAAAGCACACAGACCATTTCTGAGCCCCCCTTCACCATTGACTTGCACCTAGTTCTGGTCTTTCATATTTGACTACAGGTTTTGTATTACTTGCTCGCATTTTCCTACGACTTGTTTTTTGACTTCTTTGTACGGTATTTTCTTGCTTTCTTTTTCCACAATTTATTTAAATTTTATGTAACTATATTATGTTTTATGATACTAACTATATAGAGCTAATAGAAGCCCATATATGTGTTTACAGTTTGTTTACTGCAATTCATTACCCTGCTTTATTGTTACTTTACTTTACCACACATGCTTTACCTGTCTTGCTTGCAAAAATAAACGCACTTAACCACTCTTTTTGGGTTTACGAGGATTTCTCAGATGAGGTAACCTACGATTGCTAACGAGAATTTTCTGGTCTAAATGAGCTTAACAACTTGTTTAGACTTAGTAAACTCAAAAGAAGATAGTGATGTTGGGATGATGGAACTGTGGGATCCCAGTGCCGCACAACTTAAATTAAAATTCTCCCTCCCAAAACATTTGAACAATAACAACAAATATAACAAAAAAATACATAAACTGCAAAATCATAAAACCTTAAACTTGGAGTCGTCGCAACGAGGAGCTCGGAACAAAGTCCATGGGCAGCACGACGAGGACATATAGAAGAACATCTTCGAGGGAGCAAATGGGATCGTCATCAGCAAATCTCTTCTTAGCTTAAATAACAACTCATAGGATGTCGAGGTAGTCCATCTAGCACGACGTAAATCCTCACTTTATTTTTAGATATGAAACTTAGTCACTTTATTGAACAACATAAGTCCTAACTCTCTTTAGAGTTCTGAAGTTGTCGTCCTGTATGACATAAACTCTCCTATCTTTCTAGGCTAGTTGTATGATCAGGATCACACAAGTGTAAGCCCTAATTAATAAAATTGGCATGATGTAACACTAAATAATATCTCTTGAAAACCAAAGCCAAACAATATGATAGTTTGGGAAGTCACCAAGGTTCTCTTTAGAATCCTTGACATCTCCTACTTTTCTTCATTTGGATTCTAGAATAATTGCTACTATTTCGTCTTTTCCTGCTTGATTTTTCCATGCCAACCTTGAAACCTTAAACTTTGAATTCAAGAAGAAAAATACCTCTGATCATCATCGAAAGTTTTCTTAAGTGACTTTGATCATTTAAGATGTAATTAACTATAGGAGACTTGCCCTTATAAGAAACTAAATAACCTAGGTAAAATAAATCCCGCCTAAGCTTTGATATTATGTAGAGAATCTATCGGTTTACATAAATGGTTTACAGACCAAATGAATGTCATAATTTATGTAGTTTATATAATCAAAACTACTATCGAGTAGTATACATATCTTTTGGGATAGTGTATTACTCACAGTCTTAAGCTCTATTACTTATGACTACGAAATATGAGATTAATTCAGTCCCACTTTTCAAAGTTAAAAGTGTTATTTTAAAATTAAAAAAAAATATATATATATATATATATATATATATATATATATATATATATATATATATATATATATATTAAATCATCTATTGAAAGTGACCGACGGGAATCCCATTCTAGCGGCCGATAGATTCTAAATAGCGACCAACAACAATGTGGTCAGCTGGATTAGTCAGGTGCTTATAGGACTCCAAAGTGAAAACTTTGAATCTCTCCAAGAGTTCAGCTTAAAAAATATGCCAAGAGAATATGTTCTCTAGCTGGCAAGGTACTTCAGTTTGTCTAAATCATTGTTTATCCATTGGTGCTGAACCAAGAATTTTGAGGTACTAAGAATCTTAGATTCTTTCTTCAAGCAAAGGTACCCTTTAGCTGTTTGGTGTCGATGCTTCTTGTCGGCGGTTTTGCTTCCTTTCTCGAGTGAATACCTTTTTTATGGCAATCATCATCTCATCCTAAAACTCCTGGATTTGTTACTACATGAACTCCATGGTGCACTCTATGTTGGAGATGTTTGGGTTATAGGTTTCTTCCTCTTGTACTACTCCTTTTCTTATTGTTGGTATGCTCTACGCTCACCGTACCTTTTAGAATGTTGAATCTGAACATGTCCATGAATTACACCCAATGAGTAGAGTTTAGATCAAGAGAGAGAGAAAGTTAGAGAGAGAAATGCACAATAATGAACAGTAATTTGAGAGGGGTGTGTAACCCTTTATTCATAAAAAGATCTCATATTTATAGAGAAATAATTACAATGTGTGGAGTTCTATTTACATCTCAGCTTTAGTGGGGTTTTGACATGGTATTCTAGGAATTTTACATATCTAGGCTCCGAAACTGACTGCACTAAGGCTCCGTTGGAGGGACTGGCAAGCCCTATGTAGGCATTGCCGGTCAGCTAAGCTTGGTGAATAATGTTGTTTGACTATGCTAGTGAGGCCCACCGATTGGCTAAGTCCAGTAGAGGTTGTCGGTCGACTAAGCCCGATACAATTGGTTGATTGATCTTTTATTGGAGCGGGATCAACAATATTGACTCAGTCGGCTAAGTTGAGTCAATTTGTTGATCAAATATGGTCACCGACCTTCAATCCCTAATAAAGAGCTCGCGTCGGTAAAGCATAGCCAGGCTATCGGACAGAGAATAAATCACCATAATCTGCTAGGTTGCTATCCTTAGACAAAGAAGTTTTATGGAATGGTTGAGACTCAGCTTAGTAATTCTTGATGATTTTTAAGGTGACTGTTGGATGCCTTTGATATAATGTAGGACCCGGGGTATAAGCTTCTTCCTTGGGCTTTTCATCATGGGTAATGGCTTGGATCCCCTTGTGCTCTGCTTCCGATCAAACCTTTTAGGTTGGAGCCGCTCGATTGCCTTGATTGATTTTGTTCTTGACACCCCCGATCAGACAATTGGGCATCTGAGCCTTCTATCGACAGACTCTCATTTGGCATGTCTTATCACATCTGCATCATCAAATCTCCTCGAGATTTGTGCCAGCACTTCTTTTGTAACAATATATAACACCTAAACTTTACATTATGCATTTATGCCACCCAAAATCTTTTATATCACATCAAACATACAAAAAAACACTGTCATTTTAACTTTTAAAACATAGATTGTACTTTTTTATGCATAGATAATGTGGAAATATATGTAAAAATTGAAGCTTAAGTGTTATATGTAAATGCATAGGAATTTATTGGTATGTATGTAAATCTTCCTAAATTTAAATATTCCATAAGAAATCACTTTTTTTTTTTTTTAGCAATTTCATATTTATCACTCAAATTAATTCTTCATCGAATTTTCACAGATATATATATATATATATATATATATATATATATATATATATATATATATATCAATTTGTAAATAAAATAAAATTATTGCGGTTTTTCTTCAAATAAAATAAAATTCTGACTTAAAAAGATGACAAAACGAAACACTCGCTAAAATAATAGCAATTTTAGTTTGTTGTTAATCTCTCTCGTTTGTATCATTCGCAGGCTTACAAAATAGTCATTCATTTTGGAAGACTTTTGAGTTAATTACAGGTTATTACAGATGGTGGATGTCTGCTGTTTTTCTTCTTGGCTGTTCGTTTTTGTTGAAGTCCATATGGTTGGTGTGTCGCAGTTACATTTGTAAGTTGTAATTTACTTTGTCAAAGCCTATAAATCATTTTTATTTTCTCTGCCTCCGCCCTCAACATTTTCCCAAGAAAAAAATAATTATCTATCTCACCGCTGAAAAAAATATTGTGTGCACCCAAAAAAAACGGAAAAAGAAATAAAAAACCTGCTCGAATGTATCACGCAGCAGGTAGAGCTAAGTACATAGTTCAATGAAATCACGCCACGTGACATGTGAAAAAAAAATCATCCGGTAATATAGGGAATATTCCTCATGTAGTTATTCATGTGTTATTGTGTTATTATAACACCGAGAATATTCTCAGAAAAAACACACAATAACACCTGAATAACGCGAATAACATGAGGGGAATATTTCATGTATTACCAGGCAAATTTTTTTTTTTTCACACATCACATGAAGTGATTTTATTGGACTCCACGCGTAACTCTATATGCAGAATCCTGATACAATATTTTTTCCTCTAAGTTCATCGTCCTCGTCTCCTCCCTATAAATATACGACACCAATCATTGCAAAGCCGCCCCGCCACACTTTGAACACCTGTTCCCCTCGATCTCTTCCTATTCTCTCAAAATCTCTTTCAATGTCCGAAAGATTTGATCTTTCTCCAGGTTCCAACTCTGCTTAGCTTCCACTTTTCCCGCGCCCGCAGGATGTTCGATCAATTGTCTGAGGGAGAAATAAGCTCTACCTCCACCCAGAGCTCCACCAACAGCAACAGCTCCAATCGTTGCAGCAGCGACTCTCTCTCATCCTTCGCCACCTCCGGTCCATCTCTGCTGCCGCCGGACTTCCTCCGATCAAAACCCCACCGCTCCTCCGACGCAGCGTGGGCCGTGATTCTCTCCCGGACCAACGGCGGCGAAATCGGCCCTCGCGATTTCCATCTTCTAGGCCTTATCGGAAGCGGTGATATCGGCACCGTTTATCTCTGCCGGCTTCGGGACGATTATTCGGCTTCGTTTATGTTCTCCATGAAGGTTGTTGATAAGGCGGCGCTTGCAAGGAAGCGGAAGGTTGGGCGTGCAGAGATGGAGCGGCAAATTCTTAGGGATTTGGATCATCCCTTTCTGCCTATTTTGTATGCTGAGTTCGATGCCTCGCCGCATTACTCGTGCGTGGTTATGGAGTACTGTAGTGGGGGTAATCTGCACTCTCTCCGGCACCGTCAACCCGGCGGCCGCTTCTCCGTCTCCGCCGCGAGGTACACTTCTTCATACAAAGTTTCCATTTTTATGTCCTGCAGCTCAGTGGACTTGTTGACTTTGAGGTGTAGAGGAGCTGAGCTCAGCTCATTGTTCAAATCTATTATTATTTATATCGAGAGTAAAAAATCGTTTTGACAGTCCTAATTTTGATAATTTATGCATTGTTACATTTAGAATTAAAAATAGAAAATAGTATAGTCCTAATTTTTCATAGAGGAAGTCGTCTTATTTCTAGTTATGTCGAAGCTTCTCCTAACCTTCATCAAAATTAAACATCGAATATACATCTAATATTTGTTGAAACTGAGCATCAGTAATCTCTCTTTCTTTGTCGAAGTCCATCATGAAAGATGCATCTTACATTCGTCTAAACTAAGCATTGGAGTTCATCTTTTTCTTTTTATTTCATTGAAGTCAAACCAGCAACCGCTAAAGCGAATGTTGTAAGATTTGTTCACACAACTAGTTCATCAAAACCAATCTAAATACCCACAAACTTTATAACGATTGCGCTGAAATATCTTTTGTCAACCCTATTTGCCGAATCTTCTATAAGTGATATATATATATATATATATATATATATATATATATATATATATATATATATATATATGTACTTTTTATTCTTTTTAGAGTTAATATTCAAAAATCTAGATTTATTCTTATTCTAATTCAAATAGTTAAATTCTAATTTAATTATATGAATAAGATGTAATTGTAGGTTATTTTAAATTTTAGTAGACAAATTAAAGAAATTCTTTTAAAATATATTATATCTTTAATTCAAAAATTAATTTTAAAAACATGAAATTTCAAAATTCAAATTAAATTTATAAAATTAAATTTTATAAATCAGTAAAAAATTGTGTGCAGATTATAATCTTCCTCTGAATAAAGAAAAAAATATTGCATCAGGATTCTGTATATATACGGAGGCCAATGACGAGGCGCCACTTGGCAAGTGGGCCTCGTCATCTCGAATGCTTGGCCGATAGCGATATATGGTAGCGGAGCTCACTTACCGGTGGTGCTCGCATCGATAGCCTCCGCACTCTACGAAGTCACGATGTAATATTTTTCACTGAATAAATCTATTGATCATTTTATATATATATATATATATATATATATATATATATATGAGTCAAAATACATAAATTATGGGTGCTAAATTCTGCGGTTGCCTCCAGGTTCTATGCGGCGGAGGTTCTGCTGGCCCTCGAATACCTTCACCTGCTCGGCATCATCTACCGCGACCTAAAGCCGGAAAACATCCTCATCAGATCGGACGGCCACATCATGGTCTCCGACTTCGATCTCTCCCTCCGCTCCTCCGCCTCCCCCGCCCTCGAAACCCTCAAACCCACCTCATGCCTCCCCGTCCGTTTCCTCCGGTCCAGCAAAACCTCCTCCCGCCGCCCGTTCTTCGTCGCCGAACCGCTCGCCGCTCGCTCCAACTCATTCGTCGGAACCCACGAGTACATCTCGCCGGAAGTCGTCGCCGGGCGGCCTCACGGAAGTTCCGTTGACTGGTATGCCTTAGGGATTCTTCTCTATGAGCTCATCTACGGCCGAACCCCCTTTGCGGGGTGCAATAATGAGACCACTCTTTGGAATATTGTGAACAAGGCGGTCGTGTTCCCGCGGCTGGCTGTGGGTGAAGCCGGTGGTGCGGAGTTGGTGGCGGCAAAAGAGCTCATCGCCGGGCTGCTTGTGAAGGATCCGGCCGGCCGGTTAGGATTTCACCACGGGGCGGCAGAGATAAAAGCAGGCCGTTTCTTTAAGGGGGTTAATTTTGCGCTGCTTCGATCACGCCGGCCGCCGGTGATGCCGGTATTCCGGCATGCTGCTTCGCGCCGGGAGGGGTCGAGGGAGGACCAATTCGAGGTGTTTTGAGGCCATAGGCCTAGATGAGTTATGTGGGGTGTGAATTGGTGGTATTGTGGTGAATATCATCCTAATATTACGTCAATATCATCACACTGCATATATGAATACCACACATAATATTCGCTCGGTAATGTAATGGGCGGGTCGATGATCGGCGGCGGAGGAGCGGCGGCAAGCTGAATTGGAAGTTGGAGAATTTGCACTTGGTTTTCTGGAAAAAAAATATTACATCCAGACTCTCGAACGCAGTTTGGGCCTGAGTCCAATAGTGAGGCGTCATGTGTCAATTGAGTCCCACCCTAATACACTGATACTGGTCATTGTTAAAGACTGCGGGGCCCACTTAATACGTGGCGCCCACTATTGGACTCTAGATACATCCAGAGTCTTTATATAATATTTTTTCGATTTCTTACGGGTTGTCTAAGATTGGTTAAGATGTCAAATTTGGTTGAGTAAATACCTAGGGCTAGCTAGTGTTTGGTGAGCCCATTGATGGTTGTTTAAGGGTCCGTTTGAGATGAACTTATAAGCGAGGTGGTGCTTTTGAAAACACTGTCTAACCGTTTGGTTTGCACATTTTTGAAAATGTTGTCTGCCGCGTTTGGGTTTTTTACACTAAATGCAGGCCGCAGGTCGACCCCCGCGGTCGTCCGCGGGCCATGTTTCAGGATAAACTGTTTATCCTGAAACGCACAAGCTGCCCCAAACAGACCCAAAAGCTTTATTTAAAATATGATTCAATTCTTGAAAAAAGTTAGGGAGAATTTCATATGGATCATAAAAGCTTATTTTTGAATGTATCTTGTATAATACTCAGCATGACATCAAAAAATATAATTAACATTAATTTATTTTTGGAAAAAGAAATTGTTATAAATATATCGTATATATATTTACTAGTATAATTGCACGTGAATTAAATTAAAAAATTAATAATATTATAATTTGTTCAGCATATTTCTAGTTTGTATTTCTATAATAAAATAATTAAAATAATATCAGTATAAATAATTGTAAAGATAATTATATTTATTAAAATTTAAATCGTCTTTTAAGTTATATTAATGAAATTTTAAATGTATTAATATACTTTTGTAAATTGATAATAAAACCTGATGTTTTTAGTAAAATTAACAATAACATTAAAGTAATAAAATTCATTTAAAATGAATACTCAAGATTCTATTATATATATATATATATATATATATATATATATATATATATATATATACTTATATGAGAATTTTGATGAATTGATTCATCATCAATGAATTTTTATTATCTGGCATGAATTTCAATATATTTTTCAAACAATAAATAATTAGGATTCAAATTCAAAATTATTGAAGACCTCGTTTTAACTAACCATTAGTTGAACTGACCGTCTTAACTAGACCTCGCTTTTCGAACAATAAATAATTCATCAATGAACTAACCGTCTTGACAAGAGAAACTCAATGATATCAAAATTGGTTCAAGTTAAGTCTGATCAAGTTTAAATCAAGTCATTAAAGCACATTTGGAGGTTTTAGATCATTAACTGAATAATTAAATGAACTCTAAATTTGACGTACTTATTATCAAGTCGAGTGTCTAGACGAGAGGAATCCAACTAACACAAGCTTGCTTAAATCTAAGGTTACATGAATTCCAGTGATGTTCTAAACTGAGGACCAAGTAATAACTTAGAATCTTCATCGCCGACCATTATCGACTATCACTCGCTAGTCGCTGTCGACCATTGTCTTCCACCTCTGCTTGTCGTTGATAGTAAACTTTGCTAGTGAATGATGTAACTCAAATGTCGTGTAACAACGTATCCCCAATGCGGTGTAACAAATAACATTATATCAAAGTATCAGTGATAACTTTTGGCCTCTATAGCCGCTGACCAATGTCAACCACTGCCCACTGGCTGCTAGCCTCCTATGATCATTGTTGTCGTTAAACCGTGCTAGCTAATAACATATTCGGAATATGGTGTAACGATATATTCTGAATATGATGAAACAACGTATCATGAATACGGTGAAACAATGTATCTCAAATACAGTGTAACGATTAAAATCATATTGAATTCTCAATGATAAATCTCGGCCTCTATAGACGCCAACCATTGTCAACTATTGCCCATCGCTTGTCATTGACCATCACTTGTCATTGACCATCGCTTGCTGCCCTTGCTCGCCACCGTCACGAACGCAGCAAGCTAACGATGTATCCTGAATAATTTGTAACTATGTATCTCAAATGTGGTGTAACGAATAATGTTGAATTAAAGTGCCAACGATAAATTTCAACCTTCGTAGTCATCAAAAACTTTTAGCCATCACTCCTCAAGTCCCATCGACCACTGTTGGTCACCTCTGCTCACTGTCGTCGATGAACTCTATTAACTAATGATGTATCCCAAATAAAGTGGGCATATCTCAAATATGGTGTGAATGAATAACACCGTATTGAAGATCCAACGATTAACTCTCGGCTACAATTGCTTACAACTGTTGTACATAGAATATGATTACTTGCTTTGAACTCAAGTTTCTCTACTTCGTATAAAAATAAATGTAGTTTTCAGTATAAAATTCTAACTCGTTATCAGAAGGTGTGCAGTCGCCAAGTACGGCCTCTGTGGCAATGTTATTTGCAGTCACTAACTATATCCTCCATAACCTACTAACACTATTACAGCTTCTAACTACGACCTATGTGGTCAATTTATGCTATTATTCCACAATCACCAACTATTATATTTATGGCCATCTGACACTATTGCAGCTTCTAACTTTGCCCTATGTGGTTAACTAATGTTATTGTTGTCATCAATAATGGTCAGTGTGATCGACTGATGTTATTATAGCTTCCTTTTAGGCATGTTTGGTCAATTGATGTTATTACAACGACTAACAATGGGATCTGTGGCCAACTAACATTATTACAACTTCAAACAACAACCTCTATGACCAACTAACGCTATTACAATCACAAACAACAGCCTCTATGGCAAACTGACGTTATTACAATTTCTAACTATTTTATTTACGACCAATTAACGCTATTGCAATCACCAATTACGACCTATATGACTAAATAACACTGAACGATGAACTTTGTGGCAAACTGAAGTTATTGCAGTTACTAACTAACGCTATTACAACTTCCAACTATGATCTTACCTACCAACACTATTGGAATCATCGACTACAATCTATGTGGCCGACTGATGTAATTACAACTTTCAACTATAACTTGTGTGATCAACTGTCACTATTATAGTCATTGCCTACATCCTCTAAGGCCAACTGCAATTATTGTAACCCCAACTACAACTTTCATGATCAACTACATTTGTTTTAGCCTATTATGACTATTATAACTAAACTACTATTATACATTTATGATTATCAATTTTATAATTTCATCTTCTCTAATTCAGGATAAGAGTGAAGTATTGACTTACAATTACATAATGGATTACTTTGACTGGATTAGAATCTGTAGTTTTTTCTCTTTTTAGAGTTTTTCCACATTACAGATAATTGAATCTCCTGCTAGTTTTTAATCATTCGTGTGTGTTGTATTGTATCATTCCTGCAATGCTAACACATTAAATTATCATTCTACTATTACAAATCTTCTGACACGTAACAATTAGCATTCAAATTTTAAAAGATTAAAGAAAAACAAAATAATAAGGAATTATTTATAGTTACGTGTCAAAAAATGATTTATCAGATTTAAGTGAATGCTCAGAGAAAAAACTACAGAGTCTAATCCAGTCAAAGTCCTTATTTATAGTAAATTCTAAACTTAAATTTGAAAATGATAAATCAACACATAAAAAATTCGTTGATTTTAAGATGTTCAAACATAAATTGAAAAGTCAAATTTAAAATAAAAATAGTAATTAAGAAATCTACTAATTTTAAAAAGCCAAGTTATAAATATGATAAGCTAGAATTATATATAATAAAATAAAAAATTACTGAGCGCAGTTATAAAAATTAGACTTTTAAATTAATTTCTTAATACAAGATGCTTCCATAGCATTGTAATTATATAATAAGTTAATTAATAATAATACAAAAAAAATTAACAATATAATTATTCCATTAAAAGAGGCCTTGTACTTAAAAGAGCTTGTCTCCGAAAGTACCTCGAAGTGCAAGGTATCTACTACATCCGGTCTCATGGTATAAGGAAGAGACGCAACGAAAGAAACATTTTACAAGCTACTGCAGCATGACATGGTTTAGCATCTGCACGATAGTTTCCTTGATTCAGACTTTTGTCATCCTTGTAACTTGAACATTCGAGACGCGAGCAATGCAACAGAACTTTGATTGTTGTGTGCGTCATTCTGTTGAAAAAGCTTCTAACAAATTTCCGCGCAGGCCTAAAAGGCTGACTTGGACAACACGTGGTCGTGGTCATCCCCGATACAAACTAAAAAAGGGGAGTATCTCGCAAAACAACATGCATAAAATAAAACAACCTAAGCAAAAAAGATGAACTAAACAAACCATGGGCAAGGTACCCAGGATGGCCTATACCCAACAAACATTTAAAAATACCAAAATATAACAGAATAACTCTTAACAAAACTAGAATTGTGAAACTTTATCACACCTTTCTCTCTGGTCAGTTGGATATAAGGCCCTCCTAGAGTGGAAGCATGGCTTTCCTGTGGCTTCCCTGTTCTCCTCTTAGTTAAGATGTAAGTCCATCAACATTCCTTTATAATGAAACAGCGACGCGACATTAACATCCGAGAATTGGTATAAGACCTTCTTTTATGGAATACGACATCATTTTTTCTTTGGCTAGTTAGATAAAATGCCCTCATTGAACGGAATCATGGCTTTCTCTAGCTTGCTTGTTCACCTCTTAGTTAAGATGTGATCCCATCGGCATTCCTTTCTAATGAAATAGGAACATGATATTAACTTATGAGAATGGGTATAAAGCCTCCTTTAATGGAATAAATCATCTTTCTCTTTGGCTAGTTGAATATAAGGCCCTCCTTGAACGAAATCACAACTTTCCTTTAATTTACCTGTTTTCATCTTAGTTAGGATGTAAGTTCATTGACATTCCTTCCTAATGAAAATGAAATATGACACTAACTTCGGAGAATTGGTATAAGCCTCATTTAATGGAATACAACTTTCTTTCTCTTTGGCTAGTTGGATATTAGGCTCTCCTTGAACAGAATCACGGGTTTCCTCTAGCTTACCTGTTCTACTCATAATTATGATGTAAGTCCGTCGACATTCCTTCCTAATGAAACAGGAACATTAAATTAACTTCTGACAATTTGTATAAGGCCTCATTTAATGGAATATGACATCTTTTCTCTTTAGCTACTTGGATATAAGTCCCTCCTTGAACGAAATTACGACTTTCCTTTAGCTAGTAGAATATAAGTCCATAGGCATTCCTTCCGAATAAAACAGGAACATGACATCAACTTTTGAGGATTGGTGTAAGGCCTACTTTAATAGAATATGACATCCTTCGTCTTTAATTATTCCTTAGTTAGTTCCTGAAGAGGAAATGAGACCCCTTAATTAGATTACGACTTTCCCCTTCAAAATAGTTGATCTTATTTTGATGACTATTGTCTAAAGTACCCCTCTGACAGAAGGTTTGATAAGCATTTCCCTACTCAACAAAATAACAAAAAAAACAAACGCTACGATAGCACTTAAAAACAAATTCAACTCAAACCTAAACTTACTTGGACATCTTTCTGTCCTAAGAATCCCTAGCGGGAAATTTCACTCAAACTTAATCTTTATAGGACATCTTTTGTCCGTGGATTATCCAGTGAAAAATTCAACCCAAAACTCACCTCCAAGCTGCTGGAGTACTCTGTGGACCTAATTGGATGGCTCAGTCAATACCAATATGTGCGACATACCTGTTCGATACACCATACATATTGGAGGTCGGTTTGTTGACCTCGCTTTTGTGATGATCTTTTTTCTCTCTATAGAAGCCTAGGATCCAGCTTTAGAGTTTCATAATGACCTTCTTAGATGCCTAGAGATGGAACTCACCTACATAGAACTTCAAACCAATTCTACTTTTACATAGGTTTTCATAAGGATAAAGCCCAAATCCTCAACTATTGGTTGGGATGATGAGGGTTAAAACTGGTAGAAGCTTGAGGTGAATTCATAAGAGAAGAAAATTGGCTTAAGTTACCTCTGGAGCCTAGAGTCCTAAGGGAGCCTAAAGTCTTAGGGATTCCTCTATTGATAGATGAGCTACCCAAGAAATTTTCTTTAACCTAAGACGAGCCCATTAAGCATGAGGCTAGTCCAAGAAAGGATTTTATCTCGAACCACATTACCTTAAAAACCCTAAAAATCCCATTATATTAAAATTCAAAACAATGGGAGGAGTGTTCGGTTCGTTAGTTCGAAATATAAAATAATTTAAAATAATTATATATATAAACTTTATGGTATTTTAAAAATAATTATATATTATATAAATTTATCATATTTTAAATAATTAAACTTCTATAAATTATAATACATGATAAATTATTAATAAAAATAATAATATTATAGTATTAATTATATTAATATAAATATTATAATATTATAATTAATATACTATACTATATATTAAAATAAAACTCTAAACAAACCCTAAATGTCTTATTCGGTTTGCTTCATTTTGAGGAAGTATGGATTAACTGATGTGTACGGAATACCTGATGTGTACGGAATACCTGATCAATTTGCTTCATTTTGAGGAAGTATGCTATCAAAGCTAGGGCTGTCAAAAAAGCTCGTTGTTCGTGAATAGTTCGTGTTCGATTCGCGAGGAAGTTCGTGTTCAATTCGTTCGATAAGCAAACGAAATGAACACGAACATTTTTTTTTTCTTTTAGTTTGTTAAACAAACCAAACACGAACAGTGATGTGTTCGAACATTTCGAACACGAACACTAACTCTGTTCGTTCGTGTTCGGTTTGTTTACACCCCTAGTTACACCGGAAACCGGTACTGAACAAGCCACGGCGGGCACCAATCAAACTATTCCAGTGGCACATGTGTGATGGCATCCTCACGACAACCCACCGTAAGCTTTTCCAACCTTAAATTTGGCATGTTCCATCTCTCAAACACAATCTATTTTCTGTCCATAAATAGATTCATGACAACAAGGTTGCTATTATTTTTTACCCCTATGGCTTTACCATACTTACTCCTGGGAACCAGTTCGGACAACTTATATTTGATCACCTCTCACCTCTCACCCTAAGACAAACATCTCGAGCATCCTCATTCAGATGTTCTTAAGCTCGTCTCCAATCATAAACCAAGCTTAGGCATAGAAACACATACTCTTACATATAATAGTTGCAGTTGCAACATAAGTCATAAACAACATTTCATGTTTCCTACTTTACATACATATGCTCCTTTGCATTTAATACATTATGAAGTATGGGTCAATCCTCAATCTCATCTACTCAAGACTATAAATATTACTTGTTTTTTATCGATGATTTTTCACTCTTTTGTTGGGTGTTCCCAATGATAAGCAAAGTTGAAACTACTCACATATGTATTCAATTCATTAAAATGCTCCACAATCAATTTAAAACCACTATTCGTATACTTTGATTTGATGGTTGGAGAAAATACAAAGTATCATACTCCACAACTTCCTAAACCACAATACCATTCTTCATCAATTCTCATGCCTCCACACCCTTGAACAAAATGGGATTGTGGAACACAAACATAGACATCTCATTGAAAGCACATGCACCCTTCTCCAAGATGCCTCTCTCTCATCTACTCTTTGGGTAGACATCGTCCTTGCGACAGCCTATCTCATCAATAGAATGCCATCTTAAAACAGTAAAACACCAAACATATACGAACTTCTCTACAATCATCAACCTACATGCTCCAACTTCAAAGTGTTTGTATGAAGGAGATATCTATGGCTACGACCTTATAGGCCACATATACTCGCACCTCGCTCTTAACCAATGTGTGTTTCTTGGGTACTCAACTTATCATAGGGGCTTTAAGTGCTATCAACCAACCACTGGGAAAACGTCACCTTTGATGAACATGTTCTCAATAAAAATCATTATCCCCTTTACCTACTCCTAACAACAACTGTCTCCTGCAACAAATACTCTTTTCCTCGTTCCTCCAACCTATGACAATCCCCAGTCCATCTGAAACAGCCATCCCTTCTCCAACAAATAACTCGTCACCACCGAACTAATCTCCCACCATTCCAACCCTCTATGCACCCGAGTACAACATTTAATCTCACCACATGGTTACTCAAAGTGAGACAGAGCACCTAAAACCAGTTACCAAACTAAATCTCCCCTATCAACTAAAGCACCCTCCTGATCCTACATCATATACCCAGGCAGATAGGCATGCTCACAGGCAGTCTGCCATGAATGAAGAATGCCTTGCTCTCCAAGCTCATGCCACTTGGGTTCTCGTTCCACCACCAGTGGACCAACTGATGCTTGGATGCAGGAGGACATATTAAATTAAATATGATTCTGATGGGACCGTGACAAGATACAAAGCTCGCCTCATGTTGCAAGGTTATAATCAAGAATATGGAGTAAACTATTATGAGACCTTTAGTCTGGTGGCAAAGATAACTACTCTCCATGTATTCTTTACTATTGCCTTTAACCGAAACTGACTCATCTTACAATTCCGTGTCTCGAATGCCTTTCTTCATGGTACTCTACTCGAAATTGTATGTATGAAACAATCACCCAGTTATATTGACTCTCAAGTTCCAAACCATGCACGTCTTCTCAAAAGGTATTGTACGGTCTCAAACTGTCATCGAGACAATGAGGGCTTCCACTATCTTAGGCTTCATTATCAAATGAGGGCTTCCACATTAATAAGTCTGAACTATCCCTACTTATCTCACATAACACAAATTCCCTTGCCTTTATTTTTTATCTATGCTGATGATATAATAATCATAGGGGAAAGTATGGCAGCAATTTAGTCTCTTTCTACTTGACTCAATTCAAAGTTTTAAGTCAAGCATCTTGGACCGGTCTCCCAATTTCTCAGCATTGAAATTCCTCGAAAGGAAATCTTATTCCTGTACCAGCATAGCTATCTCACTAAGATACTTCTTCAATCTAATATGAAGGGATGTAAAGCATCCACAATGCACAACCCATGGAGACTCCAACTGAATTCCTCCAAATCACTAGGATACTTCAATATTTCACTATATCGTGCTCGGATATATCCTTTGTCGTCAACCACTTATGCCAACATATGCATAATCTGATCATTTATAATTTCTAACTTATGAAGTGGATACTATGGTACCTACACGAAACCTTCGACTACGATATCTAGATCATAGTGGGTGATTTCACCTTACACACATACGCTGATGCAGATTAAGTTGGAGATGCTGAAAATTATAGGTCTACTACTGGATTTTGTACACTACGCCTATATCAAGTGCTGCTAAAAAGCAACATGCAGTTGCTCGTTCTTCCACTAAAGCTAAGCATAGAGTGCTCATAGTGGCTACATCTGATACACTATGGTTGCAGCGTCTACTTGTTGAATTTGGTGTCGCACAACCAAATCCAACAAAGGTTTCATGTGACAACCTCTCGGCAATGGCTATTGCCACTAACCCAATTTTTCATGCTCATACCAAGCACATCGAGATCAACTATCGATTCATTCACGATCAAATACAATCTGATTTTCTCCAAATTCAATGCATCAATACAAGGGATCAACCAGCTGATATCACCAAACCGTTGCCCCAAAGGAATTTTCAATTTCACCGATCTAAGCTTCAGGTTTGCTTCAAAACCCCTCAGCTTGAAGGGGGGTAATAATGTAAGTGACATAGAATATCCTATATTAATCCTGTTGTACAGTATAAGGGCAAGCAATGTAATTTCCTCTCTAGAAGCTTCACCTAGACTCATATGTTAAGAAATTATATACGGGTGGTATGCGGAATAAGAAAACCACATCAGTTATTCTCCTTGTCTCTTTCACGGAAAAAATTTACGTCCGAAGACCGGACACAGCGCGCGTACATCCACCAGTAGGAGGCGGCTATATATGCATGTACCCTCGAAATAACAGAGAAGTTACATGGAAGCTACACAGAGAAAACTCTGTGTAACCTCCATGTAACTCGATAAACCGGACGCAGCGCTGCGTCCGGTCTCCGGACGCAAATTTTTTCCATCCTTCACATCTTTTTTCCTGCTTCAATCAGCCCACACAGGGCATATTAAAAGCCCCAATATATATATATATATATATATATATATATATATATATATATATATATATATATATATATATATATATCATCCAAAGTGGCTCAAAACGAAATAAAGAATTTGGATATTAAAGGCATTCCCCAATTTCAAGAAGCCTTAAGAGTGACCAAGCACTATCAGCCCCGAGAAACTTGTGAGAAAAAATTTTTCATTGTTAGCTTCATAGACATAGCTTCATCAAATAGCACTTGGAGCCCCAGAGTGCATGAAACAAGTCTAACACACAAATATTACACTGATTTCATGACCAGACATGGATCAAAGACATGTCACAAAAGGAAAAGAGAGAGAGAGACAGAGAAGGAAAAGAAAATAGAAGTTGACTAATAATTTTCCTTTCGAATGATGAGCGACTTATCGCAATATATGTTACTCTAATTCATTACCTAGAAGAAACAACTACTAGGCCACCTCCTATCCCTAACAAATACATCCGGCAACGCACGACCTGAGATAAAATGCTAACCCCTTCCATCATTACCAGGAAAGATTGATACCATTGCAATTAAGATTGAAACGACGAACAAATAAGTCAAAAAAGAGTGCCAGAGCGCACCATCATCTAAAGTTGCAGCACTGGGCTCGACCCCGAGCTAGTTTATCCCATAGACAGATCATTTGCCTTGGAGATTGGTAATGTGAAGTGTAATAGTTATCCATGCAGCCATACTGGCAGAACTTCCAGTTATGTGAGTATTGAACCGGGGTGGAAGCATTGAACTCCTCAACCCACATTCCCATGCTCACATCTTCCATCTTGAATATCTGCTAAGAACTTCACACAGTAAGTAATGCAAATGTTTATGGTCAATAGATATTGATGATTTCATGGTTATTGAACCTACCCTTAGGGTTTGATTGGCGTGTTTAGCTACAATAAACCTCGCAATGTCGCTCGAAATTACATAGCCAGGTCCATTGGCGTATGGCGGATATATATCTTCCGGCCATTCCTGAATTTAGTTGAATCAACAATACATAAATTTTGTACAAATAATAATAATGAGCGATTGTTACTAGTTTGTTAATAAAGGTTAAAATCACATACCAATAAAAAAGGGTGTCTTACATAACACAGTTCTTATGTATTTGCATATCAGACACTTAACCTTTTGACTTTTACATTTATAGCGCTTGAAAACTTTTATATCACATCAAAATATCTTTAATACAAACTTTGAAAAGTGAAATAAACATTTTCAAGCATAGGTAAAGTGTTATAAATGTAAAAATTAAATTTTAGGTGTTGAGAATTGTGTGGTATGTATGTAAATCTTTCTAAAAAAAAATTATTTTTCATCAGCTAACCTCATAAGTTACTGCCCATTTTCCATTCCGAAGCGGCCTGTGCAAGAGGTTGAGATTACCCATATAAAGGGGTTTCTTGCCAGCAGCATTATTCATCTCCCTGAGTACAACATCAAGCCTAACAAATGTGTCATCATCACATTTCATGATATATGCAGCAGTCAGGTTTTGTACCTGCAGAATATAGGGACCTCAGTTGTGTAACTTAACCAAAATTTCATAAGTTACCCACACATTGGCCGAAGCGATTGCACATGACATTTGAAGAAAGACAAGCACAAAGGGAAATTTATCTCACCCCAAATTCACAAATGGCAATAGTTTTTAGAACCACTAGTTCATAGCGATCCATAAAGGGTAGGATGACAATGTCTCCAAAATAATCTGCCTCCCTCTTTAGAACTACATTAACCTCCATCCTTGGACTCTGTAAATGTAGTTTAAAAGAAGTATTGTGGTTTAGTATGCTAAAAAGTGAAAAGCAAAAGTTGGAGAAAGTATACTTCGCAGTAAAGGTTCTTTAAATTTCGGCGATTAGTTAACATTTACATCTAATCAAGATGCCAAATTATCTTTGGTCTACGCTTTCCTTCTACATATTTCATATTAATTATACCTTCCTATCTAATTGGTCCTAATGTTCTCCTCTGCACATACACAAATTACTCGAGAAATTTTTAATGATCTAATATTTAATAGACTACATCCACATAATCTCCAAAACACCGCGCCTTCTTCCCACTTTTACATTAACCTCAACCTTCTCATTTCTATTACAACTTGGTTCTCCTTGACTTTCTGAGTAGCACAACAGTCAAATATACCTATAAAATTTGCATATATTTTTCTTTATCACTTGAGACACCTCTCTATTTTAACCATAAACGTTTGATAATGCAAGTCTACAATTTCATTCTATATTAACTAGAAGCACAACCTTGTCTATAATTTTTTTAGTGGGGACATAAAAATTAAATATATTATTTGGACGAATTACAAATTAGATGTTTACAATTAAAAAAAAAAACTAGCAAGAATTTATCAATCTACTATAATATAAAGACATCTAAAATTTTAAGGGGGTGGGAGGGCATGCCCCTGCATCTTGATTGGGACTGATACTTTTGTGGTCCATATAATAGAGCCAAGCTATTTGTCCATCACATGAAGTTATCATCATAATACAAGATTAGTTGACTGTGATTCAATACATGCTAAAATTTCATCACATTTTTAACAAATTATATGCAATGTATCATCTGAATCTTACTCTCATAATGGGATGGAATATGCATCGAGGGCATCATTGGTTCACAATCAAAACAACGCAAAAGTAGGAACACCAAATTGAGAAATCCAAAATAAAACAATATCAAATAGAAACACAATAACGTAATCTAAAAAAAGCACAGAAGGATTTATGTAGGCTAAAATTAAGCAAAAAGAAAAAAACCACAGAATCGCACCACAAAAAATTCACTATGAATAGGAGAAACTTACATATTACACCACTCAGATCATCTCTCTAAATTCAAACTAACAGAAGATTGATTCAAACCTTCCTCTCGATCTCACAAAAGTAACAACGTAACTACGCCTAGTTGTAGCATAGTCATGTTGCCCGGTGTAACTATGCCCATTTCAGGCGCGGCTACGCCATGCTGCAGGTGGAGCGCCTCCAAAGGGCGCTAGAGTTCGGGTGCAAGATGTTGCACGCTTCACACTCCAACAATCTCCCACTTGGAGACTGATAGCACATGATGCATCCAACAAATTTGCATCTCCAACTGTACCATCTTTATAGTGTTGTAGTGTAATATGGCTTACTCCCAATCTCAATTTTCATATACTCCATTTGAAACAAAGCATAGCACCAGCTTCTTAATAGTCAACACCTTAGTTAACATGCGTGCAACATTCTAAGTTGTATGCATCTTCTCCAAAAGTAATTGCTAATCTTCTAAGAGAGAATGAATAAAATAACATCTCAACAGGATATGTTTTATTCTAGCATGAAACAGTGTTCTTAACAAGATGAACAACACCATACTGTCACTATGAAGCTTTCAAATCTCTCGTTGCTTACCTAGTTCTACCATAAAGTCATGTAGCCAGATCATCTCCTTACTAGCCTCAATGATAGAAATACATTCGACCTTCGCAGTTGAAAGACAAACAACATTATACAGTTTGAAAATTCAACTCACTGTTGTGTTCCTCAAAGTGAAGATATACATTTTTGTACTCCTATCATCCAAATGTCCTGCCAGATCTAAATCTATGAGTATTTCTAGACTGATCTCTATCATTCAATAACAAAGTGGCATGTTGACTTATTCACTCAAATACCTGAGAATCCTCTTCAGCACGTCCCGATAATGTTTGTCTAAATTGTCATTTACCTGCTGACCACTTCTACTGCATATGCAATATCTAATCTCACATAAATCATAACATATTGTGTTTGCTCTGCTTCAGGCTTAGACGATAGTTCCTTAGATAACTTAAAGTAACTAATTGAGGTGGTGCAAATTGGTTTTACCTTGCTCATGTTGAAGCTCTAAAGGATCCTCTCAACATACTTTGTTTAAGACAACTTCGATACACATGCACTCATGTTCCTGCTCATTCTCATCCCTAGGATCGTTCTGGTTTAACCTAAATCCTTCACCTTGAACTCACTTGATAACTTTAAATCATTGATTCTCTCTATATCTATCCCATGCAATCAACATGTCATCCATATATTAAAAAAAAAATAAGATATCATAATTACTTAAGTTTTCGATGAAGCAATAGTGATCTGTCTGGCACTTCATGTACCCATTATCTGATATTAATCTATCAAATCTCTTATATCACTGTCTCGAGGCTTGCTTCAAGTCATAACAGTATTTCTTCAATTTTTCAGATTAAATCTTCTTTGCCTGGAACCTCATAACCTTGCAGTTGCCGCATATAATTCTCCTTCATATCTCTATAAAATGAATTTTTACATGCATCTGCTCCAGATGTAGATCTTCCTCTACTACTAAACTCAACATAATTATGACGGTTCTCATCTTTACAACAAGAAAAGAATTTAAGTGTAGTCTAATCTTACTTCTATTGAAACTCCTTCACAAAAAATTCATCTGACTCATCTTTCAACCTATAGACTCGGTCCTTGTGTGGTGCTCATTTATCATTTGATAATATTGTTAAATCTCAGGTCCATTTTGACTCTAAGGACTGCATTTCATCATTCATGGCATGTTTCTGCTCTTTTCAATCTTCAACTTGAGTGGCCTCTTCATAACACTCTTATTCACCACTATTTGTTAACAATAAATAAGACAAAAGAAGAATATCTCTATGTTGGCCTAATAGCTTTGCTAGACCTGAAATCAGAAGCAGGTAACTAGGAAACTTCTTGTGTTTCATCTAATTGAGCACATTTTGCTCCTCTCCTAGTCACCAGTGTCTTCTATCTCAACATATTTGAACTCTTCAGAAGTAACTGACGGGCAATCCAAAGTTATGAAACTATATCTCCATTTCATTAAAAATAACATTTTTGCTCCTAATGAACTTTTGATTATGATAGTCCAAAAATTTATACCCAAATTCATTGAGTCATACTCCATGAAAATGTACTTGATAGATTTCGAGTCATGTTTATTCCTGGATCCTGCATCAACATGTATATATGCACAACAACCAAATACCTTCAATTGAAATATATTTGCCATTTTGTCACTCCATACTTATTCAAGTATGTCTTCCTTTAGAGATACTAACGAACCACGGTTGATCAGATGCACTGTACTGTTCATTGCTTCTACCTAAAACTGACTTAGCAAGCCTGCATGCAATCTTATACTTTTGTCACGCACTATGATTGTGCGGTTAGTGTCCTCAACTACTCTATTTTTTCGTGGAGTTCTTGGAACTGTGAACTCATGCTCGATCCTCTCTATAGCACAGTAATTCTTGAACTTCTGATCACAATACTTGCCCCTCTATACACTTCAGCTTCAAACCTGACTCATTTTCGACAATAACCTTTGATTGCTTAAAAAATTTAAATATGCCACATTTTTGCTTTAAGAAGTAAGCACACACCTTTTTGGGTGACCCTGAATAGATGTGATAGAGTAGTGAGAACATCCACTGGACTGAAGAAGTATAACCCCACACATCAGTATGCACTAACTACAATTTTTTTGATTTCACTAATGACCAAACTTTGGAGAAACAAAAATTTTCTTATGGTTTTCATGTACAAAATCTTCACAAAAATTCAAATCTACAAATTCAAACCCTAAAATTTATTCTTTGAAAGTGGAGACTTCACACATTTTGTGCTCATATGGCCAAGCCTGCAGTGCAACAAATTTGCATCCTCATTAGGTCCAGTCATATAATGAAATCTACAATTTCATTTATGAGGTAAAGAGCGCAATCAATGTTGTCATGAGTCATCACTATTGCCCCTAATCATCTTCCATGAGTCACATGTGAAAGCAATAACATACCATAACTTAGTTAGCTGCCTCTGGAGAACAGATTTTTCTTCAGAGTCAGAACATGTCTGACATCACTAAGCTTCCAGCCTATTTCATTGGCAACTTGATATCTACATAATTCTTTCCCATGATGTTGCAAGCATATTTATCTCCCAACTAAAGCTTCCTTAGATCACTTTGAGTGTACTTTTTAAATATCTCTTTCTTGGGGCATGCGTGAAAAGAGCGTTGTGAATCTACAATCCAAGATTCAGTACTCACTAGGGATAAAATTAGAGTCACCTTAAATGAGATTTGTAGAAAGATTACTTGTCCTCCACCACAAACATTCCTAGAAATTTTATAGTCCTTGAAATGCATTTTCTTCCCGCAGTTCCAACATTATCCTCTGTCGTTTCCTTTGCTTGATCTGGATTTTTCTTATCTAGACTTGAATATGTCTCTGGCATGTATTCTTATCTAGATTTCATCTCCTATTTTAATATTCAATGTAGAACCTGAAGAATCATCATTGCTGTATTTTTTGCAAACTTCTTCATTCCAACCCCACGATATCATCAAAGCTCAACTTCATATTCCAAAAAAAAATTACTCAACGCCATGACCAAACCATCATAGTTATCCAAAAATAAAGACTGATTTAACAATATTCTGGCATCATCATCAAATTTGATCCTCACATAACACAACTGGCTAGTTACAATATTGAAATTGTTCAAGTGATTAGCCATTGAATTGTCTTTCGTCATTTTATATTGAATAAATTCTTCATCAGAAAAATCTTCTTTAAAGCAATAGATTTTTTATAAATCTTTGTCAGTGTCTTCATGAGATATATCGTGATTTTCTCATTCACTGTACTGAATGCAACACATGAGGAAAGTGACAAACGAATCAAACTTAGGGAGGTTCGATCCAGAACTTCTCATTCATCCATAGCCATCGATTCATGCTTTTTGGTGATTCATTGCAGTGACATATAATTTTTTCGATAAAACAAATCCTCCACTTGCATTCTCCATAACACATAGTTCGATCTACTTAATTTATCCATTTTGCACATCGCTTCCTCGACCATTGCTCCCCTCAAATCAAACACCCTACTCTGATACCACTTGTTGGGATGGACCACGCACTGAGGGCTTTGATTGGTTCACAATCAAAACCACACCATGGAAAATAGAAAGATTGATTCAAGAAATCCGAAACAAAAAAAGCACACCGGGATTTATGTGGAAAAATCCTAGAACAGGAAAAAAATCAGGAAGACATCACACCAAAAATTCATACTAAATGGGAGAAACTTACATGTTACACCACTCAAATCTCTCAAAATTACTGGAGCTTACAAAAGGTAACTCGAAACCTTCCTCTTGATCTCACAAGAGAAAGCCCTCATGTCGAAATCAAGCTCTTGACAATTCATCTTCGCTAAGAATCCTGTCGAGAAACACCACAAGCGAGTAAAATCTTTTGTCGTTCGAATAAAAAACTTAACTGAGACAAGAGAACATACTGTCTTGGTAACCAAGACGAGACTGGTGTAATTATTTTGAACACTTAGTCTGCTGCTAGGGGTGTAAACGAACCGAACACGAACGAACAGAGCTTGTGTTCGTGTTCTGTTCGTTTGAAATTTAGTTTATTTGAAATAAGCTCGTGTTTGAAATTGTTCGTGAAGTCACTGTTCATGTGTGTTTCTTAACAAATGAGTAGAACACGAGCTGTTCGCGAACGACAATGCGGTTGATGACCCTAATATTAATATATATAAATAATATATTATATTAATTATATACCTTATATTATATAAATATATAATATCTATATTAATATATTATTATTATTAATTTATTTTATATTATAATTTGTAAGATTTAATTTTTTAAATTATCATAAAATTTTTATATATAATTATTTTAAATTATTTTATATTTCGAACAATAGCAATTCGAACACGAACGAACACATCATTGTTCGTGTTTGGTTCGTTTAACTAACCGAACGAAAAAAATTGTTTGTGTAGTCTCGTTACTTATCGAACGAATCGAACATGAACTCCTTGACGAACCGAACACGAACTGTTTGCGAACAACAAGCTTTTTTGACAGCCTATCTGCTGCACAGGCACGAGAAGCAATCGTGACAAAATATGACACCACTCAGATCTTCTCTCTAAAATTACTATTTCTCAAAACCTTCCTCTCAATCTCACAAGAGAAAGCCCTCACACCGAAATCAATCTCCCGACAATTCACCTTCGCTACGTAGCCTGTCGAGAAACACCACACGCAAGTAAAGTCCTTCATCACTCTAATAAAAAACTTAAGAACCGAAACAAGAGAACAAAATGTCTTGGTGTAACCACGCGAGATCGGTGTAAATATTATGAACGCTCGATCTGCTACGCTAGCACAAGAAGCAATCACCATAACTATGCTTGATTGAATCGTAATCACATCACCCAGCATAACTACACCAGTTTCAGGTGTAGCTGCGTCATGCTATAGGCGTAGAAGCGCCTCTTTAGAGGCGTTGGAGCTAGAGTGCTAGGTGTTGCAGGCTCCACTCTCCAACATATCAGGATAATGCAAAATGCAAATAACATTCACCAAAGTACCTCTTATTGAATGTGTTTTAGGCTCAAGAAACAATAAAAAATAAAATTTTGAGGAAACAAAAAATTTAAAGTTTTATAAAAAGATTTATGTGCATTAAGACATTCACAAAATCATTTCGAGGAAAAAATTATTTATATTATCACCCATAAAACATACAAATATATGAAAAAATTTTGGTAAAAAAAAACATCCACAAAAGAGGTAAGACTATTGAGAAAATCTTGGGAATGGTTAGATTGGATCATTTGCCCCTCAAAGTTAAGATTAATAAATAAGGCTATGAAATCATCCACTAAAAATAAAGCAATATTGTCTTGTGATCCCATCAAGCCGATTATTCATCTTAGACCTATACAACTATTCATCTTAGACCAAGATCGCCATGACAGTTCATGATTGACACCCCCAACCATCACCAATTATTTCATCGACTTCGGAGACCGAAATACTGACATGAACTGGAGCCAAAATCAACTAGCAAGTTGCAATAGATATGTGGTAAAACCCAATATAGAGCTAATTTGATTAATATCAAAGTAGACAAACAAGAAAATCTACAATTCAAGAGGTAGATAGTCTCTCCACAAACCCTAGAATCTGTTAGGAGAACACAAAGACAAAAGAACTGCAGCAAATCAAAAACATAAAACAAACTCTAGCTATTAGCCATAATGAATACGCCCGAAGATACATTCAAACTTCCCCCCAAAAAATCCTTTAATGTTCCTCTTGCACGTGATTAACGGTTATGTGGGCCCAACCTGAGAGCTGGAATAGTACTTAGCTACTCCAAAGGCTCCCTGTCCCTCTCGACCGGACTGGTTGGCTTGGCCAAGTTGGTCCGGAACAGCCTAGCCTGGACCGGTTTGTCCTCCTCATCTACGAGTGCAACAGGCGTATCAACACCCCCCTCCCAAAAAAAAAAATCTTGTCCTCAAGGTAAAATGATGGAAATTTCTTGTGGATCACTTCTTAAGGCTCTCATATTACTTCATAATATGACAAATCATTCCACTTAATCAGTACCTTCTTTGCCCTAACCACTTCTCGACGCACTCCTTTGACCTCCAAACGTTCCACATTACTTCATAATCTGACAAACCATTCCACTTAATCAGTACCGTCTTTGCTCTAGCCACTCCTCGGTGCACTCCTTTGACCTCCAAAGGTTCCAAAATCACCACCATGTTATCTGTAAGTAAGGAAGGAAGTGAAGACGAGAGGATATAATCTCTGATGGCATGCCTAAGTTGTAATACATGAAAGACTGGATGCAATGATGATGAAGATGGCAACCTCAAACAATAGACAACCACCTCAATGCATGTTGTAACCTCGTAGGATCCAAAATATCGTGGAGAAAGTTTTTCATTCCTCCCCCTGGCTAATATCTTCTACCGTTAAGGTCTCTGCCTCAAATAAACTGTCCCCGATTTCGAATTGTACCTCCCTCCTATATCTATCTAACTTCCTCTTCATAATCTGTTGGGCCCACAAAAGATGTCCTTGAACTCTGTCAATATCCTTCTCCAAGTATTAGTCTACACTGCATACCGATACAGTGCTATGCCCATAGTGTATTGGGTGGGGTGGATCCCACCCATATAGAATCTTGAAAGTGGTGGTCTGTGCCGCAGTATGATATGAAATACTATACCAATACTCAGCCCAAGTAATTCGTTTGACCAAAAGCTTTGGAGTAGCATATACAAAATAATGCATGTATGTCTCCAAACTCTTGTTGATCACCTCCATTTGGCCATCTGCTTGGGGATAATATGTTGTGTTTCTCTCTAGACTGTCCCTTGTAACCTAAACAGTTCCTTCCAGAAATGGCTGAGGAATACTCGATCTTTGTTTGATGTTATACATTCAAAAAACCATGAAAATGAACCACTTCCCATATGAACATCGTAGCGACTGAGATAACGGTGTAAGGATGTTGTAATGGAATGAAGTGTGCATACATGTTCGAGCAATTCACTATCAACAGTATCATTGTAAACCCCTCTATTTGTGGCAATCCCTCTATAAAAAGCGTCACTTTTTCCCAACCCTTTTTAGGTAGGGCTGCCAAAATTGCTCGTTGTTCGCAAATAGCTCGTGTTCGCCTTATTAAGTAGCTTATGTTTGATTCGTTCCCTAAGCAAATGAGCCGAACATGAACAAAGATTTGTATGTTCGTGCTCGGCTCGTTTTGACTCGAAATAATTATATATATATATATATATAATTGAGTATTATTTTAAATAAGTTAATTGACTATAAGGCTAAAAAGATTAATAATTAATTAAAATTATTAATTAAAAAATAGAATAAAAAGATATTAAATTCTATTTAAATGATTATTGTGATATAAATAACAAGATTAAATCTCCCCAATCATTAACAGCCTACGAATGTGTGACTAGGGCTGTCAAAATGGCTTGTTGTTCGTGAACAACTTGTGTTTGGCTCACTAAACAAACAATTTGAATATATTTTTGCACTCGATATATAAACAACCTGAACACGAACACTAATGTTTTTAATAAGCCGAGCCTAGGCTCGCTCAAACACGGTTCGTTTACACCCCTATTCTCACTTAACATCGGACACTGCAGTAAATCTCTAGGCTCCATAGTTAAACACTTGTGTCATTGGCACACATCACACCTTACCATCATATGCTCAATATTTTGGCGCATCTCTACCCAATATAGCTCTGTAGATAGCATAGTGTATGTCTTATGTACCCCTAACTGCCCCCAATAACATAGTTGTGAAACTCCTAAAACACTTTGAGGATGTAATATGATGTCATCAATAACATGAAGCATCCCTAGTAAAGTGGTCATTGCCCATTCAATATGTATACTCCTTATCTTCGTTAGCCTATCATCCTGCTCGCTCTCTAGCTTAGGGCTTCCCAATCTAGGAACATGGGTACTGATAAAGTTGTCAGCTGGGTTTCCTCCACCTTCCTCGATAGTACATACCCAGCTTTATTCTACAATCTTGTCGATATTAAATCTCAAAATCATATCTAATTAACTTGGTTAGCCCCTTGTAATGTTCCTCGGTCACCATTCTCTGCTCCAAAAGATACTTGAAGCTTTTCTGATTTGTCCTGACTATAAAGTGCATTGCAACATTAAGGACTACCACTTTTGAAAGCCCAGAACAATACTCATCAACTCTCACCCATAAATGGACATGGGCCTAGCCCTAGTCGTGGAGTCAAGAACACCTTCTGAGGTTGATTCATTGAAAGAATCAACCATAACTCCAATTGAGCCAAAGGATATGTTGTTACGAGCCAACGATGAATTTCGGTAGAACCACAAGACATGTTAGACAGAAAACCTTCCTGGAGAAATTGCAGAAATTGCAGGTAGCAGGAACCCATCCTGCATAATAGCGACAGGAGTATGTCAGACCAACAGGTACAGGAACCAGAACAACGGCAACTGTATGTAGCAGGAACGGCAGCACATAGATAAGAACTCCAGGAACAGCAGCAAAAAAAAAAACCAACACCAAAAAAAAAAAAAAAAAACAGCGGCAAAAAGGAGGAGGCCAGTCACTATGCCTGAGACTGTAGGGAGGCCGGTTGCTAGGTGAAGAATTTGGCTGCTGGAACTAGGGTTAGTCTCTGATACTATGATGAAATTTTGAATTGACCAGCATACATTATTGATTTAAACCCAATTATAATAAGCATAATAAAAGAAAGAAATAAATCAGAAGAAAACAACTAAGGAAAAGAAATAAAATAGAATAAAGCAAAATAGGAATGCATAATGAGCAAAGAAGAGCAAATAAGAAGTAATAACGGCTAGGGATTGTCGTCGTTATAATCTAATAAGAAATATAAAGTCCTCGATTAAAGTAAAATCTAGAGGTTTTGCCCCATTCATTGCTTAAACAGTCTCATGAAAAATCACATTTGATTCATCAAGGCTAAAGCAAGCCATTTCAAAGCTTACCATCATACCTTGTTTTAAATAACTTCAACACAGCTTTAATGGACTGTTCTCTCCAAAATGTACGTCAATTCAAGTCAAATAATATTAAAGTTCAAACACTTTCATGGTTCGACAAAATTCATATACAGATCTTTTCATTAGTATTTTCATAAAAAAGCATCATTATGATTGATCTTCTTGGCATAAAACAAAATTAATTGTTAGATACTAATATCATTTCACTTAAATTTTTATTTAATCTCTCTCATGACTTCATTGTACAGCTTCTAGTTGAAGCCCATATAGGTACCACAAACATGCAAATCTTTCTTAGTCATGATAATGGATTTCACTCATCCTCATCTTAAGAAGGTGGCAATACTATATCTCCAATATCTCTCCTAATATTAATAGTTATATCATTTGAGATAAAGCTTTACCCATATGCATCATATTCAAAGCAAATCAAACCCCACTAGTTCATTGAATTTAAAGTTGAATGTGGTGTCAATAAATATTTAAGCTATTAAAACAATATAATTGATTTGTGTTAACAAAAGAGGCATATTCGGACCCCATACCCAAGACACAACATTCATTTCATGTGAAATACTCTCATCAAGCTAGGTCATGCACCAGCACCTTCTCAATTAGTCAAAAGTTAAAAAGAAAAAAAAAAGCATAAAGTGCTTTTATCTGCTACAATCTCTCCAGCATCTTACCTCTTATAGGTTCAATTTTTTTATTTTATTCCTTGGGAAATTAGTTTGTTATAATCATAGCTTAAAACCAAGCATTGAAATCAATTGAATGTTGTTCAATTCAATTGTCATTATTTCTTCTCTTATTTTCAGCTCTTTCTATTCAATAATTCTTGTTGCATATATTCCGAGGAACAGCAAGGTTATTGGGCTTCCATTCTCCCTCTATATTTTTATCCCCAAGCTTCAACAGTAGAAGAAAATCAAAGCAGCTGTCCCAATTTGCTATCCTCCACTCCATTTGGCTATAAAAAGTGTTTCATCTCATTAATATTTGCTGAAAGTCAATGAACAGAAAGAAAATATAATAATTGCAAAGCAAAGGAAAAAAAATGGTCGAAGAATAAAAGATAACATAATTAATGTTTTGATGATTAATTACATAGTAATATCTTTTCCTTGATCATATTACCATCATCTGGGAAGGTGTTTATCTCATAGGGAATCTTAAATCTTTGCATGCCTATTAATGAAAGCCTAGATTACATAAAATTTCCAGCAGTTCCATAATATTCTGCAATATTACTTTTGAATCATTGATGCCATAATAGTATAGTATTGAGGTGCCAGATAGATTAGGGATCAACATGTTTGAACCTATATCAAGCTAAGAAAAGTTCACCCTAGATAAGAATTAGCACCATAAGTGTGGGGAGCAAAATTGCCTATGGTGTGCCGATTGTTTTTGATAAAACTAACTCATAAACTTTGACTAATATGGTCATTTCAAACCTCAACCATATATTTATGCATTCATAACATTACTATATATGCTACAATACTAAATTTGAAACGTCCACCAATTCAACGATCGATTGTTATGGGCTATTGAAAACTACAGCTAACCAGGAATAGATTTTTTTTTTTTTTAGTAAATTTAATCAACTCAATGAATTAAAAACATATCGATTGGATGCCTTCAATACGTTAGCAACTTATTTCTAAAAGCAAAAACTGAAACAAATCAAGCAAAGCAATTCTAATAATTAAGATGGTTACATTACCATGTGAAGTCGAGACTATATTTCAATTATTTTCTTGCAAATGGCAATGAAAATTTTACTACAGGACACTACCCAATCCTATAGGTACAATGAAAACAGCTTACTACACATTTTTTACCCTACCGAGTTGCTATTTTAAAGAATTAAATTCAGATCTATACTTCAGCCAGCATTTAGTTGCTAAATCCACGGAGTAATGTTGTGCCAAAAGTACAAGAAATCTTACCAGGGCAACGAAGAACCGCACAACAACATTTGATAACTTGATGGCAGAATACTGCATCCAGGTTTTTCGAACAGCCATCCGTTCTGCAAAATGATTGGTAGCAGAGAGAATACCAATGAAAAGTTCAATTGGTTGTTGCGGAAGAGGGTCGGACTTCCACACTTCTGAAAGTTCCAAGACTTGCTGACGTGAAAAACTAGGATGGGATTTAGGAAGAGAAGTGGCAAATACTGAATGTACGTCTATATTTCCTTTGATTGCTAAACCTGTAGCATCTTCAAGAGTAAACCCCTAGAAAAGTGGGCACAAGATAGTAAAAAACTTATCTGTTTGTTCTAGTCTAAAAAATTTAACATAGGAATCTAGAAAAAAACAAGAGAAGTCTTCAAGAGAATTATGAAAATGTACCGGCCTATATGGGAATGAAGTCAAATGTCGGCCTCCAACAAAAGTGTGATATCCTTCTATGCCAGCACGAAATGTCAGAACAAATAGCCTGCCCTCAATAAAAGAAAAAGGCCACGTCACTTCTGGCTTCTTTGCACGACCAATGAATCGCTTCAACCAAGAAGTTGTTTTGGATTCTTTTGAATCAATAATATCACTCCGTAACCATTTCTCACATTTGCTGTATCCATCAACTGTCCAAAAGAGGCACTGGAAATTATGCATTTCCAACTAAACAAAAAAGGTGACACAAGAAATATGGGATGTGCAACAAGGTAACCACTTGAAAAAGATTTACATAGATAGATATAGAAAACCCTTCTGTATCATACTACCAGTCCTTAAAATTTCCAACTAAGCACGAGGATATGAAAGCATATAATGCTTCAGTTGACAATAAATAGCATTTATTACTGTATAAAAGATAAAGGTCACTTTTTTTAACACCGAGATGACATCTTGAAAATATTTCTACTTGCATATTGACATCAGGTAATGATCGTTTTCCAAATCAAATCATAATGTGTTTATTAACATGCATCAACATTATGAATAAAACAAAAAACGGTGAATCACACTGACAAGAACAGCAGCAGAGGCTGATAAGTGTTGCTCGTTTAGCATGAAGGTGCTGGTAAAAGATTTATGGACAGTTTTTAAAATAAAAATACAATGATTCAACACAAAAATCATCAAGATAATGGAGGGAATGAAAACAACTCAACTAACTAAAATATATTTATAGATAAACTAGTGGTTGGTTATAAAAGAATTCCACAACTATCAATGCAAGCTTGCACAAGGTGGACAGGTTGCACAAGGCGGACAGCTTGCACAAGGTGGACAGATCAACATTTCCTGAAGTTACATTAGACAAATTAATTGAGAAAATACACTTTGAAAACAATTGAGGGTGGTGAGAACGTAAGTGGCTGTTTCTTTTATTATGCTATCAAAAATGAAAATAGCTAAGCTCTAAACCAGAAGCTTGATATGATGCTTTCTTGTCACATGACTACATAGAACATATATGAACATGAAGGTAATAAAACACAGCAGAAAAATAAGATGACAATTGCTTTACAAAAACAAAATAACAAGCAAGTGGATGACAACGTCCAAGCATCTTAACATGAAGGTAGAAGAAACATCAAAATAAAGGAAAACAAGTAAAGCCCCAACGGTAATATCTTGCATAACTCTCAAGCAGGTAGAAGACATTATCAAGGCATTCTTAGACGAGCATCTTTGCTTGGGCCAATAACATCTGCACGATTGCTTTTCCTTAAATTGACAGATGGATGATAATTCTTCCAATGCTGAATACATTTTAGTTTTTTATAAACAAAAACTAAAATTCGGCATATGAAATGTGAAATGCTTCACAATTTGGAGAAACAAGGATATGCCTGCCCTCATAAATAACATAATCAAATTTATGTAAAAAAGATTTAAGTTCTTGACAAGTCACACAAAGGAACAAATGTAGGGCTATAAATTCAATGACAGAAAAGAGAGAATGGATAGTGAAAAAGATGAAATGGATAATGATGAATATTTGATTATCCCTAAGATAGTCAAACAACATACTTAGATAATTTAACTGTGTGTATATAAGGTAAACTATTTAGCATGATTCTCAAAATTGTAATATCTTAGACGACATTATTAAGGCATTCTTAGACGAGCATCTTTGCTTAAGCCAATAACATCTGCGTGATTGCTTTTCCTTGAAATAACAGATGGATGATAATCCTTCAATGCTGAATACATGTTAGGTTTTTTTTAAACATAAACTAAATTTCGAGCATATGAAATGTGCAATACTTCACAAGTTGGAGAAACAAGGATATGCCCTCATAAATAACATAAATCAAATTTATGTACAAAAGATTTAAGTTCTTGACAAGTGACACAAAGGAACAAATGCAGGGCTATAAATTCAATGACAGAAAAGAGAGAATGGATAATGAAAAAGAAGACATGGATAATGATGAAGATTTGATCGTCCCTAAGATATTCAAACTACATACTTAGATAATTTAACTGTATGTATATAAGGTAGACTATCTAGCATGATTTTCAAGTTTGTAATACCATGAAACTTCAAAATTTAAGTTTACGAACATAAATTTTATAAGATGATTATTTTTATCCTCTTCGAATGTATTACATATAATTAAAATAAATGTATAAGTTAACTAGATATACACATTTTAGTGCCTCACTTCGGTCAGGCAAGGCGCCACCAGCCTCACCCCACAACCCCAATCTTGGTTTGGCTCTCACACCACTCCCTTGACTAAGCCCTACTTCCAATCATTTAGAGCGTGAGAAGAGGAGTCATTTAGATAAATAATTCCATTTTTCCTGACTTCACGTGATATATGCTGACAAAAAGGTTTATATGAAATGAAGTGGCAAGAAATTTTTCATTCGTGATTTAAGTACTTCATATAGCTTTTAATATCTAATATACCAAAAAGCCTAAAACAGAAGGGAAAAAAATTACTAAAATGCATGCTTCATATAAGCAAATTCAACTAGTGAGACCTTGAAAACCTTACTTTGCTTGAAAAGCAAAATGCAAGCTCGTAGCTATATCTAACATATCATTCTCCATTGAAGCAACCTAGCAACAGCAAGTTCTTGACATAAAACACAGAATTTCTAATAAACACTTCAAAACATGAAAATTGAAGCTGTGGTATCACTAAATACCTGTATCATCGTCATCCTTAGAAGCAATCCCATCACACCGCATTGCTTTCCCCCATTGCATTCTGTAACATGTATTGTGCTCAATGACAGGTCTATGGCTCCAATCACCCTTCACCCTCGGATTGAAGTGCAGGATCTTGGGCGGTTCCTCACCATCAACTGCCTTAAGTCCTTGCAGCTCAACAATAAACTGAGATACCATGACTATCCCTTCCCCCTGCCTTAGCTTTGCCAGCTGAGGCACAAATTCCTGATGAGCATAGTGTGGAGTACCGATCACAGTGATGGAAGAACCCACCTCGAGTCCACATGGCAGAAACATCAAGCTCTCTCCAGAGCCCATCTCATCTTTCCCCATGGAGACAGACATGGGGCACGGCTCCTGCTTCCTTTCAAGCAATGTAGCTGGGTTCAACTCCCCTTTGTCCTCAAAATTCTCCACTTCCTTCCAAGCCTTCATTCCCAAAGCCCAAGCTTCATGAGCCATCGCCTCCAGCTCGGTGAGATTGCCACCCCAATGCTGCTGCCTCTGCATTAAGGCGCTGGTGATCCTGCCGTAGTGGTTTAAAGAATACAAGTGCTTGCCACCAGTGGGGAGGACGATCGGGTCGTTCCCGGGCTTCGGCGGCGGGTCTCCACCATCAAGGTCGCGATGGAGTGAATCCGAGTAGGCGGAGCGGAAAAACGACCGGCTCACGTCCGCCACATCATCCCTGCCAGCTGAACGGTCGATGCCAGCAAAACTCCGGTCGTCGCTCATCAATCCGACGATCTTCAAAATGTGGCTGAATTTGATGGCGATGATTACAAGATAAAGCGCAGCCACAGCGAACAGGATATGAGACAGTCTCCATCTCCTCCCCACAAGAGCTTCCACGCTCTTCGATCTCTTCATCGTCCCTCAAACAACCATAATCCCATAAAATGCGGACTTTCCCTCCTCAAACAAACCTAAAAAATCAAATTACAAGAAATCAAAGCAGACCCTACCGAGATCAAGGAGATGTTCGGGGGGTTGCTTGGATCCTTAACGAAGAAGACGATCACAGAGCGATTGGAGGAAGCAAAACCGGCGGATTTGAACGAATGGCGGAAGATTGGGAAGACATGCTCAGTAACGGAGTGTTTGACCTGGGAGGAAAGAAATAACGGGCGCGGTGGCGAAGGAAAAGGAAACGTTTTTTTATGAGGACAAGTAAATAGGATTCAACGAACGGACTGTTTTGAGAGTGAATTGTCTTTATGGAAGACGAAGGTGGAAAATTGTATAAAACGTATAAATTAAAATAAATTAGAATGTCAGTTTGTTCGTTAATACCATAATTTTACGAATTTAAATACTTTTTATCATTATTTAAAAAAAATTATGATGATCACTGGATAAATATAAATTTAATTTGATGCATATTAAATTTAAATTCAAACATTGGGTATTCATAAATTCGGTATTTAAATATTTTGGGAAGTTTTTTGAGACGAGAGACGTTTTATTTAGCACTTATTTTTGACTAAATAAGTGAGTGTGTATAATGTACAATAAAATTATATTTTATGTTGGAGTCCAAAATATTTGTGAATCATATTTGTACAACGAAAATATGATTGTAAGAATCTCGAGAAAATCCAATGGGTTTCACTTATGAATTCTAAGGGATATTGTACCGAGGTAGTCAAAAGACCGAAATGACAAGCGTCGGTAGAACAAATGAAGAGAATGTATCTCATCAGTGGGAAAGTCATTAATGATTAAACGCCCTTAGCCTATTTTGGAATTCTTCACAAAAAAGACTAAAGGGCACCCTGCAAAATACATTTATGATCCTCTAAGAATGCCTATTGTCCAATGAGAGCTACCCACTAGATTCGGTGATATACCCCTCTGTCTGATGGCCCAAGTTTACTCTAATGATAAGAGAGTCTTTACTCAGGATTTCATTGAGAGCGCGAACCGATGTCCTTTCAGCCGACCAAATGTATGTTAGTCAGCCAAAGGTTTTCAACCAACTGAATAACAAGATTAACGAGTCATTATATGCCCCTCTTCAAGAAGTTGTTAAAATGAAATGGTGTTAAAGTCAGTTATGAATATGAAAGGGTGTTATAGTCGGTTACAAATGTAAAAATGTGTTAGAATAACTTGTATTGTCTCTATTGAAATAGGGATAGACATGTAATTTTGCACTAGATACCTCTTGGACCTAAATAGGAGGTCATTTCTCCAATAAATGACTACTAAGTTTACTCTACTTTTGCTTCACTAGTCCGTCCTACGCTCTACACCTTGGGTGTGATTCGCATAACATATTTGGATTCAACATCATAAATTGTGATGTGGGCGTAGAATCATGCCCCCAATAAGAAGAGGAATAGTCATGGGAAGGAACTCATTTGGGAGATAATACAGACATGAAGTACATGAGGGAAATTGTACAATAGCAAATCTAGGAACTTAGAGATCAATTGGTGGGTCAAATGGCGGAATTGACTTGCAGACTACTCGAAGGAAGAGCGCAAGCTCCTCGGGAGGAGATCCACGAGAAGAACCTAAACCTCAAGGCCATTGAGCGGCTTATGGGGCAGAAAGAATTGAAAACTCCCAGTACCAGGATAGTGTTTGGTTTTAGCTGTTGGTTTGATAATGGTCTGGATGAATGGAGGTTTATTGCCAGCTAAAGAATGCATCCTTCTAGCAGATCTTTGATGCTAAGCCACCGGAGAAGTTCAAAATTTTCTCCTTTAGAATCCTATAAGGGTTAAAGAGATCCAAATGGCCACATAACTTCCTTTGAGTTGGTTGTTTGCATTCTCAAAATCTTTGAGGAGCTAGAGTGTCAATTATTCTACATCACACTGAGGAATTCGACCCTTAGAAGGTTTAATGGCCTCCTTACGTGGGTAATCACCTCCCTCACGAAATTTAAGGGAAAGTTCATGAAGCGGTTCATTGACGTCCAGAAGCCTTGTAAGAAATCACATGTCATATGGCACCTGAAGCAAGGGTCGAATGAGAACCTTCATTTGTATGTTGCTTAGCTACAAAAAGAAATGGTGTAAGTGTAGGATCTTGAACTTGTAGTAGCACAAGCTACCCTGGCTCTAAGGCTAAGGAGCTAGCGATTTAAATATGCTCTAGGTTTACAACAACTCAATAGCTTGGTTGACCTCTTGGAGTTAGTCAATCACCATTTTGTGGCGGAAGAGTATGTTCACATGTCCTACCAGAAAGCCAAACAATGTAACTTTATTCGTATAAGTGAGCCTCATAAGAAATTAAGATACCACTTAAAATAATTTAATAGGTTTACAAGGTTGGAGGTGTCCTCTAACCCTGGAAAAATCAGAGGGCCTCTCTAATCTTATGAGGAATAAACCCACAAAGTTTCATGTCATTTTGAGTTAAATTGAAATTTTTTATAATTTAAACAATCTATGGGATAATTAAATAATTTTAAATTAAGTACTAAACAAATAATTTTAATTTTAAGCCCATTAAAATCTCATCTATTCATTGAGTACAGGGATATTTTTATTTCATTTTCATGACTTTTTTACACCAAGATACGAAATTTAGAAGTTTTTGTATTTAATTAAATCAGAAAATCTCCTAATTTCCTACTTGACCACATGGCGTTCATATCATCCTAAGAAAAACCGCAAGGTGGCGCTAATAAAACCACATAATAAAATTATAATAAAACCATAATAACACCATAATATTAAGGTGAGCAGCTCAAGAACAAACCATGGAATACTAGGGAAATAACACCATAATACTACGATGAACAACACCGCAGAATATTACAGAAATAACACCAGAATACTATGGTGAATAACACCATTGATTATTAAAGCGCAAAAACGAACAACTTTTAGTCATCGTCTCGAATCTGCCCTAACCCGAGAAACATCCAAATTAAAATATTAAGATCTCTCTCGATTCTTAACTAAATCAAACAGGTTTTGATCCTACACCATCATCTAGGTTAAACGCTCCTATCCATACGGCTGAATGTGCATGAAGCATTCATTCTCTTCACAAAGGTCAAAAACTGAGAGAACATTAAAAGTTTTGGTATTATACTTGAGCCAAAGAGGAGTGGCCTCATTTGGGTGGTTGTAGAAGATTCGGTTGAGTTCCACGAATCGCCACAAAAATGTTGGATTCCTTGTTGACCTCATTTTTGGTGAGGTCTGATGTCTCTCCTTAGTACTTAGGATATAGCCATAGGTTTTCCCTTCGACTATCCTAGAGGACTAGAAATGGGACCCACCACGTAGAAATTCAGACACTTCTTGACTCCCTTCAAACCCCACAATTTTGACTGTAAACCCCCAGGTCACTTGGAGGGTTGAAATCAATATGTGGAGGTTTAAAGGAGGAGTCTCCTATAGGATTCTTTGGCCTTAAGATCACCCTGGGTGGCCTGGTCTTGGTAAGGGCAAGTTTGCACACACCACACTCTCACACACATTATAAACCCTAAAACCACACTCTCACCCAATTCAACTCCATGACTAATGTAGGTAACTCATATGGATGGACCTTAACCCCTAAGCCCCTGGCTAAGAGGGTCAGGAACAACATGTTGAGTGCCTAAATGAGTCCTCTCATGGCTCTTGTGAGCTTAATATGGCTTCATGGATCAACAAAAATGGTCCCATTTTATCACATCCAATCAATCTTCATTTTTCCCAAATTTCAATTTTTGACCCCCGGGGCCCTAAACCCACAAAACCTACCAAATGCCATTGAAATGCCCAAAATTTGAAAAATTGCCTAAGTTACCCAAAATCCCTCAAAATCAATCTTAAACATTCCAAACCAGTCAAATTGATCATCCATGACCAAATATACCAAAATTCCTAAAAATAACCCTCAATACCCTCCAAATACCCAAAATATCCTTTTAGCCCAAAAATCCAAAAAATTCCACAAATTCCCAAAAAATTCCAGAAAATCTCAAATATTCCCAACATCATTTTTTTCAACTACGCCATAGGCCAATTTTGTCAATTTAACCTTGTTTGATAGAAAAAAATTCCAAATGGGCCTTTAAGGCCCAAAATGACCAACCAACCCAATCCATCCCAAATTCAACCCAAATTTCCCCAAATTTGTTTTGAAATCTTCCTAATATCGCCACAAACAAAAATCTGACTTAATTTGCCCCAAATTTGGACCCAAACTCCACCCAAGCCTAACCCAAACCAAAAATCCCCAATTTGGCCTAAACCCATCATGAACCCAAACCTAGCCCAAATCTCAAAATCAAAACCCAACCAAAACTGAAAACTCTTTGTCACACCCCCATAAAGATTTTTCAACATTAACTTTACATCAAAATCAACATTAACCCAACCTTAGCCCAAGTTAGCCCAATTTGGTCCACTTTGACCCTATTACCAAAAGGCCCAAATTAAATCCAATTCAACTCAAAATCACCCCAAACTTGTTTCAAACCTTTCATGGCACACCCCTAAACCAAATGCAACATTCATTTGGCATAGCCCTTCACAAAATTTCCATCCACTAATTCATTTTAAAACTTAAAAGCCCACCTCCTTAAACCATTTTAAAAGCCCATCTCTCACCAAATCCAAAAGCCCAACATTGATTCTAAAGCCCATATGGAAAACCACCCCTTCATCCATTTAATCTAAATCAATCCCTAAGTTCCAAACCAATGATTAAATCAACCTAAATCAAGCCTCATGCCAATTTCCCCTAAACTCATCAAAAATGTCAAAACCCATTTCTATGAAAATAAGCCAACCTTTTCCCAAGTCATGAGCAAGCCAAATGAAGCCATTCACAAGCCATATGAAGCCATGAGAGCTTTGACACTTCAGCAAGCCATTAATGGCAAGAAGAGGGGGCTCTTTCTTAAACCTTCATTAAGCATTTTTAACCTCATCCATGCTACACACTAAACTAAGATTAGCCACATCACCTTGGATGGGGACTTCACCACCCTTTTCTAGGCCGACCCAAGTGACTTTCTCTTCGACCCAAACCGGCCTTGGGGAGGTGCACCTAGTCTAAACCATGACTTGGCCAAATTGAACCTAAAATGACCTCTCCCCCATACCATTTAAATCAAACCTCTTTACACATGGCCAATACCCATTGCTTGCACCAAACTCGACCTCGACCCCACCGAGCGGATGGTGACTCGACCACCGGCCGGACCACCACCCCAGCTCGCCGGAAAAACACCGAGCCGAGAGCATCCATTTGATTCAAAAATTCAAATTGAATTGGTCGAGCTATCCCATGGCCGATAGTCACTCTGCACTGTTCTTCCTCGCCTCGAGCGAGCTAATCCAAGCCTTCAAACCCCCCTAGGAAGCCCTCCAGCCATGTCTACTTAAACCTCACCACCTCTCGGCCAAAAAAAGAGTTGACCAAAACCATACAGAAACTCTACCAAAATTGCTCCAGATCCTCCTCCTAGCATAGAACACTTGATCCCCACTGAAATCCAGCCTTAATTTCCCCTCTGTGAGCTCAATTTCACAGTTGAATTTCAAGCCCAAAACCAGGACACTTCACCACTGTGAGTCAATCCTTAAATTGACTGACCCTACACCTTCACCGGACCAAGAGGAGAAGTTTTCCAGCAAAAGCCCCTCACCGGACCACCCGATTGTTACTAGAGTCCAAAGCTTGAAATCGGCCTTGGTCACTTTCATACCTAGACAATTCCTCAGAGCCAGAGACTTCATCCGGAGCTTCCTTAGGTTCAATCGAAGGTGCCACAACTCTCTGATTGAAGCTTCACTTCTCATAATAAAGGTATTGACCTCTTCTTCCCCCCGAGCTTCTACTGATTCTCCATTTTGTTTGGCTTAATTTTAATGCATCATAGCCGTATAGATGTGTTCTTCTTGTCGATACGAATCCATAGAGCATAAGAACGTTTAATTTGGTTGAGTATCGAGCGAGATCTTAAACCTAGAAGATGGACGGCTCTCGGGACACACCAGACGGAGACGATGACCAGCAGCCGTCGGATCGCGCGTGTATCGAATGGACGATCCAGATAGAGCCGGACGAGGAGATGGAACGAGACCGTGGGACGCGTGGCTGCTCACTCAGGTGGCGGCGTCGAATAGGAGCGCGCCGCGTGGCCTTTCGGAGCTGCCGAGGTTGAGTCGGTGCTGCGTGGATAAGTAGAAAATTAAGGGTATTTTTGATTTATTTAAATACCCAGAACTTTAAAAATCCATATCTTTGTGTAGAAAAATCACAAAAATAAAATAAAAATATCCTCTTGCTGTGAACAGAGGAGAACAATGTTGAAAAAGAATTAAGTCATTTTGATGAGTATTTTATTTTTAATTAATTATCTATTGATTTCAGTATTTTAATTCTCCATGCATGCATACAAATCACCATGACATGAGACCATAGGGCTTTTATAGCCTCTGTTCTTAGGAACATTTCCTGAATTTTCCAAGGTCAGACGCCATCTCTATGACAAGTTATTGATTTTTCAAGTTTAAGTATCTGTTTTGGCATTTTAAGTCCAATAATTAGCATGTTTATCAATAAATCCTAGAAAAATTAGGAGAGGTATCTTATGACCAGAGGACCCTAAGAAAAATATTTTTGGAGTTAACTCATTAAAATTAACCCTAATTGGCCTAAACATTCAAAACTGAATTTTAATTAAATAGGGCTAACCATACATCAAAATCACTTGAAAACAATTCTCCACTAATCTTTAGGGTCAGAGGAGTCCCACATAAAAATTTGAAATCAATTGGAAATGATTTAACCCACTAAATGGTAATTAAATCACATGACTATTTTCTAATTTTAAAAATTCATAAAACCGAAAAATACATTTAAAAAATTCACCAAATTAATTTTAGGACTTCTCTGGTATCAGAGGAGTCTAAGAAAATTAAAATTGGAATTTTCTAAAAATTTTCATTTTTCACCACATTTTTAATATTTTAATAATTAAAAAATAATAAAAATCACAAAAATATTAAAAATCATAAAAATGTCATATTTTGCCTCCTAATCACTGAGGAAAAAACCAAATATTTTTCCTAAGTCTCTAGGCTAAGATATTGAATTTTAAATGCTTAAGACAATTTTTTATATTTAAAAAATGAATTTTTAAACCTTCCCATTAAAATAATTCCAATAAATCACTGAAAAATTAGAAAAATACAAAGTTTATTCCTATGAATTCTTGAAGTTAGAGGATTTAAGAAAAATATAAAACTTAATTTTCAACTTCAATTTTATTTTATAATTAATTAATACTCCAAAATTCAAAATAATTATAATAAATAAAATATAATTCAAAAATCACCAAAATTGGTCCAAATGGTCGTCATCGGTCAATAGGAACATCCTATAATTTTCCTAAAGACTGAAACCTTACCTTGATCATGTTGTTGAATTTTTATTGAAAACCCATATTTTTCATAAAAATAAATATATAAATTAAATTAAATTCGGAAAAATCACATTTTCTCCTCTAATATCTTAATTGACATGTGAGTGAAGTGACATAAAAATTTTAAGTTTATTTGAGCTTAATTTGATGAGTTATGAAATGAACATGCTTAAAAGGACATAAAGGTAATTAAAGAATTTTAACCCTAATTAATATTTAGGTTTAATCAAGGGGAGGGTAAAATATCGATTTTAAAATTTTCATTAAGAGATTGAAACCTAGGGAATTAAGGGGTAAAAACCCATTAATCATCTTGAAAATATTTAAAGTAAATTTTAATTAATTAAACATTTGAATTTTGGAAGAATAAGTTAAAATTTGGATTATTAAGATTAGCGATGTGCCTTAAGAAGATACCAATTCTTTAATTTGAAATCCCTAAATGAATCACTTTAATAATATTCAATTCTTAATCAAACTCAAAAATGATAATTGAAATTAATAATTAAATAATTAAAAGGAAAATAAACCTTAATTAAATTAAAAGCTTAAAACATTAAGTAATTTGATAATCAAATTGAAATAAATTTAAAACATTAAAATTAATTTGAAATCACTTAAAAAAAAACAAATCTAAAAAAAATTTGAAACATTAAAGAAAATCAACCTTAAGACAATTCATAATTAAAGGCATAAAAAAATCAAACCAATCAAAATTGACCTAAAGTGTTACAATTAAGTTAAATTAAATTTAAATCATTAAAAGTTTAATTAAATTGAATAATCTAAACACCTCTTTCAAATCAAACAATTTAAAACACATAAGAGAAAATCAACTTGAATTTTGAAACTAAATTAAATCATCCCAAATCATCAATTCAACTTTAATCAAGGCGGTTGAATTCCTTAACAACCGATTTGCCCTCAAAGGCTTTCATTATCATAACTCTTAAATGAAGCATTAAATGAAATGTCACTTTACTCATCGGACAATCGAATGTCCGAGTTCACCGAGCAAGAGACGAACTCAACTAAACTTTGGATGATTAATTCACCGATACAATAAAATTCATTTGGACTCAAAATAATCTCGAAGTATTGAAAAGATGTTTGGGACTCGTCCTAAGCACTTTCTCAATATGATGAGATGTTTTAGAAGAACAACTGAACTTAATTGTTCTTTGATGAAGAAAATCATCCTTAACAAAACACAAGAACCTAGACGTCACAGGAATTGACTAGCTATAAAAATAGGAATTTGGTAGACAACCAAAACCTTCCCTTAGCCAGGTGTTTTCTTGCAAATATATAAATGCTTTAACATGTGTTTTAAGTGTAGCTTGGAATGAAGGGAAGACCCTCCAGGTACGCTTTTATTTTATTGCAATTTATTTACCTGCACCGCACTTTACTTTTCTTGCATGTTAAACAAGATTGACACCCTACATGAAAACTGAAACCTTTAGGGTAGCCATAAAAATGAAACCCAAAACTAAATTAAAAGTCACAACAAGATAAAATTCACCACCACAACATTCAAAATATAAAACAACTCAAAATTTAATCACAAACAGAACACAAAACTACAACTACAACTAAATTAAAACGTCTCGTTGGATGATCGGGAATACCTCGGATGATGTAACCTACGTGTTGCTAACGGGATTTCCCACGGTGCTAAATAAAAGTGTGGAACTCATTCGGTTGAGATTAGCAAATTCATACGGACTAAGTGAATCCGATAAAAATAACGGTGTCGGAATGATGGAACGGTGGGATCTTAACCTAGGTGTTGTTATAATTAACTTTAAGATTCCACTAATAAAACACTAAGATATTTGAACCTTAAAACTCTTCTAAACCGAAACACTTCTCTCATCTCCAGATTTTCACTTTCTAAAACTAAACCTCTGCAACGACAAGAAGCTTGGAGCATAGTGGGAAGCACGACCATCGTCGTCAGCAAAACTGGAATCTACATCAGCAAAACCTTTCCTAGTTTTAAATAACCAAGCCACAGGATTTCGAGGTAGTTTGCTTAGTGCAACATAAATCTTCAACTTTTCGTTAGACATTTGCATAATCATGTTATAAAAATTAAGCTCTAATCGGTCTTAGGACTCCGAGGTAGTCGTTTGGTACAACACAACCCCTCACATCTTCCAGGCTATTTGTATGATCATGTTATATAAATATAAGTCCTAATTAACTAAAATTGGTAGGATTACAACATTAAATAAATTCTCAAATTGAAGCCAAACAATATGATAGTTTGGGAAGTTGCCAAGATTCTTCTCGGATCCTCAGCTTCTCCTACTTCTCTTCCTTTGGACTCCTAAAATTAATTGTTCCAAATTTGATCCATTCCTTATTGAATTTTCCAAAATCCAATTGCTTGAAAACCTTAAACTTTGAAATTCTTGAGAGCAAAACCATTGATCATTATCGAGAGTTTTCTTAAGTGTCTTCGGACATTTAAGATGTAATTAACTATAGGGACTTGCTCTTATAGGGAACTTTAAGAACCCAGGTAATATAAACCCTGTTTAATTTCTTTGTATTAAGTAGGGGAACTTGTCGGCTTATAAAATTGGTTCGCAGACCAAACGGATGTCACGAATTTTCTAGTTTATTTAATCGAACCCCATCATCAAGCAGTGTGTCTGTTCTTCGAGATAGATACACGGTTTGTGATGCGGTGCTCATTTATATAAACTATTTGGGATGTGAGATCGGTTTGATTACATATCTTCCTAAAGTTATTTTCAAAATCAAATGCTTCTTTCTAAAAATATATATATATATATTTAAATTAAATTTAAAATTTAAAATTCGCCAACAATTTCTGTAGGAGACTCCCTTTTCAAAACACACAACCTAAAAAAATAAGCCGTACATTCCTCAAAGATGGAGTCTATGTATGAAGTCGTCCAAAAGTTGCTCGATTTTGGTCTTGGGTTAGGTTAATGGCCATGGGAAGGATGTATTTTGATGGGTAATGATGTTTGGAGGTGTAGTGAAGCTTTTTGAACGGTTGGATTGCTATTTTGTTGAGTTTAATTCCAAGACCAAAAAAAAGTCCTTGTTTCAACTTCAAAATTGAGGCTTTTATGGTGGTAGGAAATGGCTAAGGATGATGGGTTTCCTTCATAAAGTTCAATCTTCGGTTTTGGGAATGAGAGAGAGCTTCTATGCTTCTTTTCTTCTCTGGATGGGCGATAGATCTATCTTTTTTCTTAGTGTCAAACTCTTCAAAAGATACATTACGGGACATGGACGGGAAGAGTTAATTTACATTTGTTGCAAAGGCTCGTTTGGAAAGGAAGAATGCAATGAATAAAAGCCTTCATAAATCCAATAAATTTTCAATTGAGTCGTGCATTATGAACGGGGGATTTGAATTTAAAAATTGAATTACCTAAACCCTTGTTTTTGTGTTATTCATAATATTATTCAAGGTTGTATCGCGGGGGTATTGGCTCGAGACCGTGGCTCCGCGGAAGCTGATGTTATCCATGGTGTTATTCGGAATTGTATCATAGGTGTATTGGCTGAGACCGTGGTTTCGCGGAGGCGGGTATTATTCATGGTGTTATTCAAAGGTGTATCACAGGTGTATTGGATGAGACAACGGCTCTGCAGAAAATTGTGTTATTCAACGTGATATTGGGGGTATACTGCGATAGTATTGGCAGCGAAGTAAAGAAAATCAGCATCATCGTGTGAGCGAAAACAAAAAATCGGTCTTATTACGCACGAAATTAAAAAATTTAGTGTTATTGCACACGGAACCATGAGGGTGGTGTTATTGCAGTGGTATTTTTGTTTTATTGTAGTGTTATAGGCTCAAGTTTAGCCCAAATTGAGCCCGGGACGAGCCTAAACCCCTTTTTGGCTTCGATTCGACTCAAACTCACATCGTAGAGCACGATTGGGGGTCTGGTGAATTTTCAAAGATGGTCAGAATAACATTCACTGTATGAACTTGGTAAAATTGGGCTTGACACATGGGTCAAGTAGCTTCGAGGTGCATTTGGGTTTGAAATTAGTAATTTTGGATTATAAGCTTGGAATTTGGTGGAATTGGATTTGACATTTGAATTTGTGTAGAATTTAATGTAAATTGATGTGAGTTTGAGTTTGGAGTCCATGGGAATTTTAATCAAAGTTTGGATTTGATTTCGGGTAGAAAATTATGTAATTTTGGATGGTTTAGAACAAATCTTGTGAAGAGGGGTGGAATGTAAGTGAATTGTGAAGTGGAGTGAATGTGAGGTGCCTGAGCCACTCAAGGTCAACAAAGGGTGTCCCTAAAGCCTCATGATCCTATGGGAACTCATTTTTGAGTCTTCAACATGTTGGTCTCAATCAACTCAATCAAATATTGAGGATTTAAGACAACCAATGTGCGACCTCACAAAAGAGTTAAGAAGTGGTTTGAACCCCTAAAAGGGGTGGGTCTCATCACTAGGCTTCTAGGATAGCCAATAGGAAAGTTCTATGGCTAGATCCTAAGCCCTAAGAAGAAGACTAGACCTCACTAAAAATGATATCAACAAGTTTATATCTAGCATACAAAATGGGCATCTGACATCTACTAGTGAAGTCAGATTTGTGACATGAGGTGCACACTCCGCGCGGACACGTGGCGTAGTTTTAATTTTTGTAACAAGTATATAATATTTTCTTTAATCGCAGAGTTACCTTTAATGCAAGTATACGTATCGCTCAAGTAATACAGGGCTCTAGTAGAGTCCTGGATATCGATCCCACGGGGAATATTTTAGTGGCTACAGACTAGGATTATAGAAATCAATTCAGAATCACAACTAAATCAAAATTGCCTATCTATCACTAATACGCAATCGACAATAATATGAAGTTTAAATTAAACTAGTTCTACTAACAGATATGTAATTCTACTAAAGTGAAGTTCAAATATATAAGCAAGAATCTTTATCCTTTGTTAAGATATTTAAGTGAATAGATAATTAGAATTAGTTTAAAATGGTATTGTGCTAAATAGGAGCATACATATTCTTTACCCTTTGGTCCAGACATAAATAACATTGACTAATCCTATGGTTGGTTACTCGAATCGCAGCTAGGTCGGGAGGATACCGACTTTCACTTTGGAGCTCCCACATTCCCTCGCCTGATGGCTAACATCTACACTTCGACACTCGAATGATAGGACCGAATTGAGGATTTTAGCTCTGTCACTCTAAAATCTCCGATTCTACGCACGATGAATATTATTTACCTATTTATTTGCACTCTACTTCGAGGACTTTGACCTCCACTGAATCTCGGATGTAATCTTTACTATAGTTGTTAAACTCGACATATTTTATTTATTCGATTGGCCAGATTGAAAGTAAATTAAGAATTAAGTAAAAGATTATCACAACTTCTTTAAATTTTTATGGCACACTAATTCAATTTATCATTTCACAAAAATATCAAAAATAGGAGAAAGACAGAAAAACTACTCAGATTTCATGGAGAGGATACAATAAAACTTGGATTTCATATACAAAAGTAAAGTTCTACAAACTAAAGTAAATAAACACAACTTATCTTAAATTCCTCCCCAAGCAAACTCCTTGAAGTTCCTCTGAATCTCTCCCTTTCTTTACAGTATGGAAATTCTCCTTTGAAACAGTAATGCATAAGAGATCTCTCACTTCCCTTCCACTTTTACAATCCTTCGAAGAATTCCTCACCAATATCTCTACTTGAACTCACTATTTAACACTCACTAAAGAACAACAATGGACACTAGTGGACTCTCTATTTGACACTAAGTGACTCTTATAAGACCCCAAAAGGACTTGTTAAGAACTCTTGATGACTTTTTGATGACCCAAATAGGACACTTTTTCGGCCTAAAATTATTCTTTTTAAAGTTGTTGAAGAGTCTCCAAGGGTTTTCCAAGCATCCCTTCGAAAATCGTCCACATTCGACGTATTTTGTGAAAGAACAGTCGATCCCGCCGTCGGCGACCTCGAGCTCCGCCGTCGGCGACCTTCTAGAAACACTGCCTTGAACTGGCTCCGCTGTCGAAGGCCTCGACCTCCGCCGTCGGCGGCCTCCCTTGAAATATATTCTGATCTCTCGGGACAATCACGCTGTCAGCGCCATCGACCTCGCAGTCGGCGCCCTAGGTCAAATTTTCATAATTTAATTCTTTTTGCTCCAAATTCGCTCCTTTTTGTATATTTTCGCTACATTGTCCTTAAATCTTCATACCTGCAGAAAAACATCAAAAACACTCTTCTTTAAAATGCAATATCATTAAAATCAGTATAAAATAAGCATAAAAATCTTAACATTTTTTCCTTGGGTCAAAATCCCCCAAACTTAACTATTACTTGTCCTCAAGTAATCTTTAGTACTACGTAAAAGTTATGATTCATTGTGGTAAAGTTTTAATTCGAAATACTTATAATTTTGATTTAAATAAATATTATAGCAAGAATTCTTAGAAAGATTTTCAAGTAATTAGATTAATTTTGCGGTATAAGACTATCTAGTAATCGAGTCTAAGAGTTTTAGTTTTCTATTCATTTCAAGAATGACTATATGTTGCAATATCAATTCACTTAGAATATTCAGAAGATAGGAACTTCATGAGAATACTATTAGTAAAGAAACTAGTCATAAATATAAGTTCAAAAATGTTTTTAGTTTTCCCTTTAGATTAATCCAAGTGAAGCTAATTTTTGATAAGACATCTCCTCAAGCTTCCCCTCACTTACTTTTTTTTTCTTTTTGATTGTTTTTCAATCCTATGTATTTTTCTTTTTTTTTTCAGGGATTGTTTTTTTAATCTTTTTCTTTTTCTTTTTTTTAAATGAGGATTACTATATCTAGATAGCCTGTTAATAATTTGAACTTCACTCTTCTGTTCCTAAATTTGAAACTTTAAAACATTCTTTACCTTATATGTACTTCATAGTTTTTACATCATTGAATCCCAATCTTTTTTTTTCTCAACTAAATTCTTAAGATTCTTAATATTTCAAAATATTGTTTTTTTTACTTTAAATAGTTAACTATATTCTTATCCTCTTATACCAAATATCTCAACCTACAAAATTAATTTTTCATTACCAAAAATATTTCTTTGAATTTTCTATAATATTTAGATAAAATCTAAATATAGTTATCTGAATTAAACTTTATCACAAAAATCATATTATAATTTTTGAAAATATGTTAATTGAGAACATATAATAGTTAATATTTTTCTCCCCCCCCAAACATAAAGTTTTCTATAACATAAATAATACAGGGTGGAAAGAAAATTTCTAAATATAAAAAAAAATCATACATTTGCACTTTAGGCATTTTTGTCTTTTTGAAATTTGCAGGTTCTTCTCAAAATTTTTAACTTCAACTGACCTGTAATATTTAAAAACCTTTCTACACATATAATAGTTTAGAAATTTTGTTGGGGTAATGAAATTTTAAAACAAGTATATAAAACTAAACGTTAAACAACAACTAACTACACTACACAGAACATATGCATTTCACAACACAGAACAAATAATTTACAATTTTAGACTATTCAATTCACAATTACAATTACAATCACAATCCATCATAGGCATCCAGAATTGAAAATACAAACTGCAAAACTAAACACATATCCCAGAAACAAAGTATAGTCCACAGTATATAATTAATAAAAATGAAAGTACTACAACAATACTAAAACAAACACATACATCACATCACATCACTATCAGGCATCAAAATCCCATACAATGTCTTCATCACCCTAGTCAGCAGGAGGATTGGGTTGATACTGAGTATAACGGGGGCATTTTGGAAAAATGACATCAGACTCTCCTCTGTAGTACCTAGCCTGAGCATCATAATATGTCATCTCAAAATCAGAGTGCTTCTGAAGATACTCACTATTGTGATCATGTATTCTCTCTAATCCTTTAATCCTGTGATCAATTCTGTCTAATTTTTCATCTAACTTCTCAAAACTTTTCCGCTGCAGGGTCATGACATTCATCAAATTATATAAAGTAGGGGAACTAGAGGCAGAAGGGTCATAGCTAGTAGAAGGGATGTCTCTTCTAGTGGAAGGTGCCTTACTCCTACTCCCAGATCTTCATTCCTCATGGGATTTATAAGTTTTTAAATTTACTTTGCTAATGGGTTTCATAGGGTAAACTCATTCTTCATCATCTCTTGCTTCAACTCCAGATAATTGACAAAGTGCATAAATTAGGTCAGAATGCCCTAAATATCCACTTGTCTCACTCTTCATAGTGGCTATAATATTCTTATAAAGTATTATTCCCACATTTATACTTCTGTTGTTCTGAATACAGAAATTCAGAACAGCTCTGTCTCTCGAGACTTCACTATGGTGAAAGGTGGGTAGCAGAGTTGAACAAATGAAATAATGACATGCCTTAGCAGTGACATTCATAATGGAAAGTGGAAAGTTAATTCGTTCATGATTTTTAATTTTCCAGGTGTCTTTCCTATTAGTGAGAAAGTCAATAACATCGTTTAACGGACCCTCCATTGTTCCAAATGTTTCATACTCGCTAGAAAAATAGTCGTGAAGCTCGTAAAAAGAGTTAATGCGGTTAGCATTAAAGTCAACAGAGAATCCTCTTACTTTGACAGACTCATCCTCAAGTTGAGTCAGATTAGAGTAAAACTCTCTTACAACTTCAAGTTAGTAGAACTAGTTTAATTTAAACTTCATATTATTGTCAATTGCGTATTATTGACAAATAGGTAATTTCGATTTAGTTGTGATTCTAAATTGATTTCTATAATCCTAATATGTATCCTCTAAAATATTCCCTGTGGGATCGATATCCAGGACTCCACTAGAGCCCTGTATTACTTGAGCGATACATATACTTGCATTAAAGGTAACTCTGCAATTAAAGAAAATATTATATACTTGTTAAAAATTAAAATTACGCTAAGTGTCCGCACAGAGTGTGCACCTCAAGTCATTTGGCGCCATTGCTGGGGAATATAACATAATTAGAGTAACGGACAATTTAGGACTGTTAAAAAACTTTTTAATAGAATTGCAACTTATTTAGTTAACTGTTCTGCTATGTACTGATTTCGATTGTATGCGTAAATTTGGTTCTGAAAATTTTATACCCTATGATTCAGAATTAGAACACACTGTTAGGAGAATTAGAAAACTAAGAAAAGAACCTATAAATTCTGAAACAATGGAAAACAACGTAAACAACCAAAGAATAGAAAATAAACATCAATCTGAACCACTAAGATATTTCGCTAACCCTTCATTAGATGAAATTCACTTAACTATCCAAAATCCTGATGTAGCTGCTAATTCATTTGAGCTTAAACCTGCAATTATCCAAATGGTACAAAACAATCAATTTGGTGGAACTTCGAATGAAGATCCTAATTTACATCTAACAAGTTTCTTAGAACTTTGTGCTTACTTTTAAGTACAACAGTCGTTCGATGATGTTGTCAGACTTAGACTTTTTCCTTTTTCACTAAGGGATAATGTTTAAGGCTTGGTTAAATTTGTTAGCACCTGGATCTATTAGAACTTGGGGAGAACTTTCACAAAAATTCTTATCGAAATATTTTCCACCATCTAAGACTGCTACGCTTAGAAATGGTATCACATCTTTCAGTCATTATGAGGGAGAATCGATATATGAATCTTGGGAAAGATTTAAAGAACTTACTTAGGAAATGTCCACATCATGCTTTACTGGATTGGTTAATTATTCAAACATTTTATAATGGATTAAGTAGGATCTCTTAGATTTATTATTGACGTTGCTGCTGGTGGATCACTAATGTCTAAACCTATTGAAGAAGCCTATGCGTTAATAGAAGAAATGACTACCAATAATTTTCAATGGTCTGCTGAAAGGGTAAATCCTAAGAGAGTGGCCGGTATTCATGATTCAGATGCTTTAACTATGATAGTTTCTCAAATTGCTGCTCTTTCAAAGAAAATAGATCGATACGGAATGAATCGTTCTTAAACACCTCCAGTGTTAGAAGAAAATTCATTAGGACAAATTGTAGATGCTCAATCTTCATATGAAACTATAAATTTAATAAATAATAGACAAAATAACCCTTATTCAAACTATTATAATCCAAGTTACACCTCTTTTTTGCACCGCTCGCTCCCCTCTTCTGGCCCAACGCCGTTCACCTCCATTATCTCGCCGGCCTCCCCTCCATCATCGGATCGCCTTACTGTCACTGACCCAAGCCTCCATTCACAAGATTCTTGATGCCTTAGCCCTTCGCTTTCACGAGAAACCACTATCGCCTCTCTTGACTCCCTCGCGCACGCTCCCCACGTCGAGAGCCCTTCACCATCTGCCAATCTTCGAAGGCCCCTCATGTACTCACATGATTCCTCTCTCTCATCGCTTGAAAAAAATTATTTTTAAATTGATAAAAACACATTTTTTGTGTTTTGGGTATTTTAAAAACTCAATGTTTCCTTTAAAAAAAACTTAAGAAATAAAACAAAAACAGATAAACAAACACTACTTTTTTGTTTGTTTCTGTTTTTTTCTTCAAAAATTAAAATAAAATAAAACAAAATTTGATCCCAAATAGTCTCTTAGTTTACTAGAGATAAGCTGGAAGAGCTAACATCAGAACCAGTGGAAATGTATATCAATTCAAACTCTATAGAGAAGTCCTTTAATGTTTCGGTGAATTGATTGGCATAAGTTATACATGCTATCAATATAAAAGAAATACACCAACCAAAACATCAAAAGACAAAATGATGGAATTTAATTAAGATCCCATGACAAGAAACAAATTGAAATCTAGAGATCATATTTTATGAATGTTAAATATAGACTAAATTATATATGTTTAATTTTTTACAATATTTTACGAGACATATATTGTTTTAGCAAAATGTTGTAAATAAGAAGTGTGTAATATGTTATAGTGGTCGGCCACTCCATTCCAGGATTTAGTTATGGTGGTTATAATAAGAGGTTAGCGCGCCTCTCTTTTTTCCTCTCTTTTAAAATTTAAATTTCTTATATTATGTCGAAAGAGTTATGTGCATTTGTTGGGATGAACAAGATTAATGTTAATTATGATAAGAAGTTAAGAATGCCTTTTTTTAAGAGATTTATGGTCTGTTTGTGGCAGCTGCAGCTTATTCCACTTATTTAGATAAGTAGCTTATCCTGATAAACTCGTCGATCAAGAATCGATCCGAATAATTCTAACTCATTGTTTGGTTTGTGCGATTGAAAATCTGTTACTTAACGATGATTAACCAATCTGTTAAATTTGTGTGTTGGAAAATAACTACACATACAATTAAATTGAAATAATGCTTTTGAGAAAAAGTAAACTAAAAAATGATTCTTCAAACACAGTTCCTCTTCTATGCCCAAGCAAATCACACACAGAAATCTCTCCGTCTCTCCTAGTGATCCCTTGATGTTAAAGCCTTTCTCTCCTAGTGGCCGGCTGGACATTTTTCAGAACTATAATTTTATTTTTGATATGTTTAATGACTGGAATAATAAAGGTCATCCCTTTCTTAGTAGTATTCCCTCTATTATTATCTGGTTTATTTGGATGACTCGTAATAATACTAAGTTTAATGGTATTGTGATCAATTCATTTCAGGTTATTGGTCAAATTTCTTCTTATATTCATAAAAGCTTATCTGTTTATGACCTTAAGTTTACTAGCAATAAGTATATTATTGCTTTAGCTTATAATCTTAATCTTAATTTAAGCTTTACATTAAAATCTGTTGGCAAAGTTCATTGGTGCAAACCTCCTGCTCCTTTTATTAAGATTAATACAGATGGATCTTGGAACAATTCGAAGGCTGGTATTGGAGGCATTTGTCGCGATTGGAATGACATACCTCTTACTACGGTTTCTTCGCTGCTCCTGTTTGTACTCTATCTCCTTTAATTGCTGAAGCTGAAGCTTTAATAATTGCACTGCTTATTGCTAAACATAAGGGTTGGCTTAATATTTATTTAGAAACTGATTCTCTTTGTTTATGGAATATTTGTGCTTTAAATTATGCTTGCCATTGGAGTATAGTTTTACAGATTAGAAAAATCAAAGCTCTGTCTGCTGGTATTAATGTTGTCTAGACTCATACAAGACGTGAAGGGAACGTGGTGGCTGATTGGATTGCTAAGCTTGGAACTCATCTGCAAAGTCCTATAGTTTCTAACTCTGTTCCTGTCTTCTTAAATTTTGTTCTTGTTTTAGATAATTAATGTGTTTTGTGTGTGTCGTGTCGTGTGAGTTGTATGTTTTTATTTTTTTGAAAAAATGTCTCAGTCTTTTATTTTTTTGGGTTTTTGTAGGGTGTGAGTTGAGACCTTTTTCCCGGTTTTGTAATTTTTTATTTGGAGCAATAAAATTGAGCCTATAGTGCTCTTTTATAAGAAAAAGCCTTTCTCTCATTTTTCATTCCAGACTTCCTCTCTAATTTCAAATGCAATAAAACCTGTACGTCATCGCTCCTGCACAGAAATTGCCGCAAGCCGGTTCCTATTCTTTTCTATTTAATCCCCTTTGCCCCCAGCCCCAAAGCTTACTCTGCCTTCCCTTGTTCAAAATCAAAGCAGCAGAGCCTTGATATCCCTCTACGCAAGAATAAAAAAAACTTAACGCTTCCTGTTCGAGCCGAAGCCCACATCCATAACTTGCTCGCCATTCCGCACGAACCCTAGCCGTGTCGTAATTCCCCCCTGCACGCCTCTCCTGTCTTTGCCTTCTTCTCCTTCGTTGGTCTCGCACACTCCAAGTAGAAGAAGCTGTGCAGAGGAAACGCAAAGAGAAGGAGTGCCGAAGAAGCAGGGAGCGGCTCTGCGAGCTCGATCGCAAGGCAGAGGGTTCGATTGAGAGATTCTAGGGCAGGGGAGTAATTCCGGACAAAATGTGACAAGGGAACACCGCCCGCAGGGATGATTTCGTGGCGACGTTATTCACAAAATAAAATCATGATTTTCAAACGCCGGTAAAACATGGGAAAAAAAGTAGTACGACGATGTTTTAATAAACGCTGCCACACTTATAATCTGTCCCAAACAAACCCTTAATAATCACTTCTCTTTGATCACTTAGGTGAGTAATTATATAATCATACCCTACCTGTTTTGACTGTTGTTTGCATTTACTATAATTTCACCACTATATTATAGAATTTCTTGTAATTTTTATTCGATTAATTCCATCTATAATCCGCTTAGGGCTCCGACAAAAGACCACTTCCAACAAAAACCTAATTTAGCTCAAAAGATCAATTGGTTCTCTTAAACTATTTAAAAGAAACCTTGAAAATTCTAGATTTGTTCTACAAGCATTCATTGATCACAGGTAGCATTTCCAATACCTTAACCAATAAATCTTCTCGGAGTCGAGGATAAGGTTTTCACTTTTGTCCTTGCTAGGTTTTTAACTGATCCATTATTTTGAAAAATATTTTAAAAAATACTTTCAATTCTTATAAGAATTTAGATTTTTCAAAATACATCTAAACTCACCCCTCTATTATTTCCAAGTAATTTTAAGGCTTAGAAACAACCTAATTCCCCATTATTGAATTTTGATGTTGGAATTACTACAATTGGGTTGGACTATTTTTAACCTAGGTTGGCCCCTTAAAGCTCTAAGTCATAAATACACATCAAATCAAGTTGAGTTGAGCTTGAGCCACCCTCGACTCGAGCTCAAGTTAATTAATTAATTGGTTTTGAGCTCAAGCTCAAGCTTAATTCAACAATATCGATGTGTGGTGGGGTTTTTATTGTGTATCTATTATAGATCTGAAAGACTTCTATCAAATTGATCATATAATACTTTTGAAGAATAACATATTATCAAGAGAGAGAGAAATATTACTTTAGAGATGATATAATCATCCAAATGCTGAAAATCTCTATGAAATATGATTTTAAGGGGCCAAGGGTTTTCCCCAAATTATCTAACAAGTATAAGATAAGATTCATTTAAAGCTGGGTTTTGGTATCTCTATGACAGGAAGCCCTCGTAGTCAATTACATCTCAGGAGTTTTGGCTCCAGAGAATACTCTCAATTAAATTTTTTACTCATGCTTTTCACTATCATTGGAAAACATTTGTGAGGTGATTGAAATTAAGACTCAAACGTACGGATTTGAGGATTTTTCAATGATTTTTGTGGAATTAGACATTTGAATGGGATTGATTTACTTAGCTCAGAACTTGAATTGGTTGAGTTTAATTTTATTTTAAGGTCCATTTTGGATTGAAATTTAAGTTTGATTAGTTTAAGTTTGGTGTTAAGTTATATAAGTGGTTTGTTGGTAGTGTGCTTGAAGTTTTGTTTATATTTGTTTAAAAATTATTTATTTAAAACTTTTGAAATTGATTTGTTATTACTGGTAAAATTTGTTAGGTTTTATTCAAGTTAATTTCAAATTTTATTTAAATATTATTAAAGTTTATTTAAGAATTAATATAGTCTATTATGATGATTTTTTTGAGTTTATTTAAAAATTTATTATTGGTTGTTACTTGTTAAAGTTAATTAAAATTTATTAAAATTTGTGTAAAAATTTTAAGCTTTATTAAGGTTTGATTAAATTTTATTTAAATTTATTTAAGTTTGCTTAGGTTAATATAAGTTTATTAAGATTTATTTCAAATTCATTAAGCTGGTTAAGGTTTACTAGAATTCATTTAAGTTTGTTAAAATGTATTAAAGTTCTTTTTTTTTTTTTGAATTTCAATTAAGTTTGATTGATTAAGGTTTACTTAAGACTTGTTAAAATTCATTTAACTTTATTAAAATTAGTTAAAGTTTTCTAAAGTTTATTAAAGTTTGTTTAAGTTTATTATGATTTTATTTAAAGTTAAAGTTGGCTAAGTTAATTAAATTTGATTAAAATTTATTGAATTTGGGTTTGAGGTTTAAATTTTGGTTTGAATTTTAATATTTTAGAAACTATAAAGTTTGGGCTAAGCAATTCAGGATTGAAAATAGAAATTCTTATATTGGGTTTGAATTTGAGTTTAAGTTTAAAATTTGGATTTGGAGCTGATTCAAAGTGGATTTGATTTGGAATTGATTTAGGGTTGGCTTGGAATATAGTTTGAGTTGGATTTTATTTGGTTTGAGTTGATTTTGATTTAGAGTTGGGTTGAAATTGAGTTGATTTGGAATTGATTTTGACCCTATACTAGAGGTTATGAAAGGGTAGGGGATTTCTAGATGGAGGAGAGGCCTCACCTAAAATAACTTTGAAAATAAGGCTAATATGTGGACTAACCAAAATTTTAGGAAATCTAAAGAGAGATTGCCTCAAGGAGAGTAGTATGGGCTTTAGCAACCTCTTCCACCATTTTGGGATTAGAGATCACCCGAGCTTCTAATTCATCCACTAGCTGTTGAGTCTCCTGCACCTTATTATGCACATTACCAAAAACTTGCGTTTTCCATTTTCTTAAATGAAAGGGCACCTTTTTATGGAGTTGTCAAAGGATGTACCAAGGGCTCCCAGCCCCTTATACATTCCACACCTGTTGAATTGATCTCAGGAATTGATCACGAGAGGTCCACATGTTAAACAAAATTAAACTTGTACAGAGCAGGTTTAGTACTGAAGGCTAGGGTGAGCAAAATGGGGTTATGGTCAGAAGAAGCATGACTTAAATGCTGAACTCGAGATACAACAAAATAATTATGAAATGCTTGGTTAGCAAGGAATCTATCATGACACTGTAAAAGTAAGCCTCTTTCTCCAAATAAAGGGAGAGCCAGAGTAGCCTAAATCAAAAAGGTCTGCATTAGAAATTTTATCAGAAAAACGATAAATAAGCCCAATGTCATTAGCACCGCCTCCCCTTCGTTCCGTAGGGGTCATAATTATATTGAAGTTTCCACCCAAAAAACAACTCTGACTAATGGACTGTCCCATAGATATAAGGATCCCAGAGTACTATTTTTTCCTGCAATAGAGAGCTGGCATAGACAAAAATAGCTCAGCTTTGGTAACTATCCAACTGAAAAGTGGTTGTTTAGAGACCACCTAGGGAAATGTCTACTGTTCTTCTATGCTCCTATCATTGCCTCTGATGCTTTAGAAGCTGAATTGATTATAGTGTTTATTGGGCAATCAAACTAGCCACTCTGAACCAGTGGCATAACCTCATGGCGGAAGGAGACTCCCAAGTGCTGCTACAAATGCTTAATCTTGAGAAATCTTCCTCCTGACATCACTCTCAATGGGTCCAGAAGATTAACTCCCTCAGATGAAATATCACTGTTAGTTTATATTTTATCTATAGGGAAGGTAATAGACCTGCTAATTGGTTAGCTAGATCAGGATTGTACTCACATTCTGTTGTAACCTCTTCTAACCCCCCCTCCTTCTTTTGTTTTTGCTTTTTGGGGATCTCCTAGCAGTCCCACATATTAGGGTTGTACTTTGATTTATTAATAGAAGTTTTTTCTTTATATATATATATATATATATATATTGAAAGAAATCGTCAAATTGCAATTTGGCGAATGATAGAGTAGAGTGGACACAATATTGGGGGAAGAGGAGTTATAGGGAGATTTTGGGGGGAGTAGTTAGGGGATGATGTGGAGAAAATGATGGTTAGGATGGAGGGGAGGGTAGAGGGAAATGGAGGAAGTGGATTTGATTAAGTGGAGGAGATAAAGGAAGGGGAGTAGATTGGTGTGTGGATGAATGGGAGTAGAGGTATCATATAGGTGAGGTGGAGAGAGGATAGGGGTCGAATGGAGGAGATTAAAAGAGGGAATGGAGGGTTAGGATTGAAGGGCATGAAGGTTAAAAAATAGAGGGTTATTTAGATAATTTTCTAAAGTAGTTATGGTAGAAAGAGGATGAAATAAAGAATTCAATAGTCCAAATCGTTTTTAAAAAGGAGGCGTCTAACTCTTGTTATGGGCATTTGAAGTGACTAAGTGGTTGGTTATAAGGTGATTACAAGTTGATTATGGTCAAAATTTTAACTTTAGGCTTATTGGGTAGAGAAAAAATAAGGAATTAAGTCAAAACAAGCTTCATATCAAGGCATTCAAGTTAAAGTGAGCCTAAACCCTTAAGAGAGAGAAAGTGGTGGATTTTGAGTTAAATTTTTATATGGTTTTATTGGATTAAATTTGTTTTTTTTTTTTTTTAATTTAGATCAACTTTGCTTGAAGTCTGATTTCATTTGGAGGTCATTTTCAATTATTGATGGTCATATAATCCTTTTATTATTGAAATTATCAATTTTCTTTCTCCTGATTATCTCAGCTCAACAGGCTCTAAATAGAGTCAAATTAAGGCACAAATGGACTCATTTGAAAGGTGTAAATGATATAGATGTAATGAAGAATTCCATTTTAAAAAATAGTTGGCTTATTGAAAATTTTTTATGTAGGACTATTTTTAATCCATAGAAAAACCGAACTGCAAAATTATACATAAAAATGATGTCAGATGACTACCAAACTAGTTGCATGGTCCTCATATGTGATTATAAAAACTATGCAACTTGCAAAATGTAATTTAGATTAACAGATAGGCCTGCGGAGAATAAACAAATTTTAGGGTTAGTGAGATAACACTAGTCATACATGAAAATTGAACTTGACAATTTCACATAAAAAATATTTTGTCGAACTGGTTTGCATGGTTTTTAAATGTTATAATAAGTATCATGCAACTTTAACAATAAAGTTTGGAGACCTACAATGACCTTAGAAGAGAAAATGATAATCTCAGGGTTTTTGTTTATTAAAGGGCAATTTTAGGTCCTTTAGGGTTTGATTAAAAATAGGTTACATTTGATGTTTGTTTTGATTAACTGTACTTTTATTAAGTTAAATCTCAATTTTATTAAATTATGGTTTGTTCACAATTCAACTCAAGTGAAATTCAATTAAAACACAAGTCACGAAAGGAATTGACCGAAAAATGAGGTCAATAAAGTGGCTCATGACCTGAATTGTTTATTATGAGAGATAAAAATATTAATTCAAACTAAGATTATAATAAAATGACAAATAGACAAGTCAGATAATGAGCTAACGAGTCGAATCAAAGTTGAATTGACCTTGGCTTGTTAGCTCATTGAGCTCACCTCATGTGCCACTTATAAAGCAGAGCACGAGATGGCCACCAATCAGCTAGGCTTAATTAAACCTAAACTTCATTTTTTTCGTACAAGTCATCAGCTCTGCTCGTCAAGATGTCTGGTTGTGATCGTTAACACTATTAGCTCCGTACTCGTGCTCATTCACCTATAGCTTCACTTTGGTGTCACGTGCCATCCACACTCTGACACTTATAACTGCAGTACCACTGTCACCATCCTTCCAAATATGATCTTCGCTCCTGTTGAGCCTGGTGCATTAAGCACCTCATGACACGTACAACAAACCTGATGGAGATACATAAGTAATTCAAAGTACAATAATTGTAATTATTTTTATCTTTTATTATGGAGCTGCTAATAATTTCTTTTTATAGATTTCATGAATTTGGGTAGACTGCCCAATGGATCACAGGCATCATCAAAAGCAAGTATGATACTCTGTATCTATCCTAAAAGAAAAACCTGATTGAGGTTTGGGATCTGCGATTTAGGTAGTTCAAAGTAAGCTCAAACAATATTGAATTACAGTAAACTTAAGTTATACTTTTATAATAACAAAAGTTATTTGATATTTTTGATGTAGAAGGACTTTTGGTGTTTGCTGTCAAAAAAAATATATACTCTCATAATTTTTTTTATCGCATGCCTATAATTCATACGCGGACCCGAGCAATATTGATGTCCTTTGTAGGTGTTGTCAACCTTCTAAATGCACAGGCATTGCTCAATTTGCTAATAGCCAATATTTGGGCAACTTCGACCGTCGTTGAGGCATGTCAACTCTAATATACATAATGTTTTGCCTGTAAAAGGTTTTTTTTTATGAGTTTCAATCAAATCGACTATGAAAGTTCCTTTCTTTGATAATGTTGACATTCTGAACACGTTAATGCAATCCATTTCATAAATAGCTAACATTTGGACAGTTTTGACGGTAGTTGATGTATTCCAACATTATTTTCTGTAACATCACATTCAATGTCCATTTATGATGGCGTGCTCGATCAAATTGATCATGGAATCTCCTTTCCTAATTAATAATGTTGAAGCTCCAAAGGTATTAACATTATCCATTTTATGAACAAGACAGGTTTAATTGCTTTCAACCACAATCAACACATATAGAAGCCATCTTACCCAACACCTCTAAATTCATTTTTGTTATTTTCAACATTATGTTCAATCAAATTAACTCTGTTGGCCAATTTTGGGATTTATAGTTTAGTTGCATTTGCATGCTTCATATTTTTGGCGAAATCATAAATGGCTTGGTAGTTTTGGTCATGAACAAGAGATATTAAGTGCACTTTGCATGGCATCACATCCATCATCTATCTTCAACACAATATTCAATCATTTTTAATTGCAAAACAAGTAATAAGATCAATAATCTTCTCCCAATTCTAGTTAGTTTTCAAGAATTAGATTTGTTTCTAACAGGAGTGGGGCTAGACTACTAATATTTTGTTCCAATACCACAAATCTTCTTTGAAATTCATTTTAAGTTTATTGGTGCATGAGAACGATCCTTCTTATTTTTGAAAATAAAAAAGCATAAGGATCATAATATTTCAAATTTAAAGTTTGATATTAGTATTGATGGCCACTACATTTTTGTAATGACACCCACAACAAGCCCCTGCTCCACACCCTCTCCAGCTCCACACACGATAAATCAAGACCATCCAACTACAACTAATTAATACTGGATAATCCTCTTGTAACCACTTTTGCTTTATCTGTTGCATTACTGTAGCAAAAAGAAAATGAGGATTTTAATGAAAAGCTGCTAGCTAACTTCCAGTTCTCTCCTTCTCTCAATACTTTTAATGGTATCAGAGCTACCATAGCCTCACGACACCACCTCTCCTTCCTTTGGCATGGCATCCTCCTCCTCCTCCACTGCCTCCTCTGGCGGAAACCCCACAACTCAACAAACCCCTCTGTCGGCCAACTACCCAATACCTACCCAACTGAAGTTTATATCGAGCAACATCTAAAGCCTTGTCTCCACCCAACTAACCTCCAACAATCACCCGACTGGAAAGGCACAGGTTCTCAAATTATTTCAAGCAAATGGGCATGTTAACTTCCTCGATAGCTCCTGCCCCTATCGACAAAGTACGTACCCAAGCCCAATGGCATTTCCCTTCTCAATCTTGATTTCACCAAATGGATGTTTATAGAATAAAACCTAGCAACATCTCTCCTCTTTGTTATCTCCTCATCCATTCTCCTATATGTACTACCTTTGGACACTTGTCATTCTCTTGAATCCATTCTCTCAAGGATTGCTCCACCATCCACAATATGCATATTTCTTGGCTATGCCTCCTCTCAAAAAGGATATTGTTGTCTTGATCCCAATGCTAATAAAATATACATCTCTCACCACGTTGAAGCGAACGTACAAATATTTCCCTTCCACCAAACAAACACCAACCCCACCCAATCACCATCACCACCACCTACTCTTCCCTTGTTATTACTCACTCTCATCACCACCCTACCAAACCAACCCCACCATACAAGCTTCCCGATCCAACACATCACATAAAATATTATCGACCACCATCCTTTACCCTACACCGTTGTATCACTCAACACACATAACTCCTCGCATCATTTCCCCCATTACCTCTCATCATCCCATACAAACATGTCTAAAAATTGGCTCTCTAAATCCCTGCCAAATAATCAACCTTACATATCCATTTCACCTAAATCAACAAGCTACTCATCCGCCACCACCTCCGAGCCCTACAATTAAAGATACATGGTCACTCATCCCCATTTCACCACATCAAAACGTCCTTAGATACAAATGGACCTTTCACATCAAATTCAATGCCGACGGATTCATAGCTCACCACAAAGCCCACCTGGTTGGCAAGACTTCAAGCAACAACACGACCTTGATTATACTGAAACATTCAACCCAATTTTCAAACTATCAACCATTCGAGTTATCATTACACTTGGACTTCAAACAAATTCCTTCATAGTCATCTAACAGAAACTATTCACATGTCACAACCCCAAGGCTTCATCGAGGCAACTCATCCTCATCATGTTTGTCTCCTAAAGAAAGCCCTTAACGAAGCAAGCGCCTCGCCAATAGCTTATTACACTCCACCTACCTTCAAATAATCAGCTTTCAACCTAACTCTGTCGATGCCTCACACTTTTGGCTCCACAACAATCTCGACCACCTCTACATCCTAATCTATGTCGACAACATTCCTCTCACTGGAATCAATTCCACCCTCATCCAATCTACCATCCATAAACTCCAAGCCCAATTCCACATGAAAAGTCTAGGACCTCTCACTTCCTTGGCATCAAGGCCATCAATATCTCATAAGGCACCTTTCCCAATTGCACAATGCCATTGATATACTCATCACCGCTGGCATGACTCCTACAAACAATCTACAATACCCCCACTAAGGCTATTAAAAAAGCTCGTTGTTAGCGAACAGTTCGTGTTCAGTTCGTCAAAGAGTTCGTGTTCGATTCGTTCGATAAGTAAACGAGAGAACACGAACAATTTTTTTTTTTGTTCGGTTGGTTAAACAAATCAAACACAAACAGTGATGCATTCGTTCGTGTTCGAATTGTTATTGTTCAAAATCTAAAATAATTTAAAATAATTATAAATAATAAATTAATAGTAATAATATATTAGTGTACTATATTAGTAATATACTAATATAAATATTGTGTATTTATATAATATAAGTTATATAATTAATATAATATATTATTTATATATATTAATATTAGGGCTGTCAAACTGGCTTGTCGTTCACGAACAACTCAAGTTCGGCTCGTGTTCGACTCGCTCGTTAAGAAATGAACATGAACAGTGACTTCATGAATAATTTCGAACATGAGCTTATTTCAAACAAACTGAATTTCAAATGAACCGAACACGAATACAAGCTCTGTTCGCCGTGTTCGATTTGTTTACACCCCAACCCCACATCTCAATCCCATGCCAAACCTCACTCTCTACAATCAACTTGTATGATCCCTTTAACACTTGACACTAATCCACCCTAGCATCTCCTTTGTCATCAACCTTGCCTCCCAACATATATATTCTCTCACGCAAACCGAATCTCATCAACTCAAAAGAATTCTCTACAACATCATTGGCACCAAATAACTTGGCCTCCCCATCTACCGATCACTTCTTACACTCATAGCCTACACCGACTTAGATTGGACAGATAACCCCACCGATCACAAATCCATCTTAGACTTATGTGTGTTGCTCAGAAGAACTCACGTCTCACGATCAGCCCCGAAGCAAGTGACCATCACCCGCTCCTCCACCAATGCCAAATACCGAGCTCTTGCCCCGACAGTTGCAGATCTCGTCTAGCTTCATAGGCTACTAACTGACGTCCACACAGCTCAACTTTGACTAATGGCTCTCTACTACGACAATACATCATCGCTCTTGCCAACAACGAAGTCTTCCACTCGCACCACATTGAGTTTGACTGTCATTTCATATAAGAATGCATCAAGCAACAGCACCTCCAAGCTCACACTTACCTTTGAAACCCTCAGCTTGAGGGGGTACGTAACGACACATACAACAAGTGTCTGCTCCACACACTCCTCAACTCCACACACAACAAATCAGGATCATCCAACTACGACTAATTAATTTTGGCCATTCATATTATAACCACCTCTACTTTATATGTTGCTTTACGATACCAAAAAGCAAACGAGGGTTTAATAAATCTGCTAGCAGGTTTCCGATTCTCTCCTCTCTCGATACTCTTCAGATTTAACATGATATGTAAATATAGTTTTTCAAAGTAAATTTTATGATTTGCTCTTAGGGGTTGTTTCTGAAGGTCCGTCTATAAATCAAATTTGAAAAAAAAAAAAAAACCGTGTACAAGTTGTAAATCTCATTGAGTAGATTAGAATCAAGTACTCGTTGCAAAATTTGTCTTAGAAATGACAAAGATATGATCAACGTATCGAGAGCTAACAAAGAAACTAGAAAATGTGAAACATTGATGCAACTTTAACATTTTGATTTGGAATGAAATCCAATGCAATGAAATTGAAGACATAACTATGTAAATAAATGGCCAAATAAAGTAGTTGCATGGAGTTTTGTATTTGAATTTAATAGTAGATTGACAAGTTTCCCAATGAACCCAACAATTACAATCTAGTGCAGAATATAACACATAACAAGATATTCTGGAGGAAACATACCTGCTCAGAAACCAAAAATGTATCACAGATATAATTTATTATGATAAAATTTTTATTATAAGTGAATAATGATAAATAAATAATCAATATTAAGCATAAACACATAATTAAGAAAGTGATGAGGACAGAACTAATAAATAAGAAAGCAAGAAGGGCAAACTATTGTTATGCCAATCACATCAAAATTATAATTCTTACAAATATAAAGGAAGAATTAAAAAAGTGACAAATAATCTAACTTAAGACTAACTTAGTAATAGGTGGATCTCTGCCTACGAGCATGGAGTACTTGTAGAAATGAGAGAGGTTAAAATACACAAACAATACCTCCAATTTCAAATTGATCACCCGCCATTATTTCTATAGCAACTACGAGTATACCTACTACCTATTCCAACAACATTAAATTCCTAAATGTGCTATGATATAAGAATATATTATATACAAACCCAATATATAACGTCATGATACAACACCTAACTCACAATATAATATTATAAAATAAAAAAGTCAAAAATATAAGGGTTGATAATATAACCTAATATAGCTTGACAACATAAAATTAAAGTTTATGATGTTGACAATGATGCCAACGACAATGCCTACAATCACCTAAGCTAAACTAGTAAAATTATGAAAAACATGCAATTGGTTACAATTTCTATGCTCCAAATAAGAAGGATAAGGTGAAGGTGAGAGAAAGTTAACCTACTCATCAATAAGACCGGAATTCATCACTCATCCTCGAAGTCCATGAGGAAGTCTGTTATGTTTTCTGAATCATCAATAGCCTCTTCTAGTGACATTGGACCTTGCTTCTTAGGTTTTTCCTGGACGATATAAACAAAATGTATATCAACTCAAATTTTACATGATTTGGAGAACTTCAGAAGACTATTATAACAACCAAATATAACTCAAGAATACAAATTGGTTAGCTACAATGCGACAGCCACAATCGTTTAGAGTTTTAATTTTGCATTGTTATAGATAATTGGAAAAGCTGTTAACAGCAATCTGCATAAATTTGTAACTGCTGAGTTTTGCGAATAGCTGTTTAGATCACTACTACTTCATGAAACAGATAAATTTGCAATGCACCAGAACTCCATGACCAATCCAATTAGGTATGGCTAAATAGAGCACCAAGAAATTGCGATATAATCATGGTATCACGTGTTAAAGAAGAGCACAACAAACTACAAAATACTAAATATTTTCCTAACACAAGAAACTGGAAACCAGGCACATCATATAAAGTAGGGGGATTTATATACACACCACTCAAATCTTTTTAAATAACAAATATAAAGCACCCAAAACTTTTAATTTACTTGCATACCACCCAAAAGCCTTTTAATACACCAAATCTACCACTCTGTTTTCACTGCTTGCATGGTGGTTTACTTCGGCGTTGGCCATACTGCATTGCATTTGGGTTTTTTTTTTCATTTTTTTTTCTTTTTTTTTCCTTTTTTTTTTTTTTTTTTTTTTTTTGTACAATTGGGTGTTCTCCCTGTTCAATTTTGCTTCCGTCTAAGCAAAAAATGTTTTATCTGGAAACCTGTTGCTCTCCCCTGGATGGTCCGCTTGGTGTGCCTTATCTGCCCGGCCCTTACAATCAATGTGCAATCAGATAAAGTGCTTTCGCTTCCATTATCCTCTTGCCAGATATCTAATGACCTTTGTGATAACCTAATTATTACCATCCATGTGCTTTATTACTCACACTACACTTCGTAATTTTAAAGTTGAACCTAACTTGAGAATGGAACGTTTGTGAACTGAGGATAAATGCATATGTGAATGCCAGTTCTGCAATATAGATAAGCAAAGCCCATTTATCTCTAATCTAGAGCACATCCCACAGTATGCATGTTTGGAGCGGCAAGCTCTTCCACCTTTTTACCATCACAAAAGGTGCTACATATTAAGAAATCAGAAACATCAAAGAATTTGTTCTTTGCAGCAGCACCAGCAAATGACTATCTACCCTTGCTTAACTGAAACTTGCCCAAGAGATCGCCAGAATTTGGAATAGTCAACATTTTGCCTCTTGAGCTCAAGAAATTGAAGATAGATAACATTGGGTGGAAAGGTTTGAACTGGTAACAAAGCATTAGCAGTTGACGCGGCATTTCAATGTAATATGTGTGTGGAGGCTGATTGTGTCAAGGAAAAATCACACCCAACATCAACAATGGGCGACCTAGCGCCAGTGTGGCGACCCAGCGCACAGCAAAACTCAAGGAATAGAGCGCAGGAAAGTCTAGCACCTAAGTATGGGTGCAATTGTGCTCGAATCATTCTTGTAACAAAGCATCCGGAAAAGTGGTGCCTAGAAGGGCGCAGCCACGCTCGGATCGTTTCTTTGTACCCAAGCGCCTGGAAACTCGGCCCTCAGGACAGGCGCTTGGACATCATAATTTGTTTCTAGCTGTTAATGGATTACAACATGCTTCATAGACCCAAGTGCCTGGAAACTCGGCTCTCAGGACAGGCGCTCCAAAGCCCGAAATTGCCTTCGATGCAGAATTTGGAGATGAGTGAGTTTGCCTGGAGTGCAAATGCGGGCAACAGAACGAGCAGAGAGTGAAGAAGACGAAGCGAGTTATGTGGGTAGATTTCAGTGATATCTCGTGTGAGAGAGAAAAGCGTTCATGAGTTCAAGGGAGTAGAGAGATTTGAGTGTAGAACGAGTAGAGAGTGAAGAAGACGAAGCAAGTTATGTGGGTAGATTTCAGTGATATCTCGTGTGAGAGAGAAAAGCGTTCATGAGTTCAAGGGAGTAGAGTGATTTGAGTGTGCTATAATTTGTACAATTTCTTCACATTTCATAATAAATTTTTTTGTGTGATTTGGCTCCATAGTTTTTCCCATTCTCGAGTTTTTCCACGTTAAATATTGGTGTGCTCCGCGTATTTTTTAGGAATTACTTATTTTTGTGCTTCTGTTCAAGCATTTTATTCTAGATCTCTAGAATTGGTGTTCCACATTTATCTTAACCCCCCAATAAGTATATCAAAATGAGCTTTTCTAAATATCTTTGATTTGAGAATGAGCAATTGACCCACGAGGCAATATATAATGTGGAGAAGTTCAATGGTACAAACTTTACGTTCTGGAAAATATAAATTGAATATTTGCAGTATATAAAAAAAAATGTATTTGCCACTGGAAGATATCACCAAGAGAACGATTGAATCGATGACTCTAGAAGAATGGAAAGTGCTTGATCAAACAGCTCTAGGTTTGATCCATCTCTCACTTTCTTCATCCCTTGCATTCAATATTGTGAATGAGAAAACTACGGTAGATCTCATGCTTGACTAACAAGAATGTATAAGGAACCCTCAGCTTCAAATAAAGTTTTTCTCATTAAGAGATTGTTCAATATGAAGATGGTGGATGGTAGTTCAGTGGTTGAACATTTGAATAATTTCAACACCATGACAAACCAGTTGCGTTCTATAGACATCATGTTCAATGACAATGTAAGAAAATTGTTACTTCTATCTTCATTGTCAAGCGGTTGTGATATACTCATGACAGTAACTCTTCAAGTAATATGAAGTTAAACTTTGATGACATTATGAGGTTAGTGCTGAATAAAAAAATATGCAGGAAGGCGAACGATGAAAATTTAAACTATGTATTGCATGTTGAAAACAGAGGAAAGAATCTAGATATAAACAAAGGGAAGGCAACATTCAAGTTCAAGTCGGGGCGAGGAAATGACATACGTGAATACTAGAACTGTGGGGGGAAATCACTTCAATAAAAATTGTAAAGCTCCGAAGAAGGCTGGTGGTGGAGGTTTAGATAGGAAGCTTTCTACAAATATCTCCATAGATGAAATTTAAGATGACTCTATAGTTGTATCCTTAGATAGTACTAAATATTTGATAGTAGATTCTGGAACTTTTTTCATGTGTGCCCAAACAAGGAAGCGTTTAAAAATTACACTCATAGTAATATAAGGAAGATGTATTTAGAAGATGACAAAGCATGCAGCATTGTTGGAAATGGTGATGTGGAAATCATATTGCCTAATGGAATAGTTTGAATGCTCAATAAAGTGAGACATCTTACATGTTTAAAGAGAAATTTGATTTTGATGAATCTACTCGCAAGGTCGGGGTATGTGATTGTTTTCATTGGGGATTTGTGGAAGGTGACCAGAGAAGCAATGGTGATGGCTCGATACAACATTGAGGGCACTATTTTCCTGTTCAGTAAAATGTCTTAATCCATTAATATAGCAGGAACAAAAGTTGATGCGGATCTTTGGCACCACAAGTTGTCATCTGAGCGAGAAATAAATGCAGTCTCTACTTTCTAAGAACAAGTTTCACGGTTTAAAATCTATAGAGCTAGATTTTTGTGAAGATTATGTCTATGACAAGTAAAAGAGTGTTACTTTCTCCAAGGGTGAGACAAAGTCTAAGTTCAAAAGGCTAGAGTCAATGCATACTGAAGTATGGGGTCATACACCAGTTCAGTTAATTGGAGGTTTCAATAATTTGTCATTTTTATTAATACACACCAAAAAGATGTGTACTTCTTGAAACACTTGATGTATTTGAGTTGATAAGAAATGTAAGGACATGGTTAAAAATAAGACAGGTTTAATGTCACGAATTAGCCAGGCACTTAAAATTATCCCAGATGAGAACGAATGTTTGGATAGGTCTATTTCTATGACTAATAATTAAACATTCAAATATCCATGAAAGGGCCACTAAAAAAAGCAAATTTAATTAACAAGTTGAAATTTATACTTTTAAGATTGTTGTTCTCACCTCCTGCACCAAATTTTGATCATCTTCTATTCATCTTAATTAAAAGCATAAAACCTAAAGAATGTTAAAATAACATAATGAAATATCTAATCACAATTTTAAAGTACAGTAATCTGTAGAAAAGAAATCAATATGCATGTTAGTCTTTTATATCTCTATAAGAAATATTTTACTATTCTAATCTTTCATATGAAATCTTTAGATATATTAATGCGTGCATCAAAGACTTTTTCTAAATGAAAATACTCTAAATTTCTATGTGCATTAACTTTAATTTTACTTTTACCTTATACTCTTTACATTCATATTTATCAGCATTGAGGATCACAGTCAAAACAACTTAACAAAGCCTTGGCCGATGTTGCCCTGTCGGCTACCTTCGGCACAACGGTTAGTGATGTAAACATCACATTTGTCTAGGGTAGAAAGGCCCTTAACTGCCCCTAATCGATATGATCTCATCAGCACAACGATTAGCGATCCATACATCACAATTGTCTGGGGTGGTAAGCTCTGTCTATTCGCCCCTGATCGATATTATCCCGTCAACACAGAAGTTAAATGAAATATCACAGTTCTCTAGGGTGATAGAAAACCTTCACACGCACGAAAAAACTAGCGTTCTCTGCATGTACGATTAGGGAGTGAACTCCTCTGGACATGCACATACAAGTATTCATGTATAATATATTTTCGTTTCATACTTCAAATCATACATTACTTTCATCTTAGATGTGTATTTATTTACTAAAAATCAAGCAACTCTATTAAAATCTAAGTCATAATAATCTAAAACATGCACATTTACACTAGTTCTAAAGATTAAATAAGGTAAAATCATAATATGACATATAAATTTAGTCATACAATAAGCTAGCATATACATCCTTATTAGAATATAAAGATCTTGTAGTAATCTAATATCTTCGTAAACTAAAGCATTATGTAAATATTAAAACAATTACATTTAACATCACATATCATGACTAACTATATGAAAAATTATGTGATTTAATTTCATTGTGCAAATATTTAACATGCATATTTTCTTATGTGACAATATGAAGAATCAGCTATAATCTAAAATTCATTAAAATAAAACATAGATGAAGTATCAATAAATCAAACATATATTTTGAAAAAAATTTAATTATTGAAATTTAACTATATGATTACTCACAATCTAAATGATTTTCTTGTTATCGATTTTTTGTCCCCTCATTCAAATTAAAATACCTTCTCTCGATTAAAAATATGAAATTGCTCTACCTTAACTTTCTAAACATTAATTAACATGAATATAATTTAGTACTTTACTATTATATTATTATAACTAAATCTTAAAATATTAAATAATAAATTATTTAAAATTTTCCAAGCTTCTCGTATCGATCTCCTTAAAATCTAAGTCATAATAATCTAAAACATACACATTTACTCTAGTTCTAAGATTAAATAAGGTCAAATCATAATCTGACATATAAATTTAGTCATACAGTGAGCTAGCATAGACATCCTTATTAGAATATAAAGATCGTGTAGTAATCTAGTATCTTCGTAAACTAAAGCATTGTGTAGATATTAAGACAATTACATTTAACATCATATATCATGACTAACCATATGAAAAATTATATATGATTTAATTTCATTATGCAAATATTTAACATGCACATTTTCTTATCTGACAATATGAAGAATCGGTTATAATCTAAAACTCCTTAAAATAAAACATAAATGAAGTATCAATAAAATCGAACATATATTTTCAAAAAAAGTTAATTACTGAAATTTAACTATATAATTACTCACATTCTGAATGATTTTCTTGTTATCGATTTTTTGTCCCCACATTCAAATTAAAATACCTTCTCTCGATTAAAAATATGAAATTGCTCTAAATTAATTTTCTAAACATTAATTAACATGAATATAATTTAGTACTTTACTATTATATTACTATAACTAAATCCTAAAATGTTAAATAATAAATTATTTAAAATTTACCGAGCTTCTCGTATCGATCTCCTTCCTCATTCGTACGCTTCACAAGCTTCTTTTCCTTCCAAGTCGAAATCACTCGTTATTTGAGTTTTGATTTCAGTAAGACTTTCCATTAGCATCATGTAATTTAAAAACACACTCATACATACATACATTAATTATCTTAAAAATCTTATTAAACTTAAATGTGTTCGGTTGACAGCTCTACACATTAGCTTCATCTCTCATTTTCCTCTCCTTCCCGCACTCGACACAAGCGCCTTCTCCTTTTTCTTCCTTCGAGTACAGGAGCTTATGGCATGCTAGGCCATCAATCTCCGGGCTCTGCAAGTACGTGGCTTTTTATTCCTTGCACGAGCTGCTCGATTCTTCCTCTCGCAAGCGGCGCTGCCTACTTGTTCTGCACGTCGTGTCATCGATGCTCCCATTCAAGGCATAATAGCTTGGTTTGTCTGGATGGCTAGAAATCAGTCCAAATATGATGATAAGAGCTTGTCTACTCAACAGGTTGTTAATAAATTGTATGGTCTTTCTACTGAAGTTATCAAGCATAAAAAAATTCCAAATGTTTGTCAGGATCATGTAACTCATGTTATAAACAAACCTAGTTGTCAAACCTCCAAGGTTTATTGGCTGAAGCCCCCTCCCCACTGGATAAAAGTTAATACAGATGGTAGTTATCTCCAGGAGGATGCTGGTGTTGGTGGTGTGTTTAGAGATCAGTTTGGAATGTGCTTCCTCTTCTTCCAGTCTCCAGTTTTGGCAAAAGATGCACTTGAAGCTGAAGCAATTGTTGTGGTTTGGGCTTTACAGATCACATTGGAGTGGAACAGGCATTATATTCAGGTTGAATCAGACTCCAAATTGTTGATACAAATATTACATGATCAAGTTGAACCTCCATGCTACCTTACTCATTGGATCAACAATATTAAAGTAATAGCTACCCAGATTAATGTAGTCTACTCTTTCATCCCGAGAGAAACTAACAGACCTGCAAATTGATTAGCTAGAATGGGGAATATGACAGATATAATTGTTATAAGCAAGGTTCCAAACCCCTCCCTCTACTTACGTTTGCTGGGGCATAATTTGGATATCCCCTCTATTAGACCCTTGTAATACTTTTGTTTAATGAATTCTCTAGATTTATATAACTACAGATTGTAGTTATATATATGTAGCCTTTCTTTAAAAATATATGTATATATATATATATATATATATATATATATATATATATATATATATTGAAATTGAGAATAATGCTACAATAAGAAAAATAATAAAAAAAATGATAAAAGAAAAATGATATGAAGATATTTTAATTTGAATGTGGGGACAAAAAATCATATAACAAGAAATTTAGAATATGTAGCCTTATATGAATCCTACAATAAGAAAAATAATAAAAGAAAAATGATACGAAGAAAAAGATATAACTTCAAATATCTTCAATTAATCAATTCATATTAATTATTTTGGAGATAAAGGAAACAACACAAAATAAGGAAAGCCTAAAATAGGAAATGAAATAAATCCAATCCAAGGAAATAATTTATTCCCCATAACTTCTCACAGGAATAAATTATTCCCTATTATAACTTCTAACTCTCCCCCTAAGTTGAAACATAGTTGAAAATCATATTCAACTTCGATTTGAAAAAATAAATGATCGTGAAAATCCTCAGAGGTAGAATTTGAAGTCTTTGTTTTGTACTGCGGTTGTTTTTTTACTGCAATTTCTGCAATATCTGTAGATAGATGAAGCTCCTACTGTCAATGTTGCAAGAGAGTCAAGGAAATAGACAACAGTGGTTGCAATTCCTGCAGTATCTGTAAGTAGACGGAAAGCTCCTACAAGTAATGTTGCAGGGGAGTTTGTAGGGAAACAGACAACTATGATTTTCTTTTACTGCAATTTCTGCAGTGTTTGTAAGTAGAAGGAAGGCTCCTACAGGTGATTTTGCAGGGAAGTAGACGGCTGAGATTGTTTTTTACTGCAGTTCCTGCAGCGTTTGTAGGTAGACAGAAAACTCCTGCAGGTAATGTTGCAAGAAAAATTCTAGAGAAAGGCCTGATGCAGCAAAAAGTTATGGACTGCGGGAAGAGTTCAGGTGGAGGACCAACTGGAAGAAAAAGCTCCGGGGAGGGCTAGATGCAAGAAAAGCTCTGGAAGGCCTGTTGCAGAAAAAACTTCGCTGGTAGGCATTGCTGCATGAAAAGCTCTAGAGGAGGAGGCTTTGCACTGAGGAGGGCATGCAACAAGATACATCCAAATGTAAAGAGGGTTTCGGTGAAAGAGAAGGACCTGCATGGAGTTTTTGGTTAGTAGGAAAGAATCGATGAAACCCTCACCAACACCAATGCACAGAGGCATGGTTCGAATACATAAGATCAAACTTATGATCAATACGAGAGAGCACCTCTACAACATTAGTGGAGTTAGATATCTTGTAAACCGCCCTTTGCACCATGGCAAGGTCGCCAACAGGAAGAACAGTAGGCGGCTGGCAATTAATGTCACACTTAAGTTCAGGGCACCAATCAACGAAATGGATGGTGTACTTGGCCTTGATGGTGGCAACAACATCATTCACATCTTTGGGCACCACATCGCCTCGATACATGAGACAACAAAGCATGTACTTGCCATGGTGGGGATCACACTTGTCCATAATGTAGGATGGCTTAAAGGCACTGTTGATGATTTCGACAAAAGAGAGTTGCTCGTGATAGGCTTTCTCAGCTGAGATAACAGGAGCGTACGATGAAATCATGAAGTGATCCGTGGGTATGGAATAAGGATAGTCTTGAACCCAGTCAAATCCACGTTCAGAGCGCCAACAAACCTAAGGGAGACGGTAAGGGATGAAATCACCATTCCTAAGATGCCACCAGCCGCATTCATCGCAGCGCTGTGGTTGAATAAGGCTCTGAAATGAGAAAATCCAAATAAATAGCTAGTGAACATCACCATCACAACATGCGGGCCAAAGCGTATCTGATCTTTATAGGAAGAAAAGGGTTATGCTACTTCCTTCCTTAGAGTCATATCCTTTACAAGTTTATTGTATTCCTTCCTCTCCATCAATATCTGCAAGCTTCCTCAGTCTCTCCTTTAACTCCTCGCTCTTCTCCCTGAATTTGGGACTAGAGAAGAGGAATTCAGAACCAGAGCAAATGTCGATTATGGAGGGCCTCGCACCACCTCGGAGAGCGGACCAGACAGAGCGGTGGGATCGATAAAGGATGGAACACCGAGAAGACAGATCGGAGGCAAGAACTCAAGGCTCACTAGGGTGGTGTTGCTCGTCATCCACAGCAGCAAGAAGGAATGCTCGAATTATCTCGTTTTTTTGCAAGGATAGCCCGGTGATTGTTGAGCCGACGACGGGAGAATTTGGCCCTCTGACCATCCATAAAGAAGACGCCTTCTGCTGCCTAGGATACAATGAGGTCGAACTGAACCAGACAACTTGCGTTGATTGATCAGGAGGGCTGCCTGTAGGTAATAGTTAATGTGAGGGCAGTTTTGGGACAACAAGTAGGAGTGGGGAGAGATAGTGCCCCTCCCTACAGAGAGAGTGGCAGAAAGGGAGTCCGGCGGCTCTGGAGGAAAGACCGGCAACTAGTGTAGGGAACATAGCTCTGATACCATGTTGAAATTCAGAATAAAATGGAATTAATTGGAATGCATTCATTGATGTGAAAAGGATTATAAATAACCCTTACGTGAATCCCACAATGGAAAGACAATAAAAAGAAAATAATATGAAAGTACAAATATAACTCCTAATCTAAGGAAATAGTTAATTCCTTATAACTTCTCACAGGAATATATTATTTCTTAATATAACTTCTAATAATATATGTGTGTTTGTGTGTGTGTGTGTGTGTGATTTAAGAAGTTATTAATGATATGTATGTAAATCCACCTATAAAAAAGCACCAAGTGTTTGTTCAGCACCTTCGATTTGGGAGGCTGAGGAGTGGTTTTAAAAACACTCCAATTGCGAGTGATATTCTCATCTTCTTCAACATCTTCAGCTTCATCATTGGTTTCATCATCATCATCCTCACTATCTTCTTCATCCTATAAGAAGAAATAAAAATAGTTAATTGCAAGCATATGAAATAGGAAAAAACGTAGTAAGCAGCTTCCAAGGTGGATAGTCCAATGGTGCATGCCAAACTAGTTGTTCGGATAATCATAAAAAGAAGTAAAAAAACAGAAACAGCATAAATTTTTCATAGGAAATAGTAAAGAAACAACAGTTCCACTCACTTCATTCTCTCCAATGTCAACTGCACTTGCCATGGCCTCATCCATATCAGCGACCTGAAGTTGTGCTCAAATAGAAAAACAAAAGTTGATAATCATGAGAAAATTTTCCCATACGAGAGAATAAAATGACATACTTCAGCATTAAAATAGTAGTCACCTCAACTTCTTGTTTATTTTCTTTATCTAAAATTTCCTGAAGCTCTTTCCTTGATATAATTTTTCCTTGCTGTGCAAAAAAGGAGAAACACTTCTCATAATAAAAGAAGTTAAACATCATTGAAAAGGCTCAACAGGAATCCATATAGAGCATAAATTCAATTTGCTGCAAAATCAACCGAACTTTCTGGTCCTTCAATAATAAATTCATAAAACATCAATACTAGCGTCTTCAAGCGCAAATTTTTCTATCCCAAAATTAGGATTAATAAAAAGAAATTCCTAAATGTGCAAGTTAACTAATACATCCGACAAACTAATTGAAGATTGTCCCAATAAACGTTCACTTATGTTCAGTTTTCATGTTGCAAAGAAGTTTGAACAAGTTTTTAATGCTAGACAAATATCATAATTTACTCTGAACGGATATACTCAATATATGTTTGGTTCATTATCAACATCATTCACAGCTCATGAGCAAACACATTTAGATTCATTAAGATGAGTAATCAGCTATGGATCCTTAAACGTTTGGCTAAGGCTTGCTTAGCTTGTATGGTGTGCTTGTGCTTGTGCTTGTGCTTGTGCTTGTCATAATTTTAATGATTTGATTCAAATCTCACATCTTCACACTTTAAAGGATCTCTTTGAGCTTTTATGGGCTTTAAAGAGAATTTGTTTGAAGCTTAGATTCCTACTTTATTTCAGCATATCTTGGCGGTTCATTATTTTGCATAGCATCATTACTCTGTCATATTCATACCGTGAGATGGGCAAATATTCACCGATTAGTTGCTAATACTTCTTTCATATCATAGTTCATATAACATTTATTCACCTTGGACATGCTCAACTTTGTGTCCAACAACTTCATGATTAGTCTAAGATATTATATTTAACATGACTTCTCACTATATAACATAATTTTTTAAAACATAAGCCTTCTTTTGATAAAGTAAAAATATGTTGCTGCACTCAATTCTACACTTCAAAACATCAAATGGACATTGCAATGACAAAATTTTGTTTAATGCATTCATTCATTTTGCATTTTCTAAGGCATGCTTCATAAAATTATACTCAAATTTCACCTCTTTCTATACGTGGAGTGTTTTTTTTGTCTCCTTTATATTTTAATTCATATAGTCAATGTTTCAAATCTTCATATATTACAGATTATTTCAAAATCTTTTATGCCATCTGAAACTATGATAGTTACTACAAACAAATTTGTGAAACTTAATATCTTTATATTGCTAAGTAGGCCACACATTTGTGTTAAGTCCACTGCAACCTTCCATGTTTTCCCGATTGTCGAGACAACTTTCTACAAGTCATTTATTGAAATTTTGGTTCATATTTTGCTATTCCAGAAACTAGAATATGTTTGGCTATCAATTCCACTAAATTATTCATTGAGGGATCGCTATATTAATCTAGCCACTAGTACTTAGCAACATATTCTTCTTTGCTAAAGACGTCGAGCTAATCCAACAATCAGAGTCCATGTCATCAAAAGTGCGCTATTGAAGTAAAGCACAACAGCAATGTTTTACGATATATAAGTGCCGTGTGGTCGCACATGCATAATTGTGCAGCGAAGTACTGCACTCTTCAACAAGCTCTGAGTTCATCTGGGAAACAATTCCTAAATCCCAATTCATCATAATATACATATAAATCCTTTACATCAGGCATGCCAGTTCGTATGCTTCACAAATTATCGTCGTCTCTTTCGGTACAAGGGCTCAAACTCTAGAACTCAAACTTATGATGTCTTCCCCTCAAGCCCATTTTCTTATAAATCTTGCACGTGCTCGAATTTCTCTCCATTACCTCATCTAGTAACTACAAACCTTGACCTTGCAACCACTCAAACTCACAAGACTTTTGCTTTCCATGTATAATATGAACGTGACTTCTCTCTCTGACTGGACTCAAACTTTTGGTCTTCATAACAATATGCTTCAAAGCTCTTGTGATTCTTGCTTGTTGAAATTTAACTAGAATAATACCTTGTGCTGCTCTTCGTTGATATTTGATTGAATATGTTAAAATTTGTTTACAATTTTATGTGCCATAAAGGTTGTTATAGCATTTTCTACTTTGCATTGTTCTCTCAATGTTGAAATTTAGGGAGTTTATTAGAGTGTACTGAGATTAATTGAAGTATCTGTTGTATTTGTGCTTCATACTTTAATGCAAAAATACCCCTTTGCACTTCGTCTTGTAATTCGCATATAGACAAACTTATATCAAACTTGTACAATTTTTTGTAACATAGCCCAATTAAGCTAAATCAAGCCATTAGAAATCCCTATGTATATGCAAACGACCATTACACCTATTCATAAATTATGTAACTACCACCTGTTGATGCCAGTAATATTTTCCCTGCTTTAAACTAGAATTTCCTTTTGTAGATTATCTACCTCCATAAGGTAAGCCAGTACGTCAGGTGTGGGCTCATGGAAATTTGGGCCTCTGTAATCAATTACTTCTTCTGGATCTTGAACATAGTTGATAGTTGGGTAAACTGGATCGCCACCCCATACTGAAAAACGTTGAAATCAAGCACATTACTTGCATTGTTTTAATCTACAAGATAGATTAAAGAAAAACAAAACATTTCACATCATCTATCAATATTCATATTAGGCTAAAAATTAGGTCAAAGTTATCAATCCAAAGAGAATAAGCTTTTATTTGAACTGCTAAACTTGTCTCATCCAGGCATTGCCTTATATCCACTTCAAATTAAAATCAGACCGCTGAAACCATAAAATAAAAGATAACAAGAGCAGACAGGACAGGGAAGTATAGTTTCATCCATACACCATGGTGATCATCAAATTATTCAAACAAGGAATAAGTCGCCTTTGGAGCTGCCCCACTGTAAACAAAAAAAGCCTACAGCTACCAAGAATAACCAAAGCAAAAAAACACCACCTTACCCAGCAATCGATGGTGATCTAAAAATTCAAATAACAAAGAACTCCCATTTTGTGCCTCGATCATGGCATGCATTCAGCCACAAGTTAGTAACATAGAGGTCGATCATCAAGAGATCAGTAATCCTGATTCATTCATGATGGATATGTTCCGCAGAATGCTCATAGTGATGAATAAGTTGACTAGCATGCAAAAGACACTTACTTCATACATATGAAGATTCTACAAGCAGGCATTCACATCTTGGATAAAAATAGCTCCACCAAAAGACCAAAGGTTGAGTGTATCGTTTGGGAACAACGATCCATTGATGGACAAGTTATGACAAGAAATTAACTCCCACTTTAAAAAGGCTCCTTCGCTGTGATTTAAGAAAATGATTCCAAGAGCATATAAGAATTTATTGAATGCAAAAGTAAGACAACTCACTGCTTGGAGAAATAGACATTTTTCTAGAAACCATTTTTAAAAGATTTACATAAATTTCTGTGATTTTACAAATCAAACACCTAAATTTTGACTTTTACATTTATAGCACTTTACCTATGCATACAAAGGTGTATTTTACATTTTCAATGCAATAGTGGTATTTTTTATGTGATACGAAAGATTTGAGTTTTATAAAAATTAAAGTTTAGGTGCTACATATGTAAATAAACAGGAATTGTGACATATTTATGTAAATGCCCCTTTTCAAAATAGTAGTTCCCAAGCTCACTTTGTTCGACATCAAAGCAAAGCTCTCCCAAAACGTATTAAATCCATAGGTTTGAAGCTTAATGGTTAGTCTGTTTAAAGCATAAGCTTCCTGGTTCACTTTCAGGCTTCAAAATCTTAGGCTTCATCATGTACAAGCACGACGCATACATAATGTATCACACATCTAAAACTTGAATTAGGCATTGATTTTAGTCATATTATACCAAAAAAGAACCTACTTCTTTACAAATTCTTTTCTAAATTTATTTATACAAAGCTTTTACCTGTAGGCATAGATTTTTTTAATTTATTCATCTAAAAGATTTCTAGTCATTTGTATTTATAGAAAATCAAGTGTGCATTATTTCAAGATCTAAGAATCAATTTGAGGCCATGTCAATAATTTGTTTAATTTATAGATATCATCCACAACGTTTCTCAATATGATTTGACTTAAGTATACACATAATCAAATTTCTCTCTCACGCCTCATGCAGCAACTGCAACCCTTTACCATGCAGCCACTCAAACTCATGAAACTTTTGTTATCCATGTATCATGTGCGCACGTGACTTCTCTCACTGACTAGACTCAAACTTTTGACCCTCATTACAATATGCTTCAAAGTTCTTGTGATGCACTGAGGAATATTAGAAAGGATATATGATGGGAAATGAAGAATTACAACCTGCTGTAATTGTGAACACTAATGCTCTAACTAAGACGATAGCAATAATGACGAAGCTAATTCAAGATTCTAGTTCATAATCTAGTTCAAGTAATACTATAACAATAATCAAATACTTGAAAACTGTTTCAAAATCTATGTCCACCTTTGTTCAAGGGAATGGAAGGTTTGACTGAAGCGGAGAACTGGCTGATATGGATAGAAAATATATTACACAGCATGACGTGTTTGGATGAAAAGACAACTACAGACTACGTTTTGTAGTGGATGGAGAATCAATGTCATAGGTAGCATCAGAATAGCCTAGGGGATATACCATAATGATAAATAGGGATGATTTTGTGGAACTATTTAGAGTGTGGTTTATTCCCCTATTTGCACAAATATAGATGCAGAACAAGTTCATCAAGTTGATAAAAGATGAAAAGAAAATCATGCAGTATGAAGCATAGTTCACTACCTTATCAAGGTATGCATCATAGCTGGTATCAACGGCAAAGAGAAATTGTAATAGATTTCTTCATGGATTGAAGGATTCTATCATGTAGTCATTGGTTGTATTGGGGATTAAAGACTACGTAGTTCTAATGGAGAGAACAATAAAAGTGAAAATTAATTTTCAACTTACTCAAGTGCGTAAAGAAACATATAAGAGGAAGAGTATCAATGAAAGAGAAGTCGTAGCTCAATCAAATGGATCCAACGAATAAAAGCCAAATTTAGTTCAGAGGATTTAGTAGTGGCATGACTCGTAGTACCATAAATTTTTGTGTCAAATGTGGAAAGCAGTATAAAGATAAATGTTTCTTGGGCTCCAACACATGTTAAAGAAAGCTCCTTCACAAAAGACTATAGATGGGCAAATGATGATAGCGTCAAAAGCTTCATTTCCCACTCAAAAACAACCAAGAAAAAATTCCAATCTTGAGTTTAAGTTCTCACTCATAGAGAGTTTGAAGATTCAACTACTATAATTAATGATATTCATAGTCTGGTCAATATTATTAGTCACTATTATATATAAGTGTTATCTTATATGAATTGCTTTGTTTTAATAAGCGTGTTTTACTTTGGTACTCATTTTATATTGAGCTTCCATCTGTTTTGATTTTCTAATAGAGATGTCATAACTTTCCCTTTTGTGTAAAGTTGAGGTAAATGATTCATGCTATAAAAGTAACAATTATGGAATGTAAATTTTGAAGATGGAATTATTGTAAGTAGGGAATATTATATTGCCTCTAAAATTAAGAGCCAGATATATTTTATTAAAGTAAGGAAAAGGGGGCTCGAGCAACAGCGCAAGGTAAAGAGCAAGAGTCAAATGGGAGTACGAAGCGACGAAAACAAAGCAAAGAGACAAAGAGGAGGAGATTTGGAAGTCAAAGCAAGTATGAGGGAAGGGGTTATGTGGTACTATAAGAGCAGATGAGAGCAAACAAGCGCGTGAGAGAGAGAGAGAGAGAGAGAGAGAGAGAAGAAGTTTATGGGAAGTCGAGCATGCACCTATACCCATGATTTTGAATGAAATTGAAGCCACATGCATCAAATAGGGAAGTAACTTGTACCAATTGTGAACATGGACGACATATGCTAGGATGAGAGAGCCAATCATCCCGCTCAAATGATAAAAAGCACGCAAAACTAAGAGCAACATCATATATGAATGGCGACTACAAATCTCTTTTGGTGGACGATAGAGTGTAAAACAAAACCCTTGGGCGAACTCACTTGGACAAGAGATGAGTGAGAGAGTTTTCGCATAGAGAAGAGTCCGTGTAGGAGGATTAATGTGTTGGATCAAACTACAAACTATGTTCGTTCAATGTTGATGAACATGAAAAAAGTGTCGACAATTATTAACTTATATTTAATAAATAATAATTTTAGATTTATGTAATATTTAATATATAAGTAATATTTAAATGTTGATTTACTTTTAAGATTTTTAAAAGAAAGAAGAAAGCAATCGGCATCCATTCAAGCATTGAACAAGAAATTCAAATGTGATATTTAAAATGGTGTATTGGTTTAATGATTTAAGGATAGTATTTATTTAAGTTTAGTTTTCTTAAATGTAAACATAATGTAAAGTTAACCCGACACTTTAATTCTTGGAAGTTAGATAATCTTTAAGATAATAATAAAAATAATTTAAGAAATAGATCACTAAAAAACTAAATAATGTTTTGTATTCCAATTGAAGTGTGGAAATAATTAGGAGATTGGGAGTTTCTTGGCTTACTAAATTCTTTAATAATAATTTAAAAATTAAAAAGATTCCCGAGGAGTGGAGAAATGGTATTTTGATCCCCATTTTTAAGAATAAAGGGTATGCGCAATAGTGTGCAAATTATAGAGGAATTATGTTGATGTGTCATACTTTAAAATTATGGGAGAGGGTAATTGAACATAGGTTAAGATATGATACAAAAAATTCTCATGATCAGTTTGAATTTATGTCGGCAAGTCTATTATGGAAGTTATACGTTTATTGAGAGGTTTGATGGAGAAGTACAGAAAGAATAAGAAGAATCTACATATGATTTTTATTGATTTAGAAAAAGCTTACGTTGAGATTCCAAGAGAAGTCCGTTGGAGAGTTCTAGAGAACAAAGGTGCTGATATGACTTATATTCAAGTCATTAAAGATATGTATACTAGAGTCATTACTTGTGTTCGAACAGTAGGAGGATTGACCAAGTAATTGCTATTTCAATTGGATTACATCAGAGATCAGAGATCAGAGATCAGCACCATATATTTTTGCTTTAGTTATGGATGCTCTTACTGGATATTTACAAAATGGAGTACCTTTGTGTATGTTTTCTTCTGATGATATCCTTCTTGCGGATAAGACTAGAGAAAAAGTTCAAGAAAAAATTGAATTATGGAGGTTAACATTGGAGTCTAAAGGCCTTCGTTTGAGTAGATCTAAAACTGAATACATGGAATGTAATTTTAGCAGTAGTAGCTTTAGTGGAGGGATTATAACTATAAGTGATCAAATCATTAAAAGACGTGAATGTTTTTCATATCTTGGGTCTATTGTTCAAAGTGATGGTGATGTAGATGAAGATGTTATTAGTAGAATTAAAGTTGGTTGGTTGTAGTGGAGGAATGCATAGAGATTGTTGTGTAATAGAAAAGTACCACTTAGAATAAAAGGAAAATTTTATAAGAGGGTGGTGATACCTGCAATGCTCTATGGCGTGGAATGTTGGCCTTTAAAAGAAAAGCATAAAACAAAGTCAAGTGTTGCTAAGATGGAAATGCTTAGAGACAATGCGAAATGAATATATTTGTGATCGAGTTAAGGTAGCTACAGTGGCGAACAGGATTAGAGAGTCATCTTAGATGGTTTGATCACATTAAACGCGACCATCTGATGATATGGTTAGCGGAGTAGATGTTTTAGATTCGACTTATGTTAAGAAGGGCAGAAGTAGACCTAAAAAGAGTTGGATTATTCTATAAAAAATGATCTTAATCTATTAGAATTAAATAAAAATATGACACTCAATAAGATGCAATAGAGAAAAAGGATTCAGGTAGCCGACCCCAACTAGTGGGATAAAGGCATGTTGTTATTGTTGTATATGATAGTAGCATGAGATATAAAGTATTACTTATAAATCAAAATATGATTTCTAACGTTATAATATCAAATCTAATAATTTATTTGGAATATTATATATTTGATTATTAAAAACATAGTAAAACTTGAATAAGAGTGTCAGTTTGAACAAAGAAAATAGTTAAACTTCAATAATTATAAGATGTTATGTCAAAGAAAAAAAAATAATTTTTAAAACATTAAGGTTGAAAATGATGCTATACATTCAATAAGAATAATTAAGAAAGATTTACATCTTAAATTGATGATAGATTATCATAAAGATCAAATTTCAGTATAAGTAAATATTAAATAAGATTACATAAGAAGAACGAAACAAGAAAATTTTTAATAATATTTTGAAAAGAAAAATCCATAATTCAATTACAAAGGTATAACTAAATGATAAATAATATTTTGGTTCTAAAATTATACCTAGGTGAAAATAATTAAATAAGCATATGTAAGTTAAAATAAATGATATTTAAGAATAAAATTAAATAAAAATAACTAACACCAATTTTTGATATGTATAATTTGAAGCTTTTGAAATGAGTGAATGCAGAAGATAAATGTTATTCATTAAGAGTTGAGGTGAATACTCTTATTTTAAAATTATAATGATAAAATTATGATTTTTCTAAAACAGTTGAATTTGAATGACATTTATTTAGATATCTTGATATTGCAAATATGATATGATTATTCTATACTACTAGTAGAATAGTCATAAAAAATAAATATTATAGATTCACATACTTATACCTATTTATATTGATTATAATGAAAAATAAGGAATGATATGTATAATGCAAAAAATAAAATATATATGTTTGTATGTGCATGTTAAATATGATGAGTTCACCTGGATGTTAAGGTACTTGTTGCACGTAAGCTAAAAAAGATATTAATATTGATATATTTTAATTGATACAACCTAGACGGTGCTCCTATAATGGATGTAAATAACATAAATAAAGATAAGTTATTAGACTATACTATTAAATAACCTAAGCTTTACTTAATGATCAAAATTGAATAATAAAATGTGAATTATTCAAACACCGATTCATTATATTTAACAAGAATTCAAATTATTTCTCTTTCGTTATGTTATATAATTTAAAAATATGAGTATTCACTAATTGTTAATGACTCATTATGGTTTAAACTATTCTTTTTAAGCTTAAATTTCGGAGTAGAGTAATAAAGGAGAAAATGTATATAGAATATGGGGTCAACAAAAATAAAGATAAATTTATAATTGCATTTATTTTTTAAATAGCTCTTTCAATTATTTTTTATTATTAATTATTAGTGATAAAAAATGAAACAAAATTTGTATTTTTACCGTCTAGCCATTTGTTCCCATCTTAGAATTTTCAAGTCCCTGAGCCAAGCTGTGACAGTGGCAGGGTGTAGCAAATGCAGCAAGGCTGAGATGGAGTATCTATTTATCATAGAACGCAATATGAAGGTAGAAAGAACAGATACCACATGCTGACCAACGGATATTACAGACCTCAACCAAAATGTTTAACAACTTCTAAAAAGTTACTGAACCTTTTCTGAAGCACTTGTAAGGGAAAACCTACAATATATTGAAGTAAATATTTTCATCATTTTAAAGATTATTAATTTTTAGTAACTGCATAGTAATTGCAACTAAATTATATGGTACTTGAATGGGTTAAATTTTTATTTTTTTCAAACCAACCACACAAAATTTGCAAAAGAATTAATGGCGCTTGACAATAATATTTAATAATATTTAATAATATTTAATAATATTATACTAGTATAAATGAAACTGAGTTAACTGCATGTATTAACAATATAACACAAATCATCACCTTGACATGTTAGCATGATACAAGACTATTAATTCATAATTGAGCAGCTTCACGCCAACAACGAGTGCCAGAAGTCTTAATTAGATTTATGGCTAGAAAAAGAACTCCAATCTGAAAAAAAAAAGGTGAAGTTGAACTTATGTACTCTCTTTGATTAGTTCTTCACGCATCCGCATGGCCAAAGGATCTCGTTGAATACGCACATCAGTGCCCATCATTATGCGATATTCTTCTGCAGTTTGGTGCTGGAACATTGTGATGAGCTGGGTATTCTCATCCTCACCAGTTGCTTCAAAATGTTCCTGCACAGCCTTTCGTGAAGTGTCCTTAGTCCATGCTTTTACCCATTCTGCATAATATGCTATTGGTCCTATATCCTCTAATCTCCTCTGCTCAGCTTGAAGCCTGATTTCCAATATGAAAAATTCAAGAAAATAAGTTCTCAGCCCCTCAATATTAAATACAATAAGAGCTTTATTATTCTTTAACGAAGATCCCAAATGAAGGCACAATATAAATAACAATTAGTTAAAACACACAGGAGTAGTAAGACATTGAAGACATTCGTATGAAAAGAAATACCTAAAGCAAAATAAAGTTAGGTTCTTCAATAACAGCTAAAACAAAAAAGGATTTAACTAGGAGGTGCTGCCACTACCAACTATACAGATTGGGGAAAAAAATGAACAAAGAAATAAGGAAACTTAATGCTTGGAATGTATACATCTCAAATAACAAAAAATGCAACAAACGTTATAAAATATGGAAATCAAATGGTTTAAAGTAAATGTTAAATTTCGAAAAAGAAATGCAAGAAATTTAAGCTGACATGGAACAAAAATACCCAGCTGGAATCTCGAAATACCATAGAAGTAAGTTAGCAAACCACATTCAAAGCCTGATCACACTGGGAATATGAGAAGTCTTGACAATAAGGACTCTCATTATCATTTTTTCTTAGTCTTTCAGTCATTTCAACAAAGAAATAATAAGCTCTACTAAAGAGTTTAACTCGTCATTCAAGTGTTCAAGGGTTCATAACCATCAGCAAGGTATGTTGCGTTATTAAATGACAAATGCACAGAAAACTGACCTACACGTGTGTTGGAAGAGAGAGAGTAACAATATTTAAATCCATTTATCTGTAACTGATATTTCCAATTTCTCTTCCTTGAATTTATGAGTTAAATACTTCAAAAATAGTAATTACGCCATAACTCATCCTTTTCTAACACTTATTAAGCATCCATTTTATTCAATATGCCATATTCTTCTTTACCTTCTGCAATTTTCCGCTTAAAAACCCAACGAGCAACTCTTGCCCAACATTTTCTAGCCATAACAATATCTTTAAAGGACTTCTAGATGTACACCTCAATGAGGAAAAGTTAATAGATAACAGAAAGTGTTTCAGGTAAAATATTATTTCAGACTGATTAAACAATTTCCTTATAGAACCAGTTTCTTATATTAGTACACCCTAGAAGATAATTCAGCAGGCTATAAGCCAACAATTTGGGCTGTCAAAACAACAAAACTAAAATTCATATTCACCTCTCATGGTTTTCCAGAAATAGAAGAAAATATATTCATTTTATTTTTTTTTTCCCTAAGGTATTAAAGCCTTACAAAATCTAACCATTAAGAACTGTGACGGAAAAACTTTGTGATGAACCTAAAATCAGATGCAAGAAATTTGCGAATTTTTCCTATTCTAAAAGCAACTAAAATTCAGTATCAAACCATTTAAGAATAGCATATGGCATTTCAAGTGTAACACATGGCAAGGTAACCTGTTTAAGAATAATATACAAACTTGTGTCGATAATTAAGAATCTTACATAAAAAATAATAATTTTAATTAAAATTACGTAGCTTGCTGCATTTTGAGCTTTCATCTGTGTCTATCCTATTGAAAATTTGAATTGGGAGCAAAACCCTTTTAAAGATGACATTTGGCATTGTGTCATGTGGTAAACAGATCTTGAAGAATACTATTAGCCTGGTTATCGATGATACACTAACATATGATGGTAGTTTAGCTAGATGCGACCTTGGGGTTGGGCTTCAACCAAGGTAGTATGAATACTAACCACACCACATCATATGAAGTAATTGAAAGATAGAAAACCTTAGCAAAAATTTAAATTCATCTACAACATAGTGTTAAAAAAGATGACAATCAGGTATATATGCAAGTGTATCACATCCACCTTTCCTCTTTAAATATATGTTTTCGAGCCCGTGCAAGAGCAGCTTCAGTTACAGTTGGATGATCTCCATATAGCTTTATTTGACCAGTTTCTGCCATTGCCTTGGCAAAGACCTGCAAAAGCCACACATAGCAATAGCCATAAAAAACTTGCCCCAACCTTCTAGATAGAAAACCTTTGGGTCCCAAGCAATAAAGGACTACCTTATGATGCAAATTAACTAGAGTACGTTCATTTATATGCAGTCAAATTAAAACTTAAAGATTTCATTGAAGGAATTTTTTTTTTATACCAACCGTATCAACATCTGGACGCCTCCTTTGCCACCTAGACCATTGCCCTTCTTCAGGCTTCCTCCAATTCCACCAAAGATCTTCACTTGATTGTGATTCTTCAATTGGAAGAACCTTTGATGAATCAATAAAGGCATGTGGGCGTCCCATCTTTTTGTCCAACTCATAAGGACTAAGATTCTCATCCTCTTCCTCAGTCTTATAAACCACATATTCGGTGGATGGTTCTTTAGGTTCATCCAAGGTACCATATGTGCATGAGCTTGAAGGCACATGTAAATCACTACTATCATCTAGATTAAAATTTCCATCAAGTTTACTCTTGTTTTCTGGATCACTCATAGTATCTTGAACATTCCCACCATTTGCACTAGTTCTAAAGGTCTCTGAAACAGCAGCTAGTGTCATGCGCTTCTTCCTCCTGCTGCCAGGATTCTTGCCATAAGAAGGTCTCCCTCCTGACTGGCCAACAGGTTCAGGAGACCTTGCAGCCCTCACACGGTCAGCAGTTCCCTCAGGCCAGTACTCCTTTCCTGGTAAACTTGCCCTAGCACCTGAAGCTGGTTCAAGCTGTCCAGAAGTTGAATCCAAGTAAACATGGTAGGGGGGTGGTTCAATTGATGAAGGATTGAACTTCTCATCCTTTCTTGCACACTTTATTATAGAAAAAATTTCAGCCTTTCTGTGGTAGGATCCCTTCCATTTAATCTTGGCTGGTTCAAACTCTCTAAGAAATTTTCTCTACAAATTTCATAACGACTAAAAATTAATTTGAGCAAAGAAGCACTAATTTTTATGATAAAATGATGAATTTACGGAAAATTTCCACTTCCATTGTAGGGTGTATGAAGCCAAGGTTTTCATTAGGAATAACTCTTAATTTCCTACTTCTTCATAAGGCGTACGATTGGACTCAGTATTCAAAATTACTGGACTAAAATTGAAAACGAGATTCATGATATTTTAAATGGAGATTCAAACCAACTGAACCTTTTGAGGGGATGAATTTCCAGTAACAACTTCACCAAAAAATGATATTGTTCGCATGGATCCATCTGAGAAACAAGAGAAACCATCATTCTATCCAATTTGGTTGTATTAAAAAAATTCAAAAAAAAATTCAAAAGAAAAAAGGATCAAAACTTCAATAATTGGCCTAGTTTTAAAGGAAACATAGCAAAGATTTAAAAGGAGACCTCGGAAGAACCAAATGTTTGATAAAGCTGACATCAGCTTGACTCCCCACTAAGTTAGTAAGGATGACAGTACTACCAACTTCAATCAAACTTCCTTCAAGAGAAACCAGCCAATGTCGAAAATGAAGATAATGAGCTACTTCATCAGAATTGCAAGTACAAATAACAGAAAAAATGAAAAAAAAATAATCCGAAAGAAGAAAACATTGAACCATACAACACTTGAGTTGACCACTTGCATGTAGATGAGAGCCTAATAAGACAGGTTCACTGGTACCACCCTATTAGAGTTTAGATGGAGTTCGAACCCGACAAGCTCAGCAACAAACTACAATTGTTAAAACCTGAAACAACAGTGATAGACTTGATAAACAACTGATAATATTATGTCCGAAAAATTTATAAGATTGCTGATATTGGATGATATTTAGTGGTATTGTGGTCATAATATTATTAAATACTTTTAAATAATATAAAATTCATATTTATATCAGTCGGACGTAATATTTTTTCCACTGACAAATTTGATACAAGAAGTCTGATAAGGGAATTTGACATTATAGTCATTATAATACACAACTTTGACCAAATATTTCATTATTTATATTTTAGAATCATGTGTAAAGATTTTCTTAACTGAAATTATATTGAGGGTCATTTACACACACCACCTTATTATTATGTATTTACATAACCATCACCTAAACTTTACCCTTTACATTTATATCATCGAAATCTTTCATACCACATAAAAAATATAATCATCTTCACTTTTAAAATGAAATAAATGTTTTCATAAATGGTTAAAATGGCAAGTATATAACATTGAAGTTTGGTTGTTAGTTATATAAAGACGTAGGAATTGAGTGATATGTATGCAAATCTTCATTATCTTTAATGAAGAATAGTTTATTAAATTTGTGAAATATCTTTTTAAGTTCAAAACTTTGAATTAGTTTAAAAAGTAATTGAATTTGAACACAGATATTATTGGGACTCAGGTCCAAACCATATTTAAGTATTGGTCCGCACTGATTTGCACAACTCACTCCTCAGCCCTTTGCACATTGATTTTTCCATCGATTCCTGCCCCAATTTGTCACAAGCTCCTCTTCTCTTTCATCAGTCACTGCATATTGTAAAAGGCTCTCCTCTCTCTTTCACACACTACTTAATCTTGTAACAAACTCTAATTCTTCTTGACATGGCTTTAGATCACATTGATGAATGTTTCCTGCCATCACAAAATCCTTTTCATTCTCATACGCCATCAAATCCTATTGATTTATTTTTCCTTCTCTTTGACATGACACTCGGCCACATCAATGTTTGTCCTTGACCCATATGAGACTACAAATTTCTCTTCTTTCGACACACTTTGCTAGATTTTGTTGATTCCTAGTCATTGTCCATCACAAATACCTCTTCTACGTCACACGACCTATGCCCCTTAGTCCTTAGTAAACTACACATTTTTTTTACACAATGCTAACCCTGCAAAAACTAGAAATCTCATTATAAATTTGAGTGAACTATGTTTGAGGTTCGACTTGAATTAAATTTAAATTCCAATAAGTTTGAACAATTTTAGAAGCTTCAACTTCATAAACAAATTTCTACCAAATACTCCAATCACTTGGTCAAACCACTTCCATAGAGTTTAGATCATTAAACGATAGGTGGATTGATCACAGTTGACTATTGGAGTAGGTTGGACCCCTTTGAGCTCTAGTTTGACCCAATGGGACAAAATTTACCTTGTTGAGACAATAACCCAAAGATTGGACAATTTGACTTCAGCTAAACATTTAAATGTATTCTAATAAGATTAGCTAATAAGCCTAATGTAATATTAAAAGATTAGTTGAATTTGCTCAATCAAATTTGACCTATCCTTGAAAAAACTAATTTAGCCCAATTGATTGAACTGTGATCTATGTCTGTGGTTGGAAACCTAAATTGTGGCTAAATAGGATTTTAGATATTTTAGAAGGATTAGAAAGATCATATAAGATTTAGTAAGATATAAAATAATGTGGAGTCAATGAACAGTCAAGTATATGGTTAACTTGGCTTGAAATGTATCAAACTAGAAAGCTTGAGTATAAATAAATAGGTTTTCTGAGTGATAAACATAATAAAATTCAAGGCAATAAAAAAGCTAGATATAATTAAGTAATATGACTAGATATGATCATGAGAGTTTCATAATTCCTTAGTATTTTTAATGTGGATTAAAGGTATTTGGAAATCATAGAAGTTTTCTCGAGTCAATATTCCTCATACCCCTAAAATATACTAAGAAAAATCATAATTTTTAAACTTATAATAGAAATGAAAAATTTTGATATTCCTCATACCCCTGAACCCTAAGAAAATTGATCAAAAGGACAATCATCTACAATACTGATAGTTCTTAGTATAGTTCAGAAAAACAAAAGAGCAAAATCAATATTACCAAACTAATTGATAAGGATTAAAGAATTTTGTGCAATAAGTTAGCAGAAGATTAATAGAACCATCAATGTGCTCATATTGGATGAAATAAAGCGAAATAGCGACTATTAACAAAAAAATGTTAAGCTTTCTCAATAGGTTTGATCCTCATGGTAAAAAAAGGGGAAAAAGCTCAAGCATTTATTTCATGGCTGAGGTCGCATCAAAGCATACCAGAACCGTAGCTGCTCAATCTCTGGGCGATTCAACTCCACAACTTCGAAGCACTCCTACGCTGCATAAGCATATCCAAAAATCAGCCTACAAATAGAAATGCAGTTAATTCAGGATTCAAACTAAATTCCGGCCCACAAGATAATAAACATAAATCGTAAACTTTAGAGCCAATCCATGTTCAAGAATTGCTCATGCGATAGTTCTAGTGAGAAAAGATCCGATCATTGTGAACCTCTCTTATCATCAACATACAAAAGAAATGCCAGTAATTATCATGAATTCAAAAGTAAATGAAATGTCAGTGCCGAAAAACAGAAACAAGTTCACCAAATTCCTACTGAAAACCGATAGAAAAGTGATACCAAAAGAGACAATACTAGAGAAAGTAGTTAAATACGAATCATTGGAATTCCACGTCATCCAAATAAACTGCAAGAAAAAAACCTAAACAGCAGAAAATAACTAGATCCCAATTAATTAAAGATCCATCCAGTCAAAATAATTATTAACAGAAACCTTAACTAATCCAAAAGCCATCTCACTGTCAAATCATTTTAAGAAAGCGAAGTTCAGGGAAAGAATGTAGTCAACAATAAGACATAGATACCTTGCTGCAAGCTTGAGCGATCGGAAAAGACTGGTTTGTAAAAGAGATACACCAACAAAGAGCTCAGAAAAACTTCCTGAAGACGAAACGCTCATTTATAAGAGAAGGTTAGACTATACTAAGAAGTATCATAATTTTTAAACTAATTTTTCAGATAAATTTTAAGTAATTACAAGATGAACGGTAAAAAAATGTTTATACAAGATACACATAATCAATAATGAGATAATTTTAAATATATTGCTTGAATTTAATTTGATTAGTGACTCTTTCAATTGTTGAATTGTAGACGAATATAAAAAATTTAGTTTTCACCGTTCGACCGTATGCTTCTGTCTTTATTAATTTCAAGCTCTGATGTGATACATATATATATATATATATATATATATATATATATATATATATATATATATATAGAAAGAAACTACTTTATTAAGAAATCGAATGTTTACATCCGATATAAGGTAGAGTCATATTATCCCTTAAAAAATTCAAATCATCTAAATATATATATATATATATATATATATATATATATATATATATATATACATATATATATATGTGCATATATATATATATATATATATATATAGATAGAAACTACTTTATTAAGAATCAAATGTTTACATCGATATAACGCAGTCATATTATCCTTAAAAAAATTCAAATCATCAAAAGCAAATTTTTAATCAAGTCACCTATAACGCTCTTTCTTGCAATCAACCCTATCGCTCCTGGAATAAAGCTCCACAGAATCCTCAATTTCAAAGCCAGTAACCGAATAGTTTTAACCAAAATAAATAAGAAACCAAAGTGAAACATGAATTCCATTAATAATATCCAATAGTTCTTGAGAATCTGTTCCACATGAATATAATTCTATCTGATTTTAGACGCAATATGTAAAGCTCAAGCAATCGACTGAGCTTCAGCATGTAACGCATTCACCGCTTCAATGGGAGAAGAAAAATACAAAACACAAGTACCTTAATGATTTCGAAAAATACCACTCATACCAGCAGCACTATTATTAAAGCTACCATCCGTATTTACTTTAATCAAAGGATAATCTGGCTTCCTCCAAAACACCTTTTGAACCAATAAATAATAATCCTTCTTTTGATTATTCTTATAGAACCAATCCTTATTATTAGCATTATAATTCACGAAGTTAATAATCTTGCGAATATAGGACAAACAATTCTTACTGATTTGAGATGGCAATACCTCCATTTCTTCAAACCGAGTTTTATTCCTTGCCATCCATATAAACCAAGTGATACTACAAGGAATTATTTCAGATTTGATACCTGACCCACAATTTTATATTATGATATTTTTAATTTAATTGCAACGACGCCAAAAACTTGACCCCGCTATTTATATGTATAGAATTGTAATTGTTTATGTTGTGGATGCTACGCAAGTATACGTATCGTATCAAGTAATACAGGGCTCTAGTGGAGTCCCGGTTATCGATCCCACGAGGAAAGAGAAAATTAAATAACAACTAATTTAAAATAATAATAATAATTTTTAAAATTAGTATACGAAAATTTGGAATTCTAAATTTGAGCGCAATAAAGTAAACTAAGTATTTTAATTGAGTAACTTAACTAAGTAGAAAATTAATACGTATTGAAAGTGCAGGAAATTAAACTAATCGCTAAATAAGTCTTAACTATTCGGAAAAGTATATTTCCCCTTGTTTAGAAATTTAAGTGATTGATGAATTTAAATAGATAATTTTAAGGTATTGTGACAAATAGGAGCATTCCTATTCTTTACCCTTTGGTCAGGGTGTAAAGAATATTGACTAATCCTATGTTTAAATACCGAATCGCGGCTAAGCTGGGAGGATACCGATTGCCACTTCGAAGCTCCCACGTTCCCTCGCTCGAGGCTAACATCTACACTTCGACTCTCGAACAATAGGACCGAATTGAATATTTTAGTACGTCACACTAAAATGCTCAATTCTACGCCCAAGTGATATTATTTCCTATTTATTCGCACCCTCCTTCCAAGGCTTTTGAATTCCCGAATATCGGATGTAATTTTTACTATAGTTGATAATCGACATATTTTAACAAATCAAATGGCCAGTTGAAAGTAAATTAAGTTTTAAGTAAAAATTATCACAATTTATTAATATATATAAAAGTATCTCTATTTTAATTTCATCAAGTCACTTAATTTCATAAACGGGGAGAAAGACTAATAAACTACTCGGAATGCATGAGAACTAAACTAAGCATGGATTTCATTTAAAGTTAAAAACAATAAATACAAATATTTATCTCGATTTATCCCCAAACAGACTCTTCGTAGTTCCTTTAACTCTTCTTTCCAGTACAACACGACTCACTAATTACTCACTAAACTCACTAAAGACTCACTAAAGACACACAACTGCACACAAAACTAGACAAAAGACTAAAAGATTGCACACAAAAGACTGATTTTCGGCCTCTATATATAGAGGTGAGCAAAGGACCAAGATGTGCGTAAGCATCCCTTCAAAAAGTGTACAGGTTCAATGTATCTGTGCCATTTGAACTACCTCGCCGTCGGCAACGAACTACCTTCTGTCGGCGAGGCTTCTAAAAGATCTTCAAACCGCTCTAGCTCGTTGTCGGCGGGCTCGGGCTCGTCGTCGGCGAGACGGTTATAAATTCTTCGAATTTTCTTCTTGTATCCTCGCCGTCGGCGGGCTCGATCTCGCCGTCGGCGACTCAAGACTAAATTGCATGATTTTGCTCCAAATTCGCTCCTTCTTATGATTTTTGCTTTTATCACCTAAATTATTCATTCCTGCAACAAAATAAAGAAAATACCCTTCTTTAAAGTGCAATTTCATCAAAAATAGGTATGAATTTCTTAATAAATTTTTCGACGATCAAAATCCCCCAAACTTACTTATTACTTGTCCTCGAAGTAATTTTTAAGTACTACATAAAAATAATGAGTTTTATAATAAGATTTTTCAATTTAAATAAACTATGAATTAGATTAATTAATATCATAATTAAGTTAAACAAAAATAATTCATGTAATTTAATTAATCTTATAAAAATAAATTATTTAGTTATCAGTTCTAAGATTTCTAGTTTACTATTCATTTCAGGAATGACTATATTTAAAAGAATAACTACTTAAGATATTCATATGATAAGAAATTCAAGAAAACACTTATTAGGTAAAATTCTAATCCATAAACATAAGTTTGGAAATATCTAAGTTTTTTTCCTTTAGGTTAATTCAAATGAAGCGATTTTGATAAGGCATCTCCTCGAAGCTTCTCCTTATTTTTCTTTTTCTTTTTCTTTTTCTTTTTCTTTTCTTTTTCTTTTTTTTTCTTTTCTTTTTTTTTCTAATCGGGATTACCGTATCCTGGAGAGCTCGTTAATAATTTTGAACTTCATTTTCATTTTCCTAAATTTGAAACTTAGAAATATTTCTTAGCTTATATATACTTCATAATTTTTACTTCATTGATTTTCAATCTTTTCTTTTCACTTGAATACTTAAGAATTTTAATTTTAGAATATAATTTTCCTTACTAAAAATAGTTTACTATATTCTTATTCCCTTTAACCAAATAGTTTATTCTATTTAATTAATTAAAGTACTAGAAATATTTCATTTAACCTTTTATAATAATTAAAAAAAATAATTCATATTAAATCAAATTGAAAAATTTGCTATAAAAATCATTTTTATAATAATTTGAAAATAGAAATTGAAAACAAGTTAATAACTAAATTTGTATTTTACTCCCCCCAAACTTAAATTTTTATATCTACTCTAAATAATGAAAAAGGGAGAGTAAATAAATCATACCTTTGAAGTTTAGGTATTTCTTCTTTTTTTCTTTGAAATTTTTGCGAGCTTTTTCATTTTCATTGAACCTGTACTCGTTAGTATTCTCCATATATATATAACAAAGAAAAATGCAGGGATAAAATCTGAGATAAGTATTAAACACAACAATTAAAATTAACTCTACATTACACCTATGAATCACTAACATATTAAAAACAATTGAACTAACAGATTAACAATTTTAAAACTTAAAACAATACAGAATAATAGAAAATAAAAACATACTAAAGAAAACTAACATCCTAATTAATATAAAAACAAATGTAATTAACTAACACACACAAAAAAAACAAAAACTAAACTACTATAACAATCCAAGCAGATTAATCTAACAAACATCTAATGTCTTACAACATAAAGTACTGAATATTACAAACATATAAAAGTTTTTTTTTTTTTTTAAAAAAAAACTTAACATTAAACAAACAAACAAATAAAGTCTTAATCTTCAACATTAAAGTCCCAGGCTATATCATCTCCTCCCTGATCTGTAGGCTGAGAAGACTGAGCAGGCTGGTACTGTGAATATCGGGGGCACTCAGGAAAGACAACATCTAAATCACCACTCCTATAGCGACGCTCAGCTTCATAGTATGCAATCTCGTATTCCGAATGTCGCTGGAGATATTCACTATCATAATCGTGTCTTCTCTCCAAGCCTCCAATCCTTCGATCTATATGCTCAAATCTTCTTTCCATATTTTCTCCAAATAACTCAAAACTCTTTCTACTCGGGGTTAATTCATTCATCGGATCTTGAAGGGTAGGGGTGGTAGACTCGGGAGGTTCATAGCTAGTAGAGGGTATATCTCTACTGGATCGAGTGAAATAACTTCTCACTCCCGATCTCCAACTTTCGTGGGATTCATATTTCTTTATATTAGCTTCGAGTTAGGGGTTTCATAGGCTCTATCCATTCTTCATCATCTCTTGCCTCTACCCCGGATAATTGGCAAAGTGCATAGATAAGACCAGGATGTCCTAATCCTCCTCCACTTTCATTTCTAGCAGATGGCTAATATGTTTTTATATATAACACTTCCCACATTAATACTCTTCCGGTTCGAATACGAAATTCGGAACTCGCTTTATCTCTTGTTACCTCACTATGATGGTAGGTAGGTAACAAAGTAGAGCAAATAAAATAATGTCAGGCTTTTGATGTTGCATTTAGCATAGAAAGAGGGAAGTTTTACCCGTTCTCGCTGCTTTATCTTCCAAACTCCTTTCCTATCAGTGAGAAAGTCAATCACCTCTTCTAATGGTCCTTCCATAGTTCCAAAAGTTTCATATTCGCTCCAGGTGTCTTGAACTTCATAATATGCATTTATTCTAGCAGCGCTGAAATCTACGAAAAATCCTCTAACTTTAACCGGTGCATCTTCTGCCTGTGTTAAGTTTGTATAAAATTCCTTTACAACTTCTACAGCTGCTCTGTTGGCAACGAAACAGAAGTTTTCCCATCCTCGCTCCTTTATAACTCGCTCTACTTCTCCTCCTGGATTCTTGAATACTCGATCCGCAATGCACTTTCTTCCTTGTATATTTTCAAAATATTTTGCACGTGCTCGTGCATTGATGAATCGGTTTTCGTCGAACTCTACTCGACGTTTTTTTCGTGGAGCCATTTTTCGATCTGTGAAATTTACAAAATTTTAACTAAACTCCAAAATATTACTAATAAGGCTTCCCACAACAACTAAAATCCATTTAAATCGATTTCTATGAAATTCTTCCAAGTATTTTCTTCATATTTCAAAATTTTTCAAAATATCCCAATGTAGAAAAAATCAATGGTGAAAATAAAAAATTTTTGCATAGGAGTGAAGCTCTTACCAAGGGAAGATGAAATCCGGTGTCAAAAAGTGTTGAAATCGCTTCAAATCCAAGATCTCTCAAGTCCTAGGTCGGTTTTTTCGAAAATTTTAGGAAGGGGATGATGAATAGTGTCGGTTGACCGGTCAAATATAGGTCTTTTTGCGTTCTCGCTGTCAGCGAGATTTTTCTCGTCGTCAGCGAGCTAATTAATTCCATAAGGCAAAAGTTTCGGGAAAAATCCGCCGTCGGCGAGAAATTCTTCAGTTGTCGGCGAGATCGATCTCGTCGTCGGCGAGATTTTTCTCGCCGTCGGCGAGGTCCTAAAAATTTCAATTTTTGAATTTTCGTCAATCATTTTCAACCTCGATTTGCCTTATATTATATTTCCGATCATATCATTTATTAATTTAATATCAAGATTAGCTACTTATACACAAACAAATTCACACAACACAACAAATTAACTTTAATATTGAAATCCATGAGACATACAAACTAACATAATTTAAAACTTTATAATCAAACTTCAAACTTCAATCCTTACTACCAATCAGCATCGCAAACCAATCCACGACACACTAAATGCTGATACAAAACTATGACGCATATCTCAACTAAGTTTAAGATATTCAAATCATCACTCCACACATAATAAAATCTAAATCAAATCAAATAACATAAATACAAACATACTATGAAAATCTTTACTACTACTCTTCGAGGTCGAATCTTCATCTTCTCCGATATTTCCTATATGACGATGATGTACAAATAAGTTATAGAAAGGCCCGAAGGGAAATTCCGAGCGATTCTTCGGTGATCCAACCCTTCGTCTCGGTAAATGAAGAAAGCTAGCTTCCAAGTGTCCGGAACGATCGAAGTGTTCCTTCATCCTCCGATCGATGTGATCGAATAAATCGGATATATTGTCGATTAAATCTCTCACATTACGTAGTTCTTTCTCCATTCCATTAATTTTCTTCATAAGTAACTCCGTTTTATCCGAAATAGGCCTTTCTATAGGATTATTCCGTGAAGCTCTATCAGAGATAAATGTAATGTCTTCATTATTGTCCAAAGTAGGGAACATATCTGTAGGATCAAGCGGCTTCCAAGGTAACAGAACCTTTTCCCAAGCTTCATAAGAAACCTGGTACTGAATGCATAATGCAAAAATAGTAGATGGGTGTCCTAGTCCGTGAACTGACCCATGCACAATTAAACTCAATGCAGACTTAACAATTATTGATCCAACATCAATAGGCAATCCAATTTGAATACAATAATTCAATATAGCGCATTCCTTTAAAACTTTGTTTACCCTCATAGTAGGTAACAATTTAGATGAGATGAAAAAGTGCCGGTGCTTTGAGACGAGGATTCAAAAGTGATGCGAGAGAAACTAACATACCCGTCTTCACGCATTTCCCAATCTTCCGGTTCATCGATCGGATATTGAAATATCTCATTCATATTATATCGAGAAGGCACAAAATTTGAATAGTGATATACCGAGGTGTTTTCTATAGAGAATAATTCATTTACTCTTGATGGAGTAAACGTCACCCATCTTCCTCGGACGTAGATATTCCCATTGTTGATCGCATGTAAGTTAGAGTAGAACTCTTTCACAGCTGGAATAACAACAGCAGACGTTGTGTAACAAAATACCTCCCAGTGCCGCTGTGCGATCGTTTCTTCTATCTTAGTAGTGGAATTCTCTAATCCTCGATTGACAAATCCCCGTTCCTTGATAACTCTTTTCTTTACCAAAACCTTGTTGAAGATCCGCTGCGCTTCCGCACTCACAAATTTCCTCCGGTTAAACACTCCATATTTAGAGGAATATAAGAATTTGGAGGCCATTATGGTGAATGGAATGAATTCTAGTGAAGAAGGCAGACTTAGAATGGTTTAAGAATGGGTTTTCACAAAGGAATTGGTGTTGAAACCGTCCAGATCAGCATTTAAAGTATATATAACTCATTTTATAACTTCCTCGCTGTCGGCGGGAGGTTTCGCGCCTTCGGCGACTTAGTTATAAAAACTGCCTTTCAGGATCTCGCTGTCGGCGGGCTCGTTTCTCGCTGTCAGCGAGCTTATAAATAAACTAAATTAAATTAAGCGCGAACCCCGCTGTCGGCGAGATTTCAAAATAATGTCCAATTTCGCTCTAAATCGAATAATTTCTTTTCTCATCATAATGGTTCGAATATGTGATGATTCTTAATAATAATTGAGTAGTAAAGTTTCAATAATATAAACTAACTATTAAGATACAATAAAAATAGATAACTAATATGGGTTGCCTCCCATAAAGCGCTTGGTTTAACGTCGTCAGCCCGACCTAATTTCAATTATTAATCAGGTCGACTAAGCAATAAAACCTCTTTATAGTTAGGTCTTATACCTTCGAAATATGGTTTTAATCTATGTCCATTAACTTTAAATTTATGTCCAGTTTTTGGATCTTCGATTTCTATAGTTCCGTATGAAAATATTTGAGTTATGGTGAAAGGTCCTAACCATCGAGACTTCAATTTTCCAGGAAATAATTTCAATCTAGTATTATATAGAAAAACTTCCTGTCCTGGTTCAAAATTTCTCTGATTAATCTTCCGATCATGCCATAATTTCATCTTTTCTTTATAAATCCGATCATTATCATACAATTCATTTCTTAATTCTTCCAATTCATTTAATTGCAACAATCTTTTCTCACCAGCTTCCTTCATATTATAATTAAATTCTTTAATCGCTCAATATGCTTTATGTTCTAATTCAACTGGTAAGTGGCATGTTTTTCCATATATAAGCCTGTAAGCAGTCATTCCAATCGGAGTTTTATAAGCGATCCTATAAGCCCATAATGCGATTAGTCTAATCTAATAGACCAATCTAACCTATTTGGGTTTACGGATTTTTCTAAAATACGTTTAATCTCACGATTAGATACTTCGACTAATCCGCTAGTACGTGGATGATAAGCGATGGATATCTTATGAGTAATATTGTATTTTTCTACTAGTTTGTGAATGTATTTATTTCTAAAATGAGTTCCTCCATCAGTGATAATCACTCTCGGCATTCCAAATCTAGTAAAAATATTTTTCATCAGAAATTTTGAAACACTCTTAGCATCACACCTAGGTAAAGCTTGTGCCTCAATCCATTTGGAAACATAATCAACAACTACTAATATATATGAGTTTCCAAACGAAGGAATAAAAGGTCCCATAAAATCTAATCCCCAAACATCAAAAATTTCAACTTCTAATATAAAGTTTAGATGCATTTCGTTTCTTCTAGATATATTTCCTACTCTTTGGCATTTATCGCAAGTTTTAATATATCTATATACATCTCTAAATAGAGTAGGCCAGTAAAATCCAGATTGTAGAATCTTATAAGCAGTTTTATCCATCCCAAAATGTCCTCCAAAATTAGAATCATGACATTTTTGAATAATTGGTTCGGTTTCTTCATAAGGTACACATCTTCTAATAATTAAATCCTTACATTGCTTATATAAATATGGTTCATCCCAAAAATAAGTTTTCGTATCATGGATGAATTTTTTCTGTTGTTGCAAAGTTAGCATAGGTGGTAAAATATTACTAACTATATAGTTTACTATATCAACATACCATGGTATTTTCCACTCATTGATATTATATAGTTGTTCATCGGGAAAAGCTGTCTATAATTTCATTTTCAATATCGGATAATTCATGATTTTCTAATCTTGATAAATGATCCGCAATTTGATTATCGGCCTTTCTTATAACGATCTCGAAATCGAATTCTTGCATTAATAGCATCCATCTAATTAATCTTGGTTTGGAATCTTTCTTTTGCATTAAATATTTGATAGCGAGAATGATCGGTATGCACGATACATTTTGTTCCAATCGGATAAGGTCTAAATTTATTAAAACCATATACTACCGCTAATAGTTCTCTTTACGTAATCGTATAATTTATTTCGGCATCATTTAGAGTTTTACTTAGCATAGTATATAACTTTAAAAATCTTTTCATATCTTTGCCAAGAAGCTGCTCCTACGAGCATAATCACTAGCATCACACATAAGCTCAAATGGTTTCTCCCGGTTAGGTGAAACTATTATAGGTCTTGTAATTAATTTTTCTTTTAAGAGTTCAAAAGCATTCGGGCATTCGATTGTAAATTCAAATTTCTTGTCCTTTTCGAGAAGTTGGCATAGAGGTTTAGTAATTTTTGAAAAATCTTTTATATAGCGTCCGTAGAATCCAGCATGTCCAAGAAAACTTCTTACCCCTTTTACCAGTAGTTGGAGGTGGTAATTTAGCTATAACTTGAATTTTTGCGGGGTCCACTTCCATGCCTTTTCCGAAATTTTATGCCCTAATACAATGCCGCCCGCAACCATAAATTGACATTTCTCCCAATTTAGAACTAAATTTGTTTTCTCACATACTTCTAATACTTTTTCAAGATGAGTTAAGCATGTGTCAAATGATGTTCCAAATACGGAGAAATCATCCATAAATACTTATATTCCATTGTCGATTAACTTACTAAATATAGACATCATACATCTCCGGAATGTTGCTTGGTGCATTACATAATCCAAAAGGCATTCTTCGAAAAGCGAAAGTTCCATAAGGACTAGTAAATGTAGTTTTCTCTTGATCCTCGGGAGCAATTTGTATTTGATGATAACCGGTGTATCCATCTAGAAAACAAAAATACTTATGTCCGACTAATCTATCTAACATCCGAGTACAGAAATGGTAAAGGGAAGTGATCTTTCCTGGTGGCGGTATTTAATTTCCTATAATCAATACATATACGCCAACCGAGTAACTTGTCTTATAGGAATAAGATCGTTATTTTCATTAGCGAGTGACGGTCACTCCTCCCTTTTTAGGAACACGAGTGAATTGGGCTTACTCGAGACTGCGTCGGAAATAGGATATATAATACCATTATCTAACCATTTTAAAATTTCTTTCTTAACTACTTCTTTCATTATCGGGTTTAATCTCCTTTGGGGATCCGGTTTAGGTTTATGTTCATCATCTAAAATAATTCTATGCATACGGATTGAAGGACTAATTCCTTTAATATCTGCTAAAGTCCAACCAAAAGTTTTTTTATATTTTTTTAAAGTTTCTAAAAGTTTTTGTTCTTGAGATTCGTTTAATGCGGATGAAATAATAGCTGGTAAAGTTGAAGAATTACCTAAATAAGCATATTTCAAATGATCGGGTAATATTTTTAGCTCGAGTTCGGGAGGTTTAATAATTGATGGAACTATATTCTTGTCGGTATTTTCGGTATTATCCAAAAATTCAAATCTTTCTGAATAAAATCTAGTTCTTCATGATTATCTTCAATTAATTCGGTGTTTTCTTTTTCTAATTTATCCTCGTAATATTCCTTAAAATGTTCTTGTTGTAAATATTCAAGTATTTCCATCCGAAAACATTCATCATCTTTTTCTAGCGCAGGATATTTCATTGATTTTGCAATATTAAATGTAACTTTTTGGTCATTTACTCTCATAGTTAATTCTCCTTTATGAACATCAATCATAGCTTTTCCAGTAGCTAAAAATGGTCTTCCTAAAATGATAGGAATTTCTTTATCTTCCTCCATATTTAAAACAATAAAATCTACTTGGGAAGATAAATTTATCCACCTTTACTAACACATCTTCAATAACTCCCTTAGGATAGGTAACCGAACGATCAGCTAATTGAAGGGTTACTGAAGTAAGTGTAATTTTTCCTAATCCTAATCTCTTAAAAATCGATAGAGGCATTAGATTGATGCTTGCTCCTAAGTCACACAAAGCTTTTCCATAAAATTTTTCTCCTATAGCGCAGGGTATAGTGAAACTACCGGGATCTTTCAATTTTTCGGGAAGCTTCTTCGAATAATAGCACTACACTCTTCACTAAGTGCGACTTGTTTCATTATCGAGTGAATTTTCTTTTCTTATTTAGAATATCTTTCATAAATTTTACATAATTTGGCATCCGATCTAAAGCTTCAACAAAAGGTATATTAATTGTTAATTTCTTTAATATTTCAAGGAATTTAGCAAATTGTTTATGTTTTTTATGTTGAGCTAGTCGTTGAGGAAATGGTGGTGGAGGTTTTTCAACAGAAATTTTCATAGGTATTAAAGGATGTTCCAAGTTTGAATCTTGTTGAATTGTTTCCTTTTCAATTTTCACTTCCTCTTTTTGGCTTTCAAGTTCTTTTTGAGGTTCTAATTCTTTTCCACTCCTTGTATTGCTTTAATTTGTTCTTTTCCTTGATCTTTAGGATTTATTTCCACATTACTAGGAAAAGTTCCAGGTATTCTATTATTTAGCGCGAGTAGCAATATGTCCAAGTTGAGTTTCGATATTTTTAATAGATGTTCCTTGAATTTGTAATTGATTTCCTTGAATTTGTAGTTGATTTCCTTGATTTTGTAGCTGATGACCCATATTCAAAATTAATTCATCCATGAATAATTTCTTATCCTTGAATTGAGGGTTATTGTTATTAAATCCGAGTGGGTAATTAGGTTTATAGTTTGGATTTGCTTGATTAGGTCGATTCATCCATTGTTGATTAGATGTGTTATTCCAATTAAAATTTGGATGAGTTTTCCAACCAGGATTATAATAGTTTGAATAAGGGTTATTAGTTCTATTATTAATAGCATTTAAAGTTTCATAATTAGTTTGAGATTCTATGATTTGTCCGAGATGAGTTTTCTTCTAAAATAGGAGAGTAGTTCATTCCAAAATAATCTAATTTCTTAGATATAACGAGCAATTTGAGAAGCTAACATAGATATTGCATCGTTTTCATGAATGCTGGCTATCTTTTTAGGATTTACTCTATCGACGAGCCATTGGAAATTATTTGTTGCCATTTCTTCGATTAGTGCATAAGCTTCATCAAATGGTTTAGACATTAATGAACCTCCAGAAGCAGACATCGATGATTGATCTTAAAGATCCTACTAATCCATTATAAAAGGTTTGAATAATCGACCGATACGGTAGCGCATGATGTGGGCATTTCCTAAGAAGTTCCTTAAATCTCTCCCAAGCTTCATATATTGATTGTCCATCTAATCGACAAAAGAAGTTATATCATTTCTAAACTTAGCGAGTTTTAGATGGTGGAAAATATTTGGATAGAAATTTTTGTGATAATTCTCCCCAAGTTTTAATAGATCCAGGTGCTAACGAATTCAACCACATTTTAGCTTTATCCCTTAATGAAAAAGGAAAAAGTCTAAGTCTTATAGAATCGTCAGATACTCCTTGATATTTAAAAGTAGCACAAAGTTCTAGAAAACTAGCAAGATGTAAGTTAGGATCTTCAGTAGGTGAACCACTAAATTGATTGTTTTGTACCATTTGGATAATTGCAGGTTTAAGTTCAAATGAATTAGCAGCTACATCGGGGTTTTGAATAGTTAAATGAATTTCATCCGATGTAGGGTTGGCATAATCTCTTAATGGTCTTTGTTGGTTCATATTTTGAATTTCGGGAATATTCGCCATTTATGTTAAATTTATAATTTGTTTCTTTTGTTTTCTAATTCTTTTAATTGTACGCTCTAATTCAGAATCGTAAGGTATTAAATTTTCGTTTCCAAATTTGCGCATACAATTTCAGAATAGATATTAATTTATTTATTATGATTATTTTAAAATAGTCCGTTACTTTAGTAAATTTTTCTTACTCTCCCCGGCAACGGCGCCAAAAACTTGACCCACAATTTTATATTATGATATTTTTAATTTAATTGCAACGACGCCAAAACTTGACCCCGCTATTTATATGTATAGAATTGTAATTATTTATGTTGTGGATGCTACGCAAGTATACGTATCGTATCAAGTAATACATGGCTCTAGTGGAGTCTCAGTTATCGATCCCACGGGGAAAGAGAAAATTAAATAACAACTAATTTAAAATAATAATAATAATTTTTAAAATTAGTATACGAAAATTTGGAATTCTAAATTTGAGCGCAATAAAATAAACTAAGTATTTTAATTAGGTAACTTAACTAAGTAGAAAATTAATACGTATTGAAAGTGCAGGAAATTAAACTAATTGCTAAATAAGTCTTAACTATTCAGAAAAAGTATCTTTCCCTTGTTTAGAAATTTAAGTGATTGATGAATTTAAATAGATAATTTTAAGGTATTGTGACAAATAGGAGCATTCCTATTCTTTACCCTTTGGTCAGGTGTAAAGAATATTGACTAATCCTATGTTTGATTACCGAATCGTCGGCTAGGCTGGGAGGATACCGATCGCCACTTCGAGCTCCCACGTTCCCCTCGCCCGAGGGCTAACATCTACACTTCAGCTCTCAAACAATAGGACCGAATTGAATATTTTAGTCTGTCACACTAAAATGCTCGATTCTACGCCCGATGATATTATTTCCCTATTTATTTGCACCCTCCTTCCAAGGCTTTTGAATTCCCCGAATATCAGATGTAATTTTTACTATAGTTGATAATCAACATATTTTAACAAATCAAATGGCCAGTTTGAAAGTAAATTAAGTTTTAAGTAAAAATTATCACAATTTATTAATATATATAAAAGTATCTACATTTTAATTTCATCGAGTCACTTAATTTCATAAACGGGGAGAAAGACTAATAAACTACTCGGAATGCATGGGAACTAAACTAAGCATGGATTTCATTTAAAGTTAAAAACAATAAATACAAATACTTATCTCGATTTATCCCCAAACGGACTCCTCGTAGTTCCTTTGACTCTTCTTTCCGAGTACAGACACGACTCACTAATTACTCACTAAACTCACTAAAGACTCACTAAAGACACACAACCGCACACAAAACTAGACAAAAGACTAAAAGATTGCACACAAAAGGCTGATTTTCGGCCTCTATATATAGAGGTGAGCAAAGGACCAAGAGGTGCGTAAGCATCCCTTCAAAAAGTGTCCAGGTTCAATGTATCTGTGCCATTTGAACTACCTCGCCGTCGGCGACGAACTACCTTGCTGTCGGCGAGGCTTCTAGAAGATCTTCAAACCGCTCTAGCTCGCTGTCGGCGGGCTCGGGCTCGTTGTCGGCCGAGACAGGTTATAAATTCTTCGAATTTTCTTCTTGTAACCTCGCCGTCGGCGGGCTCGATCTCGCCGTCGGTGACTCAGCACAAATTGCATGATTTTGCTCCAAATTCGCTCCTTTTTATGATTTTTGCTTTTATCACCTAAATTATTCATTCCTGCAACAAAATAAAGAAAATACCCTTCTTTAAAGTGCAATTTCATCAAAAATAGGTATGAATTTCTTAATAAATTTTTCAGCGATCAATATCCTTCCAACTTCTCCGGCAATCAATAAAAGAAGACCAAGTAGGATTAATGTTTAATCGAAAATGAGCAATAACTGTAATCCAAACTTCCCAATCACCTTTACAACTGAAGAACAAATGCGATAAAGTCTCCTCCTCACTGCAACATAAGCTACACCGTGAAGGACCTCTAAGTCCTTTTAATTGTAAAATATTATCTAATGGAAGAATATGATGCATTCATTTCCAAAAGAAAAAGGACATTGATGGAGTAAGATATTTAACCCCTATAGAACTCCCCCAATAAGTAGATGGCAATTGAAAAAATTTCTAGCATACTTCGTAAATGAACAATAAGAAGGATTTTTGGGGACGACATAATCAGCCCTATTACTCTCAATCGGCATATGAATGATTTGTTGAGTCTTCATACTACCAACTAAATCAGTAAGCAAATTCTCATTCCACTGATTGCAATTAATCCAGCAACTTTTAATCGATAGAGGCTCTCTATTCAAATTACCATCAGAAATTTTGCCATCAAAAAGCAATTATCAAACCAAAAATCTACCTCTCCTTTACCAACATCCCATATGAAACAATCTTCAACTTCATTACGAATCTCTAATAAAGCCTTCCAGGTCCTCGAATCTCCCAACTTCTTCTGAATCAGCATAGGATGCGAAAACTTGCAATATTTCATCTTCATAAATTCAGCCCAAATAGTATCTTGAGCTCTAAATTTCAACCATAGTTTACAAAAGAAAATCTTATGTAAATGATTGAATGATTTAAAACCCAATCCACCAGCCGAAATTGATATACATAGCTTCTCTCATTTCATCCAATGAATATGATTGTTTTTACCTTCCCAGACAAATCGGTTAAGAATTCTTTCAAGAGTAATTTGCGTGGACTTCTTCATTTACAACATTTGCAACATATACATTGGAAAAGAAGATAATATGCTTCGAATAAGAGTGATCCTTCCACCGGTTGAGAGAAACACATTTGTCCAACAAGAAATCTGTTTTAAGACTTTAGCAATAATGTCCTCAAATTGAGTTTGATGCTTCCTTCATTTGATTAATTGAATTCCCAAATACTTCACAGGTAGACTAGCAACTTTAAAAGAAGTAAAATCTTTAATCCAATTTCGGTTAGCAATCTTTATTTTATTACTAAAAATAATTTGACATTTTCTGTTATTAAAAGAAAGCCCTGAAACCTCCTGAAAATTATTCAACAAATGAACAATTCTTTTTATCGCAATCTTGGACGCATTGGTGAATACAATCACATCATCAGCATACAAAAGATGCCCAATGTTGAAATTTGCTCGATTAGCGAACCGAAGATAATCATGAGAATTAAATGCCTTGTTGAGAAGCTTCGAGAGATAATCCATAGCTAAAATAAAAACTGTTGGAGAAAGAGGATCACCTTGTTTTATTCCACGAGAAGCTTTAAAAAATCCGGCAGAAGACCCATTAATGAGAATAGTATAGTAATTTGAATTTAACCAACTACTAATCAACTGGCAGAATTTATCATTGAAACCCTTAGCCTTGAGAACCGCCATAATAAATTGCCAATTGATTGTATCATAAGCTTTGGATAGGTCTAATTTAAATATTACATTACCACCTCTACAAGATCTATCCAAATCTAACACAAGTTCTTGTGTTAAAAGAACATTATCAATTATGTTCCTTCCCTTTACAAATGTCGATTGGTTAGAAGAAATAATATTTGGTAGAAGCTTTTGAATTCTGAAAACAATGATCTTACTGATAATCTTTGAAATCACCGAAGTAAGAGCAATAGGCCGGAATTTCTCCCAACTACTTTTAGTCTCTTCTTTAGGTATAAGAGTAATTGAAGATAAAGCAAAATACTTAGGCATTTCCTTATCTTCAAAAAAACTTTGTACCGCATCTATCACCTCATGTTTAACAATAAACCAAGTTTTAATGTAGAAAGTAGATGTATATCCATCCGCTCCAGCAGCTTTCTTGCCATCAATAGAATTTAATGCTTCCCAAATTTCTTTCTCCGTAAGAATGAAAGTAAGATCCTTATTGGCAAGATATTGAGCATCTTCAACAAACAAAGAATCATCAAACTTCTCAAAACTCAAAGCTTGATTTTCATTCATAAAATTTTGAAAATATTGAACGACATTAAGAGAAATCTGCTCAATATCAGTAATCCAGCAACCATTAGCATCTTTGATTTTAAAAACAGAATTTGCATTTCTTCTATGCTTTATACAAGCGTGAAAGAATCTAGTATTAGGATCCCCCTCTATGAATTTAGACATTGCCTCCTTTTGTTTAAAAAACATTCCCTCCCTTCTTATGGCTAAAGAAAGATAAGTATTATAATCAATTAAATCCTGTGCAGAAATCAAACCCAACGATTCGTCAATTTCAGCTTTATGAACTGCCTCTTTAACCTTCAAAGATAAATTTCCAAAGCAATTCCAATTCCAGCATTTTAAATGTTTTGCCAAATCTTTTTGAGCCAACCAAAGTCTGTGCCAAGGATCAAGATGAAAATTTGGAGACCACTTCGATTTCACAAAAGCCAAAAAATCCTCATGTTCCGTCCAAACATTAAAAAATCTAAATGTGCTAGCAGTTTTACCACTTGAAATAGAAATAGATAACACTAACGGTCTGTGATCCGAACAATTATAAGAAAGATGGCTAACTTGAGAATATTGATAATTATCCATCCATCTGAGATTAACAAGAAATCGATCCAATCGTTCATGTAAATTTCCTCTTTTCCAAGTATCCAAAGGACCTTGGAAAGGCAGCTCCACCAAACTCAAAGAAGAAATGTTATTAGCAAAAAACATTCATTTTAACAATATCGATAGGACGCCCACCCCATTTTTCATTTGGATAGACAATACTATTAAAATCTCCACCAATCAACCAAGGTCCATTGATAGTGCTATGAAGAGTTTTAATATTAAACCATAATTCCTCTTTTGCTGCATCAGTACTACCAGAGTAAATAAAAGTAGCCATAGTGTCTAAGAAATCCCAACAAAGATGAACATGAATAAACTGGCTATGATTAACAAGAATGTCATATTTAACATCCTTTCTACAAACAAACCAAATCTTCCCATTGATATTTGAGATAATATCAAACTGAGCAAAAGATCTTTTGATCGACGAATAAATATTTGAAGTCAGAGGCTCCAAAATAGCAAAACAAGTAAATTTATGAATTGTATTTAAATTTTTAAGACGCATCAGGAAATTAGAATCAGCGATTCCCCTGATGTTCCAACACATCAGATTAATCATTAGGAAGAAGATCAGGAGATCCTCGAGGATCTCCCAGTTACCTGATCACGATCATTTATCAGATTTCTCAACTCCATTTGGCCTTTATATTTGTGTTTGTCCTTCTGAACTTTCCAATTTCCTTCCATAGCTTGTTGAATGGGAGGAATTAGTAATTCAACATCAGGTGCATCATTAAGTAGATTTACCTCATGAAATAACATGACTTCCGGTACCACTTCTATTAAAGGAATAACAGAAGATTCCAATCCCAACTCAACATTATTATTAATGTCTATGTCTGCGGTATGACTAAATAACGCAATATCTTCATTTCCCTCCTTGCCAATTTCAGATATATAATCACCCTGAATCAATGGAAGAGTAATTGCTGCTTCCACTTGAGCACCAAGTTCATTCGAATTCATAGCTTGTCCATTCTCAAAATCTACTACAAGAATATTCACTTCCTTCTGCTGTGTCATAACTGCCGCAGCAGCAAGAGTAATATTTTGTAAATTATTAACAGTTTCAGCAACTTTAGGAACCAACATCGTAGCATTTTTAGCTGGTTTTAAAGATGGATTAAGTCTGTAACATCGATCCAGTGTATGTCCAAACATCCTACAATGTTGACAATAAAACGGTTTTTGTTCCATTACAATAGTTTGCCAGTACCCATTGTGTTCTGTTCCCAGCCAAACTTCATTTATCTCAGGGAGAGTAATATCTCGTTCCACAAGAATCCTCGCAGCCGAAGGTCTAGAAAGATTGAACGTAGACATATCCAATTTCATCGGTCTTCCAAGTACTGATCCAATCGAAAACAAAACTTGATGATTAAAGAAAGGTAACTTTAACCCTGGTAATTTAAACCAAATAGGGATAATAGGTGGTTCATGAGTAGGATCGAAATCCAAAGACCACTTCAATATTTTCATTTGCATTCCAGCAATCATAATGAATTTCTTGGAGAAAATTTGAGCATAATCTTCTTCTCTTGATAAATGAATCATAATATGCATACCATCAAAAAGCCCAATTTTCCAACACCCCACTAATTTGAATTCATCAAATTCTTTTCTATGAAGTTCCATTTTTGGATGACCTAATTGGAATTTACCAATTAGAGTGAACTTATAACTTTCAGATAGCTTTTCCATTTCATTGTCAGAGAAAACAATTGCATTTTTCTCTGCCTTTTTCGACCATTTCTTCACAAAGTTACAATCCGCTTTCCCAGCCAAAGAATCATGATAAATCCGTGGAAAGATTAACTCATCACCCAAAGAACTACTTGCCATATTTCTTCCTACTACATCAGCGAACGAAACCTTCCCAATAGCAATGGGTGTACCCACAGTAACCTCTTCAGCCATGGAAATAGAATTAAACCGTAAGAAATTCAAAAAAACTTGCCTTGAAGAACAAAAAAAATCAGCCCAAAATCGCAAGAAAACCATTGTTCAACCAGTTTCAGAGAAGAAAACGGATGAACAAATTCATCAACAGATCACCAGAGAAAAGAGAAATTAAAGATCGAAAAGGAGAGCATTAACTAAGCCGAAATCCAAATCTTCTTCTCGATAGAGATCCGAACAACTGCTACAGAATCAATCAAAACAGAGACAAAACCAGAGAAGTTCCAAGAAAACCAAGAATCGCTCCATCGGCTATATTATGCATACACACACACACACACACACACACACACACACACACACACATATATGCTGCCAGTAATCAAAGAGTGTTTTTTGATAACCCTCCACCACCTTTAAAATTTTGATCAATGGGGATGGGCTAAATCTTCTTTATGTAAGGCCCTCTATGGATACTTTGTAATCCTTCATCTTTTCTATACAAAGTTAATTTTTGCTTAGAAAAATACATATATATATACAAGTATATAATAAATACATAAATACATAAATACATAGATGCATACATACATCCATAGGGATAGATGTATGTATGTATGTGTGTATTGATGTATGTATGTATGTGCATATATATGTCGTTTTTCTTGTCCAGTTGGTAGCGGAGTTACTATAAGTTCCCTCTGGCAAGGGTTCAACTTCCGCCGTGGTGCGTGAGGGGTAGAATAACAAGCACATTGCGCTGGGTTCTCATCATAGGCCCAGAAGGCATGAGAAATCGATATTTGCACCTCTGCCAAATATCGATTTCCTTTATATATATATATATATATATACGCGCCGCGTTCGTAGATCAGTTGATAGAGCAGCTTCTGCGTACCCTTTAGTCTAGAGTTTGAATCCCCCTTAGGCGACTGATGCAATATGGGGGTGGTACTTTACGGATTGTGAGCTATGGGGTGGTTGGGGGTTTATCCCCGATAAAGTCAACGACGCCAAAAACTTGATCCCCGATAAATGCAACAACGTTAAAAATTTGGTTTCGCTGAATAAATGCGCTGATGATTTTAGATATAAAAATTATGATTTTATAATATGGGATACTACGCAAGTATACGTATCGTTTATCAAACAATATAGGACTTTCTGATTAAGCCCCGAGATATCGAACCCACAGGGAAAATGTTAAATCTTAAAGAAATCAGAAAAATTATATTTTTACTTTTTGTTATGGCTTTTGAAAGTATGTGTTGATTTTGAAAGGTTTTGAAAGTTGATTTATCTTTTGAAATTTCCTTAATAAAATGTTAAGCAAGAAATTAAAATTATAATAACTAAAAAAAACACTGGATGTAAAATACTATTAACTAGAATATCTTTTTATTTACTTTTATGAAGTAGTAATAATTCTTAAAGTATTGTTGTGGAAGTATTTAAATTTGTTGTGATAGATAGAAGCAAATGTGTTCTTTACCCTTACTTGGTTCTATAAAGAACATAGGTTAATTTGAAATTTTTATTATTTTGAACATGTTTAGGCAGAGAAGATACTAGTCTCTCACTCTAGAGTTCCCTCGATTCCCACCACCCTGGGGCTAACTTCTCATAACAAAACTCAAAACTTCAAACCAAATTAGGGGGTTTTAGCCTGTCACTCTAAAATCTTCTAATTTTACTCCCTTCCATAAAAATATCTTCTAATATTACATTCAATTATATGAACTACAATTCTCACTCATATAATTACATGTGATTCTTACTAACTTTTATGAGACAATACCGCATTGGATCTTACATAATCTCAAGAAATTTTACAAGTTAACAGGCCAAATTAAGAAGTAAAAAATTTTTTTAGAATCAATCTTCACAACTTCTTCCAACTTTTAAACACTTATACTTTCCACAACAATTCTTTATAAATTAATTACTTCTTCATTTAAGAAAGAAAAAGATAAAGTAAACTACTCAAAATGCATTGAAAAAAATACAAAAACACATTGATTTGAAATTAAAAACAATAAGAAAAATAACAAACGAAAGCAAGTATTAATAAAAAGATTAAAAGTAAACACTTATCTGAAAATCCTCTCCACAAGACTAAGGAAGTTCCTCTGAAACTTTGACTCTTCGCTAAACTACTCCTCAGAGCAAGTCTCCCAACTCCGATTACTCAGAATACAGACTTCAGACTTCAATAAAAACTAAACTAAAAGAAAGAAAAGAAGTGGGAAGAAGAATACTTCACTCCGACCCTTTTCTCCTTTCTCCTTTCTACTTCTACTTTTAATAAAAACTCTCACAAATTAAAAGTAAAATACTGTAAAAACTCTCTTCAAAATGCAAGTGGAAGAGCAGTGGAAGAACAGTAAAAAGACCCTTCAAAATGCAGTGGAAGAGCACTTAGTCATTCCTAAGAATCTCTTTAAATAGTAAACCAATAGGTGCCTTGGTGTCTCTTCAAAATGTGTCCAAATTCGATGTATCTACCAAGGAACGCACCCCTTCATTCAAATTTGCCGCCCAAAGGAAGTTATGGTAGTTTCCACCAAGAGTTGCATCCCATCCCCTTTGAAATTGGCGCCAAATACATGAAGATTTAGATTTTTAACTGTGGTGGCTAAGCGCCGGCACAGCGACGCATGGTAGCCAGTGCCAAAATTTTGATTTTTCATTATTTTTGCTCCAAATTTGATCCAATTTTGCTCCTTTCATCATGACTATCCATTTTCATCATACCTGTAAAAAAAACACAAAATACCTTCCCTTAAAGTGCAATATCATTAAAAATAGGTATAAAAATGTGCATAAAAATACTATATATTTTAGGTGTATCAAAATCTCCCAAACATAAAATGTTACTTGTCCACAAGTGACAATTAATCTCATAGAACATTTAGCATGCAAATTATATAATGAGCTTCTTAGGAAGATAACAAAATTTTGTTCTAGAAATGGAATAGTCCAATTTAGAAAAAATTTCAGTAATTAAAACCAACTTAAAGTTTAGAAAGTTCTTAAGTAAAGGAAAATGACAAATATAAGTTTCTATCTAATTCAAAAATATTTGTAGATTCTTCAAAATATAGGGCTCAACACTTATTTTTCTCACTTAAAAATCTTTATTTGAAAAATAATTTTACTTACTATATTATAACCTTAAGCTTTAGATTTTATCTGGACTTATATCTTAAACTTTAGGTATGAAACCAATTTTTGATTAGGCGCTTAAATCCTCAAGCTTCTCCTACCTTATTACATACTATTTTTCACTCTTCTTTTTTATTTTTTTTATAAGGACAAGGATTACTATATCTGGATAAACCTTTGAATTTCACCCTTCCATTTAAAATAAAGGTTAGATATACATCTTTCTCTTAAACATCATAATAATAATATTTGAAAATTATTCTTCCATAAAAGAAATTTAAGCTTTGAAGAATAAAAGTCAAATCTTCTATTTATCCAAAAATACAAAACTTCTTACTAAAGATAGTTTAACTTTATTTAACACTTCTTCATTAAGAAAATTTTAACTTTAAGTTTTTCATGATTACTATAAATTTTAACTAAATTCTTTTATTCATTTCTATATTCAAAATTTTGTTCCCCTAATATAACTTCATGTACATAATTATTCTCAATAAAAAATAAGATTTATTTTTAAGTATTCTTGAGAATCAAATAAAATTTTAGGTTTTTGAAAAATCTTTGTTTTTAAAATTCCCCCCCAAACTTTAATTTTTTAATTAAGATAAAACATTTAAGCATAAGAAATGATATATGGGTGAAAAATAAAAACTAACATATCATGTTTGTAGGAATTTTTAATATCCTAATATGCAAGTATAACAATTTAAATAACAGGAGTAAAGTGAAATCAAATTTAGTTTTTTTTTTAGTTTTTTTTAATAATAAGAAAAGTAAAAATTTCAGAAGACTTCTACAGTAGTGGAGGTTTTCAAAGCAAATACACAATAACTAAAATAACACACTGTTACAGATAACATATGATAGTGAAATTTGAAAATTTTTTAACATTTAGTTTCCTTAGTAGAAGTTCCCAATAGTGGTTTATAGTCTCCTAACAGTTTTTGAATTAAGGTACACACTTTTAAAAACTCTGACATAACATACACATTAAAACATTTACTAATACACACTATCACAAAGCAACATATAAATCCACAATAAAACAACAACAATACATGAATATGCATAACAGATAAATAGTATAACTACAATCTGCATATTTTCAAGGTTCACATCATAACGCAATCATCAAACAAAACACTAGATAAAGTACACAGTAACACAGTATAACAACACAATAACTAAAACAAACAACATACATCTACTCTTCATCCTCATCATCATCATTTTGCTCGTTCCAATCCCTGGATGGCACATAAGGTATGTAGAATGGATAAGGTGGCATCTCAGCACTCTGATCACCTCTAATCAGTCTATCCAAATATTGCTGATAACTCTCCTCAAACTCATCGTGTTTCACAATATATCTTTCTACATTGTCCATCTTACCATCAATATCTCTAACATGCTCACGAGTAAGACTCACTTTTTCAAAATTTTTCTTAATAAACCAGTCTGTGAATCAGTAGATGATGATGCACGTGAAGTAGAAGCACGAGAAGTAGATGCAGCAGAAGCAGAAGCAGAAGCAGTAGAAGCCCTACCAAATCCTCCTCTCCAACCAAACTCTGAATGTACAGTGTAAGCACCAACGTTTACACTGGTAATAGGTCTCAATGGCTGAAGTACCTCTTCCCAGGTTTCAAACTTCACTCCGGATCATTCACATAGTGAATGAATCAAGGAAATAAATCCCATACCTGCATTTGTGGTGGATCTAACATAGTTCAAAACATAATAAAAAATTATACCTCCAATGTCAATAGGCTTCCCTTGCTGAATACAATGGTTCAACACAGCTCTTTCTCTCGTTACTTCACTAGTATGACTCGAAGGTAACAACTTAGATGAGATAAAATAATGCCATGCCTTAGATATGGCATTCAATTTAGAAGCAGAAAAGTTCACTCTTCTATCATTTCTAATTTTCCATAAACCTCTTCCATCAGTCAAAAATTTCATGATCTCATCTAACTCTCCTTCCGAAGGATGATAGTTAGAATAAAAACAAAACATGTCAGGAGGTAGTCCATAAAAAGTATTGATTGCCCCAAAAGAAAAGTTAACTTCATTCCTCCTAACCATCACTTGATTTTCTTCTGCAGCAGGCAAATTTGCATAAAATTCTCGAACCACAGAAACAACAGCAACAACGGAGAAGCAACATTAATTTTCCCTGTTCCTTCTAGCAATCACATCTTCAATCACCTCTCCTGTTTTGCTAAACACTCGCTCAGGAATCAACTTACGTGACTGCAATGCATCGACGTATAGTTCCTTAGCCCTAAAACTAACAAATTTGTCAGAATCAAACTTCGTCTTTTCTCGTGAACGCTTTGATTTGGAGCCATCTCTAAAAAATCACGAAAATAAAATTCACCATAAATTCCAAAATCAAACTAAACTTGCTAAATTATCTTCCAAAAGATATTTTCACTAAATCCAAGCAATTTCTCAGGTTTTTCCTCAAATTTTCACCATGAATAGTGATTTTAAGATTTTCCATAATGTACTCAAAATACATGGTGAAAATAAAAACTTTCTACTTAGGAGTAGTGCTCTTACCTCAAGGAATCCAATCTAACAATTTTTGTTGAGATCGGCTATTAAATGATCCACAATATGATGCCCTAGGCTTCTCTTTCACGATAAATCAAAGGTTGAAGACGATGGAGTGGTTGAAAATGACAATTTTCGGGTTTTTAACTTTTAGGAACCAATTTTCGCGAACTGGCGCCTAAGCGCGAACTCTCGGCGCTTAGCCGCGAAATATGACGCTTAAGCGCCGGTACTTTGGCGCTTAGCCGCCAATACCCAAATTTTCATAATTAAGGTATATGCACTAAATCACTTGGTTAATCACCCTTAATTACTCCAAAATAATTATTTCTCCTCACATAAATCTTCAATATTCCAAATCAAAATTTAATAACCATTGATTCCACACAAATTTCACAAAAACACAAACTTATATTAAAATAAACATAACACTTAATACAATACTAGAATTTCTATCCACACATAGAGGATGAAATTCTCTAAATACAAGAGACATTAATCTCAAACTGATAAGTATACATCTTTAGGATGTAACCATCACATCATCAGGCTTAGTTAATATTTAAGCACTAAACACACTAAACATGAACTCACAAGAACACTAAACAAATAGAAATAAAACATTCTTAATTCCATTCTCCATTAGGCGGAATATATCTAGGACCACTATTATTCTCATTTGACCCTTCTGGAATATAAATTTGATAGAACGGGCGATAATTGTTCATTCTTACATCATCTTCTTCAATCCATTTGTTCTTCACAAACATCGCCTTATCTATTTCTTCCACGTACCTTGAATGATTGAATTGCATCTTGAGTTGCCATCTCATGTGTTCCAAATGTAAGTTAGTATCATTGATCTTTACTTCCATTGAAGTCACTCAGGCTTCAATTTTTGCAATCATTTCTGCAATATCCTGAATACTAACAGCGAGATAACCATTAAATAACTCTTTAGCACTATCACTAATGAACTTACTTTTGTCAGAATCTTGCTTCTTCTTCATCTCATTCTCCCAAGAAGACATGATGCACTCAAAATTCTTTTCTTAAGACTCAGAAATGAAAATAGGACTTGGGGCAAGTGTTTCTCTTAAGTCAGGTCCTTTTTATAGACTTGGGAAGAGTTAAATCTGTCCCAAGACATTTAGAAACTCCAAAATAACTCCCAAAACTTCTCCCCTACGATCTAGGCTTCTAGATCCACATTTTTCACGTCTTTTATAACTCCGTGCCTAAGCGCCAACTAGTCGGCGCTTAGCCGCCAGTGCACAATTTAGCACAGGTTTGCTAAGTGTCCAAATTTTCATTCTGACTTCTCTAAATCATCAATTAAGGTCAAATAAACTCTACTTAAGTTTAAAAACTCCAAATTTCTATCACTAAAAACATAAAAACAAACCAAACAAAATACACTAAACAAACATAAAGCAAATCACACCGATAAATATGGGTTGCCTCCCACATAGCGCTTGTTTTAACGTCTTCAGCCTGACATACCCAGACTCATTCTGAGTGACCCAACATCAAATTATTATCAGATTTAGATTTATTGATTGAAAAATATGGTTTAAGTCTATGTCCGTTAACTTTAAATATTTTTCCAGTCTTAGGATCTTGAATATCTACAGCTCCATAAGAATAAACTTTTATCACAATAAATGGACCCATCCACCTAGACTTAAGTTTTCCAAAAAATATTCTCAATCTAGCATTATACAACAAACTTGTTGTCCTGGTACAAGATTTTTGGTAAGAATCTTCCGATCATGCCATAACTTCATCTTTTCCTTATAAATCTTAGCATTTTCATAAGATTCATTCCTTATTTCTTCAAGCTCATTCAATTGCAATAATCTCTTTTCAGCAGCATCTTTCAAATTATAATTGAACTCTTTAATAGCCCAATATGCTTTATGCTCAAGTTTAAAAGGTAAATGACAAGCTTTTCTAAAAATCAGCCTATATAGGGACATTCCTATAGATGTTCTGTAAGCAGTCCTATAGGCCCACAAAGCATAATCCAGTTTGATTGACCAATCATTTCTATTTGGATTAACAGTTTTTTCCAATATTCTCTTAATTTCACGATTGGATAATTCAACCAAACCACTTGTCTGCATATGATAAGCAGTAGCAATGCGATGATTAATATGATATTTCTTTGCTAACTTCCCAATAATCGCATTTTTAAAATGACTTCCCCCATCAGTTATGATTACTCTTAGTATTCCAAATCTACAAAATATATTCTTTTCTAAAAACTTTGCAACACTTTGAGCATCACATCGAGGTAAAGCAATAGCTTCAATCCATTTGGAAACATAGTCTCATCGCTATCAAAATATAAATATTTCCGAAAGATGGTGTAAATGGTCCCATAAAATCTAGTCCCCAAACATCAAATATTTCAACTTCCAACATATAATTGAGGGGCATCTCATTTCTTCTAGAAATATTGCCTACATGCTGACATCTATCACAATTTTTAATATAAACATTCACATCCTTAAAAATTCTAGGCCAATAAAATCCTGATTGTAATATTTTATATGCAGGTTTATCACTTCCAAAATGTCTCCCATAATCAGAATCATGACATTTTTGAATAATTTCATAAGTCTCTTCCAAAGGTACACATCTTCGAATTAAAAGATCATTTCCTTATTTATATAAAAATAGGTCATCCAAAAAATAAGTCTTAGCATCAGACAAAAATTTCTTCTTTTCATGGTATGTCAAACCTTAGGGTATAATATTACTAATAATAAAGTTTACTATGTCTGCATACCACGGAACACATAATTCTTTAACAGTGAAAAGTTTTTCATCAGAAAAATGTTCATTAATTTCTTCAATATCACAGAGAGATTTTTCAATTTCAAGCCTGGACAAATGATCAGCAATTTGATTATCAGAACCCTTCCTATCTACTATCTCAAAATCAAATTCTTGCAAAAGAATAATCCATCCTATCAGTCTTGGTTTTGCATCATTTTTCTTCATTAAGTATTTAATGTCAGAATGATCAGCATGCACCACACATTTAGTTCCAATTAAATATGATCGAAATTTATCAAAGGCAAATACTATAGCTAATAACTCTTTCTTAGTAGTGGTATAATTAATTTGAGCTTCATTAAGAGTTTTACTAGCATAATAAATTACTTTGAAAATTTTATCATATTTCTGACCCAAAACAACACCAATAGCATAATCACTAGCATCACACATTAATTCAAAAGGTTTTTCCCAATTTGGTGAAATTATTACAGGTGCAGTGATTAATTTTTCTTTTAATGTTTCAAAGGTTTTGAGGCAATCTTCATCAAAATTAAAAATTTCATCCTTTTCCAGTAAACAACATAAATGTTTTGTAATCTTTGGAAAGTCTTTGATGTAACGCCTGTAGAATCTAGCATGTCCTAAAAAACTTCTAATTCCCCTTACATTGGTTGGGCAAGGTAAATTAGATATAACTTGAATTTTTGTATGATCTACCTCCAAACCTTTTTCTGAAATCCGATGTCCCAAAATAATTCCTCCTGCTACCATAAATTGACATTTTTCCCAATTAAGGAACAAATTAGTTTCTTTACAGCGTTTTAGAACTTTAGATAGATGTTCTAAACATGATTCAAACGAAATTCCAAACATTGAAAAGTCATCCATAAAAACTTCAATCCCTTTTTCAATTAAATCACAAAAAATAGCCATCATACATCTCTGAAATGTAGCAGGGGCATTACATAAACCAAAAGACATTCTTCTAAAAGCAAACGTACCATAAGGACTGGTAAACATAGTTTTCTCTTGATCCTCAGGAGCAATTTGAATTTGGTGGTAACTAGTATATCCATCCAGAAAACAAAAGTATTTATGCCCAGCTAGTCTATCCAACATTTGATCTAGAAAAGGGAGTGGAAAATGATCTTTTATTGTGGCAAGGTTTAATTTTCTATAATCAATGCATATTCGCCACCCTGTAACTTGTCTTGTTGGTATCATTTCATTTTTCTCATTAACAGTCACAGTTACTTCTCCTTTCTTAGGAACACAGTAAATAGGACTAACCCATGCACTATCTGAAATAGGGTAAATAATTATAGCATCCAACCATTTTAAAATTTCTTTCTTAACAACATCTTTCATAATAGGATTTAATCACCTTTGGGGATCAGCCCGTGGTTTGTAATTATCTTCCACAAGAATTGTGTGCATACAAATTGAAGAACTGATTCCTTTAATATCAGCAATTGTCCATCCAAAGGCTTTCTTGTGCTTCTTCAAAATTTCACGTAAACTCTCTTCTTCTTTTTCAGTTAATTGAGAGAAAATTATAACAGGCAAGGTTGAGGATTCTCCTAGAAAAATATACTTCAAATGATTAGGAAGCATTTTTAACTCAAGTTCAGGAGGTTTTTCAATTGATGGACCATAAGATTCATCTTTCTCAGTCATATCCAACAATTCAAAACTTTCACGAACAAACTTTAAATCTTCCTCTTGAAAATCTTCAGAATCAAGTAAATCGTCTTCTTACTTATATTCAAATTCTTCTCTTTCAGCTTTCTCTTCATAAGTTGATTTTAAATGAAATTCACTTAAATATTCAATAACATCCATCCTATAACACTCATCTTCTTTACCTCTAGCAGGATATTTCATCGATTTTGAAATATTAAATGTAACAGTCTGATCATTAACCCTCATCGTTAATTCCCCTTTTTGCACATCTATCATGGTTCTGCATGTAGCTAGAAAAGGTCTCCCCAAAATTATGGGTATCTCTTTATCTTCCTCCATATCTGACACAATGAAATCCACAGGAAAAATAAATTGATCCACTTTTACCAAAACATCTTCTATAACTCCTTTAGGATATGTGATCGAACGATCCGCTAATCGCGAGTTACGATAATCGGGGTTATTTCTCCTAGTCCCAATCTTTTGAATATTGATAGAGGCATAAGGTTAATGCTTGCACCCGAATCACATAAAGCTTTTCCACAGAATATTTCTCCGATTGCACATGGAATTGTGAAATTACCATGATCTTTAAGTTTTTCAGGAAGCTTTTTCTGAATTATCGCACTGCACTCCTCATTAAGTACAACAGTCTCATTTTCTTTAAACTTCCTCTTTTTATTAAGAATATCCTTCATAAATCTCGCATAGCTTGGCATTTGTTCTAGGGCTTCAGCAAATGGAATATTAATGGTAAGCTTCTTTAATATCTCTAAGAATTTTGAAAATTGCTTATCCAACTTTTGTTGACGAAGTCTCTGAGGAAATGGAGGTGGTGATTTTTCTAAATCAACCTTAGGTGGAGAAATAGGTCTTTCAAAACCTTTTGGAGAGCCCTCTTTAAGTTTTTCAATCTCTTCTTTCTCTTCTTCAGTTTCTTTTTGAACTCTACCTTCCAATTCTTTTCCACTTCTCAGTTGAACTGCTTTTACTTGTTCTTTATTCTTTTCTCTTGGATTCACTTTAGTATTACTTGGAAGCATTCCTTGGGATCTATTACTTAAGGCATTTGCAATTTGTCCCAACTCATTTTCAATATTTCTGATGGTTGCTCCTTGAATTTGTAATTGATTTCCCATATGTGATACTACTTCTTCCATAGACAACTTCTTCTCCTTATTTTGTAAAACATTGTTATAACCTGAAGGATAAGTTAATCTATTATTATTATTACCTTGGTTGTTCCAAATCCCCAATGGGTTTACTTGGTGGTTCCCCCATTGTTGATTAACACCACCCTGATTATTGTTATTCCAGTTAAAATATGGATGATTCTTCCAACCTGGGTTATAATAATTGGAATATGGGTTGTTAGGTTTGATTATAACATTCACAGTTTCTGGTGAAGAATAAGAATCAATCATTTGGCCTAATGAATTTTCTTCAATCTTGAGATTTGGTTGAGAAAAATTCATCCCAAATTGGTCTATCTTCCTTGATACAGCAACAACTTGATTTGCTAACATTATGAAAGCATCATTCTCATAAACATTGGCTACCTTTTTAGGATTTAACCTTTCAGAAGGCCATTGAAAATTATTAGTAGCCATTTCTTCAATTAAAGCATAAGCATCAGAAAATGGTTTAGACATTAATGATCCACCAGGAGCAGCATTGATGATTGATCTAAGAGATCCAATTAATCCATTATAAAAAGTTTGAATTATTAACCAATATGGTATCGTATGATATGGACATTTGCTGAGGAGATCTTTAAATCTTTCTCATGCTTCATATATCGATTCCCCTTCAAACTGACAAAAAGATTTTATATCATTTCTCAACTTAGCAGTCTTAGAAGGTGGAAATATTTAACAAGGAACTTTTGTGATAGTTCACCCTAAGTTCTAATTGATCCAGGTTGTAACGAGTGTAACCATATTTTAGCTTTATCCCTTAGTGAGAAAGGAAAAAGTTTAAGTCTAATAGCATCATCCGAAACACCATCATATTTAAAAGTAGCACACAACTCCAGAAAATTAGTAAGATGCAAATTAGGATCTTCAGTTGTTGCTCCCCCAAATTGATTATTAGACACCATTTGGATAATAACAGGTTTAAGCTTAAAAGAATTAGCAGCTACAGCAGGGTTTTGAATAATACTATGAAATTCATCTACTGTAGGGTTAACGTAATCTCTTAAATGTCTTAATTCTTGATGGATGCCTACATTTTGATCTTGATGATTTGTCATTTCTTGAATATTTTTATCTTTTTCTGTATTTTTAATTTTTTTGATTTTTCTGATAGTTTTTTCTAATTCAGAATCGTAAGACACAAGTCCTTCAGAACCTGAATTACACATACAACAATAAAATAAAACAAAACACAACACACTAACAAAAACAAAGAAAAGTAAAAATTTAAAATTTCTTAATCCTCTTTAAAATGCAATTTAATTGTTTTCCCTGGCAACGGCGCAAAAAACTTGGTCCCCGATAAATGCAACAACGCCAAAAACTTGATCCCCAATAAATGTAACAGTGCCAAAAACTTGGTTCTGTTGGATAAATGTGCTGATGATTTTAGATATGAAAATTATGATTTTATAATATGAGATACTATGCAAGTATAAGTATCGTTTATCAAGTAATATAGGACTTTCTGATTAAACCCCGAGATATCGAACACACAGGGAAAATGTAAAATCTTTAAAGAAATAAAAAAAATTATCTTTTTAATTTTTGTTATGAGTTTTGAAAGTATGTGTTGATTTTGAAAGGTTTTGAAAGTTGATTTGTCTTTTGAAATTTCCTTAATAAAAGTTAAGCAAGAAATTAAAATTATTATAACTAAAAAAACACTATTTGTAAAATACTATTAACTAGAATATTTTTTTCTTTCCTTTTATGAAGTAGTAATAATTCTTAAAGTATTGTTGTGGAAGTATTTAAATTTTTTGTGACAGATAGAAGCAAATGTGTTCTTTACCCTTACTTGGTTCTATATAGAACATATGATAATTTGAAATTTTTATTATTTTGAACATGGTTAGGCAGGGAAGATACCAGTCTCTCACTCTAGAGTTCCCTCGATTCCCACAACCTGGGGGTACTTCTCATAACAAAACTCAAAACTTCAAACCAAATTAGGGGGTTTTAGCCTGTCACTCTAAAATCCTCTAATTTTACTCCCTTCCATAAAATTATCATCTAATATTACATTCAATTATATGGACTACAATTCTCACCCATATAACTGCATGTAATTCTTACTAACTTTTATGAGACAATACCGCATTGGATCTTACATAATCTCAAGAAATTTTACAATTTAATGGGCCGAATTAAGAAGTAAACAAAGTTTTTAGAGTCAATCTTCACAACTTCTTCCAACTTTTAAACACTTATACTTTCCACAACAATTCTTTATAAATTAATTACTTCTCCATTTAAGAAAGAAAAAGATAAAGTAAACTACTCAGTGTGCATTGAGAAAATAGAAAAACACATTGATTTGAAATTAAAAACAATAAGAAAAATAACAAACGAAAGCAAGTATTAATAAAAAGATTAAAAGTAAACACTTATCTGAAAATCCTCTCCACAAGACTAAGGAAGTTCCTCTGAAACTTTGACTCTTCGCTAAACTACTCCTCAGAGCAAGTCTCCCAACTCCGATTAATCGTAATACGTACTTCGGACTTCAATAAAAACTAAACTAAAAGAAAGAAAAGAAGTGGGAAGAAGAATACTTCACTCCGACCCTTTTCTCCTTTCTCCTTTCTACTTCTACTTTTAATAAAAACTCTCACAAATTAAAAGTAAAATACTGTAAAAACTCTCTTCAAAATGCAAGTGGAAGAGCAGTGGAAGAACAGTAAAAAGACCCTTCAAAATGCAGTGGAAGAGCACTTAGTCATTCCTAAGACTCTCTTTAAATAGTAAACCAAAAGGTGCCTTGGTGTCTCTTTAAAATGTGTCCAGATTCGATGTATCTACCAAGGAACGCACCCCTTCATTCAAACTTGCAGCCCAAAGGAAGTTATGGTAGTTACCACCAAGAGTTGCATCCCATCCCCTTTGAAATTGACACCAAATACATGAAGATTTTGATTTCTAACTGTGGCGGCTAAGCGCCGGCCCAGCGACGCTTAGACGCCAGTGCCAAAATTTTGATTTCTCATTATTTTTGCTCTAAATTTGATCCAATTTTGCAACTTTCATAATGACCATCCATTTTCATCATACCTGCAAGAAAAACATAATATACCTTCCCTTAAAGTGCAGTATCATTAAAAATAGGTATAAAAATGTGCATAAAAATACTATATATTTTAGGTGTATCAGCGGTTCCACACGTCAACCATTCATTTAATATATATATATATATATATATATATATATATATATATATATAGCATTTAATTTTTATAAACTAAAACTAAAAACATTTCCTTGAGAGAAATTAAATATTAGGGTTGTCGATCATAGCTTGATAAAATCGGATGCAACCATATTCATTTGGTCATTTGGAAACCTCTCCATCTTTAAAAAGTATACAATTTCCAAAATTAATCTAGAAATAATTATATATTTTTTACTTAGTAATTTTATCATTTTTATCTTAAACTTGAATATTTTCACCTTTGGTACACTCATTACTTAAAATGGTTGACCTATGCAGATCTCTGCAAGTCTTAGTCTTGTTCTAAATTCCTTTAACCCACATTAAAAATACTAAGAATTTATGAAACTCTCCGGATCATATATTTATCTAGTCTTGGTAGATGTTCATTTTCATTTCTTAAAAGTCTTGATAGATGTTCATTTTCATTTGTTTTTGAGAGGATTTTCATTTTTTTTGATGTTTTCAAATTTTTCTAATAGAACGCTCTAAATCTGAATCGTAAGGCACTAAACATATAAATCCAATACTACGCATATAAAATCACACTAAACACACTTAAAAGTAAGCAAGCATACACAATTGCAAATTATAAAGTAAAGGTTTTCAAGCACTACAAATTTGACGGTTACCGTTTTTATGCTTTCCCTGGCAACGGTGCCAAAAACATGACTGATGTGCTACTGCTAACGTAAATATTCAAAAGGTACTTTCAGTTCAGTTTCACAGTAAGATCAATTTAATAATTAGGCAGTCACTCGTATATGCAAGTATACATATCGTTCAAGTAATACAGCGCTCTAACGGAGTCCTGGTTATCGATCCCACAAGAAAGGTTGGAACTATTCACAGTATATTATAGAAATGAAATCTAATACTCAATTCACAATGCAAGTTCGAGAAATATTAAAGTTTCTAGTGTAACGATGACTAAAAGCTATGCTAAATAAAGTTTATTTCTAAATTTATAGACAAAATTAACTAACACAGATAAAGTTTTGTATTGAAAGATTCAAATATGGAAAAACATCTTTCCCCTTACAATGATACTATGTTGAGAGAATGATATAGACTGATAAAGTTTTGTATTGTGTCAAATAGAAGCATTCTTATTCTTTACCCTTTTCAGAGTAACCCCTCTTCAGAGTTATGTAAAGAACATCGGCAAATCCCTGGCTTAGTACCTAAATCCATGGTTAGACTGGGAGGATACTGACTATCATTTCAGAGCTCCTACTTCCCTTTGCTTGAAGGCTAACCCTAGCTTTAGTTACCAAACACTATGACCAATTTGGGAATTTCGGTCTATCATCCTAAAATCTCTAATTCGACGCCCATCAAACAACATTTTCCTCTTTATTTGCACTCAACCCCCATGAACTACATAACTTATTCAAGGTCATTGAAGAATTCTCCACTTTTTTTGTAGAACACTTAGTCCTCTAGGATTAAATGTTTCACAACAAGTTTTAACAATTCAATTGGCCAGATCGAAAAGTAAATGAAGCACAATGTGAAAAATCATCACAATTTCTTAACATATAAATGTCACATCAAATCTACATCATCACTTCACCATGTCTCATTGCAAGGAGAAAGACAAAGAAATCTACTCAGATTTCATGAGGAAGATATGACAAAACATGAATTTTATATATAAAAGCAAAGTCATACAAACTACTAGAAGTAAATACAACTTATTTTAATTTCTTTCCCAAGTAAATCCCTTGAAATTCCTTTGAATTCTTTTCTCTCTTCACAACAACACTCAATTCCATCTTTAGAATAGTGAGGAAGAAGCAAACTCTCACTTTCCTCCTTCTTCTACACTCTTTAGAGAAGAGTCCCTCACAAAACAAGACTTCCACACACTTTAACACACTTAGACACTCACTCTCCACAAACCCTAACACACTTTACTCACACTAAAATGACTCCTCTCCCTTTCTTCTCTCCTTTTATCGGCATCCAAATCTATCTCGAATAGTTTAGAAATGAATTCCCCAAGAGTTTACTTAAGCAACCCTTCAAAATTTGTCTAAATGCATTGAATTTGGCCTCCAACAACTTAGGGCACCGTCGGTGCTGCTCTATTGAATATTTTCTGAACTCTTTGGAATTGGGCGTGGCGGAGCCCATTCTGGCGCCAGTAGGCTGATTTTGCCATTTTGTCTCTTTTTCTCCAAATTCATTCCTTTTGTCTTTCTTTTGCTCAAAACACCTAAAATCATCACACCTGCAGCAAAACATTAAAAATACATTCCTTTAAAGTGTATTATCATAAAAAAATGAGTACAATTTATATATATAAAAATCTAACATACTTTTGGTTTATCATGTATCTAACACTACGCCTAAGCACCGATGTAGTGACCTTTGTACATTTTTACTGTATTCATGCCATACATCACGTCACTTCCAGGGGGGCCCTAACGTTTACACAATGATTTAAAGGAATTCACATTAGAATTTTTTTGACAAAAAAATTTAAGTTGTTCGTTTACTATCTTATCAATCCTCCACTTTTCACATTATAGGCATGGACCTTGCAATGGTGGTGTTATTTTGTTTAAGACTACATGATTTTAATAAATTTATCTCTAACATACAATTCCTCGTGATATTTAGTTTAAGATGAGTATTCTCTATCTCTTGATTCTGAACATACCTCTCAAACTATTGAATGGAGGCCAGTCCATCGATAGAAAAGAAAACTCAAAATAAAATACATGATAATCATAAAAATAAAAAGAGAAAAGTACTTATAAGAAATTAGAACCAACTACAATAAGATGGCTTCATTTAATCCCTAGAAAAAAATTAGTTCATGTTTGAAATGATAAAAAATTAAATGTACAAGCATATCAACATGAATCTAAAAATAAAAAAAGAATGAAAAATATGAATAAATCAAGAAGAGGCTCGTGCTCTGCTTCCATGATTCTCTTTATCTTCAAGTCCTAATCTTATCGGGTCTTACTCCAATAGATACTTTACTCGAAATCTTAAATAAACTTAGAAACCTATAAAATTTGAGGAATCAAGCTCTTAGATTCTGTCATAAGGCTCTCCAAAAGTGTCCTAATTCATTCATAAGTTATATTGAAATATAGTTACTTGATTTCTCCATAAATGATAAGATCCGCTATTAATTTTACATTCAAATTAGGGTTAGTGCCTTTATTTTTCCTAATTGCTAAGGTATATAATTTAGGCACTATGACCTCTATTTTTTTTTCTTGAATTTTGATGCTTAGGGTTTAGATCTAGTACTCAAGCACTATGCTCTCAGTTTTAGTGTTGAAATTTAACAACTAGGTACCTAGCCTCTTTGTCTGCTAAGTTGACACTGAAACCTTTGTAGATATATTTAGCATTTGAGCAATAAATCCCCTAACCTGGCTGCATGCGTAGGGGATGGCGTGCGCGGTTTAAGTCAATCTGCATAGGAACAAAGAATTTATTGCTCAAACGTTAAATATATCTACAAAGGGGTCAGAGTCGACTTAGCAGACAGAGAGGCTAGGCACCTAGGTGTTAAAATTCAACACTAGAACTGAGAGCATAATGTTTAAGTACTAGATCTTAACCCTAAGCATCAAAATTCAAGAAAAAAATAGGGGTCATAGTACCTAAATTATATACATTAGCAATTGGGAAAAATAAGGCACCAACCCTAATTTAAATGTAAAATTAATAGCGGCTCTTATCATTTATGGAGAAATCAAGTAACTATATTTCAATATAACTTATGAATGAATTGGGACACTTTTGGAGAGCCTTATGACATAATCTAAGAGCTTGCTTCCTCAAATTTTTTAGGTTTCTAAGTTTTTTAAGATTTTTAGTAAAGGATCTATTGGAGTAAGACCCGATAAGGTAAGGACTTGAAGATAAAGAGAATCATGGAAGCAGAGCACGAGTCTCTTCTTGATTTATTCATATTTTCCATTCTTTTTTTATTTTTAGATTCATGTTGATATGCTTGTACATTTAATTTTTTATCATTTAAAACATGAACTAATTTTTTTTCTAGGGATTAAATGAAGCCATCTTATTGTAGTTGGTTTTAATTTCTTATAAGTACTTTTCTCTTTTTATTTTTATGATTATCATGTATTTTATTTTGAGTTTTCTTTCCTATCAATGGACTGGCCTCCATTCAATAGTTTGAGAGGTATTTTCAGAATCAAGAGATAGAGAATAATCATCTTAAACTAAATATCACGAGGAATTGTATGTTAGAGATAAATTTATTAAAATTATGTAGTCTTAAACAAAATAACACCACCATTGCATGGTCCAAGCCCATAATGTGAAAAGTGGAGGATTGATAAGATAGTAAACGAACAACTTAAATTTTTTTGTCAAAAAAATTTTAATGTGAATTCCTTTAAATCATTGTGTAAACGTTAGGCCCCCCCTGGAAGTGACGTGATGTATGGCATGAATATAGTAAAAATGTACAAAAGTCACTACATCGGTGCTCAGGCGTAGCGTTAGATACATGATGCACCAAAAGTATGTTAGATTTATATATATATAAATTGTACTCATTTTTGTGATAATACACTTTAAAGAAATGTATTTTTCATGTTTTGCTGTAGGTGTGATGAATTTAGGTGTTTGGAGCAAAAGAAAGAAAAAAGGAACGAATTTGGAGCAAAAAGAGACAAATTGGCAAAATCAGCCTAGTGGCGCCAGAATGGGTGCTGCCGCGCCCAATTCCAAAGAGTTCAGAAAATATTCAGCAGAGTAGCGCCGACGGCGCCCTATCCAGTGCCATGGTGCCCTAAGTTGGTGGAGGCTAAATTCAATGCATTTGGACAATTTTTGAAGGGTTGATTAAGTAAACTCTTGGGGAATTCATTTCTAAACTATTTGAGATAGATTTGGACACCAATAAAAGGAGAGAAGAGAGGGAGATGAGTCATTTCTGTGTGAGTAAAGTGTGTTAGGTTTGTGGAGAGTGAGTGTGTAAGTGTGTTGAAGTTTGTAGAAGTCTTGTTTTGTGAGAGATTCTTCTCTAAAGAGTGTAGAAGGAGGAAAGTGAGAATTTGCTTCTTCCTTACTATTCTAAAGATGGAATTGAGTGTTGTTGTGAGGAGAGAAAAGGATTCAAAGGAATTTCAAGGGATTTGCTTGGGAAATAAATTGAGATAAGTTGTATTTACTTCTTATAGTTTGTATGACTTTGCTTTTATATATATAATCCAAGTTTTGTCGTATCTTCCTCATAAATTCTGAGTAGATTTCTTTGTCTTTCTCCTTGCAATGAGACATGGTGAAGTGATGATTTAGATTTGATGCGCCATTTAAATGTTAAGAAATTGTGATGATTTTTCACTTTGTGCTTCATTTACTTTTCAATCTGGCCAATTGAATTGTTAAAACTTGTTGTGAAACATTCAATCCGAAAGGACTAAGTGTTCTACAACAAAAGTGGAGCATTCATTCATTGTCCATGAATAAGTTATGTAGTTCATGGAGGTTGAGTGCAAATAAAGAGAAAAATGTTGTTTGATGGGCATCAAATTAGAGATTTTAGGGTGATAGACTGAAATTCCCAAATTGGTCATAGTATTTGGTAACTAAATCTAGCGTTAGCCTTCAAGCAATGGGAAGTATGAGCTCTGAAATGACAGTCAGTATCCTCGCAGCCTAACCATGGATTTAGGTACTAAGCCAGTGATTTGCCGATGTTCTTTACATAACTCTGAAGAGGGGTTACTCTGAAAAGGGTAATGAATAAGAATGCTTCTATTTGACACAATACAAAACTTTATCAGTCTATATCATTCTCTCATCATAGTATCATTGTAAGGGGAAAGATGTTTTTCCATATTTGAATCTTTCAATACAAAACTTTCTCTGTGTTAGTTAATTTTGTCTATAAATTTAGAAATAAACTTTAGTTAGCATAGCTTTTAGTCATCGTTACACTAGAAACTTTAATATTTCTTGAACTTGCATTGTGAATTGAGTATTGTATTTCATTTCTATAATATACTCTGAATAGTTCCAACCTTTCTCGTGGGATCGATAACCAGAACTCCGTTAGAGCGCTGTATTACTTAAAAGATATGTATACTTGTGTATACGAGTGACTGCCTAATTATTTAATTGATCTTACTGTGAAACTGAACTGAAACTACCTTTTGAATATTTACGTTAGCGACAGCGCACCGGTCATGTTTTTGGCAGCATTGCCGGGGAAGGCATAAAAATGATAACTATCAAATTTATAGTGCTTGAAAACCTTTACTTTATTGTTTGCAATTGTGCGTGCTTGCTTACTTTTAAGTGTGTTTAGTGTGATTTTATATGCGTGGTATTGGATCTATATGTTTAGTGCCTTACGATTCAGAATTAGAGCGTTCTATTAAAAAAATTCAAAAACATCAAAAAATATGAAAATCCTCACAAAAAATGAAAATGAACATCTACCAAGACCTTTATGAAATGGCAATGAACATCTACCAAGACCTTTAAGAGATTATGCTAGCCTAACATTAGATGAAATTCACTTAACTATTCAAAATCCTGATGTTGCTTCTAATTTATTTGAGCTTAAACATGTTATTATCCAAATGGTATAAAATAATCATTTTGAAGGAACACCTAATGAATATCATAATTTACATCATGCTAGTTTTCTGGAATTGAGTGCCACATTTAAATATGACGGAGTGTCAAATGATGCTATCAGACTTAGACTTCTTCCTCGTTCTTTAAGGGATAAAACTAAGGCATGGTTAAATTCGTTAGCTTCTGGATCTATCAGAACTTTGGTAGAACTTTCACAAAAATTTTGTCAAAATATTTTCCTCCATAAAAAACTGCTAAGCTTAGAAATGATATTACATCTTATGGTTAGTTTGGAGGGGAATCAATATATTAAGCTTGTGATAGATTTAAAGATCTCCTCAAGAAATGTCCACATCATGCTTTACTAGATTGGTTAATAATTCAAATATTTTATAATGGATTAGTATGATCGCTTAGATCAATTATAGATGCTGCTGCTGGTGGATCATTAATATCAAAACCTTTTGATGAAGCATATTCTTTAATAGAAAAGATGGCTACTAACAATTTTCAATGGCCTCTGAACGGGTAAATCCAAAGAGAGTAGCTAGTATTCATGATTTTGATGTTATAACTATGATAGTCTCTCAAATTGCTACCGTTTCAAAGAAAATAGATAAATACGGAATGAACTATTCTCAAACAGCCCCAGTGTTAGAGGAAAATTCAATAGGTCAGATAATAGAATCTCAAACATCTTATGAGACCTTGAATGCTATAAATAATAGACCCAACAATCCTTATTCAAATTATTATAATCTTGGTTGGAAGAACCACCCGAACTTAAATTGGAGTAATAATAACAATGCTGTTGTTAACCCGCAATGGGGAAACAATTCAGTGAATGCGATAGGAAATTTGAATAACCAAGGAAACACGAACTATAGACCTTCTTATCCTCTAAATTTTAATAGTAACCCATAATTTAAGGAGAAGAAATTGTCTACGGAAGAATTAATTCTAAATATGGGTAATCAATTACAAACTCACGGAGTTGCAATTAAAAACATTGAAAATCAATTATGACATACATTCACTGTGCTTAATAATAAACCTTCAAGAACTCTTCCTAGTAATGTTGAGATCAACGGAAAAGATCAAAATAAAGAACAAATTAATGCTATACAATTAAGAAGTGGAAAAGAATTAGAAACTAGAGTACAAAAAGAAATTGAAACTGAGAAAGAGAAGGTGGAAATTGAAAAATGTAATGATAAAATTTATCCATACTTAGAATATCCACTTGAACCAATGAAAATTACTGTAGAAAAACCACAACCTCCATTTCCTCAAAGATTAAAAAACAAAATAGAGATAACCGATTTACAAAATTTTTAGAAATCCTTAAGAAATTAATAGTAAATATTCCCTTTGTTGAAGCCTTAGGACAAATGTCTGATTATGCGATGTTTATGAAGGATATTCTTAAAAAGAAAAGGAAGTTCATAGATCATGAGACTGTTGCACTTAGCGGAGAGTGTAGTACAATTATTTAGAAAAAAGTTTCCCGAAAAACTTAAAGACCCTGATAGTTTCACTATTCCTTATGCTATAGGTGAGAAATTTTTCGGAATAGCGTTATGTGATTTAGGATCCGGTATTAACCTTATGCCTTTATCAACTTTCAAAAGACTGGGAATAGGAAAAATTTCACCTACTTATGTAACTCTTTAGTTAGCTGATTGTTCTATTACTTATTATAAAGGAGTTGTAGAAGATGTACTCATAAAGGTTGATAAATTTATCTTTCCTATGGATTTTATTGTTTTAGATATCGAGGAAAAATTATTTGAGGAAGACCATTCTTATTGATAAATTTATCTTTCCTATAGATTTGATTGTTCTATAACTGGAAGAGCTATGATTGATGTTTAAAAAGGAGAATTAACTATGAGAGTTAGTAATCAAGAAGTGACATTTAATATTTTGAAATCCATGAAATATCCCTCAATAGAAAAAGATGATGAATGCTTTCGAATGGAAATTTGTGATTATTTGAGAGATGATCATTTTAAAGAAATGTTTGAAGATAAAATAGAATATGAAGATTTGAAATTTGAGGATGATAATGAAATAAAAGATGATTTTGATGAGATGAAGAATGAAGACCTAGATTATGTTCAGGAAAGATTTGAAATGTTGATACAATTGAAAGTGATGATAAAAGTTTAGTTCCATCTATCATAAAACCTCTTGAACTTGAAATGAAAATTCTTCCAAACCATTTGAAATATATGTTTTTAGGAGAATTATCTACCTCACCAGTCATTGTATCTTCAGATTTGAATGAATACTAAGAACAAAAATTATTGGATACATTAAAATATACAAAAAGGCTTTTGGTTGGATATAAGCTGATATTAAAGTAATCAGTCCTTTGATCTGTATGCATAGAATTTTGTTAGATGAAAAACATAAACATAGAGCTGATCCGCAAAGGCGACTAAATCCAATGATGAAAGAAGTAGCTAAGAAGGAAATTTTAAAATGTCTTCATGCTGGAATTATTTATGCTATTTCAGACTGTGCTTGGGTAAGTCCAATTCTTTGTGTCCCTAAGAAAGGAGGAGTGAAAATTGATGTGAATGAACAGAATGAAATTATACCAACAAGACAAGTCAATGGTTGGCGATTTTGTATTGATTATGGAAAATTAAGTACTGCCACTAGGAAAGATAACTTTCATATTCCTTTTCTAGATCCAATGTTGGATTGACTAGCTAGGCACAAGCACTATTACTTCTTGGATGGATATATTGGTAATCATCAAATACCTATTGCTCCTGAGGATCAAGAAGAGACTACATTACTAGCCCATATGGAACTTTAGCTTTTCGAAGAATGCCCTAGATTATGTAATGCACCTGCAACATTTCAAAGATGTATGATGTTCATTTTTAGTAATCTGATTGATAATGGAATAGAAGTATTTATGGATGATTTTTCTATATTTGGAACTTCATTTGACATATGTTTACATAATTTAAAAAATTTTTGGAGCTTTGCGAAAGTATAAATTTAGTTCTAAATTGGGAAAAATGTCAATTTATGGTTGCAGGAGGAATTGTACTTGGGAATAAAATATCTTAACATGGTATGGAAGTAGACCCTGCAAAAAATTCAGATTATTGAGAAATTACCACCTTCTACTACAGTGAGAGGGGAAAGAAGTTTCTTAGGACATGTTGGATTCTACTGGCGTTATATTAAAGATTTTTTGAAAGTCACTAACCTCTATGCCAACTTTTAGAAAAAGTTAAGTAGTCTGATTTTAATGAAGAATGTTTAAATGCCCTTGAACTATTAAAAGAAAAATTAATCACTGCCTCTATAATTGTTCCACCTGATTAGGAGAAACCATTTGAACTTATATGTGATGCCAGTGATTATGTGATTCGAGTTGCTTTAGGGCAAAGGTACGATAAAATGTTTAAGGTTATTTACTATGCTAGTAAAACTCTTAATGAAACTCAAATTAATTATACCACAACGGAAAGATAATTATTAGCTATTGTGCATGCTTTTGAAAAATTTAGATCGTATTTGATAGAAACTAAATGTATAATGCATACAGACCATTCAGCTATAAAAAATTTAATGCAAAAGAAGGATTTCAAACTAAGATTAATCAAATGTGCACTTTCAATACAAGAATTTGACTTTGTGATAGTTAATAGAAAAGGAAATGATAATCAAATAGCTAATCATTTGTCTAGACTGGAACAATATAAACTATCTGAATTTGAGAAGGAAATTACAGAAAATTTCCCTGATGAACAACTTTATAACATTAAGGAAAGAAATTTACCTTGGTTTGCCGATATTGTGAGTGATATTTTGCCACCTGAATTAACAACGCAAAAATAAAAGAAATTTATATATGATGCTAAATTTTACTTTTGGATGAACCATATTTATATAAACAATGTAAGGATATTATTATTAGAAGATGTGTGTCATATGAAGAGATTGAACTAATAATTCAGAGATGTCATGATTCATAATTTGGATGACATTTTGGAACTCATAAAACTACACATAAGATTTTGCAATCTGGGTTTTATTGGTCAACTCTTTTAGGGATGTTTATAGATATATTAATTCATGTGATCGATGTCAGAGAGTAGGTAATATTTCTAAAAGAAATAAAATGCCTCTAAATTTTACATTGGAAGTTGACATCTTTGATTTTTTGGGGATTGAATTTTGTGGGACCATTTAATCCTTCATTTGAAAATTTATATATATTGGTTGTTTTTGACTATGTATCAAAATGGACCGAAGCAATTGCTTTACCTAGATGTAATGCTCGAAGTGTTTCAAAATTCTTAATGAAAAATATTTTTACAAGGTATGGTGTCGAGAGTGATCATTACTGATGGTGGATCTCATTTTAGGAATAATCTGATTCAGAGATTAGTTGGAAAATATAATATTATTCATAGAATCTCTACTGCTTATCATCAATAAACTAGTGGTTTATCAGAAACGTCTAATCGTGAAATTAAACAAATTTTGGAGAAAACTGTAAATCTTCACAACTTAAACTACTTTGCTAGATTAGATACTACATTATGGGCATATAAAACTGCTTACAAGACTTCTATAGGAATGTCTCCTAATAGACTAATATTTGAAAAAACTTTCCACGTACATGTAGAATTGGAATATAAAGCATATTGGGCGATAAAAGAGTTAAATTTCAATTTAAAGAATGCAGGCGAGAAGAGATTGGTGCAATTAAATGAATTAGAAGAAATTAGAAATGAATCTTATGATAATGATAGAATTTATATGGAGAAAATGAAATTACGGCATGACCGGAAGATTATAAGAAAGGAATTTGAACTTGGACAAAAATTTTTGCTATATAATACAAGATTAAAATTATTTCCTGAAAAATTAAAGTCTAGGTGGATATGACCTCCAAATATGTTAAAAGTTTATCCATTTGGAGCTGTTGATATTGAGGATCCTAAAACTAGAAAAATATTTAATGTTGATGGGCATAGATTAAAACCATATTTTGAAGGGTATCAACCAAATTTTGAAGAAGTTTTAATGTTAGGTCATCCTGAATAATTGAATGTTTGTCGGGCTGACGACGTTAAACCAAGCACTTTATGGGAGGCAACCCATATGTATCTTTATTATATTAGTTTATTTGTGTTAATTTTAATAATAATTTTACTTGTAGTTAATCATATTTGAGTCCTACTCACTCATAAATATCATAAAGAATGAAAATTAATGGATCGTATTGAAAATTTTGGAATATTTCGGACCAAATGAAGTTTGGTGCATTTTTTAGCTCTGGAGCCGACGACACCAAAATGAGTGCTGCCGTCCCCCATTTGCAGAGAACATCACGAAAATTAGGGGTTTGGATGCCGACGATGCCCCATCCAGCATCGACGGCATCGATGAACTGGTGACAGTTTTTGGAGTTTTAAATTGAAGTTTTTGGCAGATTTTGGCGAGATTTTCATCCTTTTAACTTCCCAAACTTGATTTTGAACCCCTAAACTCTAGAAAAACAAAAGGATTAATTCCAAATTTGCATCCGATGGATTCCAACTCCGTAGAAACTTTGAGATTTAGAGTTTTCAACCGACGAAAGTTCATCAGTTTCGAGGCGCAACGATTGTTCAACAAAGTAATGATGAAGAGGAGGATTATCAAAGAAAGAGGCTTTATGAACCGAGGTATGATACTCCAAGTACTAGAGTAGATTATTGTGCAGAGGCATCGAAATCGTTATGCTACACTACTACCGCTGTAGTCGTTCTTATTGTGAAATACTTTTATGCAAATCTTCATGGAATCAACTAAAGATTTATCTATGTGTGAGGCAGGTTAGTACCATTCACTCATTTAAGGATTAATGACTTGTTTATAATTGAAAACATGTCTATTTGTCATTATATGGGTTTTGATGTGAACAGAGACAACATGAATGATATTTATCGATATCTGACAGATGAAAGTGAAGATTGGGAGATAAGAGACAATGGATATGTAAGTTTCTCTACTACATTTTTAAATCCTGTGTCGAAGTAATGCCATTTCTTCATATCTGTGAAGTTAATCCCAACTATAAAAATAAGTAAAGTGACAAAGGAAATTGCAATTTTGAATTATTGTATTCAAACGTGAAGGCATATTGATATTGTCACTATAATTGTGAAATCTATATTGGGATTGAATGTTCATGGATCTAAATATGGGATTGGACATCCTTCCACCATATTTCTTCTTTGCAACCAGTCACAAGTGCCATATGAAAGCTGGTAAAAAGTGTTTCTTCCTTGGAAGCCCCTGGACCCAACTAATCTATTTGACTATCAAGCGATTGGAGATGAGAATGATATGAGCATAATTGCAGATCAACTATCCTAGAGTTCACGACCTATTCAACCTTATTTTCCTGAAAGTTCACAGTTGATCTTGAAGAAGATCAAGAAATTGGAGAAAGAGGTAAATAATCTTATGAATGCTATTAACAAATTTTTTAATTTGTTTGATCACTTGGATTGAAGGATGAAAGAATAATTCGATCACACTGGGCGAATTGAAGAAAGTTTGATAAATTTGATGAAGAAGAAAGCTATGATTGCAGAGAATTTAACTGATGAATTCCCATATTGTCCCTTTTATAATTTGTTCGTGCATCGTCAATCCATGGGAGATATCAGAGGAGATGATAGTAGTGAGACCGATGATGAGTAGTGACTCTACCCTATATTTAGCACTTGTTATTTTCATTTTACTATGCTTTGGTGTGCTTAGTAGTTGGTTTAATTTACTATGAAATTTGTGTTTGAACCTATTATGCTTGGAATTTATGTTTATGTATAGTTTTCAGCGTTAGAGTATTGTAGTGTGTTTACGGCGCTGAATTTCTATGTTTTATGGCTTGATGAACTCATATAGTGAGTGCTTAAATGTGTATGTTTGTAATATGGATTTTATATATTAAAGTGATGTTTTGTGTTGTTTATGTGAAATTGATGTTAGTTAATTCCTTAAATGATGAAATAGATGCTTAAAAAGGCTAATTATATGATGGCGTAACTTAGAAACAATTGAAATCGCAAAAAAATTACAGACCCAAAATTTGAACTGGCGCCAGAATGGGTGCCAACGGCGTCCAAATATAGAGACTTTAGGAATTTAATTTAAATAAAGTGTTGAAAGTGCCCTATCCAGCGCCGATGGCGTCCAAATCTGTTTTAGTTGAATTTAAACACTTTTGGAGCCAAATTTCAACGGGGGGAAGAAAGGAAGAGAAGAGTTTAGAGTTTAGGGAGAGTTTCTTTCCATTTAGTGTAAGAAGTTAGGATTTGTTTTTTCTCTTTTAAGGAGTGTGAGAGAAGAAGGAAAGTGAGAGATTTCTTCTTCCTTACTCATCTAAAGAGAGAATTGTGTGTTGTTGTGAAGAAAGAAGATGAGTCAAAAGAATTCCTTGAGATTCGCATGGGGAATAATTTGAGATAAGTTGTCTTTACTTTTCTATGTTTGTATGATGTTGTTTTTATATATAAAATCCATGTTTTGTCATCTTTTTCTCATGAGTCTTGAGTATATTTCTTTGTCTTTCTCCTTTTCATGTGTTGTGTTGATGTTGTGAAAGGGAAATGATATGCCGATTTATTATAACCTTTTCACTTAGAATTTCATTTACTTTTTAATATGGCTAATTTAATTGTTAAAACTTATTGGGAAACATATGTTCAAAAAGGAATATGAGCTCCACAACAAAAGTGAAGGTCACATTCAATGTCCATGAATGAGAGATGTAGTTCATGGGGATTCAGTGCAAATAAATAGGGAAATATACTTTGATGGGCGTAGAATTGGAGATTTCAGAGTGACGGCTGAAATCCTCAATTTGGTCATAATGTTTAGAAACTGAAGCGAGATTTAGCCTTCAGGTGAAGGGAAGTGGGAGTTCTGGAGTGAGAGCCAGTATCTTCCCAGCCTAACCACGGATTTGGGGACTAAACTTAGGATTAACCAATGTTCTTTATACGCTGAAATATGGGTAAAGAATAGGAATGCTTCTATTTGGCACAATACATTTGAATCACTGATCTATGTCACAATAATCATCACATTATGAATGGAAACGAAGAAGAATCTTTCTTGCAACTGTACTTTGTTATAAATTTAGTCTTGTGTTAGTTTAACTTGCTAGAGTTTAGAACGTGCTTTGGTAGAAATAGTAACTGAATCTGTTTGTCTTTCCTTTAAGAATTGAACCACTTGCAATTGTGCTGTAATTTGATTAGTGATTTTTGTGCTACGCTGTAAAATTAAAACCTCCCTGTGGGATCGATAACCAGGACTCCACTAGAGCCATGTATTACTTGAGTGATACGTATACTTGTATTAATTGTGTGACTCATTATTATCTAAATCAATATATAAATCTAAATCTGAGTTCACTAATTTTTGCAAATTAAAAAGTCGCACCAAGTTTTTGGCACCGTTGCCGGGGAGGCAAGGTAAAAAAAAGTAACTGTTAAAATTTAACTTTTGTTGTATTTGAAATCTTATATTTTAATTGCAAGTCATAGTTGTGTGTGCCTGTTTATTGTGTTTGCATCTGTAGTATCGAATCTATAGGTTTAGTACCTTACAATTCTGAATTAGAGCGTACTATTAGAAAAATTCAAAAACAACAAAAATAATCTGCAAATCCTCACAAAATGGTGAACAATTTAAACAATAAAAACGAAAATATACCAAGACCTTTAAGAGATTATGCTAATCCAACTGCATATGAAATTCACTTAACTATTCAAAATCCTGATGTTGCTGCTAATTCATTTCAGCTTAAACCTGCTATTATCCAAATGGTACAGAATAATCAATTTAGAGGAACACCTAATGAAGATCCTAACTTACATCTCACTAGTTTTCTAGAACTATGTGCTACTTTAAAGTATGATGGAGTGTCGAAAAATGCTGTTAGGGTTAGACTTTTTTCTTTTTTATTAAGGGATAAGGCTAAGGCGTGGTTAAATTTGTTAGCACCTGGATCTCTTAGAACTTGGGAAGAGCTTTCACTAAAGTTTCTGTTGAAATATTTTCCTCCTTCCAAAACTGCTAATTTGAGGAATATTATCACATCTTTTAGTCAGTTTGATGGAGAATCCATATATGAAGCTTGGGAAAGACTTAAAGATCTTCTGAGGAAGTATCCACACCATGCTTTACCAGACCGGTTAATAATTCAAACCTTTTATAATGGATTAGTGGGATCTTTGATATCGATTATAAATGCTGCTGCTGGTGGAACATTAATCTCAAAACCTTTTTATGAGGCATATTCGTTAATTAAAGAGATGACTACTAATAATTTTTAATGGCCCTCTGAGCGGGTATATCTTAAGAGAGTAGCTAGTATTCATGATTCTGATGCGATAACTATGACAGTCTCTTAAATTGCTGCACTTTCTAAGAAAATAGATCAATATGGAATGAATTATTCTCCAAAACCCCCAATATTAGAAGAAAATTTATCAAGACAGATGATAGACTCTCAAATGTCTTATGAAACCTTGAATGTTATACATAATAAATTCAATAATCCTTATTCGAATTATTATAATCTAGTTGGAGGAATCATCCGAACTTCAACTAGAATAACACCAATGTTGTTGTTAATCCGAATGGGCAAACAATTTTATGTGTCCAATTGGAAATCCGAACAACCAAGGAAATACCAATTTTAGACCTTCTTATCCTTCTGGTTTTAATAGTAATCAACAATTTAAGGAAAAGATGTTGTCTATTAAAGAAATGATTCTGAATATAGGTAATCAAATTCAAGCTCAAAACGTTGCAATGAAGAACATTGAAAATCAATTGAGACATATCTTTACTGTGTTTAATAATAGACCTTATGGGAATCTTCATAGTAATGTTGAGATCAACCTGAAAGAACAAAACAAAGAGAAAATTAAGGCTATTCAATTAAGGAGTGGAAAGGAATTGGAACCAAGAGTTTAAAGAAAAGTCGAAGTTGAAAGAGAGGAAGTGAACATTAAGAAAGGTTCTAATAAGATATATCCAGACGAATATTCACTAAAACCGATGAAGATAACTGTTGAAAAACCACCTCCTTTTCCTTAAAGACTAAAGAAACATAACAGGGATAACAAATTTGCAAAATTTTTGGAAGTTCTTAAGAAATTAACGATTAATATTCCCTTTGCTGAAGCATTAGAGCAGATGTCTGATTATGCAAGTTTATGAAAGATATACTTAAAAAGAAAACAAAGTTTAAAGACCACGAGACTATTGCACTTAGCGATGAGTGTAGTGCAATTATTTAGAAAAAACTTCCTGAAAAACTTAAAGACCTGGGTAGTTTCACTATCCCGTGCGCTATAGGTGAAAATTTTTTAGAAGAGCTTTATGTGATATTGGAGCTAGTATTAATCTTATGCCTTTATCAACTTTCAAAAAGTTGGGAATATGAGAAATTTCACCTACATCTGTGACTCTTCAACTGACTGATCATTCTATCAATTATCCTAAAGGAGTTGTGGAAGATATATTAGTAAAGGTGGATGAATTTATCTTTCCTGTGGACTTTATTGTATTAAATATGGAGGAAGATAAAGAAATTCCAATTATTTTGGGAAGACCATTCCTTGCTATTGGGAGAGTTATGATCGATGTCCAAAAAGGAGAATTAACTATAAGAGTTAATGACCAAGAGGTAACTTTCAACATTCTGAAATCTATGAAGTACCCTTCAACTGAAAAAGATGATGAGTGCTATCGAATGGAAGTCTGCGATTATTTGAGAGAATATCATTTTAAAGAAGTATTTAAAAAAATCAAGAATGTGAGGATGAATATGAAAGTGAAAATGAATTGGATGATATGAAGAATGAAAAGTTAGAATTTGTTCAAGAAAATTTTGAAATATTGGATACTATGGAAGATAGAGATAAAAGTTTAATTTCATCTATCATTAAACCCCCTGAACTTAAGCTGAAAATTCTTCCTAATCATTTAAAGTGCATGTTTTTAGGAGAATCATCGACCTTACGAGCCATTGTATCTTCGGATTTAAATGAATATCAAGAACAAAAATTATTGGAACTTTAAAAAGATACAAAAAGGCTTTTGATTGGTCCATAACAGATATTAAAGGAATTAGTCCTTCGATCTATATGCACAGAATATTGTTGAATGTACAACACAAACAAGAGTTGATCCACAAAGGAGACTGAACCCAATAATGATAGAAGTAGTTAAAAAAGAGATTTTAAAATGGTTAGATGTTGGAATTATATATCATACTTCTGATAGTGTTTGGGTGAGCCCGATTCATTGTGTTCCTAAGAAGGGTGAAGTGACTGTTGACGTAAATGATCGAAATGAAATTATACCAACAAGACAAGTCACTGGTTGGAGAATATGTTTTGATTATAGAAAATTAAACTCCGCCACCAGAAAAGATCACTTTCCTTTACCATTTTTAGATCAAATGCTAGACAAACTTGCTGGACACAAGTACTATTGCCTTCTAGATGGATATATCAGTTATCACCAAATACCTATTGTTTGTGAGGATCAAGAGAAGACTGCAATTACTAGCTCTTATGGAACTTTTGCTTTCAGAAGAATGCCCTTTGGATTATGTAATGCACCTGCAACATTTCAAAGATGTATGACATCCATATTTAGCAAATTAATTGATGATGAAATAGAAGTGTTTATGGATGATTTCTCAGTATTTGGAGATTCATTTGATGCATGCCTATGCAACTTAGAAAGAGTTTTAGAGGTATGATAAAGAACAAATTTAGTCCTAAATTGGGAAAAGTGTAAATTTATGGTTGCAGGAGGAATTGTGCTTAGGCATAAAATATCTGAATATGACATGAAAGTAGATCCTGCGAAAGTTCAAGTTATAGAAAAATTACCACCTCCAACAACTGTGGGAGGGGTAAGAAGCTTTCTGGAACATGTAGGATTCTACAAATGATATATTAAATATTTTTCAAAAATTTCTAAGCCTCTAGGACAACTTTTGGAAAAAGATAGAAAGTTTGATTTTAACAATGAATGTTTAAAAGCTTTCGATTTATTGAAGGAAAAACTAATTGCTGCCCCTATAATAGTTTCACCTAATTGGGAGAAACCATTTGAACTTATGTGCGATGCTAGTGATTACGCTATTGGAGTCGCTTTAGGGCAAAGACATGATAAAATGTTTAAAGTTATATACTTTGCTAGTAGGACTCTTAGTGATGCTCAAATTAATTACACGACTATTGAAAGAGAGTTATTAGCGATTGTATATGCTGTTGAAAAATTTTTATCTTACTTAATCAGAGCTAAATGTGTAGTGCATACTGATCATTCTGCTATTAAATATTTAATGCAAAAGAAGGATGCAAAACCAAGACTGACTCGATAGATGCTTTTAATGCAAGAATTTGATTTTGAGATTGTTAATAGAAAAGGGGTCGATAATCAAATAGCTGATCAGTTATCTAGACTTGAACAACCTAATTTGGATGATTTTGAAAAGGAAATTATTGAAACTTTTCCTTATGAGCAATTATATAATATTATTGAAGAAAATTTATCGTGGTATGCCGATATTGTGAACTACATCGTTAGTCATATTTTACCACCTGATTTAACAATGCAACAACAGAAAAAATTTAAGCATGATGCTAAATTTTATTTCTGGGACGGTCCTTATCTGTACAAGCAATGTAAAGATCTTATTATTAGGAGATGTGTGTCGTATGAAGAAACTGAAAAAAATTATTCGAGAATGTCATTATTCTGAATTTGGAGGAAATTTCGGAATTGATAGAACTGCACATAAGGTTTTGGAATATGGATTTTATTGGTCTGCACTTTTCAGAGATGTTTATAAATTTATCAAAACCTGTGGTCGATGTTAGAGAATAGTCAATATATCTAAAAGAAATGAAATGCTTCTTAATTTTACTTTGGAAGTTAAAATTTTTTATGCATGGGGATTAGATTTTATGGGACCATTTATGCCTCCATTTGGAAATATATATATACTGATTGTTGTTTATTATGTATCAAAATGGATTGAGGCAATAGCTTTACCTAGGTGTGATGCTAAAAGTGTTTCAAGGTTTTTAATAAAAAATATTTTCACAAGGTATGGAATGCCTAGAGTAATCATCACTGATTCAGGATCCTATTTTAAGAATAATCTGATTCGGAGATTGGTGGAATAATATAACATTATGCATAGAATCTCTACAGCTTACCATCCGCAAACTAATGGTTTAACAGAGGTATCTAATCGTGAAATTTAAAAAATTGTGGAGAAAGTCATTAATCCTGAGAATTGAATTAGTTTGCTAGATTAAATATTGCTTTATGGGCATACAAAACTTGTTATAAAACTCTTATATGAATGTCCCCTTACAGATTAATCTTTGGAAAAACTTGTCACTTGCCAGTTGAATTAGAATATAAAGCATACTGGGCAATAAAGAAATTGAACTTTAATTTGAAAGATGCTGGAAAGAAGAGACTGTTGCAATTGAATGAATTGGAAGAAATAAAAAAATGAATCATATTATAATGATATAATATATAAGGAAAGAAGAAAAATATGGCATGATCGGAAGATTGTTAAAAAGTAATTTGAACCATGACAAAAAGTTTTACTATACAATACAAGATTGAAATTATTTCTCGAGAGACTGAAATCTAGATGGACAGGACCTTTCATTGTCATAAAAGTATATCAGTTTGGAGCTGTGATTATCAAAGACCCTAAATCTGAAAGAATATTCAAAGTGAATGGCCAAAGATTAAAACCATATTTTGAAGGCAATAGACCTAATTTTAAAGAGGTTTTAATGTTGGATCAACTTGAATAACAGAAAGTTATGTCGGGCTGACGACGTTAAACCAAGCGCTTTGTGGGAGGCAACTCACAGTTATTGAGTGTGTGCTTTGTTTTATATGTTATTTGTGTTTGTTTGTTGCTTAATTAAGCCTTATTCTTCCTTAATTATCATTAATAACATTTAAGAAATGAATCAAATCGAAATTTGGAAAAAATTTGAACGAAGTGAAGTTTGGCAAAATTTAAACTAGCGTCGGACAGCGACGTTGTCCAGAAAATCATTTCTCATCTTTAAACCCTCAATTAGAACTCCCAAAAACCACCCCTAGACATAGGAACTGCCAAAGGAACGAAGAGGAAGACCTAAATTCTTGTCCAAATGGATTTCGACTCGATGGAAACTCAAAGATTTCAAGTGTTCAACCGTAGAAAGTTTGTAAGTTTCGAGGCGCAACGAGTTTTCAACCAAAATATCTAGAAAATGAGATTGATTAAGGAATGAGGCTTTGTGAATCGAGGTGTGAATTCTCCTATGATTAAAATTGATGAAATTATTGTTCAGAGACGTTGGGAGGTATTGTGTTATATTACTACCGCTGTAGTTGTTCTGGTTGTGAAGGAGTTTTATGCAAATCTTCATGGAATCAAACAAGGATCAGTTTATGTGCGAGGTAGGTTTGTCGCATTTACTCCTGCAAAGATTAATGATTTATACATGATTGAGAATGTGTCAATATGCCACTATTCAAATTTTTCCCCGACGAAGGACAATATGAATGATATATACAGATATCTGACGGATGAAAGTGATGAATGAGAGATAAGAGATAACAAATATGTAAGTTTCTTGGCCACTCTATTAAATCCTACGTCGAAACACTTACATTACTTCATATGTGCAAAATTGCTCCCAACAATGAAAATTAGTAAGGTAACTAAGGAGTGTCATTTTGAATTATTGTATTCAAATAAGGATGCCTATTGATGTTGGTTCGATAATTGTTAAGTCTGTTTTAGGATTGATCATTCATGGATCAAAGTATGGGCTTGGAAATCCTTCCACCATATTTCTCCTTTGCAGTCAATCACAAGTGTCATATGAGAACTAGGAAAGAGTACTTCTACATTTGAATCCTATAGACCTAACAGATACATATAATAACCAGGAAGTTGGTGATATGAATGACATGAGTATCATTGAAGATCAACCATCTCAAAGGTCAGCACATATTCTTCCTTATTTTCCTGAAAGTTCACAGATCATCTTGAAGAAATCAAGAAATTGGAGAAGGAAGTACAACATCTGATAAACACAATCAACAATCTTTCTGATTTCTTTGATCATCTGGTTTGAAGAATGAATGAACACTTTGATCATTCTGGATATCTTGAAGGAAGTTTGACGCGATTGATGAGAAGAAAAGGCTGGATTGAAGAGGATTCTACTGAAGAATTTATTTTTTGTCCATTCTACAATCTATTTGTTCATGCTCAATCAATGGGAGATCTTAGAATTGATGATAATTCTGAGGAAGAATGAAAACTTGATTATTGTATCTCTATGTTTGTGTATTGGATTGCTTTACTTTGCTTTACTTTATTTGGCTTGAATGTTATATTGGGACATGCTTGCTTTTTTAGTTTTCAGTGTTATTGTGTTGTGGTTGTGTGCGACGCTGAATTTAAGATTATATGGCTTGAAAATGTGTAATGTATAGTGTTGTGTGCATATGTATGACTTGTGGATTTTATATATGAAAGTAATGTTATGTGTTGTCTGTGTTAAAAAATACCATTTGCCAAGGCTTTAGAGTATTATTCAATGCTTAATTAGACTAATTAGACCTCAGAGTGGGCTTGAAAAGATCGAAATTGCAAAAGAAAATCAGAAGCCCAGTTTTTGAACTGGCACCGAACGACACTGTCACCAGTGCCGGACAACACCAAAAGTCAGGGAGTTTTGCCATTTTTGTAGAATAATGCGCTGAACGGCACTGCTGCTAGTGCCAGACAACGCTCGAATGCGAATAATGCTCGAAACTTCAAATTTTTTGCGATTTAACTCTGGGACCTGCCATTTTTGCCCAAACCATTGCCTTCAACCTCCATCCATGGTCTATTTTCTCACCTAGGGCTCACTAGAATTTGAATTTGAAGCATTTTCGTGGCCGGAAAAGTTCGAATTTCATCTTCTCTTGGTAAGAGTTACACTTAACTTAAAATTCTTCGATTTTTGACCGTGAAAATCTCCTGCATTAGGAAGATTTGAAATTTTGAAGTTTTTTGAGAAACTTTGGAGTTTTTTTTTATGGATTTTGAGTTCTTATCTTTTCATATTTATCTTGGAGTCGATTGCTTTGCAATTTTAAAATAGATTTGGAAAACTTTGGTATTTTTAGATCAATGGCTCCAAGATTGGCTAAGGGGAAGAGGAAATTTGAATATGATGAAAGTAAATTTGTGAGTTTCAAAGCCTATTCACATTTTAGTATGTTTCTTAGCAATAAGAAATGTATTCAAGAAAGAGCGTTTGAAAATCCTGGAGGAATGCTTGAAGAACTGATTGCTAATCGTCAATGGGAGATTTTCTCTTATTTCACTGCTGATGCGATGCTGTGTACAGTTAGAGAATTTTATGCTAATCTGTATTATTCTGAGAGTGAATACATTCTAGTTAGAGGCCAAATGGTTGAATTCACTCCTGCCAGCATAAATGCATTTTATCAGTTAAGAGCACCTTTTTCTTGTGAATACGAAAATTTTCCTATTACAAATGAAGCATTGGATATGATTGTGAAATTTTTGACTGATGGAAAAGGGGAATAAAAGATTAAGCAGAGACTAAAAGTTAACTTCCCCTTTCTACTTTGAATCCTGTGTCAAAAGCCTGACATTATTTCATTTCTGCAAGACTGTTGCCTACCAACCATCACATTGATGTTATAATTGATAGAGTTGTTCTGAATTATTGTATTCAGATCATGAAGAATATAAATATTGGTGTTATTATTCATAAAAGTATTTTGACAAACTCAAAAGGAGAAACTACAGGAGGACTAGGACACCCCGGTCTATTCATGCCTTATGCATTCAGTCAGGAGTAGTAATTGAAGATATTGATGAGGTAGTCCATCCCCTGAAGCCTATTACTAAACTAAATCTGAAAACTTATGAAGCCCATGTAGGATGGAAATGGAGTAAGAAATCTGATGAGCCTTCTTCTAGTCAAGATAGAGCATCTACATCTAGGGAGCCTATTCTGCATGATGTTATGGATCGGTTGGAAAGGTTAAACACTAGAGTAGATGGACTAGAAGTAAGAAACAAGATTAATGATGATTATCAAGTGCAGTGGAGAGAATATGAGATAGCTTATCATGACACATGAATGAGTTTATTTAGAGGAGACACTAATGTTGTATTTTCTACTTACCCTGAGTATACTCCATACTAGCCTAAAGAACCTGATGATAATGGAGCTCATGCAGAAGGAGAAGACTAGTAGTTTGTGTATTTTTATTTTTCATTGAACTTAGTGATGTAATTGTGTTTTGTTTTTGTGGCGTACCTGAGACTCCTTATGATATGTATTTGAGATGTTATATGTGTATTTGGATGTACTTGTGGTAGACTTTATTGTTGATTTTTGATGTATGTGATGTGATAGTAGAGTTTTTATGTGTTTGGATTGCTATTTTAATTTTTAATAGTAACAGTTGGATGTTAATGTTATGTGCATTATTTAATGTGTTTAAACTTCTTCTTTCCAAACTTCTAACCCATATTTGTGTATAGAAATGCTTCTTAATTATTTCAAGCATATTGTTCTACTTTATGAAGAAAAATCTGCTTTAACTCAAAGGTATGAAAAGACCAGCATATTGAGGTATGAGTTATATATTTAGATCTTTTCTTTCTCCCATGTTTATTATATTAAAAAATCTAAGTTTAGGGGAAGGGAAAGAATTAACTGTTAATTGTTCTCATTTAAAATTATTTTAAAAAATTAGTAACATGATTTCTTATAATATAACTAAATTTCAAATAACTGTATTTTGATTTTATTTAAGTATTTTATAAAATTGAATGAAAGTATTTGGTAATGAAAAGTAATTTTGTAATGTAAGATATTTGGTATAAGAGGATATGACTATAGTCAAATATTTAAAGTAAGAAAAATTATATGTTTGAAATATTAAGAATCTTAAAATTTTATGTGATAGGAAAGGATTGAGACTCTATGGTGAATCATTAATAAGCTAGAGAAATGCCTATAAGGTAAATGAATGTTGTTACTTTCAAATTTAGGGTGAGAAGGGTGAAGTTCAAAATCATTCAAGGCTATCCAGATACAGTAATCCTCACTGAAAAGAAAAGAAAAGCAAAAATCAAAAGAAAACAAAAGAAAAAAAAAGGAGAAGTGAGGAGAAGCTTGAGGAGATGCTTAATAAAAAATTAGCTTCACTTGGACTTACCTAAAGGGAAAAACTTAATTACTTTCCTGAACTTATATGTGTGGATTAGCATCCTTACTAGTAGTGTTCTCATAAACTTATTTTCATGTAATCCTTTTAAGTGCCTTAATAGGACAATCTAGAGTTATTTTTGAAATGAATAGAAGGCTAGAACTCTTAAACTTGATTACTAGATATTCTTACACTTGCAGAATTTACTTGAATTATTCAAAGATCTTTCTGAAAATTTTACTATTGTACTTATCTAAATCAAAATTATGGTATTCTAGAAAGAATGTTCATTGCAGTGGATCATAATTTTATGTATTAACTAAAATTACTTGAGGACAAGTAATAGTTAAGTTTGAGGTATCTTGATCCACTGAAAATTTGATAGCTTTTTACTATTCATTTCATACCTGTTTTTGATGATATCGCACTTAAAAAAAGATATTTTCATGATTTCATACAGGTACAATGGTTTTATGCCTTTGGAGCAAAATGAAGAGAAAAGGAACAAATTTAGAGTGAAAAAGGATAAAAGTACATTTTATTGAACTAGCGCCGAACGACACCGTCACAAGTGCCGGACAATGTCAGTTTCCAGAGAGTTACGAAGTTTTAGCAGAATAATGCGCCGAACGACACTCCTACCAGCGTCAGAAATGCCCTATCCCGAATTCAAACTACATTCAATGTATGTGGCTGGATTTTGAAAGGTTACTTGAGGAAACTCTTGGGAATTCAGTTTTGGCCGAATTTAAACACTTTTGGAGCCAAATTTCAAAGGGAGAAGAAAGGAAGAGAAGATTTTAGAGTTTAGGGAGAGTTTCTTTCCGTTTAGTGTAGAAAGTTAGGTTTTGTGTTTTCTCTTCTAAGGAGTGTGAGAGAAGAGGGAAAGTGAGAGATTTCTTCTTCCTTACTCATCTAAAGAGAGAATTGTGTGTTATTAAGAAGAAAGACGAGTCAAAGGAATTCCTGAGATTCGCTTGGGGAATAGTTTGAGATAAGTTGTCTTTACTTTACTATGGTTGTATGACGTTGTTTTTATATATAAAATCTATGTTTTGTCATCTTTTCCTCATGAGTCTTAAATAGATTTCTTTGTCTTTCTCCTTTTCATGTGATGTGTTGATGTTGTGAAATAAAAATGATGTGTCGATTTATTATCACTTAGAACTTCATTTACTTTTTGATCTGACCAATTGAATTGTTAAAACTTGTTAGGAAACATATGTTTCGAAAGGATTATGAAAGTGAAGGTCACATTCAATGTCCATGAATGAGAGATGTAGTTCATAGGGTTTGAGTGCAAATAAATAGGGAAATATACTTTGATGGGCATAGAATTGGAGATTTCAGAGTAACAGGCTCAAATCCTTAATTTGGTCATAATGTTTAGAAATTGGAGCGAGAGTTAGCCTTCGATTGAAGGGAAGTGGGAGCTCTGAAGTGAGAGCCTGTATCCTCCTAGTCTAACCACATATTTGGGGATTAAACTTAGGATTAGCCAATGTTCTTTATACGCTTGAAATATGGGTAAAGAATAGGAATGCTCCTATTTGGCACAATACATTTGAATTACTGATCTATGTCACAATAATCATCACATTATGAATGGAAAGGAGGAAGACTCTTTCTTGAAACTGTACTTTATTATAAATTTAGTCTTGTGTTAGTTTAACTTGCTAGAGTTTAGAACGTGCTTTGGTAGAAATAGTAATTGAATCTGTTTGTCTTTACTTTAAGAATTAAACCACTTGCAATTGTGCTGTAATTTGATTAGTGATTTCTGTGTTACGCCATAAAATTAAAACCTCCCCGTGGGATTGATAACCAGGACTCCACTGGAGCCCTATATTACTTGAGCGATCTGTATACTTGCGTTAATTATGTGACTCATTATTATCTAAATCAATATATAAATCTAAATTTGAGTTCATTAATTTTTGCAAATTTAAAAAGTCGCACCACAGGTATGATGATTTTATGTGTGTGGAGCAAAATGAAGCGAAAAGGAATGAATTTGGAGCAAAACAAGACAAAATGACAAAATAATCATAATATTGTCGAAGAAGCTAGAATGGCCGTCACTGGTGCCCAATTCCAGAGAGTTCAGAAAATATTCAGCAGAGCAGCGCTGACGACACCCTATCTAGAGCCGACGATGTCCTAAGTCAGTGGAGGCCAAATTCAATGCATTTGGATTATTTTTGAAGGGTTGCTTAAGAAAACTCTTGGGGAATTAGTTTCTAAACTATTTGAGACTGATTGGATGCCAAGAAAAGGAGAGAAGAGAGGGAGAGGAGTCATTTTAGTGTGAGTAAAGTGTGTTAGGGTTTGTGGAGAGTGAGTGTGTAAGTGTGTAAAGTGTGTGGAAGTCTTATTTTGTGAGGGATTCTTCTCTAAAGAGTGTATGTGAAGGAGTAAATTGAGATTTTATTTCTTCCTTATTATTCTAAAGAAAGAATTGAGTGTTGTTGTGAAGAGAGAAAAAGATTCAAAGGAACTTCAAGTGATTCGCTTGGGGATGAAATTAGGATAAGATATATTTACTTCTTGTAGTTTGTATGACTTTGCTTTTATGTATAAATTCCATATTTTGTCGTATCATTCTCATGAATTTTGAGTAGATTTCTTTGTCTTTCTCCTTGCAATGAGATGTGGTGAATTGATGATGTAGATTTTATGTTGCATTTAAATGTTAAGAAATTGTGATAGTTTTTCACTTTGTACTTCATTTACTTTTAGATCTGGCTAATTGAATTATTAAAATTTGTTGCGAAACATTCAATATGAGAGGATTAAGTGTTTTAAAACAAAAATGGAGAATTCATTCAATGTCCATGAATGAGTTATTTAATTCATGGGGCTTAAGTGAAAATAAATAGGGAAATTTGTTTCATGGGCGTCGAATTAGAGATTTTATGTTGACAGACTGAAATCCCCAATTTGATCTTAGTGTTTGGTAACTAAAACTAGGGTTAGCCTTCAGGCGAAGGGAAGTGGGAGCTCTAAAGTGACAGCCAGTATCGTCTCAGCCTAACTATGGATTTAGGGACTAAGCCTAGGATTTGCCAATGTTTTTACATAACTCTTAAGAGGGGGTATTCTGAAGAGGGTAAATAATAGGAATGCTCCTATTTGACACAATACAATGCTTTATCAATCTATATCATTCACTCATCATAGTGTCATTATAAGTGGAAAGATGCTTTTCCATATTTGAACCTTTCAATACAAAACTTCATCTGTGTTAGTTATTTATGTCTAGAAATTCAGAATGAAAGTTTAGTTAACTTAACATTTAATCATTGTTACACTAGCATGTTTAATATTTCCTAAACTTGCATTGTGAATTGAGTATTGGATTTCATTTCTATATTATACTTTGAATAGTTCCAACCTTCCTCGTGGCATTGATAGCCATGACTCCACTAGATCCCTGTATTACTTGAATGATACGTATATTTGCGTATATGATTTGCTGCCTAATTATTAAATTGATCTTAATGTGAAACTGAATTGAAACTACCTTTTGAATATTTATGTTAGCGGCAACGCACCGGTCAATACGCAAGGGCTCCACATTATGAATGGGTGTATGCAAAGAAGTTAGTCCATAAAACTGATATTAGGATGAAATATTGGAATATAAGTACTCTCATTGATCAAGTAATGAAATTAGTAGATAGTATGGTTCATTGGAATATAAATATTTTATGCATTCAATTTACTAAATGAGTTAGAGAAAAGGCTAAAGAGATTGATAACTTAGATTTTAAACTTTGGTATTCAAGCCTCTCGGCATATTTTTAGGTTGAGTGTTGTATTTTGAAAAGGAGGTCGCCTACAGAAGTTGTCGGCAAATTTTCATATTTTAAATTTAATTTAAATATATATATAATTTGGAAAGTAGCATTTGATTTTGAAAATAATTTTTAAATTTGAAGATTTTAAGATATGAAATCAAACCGATATTACATCCCAAATAATTTATATAAACGAGCACCATACCACAAACTGTGTATTTATCCCGAAGAATAGACACACTGCTTGATGATGGGGCTCGATTAAATAAACTAGAAGATTTGTGACATCCGTTTGGTCTGCGAACCAATTTTATAAGCCGACAAGTTCCCCTGCTTAATATAAAGGAATTAAGCGGGGTTTATATTACACAGGTTCTTAAAGTTCCCTATAAGGGCGAAGCCCCTATAGTTAATTACATCTTAAAAGACGAGAATCATTTAAGAAAACTCTCGATAATGATTAGTGGTTTTGCTCTCAAGAATTTCAAAGTTTAAGGTTTTCAAAGGATTGAATTTTGGAATTTCAATAGGGAATGGATCAAATTTGGAACAGTTAATTTCAGGAGTCCAAAGGAAGAAAAGTAGGAGAAGCTGAGGATCCAAGAAGAATCTTGGCAACTTCCCAAACTATCCTATGGTTTGGTTTCAATTTGAGAGTTTATTTAATGTTGCAATCCAACAATTTTTAATTAATTAGGACTTATATTTGTATGACATGATCATACAAATAACCTGGAAGATATGAGGGTTTATGTTGTACCGAACGACTACCTCGGAGTCCTAAGACCGGTTAGGGCCTAATTTACATGACATGATCATGCAAATGCCTAACGAAGAGTTGAGGATTTATGTTGCACTAGGCAAACTACCTCGAAGTCCTATGGCTTGGTTATTTAATTCTAAGAAAGTTTTGCTGAAGTAGATCCGAGTTTTGTTGATGACGATGGCCAAGTCGCCCACCATACTCACGAGCTCCTTGTTGTTGTAGAGGTTTAGTTTTAGAAGTCATAAATCAGGAGATGAGAGAAGTGTTTTGGTTTAGAGAAAATCTTAAAATCCAAGTGTTTTTAATATTTTAATTAAAATAAATCTTAAAGTTGTTTAAATAGAACCGATTAAGATCCCACGGTTCCGTCATCCCGACATCGTTATTTTCATCAAATTCACTTAGTCCAGATGAATTTGCTAAAATCAATTGAATGAGTTCCACACTTTCATTTAGACCGTGGGAAATCCCGTTAGCAACACGTGAGTTACATCATCCGAGGTATTCCCGATCATTCAACGAGACGTTTTAATTTAATTGCAATTGTAGTTTTGTTGTTCTGTTTATGATTAAATTTTGAGTTGTTTTATATTTTGGAATGTTGTGGCGGTGAATTTTATCTTGCAATGACTTTTAATTTTGTTTTGGTTTCAGTTCAGGGACTATCCTAAAGGATTTGGTTTTCATGCAACAGTCTTATTTATCATGCAAGAAAAAGTAAAGCGCAATGCATGTAAGTAAATTGCGATAAAATAAATTGCAATAAAATAAAAGCGTACATGGAGGGTCTTCCCGTCATTCCAAGCTACACTTAAAACACATGTTAGAGCATTTAAACATATTTTGCAAGAAATACCTAGGTAAAGCTAAGGGAAAGGGTTTTGGTTGTCTACCAAATTCCTAATCTTATAACTAGTCATCTTCTATGACGTCTAAGTTCTTGGTTTGGTTTAAGAATGATTTTCTTCATCAAAGAACAATTAGATTCAATTGTTCTTCTAAAACATCGCGTCATATTGAGGAAGTGTTTAGGACGAGTCTTAAACATCTTTTCAATACTTCTGGGATTATTTTGAGTCCAAGTAAATTTAGTTACACAGGTGAATTAATCATCCAGGAGTTTCGTTAAACTTTGTCTCTTGCTCAGTGAACTTGGGTATTTGATTACCTGATGAATGAAGTGACATCTCACTTAATACTCTATTTAAAAGTTATAATAATTAAAGCCTTTAAGGGCAAGTTGGTTTATTGAGAATTTTAATCATCCTTAATTAAAAGTTTGAGTTAATGATTTAAAGTGATTTAATTTAATTATGAGGTTTTAATTAATGATTTTAAGTTTGGAATAGTGTTCAAATTATTTTAGATTTAATTTAAATCTTTACACTTTCAATTATCTTAGTATTTCAGATTGATGTTCATGTTTTAAATTTACTTAGATAGAAAGAGGTATTGAAATTATATATTTTGATTTAACTCTTAATGATTTCATTTAGGTTTGTTGTTAAGTGATTTTAATTTAATTTAATTTAATTTGATTTTAATTTAATTTAAGTTAATTTAATTTAATTTAATTTTAATTTAATTTAATTTAATTTAAGTTTAATTTAATTTAATTTTAATTTTAGTTTCAATATTTTAAATTAAATTAAATTTAATTGTTAATGTGTTAATTTAATTTAAACTTTGACTTGACTTAATTTAACTTAATTTCAAGATTTTAAATTTGATTTTTAATTATTAGACCATTTAACATTTTAAGCTTTAATTCGTTTAAGGGTTATCTTCTTTTAATTTTTAATTTATTTAATTTGGATTATTATTTTAATTTTTAATTAAGAACTAAATATTGTTAAAGTGACTTATTTAGGGATTTTTAAATTAAAGAATAAATATCCTCTTAATAATATCCCTATTTTAATATTCCAAATTTAAATATATTCTTTCCAAAATTCAAATTATTTAATTAATTAAAGTTTCATTTTGATATTTTCAAAATGTTTAATGTGTTTCTACCCCTTAATTTCCCTAAGTTACAATCATCCAAGAGAAAATTAAAATCAAATATTTTACCCCCCATTTTGATTAAACCTAAAGTTTTAATTAAGGGTTAAAATTTTTAATTACCTTTATCACCTTTTAAGCTTATTTATTTCATAACTCACTAAATTGAGCTCAAATAAATTTGAAATTTTTATGTCACCTCACTCACATGTCAATTAAGACATTAGAGGAGAAAATGTGATTTTTCTGAATTTAATTTATTTATATAATTATTTTTAGTAGAAAATAGGGGTTTTCAAAGAAAATTCAACAACATGAACACGGAAAGGTTTCTGTCCTTAAGAAAATTATGGGATGTTTTTAATGACTAGAGAACCACTTGGACCAATTTTTGTGAGTTTTTGAATTATATTTTATTTATTATAATTATTTTAAGTTTTAGAGTATTAGTTAATTTAAAAATAAAGTAAAAGTTGAAAAATAGATTTTATATTTTTATTAAATTTATCTGACCTCAAGGAGTACATAGAAACAAATTTCATAATTTTCTGATCTTTCTTTGATTTATTAGAATTATTTAGTGAAGAAGGTTGAAAATTCATTTTTTAATATTAAAAATTACATTAAGCCTTAAAAATTCAATATCTTATCCTAGGGACTTAGGAAAAATATTTGGTTTGTTCCTAAATGATTAGGAGTCAAAATGTGACATTTTTATGATTTTTAATATTTTGTAATTTTTATTATTTTTTAATTATTAAAATATTAAAATATTGTGAAAAATCAACTTTTTTAGAAAATTCCAATTTTAATTTTTCTAAACTCCCATGATATCAGAGAAGCTCCAAAACTATTTTTGTGAATTTTTGAAAAGTATTTTTGGAGTTATGAATTTTTAAAGTTCCAGTTTACTTATGAGGCTTAATCAATCCATTTGATGGGGTTAATCAAGTCCAATTGATTCAAAATTTTATGTAAGGTTCCTCTGACACTAAAGAGCGATGGAGAATTGTTTTCAAGTCAATTTGATGTGTGATTAACCCTAATTAATTAAAATTCAATTTTGGGAGTTTAGGCCAATTAAGGTTATTATGAATGAATTAACTCAAAATATATTTTTTATAGGGTCCCCTGGTCCAAAGAAACATCACCAAATTTTCCTAGAATTTATTTTAGAACATGCTAATTATTGGAATTAAAATACCTAAAATAGTGACATGAACTTGAAAAATCAATAAATCTTCACAGAGATGGCCTCTGATCTTGAAAAATTCAGGGAATGTTCCCAAGATCAGAGGCTTCAAAAGCCCAATAGTCTCATGCCATGGTGAATTGTCTATGCAAATGGAGAATCAAAATATTGGAAACAATAAATAAATTATTAAAAATAAAATACTCATCCAATTAACTTGATTTCTTTTCCACATTATTCTCCTCTGTTCACTGAGCAAGAGGGTATTTTTATTTTGTTTATGTGATTTTTCTATACAGAGATATGAATTTTTGAAGTTTTGGTATTTAAATAATTCAAAAATACCCTAATTTCGTACTTATCCGACTCGGCGCCGCGTCAACCTACGGCGGATCGAAAGCCCACGCCTCGCTCTGGGATTCGGCGCTGTCATCTGACTCAGCGGTCCAGGGGCCCGCGGTTTACGTAACATTCAGCTGTCCGGCTTGATCTCGACCGTCCACTCGATACACGCGCGATCCAACGGCTCCTGGTCATCGTCTACGACTGGTGTACACCTGTGACCGTCCACACTCAAACCCTAATATCTCTCTCGATTCTCAATGGATTTTCGAGTTCTTATACTCTATCGATTCATCTTGAAGAGACGAACACATCCATACGGTTTATAAGCTATGAAATTAATCCAAACAAAATGGAGAATTGTTGGAAGCTCGGGAGGAAGAGTGAGTTCATACCTTTGCTCAGAGAAGTGAAGCTTCGATCTGAGGGTTGTGTCACCTTCGATTGAGTCCAAGAAAGCTCCAGATGAAGTCTCTGGCTCTGAGGAATTGTCTAAGTATGAAAGTGACCAAGGCCGATCACAAAGCTTGGAGGCTGGAAGCAATGGCTGGCCTGGTGAGGGGGCTTTTCTTGGGGAACTTCTCCTCTTGGTACGAGTGAAGGTGTAGGGTCGAATCAATTTGAAGATTGGCTCACCGTGGTGATGTGTCCTATTTTTGGGTGGATTTTCAACTCAGAAATTGAGCTATGTTAATGGGGTTTAGGGCAAAGGAACACTAGGGATCAACTGCTTTGGGTTAGGAGAAGGTCCTGGAGCAATTTTGGCAAAGTTTCCTTAAGATCTGGTTCTTCACCTTGTTTGGTCGAGAGGTGAGTGGGTTTCAATAGAGGTGGCTGGAGGGCTTCCCAGGGGAAATTGGAGGTTTGGATCAACTGCTCAGGGTAAGGGAAGAACAGCTGCAATGGCCATTTAGGTTGGGACAAGTCAGCTAGTTCAAATTGAATTTTTGATTCAAATCAAGCCTCTCGGCCTGGTGGTTTGACCCGATTTTTGTACTTCAAAATACAAGAATTTGTTACCACTGCTAGAAAATTTAATTTCTGTTAAAGGCGCGAAACACTTGACCTGGAATAACTTGCTATATAGATGTGTACCAAATAAAACTTTTTAAATATATGTTTATATAGCAAAATATATATTAAAAAAGAAAATATTTTATATACTTTTTAGGTACTACGCAAGTATACATATCGTTTCAAGTAATATAGGGCTTTGAAACAAAGACCCTAGTATCGATCCCACGAGGAAAAGAATATAGTAATACATTTCTAAATATTGTATTTCAAAAAATCTTTTTGTATTTTAATCTAATTATAAATTACTATTAATTTACTAGATGCAAATAAAGAAAACAATAATAAGAAAATGATTTTGTGAAAAGTATATAAAACAAACAACTTTCTTCCCTTCAATTAATCTAAGATTTTTAAGATAATTTAATATTCGTTGGAGAATTTGATTTATGGTATTGTGCCAAATAGAAGCATTCATATTCTTTACCCTTTGATCCAGAGCGCAAAGAACATTAGGCTAATTTACGGATCGAGTCCGGATGTATTGTTAGTAGAATGAGTTAATTTAGACTCACACTACTAGATGTCCAAGGTGGCTATGGTCGGCCCTACTAGTGACGCATTCCTAATCTATAAATCAAATTATAAGAATTTAGTCTGTCACTCTAAAAACTTATCAATTCTACGCCCTGTAAATCTTATCTTCCTATTTATTTGCATTTCACCTTGAATAGCCCGCACATGGCCTTCGACTACCCAAGGATTCATGTGACATTTACAAGTTAAGAGTTTTTCTCCTTCTAGTTCTCAAAAATCTTCAACAGGTTTTAACAATTTAAATGACCAATTTAAAAAGTAAAGTAAGATCAGGTATTAATGTCATCACAATGTTTTGAAAATATTTTGAATTTCAATTCTATATCGAATCTTTTATTATCTTATTTATCTCTTCATAACTGAAGAAAGAAAGTAAACTAACTACTCAGAACACATTGAATATAAACAACAAAACATAATAAATAAACTTTGAATCAAATATAAAATACTTATCTCAAATATTCCTTCTACAGATCTTCTGATTCCTACTGACTCCACAGTGTAATGAACTCCAGATGCAACAACTTGAAAATAAACTCACTAAACTAAACAAAAGTGGCCCTAAATTTCTCTCTCTATTTCTCTCTCTAAGGATGAGAGATCCTAAAGTGGATAAGAGAAAGGGGTTACAATGGGGGCACGTTTTTCTGAAGAAATGGACTCTATTTATAGGCTTCGAGGGTTGCCTTGAGGCACCTCTTCAAAACATTTCCACATTCAATGAATCTTCTAGAAGGTCCGTCGGCGCCTAGGCGCCGAATCCGGTGCTGGGCGCCGGACACCGCGTCTAGTTCTTCGCACCTCTTCACTTTGGCTCTCACCTCTTCGCGATTAAAACCGTTTTGGAGCGTCCAAATGCAATGTATCACATGTCCTATTATCAAGGAACAACTGCCAGTCTTCTAGAATGTCCAATAAACGCTCACTTCGTCAAAATAACCATTCAAACGTTGTCAAAAACTTGACAGTTTCTGTATCAAGTCTAGCGCTTAGGCGCCAGGCCATATTTTTTTATACTTTTTGTATTTTGCTCCATTTTTGCTCCTTTTTGCTCCTTTTTGCTCCTTTTTCCTTTTTGGACCTTTTTACATCACCTACATCCAAAAACTCAAAAAAATACCTTTCATTAAAGCATAGTATCCTTAGAAATTGATAAGAATTAAGACATAAAGAAATAAGTATTTTTTTATAGATCAAAATCCTCCAAACTTAAATGTTACTTATCCTCAAGTAACTCTTTTTATTATATAAAATGTATAAAATTTGGAATAAAAGATAAATATTTAAGATTCCTTATAATTTTTGATTTTATAAAGTTTTTAGAAAATTATTAACCCAATTTCACTAACTAGGTTTTATTTTAAGAATTTAAAGAAAATTTAACTACCAAATCATAAGATTTCAAACTTTTCCTCCATTTTGAAAATAATAGAAGTCTATTATATTAAGATCTCATAGATTATTTACAAGAAAAAGATCTTCTTGAAAAATCTTTCCTAAATAAATATTCATGCATAAAAATTAAGTAAAATATGTAACTAGTTTTCTTCTTATAAGATAATTCAAGTGAAGCCAATTTTTGATTAGGCATTTCCTCGAAGCTTCTCCTCTCTTCTTTTTTTATATACTAAATGATTACTATATCTGGATATCCTGTTAATGGTTTTGAACTTCACTATCCTTAACTTATATTTTCAAAACTTATACATTTCCACTTAATTATTCTAACATGAATAAGAATTCAAAAAGATTTCCAATCTTTTCTTTTTCAAGTGATAATTTTTTATTACTTAATATTTCTAAAATTCTATTATTTCTATCATGAATAGAAAAATTTCTTAATCTTATTCTACTTTAAGTTAAATAATTCTATTCTTAAAATCAATCAAAGTTATTAAAATTTTTGTTAATTTCACTAAATTGTTTATAATTTCAAAAATAAAAGTGATCTCAAATAAATTCTTCATTCCTTAAGTTATGTTAAAAAGTTTTTATTTTTATGAAAATATTAGCTCTTTAAGGACAAATAAAATTTAAATTTGAATGTATTTTCCCTTCCCTCAAACTTAAGTTTTGGTATACTATGATAATTTGAAAGTATGAGAGAAAGAAAATCATAAGAATTTTTATAAGTATGTAAAAACAATCTTAAAAAGAAAAATTAACTTCTACTCATGCTTTTATGAATAATTAAGATAAAATTGAAGCATGTATAAAAAGTAAGTAGGCTAATTTTTATGATTATACTAAATTTGAAACAAAATTAAAAGCAGAGCAAAATTACTAATTACTAAACAGTAGACTAAAACAAACATAACATAAATTAACTCTAACTTCAGTCTCAACACAATATACTTAGAATATTTTAACAACAAAATCTTAACACTAATCAATCCACACAGATATTTAAACAAATCAACATACATCAAACATAAAACTAAACAAACAATCCAAATAAAACAAACTAACATAGTAGCTCATCATAAAGATCTATAGACTACTAGTCACTAGCTGTAGCCTCATCATCATCATCGTCACCAAAGGAAAATTCTACGTCCTTAGGATCAGCAAATGGTGTGAAAAATAGGAAAAGTAGGAAAACTAACATCATGTTCACCCTTCAGAAATCTGACTAGAGCTTTATCATACTCAGCATCATAACAACTCTTCCTCTGGGTATAATCAGATAAATGATCAAGTTTCCTATCAATAGTATCAATCCTGCAGTGAGTTTGAAATAACTCATGCTGTTGCTCTAAAAACTGATCATGCATTGATTCCCAGAAACTCGATGGTGGCTCAGCAGAAGTAGAGGATCGAGAAGTAGAAGGTCTACCTGGAGTATGTGTAGAAGTAGGAGCGGTCGATCTCTTCCCTCGAAGACGATCATAGATACTAACACTCCTCACGCGATGGCTTGGTAGACTTTAACTTCTCCTTAGAAATATCGACGGTGACTCCATTACTAACACATAATGAATAAATCGGAGATGGGAATTCCGATCCAACGGAAGTCTTGGATCTCGCGGTAGAATCCACGGAATCATAAATAATACTGCCGAGCATCAATAGGCTTCCTTTCTCGAATGCGATAATTTAAGATCGCTCGATCTCTAGTCACTTCACTCAGGTGGTTGGAAGGTAACAATCTTGCAGAAATAAAATAGTGCCATGCTTTAGAAATACCATTTAATTTGGAGGATTTGAAGTTTACCCTTTTTCCGTTCCTAATTTTCCAAGATCTAGTACCGTTAGTCAAATAAGCAATGATCATATCCAAATCTCCCTCAGATGGTGATAATCCAGAATAGTGGCATTCAATAGTCGGTGGCAGGCCATAAAATACATTGATTCTTTCAGGACTAAATCCTACTCCCATACCTCTGACAAAGACTTCATAATCTTCGACATCCAGAAAATTTGCATAAAACTCTCGAACAATAGGGATAACAGCAACAGCAGTGAAATAACAGAATTGTTGCCAATTGTGTGCAACGATATAGTTTTCAATCATTTCTCCAGGATGATAGAAACTTCATTCTGAAATGAACTTCCTGGACGTCGCAAATTCGTGGAATAAAAAATGTGCAGCCGCAGTAAAAAATTTGCTGCTATTAAAGTTATCTCGTGCTTTCCCGCGTTTAGATTTCGGAGCCATCTAAACGTGATAGAAAACAAAAGCAAATTTAGGAATCAAAGATTTAAACTCTTTTTAAGTTTATAAAACTTAAAATAAGTTTAAAAATCTAAAGAAATCACTAAAAATGAAATTTTTTTTTCAAAGATTCGGTTCTTAGCAAAACCTAGGGAAATCTATGGTGAAAATCGAAAATAAATGGTTTAAAGTGTAGATCTGACCTTGAGACGAAGAAATCGAGTGGTTTCACGCTCAAATCCTAGATTTTTTGAACTCAAAATGGATCTAAAAGGTGTATTTTTGTGAAAATGGGGAAGAAGATGAAGCTTAGGTGTCAAAAATGGCTTTTGGGGGTTATTTAAGTAAATTTTCGGGTACTGACAGAACTGGGACGCCTAGGCGCCAGACTCGCCTTTCATAAAAAATTATTTTTAAATTTAATTTTCCACCAAAATTCATAAATTCAACTTCCAATTACTCATATTAGAGTAGGGCTTCAGTTTCTAACTTCCATAACATTTTTCAAAAATTTTAAAAATTAAATATTTAATCCACCATTCAAACATAAAGTTTAAATCAAACTCACTAAATTCCATTTATAATCTTCAATATTGACTCAATACATTCCAGATAAGTATTATTCTTGATTCAAGTTCCTAATACACACTCAAACACAACAATTTCTAAGCAAAAACAACACACATTAAACATGAAGGCAAATACACAAACAAACACAATCGATTCTCTAAATCGATATAACGACTCAACAAAACATATAATAACTATCTCATTACCAAAATATTCTAATCTTCACAAGGGAAATTGTGTATTCCACTTGGAAAGAACATTATCGCTCTCGGGAAATCCGTAGCCGTCTTTTCATCAATTCACTTGTTTTTTGCATACATTTCAACTTGAGCATCTTGATCAGCTGCAAAATGATCAAATTGAAGTTTCATCTGCCATTCTAGATGTTCAATTTGATGAAACATCTCATGAAGGCGATCTCCAATGCTTTTAAACTCCGCTTCCAAACGACTATAAATTTTCTCTAAACTTACATCGATGAAACCATTGAAGTAGGGTTGAGGATCCTTTGAGACCTTGTCCCTAGCTTCTTCTCCATGATTTCTTCCTTCCATATTCTTCAAAAATTTCTCAAATCTCTCAAGAATGAAGTGCAAGGGACATAATTTTGATTGCTTGATGGTTAGGGAAGAAGATAGGTTGATTTAAAGGTGAAAATCGTGTGAAAAACTGAAATTTTTCGGTTTTTGCACGACCCAGTAACCGTGGCGCTTAGGCGCCGGACCTATTGATACATAGTTTGACTCTGGCGCTTAGGCACCGAATTCTGGCTCCTAGGCGCCGGAACTATGTTTAACTCCGTTTCGCCTAATCGTCAAATTTCAAAATTTTGTTCTCCAAGATGGGTAAATTATACTGGTAAGAGTAATTTAGAGTCAATAACTCACATTGTAAACAATCATAATGAAGCTTAACTTGATCTCCTTTTTACTCATATTCAAAATAGAGTGATCAAATTTCTAAATCTTAAATACTTCAAAATAATTTTCAGCCTAAGTCAACAAAGACTTATGAGCAAAAAAAAAATTTAAAGTAATATAAAACTAATCAAGATCGAGGCATAACCTTACATTAAAACACAAAAACACTCATAACAAAAGATAATTATGGGTTGCCTCCCACAAAGTGCTTGGTTTAACTTCGTCAGCCCGACTTAAGTAAATCTTTAATCAGGTTGACACAATTCATAAGCCTTTTTATAAATCTTTTTAGTTTCTCCCAAATAAGGCTTCAATCTTAATCCATTTACTTTAAAAAATTTTCCTGTTTTGGGATCTTTAATATCCATAGCTCCATAATGGTATACTTTCTCAACTATATAGGGTCCAATCCATTTAGATCTTACTTTTCTAGGAAAAAGTTTTAAACGAGAGTTAAACAGTAATACTTCTTGTCCATGTTCAAAAATTTTTCCTGAAATTTTCTTATCATGCAACATCTTCATTTTCTCTTTATAAATCCTCGCATTTTCATATGATTCATTTCTTATTTCTTCTATCTCTTTTCTCTTGCTTTATTCAAATTAAAATTAAACTCCTTTATCGCCCAATAAGCTTTATGTTCAAGTTCTACAAGTAAGTGACACTTTTTACCATAAATTAACCGGTAAGGTGACATTCCGATTGGTGTCTTATAAGCTGTTTTATAAGCCCATAATGTAGAATCAAGTCTATCAACCCAATCAGTTCTTTTAGGATTAACACACTTCTCTAAAATTCTTTTAATTTCTCTGTTTGATACTTCAGCCATTCCACTTGTTTGTGGGTGATAAGCAGTTGCAATTCTATGTTTGATTCCAAATTTTTGTAGTAATGATTGAATTCTTATATTCCTGAAATGACTTCCACCATCAGTGATAATTACCTTAGACATTCCAAATCTTGAAAATATCATTTTCTTTAAAAATTTAGAAACACTTTTGGAATCACAGTTTGGTAAAGCAACAGCTTCAATCTACTTTGAAACATAATCAACTCGCTAATAAAATATAAATTTTTCCGGATGATGGAACAAATGGTCCCATAAAGTCTAAACCCCATATATCAAAAATTTCAACTTCAAATATATAGTTTAAAGGCATTTCATTCTTTCTAGATATATTTCCCATCCTTTGACATCGATCACATGTTTTCACATAATGTCTCACTTCTTTAAATAAGGTAGGCCAATAAAATCCAGAATTTAAAATTTTAAATGCAGTTTTATCTATGCCAAAGTGTCCTCCAAAATCAGAATTAAGACATTTTTGAATAATAGCAAAAGTTTCCTCATAAGGTACACATCTTCGAATCATAGAATCTTTACCAATTTTAAATAAATGAGGTTCTTCCCAAATATAAGATTTAGCATCATATTTAAATTTCTTAATAAATTTGTTATCCAAATCATAAGGCAAAATATTGCTAACTAAATAATTAACAATATCAGCAAACCAAGGTGTTTTGCTTCCTTGAATAACATATAAAGATTCATCAGGAAAATTCTCATTTATATTTTCTTCCAAAATAATATCATTTTTAATTCTAGACAAATGATAAGCAATTTGGTTCTCAGTTCCTTTTCTATCTACTATTTGAAAATCAAATTCTTGTAGAAGTAAAACCCATCTTATAAGTCTAGGTTTAGAATCCTTCTTAGATAATAGATATTTAATAGCAAAATGATCAGTATGAACTATGCATTTAGTACCAAGAAGATAAGGTCTAAATTTATCAAAGGCATATACTTATAGCTAGAAGCTCTTTCTCGGTGGTAGTGTAATTTCTTTGTGTTTCAGTGAGAGTTTTACTAGCATAATATACAACTTTGAAAATTTTCTCATATTTTTGTCCTAATACAGCTCCAATTGCAAAATCACTTACATCACACATTAATTCAAAAAATTTATTCCAATTAGGTGCTACAATGATAGGTGCAGTTATTAATTTTTCTTTTAGAATATTAAAAGCATTAATACATTCTTTATTAAATTCAAATTTCGCATCTTTTTCCAATAAATGATAAAGAGGTTTAGCAATTTTAGAAAAATCCTTTATTTATCTTCTATAAAATCCAACATGACCTAGAAAACTCCTCACATCAGTAACAGTAGTAGGTGGTTGCAATTTAGCAGTAATTTCACTTTTGCTTGATCTACTTCCATCCCTTTTTTTGGCACTTTGTGACCAAGTACAATGCCTTCTGTGACCATGAATTGACATTTTTCCCAGTTAAGAACTAAATTTGTTTCTTCACATCTTTTCAAAACTTTGGCTATGTTTTCCAAACAAGATTCAAAAGAAGTTCCAAAAGCCGAAAAATCGTCCATGAATATTTCGATTCCTTTGTCAATCAAATCACAAAATATTGACATCATACATCTTTAAAAAGTTGCGGGTGCATTACATAAACCAAAATACATTCTTCTAAAAGCAAATGTTCCATAAGGACTTGTAAATGTTGTCATTTCTTGGTCCTTAGGAGCAATAAGTAATTGATGATAACCAGAATATCCATCCAAAAAATAGAAATATGGGTGTCTAGATAATTTATCGAGCATTTGATCCAAGAAAGGTAAAGGAAAATGATCCTTTATAGTGGCTTTATTTAATTTCCTATAGTCAATACAAATTCACCATCTAGTAACTTGTCTTGTAGGAATTAGTTCATTTTTATCATTAATGATGACAGTTACACCTCCTTTCTTTGGAACACGATGAATAGGACTTACCTATTGATTATCCGAAATAGGATAAATAATACCGAGCATCTAACCACTTAATAATTTCTTTTTAAAACCTTTTTCATGATAGGATTTAATCTTCTTTGTGATTCTATAATAGGTTTAAAATTTTCTTCCATTAAGATTCTATGCATGCAAATGGAAGGGCTTATTCCTCTTATATCGACAATAGTCAACCAAAAGCTTTCTTATAATTCTTTAACACACCTAGTAGTTTTCTTCTTGATCTCTACTCATTTCGAAGAAATAATAACGAGTAAAGTTAACGAATTTCCAAGAAAAGCATATTTTAAATGTGAAGGTAACATTTTTAATTCCAGTTCAGGGGCTCTTTTAATTGATGGTAAAAGTATATCATTTTGAGTTATGTCTAAAGTTTCCAATTATCTTTAATAAAATGATTCTCTTCTTCTTCTAGTACTTCATTTTCATCAATTAAAAATTCAAATTTTTCTTCAGAAATGACTTTACATTTTTCTTGATAATATTTTTCAATTAAATAATCAATTATATCCATTCGATAACATTTCTCTTTATCAGGGTACTTCATTGATTTAAGAACATTGAATTTAATTTCTTGATCATTAGCTCTCATGGTTAGTTCTCCCTTTTGCACATCAATCATAGCTCATCTGGTAGCTAGAAAAGGTCTCCCTAAAATAATAGGTATCTCTTTATCTTCTTCCATATCAAGTACTTATGAAATCTACAGTGAAGATAAATTTATCCACTTTAACAAGGACATCCTCTATAACTCCTTTAGGATAAGCGATAGATCTATCAGCTAACTGAAGGGTTACAGTGGTAGGAGTAATATCTCCTAAATCCAATCTTCGAAAGATAGAAAATGGCATGAGATTAATACTTGCTCCTAAATCACATAAAACTTTTCCACAAAATTTTTCTCCGATAGCACGAGGAATAGTGAAACTTCCAGGATCCTTAAGCTTTTCAGGTAATTTCTTTTGAATTATTGCACTGCATTCTTCACTTAATGCAACGGTTTCAAAAGCTTCAAATTTTTGTTTTTTGCTTAAAATATCCTTCATAAATTTTGCGTAAGTTGGCATTTGTTCCAAAGCTTCAGCAAAAGGTATGTTAATAGTAAGTTTCTTAAAAATTTCAAAGAACTTAGAAAATTGATGATCTAGTTTCTGTTGTTTAAGTCTTTGAGGAAAAGGTGGTGGTGGTTTTTCAACTTCCACATTAACAGGTATAACATCTGATCTTGACTAGGAGAGAGAGTTTCTTTAGGTTTTTCATTCTGCATTCTTTCTTTTAATTCATTTCCACTTCTAAGTTGCACAGCTTTAACTTGTTCATGTTCTTCTCCAGTTTCCTTTGGATTAATTTCAACATTACTAGGAAGTGTTCCTACATGTCTGTTATTAATTAAAGTAGCAATTTGCCCCATTTTATTTTCAATATTACGAATAGCAGTATTTTGATTTTGTAATTGATTATTTATTTGTAAAATTAATTCTTCTATTGATATTTTTTCTGTTGTTTATTAAATCCAGGAGGTTTATAATTTGGATTAACTTGATTATTCCAATTTCCAGTAGGATGAGATTGATTATTACCCCATTATTGTTGTGAATTATTTCAGTTAAAATTAGGATGATTTTTCCGCCGGGATTATAATAATTTGAATAAGGATTATTTTTTACTTGCAATAGCTTGTAAAGTTTCAATAGTCTGAGAATCTTCAATATTAGCAGAGTTATTATGTGAAATATTAATTACAAAATTATCTAATTTCTTAGACATTACTGTTACTTGTGAAGCTAAGATAGAAAAGGCTTCATTATCTTGAATACTTGCCATCTTTTTAGGATTAATCCTTTCGGAAGGCCATTGAAAATTGTTATTTTTCATTTCTTCAATTAAAGTGTAAGCTTCTTCAAATGATTTAGACATTAAAGAACCTCCAGCAGATGACAGTAATAATTGATTTTAAAGATCCAATTAATCCATTATAAAATGTTTGAATAATTAACCAATCAGGTAAAGCATGATGAGGACATTTTCTTAATAGTTCTTTAAATCTTTCCCAAGTTTCATATATTGTCTCCCCGTCAAATTGACTAAACGAAGTAATATCATTTCTTAATTTAGCAATTTTAGAAGCAGGAAAATATTTAGAAAGGAATTTTTGTGTCATTTCAGCTCATGTTTTAATAGAACCAGTCGCTAATGAGTTTAACCACATCTTTGCTTTATCTCTTAAAAAAAAAGGAAAGAGTCTAAATCTAATAGCATCATCAGAAACATTGTTATATTTAAAGGTAGCACAAAGTTCTAAAAAACTAACAAGGTGTAAATTTGGATCCTCATTTGTTGTTCCACAAAATTGATTGTTTTGCACCATTTGAATAATAGACGGTTTAAGTTCAAAAGAATTAGCATCTACTGTGGATATTTGAATACTACTATGAAGTTCATCAACTGTAGGGTTAGCATAATCCCTTAATAGTTTATAAACATTTTGATCATTAAGTTCAATTGGATTTTGTAAAGTAGCCATTTCTTGAAATTTTTGAATTTATTTTCCCTTTTTAATTTTTTGTAATTGTTCTTTCTGGTTTAGAATCTAAAGGTGTTAATCCTTCAGAACCAAATCTTTACATAAAACAAGGAATAAAAATTTTTATATAAATATCTTTATATATATATATATATATATATATTTGGAAATATAATATTTAAAAAAAATCTATAACTATTCTATTTCTTCCCGGCAACGGCGCCAAAAACTTGACCCGATTTTTGTACTTCCAAATACAAGAATTTATTACCACTACTAGAAAATTTAATTTCTAGCAAAGGCACGAAACACTTGACCTGGAATAACTTGCTATATAGATGTGTACCAATAAAACTTTTTAAATATATGTTTATATAGCAAAATATAATTCTAAAAAGAAAATATTTTATATACTTTTTGGGTACTACGCAAGTATACGTATCGTTTCAAGTATTATAAGGCTTTGAAACAAAGACCCCAGTATCGATCCCACGGGGAAAAAATATAGTAATAAATTTCTAAATATTGTATTTCAAAAAATCTTTTTGTATTTTAATCTAACTATAAATTACTATTAATTTACTAGATGCAAATAAAGAAAACAATAATAAGAAAATGATTTTGTGAAAAGTATATAAAACAAACAACTTTCTTCCCTTCAATTAATCTAAGATTTTAAAGATAATTTAATATTCGTTGGAGAATTTGATTTATGGTATTGTGCCAAATAGAAGCATTCCTATTCTTTACCCTTTGATCCGAGCGCAAAGAACATTGGCTAATTTACGGATCGAGTCCGAATGTATTGTTAGTAGAATGGGTTAATCTAGACTCACACTACTTAGATGTCTAAGGGTGATTATGGTCGGCCCTACTAGTGACCGTTTCCTAATCTATAAATCAAATTATAAGAATTTAGTCTGTCACTCTAAAAACTTATCAATTCTACGCCCTTTAAATCTTATCTTCCTATTTATTTGCACTTCACATTGAATAGCCCGCACATGGCCTTCGACTACCCAAGGATTCATGTGACATTTATAAGTTAAGAGTTTTTCTCCTTCTAGGTCTCAAAACTCTTCAACAGGTTTTAACAATTTAAATGGCCAATTTAAAAAGTAAAGTAAGATCAAGTATTAATGTCATCACAATGTTTTGAAAATATTTTGAATTTCAATTCTCCATCGAATCTTTTATTATCTTATTTATCTCTTCATAATTGAAGGAAGAAAGTAAACTAACTACTTAGAACACATTGAATATAAACAACAAAACATAATAAATAAACTTTGAATCAAATATAAAATACTTATCTCAAATATTCCTTCTACAGATCTTCTGCTTCCTACTGACTCCACAGTGTAATGAACTCCAGATTCAACAACTTGAAAATAAACTCACTAAACTAAACAAAAGTGGCCCTAAATTTCTCTCCCTATTTCTCTCCCTAAGGATGAGAGATCCTAAAGTGGATAGGAGAAAGGGGTTACAATGGGGGGCACATTTTTCTGAAGAAATGGACTCCTATTTATAGGCTTCAAGGGTTGCCTTGAGGCACCTCTTCAAAACATGTCCACATTCAATAAATCTTCTAGAAGGTCTGTCTGGCGCCTAGGCGCCGGAATCTGGTGCCTAGGCGTCGGACACCGCGTCCAGTTCTTCGCACCTCTTCACTTTGGCTCGCAACTCTTCACGATTAAAACTGTTTCAGAGCATCCAAATGCAATGTATCACATGTCCTATTATCAAGGAACAACTGCCAGTCTTCTAGAATGTCCAATAACCGCTCACTCCGTCAAAATAATCGTTCAAACATTGTCAAAAACTTGACAGTTTCTGTATCGAGTCTGGCGCTTAGGCGCCAACTTCTGGCGCCTAGGCGCCAGGCCATATTTGTTTATACATTTGTATTTTGCTCCATTTTTGCTCCTTTTTGCTCCTTTTTCCTTTTTGGGCCTTTTCACATCACCTACATCCAAAAACACAAAAAAATACCTTTCATTAAAACATAATATCCTTAGAAATTGATAAGAATTAAGACATAAAGAAATAGATATTTTTTTTAGATCATGGTTTCTGGCGGCTGTGGTGGCTGGCCGGCCAGGCATGGGTCACCCTCGGGGTCAGGGAGGTCAGTGCTTGAGTTTTGTGCCCACAATTGGCTTTAGACATGTGTAAAGGAGTTGGATTGAAATAGCATGGGGAGAAGGTTATTTTGGGTCCAAATGGGTCAACCCATGGTTTTGGGCTTGGTACACCGCCCAAGGCCTGGATTTAGGCTGAAAAGGTTCATTTGGGTTAGCCAAGAGGAAATGTTATAGTCTCCATCAAGGATTAGGTGGCTAACTTGGTTTAGTGTGTATCATGGATGAGGTTAAAAAAGCTTAAGGAAGGCTTAAAATGGGCCCCTCCATTTGCCATATATGACATGGTGAGGTGTCAAAACTCTCATGTCTTCATATGGCTTGTAAATGGCTCACATTTGGCTTACATTTGGCTTGGAAAAGGTTGGCTTGTTTCATGAAAATGGGTTTTAAGGATTTTTGGTATTTAGGGGTAATTTGGCACATGGCTTATTTTAGAAAAATTCAATGATGAATTTGAAACATAGGGAGTGATTTAATTGAATGAATGATGAGATGTAAGTGTCATGTGGACTTTGGATTGATTTTGGGCTTTTTTAAAATCATTTTGGATGGGCTTTTAAAGTGGTTTAAGGAAGTTGGCTTTTGGATTTAAAGTAAATTTAGGATGAAAATTTTGTAAATGATTGTGCCAAATAAATGTTGCAATTGGTTTAGGCATGTGTAATGAGTGATTTGAAACAAGTTTAAAGTGATTTTGAATTGAATTGGGTTAAATTTGGGCTTTTTAGTTAAAGGGGCCAAAGTGGGTCAAATTGGGCTAACTTGGGCTAAGGTTGGGCTAATGTTGGATTTGATGTAAATTTAATGTTGGGAAATGTTTATGGGAGTGTTACAAAGAGTTTTCAATTTTAGTTGGGCTCTAATTTTGGGATTTGGGCCCATTTGGGTTAGGTTTGGGCTTAGATCAATTTAAGGGATTTTGGTTTTGGGTTAGGTTTGGGTGGAGTTTAGGTTCAAATGTTGGGCAAATCAAGTTAGTGTTTTGTTTATGGGGATGTTAGGAAGGCTTTAGAAAAGATTTGGGGCCAATTGGGGTTGAGTTGGGTTGGTTTGGGCTAGGTTTAGGTCATGGGTCAAAATTGGGCCTTAGGCTGCTTCAAATTGAAATTGGGCTCAAATGTCAATCAAATTGGACTTGGATTTGGTCTAAATTGATATTGGGGATATTGAATTGAAGTTTAGAATTGAATTGGACCAGAATTGAGGTCAATTGGGGTGGTTTGGTTTGACATTGGGTTCACTTAGGTTAAAAATGGGTCAAATTGGGGGTTTTGGTAAAAGTGGGGTAAATTGGCAAAATTGGCCCATGGTGTAGTTGAACAAAATGAAATTGGGAATATTTGAGATTTTTTGAAATTTTTTGGGAATTTTTAGAATTTTTTGGATTTTTGGGGTAAGAGGGTATTTTGGTAATTTTGGGAGGGTTTAGGGGTATTTTTGGAAATTTTGGTATTTTTGGCCAAAGATGGTCAATTTGAGTGGTGGGAAGTGTTTAGGATTAATTTTAAGGGATCTTGGGTAATTTAGGTAATTTTGCAAATTTTGGGTCATTTCAAGGGTATTTGGTAGGTTTAGTGGGTCCGGGGCCCCGGGGGTCAAAAATTGAAATTTTGAAAAAAGGAAGATTAACCATGTGTGAGTGAAATGGAATCACTTTGGTTCAGCCATGAAGCTATATCAAGCCCATATGAGCCATGAGAGGACTCATTTGGGGCATTCACTATGTTGTTCCTAACCCTCTTAGCCAGGGGCTTAGGGGTTAAGGACCATCCATATGAATTACCTACATGAGTCAGGAGGTCAAGTTGGGTGAGAGTGTGGTTTTAGGACTTGGAATGTGTGTGAGAGTGTAGTGTATGTGCAAGTCAACCCTCACTGCGACCGGGCCACCTGTGGTATTCCTAAGGCCAAAAAGTCCTACAGGGAACTCATCCTTTAAACCTCCACATTTGATTTCAACCCTCTAGGTAATTAGGGGTCTACAATCAAGCTTGTGGGGTTTGCAGAGAGTTAAGAAGTAGTTTGAATTTCTGAAGGGTGGGTTCCATTTCTAGTCCTCTAAGATTAGTCAAAGGAAAAGCCTAAGGCTAGATCCTAAGTACTAAAGAGAGAAGCAAAAGATCTCATCAAAAATGAGGTCAACAAAGCCAGAGTCACACTAAAAATAGTGTATTTTTTATTTTAGATAAGAGTTTAAAAGATAATCTTATAAAAAATATTAGAAATGAAGATAGAATTTGACATGGGGGCTATGAAGGATCAACCAATCCTCAAATGGAGGGGGGCTGCCGCTCCTCCCTTTCTCTTTTATCCTTTCCCCCTCTTTTCTTCTTAGCACTGTCCTGATATAAGTCTTTCCAAATCAAAACTTTTGAATATTTTTATTCCTCTTTCATTAATCTGAATTTCCATTATAATCTATTTCCTAAACTGAATTTACAAATCAGAATTTTTGAATTTTTTATTCCTCTTTTCTAATTCTGAATTTCCATTATATTAATCCTTTTTCCTAAACTGAATTTCTAATTACTTTTTCTTATTTTAAAATTTGCATAAATTGATTCCTAGTCCTGATTATAAATATGGGTTGTTATGCTTTGAGTTAGGTGGTCTCTTTTCTGAGTTTGTTTTCAGATTTCTTGTGTCGAATGTTTTTCCCTTTTGTAGATCTATATCCAAGGAGGTAGGAGTACTTCAACTAAATACTACCCTAAGGTGGTGATGTATCTTCCTGTTTCACCTACCCTATCCCTTATCTATTACTGCTCCTATGCTCTTCCTCAGTAATCGGAAGCTATTGTCCTACTTCCAATTACTTCAACCAGCCTATCTGGGCCGGCCTTCCTCTTCCCACTATAGCTCCCTGAATCCAGCATCCCAGCTGCGAGACTCCCCCTACACCCTTACAGGTCTTCATACATCCTCCTCCCTATACCCAACTAGTTGCAGCCCCAGCTTATTCCTCCCTCCGACCTGCTACGAGCTTTCTCCCAACAAAACCGTAGCTCTTTTTTTGCTCCCATCCCTGCAAGTCGTCTCCCTTCCACCCTAACTTTGACAGGCCTCTAGTCTCTACCCACCACATTCTACCCCTGACAATGAATTTTCCTTCATACAATTGTGCTTTTAACCCACCCCTTTCATTGCCTTTCTGCTCCACCTTTATTCCCCTTCAAACTGTAGCAAGCGACCTCTTCTATCACTGTTAGACCTTCACCACACCTGCAATCACCTACTCCTATGCTCTAGATTTCCTTCTTATCAAGTTTGTTTGTGTCATCCCTATTGAGTTGTGTATTTGCTTTTATCCCACACCATTGCTTTGGGTGGCTGTTCTCTTTACTTTGAGTCTTCATTGCAAACTCATTTAGAGCCAGTAAAAATATTTGTATTTTAGATTCATGCTTTAGGTCATCTCTGGTATTATTTAGTATTAAAGCTAGCCCAACTTTAGTTCTATCATAGGGTTTCTAGCATCCGCCCCTACCCAATCCAACACAATATTTTTTTCTTTCTTTTTTATTTCTCTTATGTATTTGTTCCTTGTTATTTTTTTTCTTCCATAGAACCCAAACCATCAACCATGTCGCCAAGGAGAAATATATCCAATCCTATTAAGGAAGAGATAAGTCGAGAGCTCCATCATCTTCAATAGATACTTGCATAACTTGAAGATTTAACATGGAGGAGGTCACCTTCGACCAAGATCTATAAAGTCGAAGGGGTGAAAGAAATGACAATCTAAATCCCTTTCATTGGGAGACTTTCAGTGATGAAAAAGACAGCCCGTGACATTTTAGAATATAATATCAGAGGAGACCTAGAGAAAAGATATCTAAGTCCCCATAAAAGGAGTAATTTTAGAGAGGAGATATCATTTGGAAGCTACAGAGACTTGGACATCAAGGTAGATCCTCCATAGTTCAGAAGATGCATAGATCCAGATGAATTAATTGAATGGATACGGGAAAGTGAGTGGATCCTCAAATATAATGACGAGCCGAAGAGAGGCGAGTCAAACTTGCTACTATCACGTTGAAGAAAATTGCCTCCCTATAGTGGGAGAAAGTACAACGACGAAGGAGACGAGAAGGCCGTGACAAGATTACCAGTTAGAAGAAGATGAATAAAACCATGCAAACGAAATTTCTTCCTTTTTTTATTGTTGAGACATGTTTCTCAAACTCCATAATCTGCAGTAGAGAGGCCTTTCAGTGAAAGAGTTCATAGCTCAATTCAATGATATATAGCCTGAAGTGTAATGTAATAAAGCCAGAAGAAAATAGAGTAACCAAATATCTTAAGAGCTTAAATCCTACTGTTAGTAATGTGGTAAAACTACAACCATATTGGATGTTGTGGTATGTCCAGACACTTTCTTTGAAAGTGGAAAGATAGCAAAAGTATAGCACACATCCACCACCAGTCAAGCAACCACCCACAGTTGGAGACCGGCAGAAGCACACCATACGGAGTTAAGAAGAGGTTCAGATACGGATTTAACCACCCTCAATGAGAAGAAGCTGACTACAACACCTGCCAAAAATGCTTCAGATGCCAAAAATTTGGGCACATAAGCTCAAGTTGCCCAACGAGTAGAGTTGTATCTATTACTGAGTAGGGCACCATGGAAGAGGTTAGCAAGGAGCATAATGCCGAGGAATTAGGTGAGGTGCATCAGCTTCCACCATATAGGGAGAATCAATTGTGATTCAACAGTTTCTTTAGTTAAAGGACATGAGGGATCTTCAGTGGCTTTTCCACAATATTTGCTACAGCCATTCCATAGTAAAAAAAAGGTATGTAGTCTTATCATTGATGGGGGTACCAGCAAGAACATGGTATCAAATCTTATGGTAAAGAAATTAGGGCTGACAACTTATAGGCATTCCTTGCCATATTCACTGTAGTGGATGAAAAAGGAGAACCGGGTCAACATCAACCAAAGATGCCGAATAGAGTTTTCAATCGGTGGCCAACTACAAGACTAGATGTGGTGTGACGTACTCCCAATGGATGTTTGTCACCTCTTTTTAGGAAGACCATGGTAATTTGATTGAGAGACTATGCACGATGGATTCAGGAGCACATATTTCTTCCCAAAGGATGGGAAATATATCATCTTAATTCCCTCAAAGGAGCCTAAGATCACAGGAGCCCTTATCAGCAGAGTGACGTCAATGAGACTAATTTTAGTGATAACACGAGAGGACTGAGAAACCCGCTCAAGTTACATGATAGATACTATTGAGGGTATGTTAGGTTGACATTGTACCATCAGCACCACCACCATGCGGGAAGGGTAAAATTACTCTCATTGCACGCTCGATTAAACCAATCATGGGTTGCTTTGGGAAGATTTAGTAGTAGAGGGTTGGTTCACAACCTCAAAAGGACAAATCCATATGCAAATTTTCTAACAAGTTAGGGAAGAACATTAGGTTCCTTGGAGGGCGATGCAGTTGTCAGTAGGATTCTGATGTTGCTTAGATTATAGAAAAGAACCGGAAGCTTCGACCAATGAGGTTGTAGTTCCCCCAACCCCGAGAGACTGATGTGGGTGCTATTGAGGACAGGCCGACTCTCAAAAAGAGGAAGGCTGCCACTCTTCTATTTCCCTTCTCTCCACTTCCCCTGTTTCCTTCTTAGCACGTTCCTAAAATAAGTCTTTCCAATTTAGAATTTCTAAATAATTTTATTTCTCTTTTCCAAATATGAATTTCCATTTTAACCCTTTCATAAACCGAATTTCAAAATAAAAATTTTTAAATATTTTATTCCTCTTTTCTAAATCTTAATTTCCATTATATTAATCCATTTTTAAACTAGAACTTTGATTATTTTTCTTATTTTAAAACTTGGCTAAATGGAGTCCTAGTCCTCATTATAAATAGGGGGTGTTTTGCTTGGACTTAAGAATTCATTTTACTGAGTTTGTTTTCATATTTCTTCTGTGGAATCCTTTTCCCTTTTTGTAGAGCTGTATCCAATGAGGTTGTGGTGATCTGGCTTTATCCTACTCTGAGGTAGTGATGTATCTCCCCTTTTCACCCACCCTAACCTTCCTCCTCCACTCTGCTTAACCACCGCCACTCTTGTGCTCTTCCCCATCACTATTCGGCAATTGTCCTACCTCTAACTGCTTCCAGCAGCATCTCTAGGTCGGCCTTCCTCTTCCTGATGTTGCTCCTAAATCCAGCACACGCAGTATCTTGCAGACTCCCCCTGACATTGTTACAAGCCGCTGTCCAACCTTCTTCTTGCACCCAACCAGCTGCTGCCTAGCTTTTTCCTCCCTCCAATTTGCTACCATGCTTCTCCCAACATCGCTGCATTTCATTTTTTCCCCTACCCCATAGGTCTTCTCCCTTCCACCCTGCCTCTGGAAAGCCTCTAGTCTCTATCCACCAAATTCCAAACTCAATGATAACTTTTCTCTCTTCTAGTTATGGTTGGCGTCGCCCTTCCACTGCCTTGCTGCTCCCCCTTTATTCCCCTTCAAACTACAACAAGCTACCTCTTCTATCATCACTTGACCTTCATTACAGCTGATATCACCTACCCATCCATTATCGATTCCCTACTCATCAAGTTTTTTTGTGTCCTCCTTGTTATGTTATGTGTTTGCTTTTATCCTACACCGTTGCTTTGGGTGGTTGTTCTCTTTACTTTGAGTCTCCATTGTAACCTCATTTAGAGTCAGCAATTATATTCATATTTTAGAGTCGTACTTTGGGTCAACTAAGGTATTAGAATTATAGCTTTAAAAATTATTGTTGATACTAAGATTTTTAATATTGTTAGTGCTTATGCTCTTTAAGTATGTTTAGATATAAATTCAAAAGAAAATTTTGGAATGACCTTGAATAATGAATATAAATGATACGACTAGAAGAAGGAATTTTTATTATATAATATTTAAAAGGGTATAGAGGTAGAGTGGTAGAAGATTTAGAAATATTCATAGTGGTTACGATTTTAGAGTTATTAAGGAAGATGTTATAATCATATTGGATTTTAGTTTAACTTATGATATTTTATTGCTAATTCTTTATTAAAAAAAGAGATGGTAATATTATTACTTATGAGAATGGATCTAACAAAACACAAATTGATTATTTTCTTTTGAGAAAAAAAAACATCATCGAGAAAGTAAAGACTGTAAGGTCATTATAAGTAAAAAATTATGTAATCAACATCTATCATTTGTTTTGGGTTTTAAGATGAGAATTTAAAGAAATAATACAATAAAATATTGTCATAAAATTAGATGAGGGCATCTAATAGACACAAATAAAATGATTTTTATGAGTAAACTTCAAAGTTATTAAGATTTGGGATGTTCACGAAGAAGCTAATTCTATGTGAGATAAAGTATCAAGCACTATTAAACAAGTGACAAAAGATGTACTTAAAGAATGAAAAAGAAAGATTTTTATAAATAAAGATAGTTGTTGGTTGAATAATATTAAGCAATAAAAACACAATATAAGAAGTTTTGTTATGACAAATGGTTTAAATGTAAAAGTTTTGGAGACCTAGGAAAAAAATAGGCTGGCCTGTGGGGAGTGTAAGAAAACAGTTTATGATGCTAAGAGTTTTACTTTTAATGATCTTTATAATATATTATATATTGTGAAAATGAAAGATATATGCATAAACTAGTAAACAATAAGAAAAAAAGTACATATTTAATTAAATGAAAATATATTAAAATTAAAAATAAAAAAATTCTTTTCTTAGGAAAGATATTCAACATAGGTGGGTCAGATAGTTTGATAAATTTTCAATAAAATATTTTAAAATACAATCAACCTTAGTAATCTCAGTATCTTTAATAAAAATACAACTTTATTTTTATCATCACATTCATAAAATGTAATTTGATCAGGCTTAAGAAAAATAAGGGTGGAAAATAAGTGAGATCTAATGATATATCAATAGAAGTGTGGAAATATTTAAGGGATTTATGAATTGCTTGGCTTACAAAACTCTTTTAATATTATTTTAAAAGCTAAAAAGATGTCTGAGGAGTGGAGAAATAGTATTATAGTCCCCATTTTTAAGAATAAAGGGGAAGCACAAGAGTGTACAAATTATAGAAGACTTAATTTAGTTTGTCAGGCATTGACATTATCAGAGAGAGTAATTGAACATAACTTATGGCATGATACATGGATTTCTCATAATCAATTTGGATTTACGTTGGGAAAGTCTATTTTAGAATCTAAACATTTATTAAGAGGTTTAATGGAGAAATACAGAGTAAGTAAGGCAGATCAAAATATGATTTTTATTGGTTTAGAAAAAGCTTATGATAAGGTTCCAAGAGAAGTTCTTTGGAGAGCTCTAGAAATGAAAGGTTTTGATATGAATTATAATCAAGTCATTAAAGGTAGATATATTAAAGTTGATAACTTGTATTTGAACAAAAGGAGTTATAAGTATTTACCTATTTTAGTGGGTTTACAACAGGGATCGACTTTAAGCCCTTATCTTTTTGCTTTAATTATGGATGAACTTACTAAAAATTTAGAGGAGGATTTAGTTTGGTGTGTACTTTTCACTGATGATATCCTTATGGTGGATAAGACTATAAAAAGAGTTCAGGATAAACTTGAATTATGAAGGCCTACTTTTGAGTCTAAAGGCTTTCATTTAAGTAGATATAAAATGGAATACATGGAATGTAATTTTAGTAGTAGTAGATCCAGTGGAAAAGTTATAATAATGGGTGTTCAAATCATTAAAAGGAGTGAATGTTTTATATATCTCTGATATATTATTCAATTTGATAGTGATATAGATGGGGATGTTATTAGTACAATTCAAGTTGGATGGTTGAAGTGGAGGAATGCATCTGGCCTATTTGTGATAGAAAAGTACAGCTTATAATTAAAGGAAATTTTTCTAAGATGGTGATGAGAACTGCAACGCCTTATGGTACAAAATGTTGCCCGATAAAAGAGAAGCATAAAATTAAGTTAGATGTTGCTGAGATGAGAATGCTTAGACGGATGAGTGGCTTGACCCTTAGAGACAAAATACAATACAAATGTATACATGAAAGAGTTGGTGTAGCTCTAATGGTTGATAAGATTAGAGAGAGTTATCTTTAGATGGTTTAGTCACATTAAATATCGACCATCTGATGCTTCTTTGAAAATTTCATTTACTTGTGGCCCGCTTAGATATCTTAACCAAATTTGATCGAATGACTTTCTGTATAAGACATTATCCACTATGACATATGATAATGCTCTCTTCTTTATCTGGTGTGTTATTGACTTGTCATCTGGTAGTTTCCCTATCTGTAAGTACTCTACAAATAGCTGACGCCAATCCTCCGTGACCTCAACAACTACTGGTACTATTTATGCATTTCCCAAGTTATACAGGGTATCCATGTTGATTTGTGATAGGTCTTGAAGTCCTTATATTGTTATGTCGATGGAATCATCTTATGGGCATGCAAAATCTTCAACAAACTTAGCTATGGTGTTCGCATGGGCATTTTCTACTCTCAGAATTATGTACAGCGTCAGGTCAGGGATCTGTTCCAACAACTTTGTCGTATAACAGAAGTAATATTCCAATTTCAGCTTCAAAATTTTGTACAGTCTAAAAACTTGTTGAATGATGAGCTATGAATCACATTAGTTGCTGATATCTGTTATCTCCATTATTATTGTCAATTCTAGCCCTGTTATTTGAGCCTCATATTCTGCTTCATTTTTTGTACATGACCCTGTCAAGTGGTAAGAGTATCTTAACATTTATTGTTTCAGCGTAATGAAGATCAGTCTGATTCATGCCTTACCATGAACTATCTTTGCAATTCTTTGTCTTTTAGCGCTGACGAAGCTCCGTCGAAGTGCATCTCCCAACATTGAGCTTTGGAACCTTCTAGACTCATCACTTGTTCATCGGCAGGTCATTTTTTAGGGGAGATTCAGTCAGTAACAGATGTACCACAAGGAAATCTACAAAAAAATTTCCTTTAACGACGCGAAGAGGTACGAAGGTTATATCAAATTGCAATGATATCATTGACTATCTTGTCAACCTACCGAAAAGCTTTGGTCGAGTCATCAAGTATTGCAACAGATTAAACTTTGAGATAAGGTTGACCTTATGAGAAAGCATGTAATGTCTAAGATTTTGAACGGTGATGATCAAAACTAGACAATGTTTCTCAATAGGGAGATATTTTACCTCCTCTAGTATTAGGTGATGATTTAAGTAGTAGAGAGCATTTTCTTTACCCTCATCATTGACGTAAGCTAACAAGGCTCCGAGGGAGTTGTCTAAGGTCCTGGTATAAAGTATTAATGGTCTACCCGAGACTAGAGCTACTAAGACAGAGATTTCATTAAACATTACTTAATACTTTCAAAGGCACATTGACATTTATCGTCCCAACTAAACTTGGTGTTCTTTTTGTTCAAGACAGAAAAAAGTCTGAAACCGTCCTAACATATTAGATATAAAGCGTCTTAAGCATGATAACTTCCTATGCAAAGATCTCAGTTGTTTCAAGTTTTTGGGAGACGACATTTTTAAGATAGCATTAATCTTCTATAGATTGATTTCAATTCCATGGTAACAAACAACAAATCCTCAAAATTTCTTATTATGGGATTTATTTTAAGATTAAATTGGCGTAACCACTCAAAGAAAATTCTCAAATCATACAAGTGGTTCTCTTTTTATTTAGTTTTGATGACCAGTTCATCCACATAACGTTGTCGGCATATTTTTAAATTATGTGTTTTATTTTGAAAAGGGGTCGCCTAATAGAAATTGTCGGCGAATTTTAGATTTTAAATTTAATTTAAATATATATATATAGTTTAGAAAGTAGTATTTGATTTTGAAAATAATTTTAAGATATGAAATCAAACCGATCTCACATCCCAGATAGTTTATATAAACGAGCGCCGCATCACAAACCGTGTATCTATCCCGAAGAATAGACACTACTTGCTTGATGATGGGGCTCGGTTAAATAAACTAGGAGATTTGTGACATCTGTTTGGTACGCGGACCAATTTTATAAGCCGACAAATTCCCCTGCTTAATATAAATGAATTAAGCGAGGGTTTATATTACATGGGTTCTTAAAGTTCCTTATAAGGGCAAGCCCCATAGTTAATTACATCTTAAATGACGGGAATCACTTAAGAAAACTCTCGATAATAATCGATAGTTCTGCTCTCGAGAATCTCGAAGTTTAAGTTTTCGATGGATTGAATTTTAGAATTTCGATAGGGAATGGATCGAGTTTGGAACATTTTGTTTTGGGAATTCAAAGGAAGAAAGGTAGGAGAAATTACAGATTTGAAGCGAACTTCGGTAATTTCCCGACTATCCTATTGTTTGGCTTGAATTTAGGAAAGTCCTGATGTTTATTTAATGTTTTGATCTTGCCAATTTTAATTAATTAGGACTTATATTCGTATGACATGATCATACAAATAGCCTCAAAGATGTGAGGGTTTATATCGTATCGAACGACTACCTCAGAGTCCTAAGACCGATTAGGGCTTAATTTGCAATGCAAATGCCCAACAAAAGGTTGAGGATTTATGTTGCACTAGGCAAACTACCTCGAAGTCCTATGGTTTGGTTATTTAATTCTAAGAAAGTTTTCTTTGAAGTAGACTCGGGTTTTATCGATGACGATGGCCGTCTTGCCCACCATGCTCACGAGCTCCTTGTTGTTGCGAGAGGGTTAGTTTTAGAAGATTGTAATCAAAGAGAAGAGAAGAGTTTGGTTTTAGAAATCTTAAAGTCCAAGTGTTTTTTATGTTTTAATTAAAACAAATCTTAAAATTGATTATAACAACACTAGGTTAAGATTCCGCGGTTCCATCCTTCCGGCATTGTTATTTTTATCGGATTCACTTAGTCCAGATGACTTTGCCAAACTCAACTAAATGAGTTCCACACTTTCATTTAGACCGTGGGAAATCCCGTTAGTAACACGTAAGTTACATCATCCGAGGTATTCCCGATCATCCAAAAAGACGTTTTAATTTAGTTGTAATTGTAGTTTTGTGTTTTGTTTGTGATTAAATTTTGAGTTGGTTTATATTTTGAAATGTTGTGACGGTGAATTTTATCTTGTAATGACTTTTAATTTAGTTTTGGTTTCAGTTTTAGGGACTATCCTAAAGGTGTGGGTTTTCATGCGACGATTGTTTATCATGCAAGAAAAGTAAAGTGCATTTGCGATAAAGTAAATTGCAAGGAGTTAAATTGCAATAAAACAAAGCGTACACGGAGGGTCTTCCAGTCATCCCAAGCTACACTTAAACACAATTTAGGATATTTAATCATTTAAATCAAGTTCCTAGAGTAAAGCTAAGGGAAGGGTTATGGTTTTATACGAGGTCCTACTCACATAGTTAGTCATCTCCTATGACGTCTAGGTTCTTGTGTTTTGGTTTGAGGACGATTTTCTTCATCGAAGAACAATTAAGTTCGATTGTTCTTATAAACATCCTATCATATTGAGGAAGTGCTTAAGACGAATCTTAAACATCTTTTCAATACCTGCAGGATTGTTTTAAGTCAAGAGAATTTAATTATACAAAATGAATTAATCATCAGGGAGTTTAAATTTTGTTATCTTGCTCGGTGAACTAGGACATTTGAACATCTTATGAGTGAAGTAATACTTCACTTAACACTCCATTTAGGAGTTATGACGACATGAGCTTTTGAGGGCCAATTAATGTTCAAGTGATTTGTGATTTAATTTAATTTCAATTAATGGGTTTAAGTTTGGAATAGTGTTCGAGTTGTTTTAGATTTATTTTGAATTCTTTATTTCTTTGGTGATGTTATATTTAATTCAATTTAATTTAATTTTAATTTAATTTAATTTGGTTTAGTTTTACTTTCAATTTAATTTTATTTAATTTAGTTTAATATAATTTAATTTAATTTAATTTAATTTAATTTAATTTATTTTAATTTAATTTAATTTAATTTAATTTAGTTTAATATGTTTCAATTTAATTTAATTTAATTTAGCTTAATATGTTTTAATTTAATTTAAATTTAATTTTGTTTAATATGTTTTAATTTAAATTTTTAATTTTAATTTAATATTTTATATCTCTTTTTTTAATATTTTAAAGATGATTTAATTTAATTGTTAAAGTATTAATTTAATTGAAATTTTGGAAGGATTTAATTTAAATGTTTTAATCTTTAATTTAATTTAATGATTAAGTCTTTTGACATTTTAAATCTTGAATTTGGATTATCATTTTAATTAGGAATTAAATGTTATTGAGGTGATTAATTTAGGGATTTTTTTAAATTAAAGAATAAATCTCTTCCTAATAATATCCCTATTTTAATAATTCGATTTTTTATTATTCTTCGAAGTTTAAACAATTATTTAATTAAGGTTTATTTTAATTATTTTCAAATTATTTGGTAGGTTTCTACCATTTAATTACCTAAGTTTCAAACATCCAAAATCAACTTAGTATCAAATATTTTACCCACCCTTTTAATTAAACCTAAAAATTTTTAATTATAGGTTAAAATTTTAATTACTATTTTGCCCTTTAAACTTACTAATTTCATAACTCACTAAATTGAGCTTAAATGAATTTGAAATTTTTATGTGACTTCACTCATATGTCAATCAAGACATTAGAGGAGAAAATGTGATTTTTTTGTATTTAATTTATTTATGTAATTATTTTTGGTGGAAAATAGGGATTTTCAAGAGAAAATTTAGTAATATGACCAAGGGAAAGTTTCTGACCTTAAGAAAATTATGGGACATTCCTAATGACCAGAGGACCACTTGGACCAATTTTGGTGATTTTTTGAATTATATTATTTTTATTATAATTATTTTGAGTTTTGGAGTATTAATTAATTTAAAAATAAAATAAAGGTTGAAAAATGAATTTTATATTTTTCAAAAATCTCTCTGATATCAAGGAAACCAGAGAACTAATTTTTATAATTTTCTGATTTTTTTTTGATTTATTAGAATTATTTTAGTGGAAATGCTAGAAAATACATTTTTTTATTTTAAAATTACCTTAGGGCTTTAAAATTTGATATCTCATCATAGAGACTTAAGAAAAATATGGGGTTTGTTCCTAAATGATTAAAATTCAAAATATGACATTTTGGTGAATTTTATTATTTTTGTGATTTTCATTATTTTTTAATTATTAAAATATTAAAATAATGTAAAAAATCAACTTTTTTAGAAAATTGCAATTTTAATTTTCTTAGATTCCCCTGATATCAGAGAGGCTCTAAAACCAATTTGGTGAATTTTTGAAAAGTATTTTGAAAGTTATGAATTTTTGAAGTTTAAGTTTGGCTAAATGGCTTAATCAACCCATTTGATATGGCTAACCAAGTCCAATTGACTTCGAACTTTTATGGTGGGTTCCTCTGATCCTAAAGGTCAATGGAGAATTGATTTCAAGTCAATTTGATGTATGATTAGCTCTAATTAATTAAAGTTCCATTTTGGGTGTTTAAGCCGATTAAGGTTATTCTAAGTGAATTAACTCGAAACCTACTTTCCACTAAGGTCCTACGGTCGCAAGAAACCTCTCCGAATTTTCTTAGAATTTATTTCACAACATGCTAATTATTGGAATTAAAATACTCAGAATAATGACCTAGAATTGAAAAATCAATAACTCTTCATAGGGATGGCCTCGACTTTGGAAAATTCGGGGAATGTCCCCAAGTTCGAAGGCTTAAAGCCACTATGGTCTCATGTCATGGTGAATTGTATACATGCATGGAGAATTGAAAGTGTGCAGAGAGTAAATAAATTATTAAAAATCAAATACTCGATGAAATTAAATGATTTCTTTTCCACATTATTCTCCTCTGTTCACTGAGCAAGAGGGTATTTTTATTTTATTTTTAGGATTTTCCTACACAAAGTTATGGATTTTCTAAGTTCTGGTACTTAAATAAATAAGAAAAATCCTATTTTTCTACTTAAGTGACGCGGTGCCAGCTCAACCTCGGTAGCTCCGAGCACACGCGTCGTCTCCTGATTCAGCGCCGCCCTTCGACTCAACGCTCCAGGGCTCCGTGGTTCACGTACCATCGCGCTGTCCGGCTCAATCCAGACCGTCCGCTCGATACACGCTCGATCCGACGGCTCCCAGTCATCGTCTACGGCGGGTGTGCACCGTGACCGTCGACCATCTAACCCTAATTTCTCACTTGATTCTCAACGAATTTTTGTGTTCTTATGCTCTATGGATTCATCTTGAAGAGACGAACACATCCATATGGTAAACATGCATTGAAATTGATTCAAATTAAATGGAGAATCTCTGTAAGCTCGGGAAGAAGAGTGAGTCCATACCTTTGCTCAGAGAAGTGAAGCTTCGATGCGAGGGTTGTGTCACCTTCGATTGGGTCGAGCGAGCTCCGGATGAAGTCCCTTGGCACAGTGAATTGTCCAGGTATGATTTCGACCACAACCGATTACAAAGCTTGGAGTACGGAACAGATGGGTGGCACGGAGAAGGGGCTTTTCTTGGTAAACTTCTTCTCTTAGTACGAGTGAAGGTGTAGGATCAATCGATTTGGGGATTGGCTCCGCTATGGAGAAGTGTCCTGGTTTTGGGCTTGGATTTCGACTTCGAAATTGAGCTCGCGGAGAGGAAATGGCGGGGGATTTCGGTGGGGATCAAGTTCTCTATGTGTGGGGAGTAGTACGGAATGATTTTGGCGAGTTTCCTTAAAGTTGGTTCGGCACCTCCTCCATGGCCGAGAGAGGTGGTGTTTAAATAGGAGAGGCTGGAGGGCCTCCGGGGGAGTTAGGGGCCGGGATCAGTTGCTCTTGGCAAGGGAAGAACAGTTGCATTGGCGACTGGGCATGGGGCGACTCGGCGAGGAAGAATTTCAATGTTGGCTCACATGTGAGCTCTCGGGTGTGGTGTTTTCCGGTGATCCGGGCGGTGGCCGGCGAGCATGGGTCACCCTCGGGTCAGGTGGGTCAGGGTGGAGGTTTGTGCGGTCGATTGGGCCTTGCCATGTGTAAAGGGGTGGCTTGGAATGGAATGGGGAAAAGGCCATTTTGGCTTGGTTTGGGTCAACCCATGTGTTTGGGTTGGGTTCACCTCCCATGATGCGGTTTTAGGCTGAGAGAATAAGTTAGGTCGGCTAGTCGAAGGTGGTGAGGTCTCTTTCTAAGAATATTTAGATTAAATTTGGGTTAAGGGGAATCATGGTTAAGGCTAATGACTTTAGGAGATTAAGGAAAGAGTCTCCTCCTTTTGCCCAAAATGGCATGGTGACATGTAAAGAGGCTCTCATGGCTTCCATTTGGCTCATGCATGGCTTCATGGCTTGCTATGGCTTAGGATAAGCTTGGCTTGATTTCATGGAAGTAGAATTTAGAAATTTTGGTACTTTGGTGGAGTAAATTCATGAAGCTTGATTTGGAATGGTTTAATGATGATCTTGAAACTTAGGGGTGATTTTGATTAAATGGATGATGAGGGGAAGTGTCATGTGAGCTTTAGATGAATTTTGGGCCTTTTGAAGTCATTTTTGATGTGCTTTTAGGAAGGCTAAAGGGGATGGGCCTTTAGGTTTAAGAATGAATTCATGGATGAGAATTTTGTAGAAATTTGGGCCAAATAATTGTTGGGTTTGGTTTAGGATATGTCATGAGTGATTTGAAATGAGTTTGGAGTGATTTGGGTTTGAATTGGGTTGGATTTGGGCCTCTTTGGTAAATGGGCCAATGTAGGTTAAATTGGGCTAACTTGGGCCAATGTTGGGCTAGGGTTGAAATTGATGTAAAATTAATGTTGTTAAAGGTTTATGGGAGTGTTTCAAAGAGGTTTAGACTTTGGTTGGGTTTTGATTTTGGGGTTTGGGCTTATTTGGGTTAGGTTTGGGTTTAGGTCAAAATTGGGCCTTTTAGTTTTAGGTTGAATTTGAGTGGGGTTTGAGTCCAAATTTTGGGCAAATTATGTTAGTGTTTTGTTTATGGGGGTGTTAGGGAAGGTTTAGAAAAGATTTGGGGTTAATTGGAGTTGAATTGGGTTAGTTTGAGCTAAGTTTGGGTCATGGGTCCAAATTAGGCTTTAAGGCCAAAAAGTGAAATTGGATTCAAATGTCAATCAAATTGGACTTGGATTTGGTCTAGATTGATATTGTAGATGTTAAACTGAAGTTTAGAATTGAATTGGACCAGAATTTGGGTCAATTGGGTTGGTTTGGTTTGGCATTGGGTTCACTTTGGGTTAAAATGGGTCAAATTGGGGATTTTGACAAAAGTGGGGTAAATTGACAAAAATAGCCCATGGTGTAGTTGGACAAAATGAAATTGGGAATATTTGGGATTTTCTGAAATTTGCTGGGAATTTTCTGAATTTTTTGGATTTTTTGGCTAAGAGGGGCTTTTTGGGTATTTGGAGAGTATTGGGGGGTATTTTTGGAATTCTTGGTATTTTTGGCTATGGATGATCAATTTGAGTGGAGGGAAATGTTTAGGAATGATTTTGGGGAATTTTGGGTAATTTAGGTGATTTTGCAAATTTTGGGTAGTTTCGAGGGCATTTGGTAGGTTTGGTGGATGCGGGGTCCAGAGGTCGAAAATTGAAAATTTAGAAAATTGAAGATTGGGTAAATGTAAGTGGAATGAAATCATTTTGGTTGAGCCATGAAGCCATATCAAGCCCACATGAGCCATGAAGGGACTCATTTGAGGCATTCACTATGTTGTTCCTAACCCTCTTAGCCGAGGGCTTAGGGGTTAAGGACCATCCATGTGAATCACCTCCATGAGTCGGGAGGTCGAGTTGGGTATGGGTGTGGTTTTAGGAGGTGTGTGAAAGTGTAGTGTATAAATGTAGTGTGTGTGTAAGTCGGCCCTCACCGGACCGGGCCACCCGGGGCGGTCCTAAGGCCGAAGAGTCACATAGGAACTCATCCTTTAAACTTCCACATTTGATCTCGACCCTCTAGGTGATTAGGGGTCTACGATCAAGTTTGTGGAGTTTGCGGGGAGTTAAGAAGTGGTTTGAATTTCTAAGTGGTGGGTCCCGATTCTAATCCTCTAGGATAGTCGAAGGAAAAGCTTAAGGCTAGATCCTGAAGTACTAAAGAGAGAAGAGAAGACCTCATCGAAAATGAGGTCGACAAATGGACCCCGATAGGGGTGGTGTGCTATCCAAGCACACCGCGCGTATTGGCGTTGGCCGAGCGATCAACAAAACCAACACGAAGTCCAAGTGACAAACTTGGGACGAGTAGAAGCGTTTCGGCTGGGGAGTGTCGAGTATATCTACTGAGGCTCGGAGATTCACCGAATTCTCGGCGGGGAAAGGAAAAGGAGGTGAATCCCGAATCGCATGATGCGGGGAATTTCGATTTAGATTTCATTTTGTTTCGAGTTTAAATTTTGATGTGTGAGCTCGGATTTTAGTTTGAGTTTCGATTTAGATTGAAGTTTTGTTAAAATTAATTTGAAGGGATTTGAACTTGAAATGAAAATTGGAATTTTGTGGTTTTAGATGTAACATCTTCAACCTCAAAAGAAAATTGAATTTATTGGATTGAACCTTTACAATGAGGAAAGATCTCAAAGCAATGCGGTATTGGATATAAAATCCTTAACCTCGAGAGTTTGATTTTGATGTATTTCATTGCGATAGGGAAAGAACCTAAAGCGATGCGGTCTCGGATGTAAAATCCTCGGCCCCAAGAATTTGATTTTGATGTATTTCATTGCGATAGGGAAAGAACCTAAAGCAATGCGGTCTCGGATGTAAAATCCTCAACCCCAAAAGTTTGATTTTGATGTATTTCATTGCGATAGGGAAAGAACCTAAATCGATACGGTCTCGGATGTAAAATCCTCGACCCCAAAAGTTTGATTTTGATGTATTTCATTGCGATAGGGAAAGAACCTAAAGCAATGCGGTCTCGGATGTAAAATCCTCGACCCCATAAGTTTGATTTTGATGTATTTCATTGCGATAGGGAAAGAACCTAAAGCGATGCGGTCTCGGATGTACAATCCTCGATCCCGAGAATTTGATTTTGATGTATTTCATTGCGATAGGGAGAGAACCTAAAGCGATACGGTCTCGGATGTAAAATCCTCGACCCCAAGAATTTGATTTTGATGTATTTCATTGCGATAGGGAAAGAACACTAAGCGATACGGTCTCGGATGTAAAATCCTCGACCCCGAAGAATTTGATTTTGATGTATTTCATTGCGATATGGAAAGAACCTAAAGCGATGCATTCTCGGATGTAAAATCCTCGACCCCAAAAGTTTGATTTTGATATATTTCATTGCGATAGGGAAAGAACCTAAAGCGATGCGGTCTCGAATGTAAAATCCTCGACCCCGAGAATTTGATTTTGATGTATTTCATTGTGATAGGGAAAGAACATAAAGCAATGCGGTCTCGGATGTAAAATCCTCGACCCCAAGAATTTGATTTTGATGTATTTCATTGCGATAGGGAAAGAACCTAAAGCAATGCGGTCTCGGATGTAAAATCCTCAACCCCAAGAATTTGATTTTGATGTATTTCATTGCGATAGGGAAAGAACCTAAAGCGATGCGATCTCGGATGTAAAATTCTCGAGCCCAAGAATTTGATTTTGAATGGTAATTGATTTTGCAAAGATTTGTAGTGTTGATTTGAAAAGTGTGGAATTTTGGTGTTTCGAGGATTTCATGAAAGTTGTAAAAGATTTTTGTGGAAAGAAAGCAGATTAGGAGGGAATATGTAGATGCTACATATCCCACTCAAAAGAGTTGATCGAAAGTTCTTTGGTTTGGATTGGATACAATTCCTCGCCATCAGATCCGAATTGAAAACCTCGTGGCTCCGTGTCAATGGAATTGACCGCTTCCATCCCAGACAAGGGAGAGAGTAGAACGGATTGGATTTCAGATTTGGAAGGTTGAATTAGAATTTGATTGAGATTTGATTTGAGATCTGGAAGGTTGAATTTGAATTTGATTGAGATTTGATTTAAAATTTGTGTTTATTTTGTTTGTCCTTTAACGATTCAAATTTGCTTTATCGTTCATTTAATGTTCATGTGGATTTGGCGTTCATCATTTTTTTAGATTTTTAAGGAAAGTTTTCTTTTATTCTTTTTGTTTCTTTTCTGTTCTTTGTTCAATGTTCATTTAACTTTAATGGCATTTCCCAGTCAATTTGCACAAAAGAGGTGAAGGCCAAAATGTGACATGGTCACTTTCATTCCAATCATGTCGAAGATACATCATACAACTCGATCTGGAATACATCTCATACAATCCATGTAGACTCAAAACGGAATATGTATGATCTTTGTCGATCCATCCAAAAAGGCATCTATCAAAAATCCATGTACTGAATAGTGAGGTACATGGTCGATAACATCACCTTCCAAGCCATCCTTGGCAAGGATGTCGTATGGATGTACGTTGGAGGTGTGATATTTTCCATGTAACTCACGAGCTCGTAAGGCCGGAGGTTCTCTAGCTGCGGGTCCGGCTGGAAGTGGTAAGGTGCTTTCCTGTCATCCATCCTTCGAAAGTAACCGAGATCCGCTTCATTGGTACTCACGGTATGCGATGTTTAGCGACATCCGCTCCGTTGCCCTTTAGTATCATGACGGAACCTACCGGTAATGGTATCTTTCTCGGCCCTCAGAACTCACCTGGGCCTGCAATCCGGAGGTCAGATCCGAACATGATATTACACTCATTCAGAAAAGAAACTGTGCAGAAAGGTCTGACAAAGTCGTGGTGATCGATTTGTGGGGGTATGCAGTCACCCTTCTTGTAAAGGTTAATGATGTAACTGTTGGGTATGCAATCTGCTGGCAGTACCTCCATGTTATCATTCTCTTTACCATCCTTTTGATGACTAATGGCATTGGATCTACCTTGCCATGACGGAGTATCCCTGGTGGGTTTCCCTTCCTGTCTTCTGCAAAGTTGTAGCCGCATCCACATTGTATTGTAATTCTCCCTTTCCCTGGCATCCATCTCCGGGGTTCTGAGTAGGTGTTTTCTCTTAAGCGGCCTGCTCGACCCATTCTTTTCAAATCCCGGATGCAGTCCACGATTTGTTGTTGTTCGTATTCGAGAACACGTTTGTATGTAGCTCGAGGCCTTCTAGTATATTGATCCTCCTGCCTCTAATTCTCTCGAAGTATTCGAAAGTTTGTTTCTCGACATTCTACATTCTTTCTAGCTCGTATTATCGAATAATCTGCAAATGGCGAGGCCTGGTGATGTACTGTGAGATATATGGCTCAATCCCCTCGCGTTCTCCTGCATACCTCGGCTCCTCGGGGGCGGTCTCCGTCAGGACATCCTCCGGGGTGCTTCCCGACAAGGTCATGCATTGCGGTGGCTTTATCCGGTGGCGTAGTAGCCTTCCTTCTTCGATCTCCTTGAGATTTCCCCGTCCCTTCGTTATCCTCGGGACCGGCCTCCTTTCTTCGGGTTCTCGGCGAACCGGTATCCTTGAAGTATATGCACTGGTAGTAGCGGCTCGCCTCGTCGCGCCGGTCCGCTCGCTAGTTTAGTTAACATCTTGCGGATACGGCGATTTTTATTTCTTCAGCCGAGTTGCTGTGAGAGTAGCTCTTCGTACTTCCTGAATCTCTGTGGGCGCGGCGCTGACGAGCCCGCCCTCTGCTGTAGCGACTACGGACTTGATTCTCTTGTCCTCCTCAGTGTTTGTTTTCCTTTTCTTGCTGCTGGGTTGGTGGCTTGGGCCACCCACTTTCATTATCGTCCGACCGGGCGGTTCCTCTCGGTCAGCCGGGACCCGGTCACTTTCCTCGTATTGCGGGCCTGCTGGTGTGAAGTCTGAGTCAATCTCTATTATCGCTCCATCTTTCACCCTCTTTTCGTCGAGTGCATGGCTTACGCCATTTCTAAAGTTCAGGACCAACTGCCTGTTCGACATTTCCCTGCAAAAAGACAAGGAAAAGGATCAGGGGTTGTACTAAGAATAAGAACATTAAGAAAATGTTTATTAGAGACAGAGTTTTCTTTTGTATTTTTTTTATTATTCCTTTTGTATTTTTAAATTCAACAGGAATGAAATGGGAAAAGATCGGGAAAAAGATTTTGATTTGGAAGAGAGAACAAGGAAAATTTTATTATCATGATTTTATTTATTTTAGCACATTTTTTATTATTTTTGGGTTCGGACCCAGTCATAAGTAATTACTTCGCCCGTGCTTCTAGGGATGAAGAATTCATTCCTTCGAAACATCGGGTAGCGTAATACTTCTTCGAGTATCGTTCGTTGATCGGAAGCATATGTCGTTCTCCTTGGCAATTCACTAGCCGGTAAGAGCCTCCCGAGTAGATCGCCTCGACCACAAACGGTCCTTCCCAAGTGGGTTCAAATTTTCCTCCTATCTTGCGGTGTGCGAGGATAGGTTTCTTGAGAATAAGAACTAAGTCACCAACTTTGAAGGTTCTTGGGCGGACCCGATCTGTCATGGGCTTGAACCATCTTAGCTTGGTATAGTTCTAAATTATCTTCGCGGCTGCAAGTCTTTTCCCTTCCGGGCTTTCCAACTCCTCTAGTCGTAATTTGGTATTCTCTTCTGTCGTGATTTTGTTTGCAACTGCAATTCCGAGTGAAGGAAGCTGGACCTCTAAGGGTAACACTTGCCTCGGACCCATACACCAGAGCGTAAGGTGTAGCTTGAGTAGGAGTTTTGAAGGTTGTACGGTAGGCCCATAAGGCTTCTAATAACTTCTCGTGCCAATTTCTCTTATTATCGTCCAAAGTTTTCTTTAAAATTTGAACGAGAGTTTTATTAAAAGCCTCAGCCAGGCCATTTGTTCTTGGATAGTAAATTTTTGAATACCACCAGTCGATTCCGTGTCTCCTGACAAAATTGTTGATTTGCGTGCTTTTGAATGCTGACCCATTATCTGAGATGATCCTGCGAGGCACTCCGAAACGGTAGACAACTTGGTTCTTGAAAAACTGTAGCACGTGGTGTGCTTTCACTTCTTTGAGTGGAATTACCTCTGCCCACTTGGAAAAGTAATCTGTAGCCGCAAGAATGAAGTGATGTCCTTTTGAAGATGGTGGTTCTATTGGACCCAATATATCTGTTCCCCAACATTCAAATGGCCACGATGCAATTGTCGGATGTAGCACATTTGGAGGTTGGTGTAGAACCACTCCGTGCACTTGGCATTGGTGACGAGTCTTGGCGATTTTCATGCGATCGGTCATCATCGAGGGCCGGTAGTACCCTAGTCTTTTAATTTTCATTTTCATCTTTGGACCCGACTGGTGAGCGCCACGAGTCTTGAATGCACCTCTTTAACAATTTCACGGGTCTCGGATCCTCTTAGGCACCTTAGCCACATTCGATCAAAAGACCTTCTGTATAACGTGTTGTTTATTAATGTGTAGGACAGAGTTCTTTTCTTGATCTGATGGGCTAACGACCTATCGTCTGGTAGTTTTTCTGTTTGTAGGTAGTCTATTAATGGTTGTCGCCAATCTTCTGTGTTTTACGTCACTGCTTTACATCGATTCTTTTTCTTTTTCGATTTGTGTATTGTGTCCATGTCGAGCCGTGATAGGACCCGACGTCCGTGAACCGACACTTCCACCGATTCATCTTGCAAGCGGGAAAATTCTTTTGCGAGGCGGGCTAACGCATCCGCTAAAGCGTTTTCTTTCGGGAATTTTGTAGATCGTCACATTCGGAATCTGTTCTAACAACTGTATGGCATACTGGAAGTATTGCTCGAGTCTTGGCTTTAAAATTTTGTACTGTCCGGCAATCTGTTGAATGATTAACTGTGAATCCCCGTAGATGTTGATGTTTGTTATTCCCATTTGAATAGTTAATTCCAGTCCTATTACGAGAGCTTTGTATTCTGCTTCGTTGTTTGTATACGGCTCTGTCAAGTGGTAGGAGTATCTTAACATCCCCCGTTCCGGTGTTATAAAGATTAGTCCGATTCTTGCCTTACCGGGCACTATCACTTGCGATTCTTCGTCTTTGTGTGCTGAAGATGCTCCGTCGAAATATAATTCCCAACGTCGCTCATCAGGGTCTTCTAAGCTCATTATTTGTTCATCTGGCAAGTCATCATTGAGAGGAGATTCTGCCGGCAAAGGGTGTATTACGAGGAAGTCTGCTAGGACTCGTCCCTTTACGGCATGAAGAGGCACGAAAGTTATATCGAATTGCAATAATATCATTGACCACCTGGCAAGTCTGCCAGAAAGTGTTGGACGGGTCATCAAGTATTGCAATGGATTAAATTTCGAGATCAAGTTGACCTTATGAGAAAGCATGTAGTGCTCGAGCTTTTGAGCGGCGAAGATCGGGGCCAAACGAGTGCTTTTCAATTGTGGGATACTTTATTTCCGTCGGAAGTAAACGACGACTTAGGTAGTAAAGAGCATTTTCTTTACCCTCATCATTGACACAAGCTAACGAGCGTTCCGAGAGAGTCGTCTAAAGCCGCGGTATAAAGTATCAACGGTCTACCTGAGGCTCGGGGTCTGCTAAGACGGGAGGTGTCATTAAATATTGTTTAATGTCCTCGAAGGACCTTATGGCATTTCTCTTCCCAAATAAATTTGGCGTCCTTTTTAACTAATGCCGAGAAAGGCTGACACCTACCTGACAAGTTCGAGATAAAGCGTCGAAGATATGCCAGCTTCCCTTGAAAAGATCGTAGTTGTTTTAAGGTTTTGGGAGGTGGCATTTCTAAGATAGCTTTAATCTTTTCCGGGTAGATTTCAATTCCACGATGTCGGACAACGAATCCTAAGAATTTCCCGGAGGTGACGCCGAAGGCGCATTTTAAGGGATTCATCTTAAGGTTAAATTGTCTTAATCGTTCGAAAACAATTCTCAAATCATACAGGTGGTTTTCCTTTACTTTGCTTTTGATGACCACATCGTCCACGTAGCATTCGACTTGATTGTGGATGAGATCATCAAAAATTCTTGTCATTGCTCTCTGGTAGGTTGCTCCTGCGTTCTTCAGTCCGAATGGCATCACTGTGTAACAATATATTCTAATCGGCGTTCTGAATGCTGTACGTTTTTCATCTTCTGGAGCCATTTTTATCTGGTTGTATCCTGAAGATCCATCCATGAATGAGAATATTTCATGTGTTGAAGCAATGTCGATCATTAATTCTGGGATCGGCAGAGGGAATTCATCTTTTGGACATGCCTTGTTTAAGTCTCTGAAATCCACACAAATTCTGATCTGACCATTCTTCTTCCTGACTGGTACCACATTGGCTAACCAAGTTGGGTATTGTTCTTCACGGACAAATTTGGCGTCTATTAGCTTTTTAACTTCAGCTATGACTTGTTGTTCAATTTCTAGACGCATTCTTCTAGGACCTTGTCTTCGGACCGGAATGTAGGATCCACTCCTAGCTTATGGACTGCGACCTCTAGAGCTAATCCCGGCATCTCATCGTAGTTCCAAGCAAAACAAGTCTTTAAATTCCATTAATAACTTGATTATTTCTTCGGACTCTTCTTTATCGAGTAAGGAGCTAACAAATGTAGGTCTAGGCTCTTCGCTAGTACCTAAGTTAACTTCCGTTAACTCATCTATCGTAGATTTAATCTCTTCTTCGAACTACGGTGGAGCGTTTCCAATTTGTAAATCTTCAAGTTCTTCCGTAGTTTCCATGCGATTTTCATTAGACTCGCAAGTGACAACCAAGCAAAATTCAGTATCGTCAATCGATCCTACTGTGCCGAATCCGAGACCATGCTTTGAATTGGGTGGACGACCGGAGTTATTCCATAATTTTTTAAAATGTTGTGATTGGCCTTTTGTCCATTGTCGAGGTAAGAAACCACGCAGAATTAAATTTTGAACACAGGGAGAGTACCACTCAAAAGGCAATTCCATTAATTCGGAAGAAGTGACATCTTCAAATTGTACATTATTTTCAATTTTGGAGGAAGGAGCACCACTGTAGAATTTGATGGGCTTTGCACCGCCGCTACGTACCTCTTTGACCACCATACCCTCGATCTTATTAGAATGGATCAGGGTCAGGGTCATAGTATGTACATAGTGGTTAATGTTCTCGTACATCGATTTATATTTCTCGTTCTTTTCATCTTCGAGAGAGATCCTGAATTGCGGCTTCTTCCGACTTATTGTCTCCGCTTCTTGCTTGATCTCTTTTTCTTCTTCGAAGCTCGTCTTCCCAATCAACATTGATTGCTGGTTTCCTCTGTCCAACTGTCTTAACGTCTCTGCCACGACCTCATCCCTGGCCTCGATCTCAGATGTGAGTTGTGGAGAAACCTTCACCATTTCGCCGTAAGGGAGTGGTGAGTGACTGTTGGACTAGAACTTCAGGTTCTTCGTCGTCCCGAACTTCCTTTGCTTCATTTGATATGGTATCTCTGGAGAAGATTATTTTCTTTGGAGGTGCGTAATAAGCTGCATCTTCATGGATTCCAATTTCATGTACGAAGAATGGTTGTAAGTCACCTTTGATGCACTGTTCCCCTCCATCGTAGTATTTGATGCACTGATGTAGGGATGATGGTATCATCCAGTTTTCATGTATCCATGGTCGGCCCAGTAGAGCGTTGAATGAAGTTTCTGAATCAATTATGTGAAATTTCGCAGTTGTCTTTGCTAAGTCACCGGTCTTCATTAGCAGTGTTATCGATCCGAGGGCTCTTTCTCCTTTCTGGTTGAATCCTCTTAATAACATTTTGTCCGCTTCGAGCTTGCGAGCATCAATTTCCAAGTATGCTAGCGTTTGAAGATTCATTATATTGATTGATGCTCCTGGATCCACCAATACTCTAAAGAGTGTAAACTTCCCAATTGTAACTGAAATGTACAACGGTCGGTTGTGGTCTGCTGTCCTAAGTAGTAGGTCATTGTCATTGAAAGTAACACCTCGCTGTTCCTTTAACGAGTAAACCTCATCCAAGGAATCTCCGGTCACTTGAGCTAAGAAAATTTCTGGATCAAGCAAGGCCTTGATCAGAGCTTCTCTCATCTCCTTTGATAAGATGAGAGTGTCATAGATGCTCAGTTTGGCTGGTAGTTTCCTAAGATGGGCTAGCACGTTGTAGTCCACTTTATTTCCATGTGTCTCGATTTCTTCCCGAATGGGTATTTCTTCTGTCGGGTTTGGTTCTTCCTGAACAACCTCCTGCTTTCCTTTTGTCCTTTGGACCCATTCTCGGAGGTAGAACTCTTCCACTTCTTAAGTTGACTTCTGTAATTTCTCTTGAATATAGTAGTGAGTTTGCTGGTGTCTCCTCCTGAATCAGAATGATAGGTTCTTCTAGATTAGCTTCAGAGTCTGAAGGCTCTAACTCTATTGTGACTGGAGCTCCTCCAAACTCGCAAATAGATTCGTTGCTTGTTGAACTCTCATAGCCTCCTTGGTGGATGTCTTCTTTGTCATTGTGATCGTCGAGATTGTGTATGATTTGAGAATTGTTACTTGTATCGGAATCGATGTCCGGATTAGGTTGGTTGTCGCTAGTTACGTAATCGTTAGAAACGATCAAAACGTAGCCAACGCCATAACCCTCATCATTATAAGATCCCACCGGAGTGAGTAAATAATCATACGAGTCGGAGGTTCGAGGGGTTTCTCCCCGAATCGAAACAACCATCCTAGGATAAGCAGCCCCTAGTCTAGCCTTAAGAGTCTCAGTCTTTTCTTCTTCATCAATTTTCTTCTTTTCTTCAGTCGTCTCTTGTTGAGGTGGTTCTTCTATCGCAAGTGATAGTATCGACTTGACAGGTTTCGAACTCTGAATTGAGGCTAGCACCGAAGTGGTTTGGATGCGATCCAAAATCTTCTTCGAAGACTTTGTCCAGGCGGTAGTCCATCCATCATCAGTCGCATAGGGATCTATCGGAACAATGAGATCCGTTGAGATAACATTGACGGAACCTCCTTTCTGGGGTTCCTTCATGTATTCCTTCGGGATCGTTATGTTCCCTTTTCGGAGATTGTCGTTGAGCCAACTTTTGAAGGTAATACAATATTCTATCTTGTGTCCAAGCATCCGGTGGTAAGGGCAAAAGTTGGGATCACCTTTCTTGTCGACTTCTTCTAGTTTCTTAGACTCTGGCAATTGGAAATCTGGAGTCTTCATCAGACTGCGGAACATTTTCGGCACTTCCTCATTCTTGAACGGATACTCCCTGCTCAGAAGCTCCCTTAACGTACTTTTTGGACGAGGCGGTTGTTCATACTGTTGGGATGACTGATAGCTGGGTTGGGGTTACTGGTAATTCTGTTAAATTTGCTGCGGCTGTTCTGGCGGTATTTGTATTGGCTGCTTGCCTTTATCCACTGCTGCGACAATCCCGGACTTCTTTTCAAAAGTTTTCACGGGCTTTTGTTTGTCTGTTTTGTCGGTGAAACTTAATTGCTTCGCCTCCTCTTGCAAGCTTCCGGCCTTGCTTAACAACTTCTCGAAAGTCTTAATAGTAAATCCCTTGAGGAGAAGTGCTATCGGGCCATGAAGGCTCTTAAGTAAAATGCCGACTGCATGCTGTTCTTGTAGCTGTGGTTCACACTTCATACTTAGATTCCTCCATCGAAGTATGTAGTCCACCAAAGTTTCATTCGGCTTCTGCTTCTCTACCACTAAATCACCTATAGTGATGTGGTGCTGAGCTCCGGCAAATCGCTTGATGAAGAGGTTCTCTAATTCTGAAAATGTCTTCACCGAACCGTTTGGTAATTCCGCATACCAATCAAAGGCGATTCCTGACAGGCTGCTGACAAATTGTCGGAAGAGTAAAGCATCACTTTCGCCGGCATTGCAACAGTTGGCACGAAAATGTGCAACATGCTGCCGAAGGTTTCCGGTTCCATCAAAGGTCTTGAACAGAGGTGGTACGAAGCCTTTCAGATATTGGACATCATCGAATTCTTCGGGGTAAGGTCTACCCGTCCGAATGGATGTCCCACTCTTTGATTGTGCCAAGGCTTCTCACACCTGCTGTTCTACCATGCTCTTGATATCCTTTTCCGGAATCATGCTTTGTGTTGCATCCTTTTTTAATTGATCATCCCCGTTGACGTATGTAATCTCCTTTCCTTCGTCTACAATGTGAATAACTTCTGGGGGTGTTTCTCTTTGGGGTTGAACCTGACTCTGGAGAGTGGCTAGGGTTGCAGCCATCTCTTCCATCATTTTTGCCATTTGGGCGATCGTATCATCTTTCTCTTGAAGCTGCATCCTCATCACCTCCGGCTCCTCTCTTTCTGCGGCTGCAGGAACACCTTGTGAAGCTGACTAAGCTCGTGTTTCAACCATGTTAATTTCTGCATATTCATCATCCATGAATTCTGACGAGTCAACTTCATCTCCGAATTTTTCTTCTCTTTCTCTTGCTAATCGCTGAATATCAGTTCTTAGCTTTTCCATAGCATCTTCTAATGGTCTTTTCTGTACATCCTTGCAGTTGTCATGCGATAACTGTCGGGTTTCCTTCTCATGAGTCCCCTTCATTGCGGTAGCACTTTCTTCGGACTCAAGTCTCCTGACGAGACTTTCCTTCTCAGGTTGTTGTTTTAATCTTAATTGTCCGGTAGTGGGACGCCATACCATCCTTCTAGCGATAGAAGGTCTAGGACCGGATGGTCCGTCGACCAAATGCTGGAAGGTGGTATCCTCCCTAATTTGTAGTCCTGAAACAACGACGGGTGGACTAGCTTTCATTCTCTTATTTGGCTTTTCCGCAGCGATAGCAGGTTCTACTCGCGGCCCAAGACGGGATTTGGCCGGCACCCGCCCTATCCTTCTTAAAATTTCTGATACAGGGCATTTTTCTTTCTTTGCTAACTTTTCATCGGGGTTTGCGGTCGAGTAAATGGCGTAATTCTAGCCCTTTTCTTACGGTCGTCGTTGTAATATGCGGGTCGAGGCAATGCGAAGCAATCTTGCGGACATTTTCCTCATCCTCTCGCGGCGGAGAGGGGATGAAACCTACTTCCTCCCAAAAGTGGTATGTATTCGAGCAGTGGTGTATACTCGGGCGCTTCGGGATTTCCTCCAGAAAGCAACTTCAGTAGCTCTGGCTTCTCTAGCAATCCTTCTACTTCTGTTCCTCCTCTGAGTCCGTGTCAGTGGTGGAATTCTCGAGTTGGACCCGACCTCGAAAATGGGGGGTCTCACGGGAAGATTTGTACCATCCACAGGTTCATCACGCTTCGAATTTCCTTCCCCTTTAGTTTGGCGTAGCCGGGTAGGTACGGAGACAACTGGACCGGTGGGAGTAGCAACAACAGTCCTTCTGCGAACAACAGTACTCCTCTCGGTTGGAATCTTTTGCAGAGGAGGGAATTCATGAGTTGACTTGAGGTTAAACTCGATCAACGGCTTCTCAGTTTCCGGTACTTTGCTTGCGAGTGAAAAGAGAGTGGCGTCGGGGATTTTGATGTCGGTGTCCCCGAATCCTTGTCCGAATCGAATGATTCCATTATCGAGCGGTTCGTCCTCGAACACGACAGAGTCCGATCCGTTGACGAAGGAGAAGATCAGTTTTGGGGCTTCCATTTCTGCAGGGCAGATTTCAAGTGTTAGTCCCCGAATCGTGCTTCTTCTTGTCGTAAAACTTTTGACGAAAATAAAAGAGTACGAACACATTTCTGTTTATCTTAGTGTATTTATGGTATTTAAAAGAAAATTTATTTAGATAATTGTTTTTCTAAAAAATTTGTCCGTTAGGACGAAGAATTATTAAAAGAAGGAGAGTTGTAGGAAGGGTAAAAGGAATTGATTAGGAACTGGAAAAGGAAGAGAAAGTCTTATAGAAACTTCTCGACCCGCAAGACTGCTCCTAAACTAATACCTATTGGGGGCCCACCCCACCTCAGAAATGAGGTAAAAGGATCTCGGAACCTCTCTGTTTAGGGGTGTCTAAACAGTGGCTCCTAAAGTTACCTGGGTTCTTAAAGTTCTCTATAAGGGCAAGCCCCTATAGTTAATTACATCTTAAATGACTGGAATCACTTAAGAAAACTCTCGATAATAATCAATAATTCTTCTCTCAAGAATCTCAAAGTTTAAGTTTTCAAGGGATTGAATTTTAGAATTTCAATAGGGAATGGATCCAGTTTGGAACATTTTGTTTTGGGAATTCAAAGGAAGAAAGGTAGGAGAAATTACGGATTCGAAGCGAACTTCGGTAATTTCCCGACTATCCTATTGTTTGGCTTGAATTTAGGAAAGTCCTAATGTTTATTTAATGTTTTGATCTTGCCAATTTTAATTAATTAGGACTTATATTCGTATGACATGATCATACAAATAGCCTCGAAGATGTGAGGGTTTATGTCGTATCGAACGACTACCTCGGAGTCCTAAGACCGATTAGGGCTTAATTTGCAATGTAAATGCCTAACAAAAGGTTGAGGATTTATGTTGCACTAGGAAAACTACCTCGAAGTCCTATGGTTTGGTTTTTTAATTCTAAGAAAGTTTTGCTGAAGTAGACTCGGGTTTTGCCGATGACGATGGCCGTGCTCGCCCACCATGCTCCGAGCTCCTTGTTGTTGCGGAGGGTTAGTTTTAGAAGATTGTAATCAAAAGAGAAGAGAAGAGTTTGGTTTTAGAAATCTTAAAGTCCAAGTGTTTTTTATGTTTTAATTAAAACAAATCTTAAAATTGATTATAACAACACCGGTTAAGATCCCACTGCTCCATCCTTCCGGCATCGTTATTTTTATCGGATTCACTTAGTCCAGATGAATTTGCTAAAATCAACTAAATGAGTTCCACACTTTCATTTAGACCGTGGGAAATCCCGTTAGCAACACATAGGTTACATCATCCAAGGTATTCCCGATCATCCAACAAGACGTTTTAATTTAGTTGTAATTGTAGTTTTGTGTTCTGTTTGTGATTAAATTTTGAGTTATTTTATATTTTGAAATGTTGTGACGGTGAATTTTATCTTGTAATGACTTTTAATTTAGTTTTGGTTTCAGTTTTAGGGACTATCCTAAAGGTGTGGGTTTTCATGCAAGCAGTTGTTTATCATGCAAGAAAAGTAAAGTGCATTTCGCAATAAAGTAAATTGCAAGGAGGTAAATTGCAATAAAATAAAAGCGTACCTGGAGGGTCTTCCCGTCATCCCAAGCTACACTTAAACACAATTTAGGATATTTAATCATTTAAATCAAGTTTCTAGGTAAAGCTAAGGGATGGGTTATGGTTTTCTACCAAGGTCCTACTCCTGTAGCTAGTCATCTCCTATGACGTCTAGGTTCTTGTGTTTTGGTTTGAGGACAATTTTCTTCATCAAAGAACAATTAAGTTCAATTGTTCTTATAAACATCCTATCATATTGAGGAAGTGTTTAAGACGAATCTTAAACATCTTTTCAATACCTCTAGGATTGTTTTAAGTCCAAGAGAATTTAATTATACAAAATGAATTAATCATCCAGGAGTTTAAGTTTTGTTATCTTGCTCAGTGAACTAGGACATTTGAATATCCTATGAGTGAACTAATACTTCACTTAACACTCCATTTAGGAGTTATGACGACATGAGTTTTTTAGGGCAAATTAATGTTCAAGTGATTTGTGATTTAATTTAATTTCAATTAATGGGTTTAAGTTTGGAATAGTGTTCAAGTTGTTTTAGATTTATTTTGAATTCTTTATATCTTTGGTGATGTTATATTTAATTCAATTTAATTTAATTTTAATTTAATTTAATTTGGTTTAGTTTTACTTTCAATTTAATTTTATTTAATTTAATTTAGTTTAATATATTTTAATTTAATTTAATTTAATTTAATTGAATATGTTTTAATTTAATTTAATTTAACTTAATTTAATTTAGTTTAATATGTTTCAATTTAATTTAATTTAATTTAGCTTAATATGTTTTAATTTAATTTAAATTTAATTTAGTTTAATATGTTTTAATTTAACTTAAATTTAATTTAAATTTTTAATTTTAATTTAATATTTTATATCTCTTTTTTTTATATTTTAAAAATGATTTAATTTAATTTTTAAAGTATTAATTTAACTGAAATTTTGGAAGGATTTAATTTAATTGTTTTAATCTTTAATTTAATTTAATGATTAAATCTTTTGACATTTTAAATCTTGAATTTGGATTATCATTTTAATTAGGAATTAAATGTTATTGAGGTGATTAATTTAGGGATTTTTTTTAAATTAAAGAATAAATCTCTTCCTAATAATATCCCTATTTTAATAATTCCAATTTTTTTTATTATTCTTCCAAGTTTAAACAATTATTTAAGTAAGGTTTATTTTAATTATTTTCAAATTATTTGGTAGGTTTCTACCATTTAATTACCTAAGTTTCAAACATCCAAAATCAACTTAGTATCAAATATTTTACCCACCGTTTTAATTAAACCTTAAATTTTTAATTATAGGTTAAAATTTTAATTACTATTTTGCCCTTTAAACTTACTAATTTCATAACTCACTAAATTGAGCTTAAATGAATTTGAAATTTTTATGTGACTTCACTCATATGTCAATCAAGACATTAGAGGAGAAAATGTGATTTTTCTGTATTTAATTTATTTATGTAATTATTTTTGGTGGAAAATAGGGATTTTCAAGGAAAATTTAGTAATATGACCAAGGGAAAGTTTCTGTCCTTAAGAAAATTATGGGACATTCCTAATGACTAGAGGACCACTTGGACCAATTTTGGTGATTTTTTTGAATTATATTATTTTTATTATGATTATTTTGAGTTTTGGAGTATTAATTAATTTAAAAATTAAATAAAGGTTGAAAAATGAATTTTATATTTTTCAAAAATCTCTCTGATATCAAGAAAACCGGAGAGCTAATTTTTATAATTTTCTGATTTTTCTTTGATTTATTAGAATTTTTTTAGTGGAAATGCTAGAAAATACTTTTTTTTATTTTAAAATTACCTTAGGGCTTTAAAAATTGATGTCTCATCATAGAGATTTAAGAAAAATATGGGGTTTGTTCCTAAATGATTAAAATTCAAAATATGACATTTTGGTGAATTTTATTATTTTTGTGATTTTCATTATTTTTTAATTATTAAAATATTAAAATAATGTAATCAACTTTTTTAGAAAATTGCAATTTTAATTTTTTTAGATTCCCCGATATCGAGAGGCTCCAAAACCAATTTGGTGAATTTTTGAAAAGTATTTTGAAAGTTATGAATGTTTGAAGTTTAAGTTTGGCTAAATGGCTTAATCAACCCATTTGATAGTGGCTAACCAAGTCCAATTGACTTCAAACTTTTATGGTGGGTTCCTCTGATCCTAAAGGTCAATGGAGAATTGATTTCAAGTCAATTTGATGTATGATTAGCTCTAATTAATTAAAGTTCCATTTTGGGTGTTTAAGCCAATTAGGGTTATTCTAAGTGAATTAACTCAAAACCTACTTTCCCTAAGGTCCTCTGGTCATAAGAAACCTCTCCAAATTTTCTTAGAATTTATTTCACAACATGCTAATTATTGGAATTAAAATACTCAGAATAATGACCTAGAATTGAAAAATCAATAACTCTTCATAGGGATGGCCTCTGACTTTGGAAAATTCAGGGAATGTCCCCAAGTTCAGAGGCTTCAAAAGCCCTATGGTCTCATGCCATGGTGAATTGTATACATGCATGGAGAATTGAAAGTGTGCAGAGAGTAAATAAATTATTAAAAATCAAATACTCAATGAAATTAAATGATTTCTTTTCCACATTATTCTCCTCTCGTTCACTCGAGCAAGAAGGTATTTTTATTTTATTTTTAGGATTTTCCTACACAAAGTTATGAATTTTTTAAGTTCTGGTAATTAAATAAATAAGAAAAATCCTATTTTTCTACTTAAGTGACGCGGCGCCAGCTCAACCTCGGTAACTCCGAACACACACGCGTCGTCTCCTGATTCGGCGCCGCCATCCGACTCAGCGCTCCAGGGCTCCGCGGTTCACGTACCATCGCGCTGTCCGGCTCAATCCAGACCGTCCGCTCGATACACGCTCGATCCGACGGCTCTCAGTCATCGTCTACGACTGGTGTGCACCCGTGACCGTCAACCTTCTAACCCTAATTTCTCACTAGATTCTCAACGGATTTTTGTGTTCTTATGCTCTATGGATTCTTCTTGAAGAGACGAACACATCCATACGGTAAACATGCATTGAAATTGATTCAAATTAAATGGAGAATCTCTGTAAGCTCGGGAAGAAGAGTGAGTCCATACCTTTGCTCAGAGAAGTGAAGCTTCGATCTGAGGGTTGTGTCACCTTTGATTGGGTCCAAGCAAGCTCCAGATGAAGTCCCTTGGCCTGGTGAATTGTCCAGGTATGATTTCGACCACAGCCGATTACAAAGCTTGGAGTCTAGAACAGATGGGTGGCCTGGAGAAGGGGCTTTTGCTGGTAAACTTCTTCTCTTGGTCTGGTGAAGGTGTAGGATCAATCAATTTGGGGATTCGCTCACTGTGGAGAAGTGTCCTGGTTTTGGGCTTGGATTTCAACTCTGAAATTGAGCTCACAGAGAGGAAATGGCAGGGGGATTTCAGTGGGGATCAAGTTCTCTATGTGTGGGGAGTAGTCTGGAATGATTTTGGCAGAGTTTCCTTAAGGTTGGTTCAGCACCTCCTCCATGGCCGAGAGAGGTGGTGTTTAAATAGGAGAGGCTGGAGGGCCTCCCAGGGGGAGTTAGGGACTGGATCACCGCTTCTTGGCAAGGGAAGAACAGCTGCAATGGCCACTGGGCATGGGACAACTCAGCAAGGGAGAATTTCAATGTTGGCTCACATGTGAGCTCTCGGGTGTGGTGTTTTCCGACGATCCAGGTGGCTGGCCGGCAGGCATGGGTCATCCTCAGGTCCAGGTGGGTCAGTGCTGGAGGTTTGTGCAGTCAATTGGGCCTTGCCATGTGTAAAGGGGGTGGCTTGGAATAGAATGGGGAAAAGGCCATTTTGGCTTGGTTTGGGTCAACCCATGTGTTTGGTTGGGTTCACCTCCCCATGATCTGGTTTTAGGCTGAGAGAATAAGTTAGGTCAGCTGGTCAAAGGTGGTGAGGTCTCTTTCTAAGAATATTTAGATTAAATTTGGGTTAAGGGGAATCATGGTTAAGGCTAATGACTTTAGGAGATTAAGGAAAGAGTCTCCTCCTTTTGCCCAAAATGGCATGGTGACATGTAAAGAGGCTCTCATGGCTTCCATTTGGCTCATGCATGGCTTCATGGCTTGCACTATGGCTTAGGATGGCTTCGGCTTCGATTTCATGGAAGTAGAATTTAGAAATTTTGGTACTTTGGTGGAGAATATTCATGAAGCTTGATTTGGAATGGTTTAGTGATGATCTTGAAACTTAGGGGTGATTTTGATTAAATGGATGATGAGGGGAAGTGTCATGTGGGCTTTGGATGAATTTTGGGCCTTCTGAAGTCATTTTTGATGTGCTTTTAGGAAGGCTAAAGGGGATGGGCCTTTAGGTTTAAGAATGAATTCATGGATGGGAATTTTGTAGAAGTTTCAGCCAAATAATTGTTGGTTTTGGTTTAGGGATATGTCATGAGTGATTTGAAATGAGTTTGGAGTGATTTGAGTTTGAATTGGGTTGGATTTGGGCCTCTTTCGTAAATGGGCCAATGTAGGTCAAATTGGGCTAACTTGGGCCAATGTTGGGCTAGGATTGAAATTGATGTAAAATTAATGTTGGGAAATGTTTATGGGAGTGTTTCAAAGAGGTTTTGACTTTGGTTGGGTTTTGATTTTGGGGTTTGGGCTTATTTGGGTTAAGTTTGGGTTTAGGTCAAAATTGGGCCTTTTAGTTTTGGGTTGAATTTGAGCGGGGTTTGGGTCCAAATTTTTGGTAAATAGTGTTAGCGTTTTGTTTTTGGGGATGTTAGGGAAGTTTTAGAAAAGATTTGGGGTTAATTAGAGTTGAATTGGGTTAGTTTGAGCTAAGTTTGGGTCATGGGTCCAAATTAGGCTATAAGGCCAAAAGTGAAATTGGATTCAAATGTCAATCAAATTGGACTTGGATTTGGTCTAGATTGATATTGTGGATGTTAAATTGAAGTTTAGAATTGAATTGGACCAGAATTTGGGTCAATTGGGTAGGTTTTGTTTGACATTGGGTTCACTTTGGGTTAAAATGGATCAAATTGGGGATTTTGACAAAAGTGGGGTAAATTGACAAAATTAGCCCATGGTGTAGTTGGACAAAATGAAATTGGGAATATTTGGGATTTCTTGGAATTTTCTGGGAATTTTATAAATTTTTTGGATTTTTTGGCTAAGAGGGGCTTTTTGGGTATTTGGAGAGTATTGGGGGGTATTTTTGGAATTCTTGGTATTTTTGGCTATGGATGATCAATTTGAGTGGAGGGAAATGTTTAGGAATGATTTTGGGGAATTTTGGGTAATTTAGGTGATTTTGCAAATTTTGGGTAGTTTCAAGGGCATTTGGTAGGTTTGATGGGTGTGGGACCCTGGGGTCAAAAATTGAAAATTTAGGAAATTGAAGATTGGGTAAATGTGAATGGAATGAAATCATTTTGGTTGAGCCATGAAGCCATATCAAGTCCACATGAGCCATGAATGGACTCATTTGAGGCATTCACTATGTTGCTCCTAACCCTCTTAGCCAAGGGCTTAGGGGTTAAGGACCATCCATGTGAGTCACCTCCATGAGTCAGGAGGTCAAGTTGGGCATGGGTGTGGTTTTAGGAGGTGTGTGAAAGTGTAGTTTATAAGTGTAGTGTGTGTGTAAGTCAGCCCTCACCAGACCAGGCCACCCAGGGCAATCCTAAGGCCAAAGATAACTCATCCTTTAAACTTCCACATTTGATCTCAACCCTCTAGGTGATTAGGGGTCTACAATCAAGTTTGTGGAGTTTGAAGGGAGTTAAGAAGTGGTTTGAATTTCTAAGTGGTGGGTCCCAATTCTAATCCTCTAGGATAGTCAAAGGAAAAGCCTAAGGCTAGATCCTAAGTACTAAAGAGAGAAGAGAAGTCCTCATCAAAAATGAGGTCAACAAACGTTCGTATTGATTGTGAATGAGCTCATAAAAAATTCTCTTCATGTCTAATTGGTATGTTGCTCTAGCATTCTCTAATCTAAACTGTATAACAGTATATCCCAATTGATGTTTTGAAAGCTATAAGTGTTGCATCTTCTGGTGCTATCCTAATTTGATTGTACCTAGATGATTCATCCATAAAAAAAGAAAATTGTGTGAGATGATGCAATTTCTACCATTATTTCTGGAATCAGTAATGAGAACTCATATTTTATACATGCTTTATCTAATTCTCAGAAGTTGACACAGACTCAAATCTGGCCATTCTTCTTCTTGACCAACACTGCATTGGCTAACCATATTGGATACTGCTCTTCTCATACAAAGTTAGCATCTATTGGCTTCTTAACCTCGATGGTGATCTTTTGCTCGATCTCGAGACGCATCCTTCTGGGAGCTTGTTTAATTGGAGTTATAGGTTGATCCACTCCATGCTTGTGAACAGCAACCACTGTTGCTAAACCAGGCATTTCATCATGATTCCAATCAAAACAATCTCTGACAGCAACTTAACGAAGTCTGTAGACTCCTCATCATTAAGAAAAGAACTGATAAATGTGGGTCTTTTCTCCCCTTCAGTCCTTAAATTGACCTCTTTCAATTAATAAATTGTCGATTTGATCTCTTCTTCAAATCCTGGTGGAGAATCTTCTATTGGAGAGTCTTCAGAGCCATCTGTTGCTTCAAGGTAATCTTCATTTGATTCATTAGTAATAACGAAAAAAAAATTCATATCATCAACTGGCCATACCGTGTCAAACCCAACACCTTTCTTGGAGTTAAATGTTTGAGTCTTATTGTTCCACAAATCCCCGAAAAGGTGTAACCTTCCTTTTTTAGAATTATTTAGATACACCACGAAGTTGACCAAGTTTTTTAACACACTAGGAGTACCATCTAACAGGTAATTCCATTAATTCAATAGAAGTGTCCTCTTCTAGTTTTACATTGATTTCGAACTAGAAGAAGAAGAACCATGATGGAATTTTATTAGCTTCATGCCTACACTTTGGACTTCATTGACCACCAAACCCTCAAATTTATGAGGATGGATTGGATTTAGGGTCATGGATTGTACATTGTGGTTAATTTTATCATACATTAACTATATTTCTCTTCATTTTACAAAGGAATCTTGAGCCAGGGCATCCTCTGATGTATTGCAATAAAATTCTTCTTAACTCTTTTCTTCCTCGGAGCTATTTCTAACTCAATGCTTCTAATCGGGTTCCTTCGTTCAACAACCTTGTTTCCTTTTTCTTGCCATCGTCCCTGGCTTTAATCTCAGCTTTGAGCGTTGAATGAGTTTCCACCATCTTGTTGCGAAGGAGCGGTGGGAGATTGGTGAACTAGAACCAAATGGTCCTACTCTTGTAATCCTTTTAGGTCTTTAACTTTACTTGGTACAGTGTCTCTGGAGAAGATTACCTTCTTTTGGGTAGCATAATAGGTGACATCTTCGTGAATACCTACTTCATGTAGTGAGAATGGTTGTAGATCTCTATTTATATATCATTCTTGAACTACTTTGTAGCATTTTATGCATTGATGCAGAGACGAAGGAACCAACTTGTATTCATGAATCCATGGCCGACCTATTAGAGAAATGAACAAGGTTTTAGAGTCAATGATATTAATTTTTTTCGTCATTACCAAACTACTGATCCTCATCGATAGTGTGATTAATCCAAGGGCTCTTTCTCCTTTATGGTTGAGACCCTTTAGCATCATCTTATCAGTTGTAATCTTGTGCATGTTGATATCCAAATACACTAATGTTTACATATTGATTAACTTGATAAATGCACCTGGATCCACTAACACTCTAGATAGCATGAATTTATTAATGTTGACTAAAATATATAAAAGGAGGTTATGGTCGGCGGTACTTAGGAACAAGTCTTCCCGGACTTTTCCTTTAACAAACAAACCTCATATAAGGATGTGATAGCCAATCATGCTAAGCTAATTTTTAGATCAAGTAAGGCACTGATCAATACTTCTCTCATCTCCTTTAAGAAGATCAAAGCATCGTAGATACTTTGTTTGGCAAGCAACTTTTAAAGATAAGCTAGTACATTGTAATTCGCATTGTTAATTATTCCTCTGGTTTCTTCCCAGACAAGTTTTTCTTTTATTGATAGGACTAGCTCTTATTGAATGATTATTTGTTATGCCATATCTTTTGGAGCCATTCTTGAAGGTGACACTTTTCCAATTCTTAAGTTTTACTTTTGTTACTTCCTCCAATTCTGGTGTTGGACCAGAGATTTCCTTGTTGGAGCTATGACTGTTTCTTCTAAAGTTACTTTTGAATCTGAAAATTCTAACTCAATTGCAATCGGTGGTCCTTCGAATTCGAGGTTGGGTGCCTCACTTTTTGAACTATCGTAGCCAGTGCTATTATCCTCCTCATCTCTATTGACGAGTTCGTTGGGGTTTTATATGATTTGAGAATTGTTACAAGAATTGAAATTTGAGTAAAATTAGTCATTATCATTTATGTTATTACTAGAGACAGTAAAAAAATAGTTGAAATCATAACTCATAGCATTATATGATTCTGAATGGACACAAAAATAATTATACAGAGTCAGCGTTTGAGGGATTTATTCCCTAAATTTGAAGCGACCAATCTAGAATAAGCAGCCCCTACTCTACTATTCAAATCATCGACTTCTTTGTCTCTTGTTAAGGTAGCTCCTCTCCTGTAATTGAAAGTGTTGGCCTTGTAGGTTCTGACTCTGAATGGAGGCTTGCACCGAAGCAGTCTCAATCTGATCCAATGTCTTCTTGGAGGATTTTAACTTGGAAAATAGTTTAAATTTAATATTATATAATTTTTTACTTTGAAAAATAGTATTTTAATTTAAAAAATGAGACCGCAGAGATCTCATATATTTAATAGTTTAAGTAATCGAACACAACCCTACAAGCAATATGCTTATCTCGAGATAAACACATTACTTTAATAGCATGCTCAATTATATAAACTAAAAGAATCCATGACATACGTATGATTTGTAAACCTTTTATGTGTCAACGACAAGTTCCTCCACCTAATATAACGATTTGGTAGGGTTTAGTTTACCTGGGTTCTTAAGTTCCCTGTAAGGGCAAGTCCCTATAGTTAATTATATCTTAAATGACTGAAGTCATTTAAGAAAACTCTCGATAATGATCAGAGGTACTAGTCTTCAAGAATTCAACGTTCAGGTTTTCATGGTTGGACGTGGAAGGTCAAGTTGAAAAGGACCAAATGGGAGCAGTTATTTATGAGTCCAAAGGGGGAAGAGTAGGGGATGCCACAGATCCTAAGGAGAACCTCGGTGAGATCCCAAAATATCCTATTATTTCGTTGTATATTTTGAATTAATGTTATTTTATTGTTCACTCATGCAAATTTTATTATTTAGGGCTTACACTTGCATGATACTCACTCATGCAAACAACCTATGAAGATAGGAGGGTTTATATTTTACCGAACGACAACCTCATAACCTAAAAGAGTTAGAGATTATATTGCACAACATGGTCATGCAAATGCCTAGTGTGAGGATTTATGTCATGTTAGACGGAAAACCTCGAAATTCTATGGTTCATGATTGTTTAAGACTAAGGAATGGTTTAATTGAGGTAGATTGTGTTCATGTCGTGTTCTGATCGTCATCTCTTAGCTCCTCAATGTAGCAATTTTGGGTTTAGAATTTTATATGTGAGCATGTAATATTGTTGGGTCGGTGGCCTACCGTAGTGGGCCTTCTAAATCGGTGTCCTACTATTCTCTATACTATAGGCTTTGCAAGTTTTGTTAGTAAATGCATGAGTAAAAGCACAATAAAAAATGCAGTAAAGTAGAAAAAGGTGCAATAAAGATAATAAAAGTGCTTGTGCGCACCTAATATTCTTGCCGCTGCTGCAAAGTGTTAGTATCACAAGTAAAAGTATATAAGTGTTTGTAGATAATTTAACAATAATGTCAAGAATGAAGACATGTAAAAGAACAAGTGACACATATATGAAAGATCAAACTACACCATAAGCATTCAAGTTCAGGGTAGGCTCAGAGCTGGGCACTGTGCTTAATAATCCAACTTTGGATAGAAGCTACCAACCAAACAATCTACGGATGGTAATTCCTGGCCTTAATCAAAGTGATAAACAAGTAGAATTTTATAGGATTTTATAAAAAAATCTTTAATTTTTTAGGCATGTATAGTTTACTTAGCAGTCAAAAGTAGTAGTGTCATAAAAAAAGTATATGTATCTTTTTTGTCATGTTATATGTAAGTATTTTGGCAAATTAAATAGTCCATAAGTTATTCACCTAAGCCGGACTATAACTACCAACAGCTTAAGAAAGCAAGGGGCAACTTCTCATTGAGAGTTAGTGAATACTATCATCGGTCCTATCCCCTCTTTGAAGGCCGTCGAGGTGGGACATACTATTCTAATATCACACCCTTAGCATACATAGCGTTCTTTTCATCGCCCTTAAACCACAAACCATCCAACTTATAGCCCCACTTGATGATCAATATATGTGATTAAATGTTCCAAATTGCCAGGAGGATCTGAGTGTAATGTTCAAGCTCATATCCCAAAACATTGGGTTTTAAGGTAGGTTAAGTTCGAGTAGGGGCTCAAATCATATCTTGAAGGGCCCCTAAGGTTTTCATTTTTTTATGTTTTGTTTTAATGATTGTTATATTATAAGGATGATTTAACTTAATAGATCATAGAAAGACCAAGTGTCCTATAAAATGTTCCAAGGTCTTGCAAAGGTGTTCGAGGTAACCCTGAATAACCTTAGAACCACTCAGGCCGTTTGAAGTTCCTTAGAATTTGCTAGGTTGTTGAGTTAATCAGGCTGGTCAAATTAGGGATCTTTTATACTTTCATTGTGCTCAATTACACATTGATGTCTTAATTAGCCAATGAGTATGGAAAATGGTCGATTTAAGAGTTATAAGGGTGAACACCCCTGAAAGATGTGTCTCTAGCACTTGAGGAACTTATACACCATCACCTTTCAATTAGACATGAGCTGGTAGTGTTTTAAGATGTTTCATGTTCATTTATGATGACTTATATTCTCTTTTTCAACTATTCCTCAAGTGTAGATTGAACCTAATTCACTACCAAGCTCTTAGGGTTTAGCAATTTTGAAAAAGTTTATGAGGTATGTGCTTGTTCTTGATTGAAAAGATTGAGCTTTGTTTCTCCATTAATCGAGGTTATAAATTTGTGAATGATGAACTTCCAAGCTCAACCCTTTCACACTTAGATTTCCAAGCTTGCATCTCTTCCTATCCATAATAATTATATAATTACATCTTTACCTTTTATAGAAATTATTGTGAGTGGGTTGCAACCCAATCTACCTTCCATGTTTCAGTCATTTCAATAAGCTAACTATCACAATTTAGTTCCTTCCCTCTGATTTACCATAAAAATTAGGCCAAAATTGTAAAGTCCCAAAATTACTGTTATACCCCTAAAGTTTACACCCATATAACTTTTCTATTTCAATTCAATGGTTAAGAAACTTTACTGACCTCTTACCCTTGGGCTAATTAAGACCTCAGAGGTGAAATTATATTTTTCTTGATATTATTTATTTTTTGTAATTATTTGAACTCAAAAATGTGGATTTTCAAAGATAATTAAGTTTGTTGGTCAACATGTTTTCTGTCCTTAGCAAATTCTGTGATTTTTTTAAAAGTATTTTAATTTATGTTCTTTTTTTAATTTTTTTCAAGGAATAAATAGAAAAAATATACTTCAATCCTGAAAAAATCTAATTTTTATTTTTCTTGACTCCTCTGACTTCAGTGAACTCATAGAACTCAATTTTCTATTTTTCTGATTTTTATATTATTTTTTGAATTTATTTGAGCCCAAAATAGTGAATTTTCAAAGGTGATTAATTTAGTTGACCAAAACATGTTTTCTATGTTTAGAAAAATTTTGATATGTTCTTAAGCATTAGAGGACCAAGGTGAGTGATTTCCAAGATTTTTTGAAGTTTGTTTTAATTTTTGTGATTTTTAAATGTCTGTGATGAATAAATAAATATATATATATATTAATTCCAAAAAAATCAATTTTTATTTTTGCTTGACTGCAGTGAACTTAAAGAACTCAATTTTGTATTTTTATGATATTTATTTCATATTTTAGAATAATTTTAGTAAATAAGTTTGAAGTTAATGAATATTAAGAGTTTCAACCGTATGGATGTTCTCTAACTTTGAAATAATTAGAAAATAATTATGTTTCAGAGAGTTTAATAGACCCTCAAAGTTTCAAGTCAAGATGAGCATTATTCAAATTTTTATGATTTAATTATGTTTCAGAGATTTTAATTTATTTAGAACAGAATAACAAACAAATGTCATAAAAATTTAGTTCATAATGTTCTCATCTATTTACTGAGCACAGGGGTATGTTTGTTTTATTTTTATGAATTCTCCACATACCAAGATATGATGTTTTAAAGATCAAATGAATTTCTGGATTTAATTAGACTAGAAAAACAGATCTGCTTAACCAGAGCTGTCCATGCAAACTTGTTGAGATCTCTGTAGATTTAGAAAAAAATCAAACATCATTTGTTCGAGCACATTATCTAAGTTAAACACACATATCCTGAAGGCTAAGTGGACATGAAAATGTTCATTGCTTTTGCAACGGTAAAGGAACAAAGAATAAGAGACTGATTCGATAAAATAAACATATGATAATCATTTCTTTTGCCGAAAGTAAAAGAAACAAAAACAAGACGATGATGTGTACATGCAATATTATTTCTTTTGCAAACATTTAAAGAAAATAAGACGACAACATGTCCATGCAATGCTTATTTCTTTTACAAAAAGTAAAAGAATATGAGACGACATCGTGTTCATGCAATGTCCACTTCTTTTATCAAATGTAAGCAAAAATGAAGTGATAATGTGAATTCTTATATTATACCTGAGCCCAAGAAGTTCGACCACGATCAGTCGTAAGAGATTTTGGAACGGTGGTTTTGTGTTCAACCGAAACAAATTCTGACGAAGGAATCGGGAATGTCGCTGCACGAAGAATGAAGCTCTCCTATTTTTTTCTCTCTTGGTGTACCTCTCTGGTTATTCTTTTATTTATCTTGTTGTCTCTCTTTTTTTCTCAGACTTCTGTTTTTGTTTTTGTATGTTCAAGTCTTCAAAAATAGGTGTTACTTGACATTGGGCGGGCAAAAAAAATTTCTATTTGTGAACCAGGCTTATTAGAAAGCCATAACATCTAGTTAAACCCAATTAAGATAATGTTGAGCACTTAATTTTTGAATTTGAAATTATTAATTACGCACCCGAGCGATTGGTGTTATTCGGCGTGTTACCTTCATTGTATCATGTTGTTATCGCGTTTTTGCCGCGGCAGGTGTTATTCATGGTATTATTTCGCGTTGTATCGTGGTGTTTTTAGCTCAGGAAAGTGACACGTGGAAATAGATGTTATTCATGGTGTTGTTCTCATTGTAATTAGGTGTTATTTGGACTTAGCCAAAGAATCAGTGTTAGTTTAGGTGTTATTCTTATCGTATCTTGGTGTTATTCGAGTTAAACAGGAGAATCAATTTTATTCATGTGTTATTTGTGGTGGGATTGGTATTGTTGCACGATTTATTCAAAGAAGTTGCGTTATTAGGTGATTAATTTAGCGCGGGTGGAGTTATTGCACAATTTATTCAAAGATGCGTTGGTATTGGGCGATCAATTCGGAAAATCAAGTGTTCATGCGGGGTTTAGCTCATTTTCTTGGTAGTATTGAGGGATTTTGTGGTGTTATTGGCCCAGATTTGACCCGAATTAAACTCGATTCTAACTTAAGCTCTTTCCTACTTCAATTTGGCTTGCGAAGACACGATGCATGGCAATTAACGACTCAGTGCACAAGAAGACTCTTATTTCTTTGATTTTAAAATTAGCACATCGATTTTCATAAAATTTGCTCGGACGTGAAACCCTGGAAATATGAGTGTCATTTCTAAGTAAAATTAACGTTCCCGACGTGCTTGAGCAGTCTGTTTCATTATCTGGGGTTGTTTAGACAACTTCATCAACGAGCGGGCCAATCTAAGTGATAATTTGCATTGTGAGAGTTTACAATTTATTTGGATTTAATCTTGGTGCCAGTTAGTAGCTTATGTGTGAATTATGGTGTATGTGTGTGAATGCGTAAATTGCAGTATTCGTGAGTGTTCAAGTCACAAAAGGTTTCCCTATGGCCTTTACATATTGTGGGAACTCATTCTTGGGCCCTCCACATATTGGTTCTTAGCCCTTGCAACCAAGAGTTGAGTGTTTGGGGCCACTTATGTGAGTTTTTCACAAAAATGAGTAAAAATGTGGTTTTAAGTTTTATGCAAGGTGGGTTCTATTACTAATCCTTTATGGTAGTCAATAGGAAAGTCCTAAGGCTAAATCCTAGGCTCTAGGAGTAAAAAGCCAAGACCACCCCCCCCCCCCAAAAAAATGAGGTCAAAAGATCAAAAGAAGACATCCAACGAGTATACCTCAATAGAATTATAAACTATCAAGTATAATAAAGTGTCGATGGCACACTCTCAGACAAGAAAAATGATTTAAGAAATCAACCGAAAAAAATATTTTATTACATAGAATTAGGGCTTTATAAAATACAAAGTTGGATACACAAGTTGAGACAACCAAATTACAAATGAATTCCTACACATAAAAAAGAATAAATCATTTTTCTTAATATCTTTCATATTAATGGTTCTTGATTGAAGAAGACATCAAAATACTAGCTTGTTGTCAACTACAAAATTGATAGGGTTATCCAACTCCAGGAATTATCAAAAGGCTAATTAAACCTCTATACATTCAATTTTTGGTAGAATTTAGCAAATTCCTCTTCTAATTCAGCCATCCTATGTTTAGAATTCAAATCACGACCTAGTTCTCCAAATTCCAAGTTATGCACCCTCGCGCATAAGTTCTTTTTTAGTTGAAGCTAGGCGACCCATCAAACCATCACAGTCTTTCAAAGAAGAGGCAATATCAATCATTGGACTTGAACTTTACAATAAAGACTTCAGTCAAAGCATAAATCTCTTGAGCAACCAAATCTTCCTCCCCTTTAGCTATGAGACTATCAAGAAAAGTGGTAGCTCTAGGCAGAATCTTGACCTCAGTATCACCCATTCTAGGATCTTCTACTGTTTGATTTTTTAACATATATGAAAGCAACAAGATATCATATTTGACAAGGAAAGAATTTTCATACTTACAAAATATCATTATATTACTTGCTAGAGATAGACCAACGTCTTTGTGGTGCAATACATTTCCCTTGATGAGAGAAGTCCTAGAAAATCTCTTTTTATTGATAATGGCTCTCCACAAGCAGCTTTCAAAATGAACTTTTGCTCGCCCATCTTATCTACAATTTTTCACAATAAAATTGTGTGGTCTTTCCATGAAATCAGTGGTTCTAAAGCCTATAATGCTGAATTTTAACATCTTCACTAGTAAAGGAAACTTTGAAAAAATAGTTATATTGGACTCTCCTTAATCCTTGATCACATCGAGAGGTTGACTTTCCACTAGATTATTCAATTGAAGAGGAATATTTCTTAGTAAGCTAGACTTAGAATAAGGTAGAATTTCCTCTTCATCAAATAAGTTCTTTGTATCTCCTTCATGGGTAGAGCAACAAAAAAAAAAGAAAAGAAAAAAAACTACTTCTTTGACAAAATAAGCTGAAGAAGGACCATTCACCATAACAACTTAAATCTTAGAAAGCTTTGCTCTCTTTTGAGATTTTTCTTCACAGCTCAGACTAGCCAACTGCTTCTTGTTGCAGAGGTTCTCTTCAAGACGAGATTTTGAAATCTTGATCTCAGTCACCTGGGTCTTGCCCATCACGAAAAAAGAGTTATCAAATGAATGTCTCAGATTTACAAACTAAGGATACTCTATTCTCTGAAAATGTAGAACCTAAAATTCTCTTAAAGTGTTCCTTTAATTCTGAAGGGTGTAGATTCTTATAAGTTTAACAATTCTACAATCAATATTATTCTATGCTCCAAACTTATTTTGTGCTTTCTTTTTGAGGAAATCAAATGACATGATAACAAAATACCTAAGTACATGTCTTGACTGAATATGACTTCATCAATCGAATTAACCAGGCTGGATCTCTTGAATCATGCATTTTGTATTCAATGAATCTTAGTAGGCTTGGCCAAAGAATAAGAATTACATATTCCTATAAGAGAACTAAGGCTCCTGAGAACGAAGTAGATCTCTCTCACCAGAGTAAATCAAGAGACTAGTCCTTATATCCAAAGCATAAAAGTGCCCCCATGAGTAGGAATAATATAATTTATCGCAAGAAAAACTAATGTGCACCCGGGTCAAAAAGATCCATTCTTGAAGCATATTGAGTTCTTGCCTTGATTATCTCTATCCCAAGTCATTAAGGCTCAATGAAATTCAAGGGCCGCACAACTATAAAGACTTGAAGGATATTCATTCCCTCGTTCATCTCGCAGAACCTAATTGAAGAGCTTAAAAAATAAGAAAACCAAATGTATACATAAATATGATCATATATCTAAATACATGCTTTCTATGTGTATTTTAACACAGACACCGATATGCTTAATCGAGCCCACATTTCAAAATGGATGAACTGAACCTATCTGTCGAAGTGGTTGAATCAAGCCCTAACCAAAGTAGCTTTATTTTGTCTCTCGCGAGGAGGTAATCTAGCCCACCTAGGGAGGGACAACTGCTAGTAAACTTCATTATTATTATAAATAAAAGCACGCATACTTATTTAACTGGTGTCATCTGACATCCACGTCAAAATTTTTTCATCAAAACACTATAGATGGATATCATAATTTATTAAGTATATTTATCTTATTTTTTCCCTTTTTCTATAAAAGGAATATCCAGATAAGAGAAGATAAAACTATATATTTTTCCAATCTCTCTCTCTCTCTCTCTCTCTCTCTCTCTCTCTCTCTCTCTCTTTCACATTATAATTCGGGAAACTTCCCTTGAGTCATTTCTAGCTTGTCGGAGATTTTGAGCTCAATACATAAACCCGAGACCTTCTCTCAGATCTCACATCCATCTCTCTCGTCTACCCCACTTCCATAAATACAAGGTCTTTACCAATGTACTCACGAGCGATACAAGACTCTACGTCTTAAAAAGACTTAACAGTAAGATTGTTTGATTTATTATAAAATAATTTCTAAAATTAATTTCTTTGTAATGTTTAGTTGTAAACTTAAATGAATTACAGACTTATTTGTGCCTAGAGTACAACTATGACTAAGGTCTAGAAATCATGTTATAATCCATTTAGATTGTTACAATATTCCTACAAAAATACTTAACTTTTACTTTTTTCCAATACAAATGTCAAAAAGATCAAAACCCACATCATTCACTTACTTTACAACTCTAATACACCAAAATAAGCATTTCCATAATCATACCTATGTATCATAAATGTAAATTTATTATAATTATCTATGAATTTTCTTCATTTTGTTCAAACATATTCAAACCAACATGCTTCTTACCAAACTGTTGCATGAGATAATCGAGGAGCATGAGACAAATAAGTTGAAGGGAGATGACATGGATGAGGATTTGGTTGATGTCTTTTTTAGAATTATGAAAATGGAGAAATAGATTTTTCCCTGATTTAAAAAAACTTCAAAGCTCTTAGATTAGTAAGTGCTCCTTTAAGGAAAATGTCCTTACTAATTTGTTGTCACCTTAGATAATTTTCTTATTTATATATCCAAATTATACTTATTTATGCACTCTTTCAAAGAATTTGAATAAACAAACTTAAAATTGTTTTGTATAATTAAATTGCAAACTTTTATTTCCATATGTTTTGCAGATTTATTTCTTGTAGGAACTGAAACCATAGCTAATACACTTGTGTGGACTATGACAGAGCTCATTCGACATCCTGAGGTCATGCAGAAAGCTCAATTTGAGATAAGAAAAGTCTTAAATAAAATAAGAATAGAAGAGGACAAAACAAAAATGTTTCCGTTTCTAAATCAAGTTGTCAAATGAACTCTTATATTGCACATCACTGGACCTCTCTTGGTGCCTAGATTATATCACGAGACAGTTGAATTAGCTGTCTATTCAATACTATTTGGAAGTCAAATTCTGATTAATGCAAGGGCTATAATAAGAGACAAAATATTGGGAACATCCTGAGAGCTTTAAACCACCGAGATTTGAAAAAAATTCGTCGGATTTTAGAGCGGCAAAATTTTACATTAAATGTTAGTCAAAGATATTTGTTTTGGAGCTAGAACATTTGGAGTACCAAACATAATATTTATCAAAATTTTACTATTTTCGCATTTTTTTTTCTATGGTATTCTTCAACTCTTTTAAGTTTCTTTTATTTGTTAATTATTTTCTTCTATGTTTGGTCTGTTAGGTTAATGACTTTTATAAATCCTTGTAATATTTGCAAGTATTCTTCATGCAAGTCTAATGTGGTGACATCAAGTTTAATTATATATATTAATACTTTCTTAGAAGATTCCAATGTCTGATAATTTTCTTCTGTATGGTTTATTATTTTCTTTTTAGTATGGCCTGTTTCATGAATCTTTCCATATATATATATATATATATATATATATATATATATATATATATATATTTAAAAGGAAATCGATATTTGGCAGAGATCAAAATATCGATTTCCCATGAACATTCTAGCCCTATGATAAGAGGCACATCATGTATCTATAATTCTAGAGCTCTCGCGCCACGGTGGGATCAAACCCCTGACCTAAGAGGACTTACAGTGAGAAAAATTTTGCGTCCGTCAACCGTACGCAAAGATTCGTACGTAAAAAAGTACACGGGGATTATACAGGGGTTGCAAGGGGGTTATAAGCGTGTTATAACCTCCTTGTATCTCTCGTATAACTCACTTGTAATCCGCACTTCTACTTCATCCATTTATACACTGGAGTTACGCAGGAGGTACAAGAGGGTTATGAGTTTCTTGTAACTCCCGTGTAACCACTGTACGCATCTCTGCGTACGGTTGACGGACGCAAATTTTTTTTCTTACAGTGACCCGCCACAAACATGCTAAAGTATGAGGCGCGCGAGCACACACACATATTATATATATATATATATATATATATATATATATATATAATAATAATAACTACATTTGTATCAAATTTCATAAACTTTCATTGTTTATTCACTCATTAAACATGCGAAGAATCTAGAAGCGAAGGTTAACTTCATCCATATATTTTGTCAGTAATGCAAATTATTATCAAAATCTTATCCACTGTCTTTTCATCATTTACGGGAGAGATGAAGGTTCATCATGGAAAGGAATCAAGCTAGGCTTCATAAGAACCCGATACAACATTTAAAACTAATATTTACTGGTATGCGGTCTGGCTCCAAATCAATGGGGGGGCTTATCGAGACTCCAGCATCGGTTTCCGGCAGCGTAGCCCAGAAGGCAAGTCAACGGTTGCACACAGCTTTAACCATAGATTTAATCAATCTAATGGTGAAAGGAGCAAAAAGAACATTAATTGGGGATAGTTCAATCATGAAGATAACTAATAATTAGTAACCCATCAATAAGTTTAACAATCAGATCAGATCAATAGATTTAATCTATTTAATGATGAATTGGTCAAAAATCTGACTTGAAACTTGCAAAAAATCTCTCCGTATCGAGCAGCTTGAAATTACTTAAAATTGATTATTTAACTGGAAAACTAATGAACTGGTCCTTGCTTGAGATAATTGGATGGCTCTCTCTCTCTCTCTCTTTCTCATGTTTTACATCAAAAAATTATTTGTACGAATCTCGAGAAAATCCAGCTGGTCTCATTCATGAACACCAAAGGACAATGTATTTAGATAGTCAAAAGGCAAAAATATCAAGCATCGATTGCTTCGATCGGAACTCTGAGCCGATTAAATAGGAGCACAACTAAACAAATAAATAGAATGAGCCCTATCTAAGGAATAGTCCTTCCTGACCAGCTCCCTCATCAAATTCCAAAACTTCTCATAAAAATGACCAAAGGGCGCCCCACGGAATGCCTTTTTGATCCTCCAAGAAGGCTTATTGTCCAAGGAGAGCTACTTATCAGATTACGGTTCCTCTGCCTGGCGACCAATGTTCGCCTAACGACAGTAAGGCCTCTCCTCAGAATTTTATTGAGAGGACCAACCGATGACCTCTTGACTGACTGAGTATCTGTTGTTTGACGGAGGCTTTCAACCAACTGAGCGGTAAGATCACCGGGTCATTAATGTCCCTTTACAAGCAGTCACGAGTACGAAACGATGCTAAGATTGGTTATGAATATGAATGGGTGTCGAACTAGGTTACAAATAAGAATGTCATTATATCTTGTAACGTCCATATTAAAACAAGGATAAACCTGTAACTCTACACTATATACTCTAGAGAATTTAAACTAAAAAAAATGGAGTAAAGGAATTAATGAAACAACAAAACCAGGAACTTACATATCAAATAGTGGGATAGACGATCTAATTAACCCTTGTGATAATCGAGGGAAAATCACAAGTTCCAACGGAACATAATTCTCAAGAAAAAGAATCCAAACCCCAAGCCTGTCGAGTGGCTTAAGGGGTAGAAAGGATGGAAGAGTCAAGTTCCAGGATATTGCTTGGTCTACACAATTGGTCAAACAAAAGTTTGGGCATATGGAGGCCTATCATCAGCTAGAGATTGCGCTCTCCCAGCTGAACTCTGATGTTAAGCCACCAGAGAATTTAAACTCCCTTCAATAGAATCATACAAGGGTTAGAGTGATCAAGCCAACCATATTGCTTCCTTTGAGTCAGTTGCCTGCCTTCTCATAATCTCTAACTCGTTGAATTCCATGCTAAGGGACTTGGCCCTCAGGTGATTTAATGTCTTCCCAGAATGAGTAATCACCTCCTTCAATGAATTCAAGAAGATATTCATGGCACAGGTCCCTAGCACGCAGAAAGCTTGTAAGAACTCACTGGCCATGTGGTAGTCAAGCAAGGGCGAACGAGAACCTTCATTTGTATGTCAACCAACTCCAAAAAGAAATGCTGGACGTGCAGGATGTGGAACCCGTAGTAGCACAGAACGCTCTGGGCCTAGGAGCAAGTGATACAAGTACGCTATAGGTTTGCAACAACCCAATAGCCTAATTAAACTCTTAGAGTTAGCCAACCACCACATTACACCAAATGAGTATATCCACCCATCCTACCATAAAACTAAACAATCTGATCGTTGCTTATATAAGAGAGCCTCGCAATTTGATGGTTGGAGGTCAATGGACAATTCACGACCCAGGTGTTAAGACAACTGGCCACGTTGTGATGATAAAGGAGTTATCATAAACCATCAGAGAGGGAAAAAGAGTTGATCAAATGACCATCTATTTGATGACCATGAGGTACACAAATCCACTTAGTTGAGGTTTTTATGATGAAGTTGGTGGGGGCCATACAAGATCAGAAGTATTACAAAGAGGCTTCATCAATGAGAGCTTGAACTTTTCTCCAGAACACAAATAAATTTTGTAACTACCATAGGGGCCATGGCCATGACATGAAAGAGTATAGAAGTAAGTGGAATCTGGTTAAAGAATTGATTCAAGGTGGAAAACTCAAAGAGTTTGTGGGATCAGGGGTGTTAACCTAAAGAAAGAGGAAAGCCTTACAAAAGAAGACTCAGATGAGCTCTTTCAAGCCAATGCTATCCAAATCAAGGGGATAGTGCCAGCCATACTAGGAGGAGACTTGGTCCAGTGAGTCGATCATAAGTGGCTTTGAACGGGGGAACTTTATGCCACTGCTTTCTCTTCAAAGTGGAAGCCTCATCCTCCAATTATTTTTACTGACATGGAATAACCCTCAAAAGAGAACACCTACAAAGATACCATCATGGTCACAATGATGATAAACAACTACGAAGGGGTAGTATTTTGTTACACGGGCAGTTCAGGGAATATCTTGTTCAAGGCTCCTTCGACAAGATGCAACTATCAGCTGAATAGCTGGTGGTGCTGATCTACCCACTCTATGGCTTCTCATGCAAATGAAAGGAAGCCCTGGGAGTAAGGTGGATATTAGTCATGTAGGGGGAAGGTGACAGCCAGTTTGCCAACATGAAAGATTTCCTGGTGGTTAAAGTGTCACCCACCTCTAATGCTATCTTTGGTCACTTTCCGCTCAATGAATTTCGAGTTGTCGTCTCCACATATCACATCGTAGTAAAGTTTCCATGTGAAAAAGAAATAACTATCATGGGGAACCTTGAGCAGTCCTGAACATCTACCTCCTAGCAGTCGACAATGTTGAAAAAGAGTCATTTGATATTCAGAACCAACGAGAGGGGGTCTCGAGATCGATGAGACTACTGTAAAGATTCTTACGATTGATAGAAAGCCTGATAAATTATTCCTAAATTATAAAATTTTTGGTGCAGGATACAAATACTTGCTGATTCAAACTCTTCAGGAGCATCAAGACCTTTTCTGCCTAGTCAGCTGTTGAAATGTTGGACATCTCGATCAATGTAGGCTGACATCACTTGAATTTTAATACAACCACCTAGCCAACGAAGTAGAAGATGAGAACATTGGTCATGATTTGGTCGAGCCAATCTAAAAAGAAGTACAAAAGCTTTTGGAGGCAAGCTACATTTGAGTGGTACAGTATCCAACCAAGGTCTTGAATGTGGTCATAGTCCAAAAGTCAAATAACAAATGGAGAATGTGTGCTAACTTCATTACCTCAACTCTGTCTCCCCAAAGGAAATCTACCCTCCACAAAAGAATGATGCTATGGTAGATTTAGTGGTTGGTTGGTCTATGATGAGCTTCCATTATGCCTTTTTCAACTACCATAAGATTAAGATGCATCCAGGCGATGTAGAGATGACAACATCTATCACTAATTAAGGCTTGTACTACTACAATGTAAAGTTTTTTTGGCTTAAGAATGCAAGATCAACATATCAGCATTTAATGGATGTAATATTTTTAAATAAAAAATGAATAACTATTGAAACCTATGTGGATGACATCCTAGTTAAAAGTGAGTCAGCCAAAATACATATAAATAACTTGAAATAAACATTTCAAACACTCGGATCATATAACATGAAACTCAATCCACTAAAATGCACACTCAGGGCTTCGACTAGAAAATTTTATTGTTCTTGTGACTCTTAGATGTATAAAGATCAATCTGAAGAAAGTATGTGTTAACATCAATTTTTGATGTTGCAAGTGTAGGAAGCCAGCTCGAGCACTATGAAACCTTGCTTGATGCATTTGTTGACTCTCGTAGCGCGAGATATCCACTTCAGAGACGCTTGTTAAGGAGAACATTTCTAAGGTCATTTTGCTAGACTCTGGCTCTCTAAAGCAAAGGTCGATCAGCTTGTCACTTATTCGGTGGCTTCGATTGGTAGTAGGTTTCATTCATTGCGCCGCACGCAAAATTGACTCTATTGGGCTTGTCCACCGGCGAGCTTGTTTAGATGACCTCAAACGACGAAAAGAACCATGAAAGTGTGTCTGAGACGTTGATATTACCTAAGGATGGTTTCCATGTCGCTATTGCATCGTGTATGGGCTAAAAATGTGAAAATTATTATTTTTAGCCCAATCGTCAGAAAGTCACCCAAACGACTCCATATGTTGAAACTGACTAATGATCGTGCCCGGAACTTTGATTTTACTTAGGAAATACGTCCATTTCGCTATGGATTCTCAAGCGAGGTAAAAATGAGGGAATAATCATTTTAGCCCAATAGTCGAAAAATATTTTCCAAACGATCTTGGATGACGAAACAGACCACGTGAGTGCGTTTGGAATGTCGATTTTACCTAGTGGACATTCATTTTACAGCGACATCGTGTCCAAGAGAAAAAATGTAAATGATAATAAAAATAATATTAATACTAATAATATTATTATTATATAAAAAAATCCTATATAAACCTAAGCTACGCATATCCCTCTCCAGAATCGCGAAACCTTGTGTCGTCACCCCTTATTCGCTAGCCCTAGCCCGAAGCTCCCTCTTCCTCCTCGTCGACGCCTCCCCTGTCACCGGTCATCTTTCTCTCCGGCGAAACCCAACACCTCCGGTCCTCCTCCACCTCGCTGAAATCCCATCCAACTCCCATGTAGGCATCCATCTTCTCCTTCTTTGGGGCCGGTCGAGCCTCCTTTTGTCGGCATGCCTTACTAGCGTGAACCCTGACGCCATCTCCCACACGGAATCCCTTGCCTTGCTGGGATCTTCATCCACCCAAACTTCCTTTTTTTGGTTGACCGCCACCAATTTTTCCCTATTCTTCCTCTCAACCGGTCACATTCTAGCCTCTACTCCTCATCGGCAACGTCTAGTCTGCCTAGCTCCTTTCCGACGTCTAGTTCATGACGAAATAGGCTCACTCTCATGTGCAGCCAAGGATGTCGGTGAGCTAGCTCCTCCAACATGTCATCTCGTATTTCTGGTGATAAAAAACCTCTCCTAAAATGATCCACCGTTGATGGACAGCGAAGGTACCGCTGTTCAGGGAGGCATGGACGTCTTCCACCATGCAAGAAAGGCCTTCTCCGGTGCTTCTTCTCGTCGGCATCATCGTGGGTTCCCCTCTGTCTCTGTCGTTGAGCAAACTCTCTCATTAAGGTATACGTGTCAGCCTCATTTTTGTATGTTACGATGATTTATTCCAGATCTTGTATACCACTAACTAGCTCTTGTCTTCCTCATTGCACTATTCATTGCGAGGTACGTCGGTGGGAAAAGTTCATCAGAACACCATTGGGGTTACCGAAAATGTGGGCTCTTCTTCAGCATAAAGTGAACACATATGAAACCGTCACCTTGGTGAGATTTCCTTGTCCCTTAGCCGACCTTAGGTTTAGTATGGTCTCAGCGTGTGGGTTTGATCGACCACATAGGGTAGAGGTGTTGGATGACATGTGTCGACCAGCCGAGCCTCTTGTGTGATAAATCATTGATTTACCTAGAGGAAGCCCTAGGTTAGAATCAAATGTGTTGGTAATTTTTATTCAAAAGCTAAGTGTCTCCCCTTTGTTGTGATCCTTAACACACCTCTCGATGGGTCGGAGTCCCTCACTCCCCTTACTCTGGATTCCCCAGTTTTACTTGGAGAAACTGGGAGGTCGGACTTAGCTAAACGAGAGAAGCTTTATATCTGGATTGCTTTGCAAAGTCTGGAGGAGTTCACAAAATGGGAAAAGCATTGTAGCTAACCTATTTTGTGACGTCGTGGAAAGTTTTCCATTCAGAGATCTAGGGAGAAACTCCCCACATTTCCTCACCAAAACAAGCGACGAAGATGACGCACATCTAAGGCTCTAAACCCTAGGTTTCCCAGATGAAGTTGTTAGCATGAGCCTGGTTTCTTATCTGCACGTCGGTGAGCATCTCACCTCACTCCGACATGCCACCCCAGCCCCGTGGGCTTCTCACTTCACTCTGACCGGTCGTCCTGGCCCTGCTAGCAACTCACTTTGGATCGACCGACATCCCCGGGCTGGTCGAGCGATCACTTTGGTTTGACCGACTGCCCCAGCCTGGTCGACTGACCACCTTGGTTTGACTGGCCTCCTCGACCCGATCAATCGACCACTTTGGTTCTATCGACCTCCTCGGCCTGGTCAGCCGATCACTTCGGTTTGACTGACTTCCCCTACTCAGTCAACCATGCACTTTGGTTCAATCAGCCACCACGTCCAGTCCAACCAATCACTTGCATGCTTGTATGCTTTTTGGATCTTTTTGCATGTTTGTTTGCATGTGTCTGTTTGCTTGCTTGTATGATGCACTGCATCTCGTATGTGTTAGCTTGCATGATCATTATCATTTGATTGTGTTGCACCTCTTCGGGTCACTACCTCCATGGCATACCCAATTGTCGGGCCCCTGCCTCTATGACACGCCCATCCTTTCGTGTCACTACTTCCACGGGACACCCACTTCTTGGGCCCCTTCCTCCACGGTACGCTCACTTCTTGGGTCCCTTCCTCCACGGTACGCCCAACCTCGAGTCACTACCTCCGCGACACAACCACTTCTCGGGCCCCTGCCTCTACGACACACTCATCCTTTGGTCAGTGCCTCTACGGTACACCCACTTCTATGGCCCCTGCCTCCACGACACACCAATTTCTCGGGCCCCTTCCTCTACGGCACGCCCATTGTTGGTTCAGTGCCTCCCGCCCTTGGGTCGCCACCTCTATAGTCATCCAGTTTTCTGGGTCACTACCTTCACTACACCCTCGTTACTTATGTCAATTGATTGTTACTTGCATTTTCATATTTGCATGGATAATGAGCTAGGCTCGGTAGGCAAGTGACCCCGTATTGGTCGCAATGCCTTAACGAGCATTGCTTGACGGGTTTAGCCGGTGAGCAATGTGAGTTAAGTCATTAGGATCGACATGGGTATCACTGTGCTAAGGTCTAAGGTACGTCATATGCGTCAGAGGCCAGCATTTTAGGCTCACTACTTCATAAAGTGGATATTTTCACTATTACTAGTATTATCCGCCTACTTTTAAAACTATGTAATTTAGGTCATATATGAGGCCACTTGTTTTAAAATGTCACCCTTCATTTGTGCATGCTTTAGATCCCTTGGATCTTTAGGAAGGGGCCAGCAAGGCGACCCATCCATAGTCATACGGTAGCCGGAGACTTACCCCGTGCGCTTAGGTACTAGGTTAAGGCACTTTTCATTAGATGGTGTACTAGTCTAGGATCTAGGGTGTTAGGTAGTCTTGTCGATGCCTGGATATTTTTCTCTGTTGGATTGGTTGCTGATCCACCTTAAAATTAATTATTTTTAATGTACATTTAATACTCATTTTATAATCATTTTTAATTATATTACACCTTAAATGAAAATTATTTTGCATATTTTTGGTTTTAGGTTCAAGAAATGGAGTTTTAGAGAAAATGAAGCAAAAATGATGTAATTTGGAGGCAAATCGAGCATTGAAGAAAATTTTGATATAGGGCATTTTGATATGTCTTTATATGCTTAATCTCCTTTATATTTATCCCATGTTTTGAATGAAATTATACTTTGAAAAAGGTTATTTTCATGTTTATATTGTAGGTATAACACTAGGAGCAAATCAAAGCTGAAATGGGGGCGAAACAGAGTCAAAATGGGACAAAAAGGTGGTGCTACCCGTAGGGTGGCCATAGTGCCAGTCATAGCAAGAAACAGGCGCTATAGCGCCCGAGACGGTTTTCAAACCTGTTTTGGGCGATTTTGGGCCATTCTGGGATGTTTTGAAAGCTTTTGGACAACTTGAACACTCCACGGAGCGATTCAATGAATCTAGACACTTTAAAAAGCATTTGAAGGAAGAGATATGTCTCTTGAAGTGAAAGGGTGTGTCTCTTGGAGTGAATGGGTGTGTCTTTTGAAATAAGGAGGTGTTTGGCTTCTCTTTAAAAAGAGAGGCTTGGTACCTCTCATGAGAAGTAATTAGGGGAGCCTAGAGGATTAGTTAGGAAGTGTTTTAGAAGGAGTTTTACATGAGTTTATGTAGATGTATATTTATCCATTTTCTGGAGATATTGGTGAGGGATTTTGAGAGATATGACTAAGGAAGTATGAGCGGCGCATGGATCTGCAGGAGACTTTGTTGGAGAGAATTTTCATCTTTCTTTTAGAGGGAAAAATCTAGGTATTGTTTCTTCATTTTCTTGTAATTGTTGTTAACACTTTCTAGTGAATTTTTTTTATTTAAATGAGGATTCTTGTTATGTTTTATCCCTGCTTCTTAAGGTAGTTTTATTTACTCGTTTCTTTTAATGTGAAGTAGCAGCACGTGTAGAAAAATTTATTTTATGATAGAATTATTTTTATTTTCATGTCATGAATAATATCTCCTTTGCTTCATTGACATAACTTAAGTGGTAATAAGTTATGTTAAAATTTATTGCAAGTGAAACTAAAACTCGGGAGAGCGGTGATCTCGCAACTTGAGTGCACTCACATTGACCTGTTGGCTAGTAAAATTATTTAGGTGGCAAAACAACTTTTAAAGAAGTATTTTTAATGATTTGTTTCTATTAGATGCTTCTAGGTGACAGATAGTTGCATAAAACTAATAGACTACTAAGCGTATTATACACTCGGAAGAGGGTAGATAGACATATGTTCCTTGTTAGCACACAACTTATTACTTAATTTTATCAATCATTTTACTGCTTATGTCATTATCTTCATTTTACTTTTCTTTTGCAATTAACTAGATGCATGTTTAGGAATCAAAATTTACCTAGATATTCTCTTATTTTATTAATATGCTGGTATTTTCACCAGCTCTTAATTTACTTTGCAAAATGATCACTTGTGAGGTTAAAATCTGTTGCGAAACATAATGACCCGGGAGGGCTATGATTTCACCTAACTTATGAGTGCCACACTTCACTTTGGAAAGAGCCGTTGCGATCATTTAAGGGGGAGTGTAAATAGATAGGGAGATAAGTTTTGATGGACGTAGAATTGATGTTTCTAGTGTGACAAGTAGATTCTTTTATCGATTTAGTTTAGAGTTTAGAACGTAAGGGTCCCTAGTAGGTTCTATAGAGAAGGCGCAGTGGGTAATCTGGAAGTGAGAGGCCAGAACCTCTCAGCACTACAATACAAGCTGGAGATAAACTTTAGATTAGTCAATGTATGCTCCTATTTTTCACTGGCTACATTAAATTTTAAGCATTTCATTCCTAAGCATTATCTAGGTCAATACACGAGAAGGGTAGTTTCTAACATCTCAAAATTCTCTAAACCAATTTATCTAGATAAGTTATCTTTATATTTAAGATTTTTATTTAGAAGTAGTTGTTAGAAAAACCACTTTAATCGACATTCCAAACTAAGTTCTGATAGTAGTATACTAGAATTAGCATAAGGAATTTCTTATCTCGCTTCTCTGTGAGATCGGTACTCTGTGTCTTAAAAGAAAACCCTATATTATACGTATACTTGAGTAGTACCCCTAATGTGTAAACTATTTTCTAAATTTTATAACATTTCAATTTTGCACACTAACCACTAAATATAAATTGGGTCAAGTTTTTTGACATCTCTAAAAAGTTAAATTATTGCGTAATTGCTGGTCGGGTTAGTTGCCCTAGCTAGGTACCCTTCTTTTACTTTTTGTTTTGGTGTGTCTGCATGCTCGATATGTATGGTAGTATGTTAGGGCATTTTCCCTGTAGGAAGTCGTGCCTCTCTAAGCACACACAGGTACCACTATGGGGGAGCATATGATGATTTCTGACCTATTTGCTTTTAGGTCATATTCAGCTCCCTCACTTATAAGATACGGTTCGTTACATACGTTGCATGTGGGTTTTCCCGCTAACATTTATTTTCATGCAGGATTAAGTCTTTTCTTTTACTCATGTACTTTTAAGAGTCTTAGGAGAGTCTGTAGTAGAAATAAGATACGGGTACGGGTTCCGAAGTGCCTGGCTCGGGAACCACGTGGAGGGGACCAGGAGCTGATGCTTGTGCCCCGTATCTTAATTCTGCATTTTATATTCATGTATATAATTAGGACATGACATGTATATGTTGAGTCTGGCTGTCTTATTTCTTTTCTGGGATATGTTGTCAACCTAGTAGCACCAGCCTTTTATTATTTTATTTAGCTTACTTTCCTTCTACTTTATTGCATGTTTGTATGTCTGTATTTCTGTACAATTTTCATTGTTTATTTTTGTGCATCTAGGATTTCACAAGAATCATAATCTTGACCCTGAAATTATAAATTTTCTACTTAAAAAATTATAAATAAAACATTCAAGGTAAATAAAATATAGGATCAAAATATTTAAGACATTAAAACCTGATTTTACTTTCCTATATGACCTTCGAGTCGGTTTTAAAATGGGGGTTACATAGCATGGCCATAACCCAAGTCATTCTAATAGGACCTTCACAATAATTAAGGATCACTCTAGATAACTGCATCATATTTGCATGTCCCAGCTAGGAGCCCCCATGCTTCTTCAACCTGATTGGCCTAACATACCTTTTTCTACATAGGTGGTTGTTTAGTGCGCCTAGGGTGTTAGAAGGCTTTCCGATCCAAGCGAGGTGTAAGTCCTTTTGTTTGGAGTGTTTCTAGCTTTGTAGTTGAACCTCTACTTGTCTTTCTTTCCTGAGGCATCCCAACCACTTTGGCAGGTGTAAGACTCACCTCATGGAGCTCCAGCCGATAGTCATAAGATAGTGTTTTGTTCCATTGAACTTAGGGCTACCGAGGTTCCCATTGGATAACGCAAATCACGGATTGCTGACCAGGAATCGCAGGATGTGTTGTGTTGATTCCCTTCACGACCAGGTATACTTGGGGTCTTAGTAGCATGGTATGAGGGTCTGTGGTTCACTAACCTAGCTACCCCTACCTTCTAGAGAATACTCTTCCCCTCCTTTGATTACACCTGGTGAGCCCTGTCTCTTTTTTTTGCCTTCTTTGGCATCATCTCGACAGTTCGATTGTCGATGAGCTGTAACCCGTTTGGAATACGACGATTTATCATCTACCCTTATGGCTCGGATGTGCTTTAACGTATCGGGATCCTTCATTGGGATGATTTGATTATTTCATAGGCTCCGTATGCTAGTGAGCCGCTACCCAACTGAGAGGTGAGAGGCTCACTTTCTGTCTAATGTCTTAACAAGAGCTTAGAAACATCAGAGCATTCCCCCTGTTAGATAATCTCATTCGATAGCCCTGTGCTAGTTGTCACTCTCAGGCAAACAAAACTCTATTGGATCAAGAGTATTTTGGACATCACCAAGATGTAATTAATCAAGTGAGATACGTCCCCTTGGGAGCATTCATGACCCTAGAACAGACACCTACACCTGAACCTCTGGTTATGGATAGTCTACGTAGGCATACTTTCGTGGATATTGGTCCAAGGTGCCTCTACCCCATCTTATTTGGGTGGACATACGTGGCCTATCCTTGAGAGGTTTACTGCACGTAGGATCTCCACATTTTGATTTTTCTCTTGTTTGTTGCTTTGTCTTATGTCCCTCTTTTTCCGGTTCCTCCTTTATCCCGATCATTTATATGACTTGAGAAACGACTTATTCAGAAAAGGGAAGTATACGATGATCGACAAGATGATGACTCTTTTAAAAATAAAAGAGAGAAAATGAATAAAAACAAACTGGAGACTTTGCTAGGGATGAAGCTTTCTATTCACCACGGGGGTTTTGCTCTTGCGGATTTCGCTGTCTGTAAGATCAATAAATTTTGGGAGGAAGAATCTACCTCTTCCCATTAATGGAGTTGTGTTTGCCTGTTCTGCTGGTCCCAGCAAATCTGCATGTTTACAGAACTGCTGGGAGTAGTGCACTCTCTCCCTCTTAAAATGTTATGCTTGCATTGATCATGACCTAGCTTCATTTTCTTTGAAATGTTACTTTTTGAGACTTTTGGGAGACCATAGTTTTCATTCCATGCATCAGTTTCGATGGTTAGCAACTCGACTCATTATGTTCCTTCTCTCGCCCTTGATAGTTTATTTACTACATTATCGTGTACACTGATGTCATTGTACTTTTGTGATTGGTTTCTTAACATTTTCCTAGTTTTAATCTTTTTCCCTTTCTGCCCCGCAACGCGGCAGAGCAAAATGATGGTCACATTCTCTATTGCTGTGGGGAACTCTTTCCCCTCTCCCCAAGCATTTTCTGTGTTCTCGAAGGTGTCATAGCCTTTGGTTTCTTCGTGAAGCCCTATGGGATCACCTTACAAAATCCTACACCCTCTGAGGCATCTTCTTTATGCCCCCCCCTTAAAATGGGGATACATGCATATTGAGTCGTTTCTATACCCTTTGAGGTGTTTGCTCTATGTTATCCCCATTTAAAAGGGGAGACGTGTATATTGAGCTGTTCCTGTGCCCCCTGAGGCGCCTGCTTTATGCCGCCCACCTAAAAGGGGAGATATGCATATAGAGCTACTACATCCTTTGAGTCACTTGTTATGTACCCTCCCCCTTAAATAGGGAGTTGTACTTATCGAGTTTTTCCTGCTGCAGTGGCTCGCATTGAGCCTGCCTCTTTTGCAAGAGAGACTGGTGCCCAAGAGCGATGCTCCGCAGCACTCAATAGTCTTTTCGAGACCTCTCACTTCTTGTTCTCATGAATCTCTCTACCAAATGAACATGAGTTATCTGTTAGTGGTAATTTTGTCACTACCATCACCGGTGTGACTTCCATTCCCGCTTCTTCTATTTTGGTTCTCTTAAGGATCTTCCTGTCCCACAATTAGGCGGGAAGGATGATCCCTAAATATTTATGCTTACGTTTTAGATATGAAATTATGATTTTATAATATGGGATACTACGCAAGTATACGTATCGTTTATAAAGTAATATATGACTTTCTGATTAAGCCCCGAGATACCCATAGGGAAATGTAAAAACTTTTTAAAGAAATAAGAAAATTATATTTTTACTTTTTAAATGACTTTCGAAAGTATGTTTTGATTTGTAAAGTTTGAAAGTTATTTTTGGTATTTTTAATAAAAAGCTAAGCAGGAAATGAAAATTATCAGAACTAAATAACGATATAAAACTCTAGGAAATAAAATATTTTTTTCTTTCTTTTATAAAGCAGTAATAATTATTAAAGTATTGTTGTGGAAGTATTTAAATGTGTTGTGATAAATTGGAGTATATTTATTCTTTACCCTTACTTGGTTCTATAAAGAACATTGGTTAATTTGAAATTTTAAAATTTTGAAAATGGTTAGGCAGGAAAGATACCAGCTCTCACTTTAAAGTTCCCTAGATTCCCTCCATCTAGGGGCTAACTTCTCATAACAAAATTTAAAATATCAAACCAAATTAGGGAACTTTAGCCTGTCACTCTAAAATTCTCTAATTTTACTGCCAATTAAAAACATATTTCCTAATATATTTGCATTCAATTATATGAACTACAATTCTCACCCATATAATTGCATGTGATTTTTACCAATTGTTGTTTGAGACAATACCACATTGGTCTTACATAATCTCACAACAAATTTTAACATCTTAATTGGCCAAATTAAGAAGTAAATTAAGTTCATAGAATTAAATCTTCACAACGTATTCCAACTTTAAACACTTATACATTCCACAACAATCCTACATAATTTAATTACTTCTTCATTTAGGAAAGAAAAAGATAAAGAAAACTACTCAGACTTCATTGAGAAAACACAAGCACACATTGATTTGAAAATAAAAATCATAAAGAAAACACAACAAGCTTTAATTAAAAACTAAATATAAAAACAGAAGTAAACACTTATCTGAAAATCCTCTCCACAAGACTCCAGAAGTTCCTTTGAAACTTGACTTTCCACAAGACAACACTACAGAGGTTGGCGTCCAACTCTGTTGACTTGGAAACTGACTTCAGACTTCAATAAAAACTAGATAAATGGATGGAAGAAAATTGATGGAAAGAAAGTTTCACACCAACCCTTTCTCTTTAAACTAACTAACTCTAAAAGACTTTAAAATACTAAAACTAAAAGTAGAAAAGAACTCTTGAAATTAGAAGAAGACTTAAACTAAAAGATGACACTAAAACTAAAAGACTCTCACTAAAGACACACACTAAAAAGAGCTCAAGTCTTCATGATATAATTTTCTAAAAGGTCCCTTGGTGTCCCTTCAAATCTTGTTCAGATTCAACATATCTACCAAAAGATGCATTCCTTCATTCAAATTTGCCGCCCATGGAAAGTTAAGGAAGTCACCACCAAAAGTTTCTTCAAACGCCCATTGAAATTGGTGCCAAAAATGAAGAAAATTTGATTTTTAACTGTGACGCCTAAACGTCGACCAGGCGGCGCTTAGCCGCAAAAGTCCAATTTTTTATTTCTTCATTTTTTTTCTCCAAATTTGATCCAATTTTTCTCCTTCCATCATAATCACTTATTTTCATTACACCTGTAAGAAATACATAAAATACCTTCCATTAAAGTACAATATCATCAAAAATAGGTATAAAAATGTGCATAAAAACCTATATATTTTAGGTATATTAAAATCCCCAAACTTAAAATGTTACTTGTCCTCAAGTGACTCTTAATCACATAGAAAATTTTAGCATGCAAATTATGTAATGAGTTTCTAAGGAAGATAACAAAATTTTGTTCTAGAAATGGAATAGTCCAATTTAGAAAAAATTTCAGTAATTAAGACCAACTTAAAGTTTAGAAAGTTCTTAGGTAAAGGATAATGTAAAATATAGGCTTCTATCTAATTGAAAAATACTTGTAGATTCTTCAAAATATAGGATTCACACACTTATTTTTCTCACTTAAAAATCTTTATTTGAAAATAATTTTACTTACTATATTATAACCTTAAACTTTAGATTTTCTCAGAACTTATATCTTATACTTTTGGTATGGAACCAATTTTTAATTAGGCCCTTAAATCCTCAAACTTCTCCTTCCTTTTCACATACTTTTTTTTTCTTTCTTTTCTTTTCTTTTCATTTTTTTTCTTTTCTTTTCTTTTTCTCTTTTCTCTTCTCTTCTTTTTTTTATAAGGCAAGGATTACTGTATCTGGATAGGCCTTTTATGATTTTAAATTCCACCATTCCATTAAAAATAAAGGTCTGATATACATCTTTCACTTAAAAAATATAATAATAGTATTTGAAAATTACTCCTCAATAAAAGAAATTTAAGCTTTGAAGAATAAAAGTCAAATCTTCTTTTTATCCAAAAATACAACATTTCTTACTAAAGATAGTTGAACTATATTTATCACTTCTTTACTAAGAAAATTTTAACTTTAAATTTCTCATTATTACTATAAATTTTAACTAAATTCTCTTATTCATTTCTATATTCAAAATTTTGTTCCCCTAATATAACTTCATGTACAAAATTGTTTTCAATCAAAAATCAAATTAATTTTAAGTTTTCTTGAGAATAAATAAAATTTTAGGTTTTTGAAAAAATTTTGTTTTTAAAATTCCCCCCAAACTTTAATTTTTAGTTAGGATAAAACATCTAAGCATAAGAAATGATACATGGGTGAAAATTAAAAACTAACATAACATGCTTGCAGGAATCTTAATATCCTAAATATGCAAGTATAACAATTAAAAACATGAGTAAAAAGAAATCAAATTCAGATTTTTTAGTTTTTTTTACTAGATAGAAATTTCAAATTTTCAAAGGACTTCTACAATAGTAGAGGTTTTCAAAGCAAATACACACCAACTGAAAATAACTGAAATCACACTAATAATAGATAACAAATGATAGTAGTAGATTTTGAAAAGTTTTAAATATGCAATTTTTTAAATAATAGTTTTAATAGTGTTCCATATTCTCCTAACATATTTGGAATGAAAGTACATACTATAAAAACTCTTACACAACATACACATTAAAACATTTACTACTACACATATATCACACAAAATAACATATAACATATCAATCCAACAAAGATACATTTGAATATGCATGAAAAAATAGTCTAACTATAATCAGCATACTACTAGAGTTCACACCACAAATACAACATCAAAATAAAACGTAAGACATAACATACACAATTCATCAATAGAAACTCAGCAACACATAAAAACAAAACAAATCTACTAATCATCCTCATCATCATCTTGTTATTTCCAATCTCTGGATGACACATAAGGTATATAGAAAGGACGAGGGGTGCATCTCAGTACTCTGATCACCTCTAATCAATTTATCCAAATAATGCTGATAGTTCTCCTCATATTCATCATGTTTTACAATATATCTTTCTATATTATCCATCTTACCATCCATGTCACTAACTTGCTCACGCGTAAGACTCACCTTCTTAAAAACCTTTCTTAATAAACCAGTCTGTGAATTACTAGATGATGAAGCTCTCGAAGTAGAAGCACGGGAAGTAGAAGAAGCAGAAGCAGAAGCAGTAGAAGCCCTACCAAATCCTCCTCTCTAGCCAAACTCTGAATCTACAGTGTAAGCTCCAATGTTTACATTGGTAATTGGTTTCAAAGGCTGAAGAACCTCTTCCCAAGTTTCAAATTTCACACCAGACTGCTCATAAAATGAATGAATCAAGGATGAAAATCCCATACCTACAGTAGTGGTAGATCTGGCACAATTCAAAATGTAATCATAAATGATTGCTCCAATATCTATAGGCTTCTTTTGCTGAATACAATAGTTCAACACAACTCTCTCCCTTGTAACTTCACTAGTATGACTTGAAGAAAACAGCTTAGATGATATAAAATAATGCCATGCTTTTGAAATGGCATTTAACTTAGAGGCCCGAAAAATGACTCTTCTATCATTTGTTATCTTCCATAATCCTCTTCCGTCAGTAAGAAATCCCATTATCTCATCTAACTCTCCCTCAGCAGGATGATAGTTAGAATAAAAACAAAACATATCAGGAGGCAGTCGATAAAAAGTATTGATTACTGCAGATGTAAAATGTACTTCTTTCCTCCTCACCATCACCAAGTTCTCTTCTGCTGTAGGTAAGTTTGGACAAAACTCTCTGACCACAAAAATAACAGCAACAGCGGAGAAGCAACAGTAATTCTCCCAATTCCTTTTAGAAATCATCTCTTAAATACCTTCTCCTGGTTTGCTGAACACACACTTAGGAATCAATTTACGTAACTGTAGTGCATCAACTTATCGTTCCTCAACCCTTGTACTAACAAACTTGTCAGAATCAAATCTTGTATTTTCTCTTGCACGCTTTGACTTTGGAGCATCTCTAAAAATTTCATGAAAAAATTACCATAAATTCCAAAATCAAACTAAACTTGCTAAATTAACTTCCAAAAGTAATTTCCACCAAGCAATGTTTCATCCTTTTACTCAAATTTTGACCATGAATATTGATTTTAGGATCTTCCAAAATAAACTCAATATTAAAATCGACTTTCAAATGATCCAATATTTTGATGCCCTAGGCTCCTTTTTCGCGAAAAACCGAAGTTGAAGATGATAGGGGGAAGTTAACATAGCGATCTTCGGGTTTTAACTGCTGAAAATCAATTCTCACGAACCGACGCCTAAGCCGAGGCCTTCAGCGCTGTGCCGCGAAATTTGGTGCTTAGCCGCCAGTGCCAAAATTTTCACAATTAAGAAAATGCACTATACCACTTAGTTAATCACCCTAAATCTTCTCAAAATAATTGTCTCTTCCCATAAATCTCCAAATACTCCAATTTCAAATTTAAATATCAATTGATTCTAATCAAGTTTAACATAAACACAAACTTATATTCATTAAAAACAAACCACACTTAATACAACTTAAAAATTTCTATCCAAATACTTTAGATGAAATTTCCTAGATACAAAAGGACTCAATAATCATTAAGATATGTTTACATCAATAAGATGTAACAATCACACATTAAAGTGCTACAGAACACAAACATTAAACACTTAAAACAGTAAACACATAAAACATAAGATACACAAAACAAACCACAATATCAAACTAACATTTAATTCCACTCTCCAGTAGGCGTGATATATCCAGAACTACTATTATTTTCATTTGACCCTTCTGGAATATAAATCTGATAAAACGGGCGATGATTGAACACTCTTACATCTTCTTCTCCTAACCACTTGTTCTTCAGGAACATCACCTTATTTGCTTCTTCCATGTGACTTGTATGACTGAATTGCATCTTGAGTTTCCATCCCATGTGCTCCAAATGTGTGTTAGTTTCATTAATCTTTACTTCGATTGAAGTCACTCGGGCTTCGATCTTTGCAATCTTTTCTGCAATTCCTTGAATACTAACGGTGAGAAATCCATTGAATAACTCTTTAGTATATCACTAATAAACTTACTCTTGTCAGAATCCTCTTTCTTCTTGATCTCAACCGCCAAGGAAGAAATGATGCACTCAAAATACTCTTCTTGAGACTCAGGAATGAAAATAGGACTTGGGGCAAGTGTTTCTCTTAACCCATGGCCTTTTAATAGACTTTAGAAGTGCATAAACCACCCTTACACGTTTTAAAACTCCAAAATAACTTCTAAAACCACTTTCCCACTAACTAGGCTTCTAGAACCTCATTTATCACATGTTTTGTAACTACGGCGCCTAAGCGCCAACTAGGCGGCGCTTAGCTGCCAGTGCTCAATTTAGCACATGTCTGCCAAATGTCCTAAATTTCATTCCAACTCCTCTAAGTCATAAAATAATATCAAATAAACACTACTATAATATAAAAACTCTAAAATACTACTACCAAAACATAAAAACATTCCAAACAAAGCACATAAAGCAAAGCACACCGATAGCTATGGGTTGCCTCCCACAAAGTGCTTGATTTAACGTCTTCAGCCTGACATACTCAGAACTCATTCTGAGTGACCCAACATCAGATTCTCATCAGATTTAAGTTGATCGACTGAAAAATAAGGTTTAAGTCTATGACCGTTGAATTTAAATAATTTTTCAGTCTTAGGATCTTGAATATCCACAACTCCATAGGAATAAAACTTTATCACAATAAATGAACCCATCCACCTGGACTTAAGTTTTCCAGAAAAAATTCTCAATCTGGCATTATACAGTAAAACTTTCTATCCTGGCACAAGATTTTTAGTAAGAGTCTTCCGATCATGCCAAAACTTCATCTTTTCCTTATAAATCTTAGCATTTTCATAAGATTCATTCCTAATCTCTTCAAGCTCATTTAATTGCAATAATCTCTTCTCAGCAGCATCTTTCAAATTATAATTAAACTGTTTAATATCCCAATATGCTTTATGCTCAAGTTCAATAGGAAAATCACAAGATTTTCCAAAAGTCAGCCTATATGGGGACATTCCTATAAGGGTTCTGCAGGCAGTCCTATAGGCCCACAAAGCATAATCCAGTCTGATTGACTAATCTTTTCTGTTTGGATTAATAGGCTTTTCTAATATTCTTTTAATTTCACGATTTGATAATTCAGCCAAACCACTTGTCTGCGGATGATAAGCAGTAGCAATGCGATGATTTATATGATATTTCTTTGCTAACTTCTCAATAATTAAAATTTTAAAACGACTTCTCCCATCAGTTATGATTACTCTTGGTATTCCAAATCTGCAAAATATATAATTTCTTAAAAACTTTGCAACACTTTGAGCATCATATCGAGGTAAAGCAATAGCTTCAATCCATTTGGAAACATAATCTACTGCTATTAAAATATAAACATTTCCGAAAGATCGTGTAAATGGACCCATAAAATCTAATCCCCAAACATCAAATATTTCAACTTCCAACATACAATTAAGGGGCATCTCATTTCTTCTAGAAATATTGCCTACACGCTGATATCTATCACAATTTTTAATATAAGCATTCACATCCTTAAATATTGTAGGCCAATAAAATCCAGATTGTAAAATTTTATATGCAGTTCTATCAACTCCAAAATGTCCCCCATAATCAGAATCATGAAATTTTTGAATAATTTCATATGTCTCTTCCAAAGGTATACATCTTCGAATTATAAGATCATTTCCTTGTTTATATAAAAACGGGTCATCCAAAAAATAAGTCTTGGCATTAGACAGAAATTTCTTCTTTTCCTGGTATGTCAAACCATAGGGTATAATATTACTGACAATAAAGTTTACTATGTCTGCATACCACGGAACACGCCACTCATTAATAGTGTATAATTTTTCATCAGGAAAATGTTCATTAATTTCTTCAGCATGACAGAGAGATTTTTCATTTTCAAGCCTGGACAAATGATCAGCAATTTGATTATTAGAACCCTCCTATCTACTATCTCAAAATTAAATTCTTGCAAAAGAAGAATCCATCTAATCAATCTCAGCTTTGCATCCTTCTTTTTCATTAAATATTTGATAGTAGAATGATCAGTATGCACCACACATTTAGTTCCAATTAAATATGATCAAAATTTATCAAAGGCAAATACTATCGCTAATAACTATTTCTCGGTAGTGGTATAATTAATTTGAGCATCATTAATAGTTTTACTAGCATAATAAATAACTTTGAAAATTTTATCATATTTCTGACCCAACACAACACCAATAGCATAATCACTAGCATCACACATTAGTTTAAAATGTTTTTCCCAATTTGGTGAAATTATAACAGGTGCAGTGATTAATTTTTCTTTAACTGTTTCAAAAGCTTTTAAGCAATCATCATCAAAATAAAAAATTGTATCCTTTTCTAGTAAATGACATAAAGGTTTTGTAATATTTGAAAAGTCTTTGATGTAATGCCTGTAGAATCCAGCATGTCTTAGAAAACTTCTAATTCCCCTTACATTGGTCAGGCAAGGTAAATTAGAAATTACTTGAATTTTTGTAGGATCTACCTCTAAACCTTTTTCTGAAATCTGATGTCTCAATACAATTCCTCCTGCTACCATAAATTGGCATTTTTCCCAGTTAAGAACTAAATTAGTTTCTTCACAGCATTTTAGAACTTTAGACAAATGTTCTATACATGATTCAAATGAAATTCCAAACCTTGAAAAGTCATCCATAAAAACTTCAATCTCTTTTTCAATTAAATCACAGAAAATAACCATCATACATCTTTGAAATGTAGCAGGGGCATTACATAAACCAAAGGACATTCTTCTAAAAGCAAACGTACCGTAAGGACCGGTAAACTTACTTTTCTCTTGATCCTCAGGAGCGATTTGAATTTGGTGGTAACCAGTATATCCATCCAGAAAATAAAAGTATTTATGCCCAGCCAGTCCATCCAACATCTGATCCAGAAATGGGAGTGGAAAATGATCTTTCCTTGTGGCAAGATTTAATTTTCTATAACCAATGCATATTCGCCACCCTGTAACTTGTCTTGTTGCAATCATTTCATTCTTTTCATTAACCGTCACAGTTACTCCTCCTTTCTTAGGAACACAGTGAATAGGACTAACCCATGCACTATCTGAAATAGGGTAGATAATTCCAACATCTAACCACTTTAAAATTTCTTTCTTAACAATATCTTTCATGATAGGATTTAATCTCCTTTGGGGATCAGCCCGAGGTTTGCAATTATCTTCCATAAGAATTCTGTGCATACAAATTGAAGGACTTATTCCTTTTATATAAGTAATTGTTCATCCAAAGGCTTTCTTGTACTTCTTCAAAATTTCAAGCAAACTCTCTTCTTCTTTTTCAGTCAATTGAAATGAAATTATAACATGCAAGGTTGAGGATTCACCCAGAAAAACTTACTTTAAATGATTAGGAAGAATTTTTAACTTAAGTTCAGGAGGTTTTTCAATTGATGGACCATAAGATTTATCTTTTTCAGTCATATCCAACAATTCAAAATTTTCACAAACATAATTTAATTCTTCCTCTTGAAAATCTTTAAAATGATGTAACTCCTCTTCTTGCTTATGTTCCAATTCTTCTCTTTCAGGTTTTTCTTCATAAGTTGACTTGAAATGACATTCACTCAAATATCTGATAACATATATCCTATAACATTCATCATCTTTACCTTTTGTAGGATATTTCATCGATTTCAAAATATTGAATGTATTAGTTTGATCATTAACCCTCATCGTTAATTCCCCCTTTTGCACATCTATCATTGCTTTACTTGTAGCTAGGAAAGGTCTTCCCAAAATGATGGGTATCTATTTATCTTCCTCCATATCAAGCACAATGAAATCAACAGGAAAGATAAATTGAGCCACTTTAACCAAAACATCTTCTATAACTCCTTTTGGATATGTGATCGAACGATCTGCTAATCTGCGAGTTACGATAGTTAGTGGTTATTTCTCCTAATCCCAGTCTTTTGAATATTGATAAAGGCATAAGGTTAATGCTTGCACCCAAATCACATAAAGCTTTTCCATAGAACCTGTCTCCGATTGCACATGGAATTTTGAAACTACCAGGATCTTTAAGTTTTTCAGAAAGCTTCTTTTGAATTATTGCACTGCACTTCTCACTAAGTGCAACTGCCTCATTATCTTCAAACTTTCTCTTTTTGTTGAGAATATCCTTCATAAAGTTTACATAGCTCCGCATTTGTTCTAAGGCTTCAGCAAATGGAATATTAATGGTAAGCTTCTTAAATATCTCCAACAATTTTGAAAATTGCTTATCCAACTTTTGTTGACGAAGTCTATGAGGAAATGGAGGTGGTGGCTTTTCCAAATCAACCTTGGGTGGAAAAATTGGTCTTTCCAAACCTTTCGGAGTGTCCTCTTTTGGTTCTTCAATCTCTTCTTTCTCTACTTCAGTTTCTTTCTGAACTCTAACGTCCAACTCTCTTCCACTTCTCAGTTGAATTGCTTTTACATGCTCTTTATTTTTTTCTGTTGGATTAACTTCAGTATTGCTTGGAAGCATTCCTTGGGATCTATTACTTAATGAATTTGCAATTTGTCCCCAATTGATTTTCAATATTTCTGATGGTTGCTCCTTGAATTTGCAATTGATTTCCCATATAAGACACCACTTCTTCAATAGACAACTTCTTCTCCTTTAATTGTAAAGCATTGTTAAAACTTGAAGGGTAGGTTAGTCTATAATTATTATTTCTTTGGTTGTTCCAGTTCCCCAATGGGTTTACTTGGCGGTTCCCCCATTGTTGATTAATACAACCCTGATTATTGGTATTCCAGTTAAAGTTTGGATGATTCTTCCATCCTGGGTTATAATAATTAGAATATGGGTTATTAGGCTTGCTTATAGCATGCAAAGTTTCTGGTGAAGAATAAGAATAAACCATTTCAGTCATGGAATTTGGCTGAGAAAAATTCATCCCAAATTGGTCTATCTCCCTTGAAATTGCAACAACTTAATTTGCTAACATTGCAAAAGCATCATTTTCATGAACACTGGCTACCTTTTTAGGATTTAACCTTTCAGAAGGCCATTAAAATTTTATAGTAGCCATTTCTTCAATTAAAGCATAAGCATCAGAAAACTGTTTAGACATTAATGATCCACCAGTAGCAGCATCGATAATTGATCTAAGAGATCCAACTAATCCATTGTAAAAGATTTGAATTATTAACCAATTTGGTATCGAATGATGTGGACATTTCCTAAGGAGATCTTTAAATCTTTTCCATGCTTCATATATTGATTCACCTTCAAACTGACAAAAAGATGTAATATCATTTCTCAACTTCGCAGTCTTTGATGTTGGAAAATATTTAGCAAGGAATTTTTGTGCTAAATCACCTCAAGTTCTTATAGATCCATGTGCTAATGAATTTAACAGTATCCTATCTTTATCCCTTAGTGAAAAAGGAAAAGTCTGAGTCTAATAACATCATCCGAAACACCATCATATTTAAAAGTAGCACACAACTCTAGAAAATTAGCATTATGCAAATTAAGATCTTCGATTATTGCTCTCCCAAACCGATTATTAGACACCATTTGGATAATAGCGAGGTTTAAGTTCAAAGGAATTAGCATTACAATGAGAGGTGTTGAATACTACCATGGAGTTCATCCACTGTAGGGTTAGCATAATCTCTTAAAGGTCTAAATTCTTGATGGATGTCAACATTTTGATTTGATGATTTGTCATTTATTGAATGTTTTTATCTTTTTCAGAATTTTTACTTTTTTTTTATTTTTGTGATTGTTCTATCTAATTCAAAATCGTAAGTCACAAGTCCCTCAGACCTTGAACTACGCATACAACGTTAAATAAAATAAAACAAAACACACTAACAAAAACAAAGAAAAATAAAAAATTTTAATTTCTCTTAATTTTCTTTAAATGATATTTTAATTAATTTCCCCGGCAACGGTGCTAAAAACCGGATCCTCAAATATTTATGCTTATGTTTTAGATATGAAAATTATAATTTTATAATATGGGATACTATGCAAGTATATGTATCATTTATTAAGTAATATAGGACTTTCTGATTAAGCCCCGAGATATCGAACCTGCAGGGAAATGTAAAAACTTATTAAAGAAATAAGAAAATTATATTTTTACTTTTTAAATGACTTTTGAAAGTATGTTTTGATTTGTAAAGTTCGAAAGTTGTTTTTGGTATTTTTAATAAAAAGCTAAGCAGGAAATGAAAATTATCAGAACTAAATAACGATATAAAACACTAGGAAATAAAATATCTTTTTCTTTCTCTTATAAAGTAGTAATAATTATGAAAGTATTATTGTGGAAGTATTTAAGTACGTTGTGATAAATAAGAGTAGATTTATTTTGTACCCTTACTTGGTTCTATAAAGAACAATGGTTAATTTGAAATTTTAAAATTTTGAAAATGGTTAGGCAGGGAAGATACCAGCTCTCACTTTAGAGTTCCCTCGATTCCCTCCACATGGGGGCTAACTTCTCATAACAAAATTTAAAATATCAAACCAAAATAGGGAACTTTAGCCATTCACTCTAAAATTCTCTAATTTTACTCCCCATTAAAAACATATCTCCTAATATATTTGCATTCAATTATATGAACTACAATTCTCACTCATATAATTGCATGTGATTTTTACTGATTGTTGTTTGAGACAATACCGCATTGGATCTTACATAATCTCACAACAAATATTAACATCTTAACTGGCCAAATTAAGAAGTAAATTAAGTTCATAGAATTAAATCTTCACAACGTATTCCAACTTTAAACACTTATACATTCCACAACAATTCTACATAATTTAATTACTTCTTCATTTAGGAAAGAAAAAGATAAAGAAAACTACTCATATTTCATTGAGAAAACACAAGCACACATTGATTTGAAAATAGAAATCATAAAGAAAATACAACAAGCTTTAATTAAAAACTAAATATAAAAACAGAAGTAAACACTTATCTGAAAATCCTCTCCACAAGACTCCGAAAGTTCCTTCGAAACTTGAGTTTCCACAGGACAACACTACAAAGGTTGGCGCCAAACTCTATTGACTTGGAAACTGACTTCAGACTTCAATAAAAACTAGATAAATGGATGGAAGAAAATTGGTGGAAAGAAACTTTCACACCAACCCTTTCTCCTTAAACTAACTAACTCTAAAAGACTTTAAAATACTAAAAGTAAAAGTAGAAAAGAACTCTTAAAATTAGAAGAAGACTTAAACTAAAAGATGATACTAAAACTAAAATACTCTCACTAAAGACACACACTAAACAAAAACTCAAAGTCTTCATGATATAATTTTCCAAAAAGTCCCTTGGAGTCTCTTCAAATCTTGTCCAGATTCAACGTATCCACCAAAAGATGCATCCCTTCATTTAGAATTACCGCCCATGGGAAGTTAAGGAAGTCACCACCAAAATTTTCTTCAAACACCCCTTGAAATTGGCACCAAAAATGAAGAAAACTCCATTTTTAACTGTGACGCCTAAGTACCGATCAGGCGGCGCTTGGCCGCCAAAGTCCAATTTTTTATTTTCTTTCATTTGTTTGTTCCAAATTTAATCCAATTTTGCTCTTTTCATCATAATCACTCATTTTCATTATACCTACAAGAAAACGCAAAATATCTTCCGTTAAAGTGCAATATCAACAAAATATGTATAAAAATCTACATAAAAACACTATATATTTTAGGTGTATCAAACGCCAGAAGGATTAGAAATTAATTCCTGCAAATTTAGCAGGATGTCCTGCTTCAGATTTCTATACATATTATGACTCCAGTTTAGATGGTGTCTTCAGCCCACCAGATTTAGAGTTATTTTACTACTGTCCTCGGTTGTACTGTCCATGTCCCCGCCGGATGCTTGCTGCGTGCCTTCCTTTTAAAAGGAGGGGTTGTGCATGTGACACTTCTTTCTTTGTAGTAGCTTGTATCAGTGCTGCTTTTCCCTCGAGGAAGAGGCTAATACTAGATGGCGACGTGCTACGATGTACTTCCTCATTTTCTAGCCTCTCTTATTGTCCTTCTATTTTTTGAGGATTTACAACCTCGCGGATGTTGCACTATCTGAGAGCGCTAATGTTACCTTTTACAGTACCATTCTCTGAAGGCGTGGACTGGGTCCCGCCATGACTTATTTCCATTCCGACTTGGGATGAAGCCTAAATCCCATCGGCTGAGAATCATATTTTCCTTCCTCTAGCTTTATAGATCGGGTCCCCGCCACAACTTATTTTGTTTTTGGCCCGGGATGTTGCTAAATCTCATTGACTGGACCTTTTTAGTCTTCTGGTGATGTGGGTCATGTCCCCGCCATGACTTGTTTTGGTTCCGACCTAGGATGACGCTTAAATCCCGTTGGCTGAGAATCACATTTTTTTGTCCTCGGGTGGTGCGTACCATGTCCTGCCACGACTTATTTTGGTTATGGCTAGGATTATGCTAAAATCATATCGGCTGAGAATCACCTTTCTCATCCTCTGACGGTGTGTATCACATCCCTGCCATGACTCACTTCAGTTCCAGGACGGGATGACGATGAGATCTCGAGGAACTGAGAAACATTTCTCTTCTTTGTCTAGCTACATAGACTACACTCTAATCAGGATTGTTTGGAGGTTCTTACTCCTCAGGATGTAGGTAATTCTCACCTTGTAGTTCATGTTACCACTATTGTCATGAGTTCTCTAACCAAGAAGGTCATCAAAGAAGCTTCCTCTACCATAGGAAGTGTTTCTGCTGGTTTGACAACCGTTCCAGCCCACATTATTCCAGGTTTCTCTCAGTTTTAACCTTTCCCAACATTGGGCAAGAGCGTCTAGAGGAATAACAATAGATCACTGTGATTATAGCAGCTTACTGAGCTATAGGTCTCTTTAGCTGTTGTGGTTCCAGTTGATGGGAAATTTTGTTCCCCCTTGATTAAGAATCACCATTTTGGGCTTTCCAGTTGTGTAGATTTTACCCAGCCAGGATAGCTGAGAGGGCTTCTCTCCGTAGGATGTAGATCGCTCTAAACCTACCTATATTGATAACTCCACTACAAATCCTCTAGCTAAGTTGATTATTGGATCAATTTACTCTTCGAGAGGATAGGGTCCTATCTTTAGAGATGAGTTCCCTGCTTAGATCTCTAAAACATCTGAACATGTTGTGCAAGAGTTCCTCTACTTAGCCTACCCCTACAATCCTCATAGTAGGAGGCAGAGATATACTTCTCAGTTCACTGTGAAATCTGGGTGTTCCATCTGTTTTGCAGGACATGAAACTCGCCGAGGTGTTGTATGAGAACCTTAGTGTGGTACTGATGCACCAAAAAAACATACGGTTTTTGCTATATGATTTTACTAATTTTTGGTGATATTACACATTAAAAGGAAGGTATTTTGTATGTTTTTTAGTTTTAGGCACAAGAAATGGTGATTGGAGCAAAAAGAAGCAAAAGCAGTGCAATTTGGAGCAAAAATGAGCAAGAAAACAAATTTTGCCTTGACACCTTTCGATAAGTCTTTCTATGCTTAATCTCTTTTAGACTTCTTGCATATTTTTGAATGAGATTACACTTTAAAGAAAGGTTTTTTATGCTTATTTTGTAGGGCTATTTATTAGGAATGCAACGCAACTGAAACAGGGCAAAATCGGAGCCAAAACAGAGCCATACGGAGCAACATGGGGCGAATTGCCGCCCTATCGGGCGCCGGCAGCGCCAAAAACCTTAGGGCACAAAAATAGGGCGTCGACAGCGCCCTATTTAGCATCGGTGGTGCCCAAACCAGTCGAGATGCGAAATTGAGTGGTTATTGGCCATATACATCGAATCTTGATGCTTTTTGGAAGGTTTCTTCATGCACCTCTTGGGAAATTTGTCCCTACACTATTTTAAACCAAATTTGAAGCCAAAAAATGGGGGAGATGATAGAAAAAATGTGGAGAATGATTAGAGATCTTAGAATAGGAGTAGAAATGTAGATTTCTATCTTTTTGGAGAGATTGGTGAGGGGATTTTGAGAGAATATGTATGAGATGTTCTAGCATTGCATGGATCGACGGGAGACTTTGTGGGAGAGATTTTCATCTTTCTTTCAAGGGTAAAAAGCTAAGTATTGTGTTCTTCATTATATTATGATTTTGTAAACACTTATTTTGTGGATTTGCTTTGAAATGAAGTTTTCCGTTGTGTTTTCTTCGTGCTTTATGATGTCTTTCTCTTACTCTTTCTTCTTGTTTAGAAATAGTGGCATAAGAAAATTATGTCATTGTTTTCATTTTACTTTTCTTTTACAATGAGTAGGATTCATCTTTAGGATATTGGGATGCTTGCTAAAAGAAGTTTTAATCATAAAAGTGATGGTTTCTACTTGCACTTCATTTACATTACAAAAAGAGCTCGTTGTAATGTTAAAATTTGTTATAATTGCATTGACCCGAAAGGGCAGTGTAATTCTCAACAAAGTGGAACCACATTCAATGTTCGTGAATGAATTGCGTAGTTCATGGGGATTGAGTGCAAATAAATATAGAAATATGGTTTCATGGGCGTCGAATTAGAGGTTGCAGGGTGACATCCCTAATTTGGTCCTAAAGTTTGGTAACTAAAGCTAGGGTTAGCCTTCAGGTGAAGGGAAGTGGGAGCTCTGAAGTGGCAGCCAGTATCCTCCCAGCCTAACCTTGGATTTAAGGACTAAGCCTAGGATTTGCCAATGTTCTTTATAGCACTCTGAAGAGGGGGTACTCGGAAGAGGGTAAAGAATATGATTGCTCCTATTTGGCACATACAATATTTAATGCATCGCATTCCTATATATTATCCAATTCGTTACATTAGAATAATAGTTTTTATTATCTCAAAATTCACTAAAACAATTTCTCCAAAAAGGGTTATCTTTAGTATTAATATTTGCATTAGAGAGTAGTTATTATTCTTACATATAATCATCTGCATTTAGGAGTAGTTGTTAGAAAAATCATTTATATCACCCTTCCAAACTAAGGTTGTTAGTAGTAGACTAGAATTTGACTAAGGACCTCTTACCACGCTTCCCTGTGGGATCAATAAACGTGACTCCATTAGAGCCCTGTATTACTTGATACGATACGTATACTTGCGTTGGATCATTGTGACTTTATAAAAATAAGTATATATCTATTGTTCATAAATCCTTGCATATAAAAAAGTCGCATCAGGTACTTAGTGCCACTGTGCTAGATGTTTTATCAGATATCAGTAATGATCCTGTTGTAGCGGCTTTGTCCACACATGATGTGCCCACTCTTTCCATAAGTCATAAGGAAAATGTTATGGCTTCCTCTCCACCGCGCTAGATGAATTTGTCCAATGTTGATAAAGGGAGATCTAAGGCACACCCTTGTCGATTCTTACCTTACTTGAGGATAGAAATTGATCACCCTACTTTGATGAATACCCAGTGGTTTAGGAAAATTATTGCCACCACATCTCTTAATGTCCCGATGCTACATGTAGAATGAATTTTACCTTTGACGGTGAGGAGTTTACTTTCCTTTGCTTTGAAGAGTGTTTTATTCTACCTCTTTTATTTTATTAAACAAGGCTATAATGGATATTTTATACTCTGATTTGGGAAACACCCCCAAAAACTTTTTTTGACAACATGTTATATTGATTTAACCATTTTGTTAGTCTTGATCAATCAATGTTTAACAAGGATACACATCTCTCAGGCTGTTTGAGAGTGCATCATTCGATTTGACCTATCTTTTCATTTTGGTTAAGATCTTGATGAAAGCATTCCATCTCTAAGGTCACTTTGTGTGCCTAGCATATTTTTTTAGTCATTCTACCTTGAACCTGACTAGGATATGGTGCCTCACCTATCAAGAGCCTCACTAACACTTGAGTCTATTCTTGGTGAAGAAGCATCATTGCGAGATTGATCCATCTCCCATATCCAACCTCATAGATATGCTTTGTTTAGCTCGATTGATTTTCATCACCCTATCGATAGTCATGTTGAACTAATCAGAGCTTTCTATCTTTACAATAAGTCCGTGACTCGTTGGGATACCTCGATATCTGACATTATCAGTTAAATCTCTCTACTTATCTGACTGAGATATCTTTGCATCTATTGATGCTCTAACTCCAATTTCTAAAGGACATTGAGATGGTTCTGAAAAGGATCATGTCCCTTAGTTGATCTTGTCTTGGGTTTGCCTTCGATAATTCTTAAGGCTAAATCTAGGATAGATCCTAAGGATGGGCTTCAACCATACCATGTATGCACCTTCTTAGGATTTGAAAATCCTCATGGTTTGGAGGATTTGAACTAAGTCTTGATGAATGAATCTCTTACTTTAATGAACATTCACCTAAGTCCTGAGAACACCTCAGAGTGACTAGATGAGTGTCTTTAAATGTGAGTAGTTTCATAGACTATTTAGATCTCTTACTTTTTCATTTGGCTAAACTAATGGAAGATTGATAATTAATGAATCATAAAGCTCTAAGAATCTTTATTTGAGAGAATTTTGAGTCAAAATAAACTACTTTATTACAAAATAAGCTCTACCATATTTAGTAATTCTTAGGGAAAATAAAAAGTGTAAAAGGCTTTAGAAAAAGAAATTGCTCAATACTCCTGAGAAGAAGCTTGAGGAGAGTGGAAAATCAGAAATTTCAATATAAAGAATTTATTCAATTCAAAATTCTTCTGATAAGATCCTTAAGATATTATATTCAGAGAATTTCTTAAGTTACATTAGGATGATAGATAAATCAGTAATGGATTTAAAGTCATCTCCAAAATTAAAATGTTTCTTAACACCCAGATACGTATGATGAGGCCTACTTGGGCTAGGGGTGAAAAGAATTAAAGGACAGGGACTAAGGAAAAGCACTCAAGGAAAATCTCACCCATACCTAAATTTTGCGAAATCTCATATTTTGCATGATACATCTGGTCATCATTCTAGGATGCCTACGTGAAAACTCCTCACACTAGATTGATTTGGTATGTCACACTAATTCATTTCCGACATTGAGTTAGCCTGAGATAAAAAAAATGAAGAAGAAGAAATTCTTATAAGCTCTATAAAAAAAAGAATATGAATGGAATGAAAGGCTCCTAGAAGCTTTGTGAGCTCTTCACCCACCACCTTTATGCTCTGTGTGTCGACCCACTGGGTCCAGCAGCCTTGCCTTCTAAGTTGACTTACCTTTGTGTGGGCTCTTCACCCACCACCGTTACATTTTATGTGTTGAACCTCGGGTTGTGGCAGCCCTTCCCTTGGAAGATGGCTTGCCTTTGTATGGGTATTCACCCACTGTTGTTTTATGCCTTCTTGCATCGACCCTCGGGTCGCGATGGTGCATCCCTCGGAGGATGGCTTGCCATTTGTGTGGTTTCCACCCACCTCCTTTTACGCTTTATGCATTGACCTTCAGGTCTGAGTCGTTCATTCATTTAGAATTTGAATTGCCCTTGTTGTGGGATATCCATCACACCCACGTGTTTTTTACCATGCGCGTCGATCCTCAGGGTATGGTAGCCATTCCTCTAAAAGTCGAGTTGCCTTTGTTGCTGATTGATGCAAATGAATTTCATCCAATGCCTATCAACGAACAATATTTGAAGAGATATTTGCTTAGTCTCTTTTCATGTACTCATTGTACTATATGAGGAAAATGCATTTTTAAAGCACATGCACTCTGTAATACAATTTTCAGAGCAATAATGAATGTGCATTTTTGTCGTCTCTTTATTATGTGATTTGCTTATGATGATTACCTTGCATCAATCAAAATATTGCTCACAGTTCAAAATTTTTTCATGTAGGAGAAACCTTGTATTTCTCTTACTTTGATTGTTAGTTTGCATTTCAGGCAAAGTGTAAGTTCTACGAGCGGTTTACACCTGGTGTAACCACCAATTTCTATGAGAGAAGCCTCGTCTTTCTCTTACCATGTCTTAGGGTGATCCGCTCTACATAGGGTCTGAAGACTACTAATCCCGCTCGTCGCAAGTATGGTTGATATGCACATCCCGTTCACTTTATGAATGAGAAAAATGTGCTTGTCTCGCTTGCTTTGAACTAACGTGGTCAAGATCCCTCTATGGATACGATTTAGCATAAAGGCTAGACATTTTTGTGGGTAGACCATCGTAATAGCCTAAACCCACACATCCCCACAGTGTAAGCAACTCTTATCACTTTGTCTTGAAGAGGTATGTTGCAATGGCTACTAAACTCAGCTTATCTAGACGATCCATGCCTAAGTGGAGTACCCTCATACATGCATCAAGAAAAACCCTAATTGGATCACTTCATCAGGTATGTTGGCAACAACCCCTTCTATATGTTAGGCTACCCCAGTCTTCCTCATTTAAGAGCTACTCTGTAAGCCTTTAAGGAATCCTTGTTAGGGGGCGCTTCTTGATCCACCTAAAAATTACATATTTTAGTGCACATTTTATAAGCATTTTATTTATATTTTTGATGCTATTGCACATTGAAGGAATGCATTTTACATGTTTTTGGTTTCAAGTACATGGAATGGACATTTAGAGAAAATGAGGGAAAAATAAAGCAAAATTGGGCTACATTGTGTGGCACTATAGCGCCACACTAGCGCCATCATGCCACCCTGGCGCCATCATGCCACCCTGGCATCATTGTGCTACCCTGGTGCCATAGCGCCACCCTACAAGAGAATTTGGCACTATAGCGCCGCATCTTGGCGCTATAGTGCTAGTAACCAACTTTATAGAGAACAGATTGAATTTGGCCTAATTTTGAAGAGGTGCTTGAAGCAAACATTGGGTATTTTCAGTTTTCTATTAAATAAGAACAATTTAAACAAAAATAGGAGGCTTCGAGGTGACTTTAGAGAGACTTTTTAGAGATTAAGAGTTGATTTTTAGTGTTACTCTTATTGTGTGTAAGTGTGTGTAAGTGTTTGTTGTGTTAAAGTTTGGAGATTGCTGGGAGGAAACTACAGAAATTTGCTTGGGGAGAAGATTTAAGATACTTTGTATTTGTGTTTAAGTTTTTGTAGTAAGACTTGAATTTCAATGCAAATGATGTCTTTTGTTTTATCTCCATGAATTCTGAGTTGTTCCTTTTCTTTTTCCTTGCATTTGGGAATTAATCTTGTGGGATGAAAATGATTTAAAGACATCTTTTTACTTTTAAAGGTTGTGATGGTATTTTCACTGATTCTTCATTGACTCTACAAATGACCACTTGTAAGGTTAAAATCTGTTGAGAAACTTAATGACCCGGGAGGGCTATGGTTTCTCCAACTAGTGAATACCGCACTTCATTCTGGGCAGAGCCATTTCGATCACCTAAGGGGGGTGCAAATAAATAGAGAGATAAGTTTTGATGGGCGTATAATAGATTTTTATAGGGTAACATACTAGATTATTTGACCAATTTGGTTTAGAGTTTGGATCGTAAGGGTCCCTAGTGGGCCCTATAGAGATGACACAGTGGGTAATGTGGAAGCGAGAGATTAGAACTACTCAGCACTACTACAGTTGGTGAAAAACTTCAAATTAGCTAATGTTCTTTGCTAGCAATGGGAGAGGGTAAAGAATAGAATTGCTTCCATTTGTCACAATACATCATTTTATTTTTAGTCACTTGAATCTTACGCAGGTTAACATCTCTTTGCAAGGAGAAAGATCTTTTCATAATATCCAAACTCATTAGTTAACATTATTAAACTTTTACACTTTGTTGTTACTTTCTTTTTAAATTTAGTAGTAACTTTTAGCAAGCATATTAACATTATTCTCTTATCTATTTGATTTGTAATTTTGGTAGAAATTTTTCAAGTTAAATTCAAGTGTTACAACTTTTCTAGGGATCGATACTAAGTTTTTTAACGAAAATCCTATATTACTTGAAACGATATGTATGGTTGCGCAGTACCCCTAGTGTAAAAAATTATTATATATTTTCTAAATCATTACATTTATTCACACTATCCGCTAAATATAATTTAGAACAAGTTCTTAGCAATATTTGGAGATTAAAAATACAAGTAATTACGGGTCAGGTTAAGTTTTCGGCGCTATTGCCGGAGAATGTGACGGAACTTTTAACTTTGGAATTATACTTGATTTATAGATCTATTTTTGAGAGAAATACTATTTTTTTTATTTTTTTGAAAAAATAAAAAACAGAAAGAACAAAAAATATATTAAAAATATTTTTATTTTTAGTTCGCTATTTTATTTTCTAAAATTTTCACTTTGTGTATGCTTAGTTCTGGATCTGAAGGTTTGGTGCCTTAAGATTCTGAATTGGAACAAACTATAAGAAGAATTTGAAAACATTGAAGACTTCATAATTTTCAAAAAATGACAAACATATCTTAAAATAATATCGAAATTCAAACTACTGAAAATGAACATCATAATTTACAAAAACCTTTAAGAGATTATGCAAACCCTGCAGTAGATGAAATCCATTCAAGTATTTAAACTCCTATTATAGAGGCTAACTCATTTGAACTTAAACCTTCAACTATACAAATGATGTAAAATAATCAATTTGGGGGAACACCATATGAGGAACCAAATTTACATTTAATCAACTTTTTAGAACTGTGTGCTACATTTAAATATAATGGTGTATCAAACGATGCTATCAGATTAGACAATTTCCTTTTTCATTAAGGGATGAAGCTAAGATGTGGTTAAATTCATTAGCACCTGGATCTATTAAAACTTGGGAAGATTTATCACAGAAATTTTTAGCTGAGTGTTTTCACCTTCAAAAACTTATAAGATTAGAAATGACATCACTTCTTTTACTCAGTATGAAAGAGAGTCAATAATGAAGCTAGGGAAATATTTAAGGAACTCCTTAGAAAGTGTCCACATTAAGCTCTACTAAACTATTTAATCATTCAAACTTTTAATGATGGGTTAGTATGATAACTTAGATCTGTCATAGATGTTGTTGATGGAGGTTCATTAATGTCTAAAAAGTTTGATGGAGCTTATTTATTATTTAAAGAAATGACTACAGATAACTTTCAATGGCCTTTTGAAAAATTAAATCTTAAGAAAGTAGCCAGTATTCATGATAATGATGCTATTTCAATGGTTGCATCTTAAGTTGCTGCATAATCTAGGAAGATATTGTGTGAATTTTTCTCCAACTTCTCATGTGATTGAAGAAAATTCATTAGGACAAATGATTTATTCTCACACTCATTGGAAACTATAAATGCTGTTAATAAACCCAATAACCCATATTCCAATTATTACAACCCAGGATATAAAAACCATTCTAAGTTTAACTGGAATAATAATTCTAATGGTGGAAGTTAACAATGGGAGAACACTCAGGTAAACCCATTGAGAAACTGGAACAACTAGGGTAGTGTTAACTATAGACCTTGTTATCCTTCTGGATTTAATATTAACCAACAAGTAAAGGAGAAGAAGTTTTTGATAGAAGAAGTGGTGTTACGAATAGGTAATCAATACAAAGTCAAAGTGCTACTATTACAAACATAAAGAATCAACTGGGACAAATTGCTAACGCACTTAGCAATAGGCCTCAAGGAACACTTCCTAGTAATGTTGAGATCAGTCATAAAGATAAAAGTAAAGAGAAAGAGCATGTTACAACTGTCCAACTAAAAGTGAAAATGAATTAAATGTTGGAGTTCAAAAAGAAATTGAAGTTGAGAGAGAAATTAAAGAAACTAAGAAACCTTAAAAAGTTATTCCTAAGGAAGTAGAAAAACTTGTCTCTCTAACTAAGGTAAATTTAGAAAGACCACCACTACATTTTCCTTAAAGATTTAGATAGCATAAATTGGATCAGTAGTTTCAAGATTTTTTGAGATATTTCAGAAGCTTACAATTAATATCCATTTTGTAGAAGCTTTAGAACAGATGCCAAGTTATGCCAAATTTATAAAAGAATTTTTAAATAAAAAGAGGAAGTTTGAAGATTATGAGACTGTTGCACTTAGTGAAGAATGTAGTGCAATAGTTAAGAAATAGCTTCCTCAAAAACTTAAAGATCTTTGAAGGTTTACCATACCTTGTGTAATTGGAGAAATGTTTTGTGGAAAAGCTATATGTGACTTAGGAGCGAGCATTAACCTCATGCCATTATCAATATTTAGAAGGTTAGGTATATGAGAAATATGTCCTACTACTGTAACCTTACATTTAGTTGATCGATCTATTATTTATCCTAAAGGGGTTGTAAAAGATGTGTTTGTTAAAGTGGATAAATTTATCTTCCTTATTGATTTCATTGTGTTAGATATGAAAGATGATAAAGAAATTCCTCGTATATTTTGGGGATACCTTTCCTTACTACCGTACGTGCAATGAAAGATGTGCAAAAAGGAGAATTAATTATGAGAGTGAATGATCAGGATGTTAGATATTATGTTCTTAAAACAATGAAGTATCCTGATAGAAATTGTTATTGAATGAATATCATTGATTATATGATTGTTAATCATTTTCAAGACAGATGTGAAGTCATATCAGATCAAAAAGATGAATTCAATTCGAAATAGAAAAAATAGAAAGCTGAAACATAAAGTGATTTTGAGGATGAATCAAATGAGATGATTGTTGAGGATTCAAATTATGATCAAGAAAATTTTGAAATTTTAGATACTACTGAGAATAATATACCTCTGATGTTATCTATAGAAAAACCTCTTGAACTAGACATGAAAGTTCTACCTACTCATTTAAAATATGCATTTTTGGGGAACTCATCTACATTACAAGTTATTATATCCTCAGATTTAACTGCAAAACAAGAAGAAAAATTATTGGAGACGTTGAAGAATCATAAAAAAAAATCCTTTGGATGGACATTAACTAATATTAAAGGAATCAGTCCTTCAATCTGTATGCACCATATTTTAATGGAAGATAATTATAAGCCTAGGGCTGATACTTATAGGAGATTAAATCCTATAATAAAAGAGGTTGTTAAGAAAGAAATTTTAAATTGGTTGGATGTTGGGCTTATTTATCCGATTTTAGACTTTTCTTGAGTTAGTCCAATTCATTGTGTTTCTAAGAAGGGAGGAGTGACTGTAATTGTTAATAAAAGGAATGAATTAATTCCAATAAGACAACTCACTGGATGGAGAATTTGTATTGATTATAGAAAATTAAATGCCACCACTAGGAAAGATCACTTTCCTTTATATTTTCTAGATCAAATGTTGGATAGAATAACTGACACCATTATTATAGTTTTGGATGGATATTCTGAATGCCACCAAATATCTATTGCTCCTGAGGATCAAGAAAAAACAACATTTATTAGTCCTAAAACACTGTGAAGAAATAAACTTTGCTCTCAACTGGAAAGAATGCCAATTATGGTTGCAGGAGGAATTGTGTTATGGCATAAAATTTCTGAGAAAGGCATGGAAGTAGATCTAACAAAAAATTAAGTTATTGTTAAATTACCACCTCCTATGAATGTGAGGGGGTAAAGAAGTTTTCTAGAACATGTTGGTTTCTACAGACGTTATATTAAATATTTTTCAAAAATTTTCAAGCCTTTATGTCATCTTTTGGAAAAAGATGTTAACTTTGATTTTAATGCTGAATGCTTAAATGGCTTCAACTTTTTAAAAGAGAAATGAATCATTGCATCTGTTATTGTTTCATCTGATTGGACAAAATTCTTTTAATTAATGTGTGATGCTAGTGATTATGCTATATGAGCTGTTTTAGGGCAGAGGTATGATAAAATGTTCAAAGTGATATACTATGCTAGTAAAACACTTAATAAAGCTCAAATTAATTACACAACCACTAAAAATGAGTTATTATCTATAGTGTTTGCTTTTGATAAATTCAGACTTTATCTTCTTGGAACCTAATGTATTATGCATACTGATCATTCTGCTATAAATTTTTTTATGATGAAGAACGATGCAAAACCACAATTAATTAGATGGATCCCCCTGATGCAAGAATTTGATTTTCAAGTTGTGGATAAAATGGGTGCTATTAATCAGATAGCTGATCATTTGTCAAGGCTTAAAAAAACATGACAATAAAAATGATTTAAATGATGAAATTAATGAGAATTTTTCTGATGAACAATTGTATGCGTTTAATGAATGACAAATTTTGTGGTATGCTGATATAGTCAACTATTCAATTAGTAATAATTTACCTTATGGATTGGATAGCCATAAAATCAAAAATTTCATTTATGATTCAAATTTTTTTTTTCTAGGATGACACTTATCTATATAAACAATGCAAGGATTTAGTTATTTGAAGATGTGTACCATTAGAGAAACCCATGAGATTATGCAAAATGTCATAAATCAGATTTTGGGGGACATTTTGGGGTTGATAAAACTACATTTAAGATTTTACAATCTAGATTTTATGGGCCTACATTATTTAGAGATTTCAATATTTACATAAACTCATGTGATAGATGTCAAAGATAGGCAATATTTATAGAAGAGATGAAATGCCTCTGAATTTTACTCTGGAAGTTGAATTTTTTTATGTTTGTGGATTAGATTTTATGGGACCATTTATTCCATCTTCAGGAAAGATTTATATTTTGATAATTGTGGATTATGTTTCTAAATGGATTGAACCAATTGCTTTACCTCACTGTAATGCTAAAAGTGTTGTGAAATTTTTAAGGAAGAATATTTTCACAAGAATTGGAATGCTGAGAGTAATCATTATAGATGGGGGAAGTTATTTTAAGTATAGAATGATTGAAACATTAACTTAAAAATATGGGATCAAACATCGTATTGCCATAACTTATCACCCTCATACCAGTGGTTTAGTAGAAGTATCCAATCATGAAATTAAAAGAATATTAGAAAAAATGGTAAATCCTAATATGACTGATTGGTCTGCTAGACTTGATAGTGCTTTATGGGCCTATAGGACTGCTTACAAAACCTATATAGGAATGTCACCATATAGGCTCATATATGAGAAAACATGTCACTTGCCAGCCAAGTTGGAGCATAAACCTTTTTGGGCTATTAAAGAGTTTAATTATTATTTGAAGGATGTTGTAGAGAAAAGATTACTGCAATTAAATTATTTAGAAGAGATATGAAATTAATCTTATGATAATGCACGAATTTATAAGGTGAAAATGAAGTTGAGGCGTGATCAGAGAATTTTGAAGAAGCATTTTTGAGCTTGGGTAAGAAGTTTTGTTATATAATTGAAGATTGAAAATATTTCCAGGACAACTTAAATATACGTAGTCAGGACCATTTATTGTGGTGAGAATTTATTCATATGGAGTTGTTGATAATGAAGATTCTATAAGTGGGAAAGTGATTAAGGTAAATGGACAAAGGTTAAAAGCTTACATAAGTGGAGAGGGCCCTGCATATGAAGGGATCCTAATGTTGGGTCAAACCTGATTTAAACATTGGTTATGTCAGGCTGACGAAATTAAACCAAGCGTTTTGTGGGAGACAATCCATAATTATCAGTGTGGATTGATTTGAATTTGAGATTATTGTTGTGATGATTTTATGATGTAATTGTGAGTATTATATGATTATGATGGCACATAACATTATTAATTTGATGGATTCAAGGAAAGAAAGAAAGAATTCCTGATTTGAAGAAGTTGGTTTGGCGCTATAGCACCAGATCTAGCGTTATACCGCCACAGTTCGAATAACTCTTTTAACCACCCAAAATTCAATTTTCTACCATTTTCTTCTCTGTAAAACTGCCTAGGATGGGATTGAAACTATCCCTTTATAAGCAATTTGAATAGATTTGAGAGTGGGAAAGTCATTCTTATTTAAGGATCATGGAGAGTAATGGCAATGGGAGATTGAAAGATAAGAAGATGGTGCATAGGATGCTCAGACCTACTTCACTGGATTTCTTGCATTAAGTTTGAAACAACTTATGAACAAACTTGGGAAGATTGAAGATGAGATATATAGATTACATGCCAAGTATGAAAATTTGTTCCATTTGTTTGAGAATTTGGATTGACAATTAAAACTCTAATTTAATAATTTAGTGGGTTTACAAGATTGGCAAGTGACAATGTATATCACCAATAAATGGATTGATGACAAGTTTGCTTCAGATTATTCTTGTGCTCCTTTCTACCATACATTCGATCATAATTATTTTGAGCAAGAAAAGGAGCGTGAAGCCGATAATCAGAACTGGTCCTAAATGGTTTCTTAGAAAGAAATCTATGTGATATGTATGTATTTTAATGTGGTGTGTCGATCTTATCTTTCTTAAGGCGTAGTATTGCTTTTATTGTGTCTTTATCGTATTAAAATCAAAAAATGTTTATGTTGTTGTGTCATTTGTATTAACTTCATTATTAATATAAGAAAATGAGTTTTGTTTTATTGTGACAAATTGGCCTATGTGTTCAAAATAATTGAAAGGATAATTGCGAACTTAAGTTTTGGAATGATGACAAACTCAATAACTTTCAAAAAAGCAACTAAACTAGAACATTAGCCTTTCAACATCTTAGATTTTTTATATTCTTTCATAAAAATAAAAAAATTTAAAAATATGGATGGGTATGAATGGCAATATAACGCCATTATTGGGTGTTATAGTGCCTCTAATCAGGTTATTCATGGTGTTATAGTGCCACAGCTAGGTGTTATAGCGCCGAACCAACCCAACAGTTATTTTTAGGGCTTGAACCCATGATTTCCACCTTTTTTGTCCCTATTATGTCTCCATCCACGTTTTTGCATTTTTTCTCCCCTAGGGCTTGGATTTGTGCTTAATTAGCTAGGAGTTAGGCCTTCAAACTCAATATTTCTTCATCTTTAGCTTCATTTTGGCTTTAAAAATTTTTGATTTCACCATGAATTTCTTCTACATTGTTAATTTGGCCGAAAATTTTAAAACTTAATGAAAGTAGTATGAAATTCATGGTTGAATGATTATTTAGTTTATAATGTGTTGTAGGAGCCTATTGAAGTTACTTTTATGATTTTGAAATTTTCCTTGAAAATTTTTAGATTAATTATGGTTCCTAAAACGAAGAGAGGGAAGAAAAAATCCACCTTTGATTCTGCTAAGTTCTCCAGTACAAGGCAAAGGACAAATATGTTGATCGACAATCAAAGAAGTTGATTAAAGAACACAGTTTTCTTCGTCTTGGTGGAACGATCAGATGTTTGATTTCGTAACAATGATGGAAAAACTTTTGTTATTTCACTGCCATGGCTGTGATGTTTGTTGTTTGAGAGTTTTATGCCAATCTTCCATATGAGTAAGATGATTTGGTGTTTGTAAGAGGGCAATATGTGGATATTAGTTCTCTTAGCATTAACCACATTTACAAGTTGCACAGTGTCCCTACTTGCTTCTTTTCTGAGTTTCATCCTACCGATGAAGAATTGGATGAGATTTTACGATTTTTTAACAGATGGAAATGTAGTTTAGAAAAATAAGAATGGATGCCAGGTAAACTTTTCATTTTCTAAGCTTAATGTTCATTCTCGTGCCTGACATTATTTTTTATCTAGTAGATTGCTTCCTACTAACCATTTCAATGAGGTAAATCATGAGAGTGTCACTTTAAACTATTGTATTCAGATGAAGAAACCCATTGATGTTGGCTTTCTGATTAACAAGAATATGATTATTTCTTCATAAGGACGAACTACATGAGGTTTGGGTTACCCTTCTCACATTTCTACACTTTGTGTTGAATCTGGTGTTAAGTATGAGACTTGGGAAAAAAAATTACCATCACATAAGCCTATTGGGAAGACCAACTTGGTAAAATATGGAAGACATTTTCAGACAAGACCTAGGACTGGAGGATCTAACATATCATCTACTTCAGCTCCTGCTTTTGCTTCTAGACCATTTACTTTTGATACTACACATTTGGATATTGTTTTGGGGCAATTATTTATACATCAAGGAGATATCATATCCTTACAGAATCAGGTAAAAGGCATTCAAGCTCACTTGTTCCATAATGATGATATTATATTGAGTAAGGCTGAGTATGATATTACTTATAATAAGGCTATGATGAGATACATGAGGGGTGATCATTCTGTAGAATTTTCTACTCGCGCCATTTTTACACCATATCGGCCTTCTGAGATAGATGAGGATATAGATTTGGGTGATGGTGATGAAGGTGATGATGATGATGATGATGACTATGATGATGATGCTGGTGATGATAGGAAGAAGATGGGTAGTCTGTTGTTTTCTTTCTTTTGATATTTTTGTATATTTAGACTTTAATGTGTTAGTGTTTAGCTGTATTAGTGTTTGAGTGTGCTTGTATTTAATTTTTTTTTACTAAATTGTTTCTATTGAAGCTTTAAATTCTATTGTTCTATTGTTTACCATTTGCTCCAGTTTATATGCTAATGTAGTATTCTACTTTATGTTTTTATTGTTATACATGTTAATCTTGTGTTTATTACTACTCAGCACTTGTCTTTACTACTTGTACCTCCACTGATTTTCTTGTTTTAAATTTTAAAAATTTTCTCTTTCTTCATGAACTTTCCCACTTTAAATTAGTTAAAAATTTAAGTTTGGGGAAAGGGAGAACTAAACTTTATTTGTCCCCAGAAAACTGTATTTTTAAAATTACATTTAACATAACCTATGGTATGTAGGGTTAACTTTAGATAACTATATTTTTAATTTTATGAATTTCATAAAAGAACTAAAAGTTATTAATAATAAAGGTTAATTCTATAATTAAGATATTTAGTATGAAGAGTACAAGGTTATGCTTTTACTATTTAAAGTAATGAAAACTTCATTCTTGGAAAACAAGGATCATAGATTTATACTTGCAAAGAAAGAATTAAGACTTTATGAAAAATCTTTTTCAAGGCTAATACACATTTGTGAAAGTAAGGAAATGTGGGATGTTTTTAACTTTAAAGATAGGATAGTGGAGTTCAAAATTATTTAAGGTTATCCAAATATAGTAATCCTCACATGACATGAAAATAAAAAGAAAGGATTGAAAATGATCCTGAAAGAAAAAGAAAAATAAATGTCAAAATAAAAGAAAAGCAAAAAAGGAAAATATTTGAGTAGAAACTTGAGAATGTGCCTAATAAAAAATTGGTTCTACTTGAATCATCTTAAGGAAAGAAACTTAATTACATTTCTAAACTTAGACTTGAAGTATTAGCACATTTACTAATAATGTTCTCATGAAAAAAAAATTTCTTGTAATTATTCTAAGTATCTTAAGTATGACAAATTGCAGTTATTTTTGAAATGAATAGAAGATCAAAAATTTTAGACTTGACTGCTAGATATTCTTGTATTTTAGTTTTTAACCTAATTTATTAAGAATTTTTCTAAAAGTTCCATTATAGCATTTATAAAACAAAATATTATGGAAGTCTTTAAGTTAAAACTTGCTACCACAAGTTATAAATGTTTATATAGTTTAAAGAGTTACTTGAGGACAAGTAACGTTTAAGTTTGAGGGAACTGATCCCTCAAAAAATTACCCATTTTTAGTGCACATTTTATAAGCATTTTATGTACATTTTTGAAGATATAGCACATTAAAGAAAAATATTTTGCATGTTTTTTTTGTTTCAGGTACATGGAATGTACATTTAAAGGAATGAAGGAAAAATGGAGCAAAATTGGGCTACTTTGCATGGCTCTATATAGCCAACTTAGTGCCATAGCGCCTCCCTACATGAGAATTTGGTGCTACAGTGCCAGTAACCCACTTTCTAGAATATACAATGAATTTGGCTGAATTTTGAAGAGGTGGTTGAAGCAACCCATGGTTATTTGCAGTTTTGTATTAAATGAGAAAATTGTGGTGAAAATATGATGCTTTGGAGTGACTTTAAAGATACATTTTAGAGATTTAGAGTTGATTTTTAGTGTTTTTATATTGTGTGTGAGTGTGTGTAAGTGATTGTTGTGTAAAAGTTTGGAGATTGCTAGGAGGAAACTCCATAAATTTGCTTCAGGAGAAGACATAAGGTACTTTGTATTTGTGTTTAAGTTTTTATTGTAAGACTTTGATTTCAAAGCAAATGATGTGTTTTTGTTTAATCTTCATGAATTCTGAGTAGTTCCTTTTCTTTCTCCTTGCATATTTGAATTAATCTTGTGGGATGAGAATGATTTAAAGACTTCTTTTTACTCTTAAAAATTGTGATGGTATTTTCACTGATTCTTCATTGACTTTGCAAAGTGACCACTTCTGTTGAGAAACTTAATTACCCAAAAGGACCACGATTTCTCTAACTAGTGAATACCATACTTCATTCTTGGCGGAGCCGTTGCGATCACCTACGGGGGAGTGCAAATAAGTAGGGAGATAAGTTTTGATGGGCGTAGAATTGATATTTCTAGGGTGACATAATAGATTATTTTACCAATTCGGTTTAGATTTTGGATTGTAAGGGTCCCTAAAAGGTCCTATAGACATATCACAGTGGGTAATATGGAAGTAAGAGGCCAGAACTACTCAGCACTACTACACAAGCTGGTAAAAAATACTAAATTAGCCTATGTTCTTTGCTAGCACCAGCAGAGGGTAAAGAATATGATTGCTTCCATTTGTCACAATACATCATTTTATTTTTAGTCACTTGAATCCTACATAGGTTAACATCTCTTTGCAAGGAGAAAGATCTTTTCATATTATCCAAAATCATGAGTTAACTTTATTAAACATTTATATTTCGTTGTTACTTTCTTTTTAAATTTAGTAGTAACTTTTAGCAAGCATATCAACATCGTTCTCTTGTCTATTTGATTTGCAATTTAGGTAGAAATTTTGCAAGTTAATTTTAAGAGTTATAGCTTTTCTTGTGGGATTGATACTGAGGTTTTTAAGAAAAATCCTATATTACTTAAAATGATACGTATATTATGTAGTACCCGAGTGTAAAATTTTATTATATATTTTCTAAATCATTACATTTATTCACACTAGTTGCTAAATATAATTTGGGACAAGTTTTTAGTAATATTTTGGAGATTATAAATACAAGCAATTGCGAGCCGGTCACTTTTTTGAGATGAGTCATTTTGTTCATCGAATTACTGGGTCTGATTATTTCATGGTACCCTTCCAACATAAATTACCCTGCTGATTTTAAGGAATCCGCCATGAGTGTCTCACTTAAAGACTCCTGACCAGGATATCCCATGTGCTTTGGACTACTCAGTCTGTCTGATATGAGTAATCCTCTCTTTTTTCAGTGGGCATATCGTATCAGTCAGAGAACTCAATCACATAGCTAATTAATGCTTAATCGGGATCCTCAATGCCTGATCGAATTGTGACGCTTGCCTCAATGAGGATTACTATTGTCATTTTTTAGGAAGACCCTAACGGGATCTACTAAGCTGTGGCTTATGAAAAGTACCCATAGGTTGGACCATCCATGCATTTTACACTTTAGATACATCTTCAGTATCTTGATCAACTCTGTTGATCTTGTACACCATATAAGAGTGTACGTTGTATTGACTATGGCTTTGGGTTTCCGTCTGCATACACATATAAAAGGATGTTTCCATTCCCATAAAAACCACAACATACTACATGGAAATACTGCCTAGTTGAACCCTCATATCAAGCCTGTAACAAAGAAATACCTTTCATAGATTGGGCTATTAGTCATCCTTAACATGATATTCTCAACTGCATTGCTTGACTTTGGTTGCCACGTCGAGTACCATGTCGCATCAGTTTTACAGTTGATCCATGGATCCTCAGCGAAGAGGCACCTCATTAGTGCTTACATAAAATCATTATTATGGTTAGACCATCCTGGTTATCTAACTCTATTGATATTTTTAATTGGCTTTGGTTGGTCATGCTCACCCCGACGAATGACATGTTGTGTCAGTCGTTCAATTGACCCATGTCTACATCGTGACCTATGAACTTCCCCAACAAGAACCATATTAACAAATGGGAAAATCCCCAACGAGGGTCATCTCGTTAAGTGCGCTTAAAGCACCATGGTGGTTAAACCGTTCTAGGTCACATAACTCCGTTCATATATGATCCTTTATATTTATGCTTATGTTTTATATATGAATTGATACTTCTCTTTAATGATATCTTTCTTTACAACGACGCCAAAAACTTGATGCTAATATAAATAAGAGATTTAAATGATATTTTAAAATGGGATACTATGCAAGTATACGTATCATTATCAACTAGTATAGGACTTTCTGATTAAGCCCCGAGATATCGAACCTACAGGGAAAATATTAAATATAGATTTATATTTTTAGTAAAGAAAATAGAAAAAAAACTTTTTACTTTTTTCTTAGAAAAGATCTTACCCAAACTAAAGACAATATTTTAGGAAATAAGATTTGATTCTTTTTGTTAATTTTTATATTTGAAATGAAAGTAAGCAATTACTTTAGCTAAATTTTTATAAGATGAAAACTAATGCAAATGAAATATCTTTTCCCTTATTATGAATCAGTAATAAGTCATGGAATTTTGTTGTTGAAGTATGCTAAATGTTTTGTGCCAAATAGGAGCAATTATATTCTTCACCCTTACTATAGATGCTATAAATAACATAAGTTAATCTATTATTTTATAAATCTTAAAGACGGGTTAAGCATGAAAGATACTAGCTCTCACTGTTGAGTTTCCTCTTCTCCCTCCACATGGGGGCTAATATCTTGTATCAAAACATAAAATAATAAATCAAATTGTGGGCTTTAGCCTGTAACTCTAAAATTCTCTAATTCTACACTCATCAAAGTATATCTCCCTATTTATTTGCATTCAATCATATGGACTACATTCTCACCCATATAATCTCATGTGATTCTTACAAATTGTTGATTGAGACAATACCATACCGTTTATTACATGTTCTCACAACAAATTTTAACATATTAATTGGGTAAATGAAGTGCAAGGTTTTAAATCATCATAACTTCTTCCAACATTGATTTCCTATACTTCACACAACATTCTTCCATATCTTTATTACTTCATCATTTTAAGGAAAAACATAAAGAGTACTACTCAGAATTCATGGATAAAATACAATTACAACTTGGTTTAAAAGTAGAAATCATAGTCACAACACAAGAAGTCTTAATTAAAAACCAAATGTAATAACAAAGATAAATACTTATCTGAAAATCCTTTCCACCAAACTGTTGAAGTTCCTTTGAAAACTTTGCTTTCCCTTACAATATTCCTTAGAGGTTGGCGCCCAACTCTAAGGACTCTAAATCTCACTTCTAATCTTAACACAAACTATAGTAAAGTAAATTAAAAATGGAGAAGTGGAGTGGTGTGTTTTTAAAATAACTCTCTAACACAATAAACATAAACCACACTCTCCAATATCAACCACTTTTATGATATTTAAGTCTTATTTTTATAATTTTCCAACAGGTGTCTTCATATCTCTTTAATTTGTGTCCAGATTCAACGTATCTTCTAAAAAGTGCATCCATTCAAGAGTATTTTGAATTGAATTTGGCGCCAATAGGAAGTTACCCACGTTATTACCAAGAGATGCCTCAAATACCTCTTCAAAATGGTGCCAAAAACTAAATAACTCATCTTTAGAAACTGCCCCGCGTAAGTGCAAGGTCTCGACGCTTACTGCGGGGCTTCTAGCGGATAAGCTCTAGATCTGGGCGGGGCCTTGGCGCGTAAGTGCGGGTTCTGGCGCTTAGCCGCCACAGATCAATTTTGCAATTTTCTTCATTTTTGCTCCAAATTTGATTCTTTTTCACTTCTTTCATCACATTCATTCATTTAATCATATCTGTAAGAAAATACAAAAAATACATTTCTTTAAAGTGTCATATCATCAAAATAAGGTATAAAAATATGCATAAAAACACTATATATTCTAGGTGTATCAATATATTCAGATGCCTTGGTTGGTTCTATCCATCGCACCGAGAAAAATGTTGCATCGGTTCTAAAACCGATCCATTTTTTTGTCAGAGCCCTCTTGTCAGGTGCATGAAAAAGGTACCTCTTGAAGGTTAGGCTGCCAGCTTTCCTTAAAATAGAGGTCACTCTACTAGCCCATAAGGAATTTCTTGAGTAATCATTACGCTAGATTGTGTGAAAGCACCGTGAGGTTAGATTGTCTCGTGCATCCAACCCTCTTTGTTACCTCTATGGTATTTTGACCGACTTGGCCAACTTTGCTCGCCATCCCGAAGTGCATGTCACACTAATTCAAGCCCTTCAAAAACTCGACTAGTCCATACGTAAGACAGATATTTTTATACTCTTTAAGGAAAAAATCCCCATCAAGGGTCATATAGAATACCCAAAGACGGATCATATGAATCCTCACTAAGGGTAACTTCGATAAAATCTGGCAAAAGTGTTACAAGGTCAGATCACTCTACGCATACAACACCCTTTCGATGCCTCTTCTAACTAGTGTAAACTTGTTCACCATGTTAGAATGAGATGTTCAAGTCCCCACGAAGCAGCTATGAAGCCTTGAAAACATCCCCAATGAATGTCTTCATGTGGATACATTTGGAGATCGCCTCTTTAGATATTCCTTCAGCATGGTCGATTCCTTTCGCCATGTCATGTGGCATGTCATACTAATTTGAGTCCTATGCTAGCTCGATTAGTTCATGCTTAAGCTGGGCATTCTCACACCCACAAAACTCCCCATTGAGAGTCATATTGCTAGTGCACTTGAAACATTATTGGGTTTAGACCGTTCTAGGTTTTAGAGCCACATTGATATCCTTGATTGGTTTGGTTGGTTTTGTCCACCACGTCAAGTGCCATGTTGTATCAGCTTAACAATTGAATTATGGATCCCCAGTGAATGCTGCTTCATTGGTGCTCGTAGAAGCACTCTTATTGTTAGACCAACCTAATCATGTAACCACGTCTTTGTCTCTATCGCTTTGGTTAGTTCTGATCGCCATGTCGAGCAACATGTCATATCGGCTTTACTACTAATCCATGTTTTTTCGGGACACTTGGATGTCCGACTATACACCGAGCATGTTACCTCAGGCTATTCAGCCATATGCTTGCTTGTTTGAGGCAGGGTCAGGATACATATCTCATGTACCATTTTACATGCATAGACAGGATACCTACCTCCTATTCTATTTGATATCTGACTTGGCTGACTCTATTCACCATGTCAGGTTACATGTCACACTAATCTGAGCTTTATGCTAGCCCGATTAGTCCATGCTTAAGCCGGGCATTCTCACACATGCAAGACTCCTCCAATAAGAGTTACCCCGCTCAGGTCTGCAAGGTACTGTGACGTTTGATCGCTTTGTCCCTTCGGCACCGTGTTCAACTTGGTTGATTTTCATCACCTTGTCGAGGGACATGATGCATTGGTTAGGTCCTATTTGTTATTTTGATATTTGATGATACCTTGACGTTGTGTACGATGAGGACCTCTTCGCCCGGCTTTATCGCCCTATCTTGGATTGCTAGATTGCTTTGTTCTACTAGTGTTTGACACCTCTTGAACCATGTGACATTCTTGTCGGTTCTTTCATGAGAGAGTTGTTAGCTCCATAGCCATATACTAAGATATGCCTCGTGCCACACAACGTTCCCTTTGTGTTTCAGTCATGTTAGAGAATCAATTATGATCAATATTGCCTATTTACCCTCTGGTTTAACCTAAATCTTAATTAGAGTTAAAATTTCATAATTACCATTTTATCCCTAAAGTTCTTTACCTCATAATTCTTTCAATTTAATTCCAAAGACTTCAAAACTTTGTTGTTACCCTACTTATGGGTCCATTAAAATCTCAGAGGAGAATTAATTTTTTTCAAATTTTTATTTTACTTTTTATAATTATTTTAGTTCAAAAATAGGAATTTTTAATGATAACTAATTTCATTAACTAAGATATTTTGTTCCTAGGAAAATTGTTGGAGTTTTGTCTAGGTCAGATGACATAGAATAATTTTGTGAATTTTGAATTATATTTTAATTTTTTTAATAAATAAATAAATAGAAAATATAATTTTAGTCAAAAATTCATTTTTATATTTTTTAATGTCTTTATGACTTCAAAGAATTCACAGAAATAAATTTCATTTTTTTTATTTTTATTTTATTTTTTATAATTGTTTTACGCAAAAAATAGAGAAAAATACATTTAAATACTTAAAAAATTATAATTTAATGTTTAAAAAAAAACTTACAAAAGCATTTTTAGTGGGTATCTATAATTAGGATGAAATTTGTGATACTTTAGAGTATTTTCATATTTTTATGATTTTTAATATTTTTAATTATTGTTAAATTAAAAAATTACTTAAAAAATAACATTTTATTTTAAATTCAATTTTATTTTTCCTAAGTTCCTTCAGTTTCAAAGAACATCCCAAACCAATTTTCATATTTTTTTTTATTTCACAAGGCTCGTTTATATTTCGTGTCCGTAGTATTTTTAAAAAAATTAATTGACTATAAGGCTACAATGATTTATAATCAATTAAAAGTATTAATTAAGAAAATAGAATAAAAATTAATAAATTAGATTCAAATGATGTTTTGATATAAACAATAATTTGTAAATCTTATCTCAATCCTTAACATATTATGGGTTTGTGATTAGGGTTGTCAAAACATCTCTTTGTCCATGAATGACTTGTGTTCGGCTTGCAAAGCAAATGAGCTGAACATGAACACACTTTTTGAGCTCGAAATATAAACAAGCCAAACACGAACTGAGCCTGGCTCACTCGTGTTCGGCTCGTTTACACCCATAAACCTCGACAGCTCCGAACACCACAAGTCGTCCTCTGTTTGGCTATGCTCTTCACGTGCACCTGCAGTTCTCGCTCCAAGCTCGGAGTCCGAAGCGATCTTGACCTTCCACCCAATACACATGTGAATGGACGACATTCGTTCATCACCCTTGATTGCCCTAACCTGAGAACCGTCCGTGTTTTAGACCTAATATATCGCTCAATGCTCAACTGAATCACTCACGATTTGTTCCTACACCTTCATCGGGAGAAGAATCTATCCAAACGGCTAGATGCATATGAAATGTAAACTTTCTTTACAAAAGTTCAAATTGAAGAAAAAATGGCATTTTTTGATCCATACCTTGGTCCGAGAGGTTTGGCCTCAATCAGATGGTTGCAAAAGCTTCGCTAGAGTCCCACAAACATCCTCTAAGTGTCACTTTAGTCTAGAATGGGGTCTGTGTATGACTTCGATTAGAGGGTGGCTCAACCTTCGTCTAGGTCTATGCTAAAGTGCTCGAAAGGGGCTAATATTTGTGGGGGACGTGTGCTTAGGTTCTACTGAAGCTTGAGAGTCGATCAATTTGAGATTTTTGATGAGCTTTGTGATATGAAAGTGAAATGCGCTGGCTTTTTAGCTCAAAATTAGGGCTAGACAATGGGGATGAAGTGCTAAAAATGATTGGTACGGGCTTAGGGAGGGTGCAATCATCCTTCTATGGCCGAGAGGTGGTGGCTAATTTATAGAGCAGGAAGGAGGGCTTAATTAGCCAAGCCAGTGGATGCAAATGGCTGCTTATGTGGAGGAAATAAGAGGTTTATTGGCCAACTGGAGTGAGCCACCAGAGATGTGTTAATTTTTTAGTGTTGACCATGCTGGCTCCCCTCGAGTTTGGGTTTTCCGGCAGCCAAGGTGGCCGACCGACCATGGGAATGTCACCATCCTGATAAGGGAGGTCAAAGCTTAATGTTGGTGAAGTCAATTGGGTCTTACGAGGTGTAAAGGTGGTTAATTGAAATGGAATGGGGTTTAAGCTACGTTTGAGTCAACCATGGGTTAGGTCCATAGAAATGGACTTGGGTGGTTTCCCATGGCTGAACAAGCTCAGGTGGACCAGCTAAAATGGTGTGGAGAAGTCCCCATCCAAGATATTAGGGCTAATCATGGGTTAGAGTGAAACATTAAACGGATTAAAAACCTTTTTAAAGGAGCTTAAAAGAGGCTCCTGCTTTTCCCATTTCAAGCATGGTGACATGGCAATGGCTCATATGGCTTACATTTGGCTCAGAGGTGGCTTCATGGCTTGTCTTTGGCTTGGTTAATTTGCTAGAGAATGGATTTTTTGAATTTTTGGGTAATTTTATGAAGGTCTGCCACAAGGCCAAATTTGGGGGATTTTGATCATGCCATTAGGACCTAAGATTTCAATTTATCAAATGGATGAGAAGGAAATGATTTCATGTCATGGTGGGCTTAAATTTGGACTTTCTTTTAAAGGGATGAAAGTTTTGGGCTTTTAAAATTTAAGCAAGATGAGATAACTTTGGGCTTTTGACATGAATGATTGATTTTGGGATTGGTGAAATTGGAATTGGCATATGGACTCAATTTTGGTGAATTTTGGACTTCAGGGGAAATTTGGAATGGTTTGGCTTAAGTTTGAATTTAGGCTTGGAATTTGGTGGAATTGGTTTTAATTTAAAATTGAGTAAATTTGAGATGGATTTGATGGAAATTGGGGTGATAAGGGGACTTTAGGAATTTATGAGCAATTTGGAAATTTTGGTGAAAATTGGGTCATTTTGATAATTTTTGGAATTTTAGGGTAATTTGGCTAATTTTAAGGAGTGTGGAGTATTTTGGGTCAATTGGGTAATTTAGGGAGGTTTAAAATGATTTTAGTGAAGAAATGAGAATTTTGGGGCTATAAGGGCAGTTTTGAAAATTTTGAGATATTGACTAATTTTGGGGGATTTGGGGTAAATTTGGGTAATTTGAATAATTTGATATGATTTAGAATAAATTTTGGTTAAAAATTGGCAATTTGGTGAGTTTTGGGATTTCTAGGGTTTTAAAGGCATTTTGATAATTTTGGGAAAAATTGGGGTAGGGTGAACGTGCAAGCCATGAAGCTATCCCTATAGCCATGTGATCCATAGGAGAACTCCTTTTGGATCCTCCACATGTTGGTCTGATACATCTCAATTAAATGCTAGAAGGTTGACAAACTCACATGACTTTCCAAGAGGAGTTAGGAGGTGAGTCAAGTGTGAGAGTTTTAAGGATTACGGTATGTGGGGAATTGTGATAGGTGTAAGTGTATGTGTGTGCTAAAACCAAGCCACCCAGGGGAATCCTAAAGCTTCATTGGTCCTATAGGAACTTATTCTTGAGTCTTCACATGTTGGTCATAGCCATCTTAGCCAAAAGATAAGGGCTTGGGACTACCCATGTGAGACTTCTCAAGAAGAGTCAAGAAGTGTTCAGAATTTCTATATGAGAGGGTTCCATCACTAGTCCTATAGGATGTCAACAGGAAAGTCTTATGACTAGATCATAGGCTTCTAAGGAGGAAAGATTGGATCTCATAAAAAATTAGGTCAATAGAGCCTTCTGAGGGCTGGTTCTTCGATACTCTCCATCCATTGGGTGGTGGTCAGGCGTTTTGCAGGATAAGGATCGCTTGAAATGCCTAGACCTCTTCCTGTGTCTCAGCGAACCATCTCTCCATTGAACTCTAATGGCGCTATTTCTATCCCAGGGATTCTCCTTCGTGGTTGGCTCCGCTTCTCTTTTTGGGCATGTAAACGCTCACCGCACCACCTTTCAGGATGTTGAATACTAAGTTGTCTTGTGTGAACGCGTTTCGAGAGTTAGAGTTGGGAGAAGGAGGGAGTGGGGGGAGAGAGAGAGAGAGAGAGAGAGAGAGAGAGAGAGAGAGAGAGAGAGAGAGAGAGAGAGAGAGAGTAATTAGGCAAATCCTCATAGAAGAACCAGGAAATGAGTCCCTGTATTCATCTTTTTTACTCTTATTTATAGAGGTGTATTTGTACAATTACATAAATGAGGAAATGATTATGAAAACCAACCTTAATGTGATTAATTATGCTATTCTTATACCAAATCTGCATGATAGTTTGAATTTGAATATGGTGGTAACCAACTGGCTGCCACGTTTAGTTTGCTCTACTGAGGCGACCGGTCGATGACAATAGCGTCTGCTGAAGTAAAAAATTGGTCGGACGACTAGCTATGATTGGGCACCCTTGTACGAAGCTTTTAAGCTATCAAGGCTTTTGGCGTGGCCCATAGAGAATCCCTTATCATCATATGTCGGTTGATTTTGTCTCGACAGTCGGTCATCGAACGAACATTTTGGATCATGCTCTTTTGGCATGACACCTCGATCCAATCACTATTCTGGGCCGCATGATTGCTCTGAGATTTGTGTCGATAGTTTTAGTGCATACATATATTAAGTGATTACTTGTTATTTCTCTTCTAATTGCTTTTTTTAATTGTCATTTTATTATAACAAAACATTAAATTAAAATTATTTTCTCTCTTTTATATTAAACAAGTCAGCTCAAACTTGTAGACAAGCTCGAGCTTGAGCTCGAACTCAATAAAATTAATCAAGCTAAAGTTGAAGTTGAAGCTCAAGCTCAAACTGAAGATGAAGCGTAAGCTCAAACTAAGACTGGCTAGAACTCTAACATGTCTCATTTACACCACCCACCGGGCAATCATTTAAGCCGAAAGGCGATAACTAATGGTCTGTTTGGGCCAGCCGCAACTTAATTGCTCCAGAGATCTGCTGCGGGAAGCTGGCTGCTTGTTTGTTTTTTACAGTTTGAAAACAACTGTGCGACAGCTGTTTCTGGAAAAATGACCATTCTGCCCCTGCGTAATAATGATGTCAAAATTGTTATAGTCATATATTTGATACTTCAGAAGCAAAAATTCAGATAAACATATCACGTAACAGTTAGTATCAAGTATGCTACAAAAAAGAAAAAAAAACTATCAAAATTATAATTAGTAATATGACAATATTGATTTTATAATGCAGATGACACACATCACGAGCTACAATGTTCTCCAGAGATGCTATCCCATCCTGATCAATGTAAGTGGTGGATTTATCGGACTGTCTGCTCACTGCAAGAACTCACACTTCTCTGAACCGTCTGCCCAGTGCGGGCTCTTGCAGAAGTTTCTTCCGTAGCTATGTGCTACAACCAACACCCTAAGGGATTGCCTAAAATCATCACCCTAAGCCACAGCCATCACTCTAAGCCACACCAACTACACCAAGGCACAACCCTAAACCATCACCCCAACTCACTACCCCAAGGCACAACCTAAAAGCATCACCCCATGCCACATTCAGCACCCCAAGCCACAACCACCAACCCAATCCACGACCAGAATTTTCTTGCCCAAGCCACTCCCACAAAGAAAATTTTTTCCTTTATTTTTTTTTGTAAATTCCTCATGCAAACCACTCAATTGATATATATTCATATCAATGCCCAAGCCACAACCACAGTAAAATTCTTTATCTTTTTTTTTGTTAGATCTTTATGCAGACCACCCAAATGACGTGTATTCACATCAATGACTAAGCCACATTCACTAATAACTCACTCAAACATATCTAACATCAGATTGCTGACTACATCCCCAAGCCACATCCTCAAAAAAAATTTTTTTTCATATAATTTACCAAATAAAAAATTGAGCCACCAAGAACTCACTCAAACATCAAGCATTCACATCCATACCACCAAACAATATTTACATATCTAACATAAAAAATCCAAAGAAAGCATTGATACTTGCATTCAAAGGACGGTTCCTAAAATTTCTATTGCTAAAAATGTGCTTAACGTAGGGGAATAGAAAGGGAAGAGAAACCAAGTAACGTAAGAAATGCAGGAGAAGAGAAAGAGGAACCATGTAGCATAAGAAACACAGGAGAAGAGGAGGAAGATGAACAAGAGATTGCAGCATCACAAAAGAGTTCCACACTAGAGTTAGGGAGAATAAATCGCTAAGGAAAGTAGAGCACTACTGTAAAAAAATAGAATGTGAAATTTGAGCCTACGTCAACCCTAAATGATAAATATTCATGGCAGTGGGCCTAAAAGAACAAATAATTGAATCCATTAATCATTTCGGCCATTTTGTCCTGGAGTCCAGCGTTGAAATCTGAAAGCACCCTCTCCAAACCCATGCTATCTGCGCATAAGATTAGGTCAACACTCAGCCTGCATTTTTCCCAGCGATTAAGTAATATATCAACAGTCATCGAGTCAAGACGATAGAGGGAGAGTAGAGCATCCACTGTTGTCTTTTTCTCCTTTAGAAGTGCTGCTGTAGCTTTAAAGGAGGAGTCGGTTCAGTGCTACTCTGCTCAAGTGCTCATCAGGCAGATGTATCATGGGTATTGCTTGCCATGGGCCCATCCAATGCATGCCTGCAACGCTTTGAAGCTCGCGGGGGGAGGTCCAAAGGAAAAGACATAATAGATGTTTTGTCTGTGCTTTTGGAAGGCATCTTGTTCATAAACTTCTCCTTTGTTCTTTTCTCCTCCATTTCTCTCTCTTTCTCTAGTTTCGGGTTCGGTTGAGAACCAGGGAACGGAGAGTTCGAAATTTGGTTCTTTTTCCGAAGAGGATTGGGTATGTGTTTCGGGTTTGGTGGATTAGGGTGTTTGTGGTGACAATTAGATTTGGATTTGTTGTCTTCGTCAGCGTTTATGTTTGTTTGGGTGGCTCAGGTTATGGTTGCTGCTGTTTGCTCTATCATTTTGCTTGGGAGCTATGTTGTAGTTGAGTTGTTCAAAAATGTGTAACTTTGTATGGCTTTTTGGGTATTTATGGCTGATTTTTCAGCTTATTTGTGACTTTTAAGGGGTTTGGTGGCCAAAATTTCTATAGACTTTCTCTAAATGCTTTCCTGGTTAGAATTTTAGCGCCTGTTTTTTCTTACTTTTTTTTCTTTTTAGACGCTCTTTTTTTTGGGTTAATTCCTGGTAATTGGAGTATGATCTTGAAAATTTAAGACTAGAGTTGGCAGTGCTTTTATCCCATTACCCCAAACTGCTCTTTATATTTGTTCCCCGTGGTTTTTTTTTGGGTGCTATCTAAGGAATTAGTAGCGTTTTGGTTGAGGTTCTTTGTTTGCGGCATAGGCGTTTGAGTCTGCTTGAGTTCTTTATTTGAAAATTGTAATCTGTTGAAGATGGCCATGAAGCTAGGCTCAAAAATGGACACCTTCCAGATACAAGGGCGTGCTTGGTATGTTAAACTCCATCCATATTTACTTGGTTATATTACTTCTGCTGCAATGTTTAAATATTATTTCTGCTTAGGATGAGCTTTTGTTATACATTTTCGAATGCATATATTTACATTCTTTATTTTTCAGCTTTGAGAATTTGGGCATCTTTTGGCGATTTATATGCATCTACTGCTTAGGAAGACTTGCTTGGCCCCTCTTTACCCAAAAAAAGGGAAAAAAAAAAATTGTGGTAATTAGATGGAGTTGCAGTTGAATTATTGTAGTATAATGAGACATGCTGTAGCATATGGAGTCGTTCTTTATCCACTTTTAGAATAAAATAAACAGAGATACAAAAAGAGAAATGTATTCAAGAGACTGACTTGCTAGTCTTTTGTTGGGGATGATCATAAAGGTTGAAAGTTTATAGTATGTGTTATTGTGGTACAAAAAAAAATTTTTATTGTTTTATTCATGTATTGTTGAGATGGATCTTGTGGATTGTGCATGAGATAGAAAAGTCACTCACATTAAGCACCTGAAGTTATTCTTTATTCTTGTGTTGTTGAAGTGCATTCCTTTTAAATGATGAACTGTCTGGAAGGATAAAATCGTGTTTGTGATGCTTCATGTTGGTGCAGCACAGAGGGCATGCTTTCATCTCTCTAAGCATGGACTAAGAAATTAGCCATGGAAAAGAAATTTTAAATAGGTTGGTAATTTGGTTTAGGCCTAGTTTTCATTGGGTTGTCCTTGGACACTGAAATTGATTTCCTGTAAGGATGGAGATAATTGCTCCATTTAGATGTTTAGATAACATTTTTGGCTTCTTTCAGAATTTATGTCTATATTAATCTTAGACCATGACAATACTGAGCTTTCTGGCCCATTAGTAGTTATTCTTGAATATAAACCAGTTGTTATGCATGCCATTGCAAAATTTTGTTTAGGCCCAGTTTTCATTGGTTTGTCCTCGAGTAGTGAAATTGGTTTCCTCTAAGGATGGGAATACTTGCTGCATTTTGATGTTTAGAGAGCATTTTTTGGCTTCTCTCAGAATCTATATCTATATTAATCTTAGATCATGACAATACTGAGCTTCCAGGCACATTAGTAGTTATTCTTGAATATAAACCAGTTTGTTATGTTATGCATGCCATTGCAGTATGTATCTTTCAAAAATATATTTTAGACATCAAGAATATACATTCAAGTTATGATGATTATTATTCATTCCTTCTTCAATAATTGAATTATGAAAAAGCTAGCATGTGTGTCAGAACTTCTCTAAAAGGCCCTATCGTTAAGTGCATAATATTTATTTAGACATATAAGTTTACAAGCATTAACATAAATGGATTGTGGAATTAGTCCTATACTTCTACAATGTATCATCATCATTAGCATTATCCCAATTTTTTTTCATCTTCATGAATCCTCCCTTTATTCACATTTAGTGATCACAAGGTGTGAGCTCTATTTGTTCAAGTTTTTTTTACAAAATTCTTATTTGTAGTCTATATTTATCTATTACTTTTTTCACATTACTTGTTTATGCTCATCATATTTGTTTATCTTCTGCACCTATTTTATATGATCAAATAATACATTTTCCACCATGGTGTTACTCACATTGTCCTTCTAAAATAATATTTTTTATTTTTCCTTTTTTATTTTTGCCACAATTAAATCCTGATATTCTTAATTATGATATTCTTAACTCGATTGTTAGTAACATTTTTGCTAAAACTTGGATCCATATATTATATTTGTATTTTCTATTTATGGTTTTATTAAATTTTTATTTTAAGGTCACCAAGCTATTTTTTAGTCACATAATACTCTTGAGGTATTTCTTCATGTTGGTTATTTTTGTTTTTAAGAGTCATGTTCTCATACATATGTTCATTTTTCATTAGCTAACAATATACTCAAGACAATTAAACTCAACACTTCTAAGTATCACTTCACGTTTTAGTAAGATTGATTGATTATTTCATTTTTTTGCATTCATTAAAAGTGAATATCTTAAGACTTCAATATTTTAAGTTTTTTTTCTCATTATCTTAAGTTTTCATTTACTTCAAATGAGATGTCACTTGTCATAAACATATCTACAAATAGCATTTGCTAGAGCTTTTCAATTTACTAATCCTTTGAAGCATCAGTTGCTTTCCCTTGTTTATTTAAAATACTCATTTGAATATCCTTTGTATAGGGAACATCATTTGGAGATTGCGTTTGTGATATCATCTTTTTAGATGTGTGTTAGATTATATTTTGTTTGTTTGTAGGTCTTTGACAAAACCTTGCTAACTCAAAGGGAAAGCAAAGGTGGCTATGAGAGGGTAGATGGGAAAACTAAGAAAAAATGGGAAATTCATTATAAGCTTAATTGATAATAGTATATTAAATAAGGAGCCAAAATAAAATAAAAATATAGAGCTTTCAACCCAATACAAAATTCCCTTTTTATGGTCAGGGATATGAGTTTGATCGCTATAATATTGGCTATAGTTATACATATAGAATAGTACGAAGCACAAGAGGCATATAACCTAAATAATAACTCAATCTTAGATTAGTAATTGATTATTGAATTTGAGAAATTCATTAGCTTTCTCAGTTGTAGTTGCTGAATAGCTCTCTGAGCTTGGGTGACTATCTGAGTTGAGTTGATCCAGTCGGTCCTTTGGTAGCATCGGGCAAGTTATTCATATACTTAGTGGAGGTATCTCCACTATTGGCTGATGAGCCCGCCTTGTTTCTTCTGAGTCAATGCCTTGAGTTTGGCTGATGACTCCTTATGTTATACGTCAGGCAAGTATTTGACTTTGCAGTGTGAGTCCTCTTATGACTCAGCTGGTGTTTTTCTTAAACTTGGCTTATCGTGTCTTCTTCGACCTAGCTTGTGTGTTTGTTATGAGCTCGGCTTGGCAAGTGTCTTATTGCCTTTCGTCAAGGCGAGTAGATTTTTTCTCCCTTAGCATGCATGCTTTCCCAATTTTTTTATCTATTTTAAAGAATACTCTGAAATGAACAAGAGAATGATAGAAAATGCGATCCTTTAATATGTAAATAGAGTAAATTCTTACCTCTCTTTTCTAGGCTAGTTTAATGCTTTCCTGCGTTGAATTTGTTGCTTTGTTTTTTTGTAAAAGATTAACTAATGCGATTATTGGCATTTATAATACACAAGAAAAGTAGGTAGCATAATTTAAGAAAAGTTTATACACAAGAAAAGCAGGTAGCATAATTTAAGAAAAGTTTATACAATATTCTATTGTAGATTTGATCATTTTGTTATGTGGAGCTATTTTGGGTTTCTTATCAATGGTTCTCATTTCCTAGAGAGAAGTTTACAGAGCTTTGTCATCATCTTCTTCTTTTTCTACCAACTAAGCTCTACAACTGTGAAAATGGAGTTTCTGACAAATAAGCTCGACATATCCACGGACTCCTTAATGGATAACATTAAGGAAATGTAGAAAGTGGAGAGTATTGAAAGAAGAAAGAAGATAAGGCAACCAGGTAGGAACTCGTCGAGGTGAGTAAGAAAAGTGGCTTGGTCAACCCTGTATCTATGACGACTTCAATCCTAATTTCTGTTAGTGAGTCTCCTCATGTAGTATTTGCTCAATAGCTAGTTTTCGAGATTTGACAATGTAGATGAGCAAGGATAGTCATTCTTGGATTTTAAATATTGATGTTGCTATATTTTTGTTTTAGAGGCGGCCTTGGCCACTATGGTCGTTCCAAAGACAAAAGTCACCCTAATAGCGATTGGGTTGTTGTTGAGACGCTTGTATTTGAAGGCGAGTTAGTTTTTCTATGGTCGTTCCAAAGACAAAAGTCACCCTAATAGCTTGGGGCTGAACCGGTTCAGCAAGGGGTAGGGTAGAACCGACTGGCCTCCTCCCTCTTTTCATTGAGAGGGAATTATTCTCCCTTTCCTATTTTCGTTTCCCGCCCATCCTTATTCCATTTATATGTTTTTTGTACTGTTAGGGTCAGCTTATATTATTTTCTAATTTTAGTTTGTGAGGATAACCGCCTACTTCCAATTTTCCCTTACGAGGGCTATATACGATGGTTAGGGTGGTGCTCCGGCTGTACCCCTCTCCCAAAATGGTGATTTATCTTCTTATTATCTTCCCCAACCCCTCCCTACAGTTCTCTTGGTCTGATTACCGCCTCAGTTCTCTTTTCCTCTCTGCCTTAACTGTAGTTCTGCCCCTTTTCCTCCCCGCTGCAGCAGCAGTTTGGCGCCTTGCCTTCCTTGCCATAATAGTTCCAAATATGTTGTTGTGCCTCCCTACTCCCTCACCACCTTGTGTGTGGACCGTTCCTGCTACAGGTCTGTGACCTACCAAGCCGTATCACCCCCGTATCTCCTTGTTATGTCATCACCCTTGCATCTGTCCCCTTCCTTGTAGCCGCATATCCTCCTCCCTTCCGGTAACAACCATCAACATCCGCACTGACCTGACAGCCACCTCAACTCCCCCATCAATCTCCCCCACCTGCTTTCTCCCCCTTATAACCACAACCCTCCTAACCTTCCTGCTTTCGTTTCTCCACCCCCAAAAACCCACCACCTCCAATCCCTATCCCTCTCTCCACTATTCACCTACGGTCTCGCCACGCCTAGCCGTAGAGTTGTTGTGTTTGTCATTATTTCTCGTGTTGATGAATCTTCATTGTAACCTTTTGGAATTTCAACAATAATATTTGTATTTTTATGGTTGTTTGGGTCTAGCCTAACCCTAATCCTATCCTAGAGTTCTCTAGAATCCGTCCATACCTAAGCCACCCTACCAAAATTTTTTTGTCCTAAAAGCTTCAACAGATGAAGTCAAAAGTCTCCACTCTGGGAGATTGATGTTGGACCTTACCAACAATGGTACTGTAGCACCGACAGTACCGCAGACGCGTTACTGTATCTGCTACAGTAACTGTGGTCCCTTTTCCGATTTATATCTTTTTCTTATTCAATTCTCTTTCCTATTGGATTCCCTACCTAAATCCACCCCTTCCTACAATAGCCTCACTTCAAATCCCTTCATTTTTCTTCCATCCCTCCTTTATTTCTTGCCTATTCTCCTACTTTCCTATTCTATCTATTTCTCCCTTATTTATTGATGTTGTTTGCCTAAGATGGGGAGGTCTTTGATGATTGCTAATTTTATTTGCTGCCTTTGAGGCCTTCTTCCTATTCGGGGGCTTTTACCTGACGACGAGAAGGTGCTCTGGTTGTAACTCGTCAGAGGTGCTGACCGTCTCTAAATTCAGGTGGTGCTTTGGTTGAACTCGACCCCGACAAGACATTTATCCTTCTGCATCACCCATCTGACCCAACTTCCAGCAGCCGCAAACCCCTAGACCTCGTTGTCATCTTTATTCCCTATTGTTGTTCGACACTCACTGCAGTTGTTTTGTTGATGCTAGCCATGCTGACACCTTGCCTGCTACTGTTCGACGCTTCCAGTAGCTACCCTACTGTTGCCAGCCACACCGACACCTTCTCTGCTGTTGTTCAATGTTCCCACAATTGTCCTGCTGTCGTCCAGTCCTTCAACCGCCTTCCATCAGCTGCCCTGGCCTTCCAGCCTCGTATAGCAGCTTTCCTGGTCCTTCTAGCTACTGGACACCAGTCGCATGCGTGTTGTCTTGCTTTCAGCCACTAGCCAGCAGGCATCCTACTTGCTGCCTTAGCTGTCAACCTCCTTCTAGCACCACCTAGCCACCTTTCTCCCCTGCGGGACCTGCCACTAGAACTAGAGGGAGCCATTTTTGTGTTTTGTGTTGTTTTCTTTCTTATTTCACAGCTTCGTTATTGTCTTTCGATCGTTTGGGTGCTGTGGTCATTTATTTCCAGTTTTTGATGAGCCTTCGTGTAATCGTTTACAATTCAATAATAATATTTGCTTTTCCCGTTGGTGGTATCAGGGAGGATGCTTAAAGTATGGATGAATTGTGTACATGAGAATCAATTTTGTCTTCGCCTTTGCATTCATTAATTACAAGAGATGGTCAATTTCTTGAATTATTATGGCATTTTTTATCCCTGGATTCAACTTCACTGCCAGTGTCATATCCTACATCCTCCATCCATTGAAGAAGGAGATTTAACGGAGTCTTCCATTTTTTCGCCGACTATTCACGAAGGACAGGTGCATCTACTTCTAATCAAAGCACGTTAAAATGTTTGCCTTAGATTACAAGGCAAAGAATTTGAAAGAGAGATTTTGTTTTGTGAAATGCTTTTGGACTTTTTTGCCTAGTAAAACCAAACCAACTACGATTCAGAATCCACCCTTGCCCGAACTTGTTGTGGATGAGGAGGTTATTTTGGTGAACATGAAGAGGATAGAGTTGGACATTAGACACATTTTCTCCTTGGGTAATTTATGTGATATTTGTTGCGTAAGTTATTTAGGAAAATGCCTTCAAGGAAGTGCCAGGTCATTGTAGCGTCGAGCAATAGAGTTTGTATTATGAGTCCATCTTTTGAGGTGGCTTCTTCTATGTTTTCTGTAGGGGGGAGCCCCCTGCGGCTGGGTTGCCCTCATCCCTTGCAGTGCCTTAAGCTGCTACTAAAAAGATCAGAGGAGTGATGACTCTAGCAGTCAAGCCCGATATTGTAAGAAGTCAAGAGTTGGCGGCTAGGAGGGCCAAGTAGAGGAAAGGTGAAATAACAGGTATTGCTCTGCAGAAAAGGGAAAGTGGTGGTGGAGCCCCTGAAGGGCAAGTTTGGCTTAATGGGCTGAAGGTCTACAAGTTTGTTGAGGGCTCAAACATTGGCCGAGTTGACCTTAAATCTAACCTTGGTCAGCCCGTGGCTGGTCTTTCACCTTATGATTTCGAGCCAGTGATTTCCGAAAATTGATTTTGGAAGATATCAATCTTATACATCCTTATGAGCTACATTTTGTTGTAATGAAGTCCTTGGTCAACATTTGGCAGCACATATATAGCTTTGTAGGTAGTTATAGAGATCAACTCTAATTATAATAAAATTGAGGGCAAAGGGTTTGATACGACAGAACCATATGATAATTTGAAATCAACTCTCAAGTGGGAAAAAATCAATAATGATTCGGCATTGAAAAATAAAGAGTTAATAAATCTTATCTTTTAAAAAGATTTGGCCATTATGATGGCAACTTCGCAGTCCAAGAAGAAGTGATGCTGATTCGTATTATCTCTCATGTCAGCCATATCAATCTAGTTTTTGACGTGAAAGAAATAATTAATTTAACAGTAAATTTACCGCAACTTAGTAAACAATTACAATTTTATTACGTATTAAAGTAATATACAAACGCTATGCATGATTGTCCAAAAGAGTTTTGATTTATTAATTAATCAAATTCTAAGCTTTCATTTTAATAGAAGATGAACAGTGCTATCCTCATTCAAACTTGGTAACTCTTCGATCACCAGATATATGTCTCTATGTTTGCATAGAATGGCAGGAGCAAAAGCTTCTACGGTAGCAGATAAAACCAAATGCCCTCCTAGAACCATCGAGATTGGTGCAATACATATTTGAGCATCTCAAACAAAGAATTGAAAATTCTAAAAAGGTTTGTTAACCGGCTCATTCACACCGAGTGACTTCAAGCTCTTTACACATCTTCTTTATCTTTATTTAGTCTGCCTCTATAACTTCTTCCTCATTAATTGTTCGTATAGTAAGCTCTATGGTATATCTCCCATTCAGATTTCCAGCTGTAAAATACATGTTTGTGTTCAGTTTTGAAGTATATGAATTTGCTAATTTCTACCTTATTTTAAAAAAGATATTTTTGTAGTGTCTTTGCTTACCAAATATAGCCCTTTGATTTGATTCTATTTGTTGAGAGCATTAATACATTGTAGATGTTTGACTAGCTTAAGCTATTCTTAATGTTTCATACTCAGCTTGATTATTTGTAACTGTGAAATTTTATCGAGCTGCATTCATCAACAAAACTTATGTTGGCTTTTTCAAGGCTAGTCTGATTTCAACTCCTTTGTCGCCTAAGAACCTGTTTATTGATATGAATATAACAATCCCGAACACTCACGACAAGGTATTGTTCGCTTTGGCCTAATGGCCTCATAGTTTTTTCTCTATTGGTGTAACTTTCCAGGAGGTCACCCAAACTAGGAGTTCCCCAGGACGAGCACTTTTAATTTTAAATTTTCTAATTAAATTCCACCATTACACGAAAATGTGCCTCGATGTTTAAGAGTTTGGTTTCATTCTACTTACGGGGTTTCATAGTCTCCCCTACTTAAGCACCTAATGTTCTTGTCAGTGCTCTATACCCATAGTCATCCACCAAACAGATAAGATCCTAGAAATGGCCCCTACAGATTCAAGAGGTGGCTGCCACCATGTAGCACTTTTTTCCATCCAAGGTTTAGGAGGTGGCTCCCATGACGTAATACCTGTATGACACTTAGCTCCCATCTTCCGATAGGTCTCTGATATTATTTCTAACACCCCGAGCTCTCACCTATTAAGGTATTGCCCGCATTGGCATAATTGTCTCATGATTTTGCCTTTTTGGTGTAACTTCGTAGGAGTTCACCTATCCTAGGAGTGCTCTAGAACGAGCACACCTAACTTTGGTGTTCCTAATTAAATTTCACCATTACACCAAAAGTCATCTCAATGTTCAAGAGTCTGATTTCAATCTACTTAGGGGTTTCACAATGAAAGTATTGAACTGCCAATATATTTGAAAATATTTTATTTTATGTTTGTATGAACTAATTGCATTGAATTGGCTTTCTTTCATTGAATGAAGTCTTTTGTCAATTTTATTTTCATCATTGGAATCATTAGTTATGTTTCCATTTGTGCTAGTGTAGGTTTTTTGGGCTAATGTTTCTTAAGAGGAAATAATATTCTTTGGGTTGATGGCATAAGCAAGGTTGATCTAAGATAGTACACTGGGTTTTCTACTTATGGGATTTTGGGGATGTTGATTGTCTCAACTAATATTTGTATGCATGTTGCAATCATTGAATGAATCTTGTGTCTACATTAGGAGCATCAACCGATACAATTTTGTACAATATTGTCGCAATCATAGGGATTTTAATTTGCTTATAAAGCAATACAAATCTGGATAAAAGTTAAATGAAAATGGGTTTTGGAGATTTACTGGTCTTCGAAAAATTAATGCCACCTTTATGTTAAATTCAGATTAGTTACTTCTTTTGAATTTTCGGCCCGGCAAATTTTGATGAGATCGTACATTTTAATATTTTTTTCATTTATATATTGCATATTTTTAACTTGTATTCATTTATATTAATTTCCTTCCATTATTTAAATCCATTAATTTAATAATTAGAACTCTCCCAATCAATTTTTGAAACTATAACTTGTTATTAAACGCATGATAATCTAAGCCACCTAATCTAACTAATAATTGATTACATTAATCGAATAGTAAATGCTTTACAAGATCTAATTACCAAAAATACTTCACTGAACATTGAGTTAACAATGATTTAAGCAATTAAGATGTTTCTATGGAGAAATCTTGGCGTTGAAATTGTTTGGAGGAATGGAGGAAAATGTGATACTTACATTGAGTTGGATGAAGATGAAAAAGCCTACTGCCACTTCAATAATTTCCTGAAATTGTAAGGAAGAAAAGATTGGAGGGAAAGTTAGAACAATGACTTAAGAAGAGCTGCAATGGTTTTGAGAAGGAAAGACAATAGTTGCATTGCTTCTCTAAGGATTGAGAAGAGAAAACGAAGATAGGGGAGGCACGAGAAGGATCGTGGTGATGGCAACTTAACTTATGGTAGGAAAGAGTAGAAGAGTATATGATGACAACTATGTGATGCCTTATCTCTTTGTTATCCTCTAATCTAATAACACAAATGGTGTTGTTTAGTTGGTATGAAGGTAATCGGCTCCATGGCTTGGATTGGATTAATTGAGGAAGTTGGATGGTCCTACCTTTCCTACCACACTTCAAATTTTTTCTTCCACATTAGAGCAGGTGTCGATCACCAAATAGGAGAATCCCAACAGAAGGTTGAGCCTTGTTCTTGATGAAAAATGCAGAAAAAATCATCTCTGTTGATCGACATTTAATAAATGAGACTAATTCATCATAGCCTTCTCAAAAGCAATTAGATATCGGGAGGAAGAAAGAAAAGGTTGATCCAAGAGAAAAAAGACTAGCTCATATCCTCTTTAAAACTGATTTACAATATTGGACAACTTTAAATGAAGTTGCCTGATAAGGCTCTTCATTAATTTGGAAAAAAAAGAAAAAGAAAAAACTCATGGAAATGGAAGAAATACATATATAAAAGAGGGACTAAATTCCCTTAAAGGAATCCTAATTCTTTGACAAAATAATTTTCTAACTGCTCCAAAAATATCCCTTACCCAAAGTTTTTGGATCATGTTTTCTCTTTCATTGTATTATTGCATATAGCTGTTGAAACTACCAAGTCTACCTATCCGCTTGTAACTTTCATAATTAAGTTCTTAAAGCATGCCGCAATATTGGGTTACTATGTTATTGATGATATGTATATTTTATTGCAGGTTTACCACTACTGGCCTCCCAAGTGATGTTACTATTGAAGTTGGAGATATGTGCTTTCATCTTCACAAGGTGCTTGTTAGACCATTTAATCAGTATGCTTTATTTGATCGCCACACATTTTTTATTCATTTCTTTTCAGGAATGAATTATTTAAGGAACTATGACTTGTGACTTTTGCGAAGTTATATTTTTTTAAATGAATTGAGTTTGATTGTTTGAGCCCTAGTCCAAGAATTCACAAAGTGTACTTGTCATTTTACAAAATGTTAAACGTGAGCTATTTGGCTTACTTAATTAAGCGACTTGCATGCATCATAATTATATATCATGGTTTGACATGATGTCTTGTGTTTCATTTTTACTAACGGTTTGGCATTGGAGTTGTTGAAGATGTTGAGAAATATGAGGAAATATTGCTTTTATTTTATTTTTTTTATCTGAATAGGAAGCAGGGGTGCACTTTTTCTAGCCAAAGTTTTCTAGAATGTAATTAGGCCATAATTTCCTCAATAAATAGGAAGAAAAAACATCAACTTACAATAAATCGAATAATTAGTTTTGCAAATAAATCCTCGTACCAGCTAGTAGAGACCTAGCATGTTTAGGAGAGATTTCGGCCTTACTTGTAGAACAACACGTCATGGTAAGATATGACAGGAAGATAGCCAGCGAGAGTGAATGGAGTTGGAGTGAGGGGTTAGAAGTAGGTGGGTTAGCATGCGCTTTCTTTAGAAATTCCAGGTAGAGATGCAAGCATAGAGCAAGATATGGACTGGTACCAGGTAACTAACATGGGCACTTATTCAGAATTCCACATTCCTTCCAAGATGGGAAATATATGCTTATCATCTTAGCTTGAAATTAAAGTTATAAAATTATGATTGATTAAGAGCTTTAGTGAGGATATTTGTAATCTAAAGTTTTGTTGGAGTATGATTAACTATGATTATTCTTTGTTCAGTTTCATTCTTTATAAAGTATTACTAATCTCAAAATGCTTAGTTCTATTATAACGGACAAAATTCTTTGTATTGTTAATCGTAGCTTCATTGTCACACTTCATTATCACACTTCATTATCACACTTCATTATCATGGCCTTTGCATTATAAATTCTTAAATCCTTATGTAGATTTTTAAGCAACATATCGTCACCAATTTTATGGGTTATAGCCTTAAATTTTACTATAGCACTACCCCGAGCTATGATAGGTTACACCTCTTAAATTTTAATACAAATAAGTAATAGCCAGATGTTTATTTAACATCTGTTAGTAGGTCCAACCCACACAGCTTCATTAATGATTTTTATGCTTTTGTTAGCTCGTTCTCTTTCTCTCCTTTTTTTTTTTCTCTGAAAAGTAGCCCTTTTCCAGATACTCTTTTAAAGTACTTTTTTCATCCAATATAGAGTAGCAAGGTGCTCCTTTATAAGGTCATTCATAATTTGACTAACAATACTAACATAAGCAAATATTAGGTCTAGTATGATATGGTTACTGGCTGTTGATACCTTCCTTTGAAAATTGAGATTGGATCTTCTTTAGTTTCAACTTTGTATAATGGATCCATTGGTGTATTTTCAAGTTTACACCTAAGCACATTGGTTTCTTTTAGCAAGTCTAAGGGTATTTCTATTGTGAGATAAATATTCCTATTCTTGATGTTGTGTTTTCATACTTAGGAAATATTAATAAACGAAGGCCTTTATTTTTAATTCTTCAGCTGGGAGACCTTTCAGCTTGTATATTTCTTCTTGAATTTTTGGCGAGATGATATTATCAAACATAAAGGATTAGGATAGAGTCTTCACCTTTAGATGATTATGGTAAATGAAGTATAGTAAAGATTGCATTTGAGAGTACCCATGCCTTTTAATCACATGGTGCTATCAAACTAAACTTTGGATGATTGTTTTAAGCCATACATAGATTTTTTGAGTCGGCAAATATAGTTCATATTGCTCTTGCTTTCTTAAATCTTTTTAAGAAGAATTTTTTACATCTTAACCTTATTAATAGTGTAGCTAATCTAAATTAGCAGCAAATAAAAAATTATCAAAACAATGTTCATATTAGCAAATGAGGCAAAAGTTTTTTTCATTCTCATTCGTTTGAGTGAAACCTTTTGTCACCAATTTTATTTTGTGTGGACCAACACTTCTGTCGGCTTTGTGTTTGACATTAAAGGCCTATTTGGATTCAACAGATTTTTGCCTTTTGGAATACTTAAATTAATTTATGTACCATTTCAATAAAGGGTGTGGATTTCATAAAGAATTTTATTTTCCATTTAGGTATTTTTAAGTCATCCTTGATATTGTTTGGAATTTCTGTCCTTGACTTATATTAAAGTAATAGAACGTTTGAGATGATTTGTCATAAGAGATATAATGACTGATTGCGTGATTAGAGCATTTTCTTATACCACAATAATATTAACAAATGGCTTGTTTAGATCTTAATTAGAATTATTATTACCTTGCTCATGTGAAAATGTTAGGAGTTGGGCTAGACATTGTGTTTGGTTTAGGATAAAGGCTTTACGTTATCACGTGGTTACGTTTTCCTGTCGTTATTGCTCATTATATGTGTGGTCTTTGCAAGACTTGGATTTGGTGATTGAGATTTGAGTATCTTTAGAATATGTGTTGGTGGAGGATATTAATTAGGTAGGATCAAGGTTTAAAAGGATGAATTAACAATTGAGGCGTTTTCTTATCGAGGCTAGGCATAAACTTCAAGGTTAATGGCAATGTAAAGTCAAGGTGGATTGAGGTTTAAGCTTCGAACAAAAATAATTAAAAAAAAAAAAAACTCAAACATGAAGATGATTCACCAGTAAATTATCAATATTCAACAAAGAGTAAAAGAAATATTTAAAATTTGTAACTGTATAAGAAAACAAAAGCAAACCAATTAAAACACAAAGAAATAAAATTAATGTACATGATAATTAAGAAAATAGTTATTAAAGAAAAAGAAGGAATATGCATTTCAACGAAACTAAAAAAATCAATTTAAAAAAAATGAAAATAAAGTCTGTAAAAAAATAGTTGAAAGAAAATAAAAAAAATTAAACAATGAAACAAAGTACTTAAAATTAAGAAAAAAGCTAAAAAAAGAAAAAAAATAGTTAAAATTGAAAAATTTAAAAGCTTAAATCCTTTATACCCAAGCTAACCTTAATTTGAAACCTAAAATCTTAAACCTTATTATATGAAACTTTGAAAGTATAGTTTTCAAGTCAATCTTATTGTTAGGTGTGTGCCCCGTGGATGAAAGTGGCATAAGCCTCAATTAGCCTGGCAAATTGTAAGCTTTGAAGTGTTTATTGTGCTCCTTATGGTGAAGTTTGCCTCAAGACAAGCAATCCAAATTCTCATTGATGTTATCCCTCTAAATATGAGTTTGAGTGATGAAAGATTGATTTTTTACTAACATCACATCCTAATGGTTTGACATTTTTACATGGGAAGAATAATATTCATATCCTTGTTAGTGGGAGTGAGCCAATAAAAATTCTTTTCATAACTTTCGAGTCTAGTTTGCTTCTTTGATAAAGTTGAGTGAAAATAGAGTTTCTGATCACTCGAGAGGTTGGTGGAGGTGAGCCTACCATTTATGATATGCTTGGGTTAAAGTTGGACAAAAAAAATTTAATTTAGGATTCTTGTCGCATATTTATAGTAATGAGGATTAACTCTCCCTAATAATATCTGGAAAGTAATTAGTGATCATATTTAGTTGAGGAAACTCAAGGTCTTATTTTTGATCACTTATGTTGAGCAGTATGTATACAAAATTTGGTGAACAATTCTTTATTTGAGGATTTTTTCCAAATTATAACATGAAAGCATTCTTCCGCAGTGTCAATATTGAGAACTTGAACTTATGTTTTGAATTTAGTTTGTATGAAGGAACGTGATTTTTTGAATCATAGAGTTAGTTTCAAAAGTAAAACCCGATTGATTTTAGTGTGGTCATCAACAAAAATATATATATACTACCTAGCACCTGAAATATTTTTTACGCAATTTTGGCCTTGACATCACTATGGATAGTTGCAAAGGGTTGGGAAGTCTTATAAAAATGATTAGGGGAGGTAGTTCAAGTGTTTTACATCGAAATACTTCATGTTGTGTTGCTGGAAAGAGTGGAGAATTCTTTTTTTACATGAACTTGGATGATCATGACAAAGCTGCCAGTGCCATAGCTTCATTATGTTTTAATTAGAGAAAGATCATATCAAGCATTTTTCTTTTAGCCTTTCATAACATAGGGGGTGGAAACCGACATTTTTCTTCGCTTGGCCACTTATCATTCTCGAGTCCCTATTTTGTAATTCTTAGTGTAGGAAGAAAATTAATTTTATAGTTCATATGCTTAATGCTGTTGCTAATGATAATAACTTGTAGGAGTGTTTAGGAACCAGGAAGCAGAAGAACGAAGTCAAGAACTTTAGAGTTAAATGTCATTGCTAGTTCTAATATCAGTTATTAAGGATGTTGAAGCATCAACAGCTCTAGTTGTATGGTCGTTTAAAAATGTTTGAAGGGTCTGACGTAATGTGGCATTCCCTATCATATGATTAGAGGCTTTAGAGTTCACAATCAAAGATTGTGGAGTTTTTATTCCTAGACATTGAAGACGTTGAAGACCGTATCTTTTTGGGCAATCACATTAATTTTGTTTTTTTATCACAGATTTTGATTTGGTTGGGATAATTGGCGACATAAAAAAGATTTCCTGGATATCAATTTGGGCATGGGATCTTGATTCATGGCAGGAAGCGGTGCCTAAGGATGACATGGAATTCTTAGAGGGTGTGGATGATAGTGAAGCATTATAATAGAGAAGTACAAAAATAGGAAATGTGGCTCTAACACTAGGTTGAAAAATATGAGAACAATTATACAAATTATTCTCAGTCCAATAGGCAGCCAAAGTTTTTAGTTCATAATTAGCCCAAAAAAGGATGAAGAAAAAACGGAAAGTAAATTAACATTATTTTTTATAATCAAATTTGGAATGAATGTAGTGAATAACCCCTTACTAAATTGGGGCGTTGATTGCTGAACAACACATGTTACATCAGCATATGATAGGTGAGCTGGCAGGAGGAGATGCCTCCAGAGATGGACTAGTAGCAGGTCACTGGCGTGGCCTCGATTTAGGAATTGTACAGAAGATTGCACTAAAATGGCTGATTTAAATTTATTATTGTTTTTTAGCATTTTAACTTCTTGTTCTAGAGATATATTTAAAAAGCAATGCAATCTACATTTGGTGAGTGTAGTTAGTGAGCTGGCAGGAGGAGATGCCTCCAGAGATGGACTAGTAGCAGGTCACTGGTGTGCCCTCAACTTAGGAAGTTTACAGAAGATTGCATTAAAATGGCTGAGTTAAATTTTTTATTGTTATTTAGCATTTGAACTTCTTGTTCTAGAGATATATTTAAAAAGAAATGCAATCTGCATTCGGTGAGTGAAGTTTATAACTAACAGTATCTACAGTATTTCTTTTCGCCACTAAAAAATCTTGTGTAATTTTAGATATCTTCCAAGGATTATTTTGGTGTAGCGATTGAAGTCTAAATGTTCTTACGGGTGGCTTGCAGTTTCCTTTGTTATCCAAGAGTGCTCTTCTTGAAAAACTGATTGCTGAGAAGTCTGGTGAAGAAGAGAGCTGTATCATAAAGCTTCCAGATATTCCTGGTGGTTCAAAGGCATTTGAGCTAATTGCCAAGTTTTGCTATGGTATCAAGATAGAACTTACTGCTTTGAATGTAGCATATGCACGGTGTGCTGCTGAGTATATGCAAATGACTGAAGAGGTTGCTGAGAGGAATTTAATCCATGAGTCTGATGTATTTTTCAATCAAGTCGTTCTTCGTGGCTGGAAGGATTCACTAAGAGCTCTCCAAACTTGTGATGATCTTCTCCCTTGTGCTGAAGACCTTAACATAGTGGCAAAATGCATCGACTCATTAGCCATGAAGGCTTGCATGGACCCTAATCTAATTGGTTGGCCAATGATGGAGCATGGCTCCATGAAAAGCCCCTGTGGTAGTGTTCTTTGGAATGGGATAAGTACTGGAGCAAGACCCATAAGTTATAGCTCAGATTGGTGGTATGAGGATGTTGCATCTCTGAGTCTTCCCTTTTATAAGAGGCTTATATCAGTGATGGAGTCCCGAGGTATCAGAGAAGAGATTATTGCTGGTTCCATAGCCTCCTATGCAAAACGGTACCTTCCTGGATTAAACAGAAGGCACAATGCAGCACCAATGCTTTGTACATCTGTACTGTCTGAGGATGAACAAAGAGTTCTTCTTGAAGAAATTGAGAGTTTACTGCCCAGCCAAAAGGGTGTGGCTTCTACAAAGTTTCTTTTTGGTCTTCTCCGCACTGCGATTATTTTGAAAGCCAGTTCTACATACTTGTCTAACTTGGAGAGAAGGATCGGCTTGCAATTGGATGAAGCCAGTTTAGAGGATCTACTGATGCCTACTTTTTCTTACTCTTTGGAAACACTCTACGACGTTGATTGCATCCAGAGAATTCTCAAGCACTTCCTAGCCATGGACCAGGCTACTGGTGGAGCTTCCCCTGGTCTGGTAGACGATGAGCAGTTGATGGGCTCTCCTTCACTTACACCAATAACCACTGTGGCTAAGCTTATAGATGGGTACTTGGCAGAGGTTGCCCCTGATGTTAATTTACAGCTGCCAAAGTTTCAGTCACTCGCAGCAGCCATTCCAGAGTATGCACGTCCCCTGGATGATGGGCTATACCGTGCCATTGATATATATTTAAAGGTAAATAATGTAATCACTCTGACCTATCTTAGATTTTTTCTAAAATAAATTTCTGATAACAGGCACATCCTTGGCTATCAGAATCTGAGAGAGAACAGCTATGCAGGCTGATGGACTGCCAGAAGCTCTCCCTTGAAGCCTGCACCCATGCTGCACAGAATGAGAGGCTCCCACTTCGAGTTGTTGTACAAGTACTCTTCTTCGAGCAGCTTCAACTTAGAACCTCAATTGCCGGCTGTTTCCTTGTTTCTGACAACATCGATGGTTCAAGACCATTGAGAAGCGGTCTTGTTGCACCAAGTGAAGGTGGTGCCTGGGCCACTACTGTCAGGGAAAATCAGGTTTTGAAAGTTGGAATGGATCACATGAGGATGAGAGTCTCTGAACTTGAGAAAGAGTGTTCAACCATGAGGCAAGAGATTGAGAGGCTGGTGAGGTTGAGAAATGGGTGGAGTAGCATATCCAAAAGGTTGGGCTTCAGAGTCAAGTCGCAGATATGCAGCACACAAGAAGATTCAGTTAGTGAGGAGCAGAGCAGGAGCGGGAAGATTAAGGCTATACACAAAGCTCACAAAGCATAGAAGAAACTTATCCAACGGTGATCGGACTATATGCTACCATTCCCCTGTATTTCACAGTTTATTATTTCTAGTGTTTGTTTCCCATAGTGAGGTTTTTGAATTTAAATGTTAGTCATTTTCAATGTGTTCTCTAAATTTTCAGTTAATTATGTCGCTTCTCTCGAAATGAGGATGTAATCTTCCTTGAGATTAATAAAATGTCTGAATTGTGCAAATAGAGATGTCAGTATTGGATTTGCTAATTAGAGGTTCTTTTAACAATATGATCCAAATGCTTACATTGGCTTTGTTTCTTTTTTATCTTTCTTTCATTATTATTGTTCTTTTTCATTATTATTGTTGTTGTTTTCTATTTTTTTTTTGAAATAAATGTCTCTTTTACGTGATATTACAAATATCCACAAGCATGAACATGGAGTTTAATTTAAACCAAGTTCATGTTAGGTTAGACTCAGGTTAGGTCTAGGTTGGACTAGACTTGAGGTTTGTTCAATTTGAACTAAGCCTAAGCTAGGTTAGACATAAGTAAGGTCTAGGTTAGACTAGACCTAAGGTTTGTTCATTTTGAACTAAGTCTAAGTTAGGATAGGCTTAGGTTAGTTTTAGGTTAGGCTTGACCTAAGGTTTGTTCAATTTGAACTAAGTCTAATTTGTGTTAGGTTTAGGCTAGGATTATGTTGGGGTAGACCTAAAGGGTTTGGACTAGGTCTAAGTCAGGTTAGACCTAGTGTTTAGGTCTAATTTAGGTTATACCTAAGATTGAGGTTTAGGTCTAATGTAGGTTCGACCTAAAGTGTTGGGTCTAACCCAAGCCCAAATCAAACCTAGCACAACCTAAACCCAATGTGACCTAAATTGAACCCATGACCCAATTTCACCCAAATTGAACCAAATTGACCAAATCAACTTCATGGCAGCCAACCTTAGGACCCCTAGGACTGGTCTGATTTGACCCAACCCAAGCTCATTGAGCCATGAACCAAAGGTCCCTCACTAAGGACCAATAGGTCCTCCCCTTTTCGGCTAGCCCAAGTTTCCCCCTTAACTCTTATATAAGCAACCATCATGCTTAATTAAATGCACTGTGGCCTTCCTTACATCCCCATGCTTCTGCCAGCCACCTTCCCTGTCCTTGCCGACCGCCATAACCGCCGAAACAGCTCAGCCCGAGCTCCCCCATACCCCTTAAAACTCAAAATTGACCTTTGTCAGTGAGGTATCCTCTTAGTGATCAATGGCACTGCTCTGCCCTCACCCTAAGTGACCTAAAGCACCCAAAGCCAAGCTCTGAGCTCAGCCAATTAGCCATGGCTATAACAACCATCATTCACGATCAAAATTTAGGTGCTGAAAATTTCATAAGGAAACTCTGCCAAAACCTCACTAGAGCTTCTCCATACCTCCCTAAGCTCATTCCAGCCATTTTTCCCCTCTGGTTCCCCTGCCTGAGAGCAATTTCTCCACTGAAATCTCAGTCGGAACCAGGACAAACTCCACCACAGCTCCATAGTGCACCAAACTCAAATTAATTGCACCCACACCTTCACAGCATTTGAAGAAGAAGATCCCCCATCAAAGCCCCATCACAGAGAGCCTCTGCACCACTTTGATCAACAGCTCAAATCGGCCTTGGTTGAATTCAGGTTCAGACATTTCACCACAGTATAAGGCTCCATCTGGAGGTTCGTTGTGACCAATCAAAGCTGCCACAACCATCGTATTAAGGCCTCCCCTCAGACAAATGTATTGAACTCATTCTTCCTCCCGAGCTTGTTCTGATCTTTTACATTTGTAAACTGTATTTCATAACGTATAAACCGTATGGATAGGTTCGTCTAGGTCAGATGAAGCTCTAAGAACAAACCCCATGTGATTTGGTTGAGTCTAGCTCGAGTTCTTAGGTCTAGAAGGTGGACGACTCTCGGGATGAACCAGTCGAAGACGATGAAGGAGCGTCGTTCGATTGCGCGTGTAATGCTTGGACGACCAGGATGGAGTCGGACGGAGATCAAATTCATAAAGTGCGGCCGCGTGGATGTCCAGTCAGATGGCGACATTGAATAAGAGCGCGCCATGTGGTCTTTCAGAGCTGCTGAGGATACAATCAGCGTCGCATGATATAAATAGAAAATTAGGGGTATTTTTGAATTATTTAAATAAGTAAACTTCAAAAATCCATAACTTGGTGTAGAAAATCATAAAAATAAAAGAAAAATATCAAGTGCTCAGTGAACAGAGAAGAATAATGTGGAAATGATTTGAAGTTTATTTGATGCATGTTTTAATTTAAATTAATTAAATACTGTATGGAGTCTTTTGATTCTCCATTGGCTTAGACATTTCACTATAGCTTGATATTTTGGTATGTTGTTGCCTCTATCTTAGGGGATCTTTCTTGATTTTTCCAAAGTCAGAGGAGACCTCTAGACAGAGATCTCTATTTTTCAAGTTACTGTGCCTGTTTTGATAAAATAATTATAATAAATAAATATTAATAAAAAATGTAAGATAAATTTTGGTAGGTTACTTATGACTAGAGGACCCTAGAAAAAATAAAAACTTGTTTTAAATCATTAAGTACACTAATGATAATTAAGACTTAAAAATTAAATAAAAATAAATTAGACTAAATATAAATAGAAATAACTTGATTTTTGTTCTCCACTATAATTTAAAGTCAGAAAGACTCCCCATAAAAATTTCAAATCAAATGGAGTTGATTTAAATACCTAAATGAATTTTTCAATTTAAAACACATTTTTGGCAATTAAATAATTATAATAATTAAAACACACCTAAAAAATTCACCAAATTAATTTTGAGAGTTCTCTGAGATCAGAGGAGTATTTAAAAAATAAAGTGTAATTAAAATAAAAATTTCATTTTTGAGCATTATTTTAATATTTAAATAATTAAAAATTTACAAAAATCATAAAATTAATAAAATAGTTGGAAATGTTCTAAATTGCCTCCTAAGCATTTAAGAACAGATAAGATATTTTTCCTAATTTTCTGATTAAGATATTAATTTTTAAAGGGTTAAAATCATTTTTTGAATGCTAAAATGAAATTTCCTTAAATTTTCACTAAAAATAATTCTAATAATTAAAATAAAAATAAAAAAATATGAAATTGATTCTCCAAGTTTCCCGACCTTAGAGAGATTTAAGAAAATTACAAAACTTAATTTTCAACTTAAATAATATTTTATATTTAATTAATACTCTAAAATTTAAAATAATTTTATTAATTAAATTAAAACTAAACAAATCATGAAATTTGGTCCAAGTGGTCCTCTATTCTAGTTTTACCTCCAATAAAAATTTCAAAGTCAAAGGCTTTGTTTTGGACAAGTTATTGAATTTTCATTGAAAATACCTATTTTTGCATTAAAATAAATATATAAATTAAATTAAAATTTTAAAAATCACATTTTCTCCTCTGATGTTTTAATTAGCCCATAAATGGAATTACATAAAAATTTCAAAGTCATTTGAATTAAACTTAATGAATTATTAGGTGATAATGCCTTTAGGGGCAAAAGTAATTTTTAAGAATTTAATCTTAATCAATATTTAGTCTTAATTAAAATGGAAAAATGCAATAAATGATCTTAATCATTATGATTTGATGATTGAAACATAAAGGATAAATGGTAGAAACCCATCTCATTTTTGTCACATTAAAAGATAAAATTTATAATTTAATTAATCATTAAAAAGATTATGTTAATATGATCCTAACGGTTAGGGGTTGATTTCGGAGGTTGGTATTCCATTAATTTAATACCCCTATTTGAATGATAATTCAACATTTTAAATAAGAATCATAATCATGAATAGTTAACTTAACTTTCTTTTCTAAAGACATGAATATACCCACCAAAATCTTAAGGGCTTAGTAGTGAGCTAGGCTTAATTGAAAATTTGACTGATGAGGAATAGAAAAGGAAACACAGTTAATCTAAAACTACTTTTGAAACATTACAAGGCCATCAAAAATTGATAAATTATTCCATAAATTAAGTTTGCCTCTAAAGGCCCCCGCTTACATAATTTATAAGTAGAATGTCAAATGATAACCACCCCGCCTTTCGGGATGATTAAAACACTGGCTCGCTAAGCATAAGGATATAAAAAAGGATGAATCATTTAATAATTATGATAAGTTCAAATGAATTCAAGGAAGCTCAAAAGGATTTTGAAATATCTAGGTATCTCCTAGGCCCGTTTCACAAATCTTCTTTACACCTTGTAGGACAACTGGACCTATCATAATTATTAAATGAAGAAATCTCTTGTAGAAATAAATATGACCCACCAAGTTATGACATAGAGTTTGGTAGGTCAGTGAAGAACCTATATATAGGGTTTTACTTCCTTGCAAAACATAAATGTTTATTGCAAAGATACTAAAGTCTCAGGTGAAGGAACGAGAAGACTCGCCAAATACACTTTTATAGTTTACAGCGCTTTCTTTTCCTACACTTAATTTACTTTTTCTTGCTTATAAGCTTGCATGTTAACCAACAATATCACCCTGCATGAAAGCCAAAACTTTTAGGGTAGCCACAAAACCAGAACCAAAAATCAAAATTAAGTTAAAACAAAACAAGATAAAACCCACTGCCACAACAGTCAAAATATAAGATAACACAAAATTTAATCACAAACAAAACAAAAATCATAACTGCAACTAAATTAAAATGTCTCATTGGATTATCAGGAATCCCTCAGAGAAGGTAACCTACGTGTTGCTAAAGGGTTTTCCCAAAGTCTAAATGAAAGTGTGGAACTCATTTCAGTTAAGTTTAGTAAATTCATTTGGACTAAGTGAATCCGATGAAAATAGTGGTGCCGGGATGATGGAATCGTGGGATCTTAACCGGTGTCTCTATAATCAAATTTAATATTCCCCTAACAAAATATTAAGACACCTCAATTTAAATGTTTCCAAAACACGACACTTCTCTTTTCTTACAATTGAAACTTCTTTAGACTAAACCTGCTACGACGAGAAGCTTGGAGCATGCACAGTGGGCAGCACGACCATCTTCAACAACAAAACTCCTTAGAAATTAAAACAACAAGCCATAGGACTTCGAGGTAGCTTACCTAGTGCAACATAAATCCTCACTTTATCTCTTTAGGTCTTTGCACAACAATGTTGTGTAATATAAGCCCTAACTCGTCTTAAGATTCCGAGGTTGTCATCGGATATGAAATAAATCCTCCTATCTTCCAGGCTATTCACATGATCAGTATCAAGTGAATGTAAGCCCTAAATAATAAAATTAACAAGATGAAACATTAAGTAAATATCCTAAATTGAAGCTAAAGCATAGGATAGTTTGGGAAAACACCGAGATCTCTCTCTCTTGGATCTATGTTTTTCCCCTAGTCTTTCCTTCCTTTGGATTCCTAAAAAAATTGTTCCAAAGTTTGAGCCACGCACCTATTGGATTTCCTACTACCACATTTTCTTGAAGAACCTTATCCTTTGAAAGTCATGAATATAAAAATTTCTTGATCTATATCAAGAGTTTTCTTAGGTGGCTTCGGTTATCTAAGATGTAATTAACTATAGGGGCTTACCCTTATAGGAAACTTAAAGACCTCAAATTAATAAAAACCCCATCTGATTTTTTCATATTATATAGAGAAAATTATCGGTCAATAATGGTTCACAGACCAAACGGGTGTCATGAATTCTTTAGTTTGTTTGATCAAGCCTCACAGCCAAGTAATATATCTATTCTTCAGGATATATACATGTCTTGTGGTGGAGTGCTCGATTATTTAAACTATCATTGACATAAGAACAATTTGATTTCATATTATTTAAAAAATTAAAATATTATTTTCAATATATATATATATATATATTAAATTAAACCAAAACCCCATTTTATAAAACTATATTTTTAAACTCAAACAAATACGGAAAGATCTTGTAACGACCGACATGTCCTTGACTGAGAATAAGTGTGTTTTTTTTTCTCATATGAGAAATAAAATCCTACTCAAACTACAATCAGCTTGGTTTAAGTGGAACTAATTCAGATCGAGTCTTTAGATAATTTAAGTTAACCTGAATAGGCTAGTTTTCTCTCAGATTGTCCTTAAACTTATTTAAATCGACCGAAGTTTGGTAGGATAACCCAGGTTGACTTAGTTTACTTAGGTCAAACCATTCTTAGTTGGTTTAAATTAACTTAAATAAGTCAAGTTAAACCATGTTAGATTACCTTGGGAACAAATCAGGTTGAGCTGGAATGTTTCAAGTTAAACTCCTGGGTTAAATCAAGTTTAAGTTAAATTAGATTTGGGTGAAGTCTAAGTTAATATATACTTGAGTTGTCTTTTTAAGTCCAGATTAGGTTAGACTTAAACTAATCCTTTATTAAACTGAGGTTGGGACTTAAATCAAGTTTAAAGTTGAGTCTCAGGTTGAGCTAATCAGAATTTATTCCAATTACACGAAAGAAAAGTTGTCTTTAGGTTAGCCTGAATTAGATCATGTCATCCCAATGGGTCGAGTTGATTTTGGGTTAACATGATTTAGATCGGGCTGATCTAAAGATTAGGTTGATCTAACTTAAGTTGGGTTGATCATGTGATTTGGTTAACCCGATTTAGGTCAGTTTAACTTGGTGATTTAGTTAATTTGGGTTAACCTGAGTAAGATCAGGTTGATACAGTGATTCATCTAAATAGGGTTAACCTGATTTAGGATGGGTTGATGTGGTGATTCAGTTGATTTGGGTTAAACCGAGTTAGATCGGGTTGATCTAGTGATTTAGTTGAATTTGGTTACCCTGAAGTTAGGTTGGGTTGACCCGATAATTTAATTGATTTGGGTTAACCTGAGTTAGGTCTGGTTAACCTGGTGTTTTAGTTGATTTGGTTTAAATCGAGTTAGATCAGATAGACCCTTGATTCATCCAAGTTAGGTCTCATTGACCTGGTGATTCCGTTGATTTGGGTTAATCCGAGACTGAGTTAGGTCGGGTTGACCAAGTGATTCAAATGATTTTGGTTAACCTAAGTTAGTTTGAGTTGATCCAGTGATTCATTTAATTTGGTTTAATCCGAGTTAGGTCGGGTTAACCCGGTGATTTAGTTGATTTGGGTTAACCCGAGTTAGGTTGGATTGGCCCGATGATTAAGTTGATTTGGGTTAACTCGAGTTAGGTCAGGCTAATTTGGTGATTTAATTTATTTGGTCTAAATTTGAGTTAGGCTAGACTTAGACCTGGTCTAGATTGAGCTACATCTAAAAGAAATCCAAATTGAAAAGTCTAAGTTAGATTTAGACTTAGATTAGATCTAGGTTGGGCTAGACCTAAGGGTGGTTCAATTTGAACTAAGTATATGTTAAGTTACACATAAGGTTTAGGTTTAATGTAGATTGAACCTAAAATATTGGCTAAGTCTAATGTAGGTTAGACTTAGGGTTTAGGTTCAATGTAGAACCTAAAGAGTTGGCTAAGTCCCATGTAGGTTAAACTTAGGGTTTTGTTCAATGTAGGTTGAATCTAAAGAGTTGGTTAAGTCTAATGTAAGTTAAACTTGGGATTTGGTTCAATGTAGATTGAACTTAAAGAGTTAAGGTTAGGTTAGATTAAGGTTGAACCTAAGGTTTAGGGTTAGGTTCAATTTGAGTTGGACCTAAGGTTTGAGGTTAGGTTTAGGTTCATTGAACCTAAAGTTAGGTTCAATTTGGGTTGAACCTAAAGATTTAAGGTTATAATCAATTTGAGTTGAACCTACGATTTAGGGTTGGGTTCAATTTGGGTTGGACCTAAGGTTTAAGGTAGGTTCAATTAGAGTTGAAACAAAGGTTAGATGTTAGGTTCAATTAGGGTTGAACCTTAGGTTTGGTTCAATTTGGGTTGTACCTAAAGAATTAGGGTTCGGTTCAAATAGGGTTGAACCTAAAGTTTCCCCAAATAAAGCATGAGTCATGTGTAAAACCTACTTTGACTCCAATTAGATTGAATCCAATTATGAAATCACTTAGGTTAGATTAAAGCTAAACTACACCTAAGTCATGTTTTAGACATAGGTTAGGTTAACCTAAACCGCAAAGGATGTTTAATAGGGCAACCATGATGTTAACCCCTTTAGATTAACAAATTTAATGTCCTAAACAAAATTTAGGGATAATTTGGGCTAAAATGTAAAATTGTAAATTTACAATTTTACTCTTAATTTTCTATTTTTCATTTTAAGGTTTGTAAAGGTGTAAATTGTTATTTTAGAGTTCAATTTCATGTCTTTGAATTTCCTAGCCAATATTTATTTTTAATTTTCATTTTTCTGTTTTTTATATATTTTTTTGAAAATGATTATAAAATTGTTAGAAAATTGATAATTTCAATGTTAGAGAGGTCCTGTGACCTTGGAAAAATTAAGAAATATTCCCAAAGCTGGGAGAAACAATCCTTGAAATTTTTATAGTTTTTGGGTATATATTTAATTTTTAATAAATAAAATACTCTTTAGAGTATTTAATTAATTAAAAAATAAGTATAAGTTAATTATTTTCAATTCTATTTTTTATTTTCTTTTCTTTTCACTGAGTCCAGAGGTATTTTCATTTTATTTTTATGATTTTTCTACATAAAGTTATATAATTTTAAATTTGCATTGAATTAGGATTTAATTAATTAGGAAAAGACGGATTTACTTACTTATCAACGCGGCATCCCCATCATCCTTAGAGGCATCAAAACTCCAAGCGACACTCTCCTACTCGCGGTGCTTTCCACGTAGGAGCTGAGGTGGCCTGCGGTTTAGTTCACTCAATGGTTTGATGGTGTGATTTAATCCCAGCCGTCCATTTCTAATGCACGGAAACAGATGACATCAGTTCATCATCCCCACAGGGATGATAAGTCAACTGTAGTTAATCCATATGATATCTCTCATTTCTCCATGAAATATAATGGGTGTTCCTAAAGCTTCATCTAAACTAGATGAACACATTTATATGGTTGATTAAGCAGGATGTATTCATTTTCTTCATAAAAGCAATTTTATAGATTTTGATCAATATTTGGTCCCAAGAGGTGTAGCCTCGATTATGTTTGACAGACACGATCCTTGTGACCCCACGAAGCTTCTCCTTGTCTCAATTTGAATTGAAATTGGTTCAGTTATGAGCTAAGAAAAATGGTGGCTCAATTGGTTCTAGGAAGCTTTTAAGATGCTTAGATTTAAATTTTGAAAAGTTTCATGTTAAGTACTAATTTATTACCGGCTTAGCATTAGGAAATTAGGGTTTCTTAGTGAGGTTGGGGGCTTGAGGAGATGGGGGATCAAATGCCCATGTATAGGATAAGATTTTCTCTGTTGAAGGCCAAGAGTGTAGGAGTCTAGGTAAGGAGCGTAGTGGTGTATGGAGCTTTTAGGTTCCTCCTTTTAATGCTCATGGGAGAGCTTGGCATGGCCTGAGACAAGCTTGGGTATCTCTTTAGAGAATTTGTAGAGGCATGGAAAGCTTTTGGATGAATTAGGGGCACCATTTCCCATTTTTGGAGGCCTTGACCATGGAGGCTCCAATGGTGGAGGAGAGAGAAAATTCATTCCTTGAGGACATTGGAGGGAGTTGGAGGTGCGGTTGTTGAGCTCAGCCATGGTCTAGCTGTCCTAAACATGAGATGATTTGTGTAGGGAAGACTTGGTTCCTAAGTGTAGAAAGACGGGGGTGGGGGGGGGGGTTTGGGTAGGTGTGATCTTCTTTGTCTCCTCTCCCTTTTTTATTTTGATTTTTATTTAAAAATAAATTCAATTTATTTTTGATGAGTAGTCATTGGTGACCCAAGAAAGGTGGTTCATTGGCTTAGGTAATGGCCGTAGGTTTTGGGCTAAAGCCCTTTCATGATGGGTTGGATTTTAGAAATTGGGCATGCTTAATGCTAATCCAATGATTTAGAACCTAATGAGCCCTAATAATTAATCTAATTAAATAATTAAGTGAATTATAAGGGTTGACCTCATAATGTCAATTTTGACCTCATGTGTAGTTTAGTGTTTTAACATCGTTGGATAGGGTTTAATTGGATTGGACTTAGCCCATAAATTAGGCCTAGAGGAAATTTAATAATCCCTTAATTAATTAATTAATTAATTAATTACGTGAATTAAGTGATTGACCCAATGGTACTAATTAGGTTCATCACATGGTGTGATGGCATGACCATGTTGGGTGGGGTTCAATTGGATGACAAGGTGGCCAATTGATGAAGGTTTGACAAAATTGGGCTAGGCCCAATTGGTTTTGACCATCCCATGGTGCTACCAAAGTTGGAGCCAAATGTGTGTATTAGGGTTTAGGTCTGATTCTTAGGGTTTAGTAGGGTTAGGAAGCCCCCTAGCGAGGCTGAGGATCAATTTATGTAGACCCCTCTCCCATGGTGGATTCGGTGATCGAAATAGTTCCTAGGGTTTATAGAGAAGTCCCTAGGGTTTTGTTGACCTCATTTTTATGTAAGGTCTCAATCAACCCTACTGACCCAACAGGTCAACCCTTGACTCAAAAAGTCAACTTTGGTCAAAATGGTCAATCCTGACCCAATGAACAACCCTACTGACCCAACAGGTCAACCCTTGACCTAAAAAATCAATTTTGGTCAAACTAGTCAATTTTTGACCAAATGACCAATTATTGACCTAATGACCTATTTAGACCCTAAAATGACAAAATCACAAATATTGTGATCAAATAAACCATGACAATGTTGAAAAAGTCACATTAGACATATTAAAATTATAATTGACCAATTCAGGCTAACTTGGATCAATCTAGGTCAACAATGGTCAACCATGGTTAACACTTAACAATTTTGGTCAAAATACACAATTTTGAATTGACCAAAAATGATAAAAATTGATAAAAATGAAATAAAAATTACATAATTAATCAAATAATTTATTTCAAAATTATTTTGATTAATTAATTGACTAATAATTTAATTTTTAAAATTTTAATTAATGACATAATTAATTAAAAAAATTAAATTACAAAGTCATGAAATGAGACAAAATCTAATTTTAAATAAAAAAATGACATGAAAATTAATTAAAAAATTGATTTGGATTTATTTCGAATTAATAATTGATTAAGAAAATAATTTTCATTATTTTAATTAATGACATAACTAATTAAAATGGAAATTAAATTAAGCAAGGGGTATTAAAAGGAATTTTAACCTATGACATTATGTTTTTCCAAAAATTCCAATCTCCTTTATTGCATCACACATGACTTCATATAAAGTCATCCATGGATCACCCATGACCCATGAGACGCATTGGATGTGGGTTAACACATTAAATAACCCATACTTCACCTCTTTAACCATGGTTAACAAAGTTCATCATGAAGGGAAGTGAGGTGTCATCCTCTCCTAAATTTAAAGTATGACTCATCTCCTCCATCAAAATGAGGTGGCTCATCACTTTAGGTGCCTCATAAACTCGCCAATGAAAGTAAAACACTAAGTAAACTCTCTTAGATACCATGCTTAACCCATGTTATTTTTCATCTTGACAAAATTATAAATTTTTTTTAATGAGAGGATTATGTGTCATCCCCTCACTAAAAATTAAAAGAAATGTTGAATGATGAATGACTTACTCCCTTTGAGTCACCACAAGCCTCCTCTCTACCCAATAGAAATGAAACAAAGCAATGAAGAGCTCATCATGACAAATTGAGAGCAATAATGGCTAAGACAAGGGAATGAGGGAAAATTTGCCTTATGTGTCACCATTTGCTCAATCCATTGGAATGAATAGTGAGAGCATATGGGGGAGGCTGATTTAGGAAGATTACAGCCAATCTATACACCTCCCAATCAAGCCAATGGAAGAAGCCATGGGAAAATCCAAACAAGCCATCACTTTCCTCACCTTGGCTACACTCATGATGGTTAACTTTGGAATTTGTCAATCCATCACTATCACAACAAAAATTCTTTCCTTGGTAGCCAAGAAAATGCATGGCACCTCCCCTAGGTACACCCTAAGCCAACCAAGAGCTCAGCCATAGCTCTAATGGCTATAAATAGGAGCTTAACCCAAAAGGTGAAGGAGAGAAAGAGTGATCCATAGCTACCAAATTATTGTCCAAATCCTCTAGCTCCCAACATAAAAAACCTTGCTAAGAACCTTAGAAATCCATCCCAACTGAAATCAAGCCCTCAGCTAGCCCCTAGGCTACACAAAATCAGCCCAAACAAGGCTACCCGAGAGCGTTACGCCAAGAGAGGGAGAAGAATTTACAAAATTCCATAGAGTGCTCCAATCCAAAAATTTCCTACATAAAATTTGTTGCTTAGGACTAGAGCAATCAAATCCAACCAAATTTGAGCCCATCGCGTCAATTTGGCGCTACACCAGCCAAGCTGTTTTTTTTACATTCACGCCACCCTCTATTGGATCTTCAACTTGGACTCAATTTAAACCCAAATTGAGTTGATATCAAACATAAGGAGGCTATGGTGAAGCATATCAAGCATTCAATTTGACTCCAAAGCAACTTGAGGCCAAGGTATGGGCGAATTATCGAAATTATTGTATTTAACATATGTCCCATAATTCGTATGTTTAACCCTCTCAAAACCAATTCATCACCGTATGGATGGGTGCTACTCATCGAGATCATCATTTTAAAAAACATTTCGCTCAATTTCGTTGAGAATCAAGTGAGATATTGATCTTAGAAGATTAACGACGCATGGGAGAAGAGAGGAAAATAATTCTGAGATAATTCTGGAATTTTATTAATTCCAGATTATCCTTAAGAACTTCAAAATTGCATTACTTTGTGTAGACAAGTTACGAAAAAAAATAAAAAAACCTCTGGAATGCTCTTAAAGAGAAAGAAATTATGAAATTAAAATCATAAGTTTATTCTCTGTATTTAATTTTTAAATAATTAAATACTCTCTGGAGTATTTTAATTATTAAAAATTATTTACAAACCAGAAAAATATGAAAATTTTAGGAAAGAACCTTTAAGTCCTTAGACACATCTCCTGATTTTTCTAAGGTGAGGATAGCTCTCTCGGATATGATTTCCTATTTTTCATGATACTTTATAATTATTTTCAATAATAATTATAAAATTTGGAAAAATGGAAAATCAAAATTCAAAAATGGTTAAGAATTTTAGGGTGACAGACAATAATCCTAAAATAATAATTCTTAAGCCATTAAATCAATTTTAAAAGACATTTTAAAATAGGGATAAGATTTATTAATTGTAAATTAATATTTCAAAACCCTTTTCTTCACTTATTTAGCCCATTTCACAATGGACTAAGTCAAAGATGAGTCTAAACCCAAATAAAATCAAATCAAACATTAATTAAGTTTAAGGACTTATTAAACTTAATTAATTCATTAAACCTTAACTAAATTAAGTTTAATACAAAATAATACTTTAATTAAGTTTAAGGACATATTGAACTTAATCAATTCATTAAACCTTAACTAAATTAGGTTTAATATAAAATCAAACTTAAATTAAGTTTAAGGACATATTAAACTTAATTTAATTCATTAAACCTTAACTAAATTAGGTTTAATACAAAATCAAACTTTAATTAAGTTTAAGGACATATTAAACTTAATTAATTCATTAAACCCTAACAAAATTAGGTTTAATACAAAATCAAACTTAAATTAAGTTTAAGGACATATTAAACCTTAATTACATTAGGTTTAAGACAAACCTAAACCTTAATTAAGTCTAACCCATTAGACCTAATTAAACCATTAAGTCTTAACTAAATTAGACTTAATCAAACCTAAACCCTAATTAGATCTAACTCATTAGACCTAATTAAACCATTAAGTCTTAACTAAATTAGACTAAATCAAACCTAAACTCTAATTAGGCCTAACCCATTAGACCTAATTAAACCATTAAGTCTTAACTAAATTAGACTTAATCAAATCTAAACCCTAAATAGGTTTAATTCACTAGACCTAATTAGACCATTAAGTCTTAACTAAATTAGACTTAATCAAACCTAAACCTTAATTAGGTCTAACCCATTAGACCTCATTAAACCATTAAGTCTTAGCTAAATCAAACATAAACCCTAATTAGGTCTAACCCATTAGACTTATTTAAACCATTAAGTATTAATTAAATAAAACTTAATCCAACCTAAACTATAATTAAGTCTAACACATTAGGCTTAATTAAACAATTAAACTTTAACTAACTAAGGTTTAATAAAACTTAAACTATAATTAAGTCTATCACATTAGACTTGATTAATCTATTAAACCTTAAACAACTAAGCTTTAATCAAACTTAAACTCTAATTAAGTCTACCACGTTAGACTAAATTAATCTATTAAACCTTAACCAACTAAGCTTTAATCAAACTTAAACTCTAATTAAGTCTACCACGTTAGACTAAATTAATCTATTAAAACTTAACCAATAAGGTTTAATCAAACTTAAACTATAATTAAGTTTACCACTTTAGACTAAATTAATCTATTAAACCTTAACCAACTAAGGTTTAATTAAACTTAAACTTAACAAACTAAGGTTTAATCAAACTTAAACTATGATTAAGTCTATCACTTTAGACTTAATTAATCTATTAACCTTAACCAACTAAGGTTTAATCAAACTTAAACTCTAATTAAGTCTATCACGTTAGACTTGATTAATCTATTAAACCTTAACCAACTAAAGTTTAATCAAACTTAAACTTTAATTAAGTCTACCACGTTAGACTTAATTAATCTGTTAAACCTTAACCAACTAAGGTTTAATCAAACTCAAAATATAATTAAGTCTATCACATTAGACTTAATTAATCTATTAAACCTTAACTAACTAAGGTTTAATCAAACTTAAACTATAATTAAGTCCACCACGTTAGACTTAATTAAACTATTAAACCTTAACCAACTAAGGTTTAATCAAACTTAAAATATATTTAAGTCTATCACATTAGGCTTAATTAAACTATTAGACCTGAACAAATTAAGGTTTAATCAAACTTAAATTCTAATTAAGTCTACCACATTAGACTTAATTAATCTATTAATCCTTAACCAACTAAGGTTTAAGAAAACTTAAACTCCAATTAAGCCAACCAAGTTAGACTTAATTAATCTATTAAACCTTAACCAACTAAGGTTTAATCAAACTTAAACTGTAATTAAGTCTACAACATTAGACTTAATTAAAGTATTAAACCTTAACCAATTAAAGTTTAATCAAATTCAAACCTAAAATAAACCTAACTTAAGTTCAAACTTTAACATAGGTTCAACCAAACTTGAACCCAAGTTCAACCTTTAACTTAGGTTCAACACAACCTGAAAACAAGTGCAACCCTTAACTTAGGTTCAACCAAACTTGAACCCAGTTTCAACTTTTAACTTAGGTTCAACCCAACTTGAACCCAAGTTCAACCTTTAACTTAGGTAACCCAACTTGAACCCCAGTTAAACCTTTAACTTAGATTCAACACAACGTGAACCCATGTTTAAAAACCTTAACTTAAGTTCAATCCATATTGAACTTAAGTCAACAGACCAAACTTAAAATCAGCCTAAGTTAATTCAAAACCTTAACTTTAGTTCAACCCATATTAAATTTAAGTATAGGTTCAAATCTAACTTGAACCTAACTTAACTCAAACCTAAATCAAACTTGAGTTCAACCCATATTGAACTTAAGTCAACCTTAAGTCTAGCTTCAATCTAACTTGAACCTATCTTAACTCAAACCCAAATCAAACTTGAGTTCAACCCATATCGAACTTAAGTCAACCTTAAGTCTAGGTTCAATCTAACTTGAATCAAACTTAACTCAAACCTAAATCAAACTTGAGTTCAACCCTTATTGAACTTAAGTCAACCTTAAGTCTAGGTTCAATCTAACTTGAACCTAACTTAACTTAAACTTAAATCAAACTTGAGTTCAACCCACATTGAACTTAAGTTAACCTTAAGTCTAGGTTTAACCTAACTTGAACCTAACTTAACTCAAACCTAAATAAAAATTTAGTCCAACCCATATTGAACTTAAGTCAACCTTAAGTCTAGGTTCAATCTAACTTGAAACTAACTTAACTCAAGCCCAAATCAAACTTGAGTTCATCCCATATTGAACTTAAGTCAACCTTAAGTCTAGGTTCAATCTAACTTGAACCTAACTTAACTCAAACCTAAATCAAACTTGAGTTCAATCCACATTGAACTTAAGTTAAACTTAAGTTTAGGTTCAACCAAACTTGAACCTAACTTAACTCAAACTTAAATCTAACTTGAGCTCAACCCATACTGAACTTAAGTTAACCTTAAGTCTAGGTTCAACCTAACTTGAACCTAACTTAACTAAAACTTAAATCAAACTTGAGCTCAAACCATATTGAACTTAAGTTGACCTTAAGTCTAGGTTCAACATGACATAAACCAATCTAACTTAAGTTTAACCCATATTAGACTTAAGTCAAACCATACTTAGGTTCAACTCGACATGAACCTAAGTCTAACCTAAAGTTAATTTAAGTCTAACCTATATTAGACTTAAGTCAAACCATACATAGGTTTAACCCGACATGAACCTAAATCTAACCCAAACCTAACCTAAGTCTAACCCACATTAGACTTAAGTTAAACCATACTTAGGTTCAACCTGACATGAACCTAAGTCTAACTTAAACCTAACTTAAGTCTAACCCACATTAGACTTAAGTCAAATCATACTTAGGTTCAACCTAACATGAACCTAAGTCTAACCTAAACCAAGACATAAACCTTAGGTTCAACCCAAATTGAACCTAAATCGACAAAATTGAACTCAAATTAACATAATTAACATAAATTTGACATTTCAAACATAAATCGACATATTCAACATAAATTTGACATTTCAAACATAAATTCACATAACCGACATAAATTTAACTTTTCAAACATAAATCGACATAATCAACATAAATTTGACATTTCAAAACATAACTCAACATAACCGACATAAACTAAAATCAACAAATTCAACATTTCAAATGAAACTCAACATAATTTGACATTAATTCGACATTAATCAACATTCCAAACATAATCAAACATAATTCAACATTAATCGACATTTCAAACAAAATTCAACAAACACCGACATTAACCGATATTAATCGTCATTTCAATCTAAATTCAACAAATATCGATATTAAATGACATTAATCGACATTTCAAACCAAAACTCAACATAAATCAATATATCAAACATAATTCGATATTAATCGACATTATGTCAATCCAGAATCCAACTTAAATCGACATTCAAGACAAATCAAAAAATAAAAATAAATTAACATAAATCTAACTCGACATCTCAACCACATTTGGACATCCAACAACTCTGGATCAACAACTATTTTGACCAGGTAATCTAAATATTTTGATATGACACTGTTACTAACTTTGTTTTCCTTGCAAGATGAAGACATGAAGTTTCGTTTAGATTATCTTTGCATATTATAGGGTGTGCTAACTTTGTTTTGCAAGTTGATAAAGACAGAACGACAACATTCAAAACAAAACAAAACACAATGACAAGACAACATGACTTGACATGACACCAAAACACATTGACAAAACAACATAACATGAATTGAAATCAAACCAAAAAACAATGACAAAACAATATGACATGACATGACAATAACAAAATGACTTCATGACATAAAATGACATGACATTACAACATCACATGACATTACGACATGACAAAACAATATGACATACAAACTACTACATCTCGATAAGACACATGACATGACACCAAAACAACAAAAAAAACACCACAAAGCAACGCATACACCCAACATAAACAAAACTTTCTGGTAGTATCGATTCTTCAGAAACACACTGCCACGAAAATACTTACACTATTTCGAGAATAAATGTTAACCTTAATCAGGAGTTTTCCTAGGTAATATTATTTGCTCAAGATGTAATTAACTATAGGAGCTTGCTCCTATAAGAGATTAAAGAACTCAGGATAGGTATTTCACCTATATGATCTCTCTGGTTACCCAAGATCTTCATGTGATTTTGTTATACGAAAAACTTCAGTAATTACACAATCTGAAGATTTATTCTATGAGATTATCATTTGATCTCTTTTGCTCTCAATCTCTATCATGATTAATCCTTCTTCAATTTCTCCAAAGACTTCTGACAATAAGTCTAGGTAGAATAAGAATTAGGGCGATAGATAGAGAAAGAGAGTGGCGACTCCTTGATATTGACACGATATGAGAATTCATAGCAATGCAAGTCGACGAAAAAAATGACAAAAAAGATTATCATCTCCATTAAAGAGTGGTAACTCCGCTGGGGATATTCTCTCCCCCCATCTTTGGTTAATCAATTTGTCCTCGTGACTATGATAATATGTCAATAATCCTTCCTTTTATTCTGTATCTTACTCAATCTTGAGTAAAATATAACTAATACATCTTCGATTCAAAGATTTGTTCATGACGAACAAATCCTTGAATCTTACATTTCAATAATCGACAAACCAAAATGACATAAATGATATACAAAAAACGACATATGTTCCCTCCCTTCCCACCCAGTTTACATAACAAGTCTAAAACAAAAATGACAATGAACTGATAATGGATTCTCTGAAGTTGATCTTTTTCTCTGCCTTCAAGGTTCTGATTTGTCAATCGACCAAATAGTCTAATATCAAAATCATTAATCAAATTTTGGGAAGATGATCGCTTTTGGATGAATTCCGTCAAGGATTTCCCTTTCTCTTAGGACAGTTTTGCAGAAAGAAAGAAATCGACTAAGCGGAAATCAGATCTATGTTTAGTCTAGTTCTAGGACTAGTCAACTAACATGTCCTCTGTGTAGAAATGAAAATTGATATGTGAGGAGGGATGAAATTTAAAATCTTTGGATTTGATATCTTTGGAAATATTTTTCTCATCCACCCATTGACAGAAAGACAATTCAGAAAGGAGAAATCTAAACAAAAATTCCAACATTTTGAAAGGAAAAATGTGATTTCCGGGGAAAATGAAATTAATGCCCTAATAACTGGGCCCTTTATCTTAAATCTTCGGACTGGATCCTAAATAAAAATAAAATATTGTGATCAAAATAAAAATAATTGACTGAAGATATCATGAGTCTCTTAATCTTCTGCCATGTGATTGGGTCCTAACTTTTGAATGAGTTATAATATCCTAAAATTCATCTTAAGAAATATTTAAGAATTATAAATTAGGGGAGTTTGAACATTCAAAATCCTTAAAATATGCTCCACAAGATATAGTAATTCTCTGAGAAGAAGCTTGAGGTGAGTACCAAATCAAAAATTGGTGTTTGAGTTCAGGCATTCAAAATCATTTAAGTGTGCCCTACTAGGTATAGTAATTCTCAGTAAAAAAAGTGTTTATGAGAAGAAGCTTGAGGTGGGCACAAAATAAAAAATTGGTATCTCAATTCAAACATTCAAAATTCTTAACTGCTCCACCAGATATAGTAATTCCCTGAGAAGAAGCTTGAGGTGAGCATGAAATCAAAAATTGGTGTCCAAATTCTCGCCTAATTGATAAATTATGAAAAACTGTCTTGAGAAAATTCTTCCGATATTATATTCAGGAAAGAATTAAGTGATCTCGTCTTTTGGTTAATTATTAATTGGTTCAGACATATCATTAGAAGATAAAAGATATTTTGATCACATAATCAAAATTTTGAAAAATTTCTAAGACCCAGAAAGAAAGAACTAAGGTAAATGGCTTTATTATTAGAGATTAATGGATATTATACTCTGAAGTCATAATTTTCCAAAGATCCAACCCCAATCCAAATTTGGAAATGTCAAAGTGATTTTTAAAAGACAATCTGAATGATCTTTATAGAATTGGTGATTATTGGAAGCTACATAAACCAACATGAAAGACATCATTTGCTCTAATGAACGGGCCCTAAGTTGTGCTTCCACTTGAAGTGTAATGATCTTACCTATAAATGACTGTAGCAGAAGAAATAACAAAAGAAAATATGAAATTACAACTCGGAGAACTTGGAAGATTAGAAGACTGGCAAGCATTGTATTGGCCCATGATAAATTAGTTCACCCTAGGACACTTAGATCAGGGATTTGGATTTATTACTTCAAACACTTATCTTAATGGGAGGGCCCATATGCTTGTTAAAAAGAGAATTTAGGGAAATCGTGTCAGTTGGTATACTACCAAGAAAGGAATATACACCCAATCAATGGGCAGTATTTGAAAAAGATGCGACATAAACAAAAATGAATGACTTGTTTTGTAAACTGGGAAACAAATAACCAAAACAAAAAATTTTTTACATTGACATTTCTAAGAGATAGTATAAGACCTCCTTAAGTGGAAAATGACATCTACTCTCTTTTTCTCGCTATTGGGGATAAGACCATCATGACATTGGCTTTCCTTTAGCAATATTTTTTTGGATAGGATATAAGTCTCATATGCATTCCTATTCCAAAATTGACATTTTGACATTGACATTTCTAAGAGATAGTATAAGACCTCCTTAAATGGAAAATGACATCTATTCTCTTTTTCTCGCTATTGGATATAAGACCATCATGACATTGACTTTCCTTTAGCAATCATTCTTTGGATAGGAAATAACTCTTATATGCATACCTATTCCAAGACCGACATTTTGACATTGACATTTCTAAGAGATAGTGTAAGACCTCCTTAAATGGAATATGACATTTATTCTCTTTCTCACTATTGGATATAAGACCATCATGACATTGGTTTTCCTTTAGCAATCTTTCTTTGGATATGATATAAGTCTCATACGCATTCCTATTCCAAAATCGACATTTTGACATTGACATTTCTAAGAGATAGTGTAAGATCTCCTTAAATGAAAAATGACATCTACTCTCTTTCTCGCTATTGGATATAAGACCATCATGACATTGGCTTTCCTTTAGCAATCTTTCTATGGATAGGATATAAGTTTCATACGCATTCCTATTCCAAAATCGACATTTTAACATTGACATTTCTAAGAGATAGTGTAAGACCTTAAATGGAATATGCCATCTATTCTCTTTCTCGCTATTGGATATAAGACCATCATGACATTGGATTTCCTTTAGCAATCTTTCTTTGGATAGGATATAAGTCTTATATGCATTCCTATTCCAAAACCGACATATCGACATTGACATTTTGAAGAGATAGTATAAGACCTCCTTAAATGGAAAATGACATCTGCTCTATTTCTCGTTGTTGAATGTAAGACCATCATAACATTGGCTTTCCTTTAGTAATCTTTCTTTGGATAGTATATAAGTCTCATACACATTCTTGTTTCAAAATTGACATTTTGACATTGACACTTTTTTGAGAAAATTGAATATGACATTTGCTCTCTTTCCTCAATTATCTATAATACATCGACAGTTCCAAAAATTCCAAAATAAGGACTTTGTATTAAAAATGACATAATAAAAAACTTGTGATGAATAACTTCTTTCAACCTGTAAAGGTCAAATCCCTAGCGGATACACTCTTCGTTCTGAGGTTGCCACTCTCTTTTAATTGATGGATATAAGTCCCTTCCTGACACGGAAATATGACACTCCATTAGCTATAATTTTGAGATAGGATGTAAGTCACATATCATTCTTTCTCAAAATCGACATTTGACTTTTTGAAAAATGGAATATGACATCTATTTTCTCTTTTCAGTTATTAGATATAAGTCCTTTCTTGACACAAAATATAACATTCCTCTAACTGACACCGACATTTGACATTTTTGAGAAATGGAATATGACATCCATTTTCTCTCTCCCATTATCAGATGTAAGTCCTTTCTTGACACAGAAGTTATTGCATTCCTATAACTCGACATTGACATTTGACAATTCTGAGAAATGGAATACTACATCCATTTTCTCTTTATAACTTACAGATGAAAGTCCTTTCCTGCCATGGAAATTATGACATTCTCATAACTTAACATCTCCACATTTGACAAACATTTTGACATTTGACATATCGACATTTGACATATCAACAATTGATATATCGATATTTTGACATTTGACATTTGTCATATCGACATTTTGACATTTGACATATCAACATTTCAACATTGACATTTCGACAATTGTTATCAACATTTGACATATCTACATTTCGACATTTTACATATCAATATTTCGACATTGACATTTCAACAATTGTTATGAAAATTTGACATATCAACATTTCAACAATTATTTGACATATCGACATTTCGACATTTGACGTATCAACATTTCGATATTTAATATTTTGACGATTGTTATCGACATTTGAGATATCTATCTTTCGACATCTGACATATCGACATTTTAATATATCAACAATTGTTATCAACATTTGACATATCAACATTTTAATATTTGACATATCAACAATATCGACATTGACATTTCAACAATTGTTATCGACATTTAACATATCAACATTTTGACATTAACATTTCAACAATTAACATTTCAACAATTGTTAACGACATTTGAGATATCGATCTTTCGACATCTGACATATCGACATTTCAATATATCAACAATCGTTATCAACATTTGACATATCGACATTTTAACATTTGACATATCAACAATATCGACATTGACATTTCGAGAAATGGAATGTGACATCCATTTTCTCTCTCCAGTTATTAGATGTAAGTCCTTTTCCTGACACGTAAATTATGGCATTCCTCTAACTAAATATTGACATTGACATTTCGAGAAATGGAATATGATATTCATTTTCTCTCTCAGGTTATTGGATATAAGTCCTTTTCCAGACACAAAAATTATGGCATTCCTTTAACTAAATATCAACATTGACATTTTGAGAAATGGGATATGATGCCCATTTTCTCTCTAGTTATTGGATGTAAGTTCTTTTCTTGACACAGAAATTATGACATTCCTTTAACTAAATATCGACATTGACATTTTGAGAAATGAAATATGACATCCATTTTCTCTCTCCGCTTATTGGATACATGTCCTTTTCCTGACACGGAAATTATGACATTCCTCTAACTAAATATCGACATTGACATTTAGTGAAATGGAATATGACACCCATTTTCTCTCTTCAGTTATTGGATGTAAGTCCTTTTCCTGACACGGAAATTATGGCATTCATCTAACTAATTATCGACATTGACATTTCGAGAAATGGAATATGACATCCATTTTCTCTCTCCGGTTATTGGATGTAAGACGAAAATTATGACAATCTTCTAAGTAAACATCAACATTAATATTTCTAGAAATGGAAAATGACATCCATTTTCTCTCTCCTATTATTGGATATAAGTCTTTTTCCAGACACGGAAATTATGGCATTCAAATGAATATTCCTCTAAGAAAGGACATAAATTGCATGATGTTCCTTCTCAAAACTGACATATGAGACATCTGACATTCTTTAGGAATGATATGACACCCACTCCTTTCTTGATTATTATGAGGCATTTCTTGACAATAAATATTCAGACCATTTCGGTCAACACCAATATGTACGACATACTTATGCAGTATTCCACACATATTGGGGGCTCCTTTGTTGACCTAATTTTTATGTAAGGTCTCAATCAACCCTACTGACCCAACAAGTTAACCCTTGACCTAAAAAATCAACTTTGGTCAAAATGGTCAATCCTGACCTAATGACCAACCCTACTGACCCAACAGGTCAACCCTTGACCTAAAAAATCAACTTTGGTCAAACTGGTCAATTTTTGACCAAATGACCAATTATTGACCCAATGACCTATTTAGACCCCAAAATGACAAAATCACAAATATTTTGATCAACTCAACCATGACAAGGTTGAAAAAGTCACATTAGACATCTTGAAATTAAAATTGACTAATTTAGGCTAACTTGGATCAATCTAGGTCAACAATGGTCAACCATGGTCAACACTTATCAATTTTGGTCAAAATACACAATTTTAGACAAAAATGATAAATATTGATAAAAATGACAAAATTAATCAAATAATCAATTTCAAAATTATTTTGATTAATTAATTAACTAATAATTTAATTTTTAAAATTTTAATTAATGACATAATTAATTAAAATAAAAATTTAATTAAAAAGTCATTAAATGAGATAAAATCCAATTTTAAATAAAAAATGACATGAAAATTAATCAAATAATTGATTTGGAATTATTTCCAATTAATAATTGATTAATAAAATAATTTTCAATATTTTAATTAATGACATAATTAATTAAAATGGAAATTAAATTAAGAAAGGGGTATTAAAAGGAATTTTAACCTATGACATTATGGTTTTCCAAAAATTCCAATCTCCTTTATGACATCACACATGACTTCATATAAAGTCATCCATGGATCACCCATGACCCATGAGACTCATTGGATGTGGATTAACACATTAAATAACACATACTTCACCTCTTTAACCATGGTTAACAAAGTTCATCATGAAGGGAAGTGAGGTGTCATCCTCTCCTAAATTTAAAGTATGACTCATCTCCTCCATCAAGATGAGGTGGCTCATCACTTTAGGTGCCTCATGAACTCACCAATGAAAGTAAAACACTAAGTAAACTCTCTTGGATACCATGCTTAACCCATGCTATTTTTCATCTTGACAAAATTATAAAATTTTTTTAATGAGAGGATTATGTGTCATCCCCTCAGTAAAAATTAAAAGAAATGTTGAATGATGAATGACTTACTCCCTTTGAGTCTCCACAGGCCTCCTCTCTACCCAATAGAAATGATGCAAAGCAATGAAGAGCTCATCATGACAAATTGAGAGCAATTATGGCTAAGAAATGGGAATGAGGGAAAATTTGTCTTATGTGTCACTATTTGCTCAATCCATTGAATGAATAGTGAGAGCATATGGGGGATGCTGATTTAGGAAGATTCCAGCCAATCTATACACCTCCCAATCAAGCCAATGGAAGAAGCCATGGGAAAATCCAAACAAGCCATCACTTTCCTCACCTTGGCTACACTCATGATGGTTAACTTTGGAATTTGCCAATCCATCACTATCACAACAAAAATTCCTTCCTTGGCAGCCAAGAAAATGCATGGCACCTAAGCCAACCAAAAGCTCAGCCATAGCTCTAATGGCTATAAATAGGAGCTTAACCCAAAAGGTGAAGGAGAGAAATAGTGATCCATAGCTACCAAATTACTGTCCAAATCCTCTAGCTCCCAACATAGAAAACCTTGCTAAGAACCTTAGTAATCCATCCTAACTGAAATCAAGCCCTTAGCTAGCCCCTAGGCTCCACGAATATAGCCCAAACAAGGCTACCCAAGAGCCTTAAGCCAAGAGAGGGAGAGGAATTTACAAATATCCATAGAGTGCTCCAATCCAAAAATTTCCTACATGAAATTTGTTGCTTAGGACTAGAGCAATCAAATCCAACCAAATTTGAGCCCATCGAGTCAATTTGGCCCTACACCAAGCCAAGCTATTTTTTTTTTACATTCACGCCACCCTTAATTGGATCTTCAACTTGGATTCAATTTAAACCCAAATTGAGTTGATATCAACCTTAAGGAGGCTATGGTGAAGCATATCAAGCATTCAATTTGACTCCAAAGCAACTTGAGGCCAAGGTATGGGCGAATGATCAAAATTATTGTATTTAACATATGTCCCATAATTCATATGTTTAACCCTCTTAAAACCCATTCATCACCGTATGGATGGGTGCTTCTCGTCGAGATGATCATTTTAAAAAAATATTTCGATCAATTCCGTTGAGAATCGAGCGAGATATTGATCTTAAAAGATCAACGGCGCATGGGAGGAGAGAGGAAAATAATTCTGAGATAATTCTGGAATTTTATTAATTCCAGATTATCCTTAAAAACTTCAAAATTGCATAACTTTGTGTAAATAAATCACAAAAATAAAATAAAAATACCTCTGGAAAGCTCTTGAAGAGAAGGAAATTATGAAATTAAAATCATAATTTTCTTCTCTATATTTAATTTTTAAAATATTAAATACTCTATGTAGTATTTTAATTATATAAAATTATTTACAAACCAGAAAAAATATGAAAATTTTAGGGAAGAACCTTTAAGTCATTAGACACATCTCCTGATTTTTCTAAGGCAAGGATATGATTTCCTAATTTTCATGACATTTTATAATTATTTTCAATAATAATTATTAAATTTGAAAAAATGGAAAATCAAAATTTAAAAATGGTTAAGAATTTTAAGGTGACAGACAATAATCCTAAAATAATAATTCTTAAGCCATTAAATCAATTTTAAAAGTCATTTTAAAATAGGGTTAAAATTTATTAATTATAAATTAGTATTTTAAAACCCTTTTCTTCACTTATTTAGCCCATTTCACAATGGACTAAGTCAAAGATGAGTCTAAACCCAAATAAAATCAAATCAAACATTAATTAAGTTTAAGGACATACTAAACTTAATTAATTCATTAAACCTTAACTAAATTAGGTTTAATACAAAATAAAACTTTAATTAAGTTTAAGCATATATTAAACTTAATTAATTCATTAAACCTTAACTAAATTAAGTTTAATACAAAATCAAACTTAAATTAAGTTTAAGGACAAATTAAACTTAGTTAAATTCATTAAACCTTAACTAAATTAGGTTTAATACAAAATAAAACTTTAATTAAGTTTAAGGACATATTAAACTTAATTAATTCATTAAATCTTAACTAAATTGAGTTTAATACAATATCAAACTTTAATTAAGTTTAAGGACATATTAAACTTAATTAATTCTTTAAACCATAACAAAATTATGTTTAATACAAAATCAAACTTAAATTAAGTTTAAGGACAAATTAAACCTTAATTGCATTAGGTTTAAGACAAACCTAAACCTTAATTAGGACTAACCCATTAGACTTAATTAAACCATTAAGTCTTAACTAAATTAGACTTAATCAAACCTAAACCCTAATTAGTTCTAACCCATTAAACCTAATTAAACCATTAAGTCTTAACTAAACTAGACTTAATCAAACCTAAACCCTAATTAGTTCTAACCCATTAGACCTAATTAAACCATTAAGTCTTAACAAAATTAGACTTAATCAAATCTAAACCTTAATTAGGTTTAACCCATTATACCTAATTAAACTATTAAGTCTTAACTAAGTTAGACTTTATCAAAACTAAATCTTAATTAGGTCTAACCCATTATACCTAATTAAACCATCAAGTCTTAACTAAATCAACCCTAAACCCTAATTCGGTCTAACCCATTAGACTTAATTAAACCATTGAGTCTTAATTAAATAACACTTAATCCAACCTAAAATATAATTAAGTCTATCACATTAGGCTTAATTAAACTATTAAACCTTAACTAACTAAGGTTTAATCAAACTTAAACTATAATTAAGTCTATCACATTAGACTTAATTAAACTATTAAACCTTAACCAACTATAGTTTAATCAAACTTAAACTCTAATTAAGTCTACAACGTTAGACTTAATTAATCTATTAAACCTTAACCAACTAAGGTTTAATCAAACTTAAAATATAATTAAGTCTATCACATTAGACTTAATTAATTTATTAAACCTTAACCAACTAAGGTTTAATCAAACTTAAACTCTAATTAAGTCTACCATATTAGACTTAATTAATCTATTAAACCTTATCCAACAAAGGTTTAATCAAACTTAAAATATAATTAAGTCTATCAAATTAAACTTAATTAATCTATTAAACCTTAACCAACTAAGGTTTTAATCAAACTTAAACTCTAATTAAGTCTATCGCATTAGACTTAATTAAACTATTAAACCTTAACCAACTAAGGTTTAATCAAACTTAAACTATAATTAAGTCTACCATGTTAGACTTAATTAATCTATTACACCTTAACCAACTAAGGTTTCATCAAACTTAAACTATAATTAAGTCTATCACATTAGACTTAATTAATCTATTAAACCTTAACCAACTAAGGTTTAATCAAACTTAAACTCTAATTAAGTCTACCACATTATACTTAATTAAACTATTAAACCTTAACCAACTAAGGTTTAATCAAACTTAAACTATAATTAAGTCTATCACATTAGACTTAATTAAACTATTAAACCTTAACCAATTAAGGTTTAATCAAACATAAACTCTAATTAAGTCAACCACATTAGACTTAATTAATCTATTAATCCTTAACCAAATAAGGTTTAATCAAACTTAAACTCTTATTAAGCCTACCAAGTTAGACTTAATTAATCTATTAAACCTTAACCAACTAAGGTTTAATCAAACTTAAACTCTAATTAAGTCTACAACATTAGACTTAATTAAACTATTAAACCTTTTCCAAATAAGGTTTAACCAAATTCAAACCTAAAATAAACCTAACTTAAGTTCAACCTTTAACTTAGGTTCAACAAACTTGAACCCAAGTTCAACCTTTAACTTAGGTTCAACACAACCTGAACCCAAGTGCAACCCTTAACTTAGGTTCAACCAAACTTGAACCCAAGTTCAACCTTTAACTTAGGTTCAACCCAAATTGAACCCAAGTTCAACCTTTAACTTAGATTCAACACAACGTAAACCCATGTTTAAAAACCTTAACTTAAGTTCAATCCATATTGAACTTAAGTCAACTAACCAAACTAAAAATCAACCTAAGTTAATTTAAAATGTTAACTTGAGTTCAACCCATATTGAACTTAAGTTAACCTTAAGCCTAGGTTCAATCTAACTTGAACCTAACTTAACTCAAACCTAAATCAAACTTGAGTTCAACCCATATTGAACTTAAGTCAACCTTAAGTCTAGGTTCAATCTAACTTGAACCTAACTTAACTCAAACCCAAATCAAACTTGAGTTCAACCTATATTGAACTTAAGTCAACCTTAAGTCTAGGTTCAATCTAACTTGAACCTAACTTAACTCAAACCTAAATCAAACTTGAGTTCAACCCTTATTGAACTTAAGTCAGCCTTAAGTCTAGGTTCAATCTAACTTGAACCAAACTTAAATCAAACTTGAGTTCAACCCACATTGAACTTAACTTAACCTTAAGTCTAGGTTCAACCTAACTTGAACCTAACTTAACTCAAACCCAAATTAAACTTGATTCCAACCCGTATTGAACTTAAGTCAACCTTAAGTCTAGGTTCAATCTAACTTGAACCTAACTTAACTCAAACCTAAATCAAACTTGAGTTCAACCCATATTGAACTTAAGTCAACCTTAAGTCTAGATTCAATCTAACTTGAACCTATCTTAACTCAAACCTAAATCAAACTTGAGTTCAACCCACATTGAACTTAAGTTAACCTTAAGTCTAGGTTCAACCTAACTTGAACCTAACTTAACTCAAACTTAAATCTAACTTGAGCTCGACCCATATTGAACTCAAGTTAACCTTAAATCTAGGTTCAACATAACTTGAACCTAACTTAACTCAAACTTAAATCAAAATTGAGCTCAACCCATATTGAACTTAAGTTGACCTTAAGTCTAGGTTCAACATGACATAAACCAATCTAACTTAAGTCTAACCCATATTAGACTTAAGTCAAACCATACTTAGGTTCAACTTGACATGTACCTAAGTCTAACCTAAACTTAACTTAAGTCTAACCCATATTAGACTTAAGTCAAATCATACTTAGGTTCAACCCGATGTGAACCTAAATATAACCCAAACCTAACTTAAGTCTAACCCACATTAGACTTAAGTCAAACCATACTTAGGTTCAACCTGACATGAACCTAAGTCTAACTTAAACCTAACTTAAGTCTAACCCACATTAGACTTAAGTCAAATCATACTTAGGTTCAACCTAACATGAACCTAGGTCTAACTTAAACCAAGACATAAATCTTAGGTTCAACGAACCTAAATCGACAAAATTGAATTCAAATCGACATAATCAACATAAATTTGACATTTCAAACATAAATCGACATAATCAACACAAATTTGATATTTCAAACATAAATCAACATAACTGACATATATTTAATATTTCAAACATAAATCGACATAATCAACATAAATTTTACATATCAAAACATAACTCGACATAGCCGACATAAACGAAACTCAACAAATTCAACATTTCAAACGAAACTCAACATAATTTGACATTAATTTGACATTAATCAACATTCCAAACATAATCAAACATAATTCAACATTAATCGACATTTCAAACCAAATTCAACAAACACCAATATTAACCAACGTTAATCGACATTTCAAACCAAATTCAACAAATATCGACATTAAATGACATTAATCGACATTTCAAACGAAAACTCAATATAAATCAATATTCCAAACTTAATTCGACATTAATTAACATTTTGCCAATCTAGAATCCAACTTAAATCGACATTCATGAAAAATAAAAAATTAAAAATAAATTAACATAAATCTAACACTACATCTCAACCACATTTGGACATCCAATAACTCTGGATCAACAGATATTTTGACCAGGTAATTTAAATATTTTGATATGACACTATTTCTAACTTTATTTTCCATGCAGGATGAAGACATAAAGTTTCGTTTAGATTTTCTTTGCATGTTATAGAGTGTGCTAACTCTGTTTTGAAGGATGATAAAGATGGAACTACAACATTCAAAACAAAACAAAACACAATGACAAGACAACATGATTTGACATGACACCAAAACACAATGACGAAACAACGTAACATGACTTGAAATCAAACCAAAACACAATGACAAAACAATATGACATGACATGACAAATAACAAAATGACATCATGACATAAAATGACATGACATTACAACATCACATGACATTACGACATGACATAAAACAATATGACATACAAACTACGATATCCCGACATGATACATGACATGACACCAAAACAACAAAACAAAACACCACAAAGCAACAACATACACCCAACATATACAAAACTTTATGGTAGTATTGATTCTTCAGAAACGCACTGCCACGACAACACTTACACTTTTTCGAGCATAAATGTTAACCTTAATCGGGAGTTTTCCTAGGCAATATTATTTGCTCAGGATGAAATTAACTATAGGAGCTTGTTCCTATAGGAGATTAAAGAACTCAGTATAGGTATTTCACCTATAAGATCTCTCTGGTTACCCAAGATCTTCATGTGATTTTCTTATACGAAAAACTTCAGTAATTACACAATCTGAAGATTTATTCTAAGAGATTATCATTTGATCTCTTTTTCTCTCAATCTCTATCATGATTAATCCTTCTTCAATTTCTTCAAAGACTTCTGACAATAAGTCTAGGTAGAATAAGAATTTGGGCGATAGATAGAGAAAGAGAATGATGACTTCTTGACATTGACATGTACGAGAATTGATAGCGATGCGAGTAGTCAAAAAAATGACAAAAAAGATTTTCATCGCCATCAGGTTTTAGGGTGATTTGAGTGACCTGGCGTATGTCTAGCCTCCAACAGTCAAATTGAGTTCACCTAAGGCATGTTTAATCCCTAGTGGTCAAATTAGGTTTTCACCTAGTCAAAACCCTAAACTCACACAATCAAAGGGATGGGGGCTTGTGCTCGTACATGTGGGGCCCAAGAAAACATAACCCTAATTTAAGGTCATGTACAAAGTGGGTGGAATGAGTTAACGAAAGTGAGGTCAACAATAAACTTTTAGTCATTCGAAATATGCCTATAAGGTGGAGCTGTATTTTCCAAGGAGCCCATCACAATCTCTTGAAGCCAGGGTGAGTTGTAAATATTACGAAGCTTTTGATCACCCTTGAAACCAATAACAAAGATAACTAAATCAGCCTTTATAGGTGTAGATTCACTTCCAATATTACACCATCTCGACGAAACTCAAAACTTTTTGAATGTTTTAGAATAATGCTATCATTTTTCACCCTCTCATAAAGTTTTCCCGTCAATGTACTAAATAATGTGGTACGCATTGCTTCAAATATACTATGGACTGGAACCATTCCATACTTCTATATGGGGGTATTTTTTTTATGTTGCTCTCAACAAACTTAGATATAACCCATCACTACATTGAAGAAAAAGAGAAAAAAAGGAAAAATTAATGTGATAAAAATTTGAAGTTGGTCTAGAGTATTTACTAAAGGAGAAACCATAGTTGCCAAAAGGCTTAATATGATTCATTCTCAGGGCTTATAAAAGAGTAGTTCTGAGAAGCGATTAAAATAAAAGTAACTCAAAGGGACATCCCATGTGTTGACCTCATTTTTGATGATGTCTTTTCTCTTCTCTCTCCTTAGTACTTAGGATCTAGCCTTAGGCTTTCCCCTTGACTATCGTAGAGGACTAGAAATGGAACCCACCACTTAGAAATTTGAACACCTCTTAACTCCCTGCAAATCCCATAAGTTTGATTGTAAACCCCCAAGTCACTTGGAGGGTTAAGATCAAATGTGGAGGTTTAAAGGATGAGTTCCCTATAGGACTCTTTGGCCTTAGGACTACCACAGGTGGCACGGTGCAGTGAGGGTTGACTTGCACACACATTACACTTTCACACACATTCCAATCCTAAAACCATTCATGCCTAGCTTGACTTCCTGACTCATGTAGGTAATTCATATGGATGGACCTTAACCCCTAGCCCTTGGCTAAGAGGGTTAGGAACAACATAGTGAATGCGTCAAATGAGTCCTCTCATGGCTCTTGTGAGCTTAAAATGGCTTCATGGCTCCACCAAAGTGATTCCATTCTATTCAAACTTGATCAATCTTCATTTTATCAAAATTTCAATTTTTGACCCATAGGGCCCTAAACCCACCAAACCTACCAAATGTCCTTGAAACTATCTAAAATTTGCAAAATTGCCTAAATTACCCAAAAGTCCTCAAAATCAGTCCTAAACATTTCCCCCCACTCAAATTGATCATCCTTAGCCAAATATACCAAAATTTCCAAAAATACCCCCCAATACCCTCCAAATACCCAAAATGTCATTCTTAACCAAAAACTCCATAAATTCAAAAAATTCCCAAAAAATTCCAGAAAATCCCAAATATTTCCAATTTCATTTTGTTTAACTACACCATAGGCCAATGTTTTCAATTTAACCCACGTTTACCAAAACCCCCAATTTGACCCATTCTTAACCCAAGTGGACCCAATGTCAAACCAAATCAATCCAATTGACCTCAACTTTGACCAAATATAATTCTAAACTTCAATTCAATATCCCCAATATCAATTTAGACAAAATCCAAGCCCAATTTGATTGAAATTTGGATCCAATTCCAATTTGAAGCCTAAAGCCCAATTTTGGCCCATGACCTAAACTTAGCCCAAACCAACCCAATTCAACTCCAATTAACCCCAAATCTTCTCTAAAACCTTCCTAATATCCCCACAAGCAAAATACTAACATGATTTATCCCAAATTTGAACCTAAAATCCACTCAAACCTAACCCAAAACCAAAATCTCCATTTTTGGCCTAAACCCAAACCTAACCCAAATGGGCCCAAATCCCAAAATCAAAGCCCAACCAAAGTTGAAAACTCTTTGTGACACTCCCATAAGCATTTCTGAACATTAATTTTACATCAAATCCAACCTTAGCCCAACCTTAGCCCAAGTTAGCCCAATTTGACCCACTTTGGCCCCTTTACCAAAAAAGCCCAAATTAAATCCAATTCCACTCTAAATGACACTAAACCTTTTCTAAAATGTTCATGACACATCACTAAACTAAACCCAACATTTTTTTTGGCCTAATCCTTCACAAAATTTCCATCCACCAATTTGTTTTCAAATCTAAAGGCCCACTTTCTTAAACCATCCTAAAAGCCCATTTTCACCAAATCCAAAAGCCCAAAATTACCTCCAAAGCCCACATGACAATTTCTTCTCATCATACCTTTAATTGATATCATCCCTAAGTTCTAAATCAATCATCAAATAAATCCAAATCAAGCCTCATGCCAATTTCTCTTAAACTCATCAAAAATCCCAAAACCCATTCCTATGAAAATAAGCCAACCTTTTCCCAAGCCATGAGCAAGCCAAATGAAGCCATTTACAAGCCATATGAAGCCATGAGAGCTTTGACACCTCACCAAGCCATTAATGGCAAGAAGAGAGGACTCTTTCTTAAACCGTCATTAAGCATTTTTAACCTTATCCATGCTACACTCTAAACTAAAATTAGCCACATCACCTTGGATGAGGACTTCACCACCCCTTCCTAGCTGACCCAATTGATCCCCTTCAGCCCAAAACCAGGTCATGGGAGGGTGCACCCAACCCATTTGCATGAGTTGGCCAAACCAAGCTCAAAATGAGCTTCCACCCATGTCATTTAAATCAAACTCCTTTACACATGTCCATGGCCAATTGATTGTACTAAACCCCAGCCTTGACCTCCCTGACCTTGAGGATGACCTGATCCTGGCCAGCCAGCCACCACAATCTTCAGAAAACACCAGGTCGAGAGCACCCATTTGGTCAAAAATTCAATTCTTCCTTGCTGAGCTGTCCCAACCCAATTAGACACCATGGATGCTCTTCTCTTGACCAGAGCAGCTGATCCCAAGCCTCAACTCCCCCTGGGAGGCCCTCCAGCTATGTTTATTTAAACCCACCACCCTCTTGGCTGTTGACCTCATTTTTGATGAGGTCTTCACTTCTTCTCTATAGTACTTAGGATCTAGCCTTAGGATTTTCCTTTGACTATCTTAGAGGACTAGAATTGGGACCCACCACCTAGAATTTCAAACCACTTCTTAACTCCCTGCAAACTCGACAAACTTGACTGTAGACCCCTAATCGCCTAGAGGGTTGAAATCAAATGTGGAAGTTTAAAGGATGAGTTCCTATAAGACTCTTTAGCCTTAGGATCGCCTACGGGTGGCCCAGTCCAGTGAAGGGCCGACTTACACACACACACTACATTTATACACTACACTTTCACACACATCCTAGAACCACACCCATACCCAACTTGACCTCTCGACTCATGTAGGTGATTCGCATGGATGGTCCTTAACCCCTAAGCCCTTGCAAGAGGGTTAGGAACAACATATTGGATGCCTCAAATGAGTCCCTTCATGGCTCATGTGGGCTTGATATGGCTTCATGGCTCAACCAAAATGATTTCATTCCACTTACATTCACCTAATCTTCAATTTCCCAAATTTTCAATTTTTGACCCCCGGGACCCTACACCCGCTTAGCCTACTCAAAACCCTTGAAATCCTCCAAAAACACCTAAACTACCCAAATTTCTCAAAACCAACTCCTAAACATTTCTCATTACTCAAATTGACCATCCATACCCAAAAATCCCAAAAATTCCAAAAATACCTCTCAATACCCTCCAAATACCCAAAATACCCCTCTTGACCCAAAAATCCAAAAATTCCGAAAATTCCCAAAAAATTCCAAAAAATCCCAAATATTCCCAATTTTATTTTGTTCAACTACATCATGGGCCAATTTTGTCAATTTACCCCACTTTTGTCAAAACCCCCAATTTGACCCATTTTAACCCTAAGTGAACCCAATGTCAAACCAAACTTAACCAATTGACCCAAATTCTGGTCCAATTCAATTCTAAACTTCTATTCAACATTCCCAACACTAATCTAGACCAAATCTAAGTCCAATTTGATTGACATTTGGATCCAATTTTACTTTTGGCCTTAAAAGACCAATTTGGACCCATGACCCAAACTCACCCAATTCAACTCCAATTAACCCCAAATCTTTTCTAAACCTTCCTTAACATCCCTACAAATAAAACACTAACATGATTTGCCCAACATTTAGACCCAAACCCCACTCAAATTCAACCCAAAGCTAAAAGGCCCAATTTTGACCTAAACCCAAACCTAACCCAAATGAGCCCAAACCCCAAAATCAAAGCCCAAACAAAGTCAAAACCTCTTTGAAACACTTCCATAGACATTTCCCAACATTAATTTTACATCAATTTCAACCCTAGCCCAACATTGGCCCAACTTGGTCCAATTTGACCTATATTGGCCCATTCACCAAAGAAGCCCAAATTCAACCCAATTCAAACCCAAATCACTCCCAATTTGCTTCAAGTCACTCATGACACATCTATGAGCTAAACCCAACAATTATTTGGCCCAAGCCTTTGCCAAAATTCCATCCTAAAATCTATTTTAAAATCCAAAAGCCCACTTCCCTAAACCATTTTAAAAGCCCATTTCCACCAAATACAAAAGCCCAAAATTGGCCCTAAAGCCCACATGACATTTCCATTTGCCATCCATTTAATCAAAGCCATTCCCTAAGTTATAATCCCATCATCAAATAATTCCAAATCAAGCCTCATGCCAAATCACCCCTAAATACCAAAATTTTTCTTAAATCCATTTCCATGAAATTGACTTGACTTTTCCCGAAGCCAAAGGTGAGCCATGAAGCCATGCATGAGCCACATGGAAGCCATGAGAGCCTCTTTACATGTCACCATGCCATTTTGGGCAAAAGGAGGAGACTCTTTCCTTAATTCCTAAAGGTGATTAACCACTCCCATGATTCCACTAAATCTTGCTTAAGCTTAATTGTACTTGGATGGTGACCATTCCCCATCGATTAAGCTGACCTAAATCACTTTCTATTCAGCCTAAACCGAGCCTTGGGTGGTGCACCTAGCCCAAATGGAGGGGTTGACCAATTTGAGCCAAAATGAGCCCTCTCCCATTCCATTCTAATCCAAGCCTTTTACACATGGCATTTGCCGAGTTGCTACACTAAACCCCAGCCCGACCCACTCGAACAAGATGGTGACCAATGCACGGCCGGCCAGCCACTGTGTCGCCGGAAAACACCATGGCCGAGAGCTCGCATGTGAGCCGACTTTGGAATTCTCCCTTGCTGAGCTGCCCCATCCCAGAGTGGCCATTGTAGCTGTTCTTCTCATGCCAAGAGCAGCTGATCCCAAGCCCTAACTCTCCCTGGGAGGCCCTCTACCCTCTCCTATTTAAACAAGACCCCTTCTCGGCCATGAGAGGTGCTGAAACAAACCTTAAGGAAACTTTGCCAAAATTGTTCCAGACTATTCCCCATACATAGAGCATTTGATCCCCACTGAATTCCAGCCCGATTCCCTCCAAGTGAGCTCGATTTTGAGCTCGAACTTTAGCCCAAAAACCAGGACACTTCTCCACGGTGGATCAATCCTCGAATTGATTGGTCCTACACCTTCACCGGACCAGAGGAAGGTGTCCACTAGCAAAAGCCCCATCTCCGGGCCACCCAGGTTGCTCTAGCCTCCAAGCTTTGTGATCTGCCGTGGTCGAAATCCTACTCAGGCAATTCACTGGACCGGGAGACTTCATGCGGAGCTTGCCGGGACGCAATCGAAGGTGACACAACCCTCGGATTGAAGCCACACTTCTCCGAGCAAAGGTATGAGCTAATTCTTCATCCCGAGCTTCTGGAGATTCTCCATTTCAAATGCTTTAATTTCAATGCATGATCACTGTATAGATGTATTCGTCTCTTCAAGACGAATCCATAGAGCATAAGAACACGAAAATCAATTGAGTATCGAGTGAGATATTAGGAATTTAGTGTGGACGGCTCTCGGGTGAGGACGCTTGGGGATGATGAATGGATGCCGTCCATTTAATACACGCGCGGACGAACGACTCAGATTAGGTCGGATCGGCAGATGATATGCGGAAGGCGGGACCCGGGCTGCTGACTCAAGCGGCGGCTTCGAATGGGAGTGCACCACGCGGCACTTCGGAGATGCTAAGGTTGACGCGGCGCCGACTCGGATAAATAGAAAATTAGGGATTTTCTGATTTATTTAATTCCCTAAACTTCAAAAATCCATAACTTTGTGTAGGAAAATCAGAAAAATAAAATAAAAATACCCTCTTGCTCAGTGAATAGAGGAGAATAATTTGGAAAAGAAATCATTTAATTTCATCAAGTATTTTATTTTTAATAATTTATTTACTTTTTGCATTATTTTAATTCTCCATGCATATAGGAAATTCACCATGGCATGAGACCATAGGGCTTTTGAAGCCTCTGAATTTGGGAACATTCCCTGAATTTTCCAAAGTCAGAGGCTATCCCTATGAGAGGTTATTGATTTTTCAAATTCATGTTGCTGTTTTAAGTATTTTAATTCCAATAATTAGCATGTTGTGAAATAAATTCTAGGAAAATTTGGTGATGTCTCTTATGACCAGAGGACCCTAGGAAAAATAGGTTTTGAGTTAATTCATTTAAAATAACCCTAATTGGCTTAAACACCTAAAATAGATCCCTAATTAATTAGAGTTAACCATACATCAAATTGACTTGAAATCAATTCTCCACTGACCTTTAGGATCAGAGGAACACACCATAAAAATTTGAAGTCAATTGGACTTGGTTAGCCCTACTAAATGGGTTGATTAAGCCATTTAGCTAATTTAAACTTTAAAAATTCATAACTTTCAAAATACCTTTCAAAAATTCACCAAATTGGTTTTGGAGCCTCTCTGATATTAGGGGAATTTAAGAAAATTAAAATTTCAATTTTCTAAAAAAGTTGATTTTTAATATTATTTTAATATTTTTAATAATTAAGAAATAATAAAAATCACAAAAATAATAAAATTCACCAAAATGTCACATTTTGAATCTTAATCACTTAGGAACAAACCCCATATTTTTTCTTAGGTCTATTTAATGATATATTAAATTTTAAAGCCCTAAGGTAATTTAAAAAATTAAAAGATACATTTTTTGGCATTTTCACTGAAATAATTATAATAAATCATAGAAAAATCAGAAAATTGCAAAAATTGATTCTTTGATTTCCTTGATATCAGAGAGATTTTTGAAAAATATAAAATTCATTTTTCAACCTTTATTTTATTTTTAAATTAATTAACACTCCAAAATTTAAAATAATTATAATAAAAATAATATAATTCAAAAAATCACCAAAATTTGTCCAAGTGGTCCTCTGGTCATTAGGAATGTCCCATAATTTTCTTAAGGACATAAACTTTCCCTTGGTCATATTATTAAATTTTCCTTGGAAATTCCTATTTTCCACCAAAAATAATTACATAAATAAATTAAATAAAGAAAAATCACATTTTCTCCTCTCATGTCTTCATTGGTATATGAGTGAAGTCACATAAAAATTTCAAGTTCATTTAAGCTCAATTTAGTGAGTTATGAAATTATTAAGCTTGAAGGGCAAAATGGTAATTAAAAAATTTTAACCCTTAATTAAAACTTTAGGTTTAATAAAATTAATAAGTAAAATATTTGATCTTAATCTGATTTGGATGATTGAAATTTAAATAATTAAAGGGTAGAAACCCATTAAACAATTTAAAATAGTTGAAATAAGCCTTAATTAAATAATTGATTAAATTTGGAAGAATAATAAAATTGGAATTATTAAAATATGAATATTATTAGGAAGAGATTTATTCTTTAATTTAAAAATCTCTAAATTAATCATTTCAATAATATTTAATTCCCAATTAAAATAGGATAATTCAAATTTAAGTTTTTAGGACTTAATCGTTAAATTAAATAAAAAGGTTAAATTATTAAAATCTTTTTAAATTTTCAATTAAATTAAAATTAAAAATAAAATTAAATTAAAGATTAAATTAAATTAAATTAAATCAAATAAATTAAATTAAATTAAATTAAATTAAATAAATTAAATTAAATTAATAAATTAAATTAAATTAAATTAAACTAAATTAAATTAAAAAATATTAAATTAAATAAATTAAATTAAATTAAATTAAAACATATTAAATTAAATTAAATTAAATTAAATAAATTAAATTAAATTAAATTAAAACATATTAAATTAAATTAAATTAAACAAATTAAATTAAATTAAATTAGATCAAATTAAATTAAATTAAAAGAAATTAAATCAAATTAAACTAAATTAATTTAACATCAAACCAAACTAAATTAAATTAAATTAAATTAAAATTAAAATTAAATTAAATTAAATTAAAGTTAAATTAAATTAAAAATAACATCACCTAAGACATTAAAAAAATTAAATATAAAGCTATTTGAACACTATTCCAAATTTAAACCCTTTAACCGAAATTAAATTAAACCATAAACCATTTGAACACCAATTTGCCCTCGAAAACTTTTGTTATCATAACTCCTAAACAGAACATTAAATGAAATACTACTTCACTTATAGGATATTCAAATGTCCTAGTTCACTGAGCAAGACAACAACAAAAATTGAATTCTCGGACGATTAATTCATTTGTATAATTAAATTCATTTGGACTTAAAACAATCCTAGAAATATTGAAAGATGTTTAAGATTTGCCTTAAGCACTTCCTCGGTATGATAGGATGTTCATAAGAACAATTGAACTTAATTATTCTTTGATGAAGAAAATCGTCCTCAAACCAAAACACAAGAACCTAGACGTCATAGGAAATGACTAAGCTATAGGATTAGGAACTTGGTAGAAAACCATAACCCTTCCCTTAGCTTTACCTAGGAACTTGCTTAAATATTCTAATTGTGTTTTAAGTGCAGCTTGGGATGACGGGAAGACCCTCCAGGTACGCTTTTATTTTATTGCAATTTACCTTATTGCAATTTATTTAATCGCATCGCACTTACTTTTCTTGCATGATAAACAATCATTGCATGAAAACCCACACCTTTAGGATAGTCCCTAAAACTGAAACCAAAACTAAATTAAAAGTCATTGCAAGATAAAATTCACCGCCACAACATTTCAAAATATAAAATAACTCAAAATTTAATCACAAACAGAACACAAAACTACAATTACAACTAAATTAAAACGTCCCTGTTGGATGATCGGGAATACCTCGGATGATGTAACCTACGTGTTGCTAACGGGATTTCCTATGGTCTAAATGAAAGTGTGGAACTCATTCGAGTTGAGTTTAGCAAATTCATCCGGACTAAGTGAATCCGATAAAAATAACGATGCCGGAAGGATGGAACCGTGGGATCTTAACCGGTGTTGTTATAATCAACTTTAAGATTTGTTTTAAATAAAACATAAAAAACACTTGGAAATTAAGATTTTCTCTAAACCAAAACACTTTTCTCATCCCCTGATTTATGACTTCTAAAACTAAACCTCTGCAACAACAAGGAGCTTGGAGCATAGTGGGCAGCACGGCCATCGTCGTCAGCAAAACTTGAGTCTACATCAGCAAAACTTTCCTAGAATTAAACAACAAAAACATAGGATTTCGAGGTAGTTTGCCTAGTGCAACATAAATCTTCAACCTTTTCGTTAGGCATTTGCATTGCAAACTAAGCCCTAACCGGACTTAGGATTCCGAGGTAGTCGTCCGAAACGACATAAACCCTCACATCTTCCAAGCTATTTGTATGATTCTATCATATAAATATAAGTCCTAATTAACTAAAATTGACAAGATCAAAATATGAAATAAATATTAGGACCTTAAATTCAAGCCAAACAATAGGATAGTCGGGAAATTACCGAAGTTCGCTTCGAATCTGTAATTTCTCCTACTTTTCTTCCTTTGAATCCCCAAAACAAAATCTTCCAAATTTGATCCATTCCCTATTGAAATTCCAAAATTCAATCCTTTGAAAACCTTAAAATTTGAAATTCTTGAGAGCAGAATTATTGATTATTATCGAGAGTTTTCTTAGGTGATTCCCGTCACTTAAGATGTAATTAACTATAGGGGCTTGCCCTTATAGGGAATTTTAAAGAACCCGAGTAATATAAACCTCGTTTAATGTTTTCATATTAAGCAGGGGAACTTGTCGGCTTATAAAATTGGTTCGCAGACCAAACGAATGTCACAAATCTTCTAATTTATTTAATCGAGCCCCACCATGAAGCAGTGTGTCTATCCTTAGGATAGATACACAGTTTGTGATGTGGTGCTCGTTTATATAAACTATTTGGGATGTGAGATCAGTTTGATTTCATATCTTAAGACCTTCAAATGTAAAATTATTTTCAAAAATCAAATACTACTTTTCAAATTATTTATTTAAATTAAATTAAAAAATTCGCCGCACAATTTCTGTTAGGCGACCCCTTTTTCAAAAATTAATACAACACACTCGACCTAAAAATATGCCGACAATTTCTGGCGACTCCGCTGGGGAACAATTCCTCTCTCCATTTTTAATCAGACAATTCTGCTTTCAAAAATCAGTAGTGTATCCATGTCCCTTGTGGATCAAGCTATCCTTCTTTCCGTTGGAATACTATATTCATTTCTACCTTGAACAAGTGTAGCCAACATTCTCTCGGATTTAGGAGCCACTGTTTAGACACCCCTAAACAGAGAGGTTACGAGATCATTTTACCTCATTTCGAGGTGGGGTGGACCCCCGATAGGTGTTAGTTTAGGAGTGATCCTTCGAGTCGAGAAGTCTTGCACAAGACTTTCTTTTCCTTTCCAACTGCGAATCGGATTCCTTACCTTCTCTACACCTTTGAACATTCCGTTCTAAATAAACAAACCCTCTAATGAATGACTCTTTTAACAAATAACTCCTTATAAATACATGAACAAGAATGAGTTCGGACTCTTTTCAATTCCTTTCTTTTCATCCTAATGAGAAGAAGCATAACTTGGGACTGACAATCAGGATCTACCCTGCAGAAATGGAGGCCCCAAAGCTGGTTTTCTCCTTCACCAATGGACTCGACTTCGCTGTTTACAAGGATGAGTCGCCCGACAATGGGATCATCCGGTTTGGACAAGGATTCGAGAACACAAATGTCAAGATCACCGACGTTTCCCTTTTCGCACTGACAAACAAAGTATCTGAAGCTAAGAAGCCGCTGATCGAGTTCAATCTTAGGTCAACCCAAGAGTTTCCTCCCCTGCAAAAGATCTCGGCGAGAGGAGTACTGCTTGTCCAGCGGAGGACCGTTCTTGCTACCCCCACTGGTCTAGTTGTCTCGCACCTACCCCGGCTATCGCCGGATTAAAGGGGAAGGAAATCCGGAACTATGGTGAACTCTGCTACCGTGGAGGGTACGGACTTTCTCGTGAGACCCTCTCGTTTTTGAAATCGGGTCCAGCTCGAGAATTCCATCACTAACACGGACCCAAAGAAGGAACGAAGTAGGAAGATTGCCGGGAAGGCCGAAGCTGCCGAAGTTGCTTTCTGGAGGAAATCCCGAAATCCACGAGTACACACCACTACCCGAATACATACCATTGCTCGAAGATACACCCTTTTTGGAAGGAAGTAGATTCCATCCCCTTTCCACCGCAGTCGACGAGGAAAATGTCCGCGGGATTGTTTCTACATTACCTCGACCGAATACTACGACGACGACGAGAAAGAAAAGGGCTAGGATCACGCCATTTGCCCGACTACAGACTGTGATCGAGAAGCTAGCAAAGAAAGAGAAATGCCCCGTATCGGAGATTATACGAAGGATAGGGCGGGTGCCAGTCAAATCCCGTCTTGGGCCACGAGTAGAACCTGCCATCGTTACAGAAAAGCCAAATAAAAGGATGAAGGCTAGTCCGCCTATCGTTGTTTCAGGGTTGCAGATTAGGGAGGATACCACCTTCCAAGCATTTGGTCGACGGACCATCCGGTCCTAGACCTTCTGGCTGCTAGAAGGATGGTATGGCGTCCCACTACTTGGACGAGTTAAGATTGAAACAACAGCTCGAGAAGGAAAGTCTCGTCGGGAGACTTGAATGCGAAGAAAGCGCCACTTGCGGTAAAGGGGACTCGTGAGAAGGGAACCGGCGGCTATCACACGACAAGCTGCGAGGATGCACGGAAAAGACCGCTAGAGGACGCTATGGAAAAGTTGAGGACTGATATTCGACGACTAGCAAAAGAAAGAGAAGAGAAATTCGGAGACGAGATTGATTCATCGGAATTCATGAACGATGAGTATGCGAGAAATCAACATGGTTGAAACACGAGCCTCGTCAGCTTCACAAGGTGCTCCGCGGCCGCGAAAGAGAGGAGCCGGAAATGATGAGAAGAACGACTTCAAGAGAAAGACGATACGATCGCCCAAATGGCGAAGAGGATGGAAGAGATGGCTATAGCCCTAGCCACTCTCCAGAGTCAAGTGCAACCCCAAAGAGAGACGGCCCCAGAGGTCATTCACATTGTGGACGAAGGAAAGGAGATTACATCCGTCAACGGGGATGATCAGCTAAAGAAAGATACAACACAAAGTATGATTCCAGAAAAAGATATCAAGAGCTTAGTGGAACAGCAGGTGCGAGAAGCCTTAGCACAATCAAAGAGCGGGACATCTATTCGGATGGGTAGACCTTACCCGGAAGAATTCGACGCTGTCCAATACCCAAAAGGCTTTGTACCACCTCTGTTCAAGACCTTTGATGGAACCGGGAACCCCCGACAGCATGTTGCACCCTTTCATGCCAGTTGTTGCAATGCCGGCGGGAGCGATGCATTACTCTTCCGACGGTTCGTCGGTAGCTTCGTCGGGGATCGCCTTTGATTGGTACGCGGAGTTATCGAATGGTTCGGTGAAGACGTTCTCGGAACTAGAAAACCTTTTTATCGAGCGATTCGCTCGAGCTCAGCACCACATCACTATAGGTGATTTAGTGGTAGAGAAGCAGAAGCCGAACGAAACTTTGGTGGATTACATACTTCGATGGAGGAACTTAAGCATGAAATGTGAACCACAACTACAAGAACAACATGCAATCGGCATCTTACTTAAAAGCATTCACGGCCCGATAGCACTTCTCCTCAAAGGATTCACTATTAAGACTTTCGAGAAGTTGTTAAGCAAGGCCGAGAGCTTGCAAGAGGAGGCGAAGCAATTAAGTTTCGCCGACAAGACAGACAAGCAAAAGCTCGTGAAGACTTTTGAAAAGAAATCCGGGATCGTTGCGGCGGTTGACAAAGGCGAGCAACCGATACAAATATCGTCCGAACGGCGCAGCAACCTCAACGAGATTACCAGCAACCCCGAGCCTAGCTATCGGTCATCTCCGCAGGTATGAACAACCGCCTCGTCCGCAACGTACATTAAGGGAGCTTCGAGCGGGGAATATCCATTCAAGAATGAAGCGAGTGCCGAAAATATTCCGTAGTCGATGAAGACTCCAGATTTCCAGTGCCAGGAGCCTAAGAGACCGAAGAAGTCAACAAGAAAGGAGATCCCGACTTTTGCCCCTACCACCGGATGCTTGGACACAAGATAGAAGATTGCATTACCTTCAAAAGTTGGCTCAACGACAACCTTCAGAAAGGGAATATAACAATCCCAAAGGAGTACATGAAGGAACCCCAGAAAGGAGGTTCCGTCAATGTTGTCTCGACTGATCCCATCGTTCCGATAGATCCCTATACGACTGACGATGGATGGACTACCGCTTGGACGAGGTCTTCGAAAAGATTTTAGACATCATCCAAGCCGCTTCGGTGCGAGCTTCGATTCGAGTTCGAAACCCGTCAAGTCGGCACTATCACTTGCGATAGAAGAACCACCTCAACAGGAGACGATTGAAGAGAAGAAGAAAATTGATGAAGAGGAAAAGACCGAGGCTCCTAAGGCTAGACTAGGGGCTGCTTATCCTAGGATAGTTGTTTCCGATTCGGGGGAGAAATCCCTCGAACCTCTGACTCTGTATGGTTATCTGCTCACTTTGGTGGGATCTTATAATGATAAGGGTTATGGCGTTGGCTACGTTTTGACTGTTTCTAACGATTACGTAACTAGCGACAATCCGGACATCGATTTCGATACAAATGACAATTCTCAAATCATACACAATCTCGACGATCACAATGACGAAGAAGACATCCATCAAGGAGGTTACGAGAGTTCAACGAGCAACGAATCTATCTGCGAGTTTCGAGGAGCTCCGATCACGATAGAATTAGAGCTTTCGGACTGCGAAGCTAATGCTGGAAGAACCCGTCATTCCGATTCGAAGAAACACCGACAAACTCAATACTAGAGTCGAAGAAATTACGAAGTTAACTTAAGAAGTGGAAGAGTTCTACCTCCGAGAATGGGTCCAAAGGACAAAGGAAAGCGGTGGTTGTTCAAGAAGAACCAACCCGGCGAAGAAATACCCATTCAAGAAGAAGCCGAGATACATGGAAATAAAGTGGACTACAACGTGCTAGCCCATCTTAGGAAACTACCGACCAAGCCGAGCATCTACGACGCTCTCATCTTATTAAAGGAGATGAGAGAAGCTCGATCGAGGCCTTACTTGATCCGGAAATTTGCTTAGCTCGAATGGCCGGAGATTCCTTAGATGAGGTTTGCTCGTTAAAGGAACAACGAGGTGTTACCTTCACGGATAATGACCTACTACTTGGGACGACGAGACCACAACCGACCGTTGTACATTTCGATTACAATTGGGAAGTTTACACTCTCCAGAGTATTGGTGGATCCAAGAGCATCAATCAATATAATGAGTCTTCGAACACTAGCATATTTGGAAATTGATGCCTGTGAACTCGAAGCCGACATAATTTTATTAAGAGGATTCAACCAGAAAGGAGAAAGAGCCCTCGGATCAATAACGCTACTAATGAAGACCGGTGACTTAACAAAGACAACCGCAAAATTTCACATAATTGATTCAGAAACGTCGTTCAACGCTCTACTGGGCCGACCCTGGATACATGAAAACAAGATGGTACCATCATCTCTACATCAGTGCATTAAATACTACGATGGAGGGGAACAATGCATCAAAGGTGACTTACAGCCATTCTCCGTACATGAGATTGGAATCCATGAAGACGCAGCTTATTATGCACCACCGAAGAAAACAATCTTCTCCAGAGATACCATAACAAATGAAGCAAAGAAAGTTCGGGACAACGAAGAACACCGAAGTTCTAGTCCAACGGTCACTCACCACTCCCTTATGGCGAGATGGTGAAGGTTTCTCCACAACTCGCATCCGAGGTCGAGGCCGGGGACGAGGTCGTGGTAGAGACGTTAGGACAATTGGACAAAGGAAACCAGCCATCAATGTTGATTGGGAAGACAGTTCTGAAGAAGAAAAATAAATCAAGCAAGAAGCAACGACAATAAGTCGGAAGAAGCCGCAATTCAAGATCTCTCTCGAAGATGAAAAGAATGAAGAATACAAATCGATGTACGAAAAGATTAACCACTATGTACATACTATGACCCTAACCCCGATCCATTCTAATAAGATCGAGGGTATGGTGGTCAAAGAGGTACGTAGCGGCGGTGCAAAGCCAATCAAATTCTACCATGGTGCTACTTCCTCCAAAACTGAAAATAATGTACAATTTGAAGATGTCACTTCATCAGAATTAATGGAATTACCTTTTGAGTGGTACTCTCCCTGTGTCCAAAATTTAATTCAGCGTGGTTTCTTACCCCGAAAATGGACAAAAGGTCAATCACAACATTTTGAAAAATTATGGAATAACTTCGGTCGTCCACCCAATTCAAAGCATGGTCTCGGATTCGGCACAGTAGGATCAGTTGACGATACTAAATTTTGCTTGGTTGTCACTTGCGAGTCTAATGAAAACTGCATGGAAACTACAGAAGAATTTGAAGATTTACAAATTGGAGATGCTCCACTAGAGTTCGAAGAAGAAATTAAATCTACAATAGATGAGTTAACGGAAGTTAACTTAGGTACTAGCGAAGAGCCTAGACCTACCTTTGTTAGTTCCTTACTCGATAAAGAAGACTCCGAAGAAATAATCAAGTTATTAATGGAATTTAAAGACCTGTTTTGCTTGGAACTACGATGAGATGTCGGGTTTAGCTCCGGAGGTCGCGATCCATAAGCTAGGAGTGGATCCTGCCTACGTCCCGCGTCGGACAAGGTCCCGAGAAGAATGCGTCTAGAAATTGAACAACAAGTCATAACTGAAGTTAAAAAGCTAATAGACGCTAAATTTGTCCGTGAAGAACAATACCCGACTTGGTTAGCCAATGTGGTGCCGATCGAAAGAAGAATGGTCGGATCGGAATTTGTGTGGACTTCGGAGATTTAAACAAGGCATGTCCAAAAGATGAATTCCCTCTACCGATCCCGGAATTAATGATCGACATTGCTTCAACACATGAAATATTCTCATTCATGGATGGATCTTCGGGATACAACCGGATAAAAATGGCTCCGAGAAGATGAAAAGCTTACGGCATTCGAACGCCGATCGGAGTATATTGCTACACGGTGATGCCATTCGGACTCGAAGAACGCAGGAGCAACCTACCGAGAGCGATGACAAGAATTTTTGATGATCTCATCCACAATCAAGTCGAATGCTACGTGGACGATGTGGTCATCAAAAGCAAAGTAAAGGAAAACCACTCGTATGATTTGAGAATTGTTTTCGAACGATTAAGACAATTTAACCTTAAGATGAATCCCTTAAAATGCGCCTTCGGCGTCACCTCCGGGAAATTCTTAGGATTCGTTGTCCGACATCGTGGAATTGAAATCGATCCGGAAAGATTAAAGCTATCTTAGAAATGCCGCCTCCCAAAACCTTAAAACAACTACGATCCTTTCAAGGGAAGGCCGGCATATCTTCGACGCTTTATCTCAAACTTGTCGGTAGGTGTCGGCCTTTCTCGGCACTAGTTAAAAAGGACGCCAAATTTATTTGGGAAGAGAAATGCCGGAAGGCCTTCGAGGACATTAAACAATATTTAATGACACCTCCTCGTCTTAGCAGCCCCGGTCTCGGGAAGACCGGCGATACTTTATACCGCGGCTTTAGACGACTCTCTCGGAGCCCGTTAGCCTGGGTCAATGATGAGGGTAAAGAAAATGCTCTTTACTTATTTAAGCCGTCGTTTACATCCGACGGAAATAAGGTATCCCGCAATTGAAAAGCATTGTTTGGCCCCGATCTTCGCCGCTCAAAAGCTCGGGCACTACATGCTTTCTCATAAGGTCAACTCGATCTCGAAATTTAATCCATTGCAATACTTGATGACTCATCCAACACTTTCCGGCGGACTTGCCGGATGGTCAATGATATTATTGTAATTCGATATAACTTTTGTGCCTCTTCGTGCCGTAAAGGGACAAGTCTTAGCGGACTTCCTCGCGAGCACACCCTTTGCGGCAGAATCTCCTCTCAATGACGATCTGCCAGATGAACAAATAATGAGCTTAGAAGACCCTGATGATCGACGTTGGAAATTATATTTCGACGGAGCATCTTCAGCACACAAAGACGAAGAATGCAAGTGATAGTGCCCGGTAAGGCAGGAATCAGACTAATCTTTATAACACCGGAGCGGGGGATGTTAAGATACTCCTACCACCTGACAGAGCCGTGTACGAACAATGAAGCAGAATACGAAGCCCTCATAACAGGACTGGAATTAACTATTCAAATGGGGATAACAGACATCAACATCTACAGGGATTCACAATTGATCATTCAACAGATTGCCGGACAGTACAGAATTTTAAAGCCAAGACTCGAGCAATACTTCCAGTATGCCATACAGTTGTTAGAACAAATTTCGAATGTGACAATCTACAAAATTCCCAGAAAAGAAAATGCCTTAGCTCGCCTCGCAAAAGAATTTGCCTGTTCGCAAGATGAGTCAGTGGAAGTGTCAGTTCATGGACGTCAGGTCCTATCACAGCTCGACATAGACATGATACACATATCAGGAAAAGAAGAAAAATCGGTTGCAACGAGTGACGGAAAACACGGAAGATTGGCGACGACCATTAATGACTACACCGCAAACAGGAAAGCTACCGGACGATAGGTCACTAGCCCATCGGATCAAGAAAAGAACTTGTCCTACGCATTAATAAACAACACGTTATACAGAAGGTCTTTTGATCAAATGTGGCTAAGGTGCCTAAGTGGGTCCGAGGCCCGTGAAATTGTTAAGGAGGTGCATTCAGGACTCTGTGACGCTCACCAGTCGGGTCCGAAGATGAAAATGAAAATTAAAAGATTAGGGTACTACTGGCCCTCGATGATGACCGACTGCATGAAAATCGCCAAGAGTTGTCATCAATGCCAAGTGCACGGAGTGGTTCTACACCAACCTCCAAATGTGCTACATCCGACAATTGCGTCGTGGCCATTTGAATGTTGGGGCACAGATATAGTGGGTCCGATAGAACCACCATCTTCAAAAGGACATCGCTTCATTCTTGTGGCTACAGATTACTTTTCCAAGTGGGCAGAGGCAGTCCCACTCAGAGAAGTGAAAGCACACCACGTGCTACAGTTTTCAAGAACCAAGTTGTCTACCATTTCGGAGTGCCGCGCGAGATTATCTCGGATAATGGGTCGGCATTCGAAGCACGCAAATCAACAATTTTGTCGGGAGACACGGAATCGACCGGCGATACTCAACAATTTACTACCCAAGAGCAAACGGCCTCGGCGAGGCTTTTAATAAAACTCTCGTTCAAATCTTAAAGAAAACTTTGGACGATAATAAGAGAAATTGGCACGAGAAGTTATTAGAAGCCTTATGGGCCTACCGGACAACCTTCGAACTCCTACTCGAAGCTACACCTTACGCTGCGGTGTACGGGTCCGAGGCGAGTGTTACCTTTAGAGGTTCGGCTTCCTTCACTCGGAATCGCGAGTTGCAAATAAGATCACGACAAAAGAGAACGCCAAATTACGACTAGAATAATTAGAAAGCCCGGAAGGAAAAGACTTGCAGCGCGACGAATTTAAAACTATACCAAGCTAAGATGGTTCAAGCCCATGACAAGCCGGTCCGCCCAAGAACCTTCAAAGTTGGTGACTTAGTTCTCGTTCTCAAGAGACCTATTCTTGCACAACGCAAGATAGGAGGAAAATTTGAACCCACTTGGGAAGGGCCGTTTGTGGTTGAAGCAGTATACTCAGGAGGTTCCTACCGGCTAGTGAATTGCCGGGGAGAACGACATATGCTTCCAATCAACGGACGATACTTAAAAAAGTATTACGCTACTCGATGTTTCGAAGGAATGAATTCTTCATCCCTAAGAAACACGGGCGAAGTAATTACTTATGATTGGGTCCGAACCCAAAAATAATAAAATGTGCTAAAATAAATAAAATCATGATAATAAAGTTTTCCTTGTTTTCTTTTCCAAATCAAAATCTTTTTCCTGATCTTACCCCACTTCATTCCTGTTAAGTTTTAAAATATAAGAGTAATAAAAAATGTCTTTAATAAACATTTTCTTAATGTTCTTGTTCTTAGTACAGCCCCTGATCCTTTTCCTTGTCTTTTCGCAGAGAAATGTCGAACGGGCGGTTGGTCCTGAACTTTAGAAATGGCGTAAGCCTTGCACTCGATGAAAAGAGGGTGAAAGATGGAGCGATAATCGAGATTGACTCGGATTTTGCACCAGCAGACCTACGAGTACGAGGAAAGTGGCCGGGTCCCGGCTGACCGAGAAGAACTGCCGGGCGGACAGATGATGAAAGTGGGTGGCCCAAGCCACCAATCCAAAGACGAAGAAAAGAAAGGCAAACACCGAAGAAGATAAGAAAATGAAGTCCGTAGTCGCTACGGCAGAGGGCGAGCTTGTCGGCGCCGCGCCCACGGAGATTCAAGAAGTTCGAAGAGCTACTCTCGCGCTAACGTAACGAAGAAATAAGAATCGTCGTATCCGTAAGATGTTAACCAAACTAGCTGCGGACCAGCGCGACGAGACAGTTGCTACTGCCAGTACATACACTTCAAGGACGCCAATTCACCAGGTACCGGAAGAAAGGAGGCCAGCTCCTAGGATAACAGAAAGGACCAGGGAAATCTCACAAAGATCAGAAGAAAGAAGGCTACCACGCCACCAGATAGAACCACCAGTAATGCATGACCTTGTTGCAGAAGCAACCCGGAGGGATGTCCCGACGGACATCATCCCCGAGGAGCCGAGGTATGCGGGAGAACGTGAAGGGATTGAACCGTATATCCCACAATATGTCACTGGGCCTCGCCATTTGCGGATTATTCCGGAGTACGAGCTGGAAAGAATGCGGAATGTTGAAAAGAAAACCTTTGAATACTTCGAGAGAATCGGAGGCGGAAGGATCAATATACTAGAGGGCCTCGAGCTACATACGGACGTATTCTCGGAGTATGAACAACAACAGAATCGTGGATTGCATCCGGGATTTGAAAAGAATGGGCCGAGCAGCCGTCTAAGGAAAAACACCTACTCGGAACCCGGAGATGGATGCCGGGGAAAGGAAGAATTACAATACAATGTGGATGCTGTTACAACTTTGCGGAGGACGAAAGGGAAACCCACCGGAATACTCCGTCATGGGCAAGTGGATCCGATGCCATTAGTCATCAAGAGAATGGTAAAGAGATTGATAACATGGAGGGTACCGCCGGCAGATTGCATACCCAATAGTTGCATTATTAACATCTACAAGCGGGGTGACCGCATACCCCCACACATAGATCACCACGACTTTGTCGGACCTTCGCACGGTCTCTTTCCCGAACGAGTGTAACATCATGTTCGGATCCGACCTCCGGATAGCGAGGCCCGGGTGAGTTTCGAGGGCCGGTGAAGATACCTTTACCGGTAGGTTCCGTCATGATACCGAAGGGCAACGGAGCGGATATCGCTAAGCATTGCATACCGGGAGTACCGAGTAAAGCGGATCTCGGTTACTTTCGAAGGATGGACGACGGGAAGACACCTTACCATTTCCAGCCAGACCCGGAGCTAGAGAGCCTCCGGCCTTACGAGCTGTGAGCTACATGGAAAATATCACACCTCCAATGTACATCCATGCGGCATCCTTGCCAAGGATGGCTTGGAAGGTGATGTTATTGACCATGTACCCCACTATTCAGACATGGATTTTTGACAGATGCTTCTTTGGATGGATTGACGAAGATCATACATAGTCCGTTTTGAGTCTACATGAATTGTATGAGATGTATTCCAGATCGAGTTGTATGATGTATCTTCGACATGATTGGAATGAAAGTGACCATGTCACATTTTGGCCTTCACCTCTTTTGTGCAAATTGACTGGAAAACGCCATTAAAGTTAAATGAACTTCGAACAAAGAACAGAAAAGAAATAAAAAAAAGAATAAAAGGAAAACTTTCCTTAAAAATCTAAAAAATGATGAACACCAAATTCACATGAACATTAAATAAACGATAAAATAAATTTGAATCGTTAAAAGACAAACAAAATGAACATAAATTTCAAATCAAATCTAAATCAAATTCAAATTCAATCTTTCCAGATTCCAAATCTCAATCAAATTCAAATTCAATCTTTCCAAATTTCAAATCAAATTTCAATCGAAAATTCAAATTCAATCTCCCAAATCTGAAATCCAATCCGTTCTACTCTTTCCCTTGTCTGGGATGGAAGCGGTTGATTCCATTGACACGGATCGAATCTGATGGCAAGGAATTGTATCCAATCCAAACCAATGGCTTCCGATCAACTCATTTGAACGGGATATGTGACATCTACATATTCCCTCCTAATCTATTTCCTTCCATGAAAGTCTTTTACAACTTTCATGAAATTCTCGAAACACCAAAATTCCACACTTTTCAAATCACCACTACAAATCTTTGCAAAGCCAATGACTATTCAAAATTCAAACTTTTGGAGTCGAGGATTTTACATCCGAGACTGCATTGCTTTAGGATTCTTTCCCCTATCGCAATGAAATACATCAAAATTCAAACTTTTGGAGTCGAGGATTTTACATCCGAGACTGCATTGCTTTAGGATTCTTTCCCCTATCGCAATGAAATACATCAAATTCAAACTTTTGGAGTTGAGGATTTTACATCCGAGACTGCATTGCTTTAGGATTCTTTCCCTACCGCAATGAAATACATCAAAATTCAAACTTTTGGAGTCGAGGATTTTACATCCGAGACTGCATTGCTTTAGGATTCTTTCCCCTATCACAATGAAATACATCAAATTCAAACTTTTGGAGTTGAGGATTTTACATCCGAGACTGCATTGCTTTAGGATTCTTTCCCTATTGCAATGAAATACATCAAAATTCAAACTTTTGGAGTTGAGGATTTTACATCCGAGACTGCATTGCTTTAGGATTCTTTCCCTACCGCAATGAAATACATCAAAATTCAAACTTTTGGAGTCAAGGATTTTACATCCAAGACTGCATTGCTTTAGGATTCTTTCCCTATCGTAATGAAATACATCAAATTCAAACTTTTGGAGTTGAGGATTTTACATCCGAGACTGCATTGCTTTAGGATTCTTTCCCTATTGCAATGAAATACATCAAATTCAAACTTTTGGGTCGAGGATTTTACATCCGAGACTGCATTGCTTTAGGATCATTTCCCTATTGCAATGAAATACATCAAATTCAAACTTTTGGAGTTGAGGATTTTACATCCGAAACTGCATTGCTTTAGGATTCTTTCCCTATTGCAATGAAATACATCAAATTCAAACTTTTGGGTATCCAAGACTGCATTGCTTTAGGATTTTTTCCCTATCGCAATGAAATACATCAAAAATTCAAATTCTTGGAGTTGAGGATTTTACATCCGATACTGCATTGCTTTAGGTTCTTCCCCTATCGCGATGAAATACATCAAATTCAGACTTTTGGAGTTGAGGATTTTACATCCGAAACTGCATTGCTTTAGGATCATTTCCCTATCGCAATGAAATACATCAAAATCAAACTCTCGAGGTTAAGGATTTTACATCCAATACCGCATTGCTCTGAGATTTCTCCTCATTGTAATGATTCAATCCAATCAACTCAATTTTCTTTTGAGGTTGAAGATGTTACATCTAAAACCACAAAATTCCAATTTTCATTTCAAATCAAATCCCTTCAAATTAATCTAAACCAAACTTCAATCTAAATTAAAACTCAAACTAAAATCTAAGCTCACACATCAAAACTTAAACTGAAAAAAATGAAATCTAAATCGAAATTCCCCAGATCATGTGATTTGGAATTCACCTTCTTTTCCTTTCCCCAGCGAGAGTTCAGGAATCTCCAGTCTCAGAGATATACTTGACACTCCCCAGCGGAAACTCTTCTACTTTATCCTAAGTTTGTCACTTGGACATCTGTGTTGGCTTTGTTGATGGCTTCAGTCAACACCAATACGCGCGGTGTGCTCCGTCAGCTCACCACACCTATTGGGGGTCCATTTGTTGACCTCATTTTTGATGAGGTCTTCTCTTCTTCTCTTTAGTACTTAGGATCTAGCCTTAGGCTTTTCCTTTGACTATCTTAGAGGACTAGAATTGGGACCCACCACCTAGAATTTCAAACCACTTCTTAACTCCCTGCAAACTCGACAAACTTGACTGTAGACCCCTAATCACCTAGAGGGTTGAAATCAAATGTGGAAGTTTAAAGGATGAGTTCCTATAGGACTCTTTGGCCTTAGGACTGCCCTGGGTGGCCTGGTCTGGTGAAGGGCTGACTTACACACACACACTACATTTATACACTACACTTTCACACACATCCTAGAACCACACCCATACCCAACTTGACCTCCTGACTCATGTAGGTGATTCACATGGATGGTCCTTAACCCCTAAGCCCTTGGCTAAGAGGGTTAGGAACAACATATTGGATGCCTCAAATGAGTCCCTTCATGGCTCATGTGGGCTTGATATGGCTTCATGGCTCAACCAAAATGATTTCATTCCTCTTACATTCACCTAATCTTCAATTTCCCAAATTTTCAATTTTTGACCCCCGGGACCCTACACCCGCTTAGCCTATCTAAAACCCTTGAAATCCTCCAAAAACACCTAAACTACCCAAATTTCTCAAAACCAATTCCTAAACATTTCTCATTACTCAAATTGACCATCCATACCCAAAAATCCCAAAAATTCCAAAAATACCTCTCAATACCCTCCAAATACCCAAAATACCCCTCTTGACCCAAAAATCCAAAAATTCAGAAAATTCCCATAAAATTTCAGAAAATCCCAAATATTCCCAATTTCATTTTGTTCAACTATATCATGGGCCAATTTTGTCAATTTACCCCACTTTTGTCAAAACCCCCAATTTGACCCATTTTAACCCTAAGTGAACCCAATGTCAAACCAAACTTACCCAATTGACCCAAATTCTGGTCCAATTCAATTCTAAACTTCAATTCAACATTCCCAACACCAATCTAGACCAAATCCAAGTCCAATTTGATTGACATTTGGATCCAATTTTACTTTTGGCCTTAAAAGACCAATTTGGACCCATGACCCAAACTCACCCAATTCAACTCCAATTAACCCCAAATGTTTTCTAAACCTTCCTTAACATCCCTACAAACAAAACACTAACATGATTTGCCCAAAATTTAGACCCAAACCCCACTCAAATTCAACCCAAAGCTAAAAGGCCCAATTTTGACCTAAACCCAAACCTAACCCAAATGAGCCCAAACCCCAAAATCAAAGCCCAAAAAAAGTCAAAACCTCTTTGAAACACTTCCATAGACATTTCCCAACATTAATTTTACATCAATTTCAACCCTAGCCCAACATTGGCCCAACTTGGTCCAATTTGACCTATATTGGCCCATTCACCAAAGAAGCCCAAATTCAACCCAATTCAAACCCAAATCACTCCCAATTTGCTTCAAGTCACTCATGACACATCTATGAGCTAAACCCAACAATTATTTGGCCCAAGTCTTTGCCAAAATTCCATCCTAAAATCCATTTTAAAATCCAAAAGCCCACTTCCCTAAACCATTTTAAAAGCCCATTTCCACCAAATACAAAAGCCCAAAATTGGCCCTAAAGCCCAAATGACATTTCCATTTGCCATCCATTTAATCAAAGCCATTCCCTAAGTTATAATCCCATCATCAAATAATTCCAAATCAAGCCTCATGCTAAATCACCCCTAAATACCAAAATTTTTCTTAAATCCATTTCCATGAAATTGACTTGACTTTTCCCAAGCCAAAGGTGAGCCATGAAGCCATGCATGAGCCACATGGAAGCCATGAGAGCCTCTTTACATGTCACCATGCCATTTTGGGCAAAAGGAGGAGACTCTTTCCTTAATTCCTAAAGGTGATTAACCACTCCCATGATTCCACTAAATCTTGCTTAAGCTTAATTGTACTTGGATGGTGACCATTCCCCACTCGATTAAGCCGACCTAAATCACTTTCTATTCAGCCTAAACCAGGCCTTGGGTGGTGCACCTAGCCCAAATGGAGGGGTTGACCAATTTGAGCCAAAATGAGCCCTCTCCCATTCCATTCTAATCCGAGCCTTTTACACATGGCATTTGCCGGTTGCCTACACTAAACCCCAGCCCCGACCCACCGAACAAGATGGTGACCAATGCACGGCCGGCCAGCCACCGGGTCGCCGGAAAACACCATGGCCGAGAGCTCACATGTGAGCCAACTTTGGAATTCTCCCTTGCCGAGCCGCCCCATCCCGGTGGCCATTGTAGTCGTTCTTCTCATGCCAAGAGCAGCTGATCCCAAGCCCTAACTCTCCCTGGGAGGCCCTCTACCCTCTCCTATTTAAACACCACCCCTTCTCGGCCATGAGAGGTGCTGAAACAAACCTTAAGGAAACTCTGCCAAAATTGTTCCAGACTATTCCCCATACATAGAGCATTTGATCCCCACCTGAATTCCAGCCCGATTCCCTCCAAGTGAGCTCGATTTTGAGCTCAAACTTTAGCCCAAAACCAGGACACTTCTCCACGGTGGATCAATCCTCAAATTGATTGGTCCTACACCTTCACCGGACCAAGGGAAGGTGTCCACCGACAAAAGCCCCATCTCCGGAGCCACCCGGTTGCTCTCAGCCTCCAAGCTTTGTGATCGAGTCGTGGTCAAAATCCTACCTGAGCAATTCACGGACCGGAAGACTTCATCCGGAGCTTGCCGGGACGCAATCGAAGGTGACACAACCCTCGGATTGAAGCCACACTTCTCCGAGCAAAGGTATGAGCTAATTCTTCATCCCGAGCTTCCGGAGATTCTCCATTTCAAATGCTTTAATTTCAATGCATGATCACCGTATAGATGTATTCGTCTCTTCAAGACGAATCCATAGAGCATAAGAACACGAAAATCCATTGAGTATCGAGTGAGATATTAGGGATTTAGTGTGGACGGCTCTCGGGTGAGGACGCTTGGGGATGATGAATGGATGCCGTCCATTTAATACACGTGCGGACGGACGGCTCAGATTAGGTCGGATCGGCAGATGATAAGCGGAAGGCGGGACCCGGGCTGCTGACTCAAGCGGCGGCGTCGAATGGGAGCGCGCCACGCGGCACTTCGGAGATGCTAAGGTTGACGCGGCGCCGACTCGGATAAATAGAAAATTAGGGATTTTCGATTTATTTAATTCCACTAAACTTCAAAAATCCATAACTTTGTGTAGGAAAATCAGCAAAATAAAATAAAAATACCCTCTTGCTCAGTGAACAGAGGAGAATAATTTGGAAAAGAAATCATTTAATTTCATTAAGTATTTTATTTTTAATAATTTATTTACTATCTGCATTATTTTAATTCTCCATGCATATAGGAAATTCACCATGGCATGAGACCATAGGGCTTTTGAAGCCTCCGAATTTGGGAACATTCCCTGAATTTTCCAAAGTCGAGGCCATCCCTATGAGAAGTTATTGATTTTTCAAATTCATGTTGCTGTTTTAAATTATTTTAATTCCAATAATTAGCATGTTGTGAAATAAATTCTAGGAAAATTTGGTGATGTCTCTTATGACCAGAGGACCCTAGGAAAAATAGGTTTTGAGTTAATTCATTATAAATAACCCTAATTGGCTTAAACACCCAAAATAGATCCCTAATTAATTAGAGTTAACCATACATCAAATTGACTTGAAATCAATTCTCCACTGACCTTTAGGATCAGAGGAACACACCATAAAAATTTGAAGTCAATTGGACTTGGTTAGCCCTACTAAATGGGTTGATTAAGCCATTTAGTCATTTTAAACTTTAAAAATTCATAACTTTCAAAATACCTTTCAAAAATTCACCAAATTGGTTTTGGAGCCTCTCTAATATTAGGGGAATTTAAGAAAATTAAAATTTCAATTTTTTAAAAAAGTTGATTTTTAATAATTAAGAAATAATAAAAATCACAAAAATAATAAAATTCACCAAAATGTCACATTTTGAATTTTAATCACTTAGGAACAAACCCCATATTTTTTCTTAGGTCTAATTAATGAGATATTAAATTTTAAAGCCCTAAGATAATTTAAAAAATTAAAAGATACATTTTTTGGCATTTTCACTAAAATAATTATAATAAATCATAGAAAAATCAGAAAATTGCAAAAATTGATTCTCTGATTTCCTTGATATCATAGAGATTTTTGAAAAATATAAAATTCATTTTTCAACCTTTATTTTATTTTTAAATTAATTAACACTCCAAAACTTAAAATAATTATAATAAAAATAATATAATTCAAAAAATCACCAAAATTGTTCCAAGTGGTCCTCTGGTCATTAGGAATGTCCCATAATTTTCTTAAGGACATAAACTTTCCCTTGATCATATTATTAAATTTTCCTTGGAAATTCCTATTTTCCACCAAAAATAATTACATAAATAAATTAAATACAGAAAAATCACATTTTCTCCTCTCATGTCTTCATTGGTATATGAGTGAAGTCACATAAAAATTTCAAGTTCATTTAAGCTCAATTTAGTGAGTTATGAAATTATTAAGCTTGAAGGGCAAAATGGTAATTAAAAAATTTTAACCCTTAATTAAAACTTTAGGTTTAATAAAATTAATAAGAAAAAGATTTGATCTTAATCTGATTTGGATGATTGAAATTTAAATAATTAAAGGGTAGAAACCCATTAAACAATTCAAAATAGTTGAAATAAACCTTAATTAAATAATTGATTAAATTTGGAAGAATAATAAAATTGGAATTATTAAAATAGGGATATTATTAGGAAGAGATTTATTCTTTAATTTAAAAATCCCTAAATTAATCATTTCAATAATATTTAATTCCCAATTAAAATAGGATAATTCAAATTTAAGTTTTTAGGACTTAATCGTTAAATTAAATAAAAAGGTTAAATTATTAAAATCTTTTTAAATTTTCAATTAAATTAAAATTAAAAATAAAATTAAATTAAAGATTAAATTAAATTAAATTAAATCAAACAAATTAAATTAAATTAAATTTAATTAAATAAATTAAATTAAATTAAATTAAATTAATAAATTAAATTAAATTAAATTAAACTAAATTAAATTAAATAAATTAAATTAAATAAATTAAATTAAATTAAATTAAAACATATTAAATTAAATTAAATTAAATTAAATAAATTAAATAAAATTAAATTAAAACATATTAAATTAAATTAAATTAAACAAATTAAATTAAATTAAATTAGATCAAATTAAATTAAATTAAAAGAAATTAAATCAAATTAAACTAAATTAATTTAACATCAAACCAAACTAAATTAAATTGAATTAAATTAAATTAAAATTAAATTAAATTAAATTAAAGTTAAATTAAATTAAAAATAACATCACCTAAGACATTAAAGAAATTAAATATAAAGCAACTTGAACACTATTCCAAATTTAAACCCTTTAACCGAAATTAAATTAAACCATAAACCATTTGAACACCAATTTGCCCTCGAAAACTTTTGTTATCATAACTCCTAAACAGAACATTAAATGAAATACTACTTCACTTATAGGATATTCAAATGTCCTAGTTCACTGAGCAAGACAACAACAAAAATTGAATTCTCGGACGATTAATTCATTTGTATAATTAAATTCATTTGGACTTAAAACAATCCTAGAAATATTGAAAGATGTTTAAGATTTTCCTTAAGCACTTCCTCGATATGATAGGATGTTCATAAGAACAATTGAACTTAATTATTCTTTGATGAAGAAAATCGTCCTCAAACTAAAACACAAGAACCTAGACGTCATAGGAAATGACTAGCTATAGGATTAGGAACTTGGTAGAAAACCATAACCCTTCCCTTAGCTTTACCTAGGAACTTGCTTAAATATTCTAATTGTGTTTTAAGTGCGGCTTGGGATGACGGGAAGACCCTCCAGTGTACGCTTTTATTTTATTGCAATTTACCTTATTGCAATTTATTTAATCACATCGCACTTACTTTTCTTGCATGATAAACAATCGTTGCATGAAAACCCACACCTTTAGGATAGTCCCTAAAACTGAAACCAAAACTAAATTAAAAGTCATTGCAAAATAAAATTCATCGCCACAACATTTCAAAATATAAAACAACTCAAAATTTAATCACAAATAGAACACAAAACTACAATTACAACTAAATTAAAACGTCTCGTTGGATGATCGGGAATACCTCGGATGATGTAACCTACGTGTTGCTAACGGGATTTCCCACGGTCTAAATGAAAGTGTGGAACTCATTCGGTTGAGTTTAGCAAATTCATCCGGACTAAGTGAATCCGATAAAAATAACGATGCCGGAAGGATGGAACCGTGGGATCTTAACCGGTGTTGTTATAATCAACTTTAAGATTTGTTTTAAATAAAACATAAAAAACACTTGGAAATTAAGATTTTCTCTAAACCAAAACACTTTTCTCATTCCCTGATTTATGACTTCTAAAACTAAACCTCTGCAACAACAAAGAGCTTGGAGCATAGTGGGCAGCACGGCCATCGTCGTCAGCAAAACCTGAGTCTACATCAGCAAAACTTTCCTAGAATTAAACAACAAAACAATAGGATTTCGAGGTAGTTTGCCTAGTGCAACATAAATCCTCAACCTTTTCGTTAGGTATTTGCATTGCAAACTAAGCCCTAACCGGACTTAGGATTCCGAGGTAGTCGTCCGATACGACATAAACCCTCACATCTTCCGAGTTATTTGTATGATTCTATCATATAAATATAAGTCCTAATTAACTAAAATTGACAAGATCAAAATATGAAATAAATATTAGGACCTTCTTAAATTCAAGCCAAACAATAGGATAGTCGGGAAATTACCGAAGTTTGCTTCGAATCTGTAATTTCTCCTACTTTTCTTCCTTTGAATCCCCAAAACAAAATCTTCCAAATTTGATCCATTCCCTATTGAAATTCCAAAATTCAATCCTTTGAAAACCTTAAACTTTGAAATTCTTGAGAGCGAATTATTGATTATTATCGAGAGTTTTCTTAGGTGATTCCCGTCACTTAAGATGTAATTAACTATAGGGGCTTGCCCTTATAGGGAATTTTAAAGAACCGAGTAATATAAACCCTGTTTAATGTTTTCATATTAAGCAGGAGAACTTGTCGGCTTATAAAATTGGTTCGCAGACCAAACAGATGTCACAAATCTTCTAGTTTATTTAATCGAGCCCCACCATCAAGCAGTGTGTCTATCCTTAGGATAGATACACGGTTGGTGATGTGGTGCTCGTTTATATAAACTATTTGGGATGTGAGATCGGTTTGATTTCATATCTTAAGACCTTCAAATTTAAAATTATTTTCAAAAATCAAATACTACTTTTCAAATTATTTATTTAAATTAAATTAAAAAATTCGCCGCACAATTTCTGTTAGGCGACCCCTTTTTCAAAAATTAATACAACACACTCGACCTAAAAATATGCCGACATCGGCCAAAGAAAGTGATGAACCAGACTAAACAAAACTCTGCCAAAATTGCTCCAGGACCTTCTCCTCACCTAGAGAAATTGATCCTCACTGCTCTCCTGCTCTAAACCCCATTGATTGAGCTCAATTTTGGAGCTCAATTCTCAGCCTAGAACCAGGACATCTCTAAAACCTCCACCAAATCCAAATTAAACTCACCCACACCTGCACAGGACCAACAGAAGGAGTTCCCCAGCGAAAGCCCCCTCTCCAGGCCACCCAGTTGCTCTAGCCTCCAAGCTTTGAAATTGGCTTTGGACACTTTCATACCTAGACAATTCCCCAGAGCCAGAGACTTCATCTGGAGCTTCCTTGGGAGTAATCGAAGGTGACACAACTCTCTGATTGAAGCTACACTTCTCAGAGCAAAGTTATGGATCATTCCTTCCTCCCGAGCTTCCTGTGATTCTCCATTTTGATTTACTTAATTTCACAGCATGTAAACCGTATAGATGTGTTCGTCTCTTCAAGACGAATCCATAGAGCATAAGAACAGGAAAATCCATTGAGAAATGAGAGAGTTCTTAGGGTGTTAGTGTGAACGGTCACGGGTGCACACCAGTCGTAGACGATGACCAGGCGCCGTACAATCAATCGTGTATCGAGTGGACGGTCCAGATTTCACCGGATCGAATGACGTTATATGAATTGCGGGCCCCTGGAGCACTGAGTCAAATGGCGACGTCAAATGGGAGCGTGACGCGTGGGCTTTCGAAGCTGCTGAGGATGAGTCGGCGCCGCGTGAATAAGTAGAAAAATATGAATTTTTTTGATTTATTTAAATACCCATAACTTAGAAAATCCATATCTTTGTGTAGAAAAATCATAAAAATAAACTAAAAATACCATTTTGCTCAGTGAACAGAGGAGAATAATGTGGAAAAGAAATCAAGTTATTTTGATAAGTACTTTATTTTTAATTAATTATTTAATCATTTCAGTATTTTGATTCTCCATTTGCATAGACAATTCACCATGACATAAGACTATAAGGCTTTTGAAGCCTCTGATCTTGGAAACATTCCCTGAATTTTTCAAGGTCAGAGGCCATCTCTATGGAAAGTTATGTATTTTTCAAGTTTATGTCACTGTTTTTGGTATTTTAATTCCAATAATTAGTATATTGTTCAATAAATTCTAGAAAAAATTGGAGAAGTTTCTTAAGACCAGAGAACCCTGGGATAATTATATTTTGAGTTAACTCATTAAGAATAACTCTAATTGACCTAATTATCCAAAACTTAATTTTAATTAATTAGGGTTAACCACACATTAAAATAACTTGAAATCAATTCTCCACTGATCTTTAGGATCAGAGGGACACATTGTATAAAAATTTGAAGCCAATTGGAAATGATTAGCCCCACTAAATGAATTAATTAAGCCACATAATCAAAATTAAACTTTAAAAATTCATAACTCCAACAATACATTTCAAAAATTAACAAAATTGGTTTTGTGGGCTCTCTGATATCAGAGGAGCCTATAAATATTAAAATTGGAATTTTCTAAATTTCTTCATTTTTAACGATATATTTAATGTTTTAATAATTAAAAAATAATAAAAATCACAAAAATATTAAAAATCATAAAAATGTCACATTTTGACTCTTAATCACTTAGAAACCAACCAAATATTTTTCCTAAGTCTCAAAGTAAAGATATTGAATTTTAAATGCTTAAAACAATTTTTAATATTAAAAAATATATTTTCCAACCTTTTCACTAAATTAATTCTAATAAATCAAAGAAAAATCAGAAAATTATAAAATTTATTTCTCTGAACTCCTTGAGATCAGGGAGATTGAAGAAAAATATCAAATCATTTTTCAACTTCAATTTTATTTTATAATTAATTAACACTCCAAAACCCAAAATAATTGTAATAAATAAAATATAATTTAAAAAATCACTAAAATTGGTCCAAGTGGTCCTCTAGTCATTAGGAACATTCCATAATTTTTTTAAGGGCAGAAACCTTTCCTTGGTCATGTTGTTGAATTTCCATTGAAAATCCCTATTTTTCACTAAAAATAATTATATAAAAAAATTAAATTCATAAAAATCACATTTTCTCCTCTAATGTCTTAATTGACATATGAGTGAAGAGACATAAAAATTTCAAGTTAATTTGAACTCAATTTAGTGAGTTATGAAATAAATAAGCATAAAAGAGCATAAAGGTAATTAAAGAATCTAAACCCCTTTTTTAAAATTTTAGGCTAAATTAAAATGGAGGGTAAAATATTTGATTTTATCTTTCTTGGATGATTGAAACTTTGGGAAATTAAAAGGGTAGGAACCCATTATTCACTTTTAATAAACCAAAATGAAACTTTAATTATTTAAACAAATTTAAATTTTGGAAGATTAATGAAAATTTGATTTATTAAAAATAGGGATATAACTTGAGAGGATATTGATTCTTTAATAAACAATCCCTAAATAAATCACTTCAATAATATTTAACTCTTAATTAAGATTAAAATGATAATCCAGACTAAGTAAATTAAAAATTAAAGAAATATAACCTTTAAATTAAAGGAAAGCTCAAAATATTAAGTGGTTTAACAATTAAATTAAATTAAATTAAATTAAATTAAAGTAAATTAAGTAAAAAATTAAATTAAAATTAAAATTAAATTAAATTAACATTTTTACAATTAAGTTAAATTAAAAATATTTAAATTAAATTAAGTTAAATTCAATTAAATTAAATTTAAATTATATTAAATTAACATCATTCAATAATAAAAGTAAAACAAATTTAAAATATTAAGATCACTAAAAGTATAAAGATTTAAACTAAAAATAATTTGAACACTATTCCAAACTTAAAATTATTAATTAAAACCTCATAATTAAACTAAATTACTTTATACCATTAACTCAAACTTCAAATTAAGAATGATTAAAATTCTCCCAACTTGCCCCTAAAGGCTTTAATTATTATAACTCTTAAATGGAGTATTAAGTGAGATGTCACTTCATTCATCGGGTAATCAAATGCCCAAGTTCACTGAGCAAGAGACAAAGCTTAACTAAACTCTTAGATGATTAATTCACCTGTGCAATTAAATTTACTTGGACTCAAAATAATCTCGGAAATATTGAAAAGATGTTTAGGACTAGTCCTAAGCACTTTCTCAATATGACGAGATGTTTTTGAAGAACAATTGAATTTAATTGTTCTTTGATGAAGAAAATCATCCTTAAACAAAATACAAGAACCTAGACGTCATAGGAGTTGACTAGCAATATGATTTGGATTTTGGCAGACAACCAAAACCTGTCCCTTAGCTTTACTTAGATACTTATTATAAATATTTAAATGCCTTAATATGTGTTTTAAGTGCAGCTTGGGATGACGGGAGGACCCTCCAGGTACGCTTTTATTGCAATTTACTTTATTGCAATTTACTTACATGCACTGCACTTTACTTTTTCTTGCATGTTAAACAAGATTGTTGCATGAAAACTAAAACCTTTAGGATAGTCACAAAACTGAAACCACAACTAAATTAAAAGTCACCACAAGATAAAATTCACCGCCACAACAATCCAAAATATAAAACAACTCAAAATTTAATCACAAACAGAACAACAAAACTACAATTACAACTAAATTAAAACGTCTCGTTGAATGATCGGGAATACCTCGGATAATGTAACCCACGTGTTGCTAACAGGATTTCCCACGGTCTAAATGAAAGTGTGGAACTCATTCAGTTGAGTTTAGCAAATTCATCTGGACTAAGTGAATTCTATGAAAATAACGGTGTTGAGATGACGGAACCGTGGGATCTTAATCGGTTCTGTTTAAACAACTTTAAGATTTGTTTTAATTAAAATATGAAAAATATTTGGACTTTAAGATTTCTAAACCAAAACACTTTTCTCATCTCTTGATTATCATTTTCTAAAACTAAAACCTCTGCAACAATAAGGAGCTTAGAGCATGGTGGGCAGCACAGCCATCGTCATCAGCAAAACTCGGGTCTACTTCTGCTAAACCTTTCCTAGAATTAAATAACAAAGCCATAGGATTTCGAGGTAGTTTGCCTAGTGCGACATAAATCCTCAACTTTTTGTTAGGCATTTGCATGATCATGTCATGTAAATCAAGCCCTAACCGGTCTTAGGATTCCGAGGTAGTCGTTTGGTACAACATAAACCCTCACATCTTCAAGGCTATTCATATGATTATGTCATACAAACATAAGTCCTAATTAATTAAAATTGGCAAGATTGAAACATTAAATGAATTCCCAAATTGAAGCTAAACCATAAGATAGTTTGGGAAGGTGCCAAGATTCTTCTTGGATCCTCAACTTGTCCTACTTCTCTTCCTTTGATTCCTTAAAATAACTGTTCCAAATTTGATCTAATCCCTATTGAAATTTCTTAAAATCCAATCCTTTGAAAACCTTAGACTTTAAAATTCTTGAGAGCAAAACCACTGATCATTATCGAGAGTTTTCTTAAGTGATTCCCGTCATTTAAGATGTAATTAACTATAGGGGCTTGCCCTTATAGAGAACTTTAAGAACCCAGGTAATATAAACCCTACTTAAACCCTTTATATTAAGCAGGCGAACCTGTGGGCTTATAAAGTTGGTTCGCAGACCAAACGGATGTCAAAAATCTTCTAGTTTATTTAATCAAGCCCTATCATCAAGCAGTGTGTCTATTCTTCGGGATATAAACACGGTTTGTGATGCGGTGCTCGTTTATATAAACTATTTGGGATGTGAGATCAGTTTGATTTCATATCTTAAAATTTTTAAACTCAAAATTATTTCTAAAATCAAATACTACTTTCTAAATTATATATATATTTAAATTAAATTTAAAATCTAAAAAATTCGCCGACAACTTCTATAGGCGACCCCTTTTTTAAAATACAACACACAAACCTAAAGTATGACGATAGCTTCTGGCGACTCCGCTGGGGACTAGTTCCTCTCTCCATTTTTATCAAATGGTTTTGCTTTCATAAATCAATAGTGAGTCCATATCCATAGTGGACCAAACTATCATTCTTTCGTTGGCATACCTCGCTCTTTTCTATCTTGAACGAGTATAGCCAACTTCTTTTGGATTTAGGAACCACTGTTTAGACACCCCTAAACAGAGAGGTTCCGAAATCCTTTTACCTCTTTTCTGAGGTGGGGTGGACCCTTAATAGGTGTTAGCTTAGGAGTGGTCCCTCGGGTTGAGAAGTTTTCTCTTCCTTTCCAATTCTGAACCGAGTCCCTTCCTTTTTCTATAAACCTATGTCCTTTAATCATTTCGTTCCTAATAAACAAATCCTCTAATAAACAACCCTTTAGTAAAAAAAACTCTTTTAAATCATAAATACACTAAGATAAACGAAATTGTATTTCGGACTCTTTCTTCTACGTCCTAAGTTTTGCGACAAAAGGAAGCATAATTCGGGACTGACGTTTGAAATCTACCCTACAGAAAATGACTGCACCAAAGTTAATTTTCTCCTTCACCAATGGAATGGACTTCATCGTCTATAAGGATGAGCTGCCTGACAATGGGATCATCCGTTTTGGACAAGGATTCGACAAAACAGATATCAAGTTCACTGACGTCACTCTCTTCGCACTAATGGACAAAGTACCAGAAACTGAAGAGCCTGTAATTGAGTTCAACTTGAAGTCGGCTCAAGAATTCCCTCCCCTGCAAAGGGTTCCAGCTGAAAGAAGTACTGCTATTCGTAGGAGGACCGTTATCTCTACCCCCACCGGTCTAGTCATCTCTCGCACCTACCACGGCTTCGCAAACTAAAGGGGAAGGAAATCTAAGTCCGTGGTGAGCTCGTCACCATGGAGGGTACAGATTTTGCTACAATACCATCTGTTTTCGAGATTGGGTCCAGTTCAAGAGTTGCACCCCTAACTCAGACTCAAAGGAGAAATAGAAGTAGAAAGATAGCCAGGATTGAGAAAGCCAAAGCTGCTGAAGTTGCTTTTCTAGAAGAAATTCCTGAGGAAAGAGAAGAACTGCCTGAGTATGTACCTCTGTTGGAAGAGAGTAGGTTTCACCCCCTCTCTGCTGCATCGGATGAAGAAGACGTTCGAAGGATTGCCGCTACATTACCTGACCTGCATACTATAGTAATTGCAAAAGAAAAAGAATTAAGACTACACCATATGCTCGGCTACAGGCCGTGATAGAAAAATTGGCAAAGAAAGAAAGATGCCCCGTATCAGAAATCCTAAGAAGAATGGGACGAGTGCCAGCTAGATCCCGCCTCGGACCACGAGTAGAGCCACGTCAGCTGCCGTAGAGAAACCAAGGAAGAAAATGAGAGCTAGTTCACTTGTTATTGTATCGGGCCATCATATTAGGGAGGACACCACCTACCAGCATATAGCCGACAGACCTTCCGGTCCTAGGCCTTCTGCTGCAAGAAGGATGGTGTGGCGACCTATTATTACTAAGCCGAGACCAACACAACGTCCTGAGAAGAAAAGCTTCGTCAAAGGGCTTGAATCTGAAGGAAGTGCTACTGCAATAAAAGAAACTCCCGAAAAAGAAGTTCAACAGCCATCACACGACAACCACGAGGCCTTCTGGAAGAGACCCCTCGAGGATGCTATAGGAAAGATAAGGATGGATATCTGACGGTTGGCAAAAGAAAGAGGAGAAAAGTTGGAAAAGGAAGTTGATTCATCAGAGTTCATGGATGAGGAGTGTGTCGAGATCAACATGGTTGAAACACTGCATTGTCAGCCTCACAGGGTGCTCCGGCAGCTGCGGAAAGAGATGAACCGGAAGTGATGAGAGCACAGCTTCGGGAAAGAGATGACACAATTTCCCAGATGGCAAGGAGGATGGAAGAGATGGCTGCTGCTTTAGCCACTTTCCAGAGTCAGGTGTAACCTCAGAAAGAAACACCCCCATAAATCATCCATATTGCAGATGGAGGAAAAGAGATCACATCCGTCAATGGAAATGAGCCACCCAAGAAGGATTATGCAAGAGCATGATTCCCGAAAAAGACATTAAAAACATGGTAGAACAGCAGGTGCGGGAAGCTTTAGCACAATCCAAGAGTGGAGCATGTATTCAGACGGGTAGACCTTACCCCGAAGAGTTCGATGCGATCCAATACCCGAAAGGCTTCGTACCACCTCTGTTTAAGACTTTTGATGGAACGGGAAACCCCCGACAGCATGTCGCACATTTCGTGCTAGTTGTTTCAATGCCGGTGGGAGTGACGCTTTACTCTTTCATCAGTTCGTCAGCAGTTTGTCAGGGATCGCCTTCGACTGGTACACAGAATTGCCAAATGGTTATGTTAAGACCTTTTCAGAGTTAGAAAACCTTTTCGTTAAGCGGTTTGTCGGGGCTCGACACTACATCACCATCGGTGATCTAGTGGTGGAGCACCAGAAACCGAACGAGACTTTAGTGGATTACATACTTCGATGGAGAAATTTAAGCATGAAGTGTGAACCACAACTTCAGGAACAGCATGCAGTCGACATCTTGCTTAAGATTATCCACGACCCGATAACACTTTTCCTTAAAGGATTTACAATCAAGATTTTCGAGAAGCTGCTTAGCAAGGCCGGGAGCTTGCAAGAGGAAGCAAATCAACTAAGTTTCGTGGACAAAAATGATAAGCAGAAGCCCGTAAAAGAATTTGAAAAAAAGTCCGGAATCTTCGCGGCAGTAAATAAGGGCAAGCAGCCGGTACAGATACAGCCAGAGCGACCACAGCCTAGCTATCAACCATCGCAATGTACTTACCAACAACCTCAACAGGGTTATCAACAGCCTCGGCCAAGCTATCAGTCGTCTCAGCATTATGAACAACCGTCTCATCCACAACATACCCTGAAAGATTTTATGAACAAGGAATATCCATTCAAAACTGAAGTATTGGTGAAAATGTTCCGCAGTTTAATGAAAACATCAGATTTTCAGCTACCAGAGCCCAAGAGGCATGAAGAAGTCAATAAGAAAGATCATCCAAACTATTGCCCTTACCACAGGATGCTCGGACATAAGATCGAAGACTGTTTCACTTTCAAGAACTGGCTGGAAGATAATCTCTGGAAAGGGAATATAACGATCCTGAAGGAATACAAGAAGGAACCCCAAAAAGGAGGTTCCGTTAATATTATTTCAAAGGATCCTATTGTTCCGATAGACCCTTACAAGACTCATGATGGATGGAATACCGTTTGGACAAAGTCTTCAAAGAAAATCTTAGATCACATCCAAACCGCTTCGGTGCTTGCTTCAACTCAAAGTTTGAAACCTGCCTAGCTGGCACTATCGCTTGCGATTGAAGAACTGCCCTAGAAGGAAGATAAAATCATAGAAGAGAAGAAAACTGAGGCTCCAAAGAGTAGACTAGGGGCTGCTTATCCTAGGATGGTTGTTTCTGATTCGGGGGAGAAATCCCTCGAACCTCTGACTCTGTATGATTATTTGCTTGCCCCGGTGGGATCTTATAATGATAAGAGTTTTGGCGTTGGCTACGTTTTGATTGTTTCTAACGATTACATAACTAACAAAAACCAAGCTAATCCGGATCTCGATTCTGATATAAATAACGATTCTCAAATCATACTAAACCTCAATGACCACGACGAAGGAGAAGACGTTCACAAGGATGGCTACGAAAGCTCAACAAGCAACGAGTCTATTTGCAAATTTTTAGGAGCTCCAATCACGATAGAATTGGAGTAATCAGATTCCGAAGCAACGCCAGAAGAGTCAGTTGTTCCGATTCAAGGAGATACACCGGCAGATTCAATACTAGATTCAAAAGAAATAACTAAAGTCAATCTAAGGAGCGGAAAAGTTCTACCTCCGAGAATGGGTCCAAAGGATAAAGGAAAGCAGGTGGTTGCTCAGGAAGAGCCAACTCCAGTAGAGGAATTGCCCATTCGTGAAGAAACCGAGGAACATTGTAATAAAGTAGACTACAACGTGCTTGCCCATCCTAGGAAGCTACCAGCCAAACTAAGCATATACGACGCTTTGATCCTGTCAAAGGAGATGAGGGAAGCTCTGATCAAGGCTCTACTTGATCCAAAGATTTGTTTAGCTCAAATGGCATGTAATTCCTTCGACGAGGTTTGCTTGTTAAAAGAACAGCGAGGTGTTACGTTCTCGGACAATGATTTGCTACTCGGAACGGTCGATCACAATCGACCCTTGTACATCTCGATCCATTATTGGAAAGTTTACGCTCTCGGGGTGTTAGTTGATCCGGGAGCATCAATCAACATAATGAGCCTTCGAACGTTAGCATATTTGGAAATTGATGCTCGCGAACTTGAAGCAGACAAGATGTTATTAAGAGGGTTCAATCAGAAAGGAGAAAGAGCACTCGGATCGATAACACTGTTAATAAAGACCGGTGATTTGGCAAAGACAACCACAAAATTCCACATAATTGATTTTGAGACATCATTCAACGCTCTACTGGGTCGGTCATGGATCCATGAGAACCGGATGGTACCATCGTCTCTGCACCAGTGCATAAAGTATTACGAAGGAGGAGAACAGTGTATCAAAGGTGATTTGCAACCATTCTCCGTACATGAAATCGGAATTCACGAAGATGCAGCCTATTATGCGCCTCCGAAGAAAACAATCTTTTCCAGAAACACCGTACTAAATGAAGCAAAAGAAGTGCAAGACGATAAAGAGCCTGAAATTCTAGTCCAACAGTTACTCACCACTCCCTTACGGCGAGATGGTGAAGGTTTCTCCAGAACTCGCACCCGAGGTCGAGGCCGGGGACGAGGTCACGGAAGAGACATTAAAATAGTTGGACGGAAGAAACTAGTCATCAATGTTGATTGGGAGACCAGTTTCAAAGAAGAAGAAATCAAGAAAGAAGCAGCAACAGTAAATCAAAAGAAACCCCAGTTCAAGATCTCTCTCGAAGATGAAAAGAATGAAGAATACAAATCAACGTACGAGAAGATCAACCACTATGTACATACTATGACCCTGACCTCGATCCGTTCTAATAAGATCGAGGGTATGGTGGTCAAGGAAGTGCATGGTGGTCAAGGAAGTGCATGGTGGTGGTACTAAACCAATCAAGTTTTACTGTGGTGCTTCTTCTTCCAATACTGAAAAAGATGTACAATTCGAAGATGTTACTTCTTCTAAATTAATGGAACTTCCTTTTGAGTGGTATTCTACCTGTGTTCAAAATTTAATTCAATGTGGTGTCTTACCTAAACAATGAACAAAATGTCAATCACAACATTTTGAAAAGTTATGGAACAATGCCAGTCGGCCTCCAACTTAAAAACATGTTCTCTGATTGGGCACAGTAGGTTTTGTTGATGATTCAAGATTATGCTTGGTTGTCACTTGCGAGCCTAATGAAGACTGCTTGGAAGCTTCAGAAGATCTCGAAGATCTGCCAATCGGAGATGCTCCACCAAAATTCGAAGAAGAAATTAAATCTACAATAGACGAGTTAATGGAAGTTAACTTAGGTACTAGCGAAGAGCCTAGGCCGACCTTTGTTAGCTCCTTACTCAATAAAGAAAACACCGAAGAGATAATCAAGCTATTGATGGAATTCAAGGACTGTTTTGCTTGGAGTTATGATGAAATGCCAGGATTAGCTCCAGAGGTCGTAGTTCACAAGTTAGGAGTGGATCCCACTGCCGTTCCAGTCAGACAAGCTCCGAGAAGAATGCGTCTGGAGATTGAACAACAAGTTATAGCTAAAGTTAAGAAGCTAATAGATGCTAAATTTGTCCATGAAGAGCAATATCCAACTTGGTTAGCCAATGTGGTACCAGTTAGAAAGAAGAATGGTCAGATCAGAATCTGTGTAGGCTTCAGAGATTTAAACAAAGCATGTCTAAAGGACGAATTCCCTCTACCCATTCCAGAATTGATGATCGACAACACATGAAATCTTTTCTTTCATAGATGGATCTTCGGGATACAACCAGATAAAGATGGCACCAGAAGATGAAAAACTTACAGCCTTCAGAACGCCGATCGGGGTATACTGATACACAGTGATGCCGTTTGGATTAAAGAATGCAGGAGAACTTATCAAAGAGCAATGACAAGAATTTTTGATGATCTCATTCACAACCAAGTCTAGTGCTACGTAGATGATGTGGTCATTAAAAGCAAACTAAAAGAAGATCACTTGTATGATTTGAGAATTGTTTTTGAGCAATTAAGACAATATAACCTTAAGATGAATCCCTTGAAATGCGCCTTCGGCGTCACTTCTAGGAAATTCTTAGGATTTATTGTTCAACATCGTGGAATTGAAATCGATCCAGAGAAGATTAAAGCTATCTTAGAAATGTCGCCTCCCAAAATCTTAAAACAACTACGATCCTTTCAAGGAAAATTGGCATATCTTCGACACTTTATCTCGAATTTGTCAGGAAGGTGTCAGCCTTTTTATGCTTTGGTTAAGAAGGATGCCAGGTTTACTTGGGACTCTAAATGTCAACATGCCTTCAATGACATTAAGCAATATTTAATGACACCTCCTGTCTTAGTAGCCCCAGTCTCGGGTAGACCGTTGATACTTTATACCGCAGCTTTAGACGACTCTCTCGGAGCCCTGCTAGCCCAGGTCAATGATGAGGGAAAAGAAAATGCTCTCTACTAATTAAGTCATCGTCTAATTCCGATGGAAGTAAAGTATCCTCCAATTGAGAAGCATTGTTTAGCCCTGATCTTCGTCGCTCAAAAGCTCAGGAATTACATGCTTTCTCATAAGGTCAACCTTATTTCGAAGTTTAATCCGTTGCAATATTTGATGACCCGACCGAAGCTTTCCGGTAGACTTGCTATGTGGTCGATGATAATATTGCAATTCGATATAACTTTCGTTCCTCTTCGTGCCGTAAAGGGACAAGTTCTAACAGACTTCCTCGCAGCACACCCTTTACCGGCAGAATCGCCTCTCAACGACGACTTGCCAGACGAGCAGATAATGAGCCTAGAAGACCCTGATGATCAGCGTTGGGAACTGTACTTTGACGGAACATCCTCAGCGCAGAAAGATAAAAAATTACAAACGATAGTGCCCGGTAAGGCAGGAATCAGACTAATCTTTATAACACTGGAGCGGAGAATGTTAAGGTATTCCTACCACTTAACAGAACCGTGTACACAAAATGAGGCAGAATACGAAGCCCTCATAACCAGATTGGGAATTAACTATTCAGATGAAGATAACAGTTATCAACATCTATGGAGATTCTCAGTTGATCATTCAACAAGTCACCGGACAGTACAAAATTCTAAAACCAAGACTTGAGCAGTACTTTCAGTATGCCATGAGATTGTTGGAGCAAATTCCAAACGTAACGATCTATAAGATTCCCAGAAGAGAAAATGCTCTCGCAGATGCGTTAGCCCGCCTTGAAAAGCAATTTGCCTGCTTGCAGGATGAGTCAGTTGAAGTGTCAGTTCAAGGACGACAGGTCCTATCACAGCTCGACATGGATACAATACACAAATCAGCTGGAAAAGCAGAAGAAACAATTGCGGCAATAACAGAAAATACAGAAGATTGGTGGCAACCACTAATAGACTACTCACAAATAGGAAACTTACCAGACGATAAGTCAATAGCCCATCAAATCAAGAAAAGAACTCTGTCTTACGCATTGATAAACAATACATTATACAAAAGGTCTTTTGATCAAATGTGGCTAAGATGCCTGAGCGGGTCCGAGGCTCGTGAAATTGTTAAAGAAGTACACTCAGGACTTTGCGGCGCTCATTAGTCGGGTTCGAAAATGAAAATGAAGATTAAAAGACTAGGGTACTACTGGCCCTCAATGATGACTGACTGCATGAAGATTACCAAAAGTTGTCACCAGTGCCAAGTGCACGGAGTAGTTCCACATCAACCTCCAAATGTGCTACATCTGAAAATCGCGTCGTGGCCGTTTGAGTGTTGGGGCACAGATATCGTGGGTCCGATAGAACTGCCTTCTTTAAGAGGACATTATTTCATTCTTGCAGCTACATATTACTTTTCTAAGTGGGCAGAAGCTATACCGCTCAGAGAAGTGAAAGCACATCACGTGCTACAGTTCTTTAAGAATCAAGTTGTCTACCGTTTTGGGGTACCGCGTAGAATTATCTCAGATAACGGATCCGCGTTCAACAGTACGAAAATCAACAATTTTGTTAGAAGTTGGCCGAGGCTTTTAATAAAACTCTCATTCAAATTCTAAAGAAAACTTTGGACAACAATAAGAGAAATTGGCACGAGAAGTTGCTAGAAGCCTTATGGGCTTACAGAACGACTTTTAGAACTCCCACCCAGTCTACGCCTTACGCCTTAGTGTACGAGTCTGAGGCCATTTTATCCTTAGAGGTTCAGCTTCCATCACTCAGAATTGCAGTTGCGAACAAGATCACTACAGAAGAAAATGCCAAATTATGACTAGAAGAATTGGAAAGCCTGGAAGGGAAAAGACTTTCAGCACAGCAGAATTTGGAACTGTATCAAGCCAAGATGATCCAGGTCCATAATAAATTGGTCCGTCCAAGGACATTCAAAGTCGGTGACTTGGTTCTAGTTCTCAGAAGACCTATTCTTGCACATCGCAAGATAGGTGGTAAATTTGAACCAACTTGAGAAGGGCCATTTATGGTCGAGACAGTTTACTCAGGAGGTTCCTACAGCTTGTAAATTACCGTGGAGAGCGACCCATGCTTCCAATTAATGGACGATATCTCAAGAAGTATTACACAACCTGATGTTTCGAAGGATGAATCCTCATTCCTAGAAGCACAGACACAATAATTACTTATGACTGGGTCTGAACTCAAAAATTTAAATAAAGAAAGTGGATGATAAAGAAAATCGTTAAAACAAAATGCTAGAAGAAAACATGTGAAATCATGATAATAAAGTCTTTATTCTTCCTTTCAAATCAAGTCTCACTCTTGATCTTTTTCCTACTCCTATTTAAATTTAAAATAAACGAATAAAAGCTCTTCATTAATAAACATATTTTTCTACTGTTCTTGTTCTTAGTACAGCCCCTGATCCTTTCCTTGTTTTTTGCAGGGAAATGTCGAATGGGCAGTTGGTTCTGAACTTTAAGAATGGCATGAGTTTAAAACTTGATGAAAAGAGGGTGAGAGATGGAGCCGTGATCGAGATTGACTCTGACTTCACACTGGCCGGGCTATAATATGAAGAAACTGATTGGACTTCGGTTGATCGGGAAGAACTCCGCAGCCATACAGTGATGAAATTGGGTGGCTCAAATCAACCATTTACCAGCAAAAAGAGAAAAGCAAATGCCGCTCATGCAACAGGAGAAGATAAGAAAGTTAAGTCCGTGGTGGCTACAGTAGAAGGCAGACTTGTCAGCGCCATGCCTATAGAAATTCAAGAGGTGGGGAGAGCCACTCTCACTCCTACTCAATGAAGAAACAAGAACCGTCGCATTCGCAAGATGCTGACTAAGCTGGCAGCAGATCAGCGTGAAGAGACAGTCGCTACCGTCAGTACAAATACTTCGAAGAGATTGGTTCGTCAGGAGCCAGAAAGGAGGAAGTCAATTCCAAGTACAGCAGAAAGGATGAAATAAATCCCGAGGAAAATAGAAACAGAGATAGTACCATGATGCCAGACAGATGCACCAGTTCTGAAGAGTCTTGTTGCGGAAGCAACCTCGGAGGATGTCCCGACAGAGACTACCCCGGAGGAGTCAAAACATGCAGGAGAGCGTGTCGGGGTGGAACCATGCATTCCCCAGTACGTTACTAGATCTCGCCTGTTGCAGATAATTCCAGATTATGAGTTAGAAAGAATGCAGAATGTCGAAAAGAAAACTTTTGAATACTTCGAAAGAATTTGAGGTAAGAGGATCAATATCTTAGAAGGCCTCGAGCTGCATACATATGTGTTCTCAGATTACGAACAACAACAAATTGTAGACTGCATACTTAAACTCCAGAAAATGGGCCGAGCTGGTCGTCTGAGGGAAAAGACTTATTCAGAACCCCGAAGATGGATGCCAGGGAAAGGAAGAGTAACGATCCAGTGCGGATGTTGCTGCAACTTCGCGGTAGACAGAAAAAGAAATCCACCAGGGATACTCCGTCACAGTGAGGTGGATCCGATGCCGAATGTTATTAAAAGAATGGTAAAGAGGATGATAACATGGAGGGTATTGCCTGCAGATTGCATACCCAACAGCTGCATCATTAACATCTACAGGGAGGGCGACTGCATACCTCCACATATAGACCATCATGATTTCGTTAGACCTTTCTGCACAGTGTCTTTTGTCAACCAGTGTAATATCATGTTTGGATCTGACCTCCGGATAGCAGGCCCCAGTGAGTTCTGAGGGCCAGTGGAGATACCACTACCGGTAGGTTCCGTCATGGTGTTAAAAGGGAATGGAGCGGACATCGCAAAGCATTGCATTCCAAGAGTGCCTGTTGAGCGGATCTCTGTTACTTTCAGAAGGATGGATGACAGAAAAATGTCTTTCCACTTCCAGCCAGATCCAGAGTTAGAGAATCTCCGGCCTTACGAGCTGTGAGTTACATGGGAGATAACACACCTCCAATGCACATCCATATGACATTCCTGGCAAGGATGACTTGGAAAGTAGTGTTATTGTTCATGTATCTCACTATTCAGACATGGATTTTGACAGCTGCTTTTAGAAGAAACTTGAAGAATCTTACACAATCCTTTTTGGATTTATATGGATTGTATGAGATATTAAATTCTCAAAGAAAATATCATCATGTTTTGGATCAAGATGTATGATGTATTTTCAACAAGATTGGAATGAAAGTGACCATGTCATGTTTTGCCTTCACCTCTTTTTGTGCAAATTGACTGGGAAACACCATTAAATTAAAAGAACTTCGAGCAAAGAACAAAGGAAAATGAAAATAAACGAGAACTCTTTTAATAATCTAAATGTCGAAACGAATTCTAAACTGACACGAACTCTAAATATTTTTGAAATTGAATCACCAAAACAAACAAAATGAATTTAAATCTCAATCTGAATCCTTCGATCTGAATCCTTCAATTATTCTTCAAAACGAAATCTGTTTGAAACCCTTCTGAAATTCAAATCTTTTCCTCGACTTGTCACCAGGTCGAGTCTTTTCAACTTGGTACACTTACCAGTTCTTTTTAAATCTTTTCTCTGCGTGTTAGAGGATCGACTAGTTCTGTTGACACGGAGGCACGAAATTTGTTCGGTTTGGTTCTGATGGCATGGGATTGGGTCCCTCTTCATATAGATAAACTTTCGAGATTCGAACTAGTTTCCATTTCTCATTAAATCTTCGAGAACAGAACCAGTTTCCATTTCTCTTTAGACTTTCGAGACTGGTACCAAAATCCAGTTCTCCTTTCGAGATCGGTACCAAATTCCGACTCTCTTTCCGAGATTGATACCAAATTTCAATTCTCTCTTTCGAGACTGGTACCAAATTCCAGTTCTCCTTTCAAGGTCGGTACCAAATTTCGACTCTCTTTCCGAGATTGATACCAAATTTCAATTCTCTCTTTCGAGATTGGTACCAAATTCCAGTTCTCCTTTCGATGTCGGTACCAAATTCCGACTCTCTTTCCGAGATTGATACCAAATTTCAATTCTCTCTTTCGAGACTGATACCAAATTCCAGTTCTCTCCTTTCGAGGTCGGTACCAAATTCCGACTCTCTTTCCGAGATTTATACCAAATTTCAATTCTCTCTTTCGAGACTGGTACCAAATTCCAGTTCTCTTCTTTCGAGGTCGGTACCAAATTCCAACTCTCTTTCCGAGATTGATACCAAATTTTAATTCTCTCTTTCGAGATTGGTACCAAATTCCAGTTCTCTCCTTTCGAGGTCGGTACCAAATTCTGACTCTCTTTCCGAGATTGATACCAAATTTCAATTCTCTCTTTCGAGACTGGTACCAAATTCCAGTTCTCTCCTTTCGAGGTCGGTACCAAATTCCGACTCTCTTTCCGAGATTGATACCAAATTTCAATTCTCTCTTTCTAGACTGGTACCAAATTCCAGTTCTCTCCTTTCGAGGTCGGTACCAAATTCCGACTCTCTTTCCGAGATTGATACCAAATTTCAGTTCTCTCTTTCGAGACTGTTACCAAATTCCGGTTCTCTCCTTTCGAGGTCGGTACCAAATTCCAACTCTCTTTCTGAGATTGATACCAAATTTCAATTCTCTCTTTCGAGACTGGTACCAAATTCCAGTTCTCTCCTTTCAAGGTCGATACCAAATTCCGGCTCTCTTTCCAAGATTGATACCAAATTTCAATTCTCTCTTTCGAGGCTGGTACCTAAATTCCAGTTCACTTTATAAATCTCGGGGTTGGAACCTAGGTTCCAATTCTAATTTCAAATTCATAATTTTCTTGAATTGATTTTAAATTAAATTTCAATCGAAATTGAAACTCGAAACAAATCGAAATACAAACTCTACATTAAAACTTGAAATAGAAAATAAAATGAAATCTAAATCAAATTTCCCCAGATCTTATTTTCTGGAATTCACCTTCTTTTCTTTTCCCCAACGAGAGTTCAGGGATCTCCAGTCTTGAAGATATACTTGATACTCCCTAGCGGAAATTTGTTTCTACTCTGTTCTAAGTGTGTCACTTAGATGTCTGTGTTGGTTTTGTTGATCTTTTCGGTCAACGCCAATACGCGCGGTGTGCTTGGTTAGCACACCACACCTATTGGGGTCCATTTGTTGACCTCATTTTTGATGAGGTCTTTTCTCTTCTCTCTCCTTAGTACTTAGGATCTAGCCTTAGGCTTTCCCTTTGACTATCTTAGAGGACTAGAAATGGAATCCACCACTTAGAAATTTGAACACCTCTTAACTCCCTGCAAATCCCATAAGTTTGATTGTAAACCCCCGAGTCACTTGGAGGGTTAAGATCAAATGTGGAGGTTTAACTATAGTATTGTTTATAACAGAAGTGTTCATACTAGCACATTTCATACTTAAAAACAAATTTCCAGTTTGAACGTTACAAAATAAAAAATAGACACCGTAAAATTGCGAGTAACACGAAGATTCTAATTAAAAAAAACTATTAAAATAACAATTAATAATATGATAATATTATTTTTAAAATGCACTTGATTTATGTCATGAGATAAGTCATCCTCCAAGGGACTCGCCACACCCAATCACTATCGATGGTCGATTCCTCCAACCCATTTGCCCACCTAATGAAGTCAAAACTTTGTGTTTTTCTCAACGACACTTATAAAACTGTCTCCTGTAGCTATGTAGCTGTTGTGAAGTAAGCAGAGTGCATTATAGTTCATGATTGAAATACAATGCTCTAGATATACCGGAAGTCCTCGAGCTCATTTTTTCCAAAGTTTAAAAATAATAAAACACAAATCATTAGATGAAATATTATCGAAAAAAATATTATAATTAATCAATGTAAGTTTTATTGAACTGTGAGGCTTATAGAACATAGTATAAGTCAATGAATCTGTCACTACAAAAAGACAACTCGTCTTATAAAAAAATAAGTTCTTGGTTGCCTTTAGACACATGTTTCATATATGCATATCACCCAAAAAAAAATCCATCCAGAGGAGCCTCAAAAGCCATAGCACTGAAAAAGGAGAGAAACTTGGTTGCTTTCGATGGGATTTCACATGTGACTAGTACCACCAAGGACATATAGGTCATCTAGAAGAACCCTTAAGATTGAATGTCTCATCATTGACCTTCAAAAAACTTAAAAAAACATAGATAAATATTTTCACTACATATCATATCCACGGTAGCCTCATCGACCATCCAAGTGGGGAGAATACAAGCAAAAGAGCGAAAAATAAAATTAAGATTCAAAAATATAAATGATTGGATAAAACATCAATAAAAAGAAAAATAAAGGTTTATCACCCATTGTAAATAAAGTAGCAACAAAAAAATTACAATAGGTTTATTCAGCAACCAATGATGACTTCTGTAATTTGCTCTCTCAACTCTATCATTTCCTCTATTTTGGCCACCATAGTCTGCACTTGCTTAGGAAACAGATATGTCAGCATATCCCGCAATATGACCAATTTTGTCTTCCACACTCTAAATGTTCTTTCAATTACACTGTGAAAGGAAGAGCGTATCTTTTTAAACATTTCTTTCCTGCCCTGAGAAATATTTGATCTTTCAAAACCATGAATGTGATATTTAGTATCTAGAAATGACTTTAGAAACCCTCTTTATAAGGGGTATCCAACATCGACCAAATAATATTTATCTGACCAAAATCAAGTAATACATATTAGAATCATCAAATTAGCTACTACCAGGGCATTCTTTAAATAAGCAATAATCATAAATAAATTTGGAGAAGCAAATAACAAATTGTACTATGAAAAAACAAACATCCAAAGTAGCATTAACATTGTCCCAAAGAAAAAACAACGATCCAAAGCAAAAACTAAGTTCTTCTAATGGAAAATAAATACAAATTGTCAACGAGAAATAATGAAATTCAAGCGTCATTGTTGTCATGAAAATAAGGTAAATAATTGAGCCTAAGATTAGAGGTCATCATCGTAAAAAACCTCTATGGGTCAGGTCTTCCAACCTCATAAAGAACAAATATAACTTCATGTCCTCATAAATTTCTAGAGTTGCCTCCATATTTCACATAACTTGCTAGATGCAAGTTGCTTGTGATGTCCTAAGGGTCATTGGTGCATGAAGCAACTAGCTGTAAAATTTGGCTTCTAATGAAAACGCCTTTTTTCTTTTTCTCAACCCTTAGACATTGATCGACTAGTGGGTTCCTCTTCATTGATGTTCGGGTTGAGGCCTTCGTTAGAGGCAGTTGTTCATTCAACATGCAAGTTCTTAGCTATGCTTGCAAACCCTCACTCACTAGGGTCCTATGCTTGATCTTTTGTCGCCATGACTCCACCAAATATATGATCCAACTTATGTTCTAGCTCAAGGTCAATACCACTGAATTTGAATTTTTTTGTTGTTGGCACCACCTGCAACATAATGGGAGATTAATATGTTGATATATCTGAGAAAAAAAATCATATTCTATAGGTTTAATCAATTTTCACCATCAACCTCTCAACCCACCATTCTTCTGAATCATCAATTATTCATTTTATCAGATCCTAACCCATGCCCATGGATCATTGTTTCAATTTTTTTCAAAATTTTTAGTCGTGTTTTTAATTGATCTCACTTGTTTTCAATTGCATTCTATCGTATTCCTTCATGTAGTTTCCTTAAAATTTTTCCTAATATTTTGCCTGCCCTCATTATTAAAATAGGTTGTGGGCCTATTTTCCAATTTTATCTCCTTAAGGTAGAGGTTGCAAAATATTAGTTTGGCTTCTTTATCCCACATAGCAGATGAACTAAGCTCTTTTGTCTTAACTTTTGTGTTATTAGCATGAAAAGAGTTAAAGAGCACAAATATTTGCCACAACAATTAATCACCACAACTAAAAAAATAACATTGTCAAATTTTCATCACCACTTCCCCCACACCAACCACCACCACCTCTGTACCACACACCATCACCCTACACACCACACCACCACCCTACACACCACATCCACACACCACCACCTCCACACCACACGTCACCACCCTACAGACCACATCCACACTCCATCTCCTTCCCACCACACACCATCACCTCTACACCATATCCACACCACACACCACCATACCGCACCACACACATCCTTCTCCACAACACACATCGCCACCTCCGCACCACAGTCCACCACCTCCACACCACACCACCACCCTTCACACCACATCTACACACCATAACCTCCACACAAAAAACCACATCCACATACCACACTACCATCCACACCACACCATACACCACACCACCATCTCTGCACCACACACCACTCCACCAACCCCGCACCACACACTACCCCCTCCATACCACACACGAATATCTCCACACCACACACCAACTCCACACCAAACAAGTAGTGGCATCAGATTTTGAAAGCACAAGAAACAATAAAAACAAAATATACTATTTTTTAGCAAAATATACCACCCTTCATCCATTCTTCTTGGAAATAAAATATACACATCACTCGAAATATTGCTTGTTAACAATCTACCATAATTATTCATCCATTTCTCAAATTCTTACTCAAATTTAATAACTCGTGATAAAATCACAATCCATATTACCCTAAACATACACAACACCCAAAACGTTGATGTTAGCAAATTCACCTTCATCTTTCATCCCTTTTTTAAATTCTCACTAAAATATCAAATTTTTTGATAAAATCCCAATCCATATGAAAAGTGTTGTTATTATTTCGAAAGAAAATTAAAAATTCAATCTTTTGGTTGGAATAAAAAATAATTTTAGATTTATGTTATTTAAAAATATATAAAATTAATTTTAAATTAACTTTTTATGTATTACATTTTTTATTTTCCTTGAAATAGACCTTTCCATTTTAATATTTATTCAGCTCCAAATTTTCATCAGAATGAGTATTCAGACTTAAATTTAAGAAAATTAATTAAACCTCACTTTAAATTTCTCTTAAATATTTGCTTCTAAGAAATAAGAGAAATTTTTTTTAATTTTTTAAATTTACGAGCATAACACATATTTTTTATATTAATATATCCAACATATAAATTTTTATTTTTATTTATAAGCCATTTTAGTGTTAACAAATATTAGTGTAAAATATATTTTTTATTTTTTTAAAAAAGTGCTTTTTTACTATGCTATTTTAAATCATAGTAAATATCAAAAGAAATTAAATTCTCCATCATTAGCCACTATGTTGCTCCCTGTTCTCTCATTTATATAATCATTTATAAATATATACTTTAATTCTTTAATTTGACATTTTTACGTCAAAAATTAGAATACAGTAACGTTAATTGTAAAATAAACTTTTAGATTTGATAAAAGTATATATTATATACTCAAACTTTATATTTCTAATAAAAAATATAGTACGCTATGATTTCTTTGATTTCAATAATAATTTAAATCCAATATCACAATTATCTCACATGTATTATATTGCTTAATGGGGTATTTATATACATGCCATACAATTTTTATGTATTTACATATGTACTTTCCCATTTATATTTATAATAATAGAAATTTCTAACATAGCATAAAAAATACAATCATTTTTAACCTTTTGAATTTGATTAGGAAGCTGCAGCGGCCTCTCAAATATCATCAACTTTCCTAAGAATAAAGGCCCTGAGGCCTTCAATGGAATGGATTTAGCCAACATGGGAAGCACTGTTGGTTAATGGAAAACATATGGTTATTGTTGGGAAGTATTGCAGAATGTGCTAGTTTTAACAGTATGATCATTGTTATTATCATCATTAAATTTGTTAGAAAATGTCATAGGGTTGCCACGTACTCATTATACTAACTATTTATTCAAACTAAATGAAGTATATAATTAGCACATGATACTGCTATAGAACTTTGTGCTCATATAAAATGGAATAAGCAATAGGGGTGTCAAAAATTGATTCTATTTATCATTACGACTCAAACCCAACTCAAAAAATGCAAGCTCTAGGTTGCCTAATTAATTTTCTTGTTGGGTTTTAGTAAAACAAAAATTATAAAATGACTGTTTTCTTGGTTTGGATTTAGATTGATTGCTAAATCTAAAATTGACTTGAATTTGACCATTCAACCCAAAATTAACTAGAATTTGACCAAAATTTGATTTGAAATTGGCCCAAATGTTATTATGTATAGATTAAATGAGTTTCGTGGGTCGAGTTCTGGTCAGCCGGTTTGAAGGAGTAACTAGTTCAAGTTAGATTTTTTGACACATTTACAATTTAGGTTGTGTTCGGGTCAATTTCAGGTTTGAGTTGAACTCAACACGTGAACCCGATTTAACACCACTAATATGCAACCATGTACTATGATGCTCCACACATTCATAAAGCTACTTAGTCCGCACGTAATAATTCCATATATCCATTATTCTCGTTTTTCTTAAATTTGCAATTGTATGTGTGGGGCTTCCTTGTGCGATGATTGTTCGAACGAAACGATGGACCATATTAGATTTCTCAGCTTGGTGTCGGCATACTTTTAGGTTTGTGTGTTGTATTTTAAAAAATGGGTCACCTACAGAAGTTGTCGGCGAATTTTTTAGATTTTAAATTTAATTTAAATATATATAATTTAGAAAGTAGTATTTGATTTTGAAAATAATTTTGAGTTTGAAAATTTTAAGATATGAAATCAAACTGATCTCACATCCCAAATTGTTTATATAAACGAGCACCGCATCACAAACCGTGTATATATCCCGAAGAATAGACACACTGCTTGATGATGGGGCTTGATTAAATAAACTAGAAGATTTGTGACATCCGTTTGGTCTGCGAACCAACTTTATAAGCCGACAAGTTCCCCTGCTTAATATAAAGGGATTAAGCAGGGTTTATATTACCTGGGTTCTTCAAGTTCCCTATAAGGGCAAGCTCCTATAGTTAATTACATCTTAAATGACGGGAATCACTTAAGAAAACTCTCGATAATGATCAGTGGTTTTACTCTCATAAATTTCAAAGTTTAAGGTTTTCAAATGATTGGATTTTAGAAAATTTCAATAGGGATTGGATCAAATTTGGAACAGTTATTTTAAGGAATTAAAGGAAGAGAAGTAGGAGAAGTTGAGGATCCAAGAAGAATCTTGGCAACTTCCCAAACTATCCTATGGTTTAGCTTCAATTTGGGAATTCATTTAATGTTTCAATCTTGCCAATTTTAATTAATTAGGACTTATGTTTGTATGACATAATCATACGAATAGCCTTGAAGATGTGAGAGTTTATGTCGTACCAAACGACTACCTCGGAATCCTAAGATCGGTTAGGGCTTGATTTACATGACATGATCATGCAAATGTCTAACAAAAAGTTGAGGATTTATGTCGCACTAGGCAAACTACCTCAAAATCCTATGGCTTTGTTATTTAATTCTAGGAAAGGTTTAGCTGAAGTAGACCTGAGTTTTGCTGATGACAATGGTCGTGCTGCCCACCATGCTCCAAGCTCCTTGTTGTTGCAGAGGTTTTAGTTTTAGAAAATGATAATCAGGAGATGATAAAAGTGTTTTGGTTTAGAAATCTTAAAGTCCAAATATTTTTAATATTTTAATTAAAACAAATCTTAAAGTTTTTTAAACAGAACTGATTAAGATCCCACGGTTCCATCATCCCGGCACCGTTATTTTCATCGAATTCACTTAGTCCAGATGAATTTGCTAAACTCAACTGAATGAGTTCCACACTTTCATTTAGATCGTGGGAAATCCCGTTAGCAACATGTGGGTTACATCATCCGAGGTATTCCCGATCATTCAACGAGACATTTTAATTTAGTTGCAATTGTAGTTTTGTTGTTCTGTTTGTGATTAAATTTTGAGTTGTTTTATATTTTGGAATGTTGTGGCGGTGAATTTTATCTTGTGGTGACTTTTAATTTAGTTGTGGTTTCAGTTTTGTGACTATTCTAAAGGTTTTAGTTTTCATGCAACAATCTTGTTTAACATGCAAGAAAAAGTAAAGTGCAGTGCATGTAAGTAAACTGCAATAAAGTAAATTGCAATAAAAGCGTACCTGGAGGGTCCTCCCGTCATCCTAAGCTGCACTTAAAACACATATTAAGGCATTTAAATATTTATAATAAGTACCTAAGTAAAGCTAAGAGATAGGTTTTGGTTGTCTACCAAAATCCTAATCTTATTGCTAGTCAACTCCTATGACGTCTAGGTTCTTATATTTTGTTTAAGGATGATTTTCTTCATCAAAGAACAATTAAATTCAATTGTTCTTCTTAAACATCTCGTCATATTGAGAAAGTGTTTAGGACGAGTCCTAAACATCTTATCAAAATTTTCGAGATTATTTTGAGTCCAAGTAAATTTAATTGCACAGGTGAATTAATCATCCAAGAGTTTAGTTAAGCTTTGTCTCTTACTCAGTGAACTTGAACATTTGATTACCTGATGAATGAAGTGACATCTCACTTAATACTCCATTTAAGAGTTATAATAATTAAAGCCTTTAGGGGCAAGTTGGTTTGTTGAGAATTTTAATCATTCTTTATTTGAAGTTTGAGTTAATGGTTTAAAGTGATTTAGTTTAATTATGAGATTTTAATTAATAATTTTAAGTTTGGAATAGTGTTCAAATTATTTTTAGTTTAAATCTTTATACTTTTAGTGATCTTAATATTTTAAATTTGTTTTACTTTTATTATTGAATGATGTTAATTTAATATAATTTAAATTTAATTTAATTGAATTTAACTTAATTTAATTTAAATATTTTTAATTTAACTTAATTGTAAAAATGTTAATTTAATTTAATTTTAATTTTAATTTAATTTTTTACTTAATTTACTTTAATTTAATTTAATTTAATTTAATTTAATTGTTAAACCACTTAATATTTTGAGCTTTCTTTTAATTTAAGGGTTATATTTCTTTAATTTTTAATTTACTTAGTTTGGATTATCATTTTAATCTTAATTAAGAGTTAAATATTATTGAAGTGATTTATTTAGGGGTTTTTTATTAAAGAATCAATATCCTCTCAAGTTATATCCCTATTTTTAATAATTCAAATTTTCATTAATCTTCCAAAATTTAAATTTGTTTAAATAATTAAAGTTTCATTTTAGTTTATTAAAAGTGATTAATGGGTTCCTACCCTTTTAATTTCCCAAAGTTTCAATCATCCAAGAAAGATAAAATCAAATATTTTACCCTCCATTTTAATTAAGCCTAAAATTTTAATAAAGGGGTTTAGATTCTTTATTTACCTTTATGCCCTTTCAGGCTTATTTATTTCATAACTCACTAAATTGAGTTCAAATGAACTTGAAATTTTTATGTCACTTCACTCATATGTCAATTAAGACATTAGAGGAGAAAATGTGATTTTTCTGAAATTAATTTATTTATATAATTATTTTTAGTAAAAAATAGGGATTTTCAATGAAAATTCAACAACATGACCAAGGAAAGGTTTCTGCCCTTAAGAAAATTATGAAATGTTTCTAATGACTAGAGGACCACTTGGACCAATTTTGGTGATTTTTTAATTTATATTTTATTTATTACAATTATTTTGTCTTTTGGAGTGTTAATTAATTATAAAATAAAATTGAAGTTGAAAAATGGATTTTACATTTTTCTTAAATCTCTCTAACCTCAAGGAGTTTAGAGAAATAAATTTTATAATTTTATAATTTTTCTTTGATTTATTAGAATTAATTTATTGAAAAGGTTGGAAAATACATTTTTTAATATTAAAAATTGTTTTGAGCATTTAAAATTCAATATCTTTACTTTGAAACTTATGAAAAATATTTGGTTGGTTTCTAAGTGATTAGGAGTCAAAATGTGACATTTTATGATTTTTAATATTTTTGTGATTTTTATTATTTTTTAATTATTAAAATATTAAATATATCATTAAAAATGAAAAATTTTAGAAAATTTCAATTTTAATTTTTATAGGCTCCTCTAATATTAGAGAGCCCACAAAACCAATTTGGTGAATTTTTGAAATTTATTTTTGGAGTTATGAATTTTTAAAGTTTAATTTTGATTATGTGGCTTAATTAATTCATTGACTGGGGTTAATCATTTCCAATTGGCTTCAAATTTTTATGCAATGTCCCTCTGATCCTAAAGATTAGTGGAGAATTGATTTCATGTTATTTTAATGTGTGGTTAACCCTAATTAATTAAAATTAAGTTTTGGATAATTAGGTCAATTAGGGTTATTCTTAATGAGTTAACTCAAAATATAATTATCCTAGGGTTCTCTAGTCCTAAGAAACTTCCCCAAATTTTTTTAGAATTTATTGAATAATATGCTAATTATTGGAATTAAAATACCAAAAACAGTGACATAAACTTGAAAAATACGTACCTTTCCATAGATACGGCCTCTAACCTTGACAAATTCAGGGAATGTTCCCAAGATCAGAGGCTTTAAAAGCCATATGGTCTCATGCCATGGTGAATTTTCTATGCAAATGGAGAATCAAAATACTGAAATGAGTAAATAATTAATTAAAAATAAAAAACTCATCAAAATAACTTGATTTCTTTTCCACATTATTCACGCTCATTCGTTCGAGTAAGAGGGTATTTTTAGTTTATTTTTATGATTTTTCTACACAAAGATATGGATTTTTTAAGTTCTGGGTATTTAAATAAATCAAAAAAATCTATATTTTTCTACTTATCCACGCGGCGCCGACTCATCCTCAGCAGCTCCGAAAGCCCACACGTCGCGCTCCCATTCGACGCCGTCATCTGACTCAGCACTCCAGGGGCCCGCGGTTCATGTAACGTCCTTCGAACCGATGAAATCTGGACCATCCACTCGATACACGCTTGATCGGACGGCGCCTGGTCATCGTCTATGACTGGTGTGCACCCGTGACCGTTCACACTAAAACCCTAAGAACTCTCTCATTTCTCAACGAATTTTCGTGTTCTTATGCTCTATGGATTCGTCTTGAAGAGACGAACACATCCATATGGTTTACATGCTATGAAATTAAGTAAATCAAAATGGAGAATCACTGGAAGCTCGAGAGGAAGGAATGATCCATACATTTGCTCTGAGAAGTGTAGCTTCAATCAGAGAGTTGTGTCACCTTCGATTGCTCCCAAGGATGCTCTTGATGAAGTCTCTGGCTCTGGGGAATTGTCTAGGTATGAAAGTGTCCACAGTCGATTTCAAAGCTTGAAGGCTAGAGCAACTGGGTGGCCTGGAGAGGGAGCTTTCGCTAGGGAACTCCTTCTCTTGGTCCTGTGCAGGTGCGGGTGAGTTTAATTTGGATTTGGTGGAGGTTTTAGAGATGTCCTAGTTCTGGGCTGATAATTGAGCTCTAAAATTGAGCTCAATCAATGGGGTTTAGGGCAGGAGAGCAGTGGGGATCAATTGCTCTAGGTGAGGAGAAGGTCACGGAGCAATTTTTGCGAAGTTTTTTTAGGTACGGTTCATCACTTTCTTTGGCCGAGAGGGTGGTGGGTTTAAATAGACATGGGTGGAGGGCCTCCCGGGGGAGTTAAGGCTTGGGATCGAGTTGCTACGGTCAAGGAAGAACAACCATGGTGTCTAATTGGGTTGGGACAGCTTGGCAAGGAAGAATTGAATTTTTGAACCAAATGGGTGCTCTCGGCCTGGTGTTTTCCGGCGACTGTGGTGGCTGGCCGGCCAGGGTTAGTTCACCCTCAAGGTCAGGGAGGTCAAGGCTGGGGTTTAGTGCAGTCAATTGGCCATGGACATGTGTAAAGGAGTTTGATTTAAATGGCATGGGGGGAAGCTCATTTTGAGCTTGGTTTGGTCAACTCATGCAAATGGGTTGGGTGCACCCTCCCATGACCTAGTTTTGGGCTGAAGGGGATCAGTTGGGTCAGCTAGGAAGGGGTGGTAAAGTCCCCATCCAAGGTGATGTGGCTAATTTTAGTTTAGAGTGTAGCATGGATGAGGTTAAAAATGCTTAATGAAGGTTTAAGAAAGAGCCCCCTCTTCTTGCCATTAATGGCTTGGTGAGGTGTTAAAGCTCTCATGGTTTCATATGGCTTGTAAATGGCTTCATTTGGCTTGCTCATGGCTTGGGAAAAGGTTGGCTTATTTTCATAGGAATGGGTTTTGGGATTTTTGATGAGTTTAAGGGAAATTGGCATGAGGCTTGATTTGGATTTATTTGATGATTGATTTAGAACTTAGGGATGATATCAATTAAAGGTATGATGAGAATAAATTGTCATGTGGGCTTTGGAGCTAATTTTGGGCTTTTGGATTTGGTGAAAATGGAGCTTTTAGGATGGTTTAAGAAAGTGGGCCTTTAGGTTTGAAAACAAATTGGTGGATGGAAATTTTGTGAAGGATTGGGCCAAAAAAATGTTGGGTTTAGTTTAGGGATGTGTCATGAACATTTTAGAAAAGGTTTAGTGTCATTTAGAGTGGAATTAGATTTAATTTGGGCTTTTTTTGGTAAAGGGGCCAAAGTGGGTCAAATTGGGCTAACTTGGGCTAAGGTTGGGCTAAGGTTGGATTTAATGTAAAATTAATGTTGAGAAATGCTTATGAGAGTGTCACAAAGAGTTTTCAACTTTGGTTGGGCTTTGATTTTGGGATTTGGGCCCATTTGGGTTAGGTTTGGGTTTAGGCCAGAAATGGAGATTTTGGTTTTGGGTTAGGTTTGGCTGGAGTTTAGGTTCAAATTTGGGGTAAATCTTGTTAGTTTTTTTGCTTGTGGGGATATTATGAAGGTTTTAGAGAAGATTTGGGGTTAATTGGAGTTGAATTGGGTTGGTTTGGGCTAAGTTTAGGTCATGGGCCAAAATTGGGCTTTAGGCTTCAAATTGGAATTGGATCCAAATGTCAATCAAATTGTGTTTAAATTGATATTAGGGATATTGAATTGAACTTTAAAATTGAATTTGGTCAAAGTTGAGGTCAATTGGGTTGACTTGGTTTGACATGGGTCCACTTGGGTTAAGAATGAGTCCAATTGGGGGTTTTGTAAAAGTGGGTTAAATTGACAAAATTGGCCTATGGTGTAGTTGAACAAAATGAAATTGAGAATATTTGGGATTTTCTGGGAATTTTTGGAATTTATGGAGTTTTTGGTTCAGAAGGGCATTTTGGGTATTTGGAGGGTATTGGGGGGTATTTTTGGAAATTTTGGTATATTTGGCTAAGGATGATCAATTTGAGTGGGGGGAATTGTTTAGGACTGATTTTGAGTAATTTTGGGTAATTTAGGCAATTTTGCAAATTTTGGATAGTTTCAAGGACATTTAGTAGGTTTGGTGGGTTTAGGGCCCTAGGGGTCAAAAATTGAAATTTTGAGAAAATGAAGATTGATCAAGTTTGAGTAGAATGTAATCACTTTGGTGGTGCCATGAAGCCATTTTAAGCTCACAAGAGCCATGAGAGGACTCATTTGAGGCATTCACTGTGTTGTTCCTAACCCTCTTAGCCAAGGGCCTAGGGGTTAAGGTCCATCCATATGAATTACCTACATGAGTCAGGAAGTCAAGCTAGGCATGACTGGTTTTAGGATTGGAATGTGTGTGAAAGTGTAATTTGTATGCAAGTCAACACTCACCAGACCAGGCCACCCAGGGTAGTCCTAAGGCTAAAGAGTCCTATAATGATCTCTCTCAATTCCTACAATTTGAAAAGTAGAAAACTTCTCCCAAACTTTAAACCTAAAACTGACAACAATAATCTCTAACCATAAATATATTAGCCCTTTTTATAATAAATAATAATAAATGACAAAAGATAAAAATGCTTTTAGGCGCATAAAAGACAGACTTGCCCTTAGGCTAGGCACCGTCATAACAGATTCATGAGCCAACTCTAAGTAATTGAGGGTCTTTTAGGACAACAATAGCTTATTAAAAAAATGCTACACAGAAGCTGGTTGTCTGTTTATTTTTTGCAGTTTCAGAACAGCTATGTTGCAGATGTTTCTCAACAATCGACACTTCTGCCTCTGTCTCTCGAATTGTAGATGTTTATTCTTTATTTTATATGTTAGTGGTTAAATTGTTTGCTTTGGAGAAATAAAATATTTGTTTTGTCCTAATTTTTATGAAGAATCTTATTAAATTGGTATCAGAGCAAGATTCTGGGAATAAACCACCGGATCTTCATGTACCAGGTCAGACAGAGAGGCATTCGGCTACGAAAAAAAACAAAAGATAGATTTTCATGCCTTTGTCTAGTTGGGAAGAAGCGCACAAAATGGTGGCATACTAGGAAGTCAACGATAGGATAGACAAGGTTGCAGGGATCGCGACACATTCTTAGAGATACAATCATGATTAGAACTAGTGGCATGAGCATCGAGTGTAAATGTGCGGTTTGAATACTGTAGAAAGGGTCCCATGACCATTTCTGTGATATAATCGAGATAGCTAGAAGTAGGGCTACCACAAAAGCTTATTGTTCATGAACAGTTCGTGGATGGCTCGTTAAATAGCTCATGTTTGGCTCGTTCGTTAAGTAAACGAGTCAAAAACGAACAAGTTTTTAAAACTCGAATTATAAAAGAGCCGAACACGAACAACTCTTTGTTCACTCGTGTTCAGCTCATTTTAGCTAAATATAAGAAAATCATATAATTATTTATATAATAATATATTATATATATTTACATCTAAGTTTAAATCATAACTCATATGGTAATGTAGTTTTGTGCCTTTTTTGTACAGATTTGGTCCATATTCGAATCCAATACTCTACACCAAATTTTTTTAATTAATTTTAACGAGTCAATTTCAAGCTGAACACGAACAAGAATATTTAAATTGAGCCGAACATGAACACACTGTTCACGAGCCAATTTCGCACACAAATCGATTTTGAACACGAGTAGATTTCAAAGGCGAGCAATTGCGAACGATCCGAACATGAGCCAAGCCTTAGCTCGCTCAGGCTCAGCTTATTTACAGTCCTAGCTAGAAGAAACGACTAAATACAATTGTGATTTGAGCTTACCGTATCGATTCAATTTCTCAGCAAAGCAGCACAATCCTAGCCAATTTTTTCACGAGCTGGTTGGGAAGACTATAGCTTGCCCTAATCATAGAAAAGTCATGATTCGAGCTACTAATTGCGATCGAAACAAGTCATATATCCCAATTTAAATCAACTACGGGATCGCAACATACAAGCTTAAAAAAAACATGAAGTAATGACGACAAAAAAAAAAGATCATTTAGAGAAGAAATTGGAGGAAGAGATGAGTCAAATCAGATTTGGGATGAAGGAAAAAGTTCTCCACCACAGAAGCAACTATAAGCAATAGGTTATTTTCCGTAAAAAACCAAATTGAGGGTCAATTTAAGCGCTTGGAGGAAATGATGAGGTTGAGATGCAATCTAAGAACTCGTTGGCAGTTCATTTTGCAAACCCTAACCAGGGATTAACTGGAAAATCATTCGCTAAATCAGAAGGAAAAAAGATCGAATAGGAGGAACATGAGAAGGAAAGCATTCCACATCAAGAACCCTCTTTCAGGGCTCCGATTGGGATGGATTAGATATTTTTGATTGAGGCGATTAGACTGAAACATGGAGAAGATATTATGAATGGGATATTTAGGAGCATGAAGATGAAAGAAGAGAAGAAGGGATGGGATATGGCTATAATCGAAGGAGGTAATTTTACCCTCAATACATGAGGGGATCAATAGAGAGAGAGAAGAAGTTGTGGTGAAGATGCTAGGGTTAAGAATTTGAAGATACCAATCTTAGAGGGAGAAGACACACATGGGAGGGTGTACCGGATGGAGCAATGTTTCACGAATGAGCTAAATAGGGAGGAGAAGCTCATGGCGGTAAGGTTATGTTTGGAGGGGAAAACCTTAGCATAATTTTAGTGGAGAGAGTCACTATACCTAATGAACTCATTAGAATAATTTTAGTCCTTGTTGGAATATTTCTGAGTCATTCGAGAAGAAGACCAACACGAGCAATCCTTTGAATTGACTTAGGAGGTTGTTATGGAATATAGGGAGAGATCCGAGCTTATGTTGGTACAATTGAGAGGTATTTCAAAAGAGGTATTGGAGGGGAACTTCATGAATGGTCCAAATCCCATCATAGGTGTAGCACTTCTGCCTTGAGATCATGATACTTGGAATTTTCCACAATGTGGTAAAAAGTGAAGGTATTCCTCCATCTCCACTGTAACTATCTCTATTTCTTCATCATTTGTCTCCTCATCACACATTATGAGAACTTCTAATGTTTGATCCTTGAAATGGTGTCCTGGCGCAAACTCTCATTGCACCGAAAACATAGCCTCTTGACTCATTTCTCTTGAATCCCTGTCATCTTTATCATACTGATGATCTTGTGGGAATATGCCACAAAATACGAAGCAACTTTTTAGAGGTAGTTGGAGGAACGTAAAACTCAATCTTAAGATAGGCAAAATGTTATTGTGAATCGGCTCTGGCTCTACCTTTAGAACATCAGTCCTATTTAAAATGTTCATCCAAAAGCTCTCATTCAAGTTAGAATTGAGAACACCACCGATGACCTTTGCTGCCAATGGTGCTCCTGAAGGCTTTTTAACTATCAAACTAGCAATGTCTGTTAATTTTTTATGAGCACCAAGGTTCTCTACACCAGCAAATGCATGGGTGTTGAGTAGATTCAAACAAACATCTTCCTTCAACTCCTTTATTCTCAATGTTTCCCTCTTCTTCTAAATAACCTTTGCAATCACGACAGCTTTAAGATTCTCTTGAACAGCAGCGAGTGACTACAAACGAGGTCTCTCCTTGTTAAGACATTCCAACATATCGACAATGACCTTTTTTGCATCAAAGTCGTTGGAAACACAAACCCACATTTTCAGTTCAAATTCTTATTTCAGATCTTCATAGACGTGTTGTAAGAGAGTTGTCTTGCCCATGCCACCATGATCCACTATGGATAGAAGAGAAATTCTTTTGTACAAAGCAGGGCTAGCAATATGAGTTGGATCTTCATTTGTTGGCTTCGTCAACCACTGCATAACAAAATCCTTCTCTTCGCCTCGGCCAATGAGATCATTATTAGGCAAGCATCCTTTTTCACAATCTTTGCACAACTGAAGCTCCAGCTCCGACTGCTCCTGCTTTGCGTTTTCGATGAGATGAAGGAAAGTACTGACCTCAGCTGAAACTTTATCAAGTTTCTTCACAACTGCCTCCAGTCTCTCATAGTTGGAATCCTTTTTGAGAGCTCGTTCGCAAACTCTTTGAAGTTTGCGAGCAGGTTTAGAAAATAATCTAGTGAATGAAGAACGCACCTTTGTTTCCTCCAAGCTCGGCTCCTGTTGTTCTTCTTCAAGCTTCATGTACTCAAAGTCATCCAGAACATCATCTGCCTCATCGATGGCATCTCGTAGCTGCCATATCCATCCGTTGATAGCCGGGTTGCGATCTATGGTCAGTGCTCGGGACTAAGCAGAGACAACAGCTCGGATCATTAGGTGGTTCTCTCGCAGCCTTTCAAGCTCCTCCTTCATGCCTGTCTGCCATCTGAAGTACTGATCTTGCAGGTAATAAGAGCAAGCGTTGATGAGCTTATCCATGATTGGGCCAACAAACCAGTCTGCCATGGCACATGTCAAGGTTAAGAGGAGTAGAGAGGGTGGTAGAGAGGAAGAGAAGAAGAGGGTCTAGAGGACGAAAGTAGGTGGCTTTGCTATGAAGGATGCGTAAAATATGTTTATAAGTTAAATGGTGTCATTTCCACTGGGGTTTCCCGTTGGCTCTCATTGACGCAAGCAATTGATGCAGTAGTGGCTTGCTATAATGGATGTGCGGTGGAGGACGGAAGGGATGGCGTTTTAAGTATCTGGGTGAGAAGAGCACGGTTTTAGATTATTAATATTATTTAATTAAAATAATATTAATTCAAACAACTTAAATATAGTTTGTGATTTAAATTTATATTATTTAATTACTTTCATAAACTTAACAATAATAATTAAGAAAAACTTCAATCAAAATGAATTTTTATTTAATTAACAAATTTTAAATTAATAACTAAATATTAATTTAAAATATTAATGTCAACAACAACAACAACAAAAACAATATTTATCCCACTAAGTGCATTCGCCTACATTAATCATTTTTCTTTATTGCGTCCAATTAAGTGTCATATTTTCATTTAATTATAATAAATTAAGATTATTTTGTATACAATATGCCCAAGTCTTTTTATGTCTACCTCTGCCTTTCTTAACATAAGTCGAATCTAAAACATCTACTTTACATGTCCTTTAATAGAATAATTTTCCTTCTACATTTTATACTTAATTTTACGATATTGCACTTTAATGGAAGGTATATTCATATTTGTTTTTTGTTGCAGATATAATATGTAAAGCAATTGGAGCAAACTAGAGTGAAAATGGAGCAAAACGGAGTAAATGAAACAATGGATGCTTGAGCCTGAACTGGTGCCTAAGCGCTGGACCCCGTAAACAATCCAGAGAATGTGGCGCCTAGGCACCACATATTTGCTCATAGGCGCCTGTTCATTTCCCACACCGACAGAGGAAGTGACGCCTAAGCATGACAGTTGGGCACTTAGGTGACAAAATTGTCTGGGATAGTTTTCCAACAGTTTTTCACACGAAATGAAGGGTTTTTTTTTGGAGAGAATCAATTTATATTAAGGGGGGAAGACATTAGAGCAGCCTGGAGAGAAAGAAAGTTGAAGAGAGGAAGAGAAGAAAAGTGGGAGTTTCTTTTCTTTTTCTATATTTTATGTGAGATAATTGTGAGAGGTGTAGGGTATTGCTGTAAGATTGTAAGGAGAAAACTTTGGGTGAAGTTTTTCTTCATTTCTCAAGGAAGAAGATAATTTTCTTATATTTACATTGTCTTTTATTGAAGTAATTCATAGTACATTACTTTGTTTTAATATAAGATGTTATGCTTTGTGGTTTTTTTCATGAAATCTGAGTAGAGTCCTTATTTCCATCTTTTTGTGATGAAATAGTAGCATGTGTAGGGAGTAAATTTAATTGGAATTGTGTTAATTTAGTAATTGTGATGGACTTTCATTTGAATTTCATTTAAATTGCAATTTGACCAGTTGTAGTGTTAAAATTCGTCGTGAACCCATAAGATCTAGGAGAGATATGACTTCAATCAACTAGTGAAAACCACACTTATCTATAGGGTGAAGGAAAAGCTATCACTTGGTTAGTGCAAATATATAGGGAGATGGTTTTAACGGGGATAACTAGGAGGTTTCTAGGGTGATAGGCAGAGACAATTCCTAAGCTAACCTAGTTTCTTTATGTACTTCGAAAAGGAGAAGAAAATACATGTTCCTATTTGTCACAAATTTAATTAGGGATTATAGTTGATTTACACTTATGGTAGCTACTAGTTTCATTACAAAGGTAGGGAACCTCTAATTAGCTTAAACTTTCTGCTTAATTTAGCCTAGTGTATTTAACTGTTTAGTAAACCTAGAAGTTCAATAAAATTCCTTAGCTTACATAAAAAATCAAACCTATTTCCTAGCTAAGAATCCTTTAATTCTAGAATAACTTTTCTTAAATCTGTATAATTTACTGCCTTCCCTATGGGTTCGATACTCAGGACTAAATAAAGTCCTATATTACTTGAGCGATGCGTAGAGTTATGTTTATACCTGGTGAATAGTTATAAGGAGTGGAAATTAAGTGATTAAATTTTATAAAATAAATTTTTAAACTTATAATATTTAAACCCTAAATCACTAGGTATACCTAGAGAAAGTAGCGATTGCTACTCTCCTAACTAGATCATTAGATGGCCGACATTTAATATGACCAAAACATCTAAGACGACTCTCCCTAATTTTGTTTGCTGCTGGAGCTACACTAACCCTATCACCAATATATTTATTTTGCATTTTGTCTATAAGTGTAAGTCACTCATCGACCTAAGAATTGTCAACTCGGCACAGCTCAACTTAGTTTTATGCTTCTCTTTTAAAGGCCAACAATTTTGTGCCATAGAGCATTGCAAGTCTCACTGCCATCTTATTAAATTTTCTTTCAGCCTAAGTTGTACTTTCTAATCACACAATAGGCCTGAAGCATTCCTACACATCAACCAACCAATTTGAATTCTACTAATAACATCTCCATCTGTATCACCATCACTTTTAAGAATATACCTGAGATATCTAAAGAGTTCACTCTTTTTAATTGGATATTAAAAATATTAATATCCAATTAAATAAATTATCCATACATATTTTCATAGACTCTAATCAAAAATATTAAACTACTACACACAAAAGCCGAAACACATAGGTGTAAGGGTCTAAATGAGTCGAGCTTGAGCCAGCCTAAGATCAGCTTTTGTTCGACCTGTTAAAAAATACCCAGTTTATATGTTCAACTCATTAAAAAATATCACTGTTCATGTTCAGCTATTCACTTATTGAGCGAAAAAAAATTATTCACGTTTTGTTTTTTTGCTTAGCGAGCAGAACAATAGTTGTTCGCAAAAAATTAGTAGTTTTGATAGCCCCAGTCACACAACCTTAGGATGTTAAGGGTAGGGACTAGATTTAAATCTTATTATTTATATTAAAGTACTCATTTGAATAGATTTAATATATTTTTATTTTATTTTTTAATTAATAATTTTAGTTGAACATAAATCTTGTTATCTTTTAGTCAATTAAATTATTTAAAACATATTTACTATATATATTTTTTAAAAATAAATAAATAAATAAAAAAAAGCTTTTCTATTAAATCTAAGAAAGTCTATTTACATCTCAAATGAGGAATATGCAAAAGATCCTCATGTAAAAGTAATCTAAAATCAAAGAAAATAGAAGATCTATCAAAAAGATCATCATAAGGGCAGCAAACTAGCAAATTTGATGAAGAAGCTTTGATGGCAAGCCAATTTGCTGGTTGATTTCCTTCTCTATACACATGACTCCACCTAACTTGTATAGAAGAAGCGATGAGAATGATTTTGTTGATCCAGATTTGAATGTACCAAGGAGCAATAGCATTCTTTAATAGAATATTTAATAGGGTTGCTGAATCAGTTTCAATAATGACAAGGGTATGATTATTAATCATAGCTGCTTTCAGACCCCAAAAAATAGCTATAACTTCAGCCATAAGAGCATTGCTGGCAATGATAGGTGCTGCTAGAAACCATAAGCATTTTTACTATATATATATATATATATATATATAGTAAATATATAGAAAACATATTTACTATATATATATATATATATATATATATATATATATATATATATATATATATATTTCAAGCCAAAACTGGTTTAACACGAAAAATACGCTTTGTTCGTGTTCTATTCATTTATATATTGAGCGTGAAAAACTTGCTTGTGTTCAACTTGTTTGTTTAGAGAACAAATCAAACACGAGCTACACAATGAGCCGAACACTAGCTGTTTAAATATAACGAGCTATTTTAACGTACCTTACATTGGTGTGGCTTATGGTTTCATAGTTACTCTTTTTTTTCATATAAGAAGGTTTTGACTTTCCTGTGATTGAAACCAACAAAATCTTATATACTTGAAGCATGCTAGAAGATTTGCGGCGGTAGAGTAATAAATTAACATCTTAACGTTATACGAGAATTCAATACACACTCAGAAGAAAGAAAACAACTAGTAACTACACCAAAAGTTTTTACATGGAAAACCCAAAAAGGGAAGACCACGGATCCTCGCCTAGCTTAAGAGATCCACTATAAGTTGATGATTACAGAGATTTATTATCCCATAAGCGAGAAATGGTTACAAGTCTTTTGATTTATAACGACGGTGAGCTGAAAAACTTGTCTTAAGGAACGGGTGACGATCGATTGTCACCGGTCAACTGTAGGAGTGGTGCTGGACTTCAGCTCCTTCTCAAAGCTTCAAGTTCTTTATAAAGCCTCAAGCTTTCCTCCTCAAGTCTCCATCCATCCCCTCCTCATGAGAGGGAGAGAGCACTATTTATAGAGTTTTGGGTGCAATTAATGCAGGAATATGAATCACTTTAATCAAACGGCCCGGAGAGCTTTTACTGATCATACGACATTCAATGAACATTTTAGTGCCTTAACAATGTCAAAATTTAATGACCGTACACTCGTTAGATTTCTCTTGTCGAGATACTCGATTAGACTATAAAATCGTCGGATTCTGGATCCTTTTGACCTTCCAAATATGTCTAGAAAACTTTTAAAAGAAGTTTAATGGTTTCTTCAGGGCTTAATTTGGCTCGTATTTGACCAATTTTGGTATCATTAGGTCTATATCGTCAAGCCGACCAGTTTGACTATAAGTTTGCTAAAAACGGAGCTCCGGATGACTCTTGGAGTTTGTTTGGGGCAGCTGCAGCTTGTCAATAAGCTGCTATAGCTTTGCTGCCTTAAGAAGCTGCTGCGAGGAAGTAGCTGCATATAAACTGGTTGGCTATTTGTTTTCTGTAATTTGAAAACAGCTGTGTGACTGCTGTTTTTGGACAAATGATCATTCTGCCCTTGTGTAGTATTGATGTTTGTAACAAAACTGTCATAGCCATATATTTGTAACTTCAGAAGAAAAAATGTACTTCAAAACAATACAAAAATCAAGATATACATCATACTTCAAAGTGGGAACAAAGAGTGCTAAAAAAAGGAAAAAAACATTAAATTAACATTTACTAAAGTGATAATATTATTTTTAACCTGCATACAATGTATGTCATGAGCTACACTGTCCTCCAAAGATGATATCCATTCACAATCACTATCGATATTGGAATCTGTCGAACTGTTTGCTCACCGGAATACGCCACATTTCTCCGTGATTCTCCAATTGCACTTATAGAACTATCTCTCATAGTTATGTGCCTGCCATGATGTAAGTAGGGAAGTCTGAAGTCCGTAATGGCAGAGCGATTGTCAAGAGGTCCCTGAAATCATGTAGGTCATCTTTTTTGAATGCTACAAAAGACAATTCATTAGTTATGACAGAAGAAGAAATTGATAAAAGAGCTAATTAATTACAGTTTTTTGTAGGCATGAGGTATCAGAGAACTCAGTAAACAAACCAACTAATCTTTCACTACAAGAAGACAACATACTTTGTAAAAAAAGATTTCCGGTTGCATTTAACCTACATAAAACTAAGCTCGTGTGTGTCACATATGTATATCAACAAAGAAGACCCTCCAGCAGATCCTCATAGACCATATCACCAAAAAAGAGAGGAACTTGGTTGCCTTCATTAGAATTTTACATGTGACACCAAGCAACAACGACTAATAAGTCATCCAGAAAACCCATAAAGATCAGATGTCTCATCATTGACCCGTCAAGCCCACCAAAGGAAAAAAAAGTGAAATGCAAATGGAAAGAAAATAAACTTACAAATAGTGTAAAAAAGTACGAAACAATCAATATCAAATATACAGTGAATGAAAATAAACAAGAACTGTACGAAGTAAACAAATAGAAATTGATAAAAGAAAAAAGTAGTTACAGTATTGTGCAGATGTGAGATCTCAGAGAACTCAGTATACCAACCAATAAGTATACAAACCAATGAATCTGTCACTACAAGAAGACAACAGACCTAGTAATAAATGGGTTCTTGGTTGCCATTAACCCACGTAAAACGAATCGCGTGTCACATATGGATATCAACAAAAAGGCCATCCAGAAGATCCTTAAAAACCACATCATTGAAAAGAAGAGAGGAACTTAGTTGTCTTCAGTAGGATTTTACATGTAACACCAACCAATAACGGCTAACAAACCATTCATAATAACCCATAAATGTCAAACTTCTCATCATTGACCTCTCAAACCCAAAAAGAAAATAAATGTGAAATACAAATGGAAAAAAAATTACACTTACAATTAGCGTTAAAAGTTCAAACAATTAATATAAAATACAAAGTACAAATTATTTTAAATAAACTAAATGTATTACAACTAGTATTGAATAAAGAAGAAATACTCAAGTCACCCCCCTTCTATCACGTCCATAATTTGTTCCATTAACTATGTCATTTCGCAAGCACCTTCCCCATATTTAGTATACGCGGTGGAAGCATCATTCTAAAGTTGTGGCAAAGAATGTCCAAGACATCACTTAAATGTCTCCGTAGGTATATGCTCATGATCCTCGTCTGCACTACGGAAGCCAATATAGTTGCGGGAAGAATGCCGCTGAATATAATTGTGGAGAACCATCATGGAAATTACAATCTACACCTATTTGGGAAAGGAGTAGGATGACAAATCGCGGAGTATGACCCATGTTCTTTTCCAAAAACCAAAAGTCCTCTCAATGAAAATACGTAATGTGAAATTTCTTTTATTTAACATTTCTTTTGTGCATCGTGTTACATTGCTTGCTCGCTCAAAGTTCGGTATATGATATCATCAGAATAGGATTTGAGATACCCTCGCTGCAATGGATATCCAACACCAACCAAGTAGTATTTACCTGATATGAATTGCATAATTAATATTGAGGTAAAAATTAATTAGGAAATTAGCTGAGTCTCAAGCATACCTGTAGGAGGATCTAGGAAGTTGTAAGTGGCATTCCGCATCGTAGCTTTGAAAATTCTACTATCATGTGCGCTGCCCCCCAACCGACCATGACAAAAGTGAAACACATGTTGAAGTCGCAAACGACCATGACATTCTACATCGGGCTCCCACAACACTCGATGAATGTAATATTCCCATTATTTGGAAAACGTGTGTCAATTTGTTTCCATTAATTGCTCGAATACAATCCTGATAAAATAACACTGAGTTTGTAATAACGTCTTTTTTTAAATTTGATTGTAATGAGTTTCAGAAGCAACCTTGAATAACGACATGTACCATGCATCGCATGAAATCTTTGTAGTGGTCAATTCAAACGTAAGATCAGTAGGTTTTAAGACATGTGAAGAAAAGCTCAAAAGTGCCTTCAAGCCCACTAAGTAGTACTTGCAAATTATTTCTGATGAGTGTTGAAAGCACTCCATTGACCCTAGCATTGATTCATTATGGGATAATATGTAGAGGGTTATCGCCAACACCTCTCGCGAAGTCGTCTTGGAAGAGCCATGAAGTCTATGAGATCCATGTAGACATATCAGCGAATACTGCCTGTCTCATGCGAAAAATATTGCTAAATCTCGTTGGGTGACCCGCAAGCAACCCTTCAACCCATTTGTAGTCATGCATGGAGACCGATCAATTTACAAGTTGTAATACTCATAGATCAAGCATACGACAACTGTAATTCTCCTTCTATGTCTTCTTTTAGTTGCATCCATGTAGATTAGTATTGTGTTGTTTAACGCAATAACATTAATGAATTAGTTACAAACACATAAGGTTACACATAATAAAAAAAGATGCACTGAATAAGCTAAGTTCCAAGCAGTTAAAATATCCAAATCATAATGAAAAAAAATACAAATATAAATGTACCAATTGATTAGCCTTTTCCACCTCGAAAATCCAGAGGAAGTTCCATGTAAGCAGTCGACTATTTTTCAAAACGCATCGAAGCAAAAACACTCGCTCGGATCAACGTATAGGTAGTTCGAATTTTCACTTGGTCCGAATCGATCTGCAAATATGGGCTACCGCTCGTCATCATCGCCAATAATGGAACTCAGTTTGCAGCCCAACAAGTGAAGGACTTCTACGCAAAACTGGGGAATGATCTAAAGTTTGCTTCGGACCATCACCCTAAGACGAACGGGCAGGCCGAGACAGCTAACAAAATCTTCTTGAACCTATTAAGGAAAAGGTTGAAGGAACTAAGGAAAACTAGGCGGACCTGCTGTTATTGGTGCTCTTGGCGATCCAGACGACGCCTTCTACGACGACCAGACAAAATTTATTCATCCGTGCTACTGACCCATGCTAAATATATGTGTACTAAGAATTCAATCCCCGGCAACGGTGCCAAAAACTTATCCCGTAATCCGCTGATGACAAATATAATAATTAATGCTTTCCAATATATGTAATAGATAATAATAGCGGCTAGTGTATATAAATATAATTTTATTGAAAATATTTTACACACTAGGGGTACTATGCAAGTATACGTATCGTATCAAGTAATCTAGGGCATTGAAACAAAGACCCCAGTATCGATCCAACGAGGCGTGAGTTATGGATTTTTAAATATTTTAATTTTATTTTTAAGTATTTCTTTTATAGTTATAAATTTGATATTTTTAATTTACTAGATGCAATAATAAAGAAGTAATGAAATGATTGATGTAAATAACAATAAGAAAATAACTTTCTTCCTTTCAATTAATCCAAGATTTTCTAAAATAATGATAATATTTGTGGAGAATATAAATTTATGGTATTATGCCAAATAGAAGCATTCATATTCTTTACCCTTTGATCCAGGTGTAAAGAACATTGGCTAGCCTATAAATCAGGTCTGGATGTATTGTTAGTAGAATATGTTAATATAAGCTTACACTATTAGATGTCCAAGGGTGGCTATGGTCGGCCCTACTAGTGACCCTTTCCTTCTCTATAAACCAAATCACAAGAATTTAGTCTGTCACTCTAAAAACTTATCATTCTACGCCCATTATATGATATCTTCCTATGTATTTGCACTTCACCTTGAATAACCCGCACAAGGCCTTCGATTACCCAAGGATTCATGTGATATCTACTAGTTAAGAATTCATCTCCTTCTAGGTATCAAAACTCTTCAACAGATTTTAACAATTTAAATGACCAATTTAAATAGTAAATTAAGATCCGGTATTAATATCATCACAATATTTTAAAATATAAATAGTTTTTAATTCTCCATCGAATTTTATATTATCTTATTTATCTTTTCATAATTGAAAGGAGAAAGTAAACTAACTACTCAGAACACATTGAATTTAAACAACAAAACATGATAATGAAACTTTGAATAAAATTATAAATACTTATCTCAAGTGTTTCTCCTACTGAACCTCTGAATTCTTCTGACTCCAAAGCAAATAAACTTCAAAAGCACCAACTCTTTAAACTCTCAATACAAACTTTAAATAAAATAACTAACTAATTTATGAAGGATAGTAAAATGTGGCCCTAAAGTATCACTCTAATTCTCTCTCTAGATGGGGCTCTAGATAGGGGGCCATTTTTTTTGAAGGAGTATCCTCCTATTTATAGGCTTCAAGGGTTGCCTCAAGGCATCTCTTCAAAATGTGTCCACATTCAATGAATCTTCTAGAAGGTGTGTCTGGCACCTAGGCGCCGGACTCTGCGTCCAGTTATTCGCACTTCTTCACTTTGGATCGCACCTCTTCACGATTAAAACTGTTTACAAGCATCCAAATACATTGTATCACATGTCCTATAAACTAGGAACAACTGTCAGTCTTCTAAAAGGTCCAATAACTGCAAACACCGTTAAAATAACCGTCCAAAAGTCATAAAAAATCTTGACAGATCCCGTATCGACCTGACGCTTAGGCGCCGGATTCTGGCGCCTAGGCGTCAGACCAATAATTTTGATAATTTTGCATTTTTGCTCCATTTTTGCTCCATTTTGCTCCTTTTTACTCCTTTTTCACTTTTTTTTCCTTCTTGAACATTTTTCATCACCTATATCTAAAAACACAAAAATACCTTTCATTAAAGCATAATATCCTTAAAAATAAAAATCAAGGCATAAAAATGGGTATTTTTTTTCATGGATCAAAATCCCCTAAACTTAAATGTTACTTGTCCTCAAGTAACCCTTTTTGTTATATAAAATGTATAACATTTGAAATGAAAGATAAATATTTAAGACTCATTGTAATTTTTGATCTTATAAAGGCTTTAGTAAATCATTAACTAAATTTCACTAACTAAGTTTAATTTTAAGAATTTAAAGAATATTCAACTACCAAATCATAAGACTTCAAAAATTTTTCATTCATTTCGAAAATAATAGAAGTTTATTATATTAAGATCACATAGATTATTTACAAGAAAAAGATTTTCATGAAAAGTCCTTCCTAAATAAAGATTCATGCATAAAACTTAAGTAAAGTATGTAACTAGTTTTCTTCATATAAGATAATTCAAGTGAAGCGAATTTTTGATTAGGCATATTCTCAAGCTTCTCTTCTTTCTTTTTTTTTTCACAGTGAGGATTACTGTATCTGGATAGCCTGTTAATGATTTTGAACTTCACTATCCTTAACTTATATTTTCAAACTTTTACATTTTCACTTAATTATTATAACATGAATAGAATTTCAAAAAGACTTTCAATCTTTTCTTTTTCAAGTTATAACTTTTGATTTCTTAATACTTCTAAAATTCAATTATTTATATTATGAATAGAAAATTTTCTTAATCTTATTCTTCTTTAAGTTAAATAATTCTATTCTTAAAATCAATCAAAGTTATTAAAATTTTGGTTAAGTCCACTAAATTATTAATAATTTCAAAAATTTAAGTGATTTTAAATGGATTCTTCATTCCTTATGTTATGTTAAGATTTTTTTTAGAAAATATTAGTTTATTAATGACAAATAAAATTTAAATTTGCATGTATTTTCCCTTCCCCCAAACTTAAGTTTTGGTATATTATAAAAAAAATAAAGTATGAGAGAAAGCCAAGTATAATTTAAAAAGGAATTTTATAAGCATGTAAAAAAAAATTCTAAAAAGAAATATAATTTACTTTTATACAGTTTTTTATGAATATTACAGAAATAATGAAGCATATAAAAGTAAGCAGACTAAAAAAAAAATTTATAAAGCAGTAGTTGAATTTAATAACTATATTACTAACAAAAATAGAATAACATTACTAATTATTCTAGAATACTAAGCAGTAGGCTGAAACAAAAATAAACACAAATTCATTCAAATTTCGACCCGCAACTAAATATCTAAAAAAGTCTCAACATCAAACAATTCATACAAAGTCTCATAAACAAATCTAAACTAGCAAACAACAAACAACAATCAAGACGTAGCAAACAAAAACTAAACTAACAACAGACTCAACACAACTCAGAGGTAAATCAGGCTACTAATCACTGTCTGTAGCCTCGTCATCGTCATTACCAAAAGAAAACTCTACATCCTTAGGAACAACATATGGTGAAAATCTAGGACAGGTGGAAAACTAAATATCATGCTCACCCTTCAAGAATCTAACTAAAGACTCTGAATACTCAGCATCATACTCACTCTTCCTCTAGGTGTAATCAGATAGGTGATCAATTTTCTTATCCATAGTATCAACTCTGCAAGTGAGTTAGAAATAACTCATTCTGCCGCTCCGAAATTGATCATGCATCGATTCCCAAAAACTAGACGGTGGCTCAGCAGTAGAAGTAGAAGGTCTGGAAGTGGAAGCTCTACCTGGAGTAGGTGCAAAAGTAGAAGGGGCTGCAGATCTCTTCCCACGAAGACGATCGTAGATACTAACACTCTCCTGCCCAATTGGCTTGGTAGACTTCAGCTTCTCCTCAGAAATATCAGCAGTAACTCCATTGTTCACACATAAAGTATAAATCAGAGATGGGAATCCTAGTCCTATAGAAGTACTGGATCTAGTAGTAGACTCCACAGAATCATAAATAATACTGCCGACATCTATCGCCTTCCTCTCCCGAATGCGGTAGTTTAAGATAAGCATGATCTCTAGTCACTTCGCTCAGGTGGTTTGAAGGTATAAGTCTTGCAGAAATAAAGTAATGTCATGCCTTTGAAATACCATTTAACTTAGAAGATTTGAAATTTACCCGTTTATAGTTCCGGGTCTTCCAAGCTCCAGTGTCGTTAGTTAAATAAGCAATAATCATCTCAAGATCTCCCTCATATGGAGATAATCCAGAATAGTGGCACTCGATGGTAGGTGGTAGTCCTTAGAAAGAATTGATCCTTTCCAAAGTAAATCCTACTCCAACACCTCTGATGAAGACTTCGTAATCTTCTGCATCCAAAAAGTTAGCATAAAATTTGCGCACGACTGGAATAACAACAACATCGGTGAAATAACAGAATCGTTGCCAGTTGTGCGCAACGATCGTGTTCTCGATCATTTCATTGGGATTGTACAAGCTTTGCTCTGAGATAAATTTTCTAGACGTCGCAAATTTGTGATATCGAAAATGCACTGCCGCAGTCGCGAACTTGCTACTGTCAAAATTTTCTCGTACCTTTCCTCGCTTAGATTTTGGTGCCATCTAAACGTGAAAGAAAACACAAATAAATTAAGGAATCAAAAATTTAAACTCATTTTAAGCTTAAAAAACTTAAAATGAGTTAAAAATTCATGGAGAAACACTAAAAAACAAAATTTCTGAAAATTTCAGTTTTTAGCCAAAAATAGGAAAAACTATGGTGAAAATAAAAAATAAACGGATTAGAGTGTAGATTTGACCTTGAGAAGAAGAAATCAAGTGATTTCGGGCTCAAAATCTTGATGTTTTGACCTCAAAATGGATTTAGAAGGTGGGTTTTCACGAAAAAGAGGAAGGGGATGAAGCTTAGGCGTCAAAAATGGCTAATGGGGGTTTAAATGGTAATTTTCGGGTAAGCAGGCCGGACCGGTGCCTAGGCGCCGAATTCTGGCGCCTAAGCGCCGAATTCTGGTGCCTAGGCGCCGAATTCTGGTGCCTAGGTGCCAGACTCGCCTTTCCAAAAAAATCACTTTAAAAATTTTATTTTCCACCAAAATTCATAATTTAAACTTCTAATTACTCATATAAGAGTATTGCTTCAGTTTCCATCTTTCAAAATATTTTCCAAAAATTTTAAAAGTTAAAAATTAAATCCACCAATTAAACACAAGTTTAAATCAAACTCTTCTAATTCCATTCATGATTTTCAATTTTGGGCTCAATACAATTCAAATAAGTATCATAACATGATTCAAGTTCTAACAAAGATCAAACAACACAAATTTGAAAACAAATACAACACACATTGAACATGAAAGCAAACACACAAACAAACACAATCGATTCACTAAATCGATACAACGACACACTAGAATAATCACAATCTCACCACATCACTATCTAATTCCCAGTATCTTGGAAAGGAAAACTATTCAGTCCACTTGGAAAGAATGCTAACGCCCTTGAAAAATCCGTAGCCGTTTTCTCAACAATCCAATTGTTCTTCGCATACATCTCCATTTGAGCATCTTGATAAGCAGCTAGATGATCAAATTGAAGTTTCGTCTGCCATTCCAGATGTTTAATTTGATGAAACATCTCATGAAGGCGATCTCATGCTTTTAAATTCTGCTTCAAACTTATCTAGACGACTAGAAATTTTCTGCAAACTTACAGCGATGAAACCATTGAAGTAGGGTTGAGGATCCTTTGAGACCTTGTCTCTAGCATCTTATCCAAGATTTCTCCTCTCCATTTCTTCAAAAATCCTCTCTAATCTCTCAAGAATGGAGTGTATGGGTTGAAATAATGATTGCATAGGGATTAGGGACGAAGATAGGGTAATTTAGAAGAGAAAATCGTGTGAAAAACTGAAGATTTTTGGTTTTGACACGATTCAGTAACTGTGGCGCTTAGGCGCCAAATCTGGATCCTAGGCGTCGGACCCATCGACACACAGTTTACTCTGGCGCAAAGGTACCAAATCTGGCGCCTAGGCGCCTGAACCATGTTCGACTCCGTTTCGCCTAACGTCAAATTTCAAAGTTTCGTTCTCCAAAATAGGTAATTTAGAATGGTAAGATCAATATAAACTCAGTAACACAAATTATAAGCAATCATAATGAATGTTAACTTGATCTCCTTTTTACTCATATATTAAATAGAGTGATCCAATGTCTAAGCTTTATATATTTCGAGATAATTTTCAACTTAAGTCAATAAAGACTTGTTAGCATCAAATTTTCTAAAGTAATAAAAAATTAAACAAGACCGAGGCATAACCTTACATTAAAAATGTAAAAACACACAAAACAATGAATAACTATGGGTTGCCTCCCACAAAGCGCTTGGTTTAACGTCGTCAGCCCGACCTAATTAAGTTTTTAATCAGGTAGACTCAACTCATAAGCCTCTTTATAAATCTTTTTAATATCTCTCAAATAAGGCTTCAGTCTTAATCCATTAACTTTAAAAATTTCCTGTTTTGGAATCTTTAATATCCACAGCTCCATAATGGTATACCTTTTTAATTATATACAGTCCTATCCATTTTGATCTTAATTTTCTAGGAAATAGTCTTAAACGAGTATTAAATAATAATACTTCTTGTTCAGACTCAAATATTTTTCTTGAAATCTTTTTATCATGTAATTTTTTCATTTTCTCTTTATAAATCCTTGCATTTTCATATGATTCATTTCTTATTTCATCCATCTCATTTAATTGTAATAATCGTTTTTTCTCCTGCAGTATTCAAATCAAAATTAAACTCATTTGTCGCCCAATAAGCTTTATGTTCAAGTTCAACAGGTAAGTGACAATGTTTACCATAAACTAACTGGTAAGGTGACATTCCGATTGGTGTCTTATAAGTCGTTCTATAAGCCCATAATGCAGAATCAAGTCTATCAACCCAATTAGTTCTTTTAGGATTAACAGTCTTCTCTAAAATTCTTTTAATTTCTCTCGTTTGATACTTCAGCCATTCCACTTGTTTGTGGGTGATATGCGATTATAATTCGTGTTTGATTCCAAAATTTTCCAATAATGATTGAATTCTTATATTTCTAAAATGACTTCCACCATCTGTGATAATTACCTTAGGCATTCCAAATCTTGAAAAAATCATCCTCTTTAAAAATTTTGAAACACTTTTGGAATCACAGCTAGGTAAAGTTACAGCTTCAATCCACTTTGAAATGTAATCAACCGCTAATAAAATATAAATTTTTCCAGATGATGGTACAAATGGTCCCATAAAGTCTAAAGCCCATATATCGACAATTTCAACTTCCAATATATAGTTTAAAGGCATTTCATCTTTCTTGGATATATTTCCCATCCTTTGACATCGATCACATGTTTTCATATAATGTCTCACATCTTTAAATAAGGTAGGCCAATAAAATCCTGAATTTAAAATTTTAAATGCAGTTTTATCTACTCCAAAGTGTCCTCCAAATTCAGAATCATGATATTTTCTAATAATAGTATAAGTTTCTTCATAAGATACGCATCTATGAATTACAGAATCTCTTCCTAATTTAAATAAATGAGGATCTTCCCAAATATAAGATTTAGCATTATTTTTAAATTTCTTAATAAATTTGTTATCTAATCCATAAGGTAAAATATTGCTAACTAAATAGTTAACTATATCTGCATACTAAGGTGTTTGGCATCCTTGAATAACATACAATGTTCATCATGAAATTTCTCGTTTATATTTTCTTCAGTAATATCATCATTCTTAATTCAAGATAAATGATCAACAATTTGGTTGTCTGTTCCTTTTTTATCCACTATTTGAAAATCAAATTCTTATAGAAGTAAAATCCATCTTATCAGTCTAGGTTTAGCATCTTTTTTAACATTAAATATTTAATAGCAGAATGATCAGTATGAACTATGCATTTGGTACCAAGAAGATAAGGTCTAAATTTATTAAAGGCATATACTATAGCTAAAGTCTTTCTCAGTAGTAGTGTAATTTCTTTGAGTTTCAGTAAGATTTTTACTCGCATAATATATAACTTTGAAAATTTTCTCATATTTTTGTCCCAATACAGCTCTAATTGCAAAATCACTTGCATCACACATTAATTCAAAAGGTTTATTCCAATTAGGTGCAATAATTATAGGTGCAGTTATTAATTTTTCTTTTAAAATATTGAAAGCATTAATACAGTCTTCATTAAATTCAAATTTAGCTTCTTTTTCCAATAAATGACAAAGAGGTTTAGCAATTTTAGAAAATCCTTTATATATCTTCTATAAAATCCAGTATGACCCAGAAAACTTCTCACATCAGTAACAGTAGTAGGGGGTTGCAGTTCAGCAATAATTTTCACTTTTGTTTGATCAACTTCCATCCTTTTTTGTGAAACTTTATGACCAAGTACAATGCCTTCTGTGACCATAAATTGACATTTTTCCCAGTTAAGAACTAAATTTATTTCTTCACATCTTTTCAGAACTTTGAAAATATTTTCCAAACAAGACTCAAAAAAAGTTCCAAAAACTGAAAAATCATCCATGAATACTTCAATTCCTTTGTCAATCAAATTACAAAATATTGACATCATACATCTTTGAAAAGTTGCAGGTGCATTACATAAACCAAAAGACATTCTTCTAAAGGCAAATGTTCCATAAGGACTTGTAAATGTTGTTTTCTCTTGGTCCTCAGGACCGATAAGTAATTGATGATAACCAAAATATCCATCCAGAAAACAGAAATATGAGTGTCCAGCTAATTTTTCAAGCATTTGATCCAAGAAAGGTAAAGGAAAAAGATCCTTTTTAGTGGCATCATTTAATTTCCGATAATCAATGCAAATTCGCCATCCAGTAACTTGTCTTGTAGGAATTAGTTCATTTTTATCATTAACAATGACAGTTAATCCTCCTTTCTTCGGAACACAATGAATAAGACTTACCCATTGGCTATCCGAAATAGGATAAATAATTCCAGCATCTAACCATTTTAAAATTTCTTTTTTAACAACCTCTTTCATGATAGGATTTAATCTTCTTTATGGTTCAATAGTAGGTTTAAATATTTCTTCCATTAAAATTCTATGCATACAAATGGAAAGGCTTATTCCTCTTATATCAGTAATAGTCCAACCAAAAGCTTTATTATAATTCTTTAACACTCCTATTAATTTTTCTTCTTGATCTAAACTTAGCTCAGAAGAAATAATAACGAGTAAAGTTAATGAATTTCCAAGAAATGCATACTTTAAATGTGAAGGTAACATTTTTAATTCCAGTTCGTGGGCTTTTTTAATTGAGGGTAAAAGTATATCATTTTGAGTTATGTCTAAGTTTCCCAGTTATCTTTAATATAATGAGTTTCTTTAAATAATTCTTCTTCTTTTAGTTCTTCATTTTCATTAGTGAAAAATTCAATTTCTTCTTCAGGAATGATTTTACATTTTTCTCGATAGTGTTTTTCAATTATAAAATCAAAAATATCCATTCGATAAGCATTTTTCTTTGTTAGTGGTACTTCATCGATTTAAGAACATCGAATTTAATCTCTTGATCATTAACTCTCATAGTTAATTCTCCTTTTTGCACATCAATCATAGCTCGTCCGGTAGCTAGAAAAGGTCTCCCTAAAATAATTGATATTTATTTATCTTCTTCCATATCAAGTACAATGAAATCCACAGGGAAGATAAATTTTTCTACTTTAACAAGTACATCCTCTATAACTCCTTTATGGTAAGTGATAGATCTATCACCTAATCGAAGGGTTACAAGTGGTGGAGTAATCTCTCCTAAATTCAACCTTCGATAAATAGAAAATGGCATGAGATTAATACTTGCTCCTAAATCGCATAAAGCTTTTCCACAAAATTTTTCTCCAACAAGATAAGGTATAGTCAAAACTTCCAGGATCTTTAAGTTTCTGAGGTAATTTCTTTTGAATTATTGCACTACATTCTTCACTTAATGCAATAGTTTCAAAGGCTTCAAATTTTCATTTCTTACTTAATATATCCTTCATAAATTTTGCATAAGTTGGCATCTGCTCCAAACCTTCAACAAAAGGTATGTTTACAGTAAGTTTCTTAAAAATTTCAAAGAACTTAGAAAATTGATGATCAAGCTTCTGTTGTTTTAATCTTTGAGGAAATGGTGGTGGTGGTTTTTCAACTTCCACATTAATAGAAATATTAGTTTGATCTTGAGTAATAGAAGGAGTTTCTTTAGGTTTTTCAATCTCTTCAACCTCAATCTCTTTTTCAATTTCATTCTGCATTCTTTCTTTTAATTCCTTTCCACTTCTAAGTTGTATGTCTTTAACATGTTCATGTTCTTTTCCAGTTTCTTTTGGATTAATTTCAACATTACTAGAAAGTGTTCCTAGAGGTCTGTAATTAATTAAATTAGCAATTTGTCTCATTTTATTCTCAATATTATGAATAACAGTATTTTGATTTAGTAATTGATTACTCATTTGTAAAATTAATTCTTCTATTGATAACTTTTTCTCGTTGATTATTAAATCCGTGTGGTTTATAATTTGAATTTACTTGATTATTCCAATTTCCAATTGGATGAGATCGATTATTACCCCATTATTGTTGTTGATTATTCCAGTTAAAATTAGGGTGATTTTTCCATCCGGGATTATAATAATTTGAATACGTATTATTTTTACTAGCAATAACTTAGTACAAGTTTCAATAGTTCGAGAATCTTCAATATTAGATGAGTTGTTATGTGATATGTTGATTTCCTAGATATTGCAGATTACTTGTGAAGCTAAGATAGAAAAGACTTCGTTATCTTGAATACTCGACATTCTTTTAGGATTAATCCTTTCGAAGGCCATTGAAAATTATTGTTAGCCATTTCTTCAATTAAAGTATAAGCTTCTTCAAATGATTTAGACATTAAAGAACCTCCAAGAAGAGATCAATAATTGATTTTAGTGATCCAATTAAACCATTATAAAATGTTTGAATAATTAACCAATCAGTAAAGCATGATGAGGACATTTTCTTAATAGTTCTTTAAATCTTTCCCAAGTTTCATAAATTGTCTCCTCGTCAAATCGACTAAATGAAGTAATATCATTTCTTAATTTAGCAGTTTTAGAAGGAGGAAAATATTTAGCAAGGAATTTTTGTACCATTTCAGCCCATGTTTTAATAGAACCTGTTGTTAATGAGTTCAACCACATCTTTGCTTTATCTCTTAAAGAAAAAGGAAAGAGTCTAAGTATAATAACATCATCAGAAACATTGTTATATTTAAAGGTAGCACAAAGTTCTTAAAAACTAGCAAGGTGTAAATTTGGATCCTCATTTGGTGTTCCTCCAAATTGATTATTTTGAACCATTTGAATGATAGATGGTTTAAGCTCAAAAGAATTAGCATCTACAGTAGGTATTTGAATACTACTATGAAGTTCATCAACTGTAGGGTTAACATAATCCCTTAATGGTTTGTAAACATTTTGTTCATTAATTTCAATTAGATTTTGTAAACTGTTATGTAAATTACCCATCTCTTGGATTTTTTTAGTTTGTTTTCCTTTTTTAATTCTTTTAACAGTTCTTTCTAATTCAGAATCTAAAGGTAATAATCCTTTAGATCCAGCACTACGCATAAAAAGTAAATTAGCAAGAAATAAAATCTCTACTTATTAGTAAAAAAAATTTTTTATTATATATATATATTTATTATTTTTATTTTTTTTGGTATTTAATATTTTTGAAAATAAAAGAAAATGAATAAAATAAAATAAGAATATTTAAAATCTAAAAAATTGCCTCCGCTCCTCCCCCGCAAGGGCGCCAAAAACTTGACCCACACTAAATATATGCGTACTAAAAATTCAATCCCCGGCAACGGTGCCAAAAACTTAACCCGTAATCCGCTGATAACAAATATAATAATTAATGCTTTCAAATATATGTAATATATAATAATAGAGGCTAGTGTATATAAATATAGTTTTATCGAAAATATTTTACACACTAGGGGTACTACGCAAGTATACGTATAGTATCAAGTAATATAGGACTTTGAAACAAAGACCCTAGTATCGATCCCACAAGGAGTGAGTTATGGATTTTTAAATATTTTAATTTTATTTTTAAGTATTTCTTTTATAGTTATAAATTTGATATTTTTAATTTACTAGATGCAATAATAAAGCAAGTAATGTAATGATTGATGTAAATAAAGAATAAGAAAACAACTTTCTTCCTTTTAATTAATCCAAGATTTTCTAAGATAATGATAATATTCGTGGAGAATATAAATTTATGGTATTGTGCCAAATAGAAGCATTCATATTCTTTACCCTTTCGATCCAGTGTAAAGAACATCGGCTAACTTATAGATCGTGTCCGGATGTATTGTTAGTAGAATGGGTTAATCTAGGCTCACACTACTAGATGTCCAAGGGTGGCTATGGTCGGCCCTACTAGTGACCCTTTCCTTCTCTATAAACCAAATCACAAGAATTTAGTCTCTCACTCTAAAAACTTATCAATTCTATGCTCATTATATAATATCTTCATATTTATTTGCAATTCACCTTGAATAACCCGCACAAGGCCATCGACTACCCAAGGATTCATGTGATATCTACTAGTTAAGAATTCATCTCCTTCTAGGCATCAAAACTCTTCAACAGATTTTAACAATTTAAATGGCCAATTTAAATAGTAAATTAAGATCCGGTATTAAGATCATCACAATGTTTTAAAATATAAATAGTTTTTAATTCTCCATCGAATTTTATATTATCTTATTTATTTTTTCATAATTAAAAGGAGAAAGTAAACTAACTACTCAGAACACATTGAATTTAAACAACAAAACATGATAATGAAACTTTGAATAAAATTACAAATACTTATCTCAAGTGTTTCTCCTACTGAACCTCTGAATTCTTCTGACTCTAAAGTAAATAAACTTCAAAAACACCAACTCTTAAAACTCTCAATACAAACTTTAAATAAAATAACTAACTAATTTATGAAGGATAGTAAAATGTGGCCCTAAAGTATCTCTCTAATTCTCTCTCTAGATGGGGCTCTAGATAGGGGGGCCATTTTTTCTGAAGGAGTATCCTCCTATTTATAAGCTTCAAGGGTTGCCTCAAGGCATCTCTTCAAAATGTGTCAACATTCAATGAATCTTCTAGAAGGTGTGTTTGGAGCCTAGGCACCGGACTCTGCGTCCAGTTCTTTGCACCTCTTCACTTTGGATCGCATCTCTTCGCGATTAAAACCGTTTCCAAGCATCCAAATACATTGTATCACATGTCCTATAAACCAGGAACAACTGTCAGTCTTCTAGAAGGTCCAATAACCATCCAAAAGTTGTCAAAAATCTTGACAGATCCCGTATTGACCTGGCGCCTAGGCGCTAGACCAATAATTTTGACAATTTTGCATTTTTGCTCCATTTTTGCTCCTTTTTGCTCCTTTTTGCTCCTTTTTCACTTTTTTTCCTTCTTGAACATTTTTCATCACCTATATCCAAAAACACAAAAATACCTTTCATTAAAGCATAATATCCTTAAAAATTTGATAAAAAATCAAGGCATTAAAATGGGTATTTTTTTTCATGGATCAGCTACCAATCGAATATGGCCATCAAAGCCAAAGGGTCGTTATAACCTTTTTGTTTCCTAGAGATGAACTGATCGAGTGGTAACATACTAACATCGAGGGGGTGATGCTAGATAAGCACGCTGATAGGAGGAGATTAAGAAGGGAACCATACCTTATTTCAAAAAACATGTTTGGGGGAAGAATTTTGTCCTAGTTGATATAATCCTAAAGAAGGCCGACCCAACATCTCACAGACAAACAGTCGGTAAGTTAGACAAGACTTGGAGTTGGCTTTATATAGTCTACCAACGTGTCTTGCCTAGGGCATATCGACTAACGATATATGCCGAAAAGGAGCTCCCGCGGACATGAAGCTGAGACAACTTGAAAAAGTTTGTTCCTTACAAAACTTTTTTCCAAATGTATTTCTTGTATACATGAAGGGAAGTGTCGTTACTTCTTGTAATTTTGATCGATGCAATAAAATATAAAATAATTCTTATTTCAATGCCTCATCCTTAAGATACAAGGGGAACTTGGTTCGACCGAACTCTGCCAATTGAATACTGGTCAAACCAAGCAAAATTCTAGGGAAGACGCTGCCAGCCGACCGACAACAAGATAACCACAACACAAAACTAATAAAGAACTACAAAGAATAAGGTGAGATGGAAAAATATGAATGAAATAAAAGAGAATTTTATTCATTCATTTGGAAAGATACAAGCTATTTCTAACAAAAAAACATACCAGATACACATTTAACATCTTTTGATGATGACAACACTGCGGGAAGGTGAAGGCCCTGTGTGGGTTGCTAAGAGCTCAAAATTTTCAAACATCATTATCTGAGCAAAAACTCTGGCAACAATTGTCAGAAAGACAAAGAAAACTCGACCATCGAAGTCAGTGATAGAGGAGTACTACAAGTTTGTCTCTCTAGACAGTGCACCGTCGGGCTGATGTGATCCTTTCTGGGAACATGTTGGATCTATGCTTCATCCACGGCATCATCACATCCTCCATGAAAAGAGTCATTCACGGTCAAGAGCTTTGTTGGAAGTCAGCTAGCCTCTTCTCTCTAAAAATTTTAGCTTTGTTCCCCATTCTCGTCGCTCGACCCCATTCCAACCTCTTTTGCATCCTATTGCTTTTTAACTACGAATTGGAAGCAAGATGAAGTCGGAGCAAAAAATTTTGGGGGCGCTCGTCTGGACTCTCACTCTCTTGAACTTCTCCCGCAATGAGAAGTAGTTAGAGAAAGCGGGAGGAGAAACCATTGCCACAAAAGGTGTCATGCCCCGCTCTTAGATTGTTGGTATCCAAGTATCCAAAAACCTTTGAACCTCTAGAGCAATGGTCAAACTTACGTATTGTCCTCCTAAGGAAGTGGGTTCGCCTCCACCATTACCGAAAGTCCACTACATCCTTCCACAGGAAGGATTTTTGGTCGGGTTTCTACCTCGACACAGGCGATGTTCGACACAAAACTCATAGAAAATCCCTCCCCTTGATGCAAGACTCGAAGAAAAAGAAGCTAAAGAGGTGTGGGCCTCAGAGGTCTCTCTGCACTCGTCAACATAAGATCACCCCTACCTCTGGCTGATCAAAGAATCAGCCAACCTAGCAAAATTTTTGAAAAGCTAGTACATATAATAAGAATGTGAGGAGATATAAAAACTTCCTCCCCCTTTATATAGTGGGGAGGGTCAACGATTTAAAGTTGAGCCCATCCGCTAAAAATTTTGCGAAGGGCCCACCTAATATTAGCAACTTAGCACATTGAAGGGACATCTCGATAGATGAGTTGATTTCTAGAAAAAGAAAAGAGATTTCATAGTCAAACGTACTTTTATGAAGCCCCTTACCAAAAGAAGACATTAACTCTATGGGTCCATTCCCGATAATCGGGGAGCTGAGCCCAGCCAGGTATGTCCCAAATCTTGCGCGATAAACTCGAGGAACTTTTAACATTCGAACGCTAAATGTGATTGGTTGGAGATCAAAATAAGATAAAAAAGTAAAGCTATCCCTCGTTCTAGACGCTCCCAAAAGACCCCCAGATCGAGGAGTTCAGGGTTTTTTTCTGCTCGATAGCGACAAGATCAAGAGAGATGCAAGAATCCCTTGTAAGTCCTAAGCAGACACCCGCTAAGGCGAAGACAAGATCCGTGCATGACCGGTGACAAAGGGATGAAGACCCGCATGAGCAGACAAAATTGGGGCAATTCCCCAAGATATCCAGAGAGACGACTGTATGACATTACTAAGAGATCCATTAATTCCAGAGAAATCGATCGCCTTAAATAATAGAGTATTGGCTGTTGTATCGTTGGTCATAAAACTTGGATACCTTCCAGCCACGAGACGATGTGGAGTATGTACATTAGATTATATTGGGGTGGCTCTCTTCCCGCTAGAGACAAGATATGCAAAAGGGAAGTGAAAGTCATCCCAAAAACCCTGATCATTACCATCTCAAGTGATGAGAAGATTTGTGTTGGGAATAAAAGATCGATCAGGATTAATATCCGCTCAAAAAGATGAAATGCCATAAGTGCCCAGAAGAAATAAGAGTTAACCGACTGAGGCACTATGATTAAATTGATTTCTTAGAATCCATGTGTCAGTTCGATAGCAAGTCCCTCTAAGGGCCAATGTCCCAGGTAAAATAAATTTTTTTCTTACAACGCAAATAATGAAGGTAATTGCAAAAAGGCAAAAAGTTTCTTTTTATTAATACAAAGAAAGAATTACAAGCCTTTTTGTATAATGCTGGCAAGCTTTCAGAATAAAAGGAAACAGAAAAAGGGGAAAATGAAGACCCTCACAGAGCCGAAGCGCTACCAAGTAGCTGATCGGTCCTTGCTTTGGTTTCCAGAAGAATCCCTCCCACTTTTTTAGCCATCACTTTCCTTCAAAAGATCAGCAGGAAAGTCAGGGATCAAGGCACCAAATTCGGCTTGGTTGGAAAACTTCGGGTCAACCAAGCCGTGGCAAACAAATCGCTAGATAACATACTCGACCCCGAGCCTGTTGTTTCTCCAACTCCTCGCTGGGGACGAGCAACTCCAATCTCACCCTGAGTTCGGCGACCTCCTTCTTCAGTTGCTCCTCCTTCTTGGATTGATGTTGCTTCAGCCTAGCGAGGTCTCGATTATTGCTAGAGATCATTGGTCAGGCGAACAACTTCTTCTTGAGTTTTTAACAGGATCTTCATAGTAGTTCTAATGGAGTTCGCCTTTTTCATGAAAGAAAGTTCCAAATAATGAGAAGTTTGACTCGCTTCTCGGTGCGATCGGGCGGCACGCTTGAGAAACCCATTAAAAGAAAGCCCCTTAAACTCCACCTGAAGCACAGAAGACCAATGTTGACCTCATTCTTGATGAGGACTTTTCTCTTCTCTCTCTTTAGTACTTAGGATCTAGCCATAGGGCTTCTCCTTGACTATCTTAGAGGACTAGAAATGGGACCCATCACTTATAAATCCAAACACTTCTTGGCTCCCTTCAAACCCCACAAGTTTGATTGTAAACCCCTAAGCCACTTGGAGGGTTAAAATCAAATGTGGAGGTTTAAAGGATGAGTTTCCTATAGGACCCTTTGGCCTTAGGATTACCCTGGGTGGCTTAGTATGGTGAGGGTATGCTTGCAAACACCACACTCCAACACACACACATTCCAAACCCTAAAACTACTTTTAACCAATTTGACTCCCTGACTCATGTAGGTAACTCATATGGATGGACCTTGACCCCTAGGCCCCTGGCTAAGAGGGTTAGGAACAACATATTGAGTGCCTAAAATGAGTCCTCTCATGGATCTTGTGAGCTTAATATGGCTTCATGGCTCAACCAAAATTATTTCATTTCACTCACACTTGACCAATCTTCACTTTTTCAAAATTTCAATTTTTGACCCCCGGGGCCCTAAACCCACCAAGCCTACAAATACTCTTGAAGTTGACCAAAATTTGCAAAATTGCTTAAATTACCCAAAATTTCTCAAAATCAGTCCTAAACACTTCCCCCCACTCAAATTGATAATCCATGACCAAACATACCAAAATTTACAAAAATACCCCCCAATACCTCCAACTACCCAAAATACCCTTTTAACCCAAAAATTCCAAAAATTCAAAAAATTCCCAAAAAATTTTAGAAAATCCCAAATATTCCCAATTTCTTTTTGTTCAACTACACCATAAGCCAACTTTATCAATTTGATCCACTTTTACCAAAACCCGCAATTTGACCTATTTTTAACCTAAGTGGACCCAATGTCCCACCAAACCAACCCAATTGACCTCAATTTTGATCCAAATCAATTCTAAGCTTCAATTAAATATCCCAAAATCAATTTAGACCAAATTCAAATCCAATTTTATCAACATGTGGATCCAATTTCAATTTGAAGCTTAAAGCCCAATTTGGGCCCCACCTAAACTTAGCCCAAACCAACTCAACTTAACTCCAATTAACCCCAACTCTTTTCCTAAACCTTCCTAACATCTCCAAAAACAAAACACTAACATGATTTGCCACAAATTTGAAACCAAACTCCACCCAAACTTAACCCAAACCAAAAATCCCCAATTTGGCCTAAACCCATCATGAACCCAAATGAGCCCAAATCCCAAAATCAAAGCTCAACCAAAGTTGAAAACTCTTTGTCACACCCCCACAAACATTTCTCAACATTAATTTTACATCAAACCCAACATTAACCCAACCTTAGCCCAAGTTAGCCCAATTTGGCCCATTTTGACCCCATTACTAAAAAAGCCCAAATTGAACCCAATTCAACTCCAAATGACATCAAATCTCTTCTAAAATTCTCATGACACATTCTTAAACCAATCCCAATATTTATTTGACACAACCCCTCACCAATTTTCATCCATCAATTTATTTCAAAACCTAAAAGCCCACTTCCTTAAACCATTTTAAAAGCCCATCCAAAATGATTTCAAAAAGCCCAAAATTGATTCTAAAGCCCAATGACAAATCTCCCTTCATCCATTTGATCTAAATCAATCCCTAAGTTCCAAACCAATGATCAAATCAACCTAAATCAAGCTTCACCCAAATTTTTCACCAAATGGCCAAAACTCCTAAGACCCATTTCTATGAAAACAAGCCAACTTTTTCCAAGCCATAAGCAAGCTAAATGAAGCCATTCACAAGCCATATGAAGCCATGAGAGCTTTGCCTTGTCATCAATCCATTTATGGAAAAGGAGGGAATCCCTTTCTAAGCTCTCCCTTAAGCCTTTTTTACCCCTTTAATGTCACACCCTAACCCAAAATTAACTAAACAATTTTGATGGGGACTTCACCACACATGTCAGGCTGACCCAAGTGATTCTTTTCGACCCCAAAACCGAGCCTTGGGTGGTGCACCAAGCCTAAAACCATGGGTTGACCAAATTGAACCCAAAATAAGCCTCCCCCATTCCATTTCAATTCAGCCCCTTTACACTTGGCCAGCTCCAATTGATTTCACCAAATTCAAGCCCTGACCTTCCTGATCAGGATGGTGACCTGACCCTGGCAGGCCAGCCACCAAAGCCGCCAGAAAACACCAGGCCGAAAGCACCCATGTGAGCCAAATTTTAAATTCTTCTCCGCTGAGCTGTCTAATGGCCAGTGGACACCATAGCTGTTATTCTCCTCACCAGAGCAGTTGATCTAAGCCATCAAACCCCCCTAGGAAGCCCTCCAGCCACCTTTATTTAAATACCACCACCTCTCAGCCAAAAGGGGTGCTGAACCAAACCTTACCAAAACTCTGCCAAAATCACTCCACACTCTTCTCTTAGCATAAAGCACTTGATCCCCATAGAAATCCAGCCCTAATTTCTCCTCTGTGAGCTCAATTTCAGAGTTAAATTTCAAGCCCAAAACCAGGACACCTCACCACAGTGAGTCAATTCTTAAATTGACTGACCCTAAACCTTCACCAGACCAAGAGGAGAAGTTTTCCAGCAAAAGCCCCCTCACCAGGCCAGCCATTTCATCCAAAGACCAAAGCTTGAAATCGGGTTTGGTGGAAGTTGTACCTAGACGATTCCCGGAGCCGGAGACTTCATTTGGAGCTTCCACTAGGTTCAATCGAAGGTGCCACAACTCTCTGATTGAGGCTTCACTTCTCAGAGCAAAGGTATGGATCGCCTCCTTCCCGAGAGCTTCCAACGATTCTTCATTTCATTTGAGTCAATTTCAGAGCATGTTATATGTATGGATATGTTCGTCTTGTCAAGACGAGTCCATAAAGCATAAGAACGTGAAGATTGATTAAGTATCGAGCGAGATCTTAAGGTTTTAGGGTGGACGGCTCTCGGGTTGAACCAGACGGAGATGATGACCAAGAACCGTCGGATCGCGGGTGTATCAAACGGACGATCCAGATCGCGTCGGACGAGTGAACGGGACATGAACCGCGGGCCCCCCGGAGCACTGAGTCAGATGGCAGCGTCGAATAGGGAGGCGACGCGTGGCTTTTCGGAGCTGCCGAGGTTGAGTCAGCGCCGCTTGGATAAGTAGGAAATTAGGGGTATTTTTGATTTATTTAAATACCCAGAACTTCAAAAATCCATATCTTTGTGTATAAAAATCACAAAAAATAAGATAAAAATACCCTCTTGCTCAGTGAACAGAAGAGAAAAATTTTAAAAAAGAATTAAGTTATTTTGATGAGTATTTTATTTTTAATTAATTATTTACTGATTTCAGTATTTTAATTCTCCATGCATCCATACAATTCACCATGACATGAGATCATAGGGCTTTTGTAGCCTCTGTTCTTGGGAACATTCCCTGAATTTTTCAAGGTCAGAGGTCATCTCTATGACAAGTTATTGATTTTTCAAATTTAAGTGTCTGTTTTGGCATTTTAATTCCAATAATTAGCATATTATTCAATAAATTCTAAGAAAATTAGAGGAAATATCTTAGGACCAGAGGACCCTAGAAAAAAATATATTTTCAGTTAACTCATTAAGAATAACCCAATTAGCCTAAAAAGTCAAAACTGAACCCTAATTAATTAAGACTAACCACACATCAAAATTGTTTGAAATCAATTCTCCACTATTACTTAGGGTATAGTGAACCTCACATAAAAAATTTGAAGCTAATTGGAAATGATTTGACCCACTAAATGGATCATTTAATTTGCATGGTCACTTTTAAACTTTAAAAATTCATAAACTACAAAATACATTTCAAAAATTCACAAAAATAGTTTTGGGGCTTCTCTGATATTAGGGGAGTCTAAAAAAATTAAATTTAAAATTTTCTAAAAATTTTCATTTTTAACCATATTTTCAATATTTTAATAATTAAAAAATAATAGAAATCATAAAAATATTAAAAATCATAAAAATATCATATTTTGCTTCCTAATCGCTTAGCAACAAACCAAATATTTTTCTTAAGTCTATAAGTTAAGATATTGAATTTTAAAGGCTTAAAAAAATTTTAATATTAAAAAATGAATTTCCTTACATTTTTCACTAAATTAATTCTAATAAATCAAAGAAAAATAAAAAAAAATATAAAATTTGTTTCTCTGAACTCCTTGAGGTCAGAGAGATTTATGAAAAATATAAAATCCATTTTTTAACTTTAATTTATTTTATAATTAATTAACACTCCAAAACCCAAAATAATTATAATAAATAAAATATAATTCAAAAAAATCACCAAAATTGGTCTAAATAGTCCTCTGGTCAATAGGAACATCCCATAATTTTCCTAAGGACAGGAACCTTACCTTGGTCATGTTGTTGAATTTTCATTGAAAACCCATATTTTTCACAAAAATAAATATATAAAATAAATTAAATTCAGAAAAATCATATTTTCTCCTCTAATGTCTTAATTGACATGTGAGTGAAGTGAAATAAAAATTTTAAGTTCATTTGAGCTTAATTTGATGAGTTATGAAATAAATAAGCCTAAAGGGGCATAAAGGTAAGCAAATGATTTTAACCTTAATTAATATTTAGGTTTAATCAAGGGGAGGGTAAAATATCTGATTTTAAAATTTTCATTAGATGATTGAAACCTAGGGGATTAAGGGGTAGAAACTCATTAATCATCTTGAAAATATTTAAGTAAATTTTAATTAATTAAACAATTTAAATTTTGGAAGAATAAGTTAAAATTTGGATTATTAAGATTAGGGAGATGATTTAAGAAGATATCAATTCTTTAATTTAAAATCCCTAAATGATCACTTTAATAATATTCAACTCTTAATCAAAATAAAAAATGATAATTGAAATTAATAATTAAATAATTAAAAGGAAAATAAACCTTAATTAAATTAAAGCTTAAAACATTAAATGATTTGATAATCAAATTGAAATAAATTTAAAACATTAAAATTAATTTGAAATCACTTAAAAAAATCTAAAATAAATTTGAAACATTAAAGAAAATCAACCTTAAGACAATTCATAATTAAAAAAAAATCAAACCAATTAAAATTGACCTAAAGTGTTACAATTAAGTCAAATTAAATTTAAATCATTAAAAGTTTAATAATCTAAACACCTCTTTCAAATCAAAATTTTTAAAACACTTAAGAGAAAATCAACTTGAATTTTGAAACTAAATCATCATAAATCATCAATTAGACTTTAATCAAAGCGGTGAAATTCTTTAACAAACTGATCTGCCCCCTCAAGGCTTTCATTATCATAACTCATAAATAAAGCATTAAGTGAAATGTCACTTTACTCATCGTACAATCAAATGTCCGAGTTCACCGAGCGAGAAGCGAACTCAACTAAACTTTGGATGATTAATTCACCAAGTACAATAAAATTCATTTGGACTCAAAATAATCTCATAAGTATTGAAAAGATGTTTAGGACTCGTCCTAAGCACTTTCTCAATATGATGAGATGTTTTAGAAGAATAACTGAACTTAATTGTTCTTTGATGAAGAAAATCATATTTAACAAAACACAAGAACCTGAACATCATAGGAATTGATTAGCTATATGATTAGGACTTTGGTAGACAACCAAAACCTTCCCTTAGCTTTACCTATGTGTTTTCTTGCAAATTATATAAATGTTTTAATATGTGTTTTAAGTGTAGCTTGGAATGACGGGAAGACCCCCAGGTACGCTTTTTTTTTATTGCAATTTACTTACCTGTACTGTACTTTACTTTTCTTGCATGTTAAACAAGATTGAAACCCTGCATGAAAACTAAAACTTTTAGGATAGCCACAAAAATGAAACCTAAAACTAAATTAAAAGTCACAACAAGATAAAATTCACCGCCACAACATTCAAAATATAAAACAACTCAAAATTTAATCACAAACAGAACAACAAAACTACAATTACAACTAAATTAAAACGTCTTGTTGGATGATCGGGAATACCTCGGATGATGTAACCTACGTGTTGCTTAACGGGATTTCCCACGAGTCTAAATGAAAGTGTGGAACTCATTCAGTTGAGTTTAGCAAATTCATATGGACTAAGTGAATCCGATAAAAATAACGGTGCTGGAATGATGGAACCGTGGGATCTTAACCTGTGTTGTTATAATTAACTTTAAGATTCCCCTAATAAAACATTAAAGACATTTGAACTTTAAGATTTATCTAAACCAAAACATTTCTCTCATCTCTTGATTATCATTTTCTAAAACTAAACCTTTGCAACAAAAGGAGCTTGGAGCATAGTGGGCAGCACAGCCATCATCGTTAGCAAAACTTGTGTCTACTTCAGCTAAACCCTTCTTTAGCATTAAATAACCACGCCATAGGATTTCGAGGTAGTTTGCCTAGTGCAACATAAATCCTCAACTTTTCGTTAGGCATGTGCATAATCATGTTATGCAAATTAAGCCCTAACCGGTCTTAGGACTCCGAGGTAGTCGTTTGGTATGACACAAATCCTTACATCTTCCAGGCTATTTGTATGATCATGGCATACGAATATAAGTCCTAATTAATTGAAATTGGTAAGATTGAAACGTTAAATAAATTCTCAAATTGAAACCAAGCGATAGGATAGTTTGGGAAGTTGTCAAGATTCTTCTTGGATCCTCAGCTTCTCTTACCTCTCTTCCATTGGACTCTTAAAATAAACTGTTCCAATTTGAGCTAATCTCTTTTGAAATTTCCAAAATCCAATCCTTTGAAAACCTTAAACTTTGAAATTCTTGAGAGCAAAACCACTGATCATTATCGAGAGTTTTCTTAAGTGTCTTCAGACATTTAAGATGTAATTAACTATAGGGGTTTGCCTTTATAGGGAACTTAAAGAACTCAGGTAATATAAACCCTGTTTAATCCCTTTATATTAAACAGGGGAACTTGTCGGCTTATAAAATTGGTTCGCAGACCAAACGGATGTCACAAACCTTCTGGTTTATTTAATCAAGCCCCATCATCAAGCAGTGTGTCTATTCTTCGGGATAGATACACGGTTTGTGATGCGGTGCTCGTTTATATAAACTATTTGGGATGTGAGATCAGTTTGATTTCATATCCCAAAATCTTCAAACTTAAAGTTATTTTCAAAATCAAATGCTTCTTTCTAAAACTATATATATATATATATATATATATATATATATATATATTTAAATTTAAAATTCGCTAACAATTTCTGCAGGCGACCCCCTTTTCAAAATACAACACAAACTTAAAAATATGCCGACAACCAAGTCATTTCCGCCAGAAGAGGTGGCATATACTGAATGGCGACCGATAGGGGATGCTAGTCCTTCGAGATGTCCAACAGGCTGAACCACTCATCCACATCCATCCTTCAACTCCCTTTCCGCGTGTGCCAACTAGGGTCACCCCGTTTTCTCCTCAACAAAGGGGGGCTAGAACGTCAGCACCCTTCACCGGTTATTTCCCTTATCGATGGATGGTTTACTGCTATGGAGATGATAAGGATTCAGAACCAGAAGAAGCAAAGACCCTCAAAGTGGAACCGGCAGGAGTGACAGAAGGAGCCTAAACCACCCTAGCCCTCTCAACCAAAGCCAAGAGGATGGCATTAGGTCGGGCATCCGACGGAGAAGCAACTATTATTTGGTCTCGCACAACGGAGGAAGGACCAACAGCTGCAACCTTCCTCTAAGTTTCCTCAGAGCCCATTCTTGCTCCCTCGCTTTTCCCTACAATAACCAAGTGTGATCGCACAATTGTGGTTAACTCACCGGTCACGGTGTTGAACGATAAATGTGGTATCAGAAGCAGAGGTTATGTATCACCCATTACCAGGGCGCACACCATCAAGAGTATTACTTGTCATGAGCTCTAACCATAAAGGCAACCGGAGACCATACTCAAACTGATCCTATTAGAATACCAGACCAGGGCTAACATCATCTGTCAGGTGCCCCGCGGATGACATCCAGCAGAGACTAACCTGGGTACCCATAAATACCACCCTTGAAGGCTTACCTAATTTTCGTCTATCAGGAATGAGAAATTGACCACCGGCATAGAACCAAAGAGAACCGAAAAATACTTTGGAGCTATTACAGTCGAGCGAAACGAACAAAAGGGAGAAAAGAAGAAGAACCCGAAGACGAGAAATCAGAAAACTTAATAAAAGGGAGTGCAAAAGCTTGAAAGATGACCCCTGACCCTATTTATAAGGTGGGCATGCAAATCTAAGGGCTGCTAAAAAATAAGTGTCACAACAATTGTCGGCTCAGGACCGACCGTCTCTCACCCCTTCTCTCTTATAACCACTTTTTTCCTTTTAAGGACTGATGAAGGAACATGAGATGTAAATCCCTCTAAGGCCAGTAGGCTTGAATCGACTATCTTTTTGCTAGTACCACCCGACATGATGCTTACTCAACAATCCAGAAAACATCAACAACAAATAAACAACACAATACATGATCTTATTTATAAGACACACTGAGCACGAAAATGAAGGGAGAAATAATTATTAAATTTTTCTTTTTGGTTTCCGTGGTGCAATTAACTAATAATTTCTCTGTCCTTATTGCAACTGTCACCGCCAACAATAGAAAAACTTGATGAATATGTATACACCAGAACGATCAACACGAATCTCAAAGAAAATGAATGACCGAGAATACGAAGCTTCCCTCCAAAGTAAGCTATCGATGAACAATTAAACATGAAGCAAGAGAAGCCCCATCTCTAAACTTGGGATAGGTTAAAGCTTCAGAGATGGTTCCCCACTCGGTAGCTAAAAGATTCGATAAGGGTTAGACACAAATTATCCTTATAGCAAGTCTCGTCCGATACCCTCATACGCAGCTATAAGATGCGCCTCAAACCTTGCGATACGAGAGATCGGGTCGAGGCGACAAACTCACCAAGTAGACAAAAAACAAGTCATGTATGACTCGGGCAAAACAGTAAGGAGCCACAACTCATTCGATGAAACAAATCGACCCATCGATCGATCGACTGGCCGAAGCAAAAGACCTCGCAGAGCCTATTGGCTAGACCTCTCAACAAAAAGAATGACCTCATTCAGATCAACCAATCCTCTCAGCACAAGTAAATTCCTGATGGCTGAACGATTCTATCGGTCATCCATCGACCGATAGCACTCACTTCAACTCATAAGTCATTGCAAACTGTTATTCTCTAACAATATTAGGACGATCATTTGCAAACTGTTATTCTCTGTCAATATTAAGACGATCATTAATTTAAGTTATACAGATTAATTCTATCAAAGGCGATCATCATAAATATTCTCACCTTTCTTAAGTGTACTGATAAGAGCCCTTTAAATAGGACGATCATTTGCAAACTGTTATTTTCCCTGACTCTTGGGGTATGCTTAAAAAATATATTATATATAATAATGCAATGTGTATGAAAAATTAATACTACAATCAAGAGAGCAATTCTATGTATAGGAACTTGTGCAGATCCATAAGTCAAGCTTAGAACTTTATTAGATTTATTTTCTAGTAAAAAATATAACATAAATTTATAATCTTTACAAGTTCCTGAAGAACAAAAAGAGGCTTGTTCACCCTATAAATATCTTTGAATTTAATGAAGACATCAAGCATAATGCTCTTTAAAAAGAAAATCATATTTCTCCTTATAGATTCTAATTTTATTTATCATTAAACACTGAATAAAACTTTTTCTCAAGGATTGTATGATTCAAAATCATAAATTAACATCTAAAATTATACTTGAAAATAACTATATTATTGACATTACCTTAATAACTTGAATAGGAATCAAACCTTGTCAATCAAAATTAGCATAGATCACTCCAACAACAAACGAATCTAATTAAAATGACTACGAAAAAAAATATCTTCTATATTTGAACTTATTGATTTGGAATATATAACTAAAATTCAAATCTTAAATATGCATATTTGAACAATAGTGAACTCCAAAGTTTAAAAACATTTTGAACTTGCTCTCTTTTGTAACAGGCAGCTTTAATATATTCTAAGCTTGATTACACAATGAAAACACTGAATGACAAATGTCTAGTTCTATATGTTAATTATATAAAAATGATAATTATAATCACTTGCAATAAAACTTCAACAACCAAAAACAGATCCTATAAATAGAAATCAGTAGAAGATGCAGACATTTTGACTGTGCCATATGGCTCATATAACCCAAATGACCGACGAATACAAGCTACTAATAACAACAACAACAACAATAATAATAACAAAAACCCATACATTTTCTCACAACTCACACCACACCATTTACAGAATATATATATATATATATATATATATATATATATATATATATATATACTATATGATCGATCAGTGCAGTTAACACGATAAATTTCTTCGGAACTGTGTAAAGGTTTCTTGTGAATAGTTTTGAGTTTGTTGAAGCATTAGTTATCTATTTTCAGCAGAGAATTGAGGGAGGTGCTATTGAATCTTTGAGCAAGCCCTCTAATAACAAGAACAATGATATCCCTCATGTGCCGTGTTTGCACCATTAGATCTACCTCATTTTCACTGTCAACTACAATTTTGAAGCGGTGTTGATCATTCCTGTAGAGCTCCACCTGTGTAAAAATAATAATAATAAAATAAAATAAAATAAAACAATTATATGTTGATATGGAACCCGGATATAACTAGCATTTTGTCATGTTTATTTTTTCTATAAATCAAGTGTCATCTGTTCAGATCAAGTGTGCGCACTGTTTGTAAGGTCTCACGGCTATCTGCTTTTATTAAGTACATATATTTAAAGGGGTTACATAAAATCATTGATATTTAAGTTAACAACAACAACAACAAAGCCTTAATCCTACTAAGTGGGGTCGGCTACATGAGTCCTTTTTCTCCATTGCGCCCTATTTAGTGTCAAATTTTCATTTAATTCTAATAAATTAAGATCATTTTTTATGCAATAAGCCCAAGTCTTCCTAGGTCTACCTCTACCTTTCTTAACATAAGTTGCATCTAAAACATCTACTCTCCTAATCAAATCATCGGGTGGAAGACGTTTAATGTGACCAAACCATTTAAGGTGACTCTCTCTAATGTTGTCTCACTGGTGCAACACCAACTCTATTATGGATATATTTATTTCGCATTTTGTCTCTAAGTGTAAAGCCACTCATCTACCTAATCATTCTCATCTCGGCAACACTTAACTTAGCATTATGCTTCTCTTTTAAAGGCCAACATTCAGCATCATAGAGCATTGCAGGTCTCACCACCATCTTATAAAATTTTCCTTTCAGTCTAAGCGGTACTTTTCTATCACACAATAGGCCGGACACATTCCTCCACTTCAACCAACCAAACTGAATTCTACTATTAACATCCCGATCTATATCACCATCGCTTTAAATAATGGACCCGAGATATCTAAATCGTTCACACCTTTTAATAATTTGATCACCCAAAGTTACACTTTTGTCACTAGAGCTACTATTACTAAAATTACATTGATATTTAAGTTAAATATGATAAAAAATCAAGAATCATATTAATAACATTTGGAGTGATATCTGCTGAAGGCATAATAATTAATACAGCATTAAGAAAGTAGATAAAGTAGAACAGACGTAGATTAAGAATAATATGGACGGTAAGTACTTCAAAATGCTTTGCAAAAAATGTACAACACAAAAACAGAAAGGAATAGAAGAAAATAATTAATATAGCTGACACCAAATAACTGAAATAAAACCGATGATGAGGGAGTTATATAAGCAACAATTACTTACATGAAAGGGTGGGGCATAGGTTCCCCGGATTTCAGTGACAGGAAAAGAAGTCTTGGAACCAGGCTTTACAACCTTGATCCTCTTCCTGTTAACTTCTAATATCCTTTTCTCAAGATTTCCAGCTCCTGGGACCTGTTGAAGAAGAAGGTTTCAGTTTTCCAGGATAAATTGTTCAAGCAAATTATTTAGCAGGGACCACACACATGAATACCTTCTTCTCTTTGTTGATCAATGCCTGATCCCAAAAAGAAGAAAAACTACGTCAGAAGTTGAAGCAAACACTAATATTAAGAAACATATAAACAAGTGAAAGGATTAAATGAGCAATGTTATGTAAAAGAACTACAACTTCAGTGTGTTGGAAAACATCACCTCAAATTTCACTGATCCGATGTCAAGCTTTTGCTTCACTTCTCTAGATACGTCGGGTTCTGTAAAAGGTCAAAATATCCGATTGGTAACATATAGATAAGAGTTGTGCATTTTTTAGGGTGAAAATAAATAGATATGCATGGATCATGAAACTTTTCCAATGGCAGTTAAATCAATGTAATAAAAAAGAATCATATTTAAGGTATGGAAGGCAATATAAGAACTCTGCTCAAATTTGAGACCTCTACTATGAGAATCAGAGCTCATTGGTAATTGACTTTATAGGAGAAAATATGGAGAGGGATTGAATTACATACCAACTGCAATAGGCTCGGTTGAAATAGACACAGACTCACCCTCTACCCCATCTTCTCGTATGGGAGTATAAAGTGCAACAAGCCTGTAGCCTACATCATCAACATTAGCTTCATACATTCGCCCTGACTCACCTGTTACAAGAGAGGAAAAATAATCATATAAGAATATGCATGGATAGAAAATTTGGTGTCAAACCATAAAACGAAGGTAGTGCACAAATCATTTTTAGTCATCTTGAAAAGATCAAAGCATAAAAATAAAGGAAATAAATAAGAAAAAAAATATAATAAACATAAGAATACAAAAGATCATAAAAAATAAGCTTCATATGTCAGCCGTACCTCACCTGTAAAAAATATTTTTCTTTTACATTAAATTTTATATAAAAGATTTTAATAAGGGAAGCACCTTACAGCATACTCACTAACAAATGAAATTTCTACATGAAAATATCGAAAGGAATTGTAGACGGTTTTTTTAATAATAAAAAAATTAGGCAAGGTTAAGTACTAAAAATAAGTAGAAAAAAAAAATGGAGGAAAAAGCAAGATTCATCGTATAAAATGCTTGGTAATATTGACATGTCCAACCATATAATATGTTTACCAAAAAAAATGTGAAATTCTGAGTTTTCTATTTTAGATTTATTCTCATTTTTTCGTTTTTTTATTACATTGTATTTTTTTTTCTTTTGTTGGTTGTCTTTGGTTAGTAATGGTAGGAGTTCGCTCTAGCCTTTACTTATTATATAAGGTTGTAATTTGATAATTGAGACAAAAGAGAATACAATTTTCTCTGTTTTTCTTCAGGATGTCAGAATAAGGAAACAACCCCTAGCACTTCTTGAGCTGTCGGAGCCCATCCAACAGCAGGATGTCTCCCTACAGCCGGCCTGCAGGCCTCCCTATGCAAGGATCACACAAGCAGTTCGTCTTCATGTTATGCATGAGATTTCTTATGTGATTGTTCCTCCTCTTCATGTTGTTCCTCGAGATTTATGTGTCTCGCTTGTCTCTCCCATTCTCACAAGGGTAACACGCAAGCAGCCAAAACCGAGTGATCTCTCGATCGGACTCTGCGTGCCATTGCCACAGTCCATTTCCTCATATCGAAAGGATCCTCTCGCAAGCACAAAATGCTGATTCATTGAGGTTCTCATGGAACTGCACCCATCATCTTAGCATCACATCATCGACAACAGTATTCCCTGCAGCAGCAGCCAGGTGACCTCTTGCACTACACCGACCTCCCTTCGCTACAAGTTTTCAACTCTGCGCTGAATATTGATCCTTGCCTTATCAAGCCCTAAAACGATATGAAGATGTAAAGCTTTACTCTAGAGGTTACTTCTGAATCAGAGACCATGAATTCTGCTCAAACAACTCTGGAACTTTCTCATCTTATCACGAACCGTAAACATACTGTTCATAACTTCCTTCAATGGTTTCAATCCGTGTTAACGTTCCTTTGTGGCAAAGGGAAAGAGGAACATCTCATGCGAGAGGACACTGTTCCCGAGCTCACTGATCCTAACCACCACTTATGGAAGATCTAGGATCACATGTTCACGTATTAGTTGATCATTTCTATAACCACAGAGATTGGAGAAATTTATTGCTTTATAAGATAACATAAGAGATTTGGGAAGCTGCACGTGAGACTTGTTCGAGTACCGAAACAATATAGAATTGTTTGAGATCGAGATAAAATTGCATATGCTTCGACAAAAAGAGTTAAGTGGCAAATGTAAAGAGGAACATCTCATTGAAGAGGACACCGTTCCCGAGCTCACTGATCCTAACCACCGCTCATGGAAGATCTAGGATCACATATTCATGTCTTAGTTGATCATTTCTAGGACCACAGAGATTGGAGAAATTTCTTTCTTTGTAAGACAGAACAAGAGATTTGGGAAGCTGCACGTGAGACTTGTTCGAGTACCGAAACACTACAAAATTGAGATCGAGATAAAATTGCATAAGCTCTGACAAGAATAGTTAAGGTGTGAATCAATACTTCAGCACACTCACAAAAGTATTTGTTATAATTAGATATACATGATACAAATGTATGGAGGTGCGCTCAGGATGTTGTCATATAAAATAATAGCGAAGAAAAAGAAAATCATGTTTTTATTGGGTCTAAATAAGAACTTAGACGAGGTAAAAGAAAGAATTATAGGGATGAAGTCTCTCTCTACCACTAGGAAGTCTTTGCTAAAGTCAGGAGAGAAGAAAGTAGGAAGAAGCTCATGATGACAATAAGTGTGGATTCATATAGCACTGAAAACTCTGCCTTGTACACACATAACTCCTCGCATGAGTCAAAACCAAAGATGAATCATCCCTTATGTGAACATTGCAACAAACTTAAACATGATCACACAAAGGACAAGTGCTGAAAACTACATGAAAAACCTGCAGATTAGAAATCTAAGCAAGGGAGGAAAGACCAAGACAACAAGGTCCAAGTTGCTACCACGTCTAAATGGTTGGCCAACCCTAGCCGCTTTACAAAAGAACAACTCTAAGTGTTGAAGAAACTTCTTTCGAGCACAACTGAGCGGCCTATTATCATAATGATACACTAAGGTATCATGTTCTCCTATCTCGCTACCAATGGAAGCTTTCAACTTTGGATGATAAATTCATGTGCTTATCACTGGGAATATTCATGCTCTCATCAAATACCAAAATTTTACTGACTCCAAATTTGTTAGACTTGCCAATGGATCTCGCAACAGGATTGTTGGAAAAAGAGAAATGAAAGTCTCCAAATATATTCAGCTCTAATTAGTTTAAATTAGCAAGTACTCATGACTTAAATTGTATTACTAAATTTCATTCTAATTTTTGTGAATTTCATGGTGTAAATTTGAGAAGGGATTGGTAGCCTTGAATTTTATCAAAGTCTATACTTGCTCAAGGAAAGCTACTCGCTTAACACACAAATATCTTCTCCATGTTCCCTTTCTCATATTTTAGAGTATGTTGTGTCTAAATCTGAAAGTTAAGTTTTACTATGACATTGTCATCTGGGTCATTTGAATTTTCATTATGTTATAAAATTATACCCCCTATTTTTTTATTAATAAAAAGCCAGAGTTTTATGAGTGTGAAAGATTCTAATTGGCTTAACATACTCACAATGTCTATCGTCAATCTCAGTACAAGCCCTCACATCTATTTTCTATCATCCATAGCAACATTTCAGGACCATCAAAATTGAAAAACGTCCATGGAGCCAGAGGTTGTCTCAATTATTGATGACCACATTAGAAACAGTTGGATATACCTCATAAAGGAAAAAATCTGAAACAGCACAAATCGTTCAATCCTTCCATAATATAATTTTTACTCAGTTCTAATGTTAAATTTAGATTCTCAAAACTAATAATGCAAATGAATACTTTAATTGTCTTTGGACACTATCCTGTAAAAAATAGTATCATGCATGTGAGTTCTTCTGCTGAAACTCCACAATAAAATGAGATAACTGAGAGAAAGAATAAACATTTCATTGAGATATCAAAGTCTATAATGCTTTTTCACAATGTCCAAAGCATTTTCTAGAGAGATGTCGCGCTTGCAACCACCTACCTCACTAATAGAGTGCCAAGCATGATCCTTGGATTCAAATCCCCTGTCGATATTGTGATGGAAAAATACTCTCATGTCAGAGCCTTTTCATTCAATCCTCTAAAAGTATTTGATTCTCTTTTATTCACATTCACGAACCAAACCGCATAAAGCTCGACCCAAAATTCATCATATGTATCTTACTTAGGTATGCTTCTAACAAAAAGGGATACAATGTTATTCTCCCATTATAAAAAATACTATAACTCCATGGATATTACCTTCTGAAAACCAACTCTACTACACCAAATCATATTTAGAGGGAGAATCCAGGTGAATAATAGATTTGAGACACTGCTTTGGATACTCACACTAATCTAGAGTCATCACAATCTATTATTTTTCCCTATAAACATCTTGTCTCCCAAGTTCCACCAATTTGGAACATCCAATCTGTGATTGACAACAAAGAACTTCGTGTGTATACAAGGAAAAAGAAATCTACAAAAAAATTAAAGAAACATGCGACCAGAGGACATTTCACAACCAAACCCGAATTCACACATCTTTGGAGTTCCAAGGGAGAAGTGGAATCCAATGGAAAAATAGGGAAAAATTGCACAAATTATTCTATCTAGGATTATGTTACTTATGGGAAGTTATCATCAACTAATCCGGATACCTTAAAGTCAATTCATGACGCACTTCAGAGTTCATAATGAAAAATACAGTCGAAGAAGAGATTCAAGAACTTTATGTAACGGCACGTGGAATCTCACAAAAACTTCCTACGGAAAAAGACCCGTTGGATGCAAATGGGTCTTCAATGTAAAGTACAAAGCAAATATGAGCATTGAGATATTCAAAACTACGTTGGTGGCCAAAGATTTCACTCGGTTATATGAGATTGACTATCAGGAGATATTTACACCAGTAGCCAAGTTAAACACTATAAGAGTGTTTTTCTTAGCAATGAACAAAGAGTGGGAATTCCATCAACTTGATATTAAGAATATGTTTTTGAATGGAGACCTTGAGGAAGAGGTGTACATAGAGATCCATTCCGCTAGGACTGAAAAATAACTCAAATAACCATCAGGTTTGGAAACAAAGAAATTCACTTTATGGCCCTAAATAACCTCCAAGGGCTTGGTTTGACAAGTTTGTCAAGACTACGAAATCTAATGAGGCCATCCAATACCAAACTGATCAAACATTGTTCATAAAATAGACACAGGAAAGTAAAATTAAAAAAAAAAAAAAAACTATATTCATTCTCTATATAGATGATATGATCCTAATGGGTGATGAAAAAGAAATTAGGAAGATTAACAAGATTCTTGCTATTGAATTTAAAATTAATCCATGAGCAACGAGTTACTTTCTGGGCATGGAAGTGACCTAGTCCCAATCTATATGGGTATTGTGATATCCTAAAAAAAGTACATCCTAGACATATTAAACGAAACATTAATGCCAGGTTGCAAACCTGCCAACTCATATGGATTTAAAAAAAAATTTACAATCAGGGTAAATAATATAGATATAAGAGATTGGTGGGTATGATTATTTACTTGCCACACAATATACCTGATATCGTTTATTCTGTTGATATAGTGAATCAACACATGAACAATCCAAATGAAGAACATTTTGAGATGATTTGCAGAATATTGAGATTTCTTAAGAAGGCCTCTAACAGAGGGTTACTGTATAAGAAATATGACAACAAAAAGATAGAGGTTTGCACTGATGCTGGCTGGGTAGGAGAGCACATACATAGAAGATCCACCTCTAGGTATTGTCCCTATGACTAGGTGGAGCAAGAAGCAAGCAGTGGGAATTTGTCACAAGGTGGAGCAAGAAGCAAGCTGTGGTTTCAATAAATTGTGTAAAATCTGAGTATCAGACACCTGCTATGGGAATTTGTGAAGGAATGTAGATCCAAATGTTACTAAATGAGTTGGGATATTCCACGCTCAAAATCCCATAAATAGATTTTGTGACAGCCAAGCCACCATTAGTTGCAAAGAAACCAGTGCATCATGACAGAACCAAATTCATTGAGATTGATAGAAATTTTTACCTCTGAAAAGGTCAATTGAGGCATTATTCATTTAAACTACATTCCAGTTCATCTTCAAGTTAATGTCTTTACAAAATCTTTACCTCAATGCAGTTTCACTAATTTAAATACCAATATATCTTTACAACATTTATGAACCAACTTGAGGGTTATTGAATTCTGAGTTTCCTACATTAGACTTATTCTCATTTATTCGGTTCTTATTATGTTGTATTTATTTTCTTTTGTTGGTTATTGTGTCTTTGGTAAGCTGTAATGGTAGAAATTAAGTTTGCCCTGGCCTTTACTTACCATTATACAAGGAAAAGAATTGTAATTTGATAATTGAGAAATAAGATAATACAATTTTCTCCACCTTTCTTCATGGTATCAAAGCTTGGAAACAAGCACTAGCACTCCTTTGGCAATAAAGCCCATCTAACAGTCATTCAACAGCCGGAATCCTCCCTACAACTGGCCTGCAAGCCCTCCTCCGCAAGCTGCCTTTTCAATGTTTGGTCCGTGGGGGAGCACACAATCAGTTCGTATTCATGTTGGTTTTGCAATAGCTCCTCTTCATATTCCGCCTGCGAGTCTTATTCACCTCTCCTATACATATGAGGAAGGGTAACACGCAAGCAACCAAAATAGAGTGATCTCTAAATCCGACTCTGCCTGCCCTAGCCACAATCTATCTTTAGTCAAACAGATCATCCCGCATGCACAAGCCACTGATTCAATGTGTTGCTCCTCCTGGCATCGCATCATCAACAACTTCATCCTCTACAGCAACACTCAGGTGACCTCTTGGCAATGCACCGATCTATCTTCGTTGATTAGCAAAGATCTCCTTGACTCTTCTTCTTCAGAGCACGAGAAGAAGAGTTCCCTATGGACGTGAAGGCAACAGTGAGGTCGCGGTGTACAGAGAGCAGGAAATTTTTCCTTCCATCGCTCCTATACCCGAAATCATCGAAGAAGGTAACCTCCATCTGTATCTGCCGTATTCCCTCGTACACACGCATCAACTTCTTTGGATCCCATAGATCCACCTTCCAATGGATTCGTCGAATCTTGGATCTAAGGCAAACCAGAGGAAGAATGGTTTTAAGAGGATTTGAAGTTTTCATTTCTTTGTTATTTCCTAGGTTGAAAATGATAGCTAAAATTAATTATAATTAGGTTCATAAGTTATTTCTATTTAAATATTTTTATAGTACTAATTTAATAACATAAGTAAACATTATAAAAATAAATGCGGATTACACTTAATTTAATTTCAAAACTTTTATATTTTTCAGAGTCTAATCGTGTATGATCACTTTTTTATATCATTAATTTGTAGAAAAATCACGATTTAAGCCTAGAGATAAGTAACTGTTGTTTATTGGAGGATAAACATACCCTTCCTAATTAGGCTGTGATTCCTAGTTAATTATAGTAAATTCATAGTTATTCTATAGAATTATCAATTATGCCCTTGTTACGTCAATTTGTAATTGTTATAGGCTTAAGTAAGGTTTATATCTTTTCTTTTGTACTGTTATGAAGTTATTTTTTGCTTTGAAACTATCAAATATATAACTATGACAGTTCTGTTGCAAACATCACTACTGTACTAGAGCAAATGGTCATTAATCCAAAAACAACTGCAAAACAGCTGTTTCGAAACGCACAAACCAAACGGTCAGCCAGCTTATCCAGATAAGCTGTTGATCAACAGCTTATATGATCAGCTGCTTATCAGCAGATTATTAATAAGCTGCAACTGTCCCAAACAAACCCTAAATTCCATTCTAATTCTTTTGAATTTCAGGTGGTGGATTCGAAAAATATGATTGACAGTACTAAATTGCATGAAAGTATATACATGCTCAAGGGAAGTTACTCTCTTAACACAAAAATGCCTTCTCCACTTTCCCTTTCTCAAGTTTTATGTGTCTAAGTCTATTGAAAGTCAAGTTTTATTATGGAATTGTCATTTGGGTCGTCCAAATTTTTATTATATTGTAAAGTTGTACCATTTCTTTATTAATAAAAAAGCCATAGTTTTATCAGTATGATTAATTGGCTAAACATACTCTTCAAATCTATTATCTGTATCAGCACAAACCTGACATCCTTTCTCTAACATCCATAGTGACATTAGGGGACCATCAAAATTAGAAAACATCAATAGAGCTAAATGTTATGTCTCTTTTATTATTGCATAGAATCTTATGCATCATGACAAGACCAAACACATTGATATTGATAAATATTTTATCTCTGAGAAGATCAATGGAGGTATTATTCATTTAATCTACGTTCCAATTCATCTTCAAGCTGCTGATATCGGCTTCACCGATTTAAATACCAAGCCGGGACTTTATAACATCTATGACCTAACTTAATAGGGAGTGTGGAATTCTGAGTTTTCTATTTTAGATTTATTCTCATTTATTTCGATATTATTATGTTGTATTTCTTTTGTTTTGTTGGTTGTTGTGTCTTTGGTAAGTTGTAATGGTAGGAATTAATTTTGCTCTAGTCTTCACTTATATAAAGAGAAGGGTTGTAATTTGATAATTGAGGTATAAGATAATACAATTTTCTCAACCTTTCTTCAAAAGTTGCTACGGCAATTTATATGGCAATCAACTAAGAAATCTGGGTTTCTGTTTCAGGTAGCCAAGGCATGTTCTTCATTATTTTTATATCAATAAACAAACAGTGATTAAAAATTTCAGGGTTACTCCAACTTGCTATTTCAAAACCACTGAAATATAATAAAGAGCAGTAATACATTGTAGAATTGATAGAATGATCCCACCCAATATCAGCCTTTTTACATTCTAAAGGGAACGTAAATCTAGATCATCCTATACAAGATATAAGCCATATTAAAGACCTTTTCCAACTTGAGGAAAGATATGTGAATCAACATCAAATTTACAAATCACCACAGTATATGTATTTATCTTGGCATACCAGGTATAGATATAAGATCGGGACTTCCAACCATCGATCTAAGCCACTGAATTTTGCTCTTTCCTTCTTTTCCTCCGCTATATACACCACGCACAGCATACAAATTCGTATGGAAACCTCTTCCCTCAATCTCAAGCTTAGAAATTTTAGGCATTCCTGGAGAAAAATAGATAAATTGATGTCAATTAAGACTGATTTATATGAAGGTTAAGCCGCTTTAAAATCTAATAAATATAGTGCAAAACCAATATTCAGAAATAGTCTAGTACGACCATGAGAATAACCTTGTAAATATGTTAATCAAGGAAAATAAATCCAAAGAAAAATCATGAACTTGTGGTTAATATCAATAGCTAATGCCATTACATTATTTATGAGCAATGAGAATTTTATTTTTTATTGATATCACCTTAATCAAATAAATTAATATCTGGCTACTTACAGCACTGTTAGATAAATGAAGATGAAAGAAATGATGAGAAAATGAAACACTGCAGAGAATTATCAAGATTATTCTACAATGGAAGAAAGCCATGTGATGAGCCTCCAGGAAGTCGTCAATGTATCCTACCAGTTTTTAACTTCATCCATTGTTCTAAGTTTGCTAAGCTAAGCAATGATAATGATGCATTCGTGAAAATAAGACATCAAAATTGATCTACATAGCACAGACACATATTCACTACCTAAATTTGTCCATTATAGAACATTGATTAAAAACATTTGGCAGGAAAGAAGACACAAAAGTTCATGGATAAAAAAAGTCAGAAAATTCATGAATTATACTTATATACTGCATGTACATATGAATTATTAAAAAGTATGAGTCTTCCAATACCTATTTTAAACTTCATAATAACAATAGCTCTTTCTCTCTCTCTTGTTTTTGAAAAATGCTCCTTTCTCATTCTAACTTATCAAGAATTACTAGTAATAATTTCAATATTTCTACCACTATCAACAAGTCAACAAATTTTTATGTTTTTTTTTTCATACATGCGGTTAATGCTGTCAAGAAGAACAAATTAGCTCGGTGCCTCTTACCTTTTTCTCATGTCCATAACAGAATAAATTCCTAGCTATTTTATTACAGGTGAAATTATCGGGCATATATTTGAACTTCTCAACGGTATAAAATCTTGAAAAGTTCAAACCCAAGGAGAGGTGGCATTCAATCCTTAACAAAATACCTAGCAATCATAGGACATCAGGGCATCAAGTACTTACGACATAGATAACAAGTGTCTCATAAAGCTTAACAGTGAAATTACTGATAGCCCTTCAACATCAAAGATTAAGATAAATTTTTGAGAAAATCATATTTATCATTGCCTTCAAACACAAATATTGAACTACCTGGCAATATAGGAGAAGTCACTGCCGAGACAGTCTCACTTGATCTTCCGAATACATCAGTAACAGTGCACTCACATTTCAGGCAACGGCCAATATCCTCAAAACGGACCCTATATGAGCAAGACTGTTGTGTAGGAAACAGCTCAAAAGACTGATGCTCCCCCATCCTCACTGAATAAAACCTGTCAACAACACCTTTAAATGATTAGATAAATTTACTTCTAAAAGACTATTATACCAAACAAAACAAAATAGTGTTTTACCATTGGTATTTAACATCTTTTTTGTACTTGGTCCAGACATTCTTTTGGCTTTCAGTTTTTGGTATTATTTCAACAGCTGTGAGTATTTCTCCTTCTACTTCCTTCCCATTGAAAGAAAGCAACTCAATTTTCGGAAGTTCTGAAACGAAAACATAACCAAATAAGGCATGACAATCATCGTCTTAAGAAACCACTTGAGCACTAGGTATCATCAACCATTATCAATTTCCTTATTAAATGCCAATAATAAAAGAAGGGCTTTGAAGAAACATGCTCAATAAAATAAAGCAAGTAGAATATCACAAGTGATTTGACAATAAGAAACCTTTATACAGTGTCATCTAATAGTTTTTTAAGTGCATCTAAAGGTTAAATAAGTATCAGTTTAAACCATAAAGAGGATGGCTTATTCTAGTGAGTACTTCAAATTTTATAGCTTGAGGTTGACTTTTAATTGGTGAAATCAAACATTTCACGAAGGCAAAGTGATTGAGTTTAAAAAATAGCTACGTGGATCCAACTAATGGCTTGCTAAATACCTTCTAAAGATTACACAAGTATCAGCTAAACCAATGAGATGACTGATTTATCCCACCAGGAACATGGAAACTTTCAAAACATGAAATTGAGCATAAATGATAATTTAGGACATTTCAAGAAAAAAGCTTAGTGTGCGTGTTTAGGTGTTTTATTGTAAGCTTAAGTTATGGTTTGCCTAAGAATATCTCAAGGATAATAAATATGTCATAATAACTTGTAACGCCATTACAAAAATAGGGGCAAGCATGTAATTGTACATTGGGTACCCCCGAAATCTATAAATAGCGGGTCATTTCTACAATAAAAGACTATCGATTGGCTCTATCTAAACTTTTGTGTTTACCGTGTACTTCCCCCCATCTCTAACTCTCTCTTTTCTCTTTGTTTCTCTCTATCGTCCTACGCTCTATACCTTGGGCGTGATTCACAGAACAAATCTGAATTCAATATCCTAAAAGGTATGATGAGAGTGGATCATGCCAGTAACAAGAAGAACACACCACACAGAAGAAACTCATATGGGAGGCACCACAAATATGGAGTGCAATAACAAATAAAAGAACTTAGAGATTAAATGGTGTGTAAGATGGTAGAGTTAACCCATGCGTTACTCGAGGGTGGTGAGCAGGCTCTTCAGGAGCAGAACCCAAGAGAGAAACTCGAACCCCAAAGCCGCCAAGAGGTTCAACGGGCAGAAAGGCTTGAAAATTCCCAAAACCAGGATAGTGTTGGGTCTACACCATTGAATAGACAACATTTTCAGCGTATTGAGGTCCACTGTTAGCTGGAGAATGTGTTCTCGACAGATTTCTAATGTTGAGCAACCCGAAAAGTTCAAACTTCCTTCATTAGAATCCTACAAGGGTTTGAATGACACAACCGATCATATCACTTCCTTTGAGTCGGTAATTTGTCTTCTCAAAGTCTTTGAAGCACTGCAGTGTCGATTATTGTAAATCATGCTGGGACACTTGACCCTAAGTGGTTTAATGGCCTCCCAACAGGAGTGACCACCTCATTCACTGAATTCAAGAAGATATTCACAGAGAAGTTCGTCAGCACCCAAAAATCCCGCAAGAACTCACAGACCCTGTGACCTGTCAAGCAGGAACTAAACGAGAACCTTTATTCATCTGTCGCTCAATTCCAAAAAAAATGTCGAAGGTGCGAGATCTGAAAACTATAATAGCACAGGTTGCCTTGGACCAAGGGTTAAGAAGTGAGTGATTTAAGTATGTTCTAGGTTTGTAATGGCCCAAACTTGGACTTAGTCAACAACCACATTGCAACGGAGTATGTCCACCCATCTTACCAAAAAGCTGAAGAATTTGAGCACCACTTGCAAAAGAGAGCTTCGCGAGATAGAATGGTCCACGCCACAAATGTGAAGACAATTGTTCGCCTCGTGACAACAGAGGGGGCGATGGGAACCACCAGAGAGGCCAAACGAATGAGAACCGGTCGAGCCGCTACCATGAGCGACCATGGACGACCGCGTGGTACCAAATGCCAATACGTTTAGGGTTTTGATAGCTGAACTAGTGGAAGCACAGAACAATGAGTACTTAAACTCCACCAATGAGAACCAAAACTTTTCTCCGAGACACAAATAAGTTTTGTAAGTACTACAAAAACCACAACCATGACACTGAAGAGTGTAGACACCTTTAGAGCCCAGTCAAAAATTGATTCGAGTCGGGAAACTCAAAAGTTCGAAGCACCAAGGGTGTTAATCCAAAGGCGAGGGAAAGCCCAAGCATAAGAAGTTTCCTATGAGCTCTTCCGGACCAACGCTATCCACATACTGAAGATAGTGCTAGCCATCTTGGGAGGAGACAAGATCGATCAAGCTGATCATATAAGGCTACAAACAGTAGAACGTTGCATCTTCGCTTTTGCTACAAAGCGAAAGCCCCATCCTCCGACCATTTTTATTGACACAGACTTGCCTCCAAATGGGAACCTGTACAATGACATCGTTGTGGTTACAACGATGACAAACAACTACCAGATTGGTAGAGTTCTGGTTGACACATATAGTTCAAGGAACATCCTGTTCAAATCAACCTTCGACAAAATCCATCTGTCGACCGACCGACTGCTGGGTCGGCCCCTCTATAGTTTCTTTGGCAAAAGAAATGAAGCCCTGAGAATAATCAGGCTATCAGTAATTAGTGGGAAGGTGAAAACCAGTTTACAAACATGGAAGATTTCCTGGTCATTGACATGTCACCCACCTATAATGCCATCTTAGGTGCCCACTGCTCAACAACTTCAGATTCGTGGTCTCCACATATCACGTTGTGATAAAATTTCCATGCGACGAAGAAATCACCACCATTTCAGGAAATTTTGGACAGTCCTGGAACTGCTACCTTTGGGCAGTCGACAACAAAGAAAAAAAGTCATTTGATATCCAGAACCAACGAAAGAGGGTCTCGAGACTGATAAGACCTCTATAGAAATTCTTGTGATCGACGGCGAAACGGATAAATTTTCTTAACTAGGGAACATTTTGGTGAAGACAAAGACTTCTTGATCCAAATCTCTGGGAGCATCGAGATGCAATTGCCTGGAAAGCCGCTGAAATGTCGGCCATCTTGATCGAGGTAGCCTGCCACCGACTGAAAGTTAATCCAGCCATCCGACCGATGAAGCAGAAAATGAGAACTTGCAACCATGATGTAGGTCGGGCCAATCCACAAAGAAGTGTAAAAGTTGAAGGAGACAGACTACATTCGATAGGTACAATACCCAACTTGAGTTTCAAATGTGGACATTGTCCAAAACGCGAGCGACAAATGGAGAATGTCTGTGGACTTTACAAACTTGAACACTACCTGCCCGAAGGACAGCTTCCCCTGCCAAGGATCGACGTTGTGGTAGATTCGGCGGATGGTCATTCAACGATGAGCATCCTAGATGCTTTCTTCGGATACCACCAGATAAGTGAAGGTTTATATTGTTATGCTATAATATCCTTTAGGCTTAAAAATGCTGGACAATTTATCAACACCTCGTGGATGTAATCTTTACTAATAAAAAATGTAAACAACATTGAGATGTATATGAATGATGTTTTGGTCAAGAGTAAATTGACTGAACAACACGTTAACAACCTAAAATAAGCATTCTAGCCATTAAGAAAATTTAACATGAAGCCACTAAAATGCATATTTGGAGCTTCAACTGGCAAACTCCTTGGATAACTCCTAACTCCCAAAAGTATAAAGACCATCCCGAAGAAAGTACAAGTACTATTAACCATGTCTTCTCTCTGAAACACTAAGGAGGTATAGAAGTTGACCGGTCGGATAGCAGCGCTCAGCTGATTCATTTCAAAGTCAGGGGAGGATGTGCAACATTCTTCAAAAAGCTAATGAAAGTCACGAGTTTTGAATAGTCGACCGAATGTGAGCAAGTGTTCTATAGCCTAAAGCAATCACTAGCCTCATCGCCACTATTCCAAAGCCCAAAACTGAAAAAGGAACTCTCCTTATACTTAGGAGTGGGGCCCAAAGCTATCAGCTTAGTCTTAATTCAGGAGTAGGTAAGAAAAATAGTTCCCAGTCTATTACACAGATCAGGTTCTTAGAAGTGCCGAAGTTAGGTACCCCGTCATGGGGTAACTAACGGTTGCTTTAATTATCTCTGCTCGCAAGCTCCGATTATATTTCCTCACTGACCAATCCCTCAAATCCGTCCTCAGTCAGTCAAAGCATTTCGGTCAATTTCTTAAGTGAGCTGTGGAGCTTAGTGAATATAATATGACTTTCAACCCCCGAACGATGAATAAAGCTCAACTTGTAGCGGAATTTCTGGCATACTTCTCCGAACAAAGCAAATTGGGCGAAGGAACAGACACTGGCAATCGAACCTGGATCTTGCACATCAACGAAACTCAAGTCAGGCATTGGCTTGACGTTGAGCCATCCAACCGGGGAACATCTTTACTGTTTTGTTGTACTCGAATTTGAAATCACCAACATCTAGGTGGAGTACGAAGCGTTGAAAACTGGCCTACGTCTAGCCTAGGAAATGGGTGCACGACATCTCTTAGCGAAATCAGATTCTCAATTGGCAGTGAATCAAGTTAACAAAGAGTTTGAGTTTAAAGACGAGATAATGACCAAATACTTAAACAAGGTGAAGGCAGAGATATAGCAGAATGTTGAATTTAGAATCGAGCACGTCAGACAGGAGGAAGGGAAGCCTCAAAAGCTTCTCTGACTGGCCATTAAGGAATTTGCAGTCATGGACACGGAAGGGAATCGCACAAAGAATTGAATGGATCCCAACATCCAATACCTAGAGACAAAAAAAATTCATAAGTAAATCACTGATCCAAGAAGATTCAAATTCAAAGCTGCGCGATATCTCAAAATCGAATTGTGACTTTTCCAAAGGTCGGCCACCTCACTCTTCCTAAGATGTGTCAAGGAAACGAGCAGGAATAAATCCTCATAGAAATGCACTCAGGTGAATGTGAGTCACACTGGAGGGAAAACATGTATTGATACGACTTGCCCTTGGTACTTATCACCGAAAATGTGACAGAATTCGCTAACCAGTGAATAAAGATTTTCTGAATAAATTCAAGCAATCAACTTAAAGTTCACATCTGTACATCATCCTCGGAACGATGGACAGGTGAAGGTTGCTAATAAAACAATTTTGAATCTGCTAAGGATAAAATTTGAAGGAGCACAAGGTAATTTGGCGGACTTACTTCTGTCAGTCCTTTGGACCGTCCAAATAAAATCATCATTAATGAGGGAGCAAACTCCTTGTCATCTCATGGGACAGAAACAATGTTATCAGCGGCGTATAACCACCGTAGCCAATAGGTCGTCATAACCTCCGTGTTCAATGAGAACCTCACCGATTGGAAAAAGGTGAATGATGAAGGGATGATGCTCGCACTTGACTTAATTGATGAAAACTGAGCCAAAGCAACACTCTGACAGGAAGTAACAAACAAGGACTGCTCGATACTCCAACAAAAACGTTCGAGAAAGGACATTTGCGCCCAAAGACTTAGTCGTGAAAAAAACCGACCCAGCAGCCTGAGCGCAGACAATCGGTAAACTCAACAAGACTTGGACCAACCCATTTATTGTTGATCAGAGAGTCACACCACGAGCATATCAACTGAAGACACACTAGGAAAGAAGTTCCCCGAACATAGAGCAGGGATGAACTCAAACAATAAATTAAAGAGAGCCGTCTTAGATGGTTTGGACACATTAAATGTCGACCATCCAACGATCTGCTTAGGAGAGTATATGTTTTAGATTCAACTTATGTTAATAAAGGCCGATGTAGACCTACAAAGTCTTATTGTATAAAAAATGATCTTAAGTTGTTATAATTAAATGAAAATATGACACTCAATAGGACGCAATGAAGAAAAAGAATTCATTAGCCGATCCCACATAGTGGGACAAAAGCCAGTTATTGTGATCAAATAAGTTGTACCAACATAAAGAAATAAAAAAGGAGTTTTTCATTTTCAACACTTGCAAATTTTAATTTTAGCAAAATTTTAATGAAAACATTGGCTAACTATGCGTCCATGACCTCAAGTTCGAACGACACTCGGGGAACTCAAGGAGTTAATGCACTTTAGCATCAAAACGACACTCGAAAAGCTGGAGTACCATAAACAACAATTGACAGAGACGTTAATACATTCGATCAACCGTAAATGTAATGGTTCGTCTCGCAAAACTCTCGCCTCATAATCTTTTGTCTTCATGCTTGGATCAAACAAATTTTCAAAGTTGGTTCCCTATCCAGTAGCAAAAAGTTCCATGAATAGTACTGAGAAATCACCATGGAATAGAATATCAGTGACCACCCCTCACAAGGGATGGTGAGACCAAAAGAAAGCATAGGGCCGATCAAACAACCAAGTCTCAATTTAAGGCTGAAGCCAAATATTGATTCCGTAAAATAATTCGATGACGCAAGTCGTCTGATGGGTTGAGAAAAATCTAAAATGTCCAACAAATGACGCCACAACATCCGATTGGCATACACTCATCCTTAAATGCTCAAGCATCAAATGGTTTCCTTGCCTAATAACGACAAACCTCGCTAAGGGTACTGGGCAAACCATCCCAACAGCTAGTTCTCGATGGTCAACCTTGTTCGAGGCAATGACACAGCCAAGAAAATGGGACGGCCAAAATATAAAACTTGAGATGGAAGGAAGTCATATCAAGATCAATCAAAAATACTCAATGAAGAGTAATGCGACATACCATAATCAAGAAAATAAGTAAACAATAAAAAAATACATTCAATGTCGTGTTTCATTTATACAATGTTTCAATTAAATATAGAAAAAAAAATTTCTACGTCTACGGACCATCGACTGCTCCTGCAACGGACTCTAACAATCCTCACCCCTTTGTTTTTTTTTTTCTGAAGGCAACAAAAGAGAGGAATCAAAATCATCAACCGAAAACTTGCCTTTCCTACGACGCCTTCTTTATCTCATGCGGCCTCCCCATGCTCTGGGACATACTCAAATCCAACCTCTTCCTCTGCTTCTGGGCTTTCCGCAATGTTCCTCGCTTCAAGCTCTTCAACCAATTCAACTGGTGACCCTGAGGAACACCAACTGGCCTCCCTTCAAAAGGATAAAACCTGAGAATGATGACTAAGGAACTCCCAGTGTCGACGATCATTCCGACAAATTCTGACATCTAATCCAAAAAGGCTATGAGTTCTCTCGTCCTCTTGGCGACACTCCCTCGATAGCCCATGTTCATTAAAGCGGATTTTTGATCAAATCAGAATAAGTCCTCAGTAACAATATTTTGAATAACAATTGTTGTTTCAGAAACAAAATGAATGAATTCCGAACCTAGGTCAATTCTGACCGCCTATTCGTCAACTTCTCCTTCCTCTTCTGCCAATTACCGGCGACTTTGGGAGCGGCAACCTTTCTTTTTCTCGGCTCCTTTTGTGAGAGTTGAGAGATCTTCTCAATCTGTTGCCTTTCCTCTTCCGATGCGACCAACAACTCTCGAGTCATAGCGCCATACCGGGTGGGGCTCAACACCAGATCAAAGTCATAGGATCGGTAAATTGAATAATTGACAGTTAATTGCCGACCACGATCGATGCCAGTCTCAAGAGCCATGTCAGGACTCCATTCTTCTTCTTACATGGCTCCAGTCGGCCGTGTCGCAATCCCCCAGTTTTGGCAAAACCCGTGAAGGAAACGAAACTTCCAATCATTGATCTTATTCTCAAGATCAACCAAATGAAACAGTGTCGATCCAAAGACGATAACCATAGGGCTCCACCGTGAAACAAAACATATAGAAAAATACAGTTGCTGTTGAGTTTGGTATTATTTACACAGGGATTGCTCCCCAATGGTTCAGAATCAATCCAATCTTGGGGTAGAAGGGTAGACAAAGTTCTCATCGAAACTGATCTTTATAAAAAATAAAATCCTCACAAAAATCATCGGTCGCCCGAGCTTCTAGCCCCACAGTCTCGAGAATTGGATTTGAATTGTACATGCACATGTCTTGAAGAAATAAAAGAAAAGGACTGTAACTGATAATAACTAATTTATGATATGTTTGATAAATTATTTGTACGGTTTTCTATAATATTGTTATATTGTTCGGTACTAGTTTGAGATGTCTTCAGATTATGTTGTTTCTGGATGTTTTGATTTTACTGCACTTTTGGATTTTAGTGGCTCTTTTATATTTTGAAAGATTCTATAATATGTGGATAGTTGTTTAAATGTTAATACCGTTCGACTGTTGTTTCTTGGCTTAGTTAATTTCAAGCTATTAGGCCGGGTAGTGACATCTCTGACCTTCTGAGAAGGCTCGTATCGAAGGAAAGTTGCACGCTGGCGATGGTACAACCTCTGCATGACAGTCCGATTTATCCTAGTGAAAAAAGTGCCTCTCCTCAGAACGTTCCCTTGAAAAGGCCAACCGACGACCCTATAGACAACCAGACGACTAGAGAGTTCTATTCAACTGAGCGAAAAGGCCGACAAATAATCAGAGTCCCCTATTCATACAGTTATGAATATGAAAGGGTGCCCAAAATCAGTTATGTATATGAAAGGTTGCCCAAAATCGATTATGAATACGAAAACGTGCCATAATAACTTGTAACACCCCTATCAAAATAGGGGCAAGCATATAATTTTGCACTGGGTACTCCCAAAATCTATAAGTAGGGTCATTTCTATCGTTAAAAACTATTGATTGACTCTATCTAAACTTTTGCGTTTACTGTGTACTTTATCTCATCTTGCACTTTAAAACCCAACATGAACAATCAAGGATAAAGCTAAATCTAGTTAAATAATTGCATGTAAATGCCTTGAAGAAGATACTATTGAAACGTACGAGTAAAGGAAATTATTACACAAAAACAATGAGAACGTTTAAGCAGAAGTTGGCCACATCCTATAGTAAATTAGAAACAAGTGAACATGAAGCCTTTCAAATGTAATTTACCCAAAAAAATATCTGATTTTTTTACATCCATCATAGCCAATTTTGAAGTTTTAAGTTCAAAATATTAATGGTTTGCAAAGAAGCTCTCAGTGTTGCAAATCATGGTTATCAATAACAGTCTTATCACCACCTACCAGAGTCAGCCATGTTGCTTTAAGCTTAACCCTGTAAGCACTGAACTCCATTGGCACAAACTCTATTTCACACGTAAATGAAACATAGCCTATTCTTAATTTTCCAAGAACCAATCACTCAAATTTAATTTTTATGACCTATAGTTGTTATATCTACAACCTAACAAACAATTACTTTTACCCAAAGCAATTGCTATCTTATATAAAAAACCAGGGAAATGGAAATTGTCATTCTGGTAATTCAAAAACATAGTTTACCTGGAAGAACAATGTTGGATGCTTCTGACAGTACAAGTTCCCCAATAGCCGAGTCAGAACGAACAGGGGTATAACTGCCAATTAATGTTAAAATAATCCATCAAAACACAGCATAGACAAGTCACAACTATCTAATTATGACAACGTGATTTGAAAAGGGACAAAAGTTTCATCTAAAAATAAAACACAAGCAACTTTTGAAAAAGTATAAAAACTTGAAAATAAAAATGTCTAAACAACGTAATTCCATTCATAGAATAAAAGGTAAACCCTTGGAGCATGACAAAATAAATAAATTTTAATCATGATGTTGGAAGTAATTTATCAGTTGCAAGAAGACAATATTGCAACTACAGCAACTACCAGCAAAAGCAATAGATGCAATAATCTTTTACAATAAATAAAAAATGAACATATTTGCGATTACCATTTTCTATCTTTTTTGAAGTAATGGTAGCAAAAACTAATACAATAGCAAGATACTAGTAGAACTGGTTTTTTAAGTTCACATGCCGTTGCTCCATCCTAGTGTGATATGGCTGTCGCTCAAATAGATATGATTCCCCCTTTTCACCCTCTTACTATGCTCTCTCTCTCTCTCCCCTCACCATCCCCTTCTCTCTCTCTAATCTTTCTCTTCTTTTCTATATTTCCTCTCGCACATTCCTCACTCGCCATTCTCCATCTTCTTAAACATTTCAAATCCATCATGTATTTTTTACTAGAACCATAGCAAAGAAATCAATAGAATTCTATCTAATTTCTCCATCTTAAACATTTCAAATCCATCAATGTATTTTCTACTAGAACATCTTTATAGCCCATAAATGCATGATCCCTTTCGCTAATTTGGATGGTGATGCTCAACCAGCAGGCCTGTTGAAGATTTTAGCACCGAGTAGTTTAAAACTGTAATTTCCATTGTATTTGGCAATTCATGCAAGTTTTAAACACTGTAGCAATGAAAGTGCATTAATATGTGATCATCAAATACAAGCAATAACACTAGAAAGAAGTAGACATTACCCAAATAACAAACGGCAGCTGTAATCTGGATCTTCAGCCTTATAATTAATAGAAGTGGCTCCTGGTATGAGAATAATGGTTCCATCACTAGTTTGCCTGTACCAGGTATACACACTTGACCCCTCGATTCCACCATAATATTGGCCTTCTCCTTCGTAAACTTCTGAACCAAGATACTTCATGCATACATTGGAAACAACTGGAAGTGCTGCAAGATTAAGAAAGCAAGAAATTTAAGAAAACAGAATTCAAAAGAGACTACAAAGAAAAGTATATCTATTAAATGAATGACCTGCCCTGACAGGATTGCTGCCAACGGAAATTACTGGAGAACCTTGCTTCCCATCATCACGTGTAGGTACCCAATTAAGCACCAAATAAGAGCCAACGTCTTCAAGAGTCGGCGTATATGTCCTTTTTTATTTCAACAAGTTCATTTGAAAAAAACAAGTTATTAGAGCGAGACAGCTAAGAGCAGAATTAACCAAACTACTGAACATATCAGTGCTTACATATTTGTTCCAACAACTACTAAGTCCCGGGTAGCACTAGTCACATCCAATATGTTTAATTCATCAGGTTTACACCTTGTTCTATACCAAACATACTCCCCGTTACCTTCCTTTCCACCAAAATAGGATTTAAGAGGAATAATCTCCTCATCCTCAAGGCAGTCAGGAATAACAAGCTCAATACCCTTGGGATCCGCTGTAAGGCGGCAATAAAAAAAGTACCAGAATTAATTAAAACAATAAGAAATATCCATCTAGGATTTGATGCGTGACTACTAGAAAGTTGAATTAAACTATCCATCCCAAAAATTCAGAGCAGCATGAATAAGAATGTAGTTTCATTCTGAAAGGGAGAAAATTAAATGTGTTTGTTGGTCACTCAAACACCAACAACACGTACAAGCTACACAAGCAGTTATCATCAATGGAATATAACTGATCTTTGTGAACTCGTTTGAACAGTAAGAATAGTAAAACAGAAAAAATAAAATAACACATTTATGTTAAAAATATTCCCAATAAAGAGCATCAATCATCTACAAGCCTGAACTCCCAAAAAACATTCTTTTATCTACCTCAAGAAATATTCCTAAAAATACTTTAGAAAACAACCTTACCAGTAGAAAAAGGATGATTCAGAACCTACTCAACAAACTAAGCTCCAATTTCAAGGCCTAAGGATGTCTGAGAGTCCAAATCAATTACTAAACTCATTTCATCTTCCTTCCTAGAAAATTATTTTCATGTCGACATAGATCCTGTAGGTTTTTCTTTCTATTTATTTTTTACTTGAACATTGATTGAGACGTGTATTTTTCACATATCCTAAAAATGATTGAAATTATTTTTATAAAATTCCACATTTCATTTCAATTATTTTGATATATAGACCAGATAGTAGCAATTATTAGTTCATTTCCCATTAAAATTATTTTCTCAAGTTTTTACTAAATTGAATGCTCACATAATCAATTAATACTACAGCAGGCAATTATTTGGACTATAAAGATGTCAAGATAACTAAAATATTTACTTATCCATCCACCTAAAATCCATATCCATCTAATACTCATTCTCCTTTTATAACCCATCCTGTAACTCGCTTGGGCGGAAAACAGAATAGTACAGGCAAGAATATTTACAGAAATAAAAACAGATGGGAAGGAAAAAGGGATGAAGAAGAAGCAATGAAAAAGAATAAAGAAGAAAAGAAGGGAAGAAAAGAATGAGAAGAAGAGTTGGAAAAGTAGGGGAACAGCTCGGTTAAGGAAAAACAGAGAAGAAAAAGAGAAAAGGGAAGAAGAAGAAAAAAGAAGAAGAAAAAGGAGAAAAATAGAAGGAAAAATAGAAGGAAAAATAGAAGAGAAAGAGAAAAAGAAAAGACAAAACAAAAGAGAGGAGAATTAAGAAAATAAAGAGAGCAATTCATGTTAGAATCCGATTTCCATATTACCTGCACGTTACAACCCGGCTCAGAAGGTTAGAATTAATAAGATGGGAATGAAAGGTAAGATAGTAGTTAGACCAGCCTAACTTTTACAACAATCCAAAACATTATCCAAATGGTCAAAAAGCCACTAAATATCAATATTTCTAAAACACGTACAAAAATTTACAGACTGTAACAATAAATATTAATACAAACTTAAAATAAAATACAATGCTTTTCTGATACCTATTTTTATGAGCTCATCTTCTTTTTCACCATAACATCAATATTAATCTTTGTCAATATCATCTAATCATAAAAGTAAAAAATGCCATTTTTAAACCATAACAAAATGCTACAACACAAGAGCACTTAGATCGGACAACATATTACATGGCAGGAGCAACATTTTGAATCTATAGAGTCATCTTTAAAATCCTATCTACCAGGCAGATGGTTTCTGGCTAAGAAAACTGTGAAAAAAATAGAAGATTTATATGATGTTTTTTAATTTAAATTTACATAATATAATGATAGAAAAATTTAATAGAGGAATCAAATTAAGTTAATTAACTAGAATCAAAATGAAAATGGTGTAGTTATATTCTATAATAATAATGATAATAGTATATTTAGATATGATATTAAGTTAAATGTTCTTTTAGAAACATATAGGTTGTGATGTAAAAGAAGTAGAATTGAGAAAACCCCTAATTAATTAAATATGATTAAAAAAATAAGAATTATTTGCATATAGAAATAATAAGACTTATTTATTGCTTCAGATTTAAGTAGTTTTAAAATTAATAAAATAAGAAATAAAATACTGATGTTGTCATTTAATTAAATCATGCACATGGGAAATATATTTTAAAGCTAATTTCAATTTAAATTAAAAAAAGTAGTTAACAAATTATATTAGAAAAAGAAAGAAATAATAAAATCGTGGCTCAGATTGAGTATAGAAAGTTTCTTTCTTAAAAAAAAATCAGTTTATTTTATTAACTAGGTAAATAAAAGACTATAACAAAGGCATTTCACAAAAATAGCTGATTAAAAAGAGAAATACAACAGGATAATATAAGATAATTTGAATCACCAAGCTTGAAGTGTAGTGAACGTTAGAGAGTAATAATAGAAAATTTTTTCTAATTTCTATCCCTTCAAATACTAAGAATATCATATCTTTTATCTGTTAGGGAGTCGACACTCTAAATCCTCCACTGAGAAGTAATAAATGACTATCATTTTGTTCATAAATTGGATGTTCCGGGAGTTAACACAAATAATAGGAAAATAAAATATTATGGTTGAATTAAAAATTGAGATATACAATCTCACAAAATGAAATAGAAATAACAACAGACATGACACACGACTAGGGTGAATCTTAGGTGATGGTGGTGTTAGCTGTTAGGAGCTCCAAAAGGATGGCCACAAATTGGGGAAGGTGCGGGACTGCGAGGAATCAGTGATAAGACAACGTAAATTTGTTGTCATGTGCAACAATGAATCGGAGCGACGGGAAAAAGATAGGAAATCAACAAAAATAGGCTATCATGGGGCACGGGGATGAGAGAGAACAGCAGCGGGCTTCTGGAGGCGGTAGTAGGTGTGGGAGGGCGGATTTGTAACGGTTTTGTTTACGGGGAGGGGAAGCAAAGAATCATGTAAGTGGAAGGGGAGGGATCAAGCCATATGAAGTGGAAGGTGGACAAGAAACGAGAAGGTCGTGAAGCCGAAGAGAGGAAGAGGGAACGAAGAATCATCAGGGAGGTAGATGGGCCGAGGAATCAAGGAACCGTGGCCTATAAAAGAGCATGAGGGATGCAAAGGGAGACCGACTTTAAGATAGTTGAAGATATATCAAGATCTGAGTCCACATCTGTTCAAAGGAACTGAAAACCCAATTGAAGCAAAGAATGGGTTAATGAGAATAGATAAAATACTAGATAACATAGCTTGTCCAGAAGAAAAAAGAGTAACGTTAGCAACGTTTGTACTGGGTTGAGAAGCCGAAAGGTGATGGCATGGACAGCATCAAGACAGGTTAAGAGACATACACAATATGATGGCTAGTTGGGAGAAACTCGTGGACTTTTCAGAGAATGATTTGTACCCCTATCTATTTGACGAAAGATACAGGACAGGTTCATCAAGTTGAAACAAGGAGAGAAGACAATTATGCAGCATGAAGCAGAATTCACAGCACTGTCAAGATATGCCCCACAGTTAATCGCTACTACAGAAAAAAATGTTCCTTGGGAGATTAAAAGATTTTGTCAGACAGCCATTGGTACCTTTAGGAATCGATGAATACTCTATATTAGTGGAACTAACTAAAATAGTGGAGATCGACTATCAAATCAAACAGAAGCGCAAGGAGATGCACAAGAAGAAGACTGCAGAAGAAAATGTAGATCACTCAGAAAAGTCCAATGAGAAGAAGTCTAAGAATAATTCAGGTGGAGTTAACAGAGGTATGCTCAGGGTACTGGAGTAACTTGTACTAAATGGAGAAGACAACATAAAAGTGAAAGCTTGATGGGCTCCAACGCTTGCTCTTGGTGTCGTCAGTCTGGTCATATAGCAAGATATTGTCCATCATTTAGTCAGAAGAGCGCTGAAGATTAGAAATCAAGTGGAACACTTTCACAAAAGAGTGTAGGAAGGCAAAAAAAGTTATGGTCAATAGCCTCAGCACCTACTCAATGTCAACCAAAACAATCGGTACGATCTCGGGTATATTCCCTCACACATAGTGAGCATGAAGAACCTACTGCTGCTGAAGGTGTTTTTCCTAGCATACTTTCTCCTTTTAGTGAATGTGTATTGTAATCCGAATTATAGTCGAGTCGCCTTGTATCGTGTCTTAAATTTTATAGTGCTTACTTTTCATGGATCACCCTAATTATATAAATAGATAATGTTGAATTGCTTGAAGTCTGTTTATAAATTTTGAGGATGAATTTTTTGTATCTGGGGAAGATTGTAATGGTTCTATTTGTGGGGAAGGGAAGCGAAAAATCATGTAAGTGGAAGGAGAGGATGGTGCGACTTTTCTGATTTGCCAAAATTTATGAACTCAGATTTATATATATTGATTTAGTTTTCTATTGAGTCACATAATTAAACGCAAGTATATGTATCGCTCAAGTAATACAGGGCTCTAGTGGAGTCCTGGATATCGATCCCATAGAGAGGCTTTAATTTTATGGCGTAGCACAGAAATCACTTCTCGAATCACAACACAATTGCAAATAATTTCAATTTTTAAAATAAAGACAACAGTTGTAGTTACTATTTCTACAAAAGTACGTTCTAAACTTCTAGCAAGTTAAACTAACACAACTAAAGTTATAACAAAGTTCAGATGTAAGAAAGAATCTTCCTCCACTTCAATAATAAAATAATGATTATTGTGAAAAAGATCAGTGATGCAAATGCATTGTGTCAAATAAGAGCATTCATATTTATTACCATCTTCCAAGCGCATAAAGAACATCGGCTAATCGTAAGTTCAGTCCCCAAATCAGTGGTTAGGCTCGGAGGATACTCGCTCTCACTCCAGAGCTCCCACTTCCCTTCACCTGAAGGTTTACTCTCGCTTTAGTTTCCAAACATTAGGACCAAATTGAGGATTTCAGCCTGTCACTCTGAAATCACCAATTCTACGCCCATCAAAATATATTTCCCTATTTGTTTCCAACCCCCATAAACTACTTCTCTCATTCATGAACATTGAATGTGACTTTCACTTTTATTGTGGAACTCATTATCTTTTCGGAACATATGTTTCCCAACAAGTTTTAACAATTTAATTGGTCAGATCAAAAAGTAAATGAATTTAGTGTGAAAAGGTCATCACAAATTCTCCATAATAAATCCGCAAATCATTTTCATATCACAACATCAACACATCACATGAAAAAGAGGAAGACAAAGAAATCTACTCAAGACTCATGAGGAAAAGATGACAAAACATGGATTTTACATATAAAAACAACGTCATACAAACAGAGTAAAGAAAAAACAACTTATCGCAAACTCTTCCCCAAGCGAATCTCAAGGAATTCCTTTGACTCCTCTTCTTTCTTCACAATAACACACAATTCTCCTTTAGGTAAGTTTGGAAGAAGAAATCTCTCACTTTCCCCCTCCTTCTACACTCCTTAGAAGAGAACACACAAAACCTAGATTTCCTAAACAAAATGAGAAGACACTCACTCTTCACTCTCTCTACCCTCTAAACTCTCTCCCCCTCTCTAAATTTGGCTCCAAAGTAGTTAAAATTCGGCCATAACTGATTTCCCGAGAGTTTCTTCAAGCAACCCTCTAAAATCCGGCCAAAGACAATGAATCTAGTTTGAATTCGGGATAGGACGCAGTCCGGCGTAGGATAGGGGGTCGTCCGACGCTATTTTCCGTCATTTGGTCGCAACTCTCTGTTAAATGGCGCGGCCAGGCGCTGGTGACAGCACCATTTAGCGCTAGTTCAATAAAATGCACTTGTGCCCCATTTTGCTCCAAATTTGCTCATTTTCGCTTCCTTTGCTCCAAAGGCCTAAAATCATTGTACATGCATGAAATCATGAAAAATATTTTTCTTTAAAGTGCAATATCATCAAAAACAAGTATGAAATGAATAGTAAAAAACTATCAAATATTCAGTGGATCAGAGGGGTCGACCCAAATGAAACGGAAGAGGGAGAAGAAAAGATAAGATCGAGAAGTCGAACAGAGAAAGAGGGAACGAAAAGTTGATCAGGGAGGTGGATGAGGTGAGGGATCGGGCAATCCAAAAGTTACTTCGGCCTATCAAAGGGGCGTGAGGGATGCAGAGGGGTATTGACTTACCAGGGAGCCAAAGCTGAGCTCTGGAGCAGAGGATTTTGCTACTTCGAGCCGAGTCCAAGAGGAAGACGAAGGAGGAGCTTCGATCGTGCCTTAGTTGAGTGTCAAAAAAGAATAGTTGTGTGGGAGGTAAAACCGAAGCATTTGAGGCGAGCCTCTCTCGTGCAGGGGAAGAACTCGTGGGCTGAAGTTCGTGAGAAAGAAGAAAATTCGAGCCGTGTGGGTTCAACCGAGGTAAGATATATTAAATTGATTTAAAGATTAAAAAGTAGTAAAGGTAAAGATGACGATAAAAATAATAATTATTATTATTATTATTATTATTATTATTATTATTATTATCATTATTATTATTATTATTATTATTATTATTATTATTATATATATATATATATTAAGCAATGCGCATCCTAACTCGATATTCCAAAAGAAAAAAATTCTCAAAAAAATCCAAAGCGAAAAAAATTGATAAATATGTATGTATTAACTGTTTAATACAGTTGAAATAAATGAACTACAGTTTATTTGATTTGAAACGGTGAACTGCCTTTTAGCATTTTCTGCTCCACATAAAGCTAGCAGGATTTGATCACAAAGGTAAGGCAAGCCGTTGAGAGGGCCAAGTCCAGCCGGAGGAATCGACGGACATGTTCGATATGAGATGAGCAGAGGCGACGGCGCTGTGTAGAGGCCTCAGAGATTCCAAAGTTGCCAGAACAGAGGCAAGCGGCCTGTAGAAGCGAGGAGAAGATAATATGGAATGAGTGGTATGCGGGAGCAGCATTTGAGATGGAGAGCCTAGGATCTCACGGCTGCCAATGATCGACACAACGACGCCATTTTCGACGCTCTTATCCTTCGGGGGCCAAAATATATATATATATATATATATATATATATATATATATATATATATATATATATATATATATATATATATATATATATATAAAATAGAAAGTAAACCAGACTAGATAAAGAAATTTTAACTTAATTAAATGGTTTATTAAAATAATAAATTAATTAAATATGATGTTATGGTAAATTTCAAACTTAGAAGATGAGACATAAAGGAAATTTTAAGCATAAATTAATCATCATCAGTCATCAGGATGAGTACTTTTATATTAGGAAATGAGATTAGCACTAAACTAAAAATTAATTATATATAAATATGTTAAATGCACCTAAGGAGTAGATTGGCCTAAGGAAAATGATAGCAGACAATGTTGAAATGGATAATATATTTTTGTTTTACAATAGTTTTATTTATTTACGCATGTTTTTATTATATCCAGCTTTTACTTCTTTTAAGATGCAAAAGTCTGTTTCTTTTTAAATGTTGAATGCATGTTTTCTTTTATAGTTTAATACAAGATAAAATGAAAAAAAGTACGATATGCATGCATATGGGAGTCACCATTGGATGGTACTAACATGGGAATGCATTGTGCTGTACACGAAATGAAAATGGAAATAGTTCTCTACCTTTATGGTGGGTTTGAGAAGTTGAATGTATATTTTTATAAAGTATACATTTAAATGGTGACTCCCAACCATTAAAAGTGCAACCAAAATAGATGGAAGGAAATGAAATTTTTTCTTAATGCTCTCTTCTACTGCACTATATAATACTTTTCCTGCTCTATTAAAAAATATTTTAAAATGAGAGTTCTGGTAATTTAGAAACATTTACCCAGTTAATAGTTTTAACTCAAACCATAGTTGCTAACATTTTTACAAGAAAGTCAGTTGTAGAGTAGATGAACTCCGGAGAGTCTGTGTACAAGCTGATAGGTGTAGTTTAGTATATTTTATGTCTAATGTAAGTGTTTAAATATGAACATCTGCTGTAAATATAAAATTTTAAATAGAATGATTCTTGTGTTTTGAATTCTATTTTTATGATGAAATGAATCTGCTAGATAGATTTCCTCCGTTCGACCATCAGTTCTCGCCTTGGTAATTCCAAGCTCACCGGACCCGGCCTTGACATTTTACCTCTGAATTATGGTAATAATGTTGTATATCTTATAAATTACTCGCATAAGTCAATATACATTTTTACTGCAGTTAGAATATGATTATACTGGCTCATTATTCAATTTGATCATCCAGAAATGAATGTGAATGATTTACATAGTTATACTTATGTACGACACATGCATGTAAAAAAAGATATTGGATGATATTTAGAATGTTTACGAAATGATTTATAGTATGCTTGTATATGCATGCTTAGCAATAGTGGAGCACCCCTTGATGGCAATAGTGGAGCACCCCTTTATGGCACTAGTGGGGAAACACCAATGCATCCGTCCATGTAAATGAAAAAAGATATTGATGTTGAAGTATCTTAAGTAGTACAATTTTTAGACGATCTCCTATAACGATTGTATAAATATTAAATGATGTTGATATGACATTGATATTGACCTTTCGAATAACATGTTAAATGTTTATATTGATTTATAAAAATGTTTAACTGACATGCGTATTGTTCTTTTTTCTGACACTGCCGTTGCCGGTCCCAAGCCCGGATGTGAAAAGTGGAGGGTTGCGTTAGGTAGTCGACAGCCAGCGTAAAACTTGTCGAAAAAAATCATGACATGAATCCTTTTGATCATTGTGTAAGTGCTAGGGCGTCCCCTTGAAGCGACGCGCTGTATGGCTCGAATACGGTGGAAAGTGTGCAGAGGGCCGCTACACCGGCGCCGGGTGTAGTGTCGAGTAAGCAAGGGTTCCCACATTACGGACGGATGCGGGTAAAGAAGTTAGTCCATGATACTTAGTATTAGGATAGGATCCCGGAATATAGGTACTCTCAATGGTAAACTAATGGAATTGGTTGATATTATGATCCATAGAAAGATAAATATCTTATGTATTCAAGAAACTAAATGGGTTGGAGAAAAAGCTTAGGAGATTGGTAACTTAGGTTTTAAACTATGGTATTCCGGTAAAGAGTCGTACTAGAAATGGTGTAGGTGTAATTATAGATAAGAGTTTGAAAGATAATGTTGTCAAAATTAATAGAGTTGGAGATAGAATTATAACGACTTAAGATTATTATCGATACTAAGATTTTTAATATTATAAGTGCTTATGCTTCCTCAAGTTGGTTTAGATATAGGCTCTAAAGATAAATTTGAATGATTTAGAAGACTTAATACACTTGATACCCTCGAAGAAAAAATTTTTATTGGAGGAGATTTAAATGGACATGTCGGTAGAGTGGTAGAAGATTTCGAAATATTCATAGTGGCTACTGATTATGGAGCGATTAATGAAGAAGGTAGAACCATTTTAGATTTTGCTTTAGCGTATGATTTGATTATTACTAATACTTTATTCAAGAAAGAGATGAACATCTTATTACTTATAAGAATGGATCTAATAAAACACAAATCGATTATTTTCTTATGAGAAGAAGAGATCGTCGAGATTAGTAAGGATTGTAAGGTTATTCCAAGTGAGCGATTAAGTACCGAACATCGATTATTAGTTCAGATTTTAAGATGAAGAGTTGTAAAATAAAGAATACTAGGAATCAACATCGTAGAATAAGATGGGGCACCTAAAAGACACAAATAAAATTATTTTTATGAGTAAAATTCAAGATTTAAATATTTGGGATGTTCATGAAGACGTGAATGTTATGTGGGAAAAATTAACTAATACTTATTAAACAAGTAGTTAAAGATGTACTTGGAGAATCAAAGAAAAAGCTTCTATAAATAAAAATAGTTGGTGGTGGAATAATAATGTGCAAGAAAAGATAAAATATAAGAAGTTATGTTATAAAAATCGGTTTAAATGTAAAAGCGTAGAGAACCGGGAAAAATATAAAACGGCCATGCGAAGTGTAAAAGAATAATCGGTGACACTAAAAATTTTGCTTTTAGTGATCTTTATAACATGTTAGATACTAAGGAAGGTGAAAAATATATGTATAAACTAGCTAAACAAAGAGAAAAGAAAAGTAAAGATTTAACTCAAGTAAAGTGTATTAAAGATGAAAATCAAAAAGTGCTTTTCTTAGAAAAAGATATTCAACATAAGTGGGTGAGTTATTTTGATAAACTTTTTAATGATGATGTTGAAAGTACGATTGACCTTAGTGATTTTAATATCGTTAATAATAATAAAACTGTTCATTTTTACCGTCGCATTAGTAAAAAAAAAGTTGATGAGGCTTTAAAGAAAACTAAGGAGCAAGTCCGTAGGACTCGATGATATCCCAATTGAAGTGTGGAAATGTTTAGGTGATTTGGGGGTTTCTGGCTTACTAAACTTTTTAATATTATTTTAAAAACTAAAAGGATGCCCGAGGAGTGGAGAAAGAGCATTTTGGTCCCCATTTTTAAGAATAAAGGAGATGCACAAGAGTGTGCAAATTATAGAGGAATTAAATTGATGTGTCATACTTTAAAATTATGGGAGAGGGTAATCGAACATAGGTTAAGACGTATTACGAAGATTTCTCATAATCAATTTGGATTTATGCCGGCGAGTCTACCATGGAAGCTATACATTTATTGAGAGGTTTGATGGAGAAGTATAGAGATAATAAGGAGGATCTACATTTGATTTTTATTGATTTAGAAAAAGCTTACGATAAGGTTCCTAGAGATGTTCTTTGGAGAGTCCTCGAGAAGAAAGGTGTTGATATAACTTATATTCAAGTCATTAAAGATATGTATGCTAGAGTCGTTACATGTGTTCGAACCGAAGGAGGATTGACCAAGTATTTTACTATTTACGTTGGTTTACATCAAGGATCGGCTTTAAGCCCATATCTTTTGCTTTATTTATGGATGGTCTTACTCGGGCATTTACAAGAGGATGTACCTTGGTGTATGCTTTTTGCCGATGATATCCTCCTCGTGGATAAGACAAGAGAAAAAGTCCAGGAAAAACTTGAATTATGGAGGTCTACATTGGAGTCTAAAGGTCTTCGTTTGAGTAGAACTAAAACCGAATACATGGAATGTAATTTTAGTAATAGTAGGTCTAGTGACGACGAGTGTAACTTTGGGTGATCAAATTATTAAAAGGTGTGAACGATTTAGATATCTTGGGTCCATTGTTCAAAGCGATGGTGATATAGATGGGGATGTGAATAGTAGAATTCGGAGTTGGTTGGTTGAAGTGGAGGAATGCGTCCGGCCTATTGTGTGATAGAAAAGTACCGCTTAGATCGAAAGGAAAATTTTACAAGATGTTGGTGAGACCTTCAATGCTCTATGGTGCCGAATGTTGGCCTTTAAAAGAGAAGCATAATGTTAAGTTAAGTGTTGCCGAGATGAGAATGATTAGGTGGATGAGTGGCTTTACTCTTAGAGACAAAATGCGAAATGAATATATCCGTAAAAGGGTTGGAGTTGCACCGATGACGGATAAAATTAGAGAGAGTCGCCTTAGATGGTTTGGTCACATTAAACGTCGACCAATTCGATGATCCGATTAGGAGAGTAGATGTTTTAAATACAACTTATGTTAAGAAAGGCGAGATGCGGACCTAGGAAAACTTGGGCTTATTGCATAAAAAATGATCTTAATTTATTAGAATTGAACGAAAATTTGACACTAAATCGGACACAATGGAGAAAAAGGATTCATGTAGCCGACCCCACTTAGTGGGATTAAGGCTTTGTTGTTGTTGTTGTAGTTTAGAAGTATGAGTACTCACTAGCTTTGTTTAGCTCACTATTATTTTAACTAATTTTTAAGTTTTAATTAAATCATTAAAAGATTAGTAATAGACGAGCGAGGGAGCAAAGCGAAAGGCTTGGGACAACAATAACAACGAAGAGGAGGGAGGCGAAGGAGAAGACAACGATCGTCAAGATACGTTGTGCAAGGCGGCTCTAGCAGAGAAAGATGATGGCGACAGGGAAAGGATGCGGGGGGTGGAAAAGTCAGAGATAAATACCCAGCGAGAATGAACCATAGTCAGAGCACCACTCAATCCCTTAGAAGTAAATCACCATCTCAAACAAGTAACAACAAAAGCATCACTCGCCATTAGATAAAGCCCTAGAAGGGAGAAACCGGGACGCCAACAACTATCCTGATCATAAACACAAAAAATCTAAGCCAAATACAACAGAATCATATATATAAGCCCATATAACTTGAATTGTATCTCCCTATGGAAAAGAGGCACATAGCAGCGTGAGAGAGCCGGTCTCTCTCCCAGTGTCTGGACTAGTTCGGTCCAGACGAAAAAAATTACGAAAAATAGTCCAACAGTACTGTAGCTAAGGTCACACCATTGTAGCACACTATAGCAAAAGTCACATAAAATGCCTACAAGTAGCTCTCACATCATTGGAACTTGCAGCGCTCAAAGAATTTGAAATGTATTATGGATGTTTAAATCAACAGTTGAAGATATTAACATAAAGAGATTGAAAGCAGTATATTAGTTATTATAAATAGAGGGGGCCTAGGAGATGCTAAATTATTTCTATTGAATTAAATTAGACAAGATAAAATAGACATATTAAAGAAACCAATATTTTAATCAGATTCATGAATAATAAAATAATATCTTAATAAAAAATAAGCATAACATTATGGTATTATAAGTATTGCACCAAATAAAGAAAGCGGTAAACAAATCTTCTAAAGTGAGAAATGTGATTTTATTCTATTGCAATGAAATAGGTTTCCCTTAGGGTTAATGAATTCAATTATGCAGTCCTTTATACATGTCGATAATGTTTGCTTTAGTACATATATATTAAAATAATTTTCATTTTCTTATACAATATTCATATATTAGCGTCAATGTCATTAGTATTCTTCATATTTTAAATGATTATTTAATAAAATGATAATCAAAAGATACTATATTATTGAAAGTAAATGTCTGTTGAGATAAATTTAAAAATAAATTATATAAGAAAGCTTTGCATGAGCAACTTGAAAGATGGAGTCACTGCTTATATTAATAGCTGGTGATGCTTGTACGCAGACGAAAAATAATTATCTACACTTATGAGATAGATTTTAAAAAAATTGAGATAATCGTACTTTCTAGGCACGATAGAGAGTACTCCAATTATGGGTGTATTTAAAAAATAAATAAATAATTAACACAATGAGAAAACTTAAAAAAAAAAAGACCAAAATGATTCTCGAGTTGATATTTTAATTTAAATTATTTAATTTAACATTTTAAATATCATGATTCTATTGTAACAAAAAAGTGAACTTAATCAAAATAACAAAAAGTCATATAAAACTATTAGTTATAGAAAAACAACCCGCCCTAGAAAATGCATGATATTAATCCACTTTTACTATACAAGAAAAGGTAAATATAAATTAAATTTACTAAAAAAATTTCTAACATTTCCACATTTTTAATATGACAGACTCCAACTTTTATTTGTTTAGACGACAAGACTATTTTGGTCACTTTTTGAATAGTATGGAAACTAAATCAGAATTTTTATATGATCAAGACTAAAATGACCGCTCACAAAGATCAAAGGGATTATTTTGGCCCTTGTATTAAAAAAAAAATGTAATACCTATTGACTTTTATCGATGGAAAGCTACAACATGCTCCAATTAAAGTAAGGAATGAGATACAAAATTGTACATACATATTAATTTCTAGTCCTAGAGTGATTATAATCCAAGTTGTTTAACTCACACAACAGGTGATGAATACACTCTCCAAAATCCTTTTTAAACTAGATGAATGAAATGAAGGAGTTTGTTTATAGTTGCTGAGTATCAGGCAGAGATACAAAATGTAATTAATTCAGTAAAAGCTGTATTTGAAAAAAAGGAATGAAATAACAAAATTTTGGCATATTTGATGAATCTTTCATGAGTAAAACATTTTATCTAGATGGCTCATTTTTGGTTTGAAAGTAATTTTTATAAATGTTATTTAATGAGAAAAAAATAACTTTCAATTTAAACGTTTGTTCTTGCTTTGGTATTCCAAACTTTTGGGCTGAATAGTGAGAGTAAAAGACATTTACGTAAAAGAATTGAGCAGAAGCCGCGAGAGTGAAATAGGAGGCAAAAAAAAGAGTAATATGTCAGGTCCAAAAACCTCGGCTATAATTTATGTTGTCCAGCTTAGAGCTTAAGAATAAGAATCATTCATTATGCCCAAGTAAATTAAATAGGTTACGCTTCACATATATTGAAAGGCTCATCAGAAAAGCAATATGTACCACTTACAACTTAGGTTATAGAGAGAATCATAAACTAGACTGAAGTCAAAAAAGAGAAAATTCCAACAATTGATCTTACATTGAAAAGAAGGCTCAAGAGTTAGATTTACAACCACAAGAGTGAAAGAAAAAATCATTAGTAGAAGATAGACTTCTAGGAAGAATTAATATGATATGATTTAATATCACAGGAAACACAAACCAAAATAGAAGCTATTAAAAACAATAATATTTACGCCTTGATATGTGATGATTCGACCAAGAACTTTAGTTCAATCTGGAATCACCAAGTTCCAAGTCAAGTCTTGGGATATTCAACAGATAGACTTATGATTTTTGGAAGGGGACCCATGTGACACATGTAAATTACACCACATTTAAAGGAAAACAGCGTCATAATAATTAAGTTAATTATGAGCCCAAGTGAAAACTTTGGCATAGGTATAGAATCACTCAAAAACCCTTATGCCTTGTTTCAATGTGTCGGTACAAACAAGAGCACTAAAACAAATATAAGTGATAGAGTTATTTAAGAGTCCTCGGAACAAGATATAAGAGTTCTTTCTTTAATACTTATAGAAATAACCAAGTATTTTGGCATCCCTTCTTGGAGCAAGCTGTAAAGTATAACAATACTGAGTTAAGAAATGGCCTGAAGGGCCTAGTCAATTTTTTTAGATCTATTTCTTTATTTTTTTATTTCATTTTGATTCTCACTGTCCATTAAACCATTTAATGGCTCATTGCAAATTATGCATTAATTAACAACCCATTATTTCATGTTGTGTTGTTACTAAGAAGGAGACTGTTGGTTTAATCAAAAGAATTATAGACTACACCTATAATGCACAACCACTTCTGACTGAGTCGTGCAATATCAGACATGTATCAGACAAGAACATCGCTCCGACATGTGTCGGACATGACAAGAAAGTAATGTTTAAAAAATAATTAAAAAAAATCGGACACACGTGTTAGAAACTTGTCCTAAATTAATGAATTAAAAATTTATGAAAAATATTTTTAAGACAAAAATTGAAAGAATTTTATTTTTATGTAAATTTTAAAGAAGATTTATTTACATACCACTAATATCTAACACCTAAATTTAAGATTTTATATAATTTCCATCTTAGATATATATGAAAAGGTGTATTCACATTTTAAAACTGAAAATTGTGGTATATTAAATGTGATATGAAGCTTTGGGTGGAATAAATGAAAAAAAATCAAAATAATGGTGTAGATATGTAAATACATAAAATTCGGTGCAAAAGAGGCCAATGATCATTTTATTTCTTTTAACGAATAAATAATTAAAATAATTTAAATCTTATTATAATATAAAATAATATATGCTTATTTTTGTATGTCATAAATTAAACAATAATTTATGAAGATCTTAAGGGCCATCTCGAATCATTTTTATTTTTCTAATTTTTTTTCATATTTATCATTTATGTTTGGATTTAAATTAAAGTATGTTTGATTTCGGTAGTGGTTTTTATAAACACATAAAAAATCTTTCATATATTTTGATTAATTTAAAGTACAATTTGATTTATTTTAAAAATAAAAAATAAAATATATAAAAATAACATCAACTAAAACAAGATTAAAAGTGATGTCAAACGGGCTAATAATCTTTTAAATTAATGCTACTAAATTTCTTATTTTTTTATTATTCTTGATAATTTATTTATTATATATATATATATATATATATATATATATATATATATATATTAATGATTTTTATTTTCATGGTGTGTTCGACGTGTGTCTGTGTCCTATGATTTTAAAAACAGACTCGTCGTGTGTCCATTGTGTCGTGTCTGCATTCATATTTGTGTGACATATAACTACACTTTCCTAGCTTTTGATATAGAACAATTTTGAACATAGAAATTTAATGTTGTATGCTACAAAACTAAATACATTAAATGTAATTTTAGTTGTATTACATCTAACTGTGGGGTTGTAACAAATGGTAATCATGTCATTAAAAGGTGAGAACATTTTAGATATCTTGGGTATATTGTTCAAAGTGATGGTGATAAAAATGGAAATGATATTAATAGAATTCAAGTTGGATAATAGATGTTAAAAAATGCATCAGAGTTGTTATGTGATAGAAAAGTATTGCGTAAACTTCAAAAGAATTTTTATAAGATTGTGAGATTACAATGCTTTATGGCGCAGAATGTTAGCCTGTAAAAAAGAAGCATGAAATTAAGTTAAAGATTGTTAAGATGGGAATGCTCAGGTGGATGAGTGGCTTTACAGTTAGGGATAATATGTTAAATGAATGTACAAGGTGAAGGAGTTGGAGTAGTTCCAGTGATAGACACAATTAGAGAGAGATGCCTCAGATAATTTGATCACGTTAAATTGAAGATCTGATGATCTTGTTATGAGGTTCAACATATGTTAAGAAAGGTACCTTAAACAACCTAGGCATTTCATTTATACATGATCTTAATTTATTACAAGCAAATGAAAATATGACAATCAGTAGGACACGAGAGAAAAAAAATTAATATAACCGACCCCACTTAGTGGGATAAAGGCTTGTTGTTTTTGTTGTTCCTACAAAACTTAAACGGTTGCAAGCTCAATAAAGTTCCGCATATTAACGCATGCAGCCTGCATGTTGAGAAAGTCTGATAAGAAGGTCTTCAGTCTCCTAAATCACATGACTTTGTACTTCAATTTCAGCTTGATTTTGCATAACCTATGCATATATTTAATACTTCCCCTAAATTGAAATACAAGTCCTTTCACTTTTACTAATTGTCGGCTATTGTCAAAAACACAATGATTTGGGTCTAAAACCATTAAGACAGAAACAGCTTAATAATGAAAATCTAGGTGATGCAAATCTAAAATTCTTATATATTGGACATGCAAATCATATGCATTGGCATTCATTTCACTATCCTTTTGTCATACATTTTTTCCATCATTAGTTTTGGATGCAGCAAACTTATGATGATAGTTCCTATCAAAATGACGTGTTCTCTAATATATTGATATGCAAGAGTAAATCATCAGTTTTGTCATTCGGCATTATATCATGAAGCTTGATATTACTTGACTTGAGAAAATCAAGCTCAATATCTAAAAGCATAATGAAGCAGAGAGCTAGAAACATTTCAGGAGCAAACAAAATAAAATTAGGTGATTGTTGTCAGTATCACCATAGAAATCTGACATATAGTAACCTTGGATTCTAGATTGAGGAGAATGTGAAGGTGTTATGGGAGGTTATACAGAATGATGAATTAAAGATATTATTTGTACCAGGAGAAATGGTGGCTGAAATTAGATTCTTTTTGGGGCCTCGCAATCCATCTTCACGGACAGGCATATAAACAAGCTCAACCGATCTTCCCACATCCTCATAAGTCAAATATAGAAACTCTACAAATTAGAAAATTCCATATCAGAAAAAATTTGTTTTCTAATGTCCCAAAAAAAAATAATTTATGTGACTGATGTAATCAAATCTTTAAAAAGCACAGAAATTAACAGGAACTAACCATCATCAGTTAACATTTCTTTAACACCATTTTCCTTTAACCTAAACCATTCATGAATGCAGTTTCCCTTTACCCTAAAATATGATAAGCAACAATCAGCAACATCGAAGGCCTATGGAGCAAGACAAAATCGTAAGACTTTCTTAACACTCTCACCCGCCACTATAGGCGGCAACAAAACTGACACAGTTCCCCTCAACCAGTGATCCAAGAAATTCAAGTGAATGACAACATGGTGGACCTGCCAAAAAAACAAAAAAAACAAAAATATTAGAAATGTCAATTTATCATAGCACAGTAATTACGTCTGAACTCATGCAAACAAGCCAAGTAAATTTTATCAAAAAAGAAATTATCAAAGTCAAGTACATTTCAGATTTTGTAATAATCAACAATGTTCGATGGGCATACCAGGGACAATAGGACCAATATGTTCAGAAATTACTGTGGGACCATGAGCCCAATCACTTCTAATTGGTTCACATGAAACAGATATGAGGAAACCAATATCACTGGAGGATATCTTATAGGAAGCAGAGTTTGAATTTTCGACTTCAGTCACTGCACCATCAGGTGCCGTCTGAATGCAAAGCAAGTTTATAATTAAAATGAAGTCTAAATATTGGCAAACGAACAGGCCACCAGCAAAAACACAAATTTTTAGCACGAAATTGAGAAGAAACCAATTAGTAAATAAATGTAATTTAAACACACAGCTGATAAGCATTCACTTACAAGGAGCCAGTGGTAAACGGAATTACCCTCTTCCCCGCCCCAATATTTCTTTTCAGCATACAATGTGGTTCCTTCAACACCTTCACCAACTATCTCCAAGGAAAGTAACCTAGGGCTTCCTGCATGGTGACGTTTTGAGAAGGCAACAGAAATTTGATAATTACCAGTTCTCAGAATATGCTACCAAAGAATACTGTCTAAAATTATTAGAACTTACTAAATTGACATAAAAGGAAGATATGAAAACATGAACGAGAAAGAAAACTAAGGGAAATCTAATTGAAGATTTCTCAATTTAAAACTGTGCATGCTACTGGATGAGTAATGATTTCAACATTCAGCATCTCGATTGCTGATGATCATGTGGTCTACCATCACTTAAAGAAACTAAATTATTCACTGCAACTACCAGATTTGTTACTGAGCTATCTTAAGAAGGTGAAATAATGGAGTACTGTTGTGTGAATTCCTACAGAAAAATTGTTAAGAAAGCTTACTATTGGCTACAACTAAATAAGAGATCAGGAGAAATAATAGAGCAAACACACAAAAATAAAATAACATAGATCACTATATGTCTAATGTTCGGCTTCTATCTGCAATTCACCTGGGAGAACTGGCTCAGGAGCCCAGAAGGTTCTAGGTTCACCAATAATACCATCATCACGAACGGGTGTGCATTTAAATGAAATATACTTGCTAATAGCATCTCTTGTTATGCGATATTGTAGAGAACCTGATGCTTCAGCAATTAATATGCCAGCAGTACCTTCTGCCTGCAAAAATTAAAAAAGAAAAAAAAACACAGAAAGGAGTCGTCTGACCACTTCATCATAAGAGCAACAACATTTCCTAGAGAGAAAATAAGTAAAGAAACAAGTTTCTTCTTTTTTTCTAATAAAATTAACTAAATATATATGTAACCGTCACCCAGACTTAAAATTGACCAATGGGACATACATCATGAAGATACCAATTGAATAAACTTCTGCCCTCGTGCCCACCAAAATAACCATACGATGCTGTCAAAACTTCGCCCTCACAATAATTACCAGTGATGGAGAGAAAATTTAGGCTCGGCGGAAGTGCTGCAGAATAAGGTAAATCAATTCATTAGTTAAAATCATAATTACGACCCCAAAGTACATTGGCATAGCATCAGATAAGGTGTAGCCCGAAGTCAATTATTGGCAGAATATTTGAAAAGCTAAATTGGAGTTGCATGTAAAAGCTGATCCAAATGTAGGTTGGGGGTGCAACATGCTTTAGTGCAGGCCATAGTACGGGAAAATTCAAATTTGCGGGCATAAAATAAACCATAAGAGAAAAGAAAAAAAAATCCAATTGTAAGTTTTAACATGCTGAAGTTTGGTAAAAGAGTTAACGGCAAACATACAATACAAGGATAAAGGAAAGGGAGGTAGGAGATAGAGAGGAAGAAAATAAGAAGAACGTATGTTTTTGAGACGCAAGTTGGAATAAAAAAATTAAAAAATGCTAGAGCAATAGATATTTCTTAATTCATCAACTCACTCAATTACAAAACTCATGCGATGTTTAGAAAAATATGCATTATAGAAACAATGTTGCACCACTCTTGCTCATGTAATTGATCCTCAATTGAAGACTCAACCAAGTATTGCTTATCCACGCGTACCTCGTTTCCCCTCTTTAACCAGTTAATAGAATAGGACTGACGATGTTTCTGTGTGGCCAATTCTAATTTATTCACAATTAGCACGGACACCACATTTTCACAACTCCCACCGTTGATGATCAAACTGCAAGCTTTGCCCTTCACCGTACACTTGGCGCGAAAAATGATATATCTAGCTATTAGTAATCTCTTTCCGGCTCTGACTGTAGAACTGTGTATATGACTAACAATTCTCTCTCTCATCACCCTAGAGCTGAAGTTCTTACTCTGAACTATCCTCTGATTCCTCATCTTCCACCTCCTCGACGATGTCCTAATTTGTGAATGAGACAATTCATCTTGTGGAACAGTTGGAGGCTATGTGTCTCTACACATGGTATCTGAAACACCTAATGACAGGCAATGTACAAGAAAAGTTGCCTCTATTCTGTCTTGCCAACTTTGCCAGAGATACCCTTGTCATTCGCTATGGATTTAGGTGACTGTCCAACTGAAGATGTTTTTTGACTGAAGATTGTTTTTTGACTGAAGATTGTTGTATGTTGTATTTCTACCTTCAAAGCTATGGTTTGGACATTCTCCAGTGACTAATATGATTGTAACTGCACAGCATTGCTAACAACGGGCTTCAGGCTCCCAAGTACAGGGCCATGGTGTGTTCCTCTGACTCTACAAATTCACACTTCGTCTGCAACTGGTCGAACTGTCATGAAATCCATTGAAATGTCTCTCTGTTGTACACGGAGTCTCAAAAATATATAATGAAGGTATTTTGATAGAAGGTATTTCCTTGTAATCTCTTTCCTCATCATTTCCCACTTAGTATTCTTATCCTTATCTTCTCTCTTCATTTGCCTCGGCAAATTTTCCAACAACAAGGAGACGTTTTTTTTTTTTCAACTTGATGACTGCAAATTTTATTAGTTTATTTTGTGAATCTTCCTTATATTCGAAGATTCGCTCAACCAATTACAGTCAATCGATAAAGTCATCTAGATCCATACCTCCATCAAACTCCGGTTAGATCCACCTTGAGCCCTCCATTAGGAGGCTCCTCTCTCGGTCTCCTCTGATATTGAATTTTGAAGTGATGCAGCCAGTATTCCTGATCCCTAATGTGTTCCACGTCGAAAGTATTTAGATCCTCGCCTTGTCTCTCCTTTGACTCTCTGGTTATCATTATTAATCTCCACGAACCTCTATTGTAGTTGACGGATCTCCCATTGTATCTCGTCTCGTGTAGGTTCTGACATGTATGCTGGCATGATTAGGGTTTGGGTTTGGAATAGGCACTTGAGGATAGGAAATAAAAAAATGGGGGATTTACATAAAAACCACCATAAATAGCTTATATTACATATTTAACACCATAAAATTTAACTTTACATAAATACCACCCAAAATTTACCAAGTCTCCATTCTACCACTCCGTTACTCTGCTCCTCATAGAAGTTGCACACCACAACCATCTTCTCGCCATGCAATCTTGAGCTCCATTTTCGCACGATCTCCCTCTCCTTACACGAACCCAACCCATCCCCACTTCTTCTCCACTGCGCCCAACCCTGCATATCACCTTCCTCATTCGTTTCCCGGTCCAATACCAGCATCAAGTAGTCTTCTATTTCACTAGTTTGCACACAATGATGAGCTTCCTCGCGCGGGCTTCACTGGGTATCTTCAAAGTCCGTGCTTTGATTATAGCAACAATGTTGAATGCAATGGAGCATGGGCAAAAAATGACAAGAATAAGCTTGAAGGAGTAGGTGAAAGAACTGTTAGTATGGCCTAGCATATTAATGTTTGTCAAGGTAAGGCCCATGGAGTTTTGGGTTTCCGAGGAAAATTTAGGAGTTGAAGTAGGTTAGTCACTGGAATGAGGCTGGAAAGGTTATGGAGGAGAAATGAATGACTATGAGGCTCTGCATCGAGGGGATAGATGGGGGGATACTGCCATCGAGGTGGTTTCTAGAGAGGTTGACATGTATTTTACATAAATGTTACAGTCGTAATCTCCGGCAGGATGTTGTCGGAGAAAAGATTTTGGTGAATGAGAGAGATGATTGAAGATAAAGACAATAGTTAACAATGTAACAGAGTGGTAGAATCGGGGCACTTCATAAGTTTTGGGTCGTATTAAAGTTTAAGGTGTTAAATGTGTAACATGGATTGCTATTGGTGGTATGATGTAAATCCCCTAAAAAAATATGGTGGAGGGGTAAGGTGAATGCTAGGAAACCCTAGGAGAGGATTAGAGTTACGCTAGCTCTGATACCAAATGATACGAAGATTTATTAGAAATCTGTGGGGAAATCTAAATTTTATTATTCACACTACGAGGTTACAATCAAGACTCAAAATGAAAAAAGAGAACATAAAAACCACTAATACCCTGTTACGGTTGGGTAGGGGTAACTGAGGACAACAGCGAGAAGTAGTTGCGGCGAGACATGATGGGCATGGGGAAATTGTGGTTCAGTAGGGTTTGCAAGAAGGGGGAGAGGGTCGGTGGCTACAAACGGAGAAGAGGTGTCGTGGGTTGGTTGACGGCTGTAAACAAGGGGAAGAAGCGGCGGAAGGCTGGCGGCGGACGGCTGGCAGCAACTGGAAGCAGCGAACGAAAGGGGTGGACCGGCTGAAGACTGGACAAAGAAAATTGAATATTAAAAAGAAGAATGAATATAAAGGCATATAAGACATGGTATGGTGGAATGTATGAAGTGGTAATAACAACTATTTCTGACCATTGCTTCCGACACTGCTTTTAGTAATGTTTTTTGTACTTTTAAATAATAAAGCATGCTTATTTATTATTATTGTTGTTACTAATATTAGTCGGTGCTTGACCAGTATACATATTATTTATTACTTGTATATTAAATCTTAATTAAACATTGTATACTCACAGAGCATGTAGCTTACCTACAATTGTTTTACTATAAAAGATGAGCATCAGAAAGATCAATAGCAAGGTGATGTGCCCTTTCATATAGATTTGGAATGCAAATATTTTTTATGATCATAACAGATTTTTTGGGGTACTAATGATTTCAGATTCAAGTGTCCTTAGGAGCTCTGAATTTTGTTTGAAGGTTGGTTATGCATGTTTCTTTATTTATACAAAAAGTTAATGAATATTTAATGAATTGAAATACGAATTTATTTGTGATTACTTGATAAGACCTATTTTTCCATTCACAAAATCCTAATGAGCACATGTCAAGATGAGTGTCTGTGAATATCGAGTTTGATTGAGTCATCCTCCTTTGTTACACCTCAGGTTGACCAAAAAGGTCACTTGGGCTATGACAAAAAATCACCCACATTGACATTTTCATCATCCTGACACATACTAGGACAAGGGTCACTTCCTGCACAATATTGCTTGTGATTTTAACAAGAATTCCTACAATACAAACCCACTAATGAAATATTTTTATGGAGAGAGCTACACATGACAAGTTATTGACCTTTTTGGAGATATATTAAAATGATTAAGTCAGAGTAAAAATTAGCATTATTAATAATTTTCAAAATATGCAAGGTAGAAAGACCAATAAAATAATGTTAGACTTACAGATGTATAAAAAAAGGTTCATACTCACCAAAGACTCTCCCTAAAATTTCAAGCAAAGAACAATTGCAACTTACTTTCAATTACGTTTTCAGAGATAACAATGGCTGATTCACCAGTTTCACCATCAGCAGCCACAGGACTAAACTTTGAAACAATGTAGTACCCCACAGCACCAAGTGGAACACGGATAGTCTAAGAATAAAATTATGCAACATGATGAAAAGAGTGGATACTAATTTTATAAGCAACAAGAAAAAGAAAAACAGAAAGCGAGGAACTAAAAACCACCTTTTATTTGACAGCATACTGATAATGAAAAAAAATATTCACCTTTGCAACTTTCAAGGAACTAATTGCTTCCAGGCTATTTTCATCGTCAAATTCAGACGAATGAGTTTTAAACCACTGGACCCTAGAAGATCCCTCATTTCCTCCGATAACTGTTGCTGTAACTGTCAATTTACTCCCTTCCCTCAGATCTCCAATGATCTTCAAATTGGTTACCTTTGGTGGAGCTATAATTGAAATTAGAAAGAACAAACAAATTTTTTGAAGCAACTTGACGTAGGAAACATAAAGATTAGCAGTTTTTATGAACACAAAAACCACCTTTTCTCACAATCTGAGACACTATGGATACAGATTCTCCCTCCTGGCCTGAATAGCAAGTACAAACAAATAACATAGAACAGTGAAATTAAGAAAAAGCAAATCGTATCATCTTGAAGGGCATACAACTTCCAAAGATAACTTCACCTTCAAAATTAGCAGGAATATAAACAAATACGAGACGCCGTCCAACATCTTGCTTTGTCAAAGTATAATCAGAAGAACCAGCTGAAACTACCACAAGATCACTGTCCATTTAAAACCAGCAAAGTGGATGATCAACAAACAAATACAAGCGGCATTAGTATCTCTGTATACCATATCTTTTAATTAGCATGTCATAGTCAATAGACTATTTGAAGATAACGAAGTGGATTAATCCATATGTCTGATTACAACAACAAAGCCAAACGTCTAATAGATACTCATGGAGATACTGAGCAAACACCAAGCCACACCAAGCCAGAAAATAGAAAATAAATATACTAAAAATAATCAAAAAGAAAATAATGTGAACCATTTCAAAGCAAAAAACACATATTAGAAGTGCAGCATGAGGCAAGACGCTGCAACAGAAAAACACAACAGGCAGACAAGTAAATAGAAAAGATTAAACAGAAAAAAAAAGCAAAGAGGCACATAAATAGGTCGTATAACACAAAAACAAGCACGAGGAAATGAGGAAAAAGAAAGAAAAACAAAATAGAGCAAATCATTAAGTCCTGATGTTGAATCCATAAAAGCATCTAAATTGTGTTAATTGCTCAAAGTACCAAAACGTAAACAAGTAGCCAAAATTTGATCTACAAGATATTTCATTCAACACATCATAAACAAGATTTTATATAACATAAGATTTATTTATAAAAATGGCGAGACCAAAATCCAATTTACCCTTAAGAAGGCTTCTTAGGCACTAAACCTTTTGAGAATAACAACTGACTTGGAAATCGTATCACTTCCTAATGAACTCAAAAGTAAACAAAAGAAGTTTAATTAACCTTAATCATCAACCGTTAGATAGCTTATTATATCAGAATGAATCAAACATAACAGGAACCCAAGACATGCATCCGTATAGAATGGGTGTGTCACTGTCCATGATTTCATGGAAGAAGATCAAAATGGGATTGTCATTAAGGCAGACTGGCATAGATAAATACATGGAGACCAACCACTGCTATATTATTGTCATCATCAAAATAGGCTGGAGAAGCAAATTGTTCTGTAATGAGCAAAACCATTCCAACTTTAGGTTTTCTCACAATCTATTCGAGGGATATTCCGAATCCATCGCATATATTTTAATACAACCAACTGACTTTTTAGTCAATTTTTTTTCCAGGGTACTTTACCACCAATTTTTTTATTCATAGGCCTCCCATTGCTCACGAAAGATTTGTATGTTTTACAAGAAGACAGCCTGTAACAAAATCAATAATAATGATATTTGAGCACAGTCAGAATCATAATAAATTAATCCAATCAATACCTTGCTTTGCATTCTTTTGCTAACAGAAGTTTTTCGTAAAGTTTTACGCAAAAATGGATATATTTAACGCACGCCCGAGCCAACTAAAAATCATCCGATTGAGGAAAAGCATAGCCATGTGATATTCTCCAATTTAGGGTCTGTTTGAGGCAGCTGCAGCTAATCCAGCTTATCCAGATCAGCAGCTTAGCTTGATAAGCTGCTAATCAGCAGCTTATCCTGATAAGCTGGATGATAAGCTGGATGACTATTTGGTTTGAGTGTTTGGAGAAGAACTGATTTGCAGTTGTTTCTGGATAAATGATCATTCTGTCCCTGTAGTTATGCCGAACCCTATTTAACGCAAATACGGGTTGCAGCCAAACACCCCCTAAATCAAGCTATCACCAATTTAAAAGCAATTTGTTAACAACATTGAACAAATTCTCCAAAAATTTAAGAAAAAGGAACAAAAGCAAGCAAAATTTGTAGCATCAATAAGATCAAAACAGCACAAACGATAAAAATTATCTGCATAAATGGACCCTACCCCCAAAATGCGCGGTATGGAATCGACACACAGCTGCAGCCTGACACTGCCATCGGATCGGACGGAGGTGATGATCCGGTGAAAATCGAGACTTCGCCGCCAGGCTAGCGTTACACCAATCGCAACACACAAAGCTCCACCGCTAGCGAAGCTACTGGAGGATAAAGAGGAGGTGAGTTCCGATTTGGAAGGAGTCCCGACGAACTAAGCAGTCGTGGTCATTAAGAAGGGCATGGAAGGTAAATCCCCATCAAATGTAACTCTTAGAAGCGGCACGCGGAGTCGATCCAGCGGCCCGCTTCTTTAACAAAAACTAAAACTCCATTTTCAGATCCCCGAACAAATGTGCGAACCAAACAGAAATTCGGCGTTCTCAAAACGCCACCGCAATCAATAAGCTGCCCCAAACGCACCCTTAAGCAAATTAAATGCACGCTGCAAGCTCCATTGCCATGCACATAGCATAGCTGGATACAAAAACAGCTGAATTTAAATCAGTATTCCAACAAAATATATGAAAGACCAAATTCAAATGAGAATAGCTTTACGCAGCTGACATGACGACTGACATGTGGCAATCTTTCATACTTTCTATGTTTTAATTCATGCAAATTCTTCATTTTATTTCATAATTTTACGTTTTTAGAAGGTTTTGTTATGAGTTTTGCAGGTTCCAAGAGATTTAGTAAGCAAATCATAGCAAAAGAGGAGAAAATGGGACTTTTTGACCAAGCGTAACCTCGCCTGTTCTTGGTGTAGCCACGACAAATATCGTGTGGCCACGCCATATTTCGGGAGTTGTCATTTCTGTTACTCAGTGACAGCAAGACCCTAGGCGTAGTCAAGCGTGGAACCAACGTGGTCATGTCTTCTCCATAGGAGCGCGAGCAGCTAGCCTCTAGGCATAGCTATGCTTGATCCACCCAACCCGAGCGAATGATATAATTACACCACTATTTAGGCGTGGTCACGTTGGCGCTTCCTGCTATGTATGGAAAGTATTCAAGCGCGTGATTCTGATAATTTCAGAAAGAATTTGAACGAGGAATTATAAAAGGACATCAGGACAAGATTTAGAGAGAGCTTGGAGTATTTTCAAAGCTGGGGGCTAGGGTTTAGAGGGTTTTGAAAGTGTTGTTCTTCTTCCCAGAAGACAGAATAGACAATTTTCTCTAGCTATCACTCTCAATTCCTTTGTTATTTTCTTTGAGAGTTTGTACGAGAGATTTGTTTTGTTAATTTTTTCTAAGAGATAAAATTTACAAATCAATAAGTCTTTGCTTTTATTTTGACAATGATGTTGCTTGCAAGTTTGTTTCTCATGAATTTTCATGTGTCTTTCTGTCCCAACACGAATAGCTAAACTTGTTTTTCGTCCTTTGTGATTCTTGGATGATTTCTCTGATTATGTTTTTCTTTACCATTTTCTCGTGATACGTTTTTTGTGACTTTTATGACTATGTTGTTGGTTAACCACCTGGTCTTCGTTTACTCCTAACCTGGCCAGTTAGGATATTAAAATCTATCGCGATCTACGACTTTTGCCAATTGCGTAGTAGAACGATTGGGTTAAGCACAAAATCATATTAGAATAGAAACATTTTAATTTGGATTTTACAAACAAGAAAAGGGATCTGAGAAATAATGGGAAATCTATAAAGTTAAGTGAAACTTAACTTTGTCGATTTCCAATACTTTTTCTGACCTAGGCATATGCCTCAAAAGAAACATCATCCCTAGTTGGTAACAATCACATAAAAGAAACTGTGAGAAAAATATAATTAGGAACTACACCTGGATCACAGAGGCACGATCCTCAACTATCTTGAAGAAACCTAAGAAATTTACTCTTGTTTTTTGGGGCTTTTGTTTTCTGCCAGCTTTGCTAGATTTACAGTTCTTCTTTTCTGGCTTTTTTATCGCGTTGAGCTAGATTAAAAAGCTAGTAAATTATAGCTTCAACAATTCTGGACTGTTAACTCATTCCCTTGTGAGAAATTATACGCGGTATTGTTTCACAACGCTTTCTATTTTGCAGATAAACTTGCGAGAAGTGACTGCCCGCTTCGCAGTAATTTAGCGTTCATCAAGTTTTTGGCACTGTTATCGGGGATAGTCGTTAAGAAAAGTTAAAAAATTAAGAGAACTGTAGTTTAATTAGAAATCTTAGGTTTGACATTATTTTTGTTGTTTCTTTTTCTGAAATTTTTAATTCTTGTCTTTTCCATTATTGTTTGTGCATTTGTATTGTTTTGTTGTTTTTCTTGCAGGAGTTGAAAAAAATAATTCTAAAAAAAAATATCATTGTTATTTCTGATTTGTTTTCATTTTATTCCTTTTGAGTCATCGTCAGTTAAGTGTGCCTGTATGTTGAACCGGCTCATGCTTGTGTGTGAGTTGTGGAATCAGTCTGTTGTTGTGTGTCTTTCTTATGTCTAGGATCCCTTGTGTGTGAGTTTCACATTCTACTTGTCTTCTAGAATATGCACAGAGGTGCACACTCTAACTTAGCACCTATTAACTCTAATATTAAACGAGCCTTTAGGCGACATACGAGAGCACTTACAAAACCCGAAACAACCTTAGGAAAGACTAACCATGCGAACCCAGCCATGAGACCCTTTAAGGACTTTGCCAACCCCACCGATGAGGAAATTCACATAAGTATCAATTATCCCACTGTAGAGACCAATACATTTAAACTAAGACCTGCATTATCCAAATGGTTTAGCGAAACTTTTTTTTTGGGACCCACTGAAGACCTAGATATGCACTTAGCAAATTTCCTAGAACTTTGCGCCACTTTCAAGTATAACGGTGTCCCCAATGATGTTGTTAGACTTAGTCTTTTCTTGCTCTTCCTTAAGAATAGAGCCCAGGTGTGATTGAAATCTATAGCCCCAGGATCCATCAGTACTTGAACAGACTTAACTCAGAAATTCTTAGGCAAGTTATTCCCTCCATCTAAGACTGTTAAACTTAGAAATGACATCACATCTCACACAAATTGAAGGAAAGACAATTTTAAAGAGTTGTTAAGGAAGTGTCCCCATCATGCCTTACCCAATTGACTTATAGTCCAAACCTTCTATAATAAGCTTGTAGGTTCCCTTAGATCTCTTATAGATGTTATTGTAGAAGGATCTTTGATATCCAAACCATTTTATAACGCCTATGACCTGGGTGAGGAGATTACAACCAATAGTTTCCAATGACCTATTGTGTGGGTGCAACCCAAAAAGATAGCCAGCGGGCATGAAGGATGTCATGCCTATCCTAGGAAACCAAGTATCTACCATATCTAAAGAATTAGATATTCTTATTGTGAAAGCAGTGCAGGGGCCACCAAGATTGAGGAGTATAGTGATGAGACCTAGGAGATTGTAAAGCCTCAGCCTTAGAAGCCCTGAAAACCATAAGAAATTAGAAGCATTCCAACAACCATTACTCTAACATCTACAATCATGGATGGAAACAAGACCCTAACCTTTAATGGAAAAACAATAACCATGTCAATCAAGGAGGGGAGTAAACAACCAAGTTTCCCAAGGACAGAGAACAAACCAATCCCCTGGATTTAACCAACACCAGAACCAGAAGGTAGCTACTTTAAAAGAATGAGTGAGATAGTTTCATTTGATAACACAAATTCATGGGCTAGCGATTAGGACTATTGTGGGACAGTTGGGGCAATTAGTGAACTATTTAAACCATAGGAAGCCAGGAGCACTCCCAAGTAATACTAAAGTGAACCCCAAGGAGAAAAGGACGGAGCGGGTGAAGGCAGTTAAGCTGAGAAGTGGCAATGGGTTGTATGAAACTCCGAAAGTAGTGAGTGCACCAATAGATGTGGATTCTGATCTAGAAAAGGAGGAAGAAAGACCTGCTAAGGAAGTAGAACAGCACCAGCATACATCACCCAAAAAGAAAGAACGTTAGAGACTTCCACCCCCATTCCCTCATAGATTGTAAAAGTGAAAACAAGGTTTCTAGAGGTTCTTAAGAAGTTAACCATAAACATATTATTTACAGAGGCCCTATAACAAATGCCTAGTTGTGATAAACTTATAAAGGATGTGCTGATCAGAAAAGAAAAATTAGGGAATGTTGAGATAGTGGCACCAACAAAAGACTGTAGTTCAATCTTGCAAAAGAAGTTACCTGAAAAGATAAGGACCCAGGTAGTTTTACTATCCCTTGTACCCTAGGAGAGAAATTTGTAGAGAGGGCCCTTTGAGATTTAGGAGCAAGCATTAACTTGATGCTATTGTCAATTTTCAAGAAACTTGATTTAGGAGAGGCTAGACGCACCACCTTGACCTTACAGTTAGTTGATAGATCATTAGTCTTCCCCATAGGTATCATTGAGGATGTTTTAGTTAAAGGAGATAGCTGCATATTTCTTACTGACTTTATAGTCTTCTACATTAAGGAGGATAAGGAGATACCCCCAATTTTAGGAAGACCCTATTTAGCCACTGGAAGAGGCAATAATCGATGTTCAACGAGGAAAATTGACCATGAGGGTGAATGATGAGGAGACAAGTTTTGATATCACAACGCGTATGAGATTTCCCCAAGATCCAAGTGACGATCATTGCTTTAGGATTGACATGGTGGATGGGGTGGTGACTAGCTAATTTTCTGAAATTGTGGAAGATGACCTAGCAAAGCAAGAGGAGTTCGAAAATGTTAATGAAAGACCTAATTTTGAATTTGCTCCACTTCTAGAGCGCGACACAAGGAGATTTGGAGAGGATTGAACCCTTAGAGATGACCCTGCACACCAAGCCCCTAGCACCATCCATAAAGGTAGCCCCTGACCCACTACTGAAAGCCTTGTCCACTCACCTAAAGCATGCCTACATAAGAGAGCCTTTGACCTTACTTGTCAACATTTAAGCTAAATTGAGTGTCGAGCAAGGGGAAAAGCACATGAGGGTATTTAAAGCTTTTCGAAGGGCATTTGGGTGGACTATAGCTAACATTAAAGGAATAAATCCGTCCTTGTGCATGCACAAAATTCTAATGGAGAGACATGCGTCTAAAGCTAACCACCAAAAGAGATTAAACCCCATTCTTAAGGAGGTAGTGAACAAGGAGTTTCTGAAGTGGCTTTATGCAGAAATTATCTACCCCATCTCAGATAGTGTTTGGATCAGAATCCATTGTGTACCTAAGAAAAGGGGTCACAATTATTGAGAATGAGAAGAATGAGTTGATACCCACGAGGACAGTCATGAGATAAATGATTTTATTGATTATAGGAAGTGGGGAAGGGTAGATAAATACCACTTCAGGAAGAGTTACAGTCGAAGCACCTTCTCGACTTTGAGCAAAGGACATATTTATAATAGTAGATAGTAAAGAGGACTTGGCCAACAACACTAACCCAAATAACCCCCCGAACCAGTCCAGCCTTCCAGGTTGGTTGGCCCCAGTTCAGTAGCCAGCAGTCAGCATCCTAGCCAGCTCACTCTTTCTAGAAAAGTCGCATCACATACAAACTTAATTTAAGAAGAACCTAATGAAATATTAACTGCAATGAATTCCAACACAAAATATTTAAGAGATCATAAAAGGATGGTCCATTAATGGTTCATAATAATTGCAAGAGCAAGGTAGAAAAAATAATTAAATTTTAGAAGTTAAATAACAAATCTGCAAGAGAAAGTTCTGAAAACAAAGGCATGCCGATACCAAAAATATGGAGATCACAATCTTTCAAGCAGTACAAAAGGGAAATGAAGTAGCAACATAGAAAGTGAATTTAACAGTCAGAAAAAGCATACTCACCCATTCTCCTCATCTTTTCGCAACCATTGAAATTTGCTTGGACCTTCTATCCCTCCAAAATATTCTCCAGATCCTTTGATTGTAATTCCTTCAACAGCATCTCCCAGAATTCTTACATTACTAACTGAAGGTGCAGCTGAAACCACAGTTGATTTGTTATTAGCGCATCCATATGATTGTAAATAACCCAAAAATAAAAAGATGCTTTTGTTAATCAAAATTAATGAATGTGACAAAACTTAAGAAATGGATTAACAATAAATAGATGGTAAACCAACAATTATGCAAGCCATATTAGATGGCACATGAAAATACAAACTCTGAAGTAAGTAATTAAGAATCATATCTTAATTGGAAAAAATTGGACAGGGAAAATACACTGATGTTGCAACTCAAGTTTATTGATGGAAAAGAAGGCAAAAAAATCATTCCAGCAATATTTACAATAAATTGCATACATGCTGTTGTACCAAAAAAAAGTAGGTTTGTTAGTCATCATTAAAATACAGTAAATGAATCATTCATTTGGATTCTCAGTAGAAGGAAAGTCAACTGTTGCAACAGCGGGAGGTTCAGTGTGTAATGTCACCTCTGCACCTGGTGCATCCTGAAGAGGAGCTGCAGGACTATCCTGATTTGCAATCCGAGCATTATCTCTTGCATTAAGGTCAGAAGTAGGAGCAATTGCTTCAGGTACCAACTCCGGTCTTGTGGTGAGTCCCTCCTCAGGTGGAACCAATGTGTCCAGAGCAATGGGGGGTTCCTGAACTACCTCAGATACCAGTTCCTTTCTTGTGATCAGTCTCTCCTCTGGTGAAGCTGTGTCCAGAGCAGTGGGGTCCTATTTTTGACTATAGGTTCTCAACTGTGGGTGCAATCAAAAACATTTCTCTTGCGGGTATATGAACATCTTGCAGTGCTTGCAGTAGTGAGGTTTTTGTTCCATAATGATTTTTTGTCAATAACCATTCTAAACAGAACCAAGTCAGATTTCTTCTGTATCTGGTAGTGTAATATCTCTTTCAAACAAAATCCTTACAGTGGAAGGCCTTGAGAAATGAACTGTAGGTTTGTCTACCTGTATAGGTTTTCCAAGAAAATTCTCAATTGCATATATTGTAGGATGGTTAAAGAATTAAAGCTTGAGTTCAGGTAACGAGAACCAGATAGGCTCAAAGGGAGGTTTTTGATTGAGATCAGAATCAGAGGTCTATTTGAGCAACTTCATAGATTTGCCCTCAATTGTGATGAATTCTTCAAGAAAAATCCCGATGTAGTCTTCTTCTATGCACAGCTGAATCAAAGCATGTCTTCCGTCGAGAAGGCTCACCTGTCAATCCCCAATTAGCTTGAAATCTTCGAAAACCTTCCTGATATTCTCCATTTTAGAGCGACCTAATTGGAACTTGCTAACTAGGGTAAATTTATGTTTATCTACAAGAGCTGAGATTTCAACATCAGTGAAAAATAGCGCTGGTTTGCCCCCCTTTTTCCCTACTTTTTAATAAAATTGCAATCACGATGTCCTGCAACAGAATCATGGTATGACTCAGACTATCGGCGAGGTGGAAAGGGGAGCTGCGTTTGTGAGACACTATGGTATTGGGTCAATTTGAAATACTGAAATAGCACTACACAACAATAAAATTACGAAGGATCTGTTTGAGGCAACTACAGGTTATTAAAATGCAGTTGTGAAGCTGTTGAAGAATAATCAGATGCTCAAAAAACTACTGTGGCTATTACATTTTTTAAGTCAGACCGCAGCTAGAAAATTGTCACTGCACCTAGATAAGACTGGTTGGAAAACGCAAATTTCAGCGACAACTTTTTGAAAAATCTACAAAAATGCAATTCATCCAAAGAGGCAAGCCGCCCCAAGCTGACCTTAAATCTTTTGTGTACTTAGTTAGCTTTATGTACTACGTCTATCACTAACTATCCGCTAAAGCTACCTCTCTAACCACTGCCACTTAACATTTGCTTCAGTTAACTAATGCTATCACATTTGCATATTTTATAGAACAGTACATCCACCATACAGTTCAAGTTAAATGAAAAAAAAGACTTACACCTTCGCCACCTAATACTTCTTTCCAGGGAATTGAGAAAACACCATGCCACAATTAGCCATAAGTTTTGTAGGTTTTGGGAATTGAGCAGAATAATTTCATTGATATAAAAAGAATGTATAAATTCAAATTACATGAATTATAAAATAAGAAAAACATAAAACGCACAATTCTTTTCCTAATAACCATCCGAAGATAAAAAAAATAAACTAGGAATACATAAAATAAGAAATAACCAGAAAAGAAATAAATATATACAAATAACTTCTAACAAAAAGAAATAAATCAATATTAATAACTTCTAACACTGCCCCTCAAGTTGAAGCATAAATCTCAATCATGTTCAATTTGGATTTAAAATCATCAAATAATGGTCGAGGAAGATTCTTTGTGAGAATATCTACCAGTTGGCCAGTGAAGGAAGCAAACAAAACACAAGTCTCTCCAAAATCGAGTATTTCCTTGATAAAATAACAGTCGATCTCCACATGTGAAACGAAGAGTGGCATACATAACTCGCGGAGCATGATAGTAACAAGAGGACTTCACACAGCCCCATAAACATAAAACGAAACTCACCTCAGCACTGCCAAAGGCAATCATGAACTATTTTTTACATTTCCACGTGATAAAATTTTCCCACACAAATGAGCAATAACCTGAGGTAAATTGTCGATCATGGAAGGGCCATGTCCAATCAACATCCGTATAAACTGCAACACAGTGAAAGGTGTGACAAAAAAATAATAAAAATGAGCCAATAGTGCCTTTTAAATGGCGTATGATCCCATGGATAGCGTTGAGATGGTGCTCGTAGGGGTCATGCATGAACAGGCTTACAATATCAACGTGAAAAATGTTTGATCACATTTGGGAGAGGTAAATGAGTTTAACTAGTAGGCATTCATAGTGTATTTTGTTCACTCGAACGGCATTGGAAACTTCTACAATTTTTCATTTGGATCCATCGAGACAGCTGTTGGCTTGCAAAGAAGTAGATTAGTCTCAATCAATAAATTTATCACATACTTGCATTGTGAAAGGCTAATGCCCGGAGAAGACAGAGCTAATTCCATTACTAGAAAATACTGGAGATAACCCAAGTCTTTCATCTCAAAAGATGCAACCTTTGAGAGATTCCAAGGCCAACTGATCATTACTTGTGACGATGAGGATGGCAATACGATACCGAATGAGTGGTGGAAAAATAGCGTAAGAACAGATTGGGACTAAGAGAAACCATGACCAATTACAACTTGCATAAATTTGTTGAACCAGGCTTATGATAATTGTTTTAAGTTATAGATAGACTTCCGCAATCGACACAGTTGTCCACAGAAAGAAGTAGAGTCAAAGTGGGAGAGACATATACATCTCCTCAGCGAGATAACCATTAAGGAAAGCATTATTGACGTCCAGATTCACGGCTAGGGATAGCATAACCCGAATAGAATTTAGTTTAGCAACAAGAGCAAAGATCTCTTCATAATCAACACCATAAGTTTTTGAAGATCCTTTGACAACCAACCGTGCCTCGTTGCTTTCAAATGATCAATCGGAGTTAAATTTGGTGCTGAAAATTTACCTACAATCCACCATTTTCTTTCTCCATAGAAGATTAACCATATCCCAAGTATGGTTTCATTAAAGAGCATTCATCACTTCCCTTGACAGCACCAAGACTAATCGGTCAACGCTGCCTCAATAGTGGATGGGAGACAGCGAACCGTCAAGAATGAGGCAAATGCTTTGTATGTCGAAGATAAGTTGTCGAATAAGATGAATTTTTCCATGGGATAAAGAGTGCAAGACCGTATCTGTTTGTGTCCCTCAATGGGGGAATTTAACTCTTTTACTCGGTTCAGGAGCGATCCCCATAAGTTGAGAGAGCATCATTCTAGGGATGTCAATTAGAGTAGACTACCCTCCAAGACCTGCAGCGGGGCAGTGGGATTGATGGTAGCAGCATTGGGACGAGTTTCAATAGATGGTTTTGTACGACAAGTATAGACGCGGAGAGAGGATGAAGGTGATATTGGTCTGGCTTGTGGCAAATCTAGTGCGGCTGAGGTTTCCTCGAACACAGTGGTGTAGTAGGTACAATGTCCAACGCAGCCGGAAAGGGAACAGTGTGAAGAAATTAAAGCTCCCCCTCATTTGAGGCAGTGTTAGAGAAGAATGTGACATTTTCAAAAAAGAATACGTTTAGCATTAACATAGATTTTATTGGTGGTGGGATCGAGACATCGATAACCTTCTTCAGTGGCAGAAAAGCCAAAGAAGACACATTTAATTGAGTGGGGATCAAGTTTACTACGAGTCGGAGAAGTTTTCCGAACAAAGTAACTGCATCCAAATATTTTGGGATCTAATGTAGAGAATAATCAATTAGTAGGAAACACGGCAACAAGACGGATAGAGGGGTTCGAAAGTTGTGGATTGTTGTGAGAACTCTATTGATAAGATAGGTGGCAGTAACAATGGAGTCATTCCAAGAATGTTGTGAAATATTAGTTTGAAATATAATGGAAAGAGCAACCACGAGAAAGTGTCTATCTTTTTGCTCGGCTATCTCATTTTGTTGAGGGGTATAAGTACAAGAGTTATGATGGAGAATGCACTTACTAACTAAGAATTTTCCCAATATAGAGTTAAAGCATTCACAATCATTGTTGGTCTGAAAGACTTGAATGGAGGTTTTGAATAAAGGAGACGAAATTTCTCAAAGTGACCGCAACTTCAGATTTGTCTTTTAATATATTGACCCAAGTCATCCAACGTGGTCATCAAATAGAACAAAGAACCACCGTTTATTGGTATAGCTCGGAGCTCGAGAGAGTCTCCATACATCACTATGAATAAGTGAAAAAATAGAGGATATTGTGCACATTCAAGTTTAGCTAACTGACAAATTTCACTATTAAAACAAGATCGATTTTTATCAATAAACATCAAAAGGCACAATTATTAGTGAAAACTAAGATGACTCAAACGACAATATAAAAGAATAATTGGACACGCAGCAGAAAGGAAAAAACTATAACTACGGAATTGAGTGTTCATGTGATCCATGCCATTTTATTGGAGGAAAAAAGAGCTTTGCTACCCACTTAGTCTTTCCAAGCATCTTTCCCGAATGACGATCATGAAAGACACAAACATCAGGGGAAAAATGACCAACGCAATCAAACTTGTTAACTTACTGATAGATAAAAGGTTACACTTAAGCAAAAAAACGTATAACACAGATCCGCAATGAAATTACAGGATTCGTCAGCAATTTTAATAGAATCTTGCCCAGAACACGGAGAGTAAATTTCGAGAAAAAAGTGAGAACACCGGGTCATGAGTTTTGTGGCACTTAATCAATAATCCATGGGATAGAAGACGCAACAAGTGTCATAGAGATGTCATCTTGACATAAATGAAGTCGACGGGGCGGAGGAGAACAAACTAGATCCAAGCAGCCTAATTAAGTGTTCTAACTAATTATTAATTGGGTTTTGTGAGTCGGTAATGCTCCGAGTAGGGGTTGGCTGAATTGTAGTGATTTTGAGGTCATGGCAAGGCCTTTCGTAGAAGAAAATTTGGTTGAAGACTTAATTGTCAGTTTTTCATGAAGCTTCTAACACTTGTAGCGAGAATTGTAGAGTTTGTGACAAAAATCACATGTGGAGAGATTAGCTCACAACGACGTGTTCACGTGGAGTATTGTTGGAGATCAAGGCTGATGGCTCGGCTGAATAAGTTGAGTAGTTGAGCATGAAAAAATCTCCAACTTTCTTGGAGACGAACTCTCAATGAAAACTTCCCGGGTTGAAGGAAGAGGGTAACGACCCAGTAAACGGTTGCGGACTATTTCAAGGTCCTTATTCGGGCCAGCAAAAAATTGGAACACACGATTCTTTTTCAAGATTTTTTGAAAGAAGTAATCTGTAGGAGAGTATCAAGTATAGTCACAGTAGAAAACCAAGTCGTTGCAGTACTAGGTCCATGTTTAGCCTCGCAGATCTTATTATAAACTTCATAGAGTTGTCCAAAATTACTTTTGTCCAAGTAGGTATCGCGAACGGCGATTCATAAACTTGCAAAGGGAAGAATCATGTAAGAACAACCAATAGAGGTCTCTGTGGAATTAATCAGCCATGACATAACCATAAAATTTTCCACTTCTCATACAACAAATGTTGTGTCAGTCTTCGAAGGTTCACGAATCATACCCGTGAGGTGGCTAAATTTACCCCAACCTTTGACAATTGGAGAAAATTGGAGTTGTTGAGTTTATGAGTGGTAATCAAGATATTTATGTGCTTTCCAGGTCCACGGCCAGCACAGAGATTGAGGTAGATGTTGATCCTCTGTTTAGATTCAAGAATCGTGTCAGACGGAAGCTCGGTGATGGAGGAATCAGTTGTGGCTTCGATGGAGCCAAAGAGAGGTTTGGATGTCGAGACATGGCTACCAACAAATAAGTTCAGCAGGAACGGATTTTCAACCAGCACTAGGAAGATTCGATCAAGCAGAATGAAGATCCGACTGGAGAAAAGAAGACCGGCGGTCCTTGGGAGGAAGACCGACGACTAGAGGTAAGGACCTTGGCTCGGGAAAGCCTGCAATGAAGAAAATCAACTGCAAGAAAGGCATCCGGCGGTTGGCTTAGGGAAAGTCCGGCGAGGAGTCCAGTTGCAGGAAGGGTAGTTCAGCGGCTGCATAAGTGAAGGACAGGCGGCTAAAGTCAAAGATTCCGACAGCTGGAGAAGAATCTCAACAGCTAGATTTAGATTCTACGACTCCAATACCATGTACATTTTGGGAATTAAGCTGGATGATTTCATTGATATGAAAAGAGGGTATAAACATAGGTTACATGAATTACAAAAAGAGAAAGACATAACACTGATATTACTATGAATTGATTCCTTTCCAAATAACCATACCAAGATAACTGGAAAGACAAAGTAGGAAATACATAAAATAAAAAATAACCAAAAAGTAGATAAATCAATACTAATAACATCTAATAAATCAATACTAATAACTCCTAACAATTCCCATATTACTAGTTGATTAATTAATAATTATATAGAATCTCCGTTATTTAGCATTGCTATGAATATTTGTATTTAGGCAAAATTTAATTGCTGAAAGTTATCGGCGTATCATGCCTATAGTTTCATATATAATGATGACATAATTCAGCAAGAACACTGACAAAAAGTTTTGAGTTACCTGCTTTTACAAAATCAGTTATAGCATACTGTGGTTCCCCCTTTGTACCTTCCTCTGTCACAGGGGTATACATGAAAACCAAGCTTGAATCAATATCAGCTGCAGTCAAGAGGTAGTCTTCATTTTCTGCTCCAGCAATTACTACTGGACTGCTGTTCCACCTTCGTCGCAACCAGCTGGACAGTAAGACACGATAACAATTCTTTTATCTAACGCCAACAATTGAAAGTTCTGAAGCATCTCTGCAGGAAAATGAACACTATTTGACAAGGGCGAAAAGATTACCTTGCTACACACTTCCCTGGTGTTCCTCCACACCAAGCAATCTCAGCAGAACCCCTGACCACATTTCCCTCAATAAGTTCACCTTGCACTTTCAAATTTAAAACTTTTGGGTTCCTGGTTCCTAGTCATGAATTTGCAGTCAGTAAAAGCAAGTAAAAACGTTAATATTTGCAAGATAAACAAAACTTCTGAGAGTTAAAGCATACTAGACATTACAATCATTTCTAAATTCAGAAAAAATCTGGCATGTGGATTTTATCAATAATGAGAATTACGATAAGAAACACGCTAAGCTGACATTTAATAAAAAATGGAAATCTTATCATATGTGCCCATTACAAGTACATTCCAGAGTCCAGGACATTGAAAGAAAATCTAATACGGAAAGCTAAATTAAGCTATATGAGACCTCTTCTATTAAAAAACAAGTCAACTATTTGACACAGAAGATGAAAGCAAAATAAAAATAAAATCTTAATTGAAACAGTAAGATTTTGGAAATTTTTAGAAACTTAGTGATAAGAATAAAAGAGCATGAAAGTCATGAAAGATTAATGTTTTCTGCGCTTAAGAAACCAAATTGTAAAAGATTTGAAATTGTGGGAATTAGGAGGAACTTTTTTAGAGGGACAAAACTCTCTAATTTTTAAAAAAAAATACTAATATATACATTTTAGACTAACCCACTTATAATTAAAAGGAAATTCAAATCATCATGAAAAGGAAGAAAGAAATAAAATATAATAATGGATGATTAAGGGAGGCTAATTTATCCCCTTAAATATAGTAGTAGACGCACGATTTTCTAATCTGTGTGCATATCAACACTCCCCTTCAAGTTGGATTGTATATGCCATACATCCAAAAATTACTGTTGAGATCACAAAAGCAATGCAGAGGAAGCCTTGGTTAATGTCAACAATCTAATACTAAGTTAAGACATAACTTAGCCGAACAACCTTCCATTAACCTTCTTCAAAATGAAGCGTCAGTCAATTTCAATATGTTTGGTTCGATCATGATATATCAAATTCCTTTAAATACTAATGGTTGTTTGACTAACATCAAACATCTTAATATGCTTTGGTTCTCCATGTAAAGTTCCATCAGTATTTTTTTAAGCTACAACCCTTCACAAATACCTAGGGCCTGGGCACGTACTCAAACTATGCAAAGTTTTTTGCTACCACAGTTTGTTTCTTACTCTTCCAAGTAACCAGGTTACCTTATACAAATAAACAATAACATGTGGTAGATCTAGTATTAGTCCGTTTTCCCGCCAAGCTAGCATCAATGTACATCTCAATGTCACAGCTCTATAGTTCTATTTTTATTTTAATATCAATCTACATTTTGGAGTTATCTTTAGGTACCTAAGGATTCGAAAGAGTACTTTTAAAAGATCTTCAATTGCATCGTTCTTATGCTAGCTCGCTACTCCCGCAGAAAAAGTAATGTCAAATCTTGCATATGACAGATAAATAAGTTTCCCCACAAGTCTTTGATACTACGCTTTTCAACCAGAGTGTTAGGTACCTAAGGATTCGAAATAGTATTTTTAAAAGATCTTCAATTGCATCATTCTTATGCTAGCTCGCTACTCCCACAGAAAAAGTAATGTCAAATCTTGCATATGACAGATAAATAAGTTTCCCTACAAGTCTTTGATACTACGCTTTTCAACTGGAGTGTTCTTTTTTCCTTTTGATGTTCATCAATAGGCATGATAAGAGCATCTGTTGGCTTGCATCCCAACATTCAAGTATCCTTTAATAAGTTAACAATATATTTTCTTTGAGATATGACAATGCCTTCTTTGAATCCAGTTGCTTCCATTCCAGGAAGTATCTTAAAGCTCCAAGATCTTAGTAACAATTTCAGAAGCCATCTTTCTTTTGAATGTTTCAAATTCCTTTAAGTCATTGTCTGTAAGAATAATGACAACTACAAATAAAATAAGAATGACTATCATACCTTTGTGGTTCATTTCACAAACAAAATATGATAGTCTGACACTGATAGTAGTCATAAAGAAGAATAGTCTTGATTTCAAACCATGCACTGGGAGATTATTTCAACTCATATAATGATTTCTTTAATTTACATGAGCTAATTATTTATGTTCTTTAATCCTGGAGGTATCTCTATATACACTTATTCCTCAAAATCCCCATTATGAAATGCATTTTTAATGTATAAGATGTAAAGGCTGGTCCTGGTTTACAACTAATGAAAATAATACCCTTATTGTGTTGAATTTGGTCGCTCGAGCAGAGTTTCAAGATAGTCAATCTCGTATGGCTAAGTACATTCTTTTTTCCATAAGTCTAGCCTTGAATCAATCTATGCTCTCATCTGCTTTGTATTTAACAGTGAATACTCATTTTTTCAGGTGGCGGAGTTGTTCAATCTAGATATCATTCTATTTAAGGGAAAGAATCTTGTCTTCCACAGTCTTTTTTCCAAGCAAGAATAAACAATGCTTCTTGGATTGAATATTGTACTTGCACATTTTTCAAGTTCTGAACAGAAGATTTGTAAGAGGATGATAATTTTCCATAAGTCGAATTCTTCTATCGGGTGTTTTGTGCAGTTTTATACTCCTTCCTCTTGGTATTCATGATGTGTTGAACCAACTTCTGTATGAGTATTTGAAGTGTGCGAAGTTGGTTCCAATGATTCGCATTCCTGATTTTGCATTTTATCTCATATGAGTTTCTGGTTCTTGGTAGGAGCTATGGGAATTTAGTAAAATAGTAGGTTCATTTTCAAGTTAATTTGTGATAGTGGGGACAAGAGTGGGTTTCATCAGATATGAGAGATTAACTTCATGTTCTTTAATGGTATCACAAATCTAGTATTATCTCTCTCCTCAAGAATAGTAGATTTAGTAATATGGTTGGTTTTCAAAAAAAGTGATTTCGGTATGGTTGGTTATCAAGGAAGGTGATGTCCATGAAGTTGTAAAATTTGTGTGTTTTTGGAGTACAGCATTTATATTCATTTTATTTTAAGAGTAGCCCACAAAGATGCATTTGATTAACCGGGGACTAAGTTTGGTATGATATGATTGATGTAGATGAACAAAAATAATACAAAAAAAATTTCTTGTTAGGTTAGAGGTGAAAGACTAAATATGGGGGACAGATATTGTGCAAGTGTTGAGAGGTTTGTTGAAGTTTACCACTCTTCTGGGAACCCTATTTATGAGAAGTGGATGTGTTACATTTGGGTCATTGTTAATGAATAGAACTGAATGAGCCACTCAGAGGAGATGTTTGTTCTTCCTCTCAGCTAAACCATTTTATTGAGTCATGTCAACACAAGAGCTTATATAAATGATGTCATTTTCAGATAGATAAGAGCTAAGGGTTGACTTATAGTCTTTCGAAATATCAATTTTAGGTATTTGAATTTTGCTCTGAAATTGAGTGAAAATAATGTTATAGAAAACTTCAAATATACTGGCAGTTTCTACTTTTCCTTCATAAGAAAAGTCCAAGTGGTTCTGGTTTGATAATCAATGATTGTAACAAACTATCATTTGTATTTTTTCTATTTCTGAGGACTCCGAGATATCACTATTTGAACCATGGACAATAGACGTGCGGGTTTGTAATTCAGACTTGAATACACTTGTTGAGTATGTTTAAGAAGTTGGCACGTTTCACATTGATAAGAACAAGATTTTTTATTGATAAACAAATGAGGATATAGTTTTTCAATATAATAAAAGTTAGGATGCCCAAGACGAAATGCCATCACAAAACTTGACTCGCACGCGAAATAAACTCAAATACAAGACTTCACTTCGAAGATTATGAATGATATAAATGCCCTTTTGAAGTGGGAGGTCTAATGAGAAGATAAAATCTATGATGCATGTCAGCAATATCAATCACCTTCCCCGAGTATAACACCTGAAATTCATTGAAAGTATGGCAGACTTTAGTGACACATTTTATGTCATGATTAAGTTTATCTATATACAATAAATTGCATTTAAGTTTAGAAACATAAAGCATAGATTAAAAAATAATGTCCTTTGTCAGCTTCACACTTCTTCTTCCTTCAACAGATAAAAGGGAGTCATTAGTGATTCTAACTGCAACATGGTGCTTGCAATAATGGAAGGATTCAAAAGCAATGATATAACATTTCTTGTGATCAGATGCACCAAAGTCTATTTTCCAAGATTGATTATTCCTGTTGTGAGAACCAAAAGCAAATGGAAGACTATCGTGAGAAGGATGGTAGAAGGCTCAGAATATTGTCCAGGAAGCCTTTGGAGAACTTCAAGTTATTCCTTGTTAAATGGACTAGGTAATGAGGCATGTCTTCCATTGATGTCGTGTTTGACTAATTTTACCCACTCCCTTTAATTTTGTTGGGCTTTCAATCTACAGTCTTTAAATAAATTTTACAACACTTCTTCAGATGACATGATCTATTACTCTTTGATTGCTTGTCCTGAGATAATTTGTGAGTGTATAAAGCCGGGTTATCAAATTTTAATATAGTAGAATTAACTGTGATCATGACTTCTTCTTGCTCCCTTTCTTTTGTACTTCAATAAATGTTTCCCAATTTGAGGGAAGAGGTTTGGTTCCCATAATTTTTCCTCTAACGTCATCTAGTTCTTTGTGAGTCCTAGAAAAATTTTTGATGGTTCTCTTCTGTTCAACAAAAATTTTATTTAGTGAGAGTCTTATAACCACATCCATGTGTACATTTCATACATATCTAGTTGGAGCCAATATTTGGTGAAAGTGTTGAACTATTGAGTAACATTCAACCCACCCTATCGCATGTCATGTAACCTAGTTTCAATGTCAAAAGATTCGAAGGTGTTCTTAACACTTGAATATGTTTTCCTTGTAGCATCTCAAATTTCTTGTGGTTTTAAACAGGAGGATTTTTTCTTCAATTTTTGTGGTCACGGAATTCACAAGCCATGGACAATGTGATCTTCAATTTTCCATGACCAAAGTATGTTTAGGATCAGCCATTTCTAGTGCAGGGTTTTCTTTGGTAAGATGACGATCATCTTTTCCTTTACCACGACTATAAAACAGATTTATAAATGTTAAGTCATGTGAGCACATCCATGTGTATGTTTCATACATATTTAGTCGGAGTCAATATTTGGAGAGAGTGTTAAAGTATTGAGTGACATTCAACCTACCCTATCGTAGGTCATGTAGCCTAGTTTCAATGTCAAACAGTTCAGATGTGTTCTTAACACTTAAATTAGTTTTCTTTGTAGCAACTCAAATTTTCTTGTGGTTTTGTATAGGAGGAAGTTTTCTCTAATTTTAGTGGCCATGGAATTCACAAGTCGTGACATGACCACGTGATCTTCAATTTTTCATGACTGATGCATATTTAGGCTAGGTAATTTCTGGTGCAGGATTTTCTTTGGTGAGATGATCATCTTTTCCATTACCACAGATGTACATGAACACAGATTGAGACCATTAGAAGAAAGCATTATCATGTAGTTTGTGATCGTTGATGCATAAACAAACTTCAGATGCTACAGAATCAAAACTCCTAGGTTCGGGTTTAGTTGTAACTTCTGAACAGGAAGAAACAACTTTCATGTCATATTTGGTTATCATGGCATCAATCTCAATTTAAGTGAACCAAGCTCCTTTAACGGACATTATGAAGATATTTTCTAATTGTTCTCAAGCCTTTACATATGTTGCGGAAATCAAAATTTATTGAATCTTTTCACGAATAAAATAACATCTATCTCAATGTGCTTAAGCTCGTTCATGGAATACAGAATTTGAAGTAATAGGAATTGCAACTAGGTTATCATACCATGACTTTGGTGCAACTGTCATCTTAAAACCTATTTTGACCAATGATTGGGATACATATATCAACTCACACGAAGCTTGTGTCAGTGCTCGATACTCAGATTATGCACTGAATCGTGATGCAATATTTTGTTTCATATTTTTCCATGAGACTAAATTACCACAAGAAAAATATAATATCCAGTAATAAGAGTCTATTTTGGATAGCTACAGATTATTGATAATTTGTTGATAAGAAGCTGATCTGAATTAGCTGATGAACTGGTCCGAATAAGCTCGTTGTCTAGTTGGTTTTTGCGTTTGGAAAACAGTTGATTTGCAGTTGTTTCTAGATAAATGGTCATTTGTTCTGTGCAGTAATGTTTTTTATGACAGAACTGTCATAGTTATAAATTAGATACTTAGAAACAAATAAACACTTCTTAACAATATAAAAAAGATATATACCTCACTTAAGAAAGAGTACCAAGATTACTAAAAAAATAAATATAATTAAATTAATCCATTAGTCGCATAAAATTACTCTCTTTGTATCTCATCTTCACTACACCCAATTCCCCTCAAATACTCCCACAACTTCTCTATAGTATCATCAATAAATATAAAGCATCATAATCAGCAAGTATTTCACTACCAAAACCCTTACAATATTACAATTTGAAGTAGCAATTCTAACAAGTAAGATAGCATGTCCGGCACATTAAAATGAAAAATAACTAATGTGAAACACGTACACATTGACAAAAATATTCATAAGTACAAGTGGCATAAAGAAACATAGACTTAAAAAATTAACAAGAGACGTCCATTCATAATCGAACAACGGCGTTCGTTATTTGCTCTCTCAATTCAGCCATTTACGCAACACCGTCGTCATCTTGGGTGTAACCTTATTTTGATTTCACTTCTGACTGTGGTATAGATTGTCCTACATGGAATTCAAATGCTTCCGGCGGGACCTGCATATTATCATCGTCAGACAGGATGAAGTCAACATCCAACCTAGAATGATGTCGTCGAATAAAATTGGGCAACGCCATCGTAGCCACTATAACTACAGCACCTTCAAGGACTTCAGATAGACTGTTTTATCCGATTTAACTTCCGGATGTGTCCATAACATGAAGAAAGTCCGCTATGGAAAGGTCTTTTGAAGTGGTTGGCTGTTGAGTGCATGCTTCTAGCAGTTTATTTATTGTCTTTGACGAATGCACCACCTTTCTTCCTCTTCTCCCCCCGAGGCTTCTTTAACCAGCATGTGGACTCAACCTCCTTTGGTTCCAGGATGGGGACTTCATCGGACCTACTTACCTGCTCATCCTCCAGACCCTTTGGTATGCTTCCAAACCCAACATCATTTGGGGCGAAAACATACATGCTCGTCGCAACGACTCCGCTGAACATGCCATCCAGCTTCTCAAATTCTGGATCAATTCCATTGAATTTGGATTTCTTGGCAGCTGGCACTCTCTGCAACATAGGCGAAATGTTATTACATAAAACAGATTAGAGAGATGATCGATGGAAAAACTAGTGTTTAGGAGCTTGATTATTACCTCCAATTTTTCAGTCCACTAATCTTCTGAGGCATCAATGGTCCGTTTGATTGGATCCCAACCCAAGCCCGTTAAATCTTGTTTTAATTCCTTCCATAACTTTCAGTCCATCAACCGATCTCACTTGTTCTTAAATTTTAACCTATCGCAATCCCTACCTGTCATTTTTTTAAACTTATTCGAAATAATTTGCCACCCTCCTTTGCTAAAGTAGGTGGTGGGCCTATTTCGAAGCTCGGTCTCCTTAAGACAGAGGTTGAAAAAAATGAGTGTGACTTCTCTATCCTACATTGTTGTTGAAATAACCTCCTTGGTCTTCACCATTACGATACTAAATAAATAAAAATAAAAACAATAATATTTCAACACAACCAGGGAGGAGACACCCAAGACCAACCAACACCTTATCCAACCAGCCCCTCCGCCCATATCACATTCACATTCATATCAAGCGCCCAAGTCAAACCACAACCAACATTATAGCCACAACACAGCCTCAACACACACCCAAACACACATAACAGCAAGGCAATCAACACAGCCCAAACACAACATACACCAAAGCTTCAAAATAGTCCCAACAGAGCCACAACCATAACACAGCACCCAACCAGCCCCTCCTCAGCAAATTCAATTCCACATTCACATTCACAACCACAACACGCAGAACATGTAAGGCAATCAACAAAGCCCAAATGCAACACACACCCAAAGCTTCAAAATAGTCCCAACAGAGCCACACTCATAACACAGTACCCAATAAGGCTGCATCTTTTAAAAGGTGTGAACTATTTAGATATCTCGGATCTATTGCTCAAAGCGATGGTGACATAGATGGGGATAGTAGAATTCAGGTTGGTTGGTTGATGTGGAGGAATGTGTCCGGCCTTTTGTGTGACAGAAAAGTACCCTGCTTAGACTGAAAGGAAAATTTTATAAGATGGCTGCCGGCGTTGTTTTGTGCGTGAAGTGCCCGTAAGAAGCTGTCGGTCGCCGGAATCGGAATCTCGTCGCCCGCTTCGGAAGGATCCTTCAACGAAAAGAAAGGAAGTCAAACTGACCTCATATTTTTCATAGTTTGAATGAAAGAGCGCTGCACCTCAAGTCATGCACTTATCCCGAAAGACAAACACAAGACTTAAGGGTGAGGCTCGATCAAATTAAACTAAGAAATATATGACGTCCGTTTGGTCTGCGAAACCAATTTATTTGCCGACAAATTCCCCTATTTAATATAAACAATTAAATAGGGTTTATTTTAAATCAGGTTCGGAAAATGCTTCCTATAAAGGCAAGCCACTATAGTTAATTACATCTTAAATGATCGAAATCATCTAAGAATACTCTTGATAAAAATCGGAAATTTTATCTTCGAGGAGGTCAAAAGGATAGGACTTTTCAACGAAATAAGATGCGGAGGTGTGCAAAGGAGTTGGCTCGAATTTGGAATGTAGAATCCAGAGGAAAGAAACTAGGGGATGTCGGAGGTCCGAAAGCGAGCCTCAATAACTTCCCGAGCCTATCCCATGGTTTTGCTTGACGACGACAAGCTCCACTGTCGAAGACGACCGTGCTGCCCACTATACTAGCTCCAAGCCTCCTTGCTGTGAAGAGGCCGAGTTTTCTAGGCGGCAGGTCAAAATGTTCAATCAGGTGGCCCTATGGTCGAAGTTCTTCTAAACATCCTATGCCAATATGTTTAAGTGTTGTACAGTTTATAACAGGATATGTATATAGCACAGGAGTAACAGTAGAAGCATGCAACAATATATAATGTAACGTGCTAAAAACGATATAGACGTACAGTATGCAATGTATAAAAAGTGACGGTAAACAAGATATAGATGTACGATAATAGGTATGAAAAGTGACAATTAAACAAGATATAGCATGCAGAATAGGTGTACAAAGGAGAGTAACACGTCGCAAATGTAAACAAACCCGTATACTCAGGAGGCCCGTTATTTTCTTTCGTCTAGCCAGCGAAGTGTGCCACATGAAAGCCAAGCAAGCAAAATGAAAGGTCGTCGAAAAACTCAAGAAAACAAAGTGATTGACCCACAACGGGAAAGCTCGAGAAAAGTAGTAAAAGTCACCAAAACTCCGAGAAAATCCTAAAAAGGACCACGAGTGCTCTATCAAAAATCAAATGAAAACCCGAAGAAAACCGCAAGCACTCGGGCCGGGGCTAGGCTCAGAACTGTGTAGTACTGCTCGAAGGGTCGTCGAAGGCTACTCGGTCACACGAGTGTATAAAGCCCGCCACTCAAAGAAGGGTGTCCAACTAAACCTGACTCAGGAGAGTGTTCCCCTACCCAAGACTGATAATCAACGAGTGGACAATATAGTTTTGAAATTTATATTTTAGCATGCACATGGATTTCAGACATGCAAAAGAGAGTTTATCAAAAAAATTTTTATTGTGGTGGAAAGATATTTTTGTTGCGAAATGTAGTATCGTATTTTTATCAGATTTTGAAAAAATATAATTGTCCACGAGTCGATCATTGCGTAGGGTAAAGGATCGCTAACAATCCTAAGAAGGTGCGGGTGCCCCGCTTGCCTCGTAGCGGTGAATGATACCGTCATCCTACGGTTCACCGGGGCCCTGGAGCGAGTCCTGATGTCGTAGGATGGGATATCATTCTACTCTATCACTGGCGTGCCTTTTGCATCATCGCCGTCATCGCCCCAAAACAAAACAAAAAAAAACAAAACCTACTCCGAGTGAAGCGGGGAACACATGTAAATCAACAAGAAGGGGAAAATAGAGGGGATTAACCTGCCTCCAGACCCGGAAAAGACTAAAAACTAGAAGGCAAGTTAATCCACTCACCCCTAAAACATGTAACAACAGAACGCTGAAAGCAGAGCCCGAGATCCTTGAATCGGTCCTGGGGACGTCATTTTCTTCCCCGGGCACAATTGGATCAGCCCCGAAATGGGTATCCTTCGCATTCAGATAAAACTAAACTAAAAGCAGTGACCTTCGAGAATCGTTTAAAAACTTCGCAAATCGAACGAGAAGGAAAAGTGACTCGGAGAAAACCGACTAAAGCCCCAGACTCGTATTAAAATTCAGCCTTCTGATCCTTAATTAATTCCTTGTCATTTGAAATACAATTCTTCCCACATAGGACCACTCTCAGATTCTAGGCCAAGCTCATAACAACGGGAGAATCACCAAACATTTATTACATAAGAGTGAGTGTACAAGCTCCCATGCCATCTCAGATTAACTCCAAACTCACCAAGCAAAGCAAGCAAAGACGCACCAAACATTTAGGCTCAAATAAGGGCTTCACCAAACATCACCAAGCTAAGCCGCCAAGTGAAACAAGCCTAAACCCAGTGTGCAAGTAATACCACAATTCTCATGTGCTTAAAGTTAAGCCAAGCCCAAATCGATCCACTTATCAAATAAAAAGGAGGAGGCCTTGATGGGGTTCGGCCAAGTCAGCACAGGGCCCCAAACCCGAGCCCAAAGGAGGCCACACATCAAATTCAAAGCTTAGCTTCAACATACCTCACCAAACTCCAACAACAAAGCCTTACACGAGTCACTACAATCCAACTCCAAAGCTCAATTAAACATCCCTCATAGAAGCAACTACCAGCTTGTGGAAAAGCCAAACCCGGGCCACCATAACTAGGAGAAACAACCCAATCATAAGCTACAGCAGCCCAAACATAAAACTAAAATCAGGAATGCTAAAACATCAAAAACCGAGCCATAAGGAGGCTAAAAAGAATAAGTTCAGCTCCAGAGTTATAGCAATTCCAACATGAAGCTAAATCAAGAGCATAAAAAAAATCAAAACCGAGCTCGTACAAAGGCTAAAACCGAGCGAGCAAAGGCAGAACAAGTTCAAGCACAAACTTAGGATTTAATCCTAGTGTAAATTTAAGACAAAGGCTCATCACAAAATAAAAATCCAGTCGGCATCTAGCTCAAAAATCAGAAAAAAGCACCAAAGGAACCATAAACCGAGCCTCAACAAAGATTGAAAACAGCTCCGACCACATTTAGATTCAAGCTCCGAGCATGAGGCCAAGACAAAGGCTTCTTAAAACTCCATCAAATAAAGCATGTGTATGTATGCATATGTATTCCGAGCATAACTTCAACTTGATATTGGAAGAGAAAGCTAAACTTGCATTTACAATAACACTTCCAGGTCTTTCATGCATCAATTCATGAAACTATAACATGCTTGCAAGCAAGAATAAACTTAGCAAACTTTCCATATCCATTTAACATGCTTTTATGGAGGGCAAAGATGCAAGGAGCCCAAGAATTAAACTTCCATACATTCAAAACATAGAGCCACCATATGCTTCGTATAAGAACAAGTGTGAAACTTCTCAAATTAAACTAAGCTTCTTCCTAGCATGACATTTTGGTAAGGAAAAACTAGAAGGAGTAAGAGATAAGCCCCACATACATATTGAAAAAGCTAAATGAATTCTTCCATGACTCATGCCAAGCCAAAGCTGATAAAAAGCCTTACAATACATATCCTAACTTGCTTTGAACAAAAGAAAAGAGGAGAGCCAACATTATTCCAAGGCCATGCCCCAACTTCTTTAACCATATGAAATAGAAATATACCACATTTTATCATCTTAAGCAAGTAAAGAAAAGAGGAGAGCCAATGCCATACTATACTTCCACCCCTTTTTTTTAGCAAGTAGAGAAGAGAAAAGAGTTAATACCATGCAATGTTTCCACCATAAGCAAATGATCAAGCCCACTTCTAAAACATGCTCATATTTGGCTCTTTATCATGCTTGAATAATAAACCTCCCCCTCCCCAAATGAAATTATAATAAAAGGCCAACATGCCACTAGAAAGAAAAGAAGAGGAGGGACTATCGTTTAAGCTAACATACAGGTCATACCCCCATTTTTGCTACAAGTAATAGAAATAAATTCCTTCAAATCCTCATGCAATAACACACTAACATGCCACTAGGGAGGGAGAACAAGAAACCATCATTTTAAGCATTAAACCAAACCATTCCATAGTATATAAGCATCCAGCCAAAGCATTGAACAAGAAGAACCGAACAACGAGCGAGGTTACGGGCTCCTCAGGCCAAACCGAGAAGAATAGAGGGGAGGAAGGAGGTTACCGAGACAATATGGAGCACACAAAAGGAGCAACGAATTCGAGTAGCAATCCTACAGAGCACTTCCCCTTCTCCAAGAAGAAATTCGGCCAGCCCTAAATATCACCTCAAATGGGGTTTATATAGGCAGAGGAGGAGAAGAAGTGCTGCTCCCTACCTGTGGAGTCGAGTAGGATCGGGGAAGGTGCGGCAGGATGGAGGGAAATGCCGCAAAGATGAGCAGCAGAGGCTCGGGCCACTTGCGCACGCGGGAAAAGCCGTAGGGACGCACGCGCAGGAAACGCCGCAAGGAGCAACTTGCTCTCGCAGGGATAAGAGATGGGTAAAAGATACTGCAGGGAGGCGCAGGGAGGGTGCTCGAGTGCGCACAGAGAGCAGGCCCGAATCCATCGCAGATAAGATAAGGAGTGGAGGAAACCACGCGCGGCTCGAGGAGCCAACGGCTATGGCAGGGGGGGAAGAGTCGAGCGCGGGAGAAGAGGCGCAGAGGACTCTCGCGGGACCAAGGCACGGGAGACGGGCTAGCCGAAAGAGTCGAATGGGGGAAGGGTAGGATTTAGGGCTTAATTTTATAATTTAAAGGATTTAATATTAATTTATTTTAAAAATACGCCCCGAACCCTAACTTTCGCACTCGACGGGCTATCGTCGCAAATTTAACGTCGATTTTAAGCGAAATCGACATTCCGGACGCATCGGCGCAGTCCGTTTCGTCGTCCGAGGTCGTCTGGGCAACCTCGTCGACGAGCGCGTCAAAATTGCGTCGAAATTTGGTATCGTCGCAAAATTTTGACGCGAGCGCGATCGAAAGCGAGGTCAACAATGGCGTTGAGACCTGTAATGTTCTATTGTGTTGAATGTTGGCCATTAAAAGAGAAACATGATGCTAAGTTAAGTGTTGCCGAGATAAGAATGATTAGGTGGATGAGTGGCTTTACACTTAGAGACAAAATGTGAAATAAATATATCCATAATAGGGTTGGTGTTGCACCAGTAACGGACAAAATTAGAGAGAGTTGCCTTAGATGGTTTGTTCACATTAAACGTCGACCACCTGATGATCCGACTAGGAGAGTACATTTTTTAGATTCAACTTATGTTAAGAAAGGCAGAGGTAGACTTAGGAAGACTTGGGCTTATTTTATAAAAAATGATCTTAATTTATTAGAATTAAATGAAAATTTGACACTAAATAGTACGCAATGCAGAAAAATGATTCATTTAGCCGACCCCACTTAGTGGGTTTAAGGCTTTGTTGTTGTTGTTCTTTGTTGTTGTGGAGTACCAATTGAAATTTAGAATAAGAGGTTGCAAGTTTAAAAGATTGTTGATGACAAGTAATGTCCTCAAGAATAAAGGGTGACACAACATCTGTGTTCAATGGGAATGCAAAGAGAAGGTGGCAAGGTAAATTGCAAAATAAAATTAGTGAACAACCTAGCTATTTACTGGGTGGGATGACTTCGTCATGAAATTCCTGAATTAATTTTATGCTTTCTACACGGACACAAATGAAGAACCTTGAAGGTTCATCATGTAATAAATATAAAATGTTCAACATAAATGCTTAAAATTAATACTTTTGCAGCAATACCTGGGGAAACAGGTGCTGAAATAGCAAAAATGGGAGGAAAAACCGTCTCTTTTAGCATGGGAGTGCATTCAACCTTCAGGAATTTCCCAATATCCTCATGTTTTGGCCAGTACGTCTGTCACAAAAATATACATTATCCTATTTATGAAACGCAAAATAAAACAAGGCTAGCCTTGGTTAAAGATTTATACATACTATACCTCTTCAACTGCATCAGCAATAGCCTCAAATTTACTTGGAGTCCTTTCACCAACAAACCATTGATATTTAAGGACCAATTCAGAGTCACTGCTCAAATTAATAAATCTGAAATGACAACGGCAAATATCTTCTTCAAATGGTTGGTCAACAGAAGACTCCTCAACCATGAAACCAGGGGGCAAGTGCTCCTTCCACTTCTCAAGAAGAAAAGAAAAGGTTGAATCTGCCAAAGGTACAAAGCTTAGAAGCTTACGCCTTTTGCTAAGTTAGCGGTCATGAGCTACATCAAAAGGTAGCATGAAATTTAGCATGATGCATTTATCTGGTTAGACAGTACTCTTAATAGTGCATGTTATTCTTATTTCCGCTTCATTTTATACATCATCCACAAAAATAACAGTCCATTTCATTACTCCGTGACCTATTCTTTTTATAAGATACTATCATGCAGCTCTATTAATAATCACAAATATTTAGCAGCCAGAATTTTTCCTTACAATGAATGAAGTGTGCAGATTATTTGTACTTATGCCTCAATACAATCGAAGCCTCTTTTCCATTACATGTGGAAAATAATAGTTCAAACGAAATACAAAAAAATCAGTCAGCATTTTTTAAACTCATAAACGCTCAAGTCAGCTATTAAAATAATCATGCAAGCATTTCATATAGACAGCATAACTTATTTATCAAAGACCAAAATTTTCAAATCCGCAGCCCTAATATTACATTTCAATCCATGATCTGAATTCATCTGATCAATTAACATATTCAGCAGAATAATCTGCCCACCTATATCAAACTGGTTCAAACAGGTATGAAACACTGCAAGAACGCGCTAACGATTAGATATAAATTAGAATACATTCTTTTAACTTGTATAACCGACAACCTTTAGAGTAAATAGATGGCAATCATTTTCTCGATGCATAGTATTAGTAGCATTTCCCAAGTATTAATATGTAGCTGCTTAGTGACAGCAAGAAACAAAATAGGAAAAAGCATGCTAAAAGAGAAATGAAACTGTCAGAGACTGTTTGGCTTCACTTTTGTTTCTCATTTTTAATTTTATTTTTTTATTGTTTTGAAAATAGGTTTGGCTGGTGTAACTTGCATATGTTTTTATTTTTTGTTTTGAAAACTAATCAAATAGTTTTTAAAAACACTCCAACAATCTAAAAGATGTTTTGAGCATTTTTAAAAACAATAAGCTTTTTAAAATTAAGAAATAAAAGAATAATAAAAATAAAATAAAAACAACTAACTTAAACAAACATGTTTTAACCTAAATCAAAGCATAAACAAAACAAAATAAAAATAAAAAATAAAAAACAAAAAGTAGAAATGAACTCAAAAGACCCCTTAGCATTCCGAGCCAAATGGCTACCACACAGCACGAGCTAGGCTCACATTGAGCTGCAGAAGATAACAAACTGCCAGGTAGACATATTGCTGAGACGATAGTCTGTTCCTTTTTTGAGACTTAATCCCCAGCATTTCCTCAATGTATCAATTAAGAAAGTTATTATACTTCAGCCAGGGCAACATTCTAACAAGCACAGAGAGTTGGAATGTTTTACAGCAAAATTCCACTCCATATGGTTATGCTCAGCCAATAAGGCTAAAACTGGTCTTTTAAGATTAGTACAATGCAAATAAATAAATTAGATGTTAACTATTTTTTATGGAAATCCTCCCTTTATGCAGTAACATATCAAGCTAGTAGAGCTTTAACACTTCCATATGTGAGGTCAGTCATCCCCTTTCTTCTCTTCAAACCCTAAGTTATAGAATTATGGAAACTCTCATAGGTTGAAATTATAATGCAAGGTTCAGGCTGGAATTTTAAACAATTTTACAATTAATGTAGTTCGAATAAGGCCATATGCAGAAACCATTTTCAAATTTGACCGAAGCCATTTGACAAAATATAAGACATCATTTAGAAAACATGGGCCTTTTCTAGAAAACAAGATGAAAATTCATTATGCAGAAACATCTATAAAATATTCTTCGATGCAATAAATTAAAGTCAAAGTTGAAAAGCATCAAAATTAAAGAATGTAATTGTTAGAACTTATATTAAAAAATAATTTATTCATGTTAGAAATTATGAGGATTAAATTTATTCCTTGGATTGGAATTATTTCATTTTCTATTTTATGCTTTATGTGGTTTCCTTTATCTCTAAGTAATTAATATGTATTGATTAATTGGAGATAGAGGTGTTATATTTTTCCTTTTCTTGCTAATTCTTTTTTATTGTCTTTCCTATTCTAGGATTCATATAGGGTTATTTATAACCCCGTTTCATATCATTAATATGATTCCACATTATTCTGAATTTCAACATTGTATCAGAGTCAACCCTACCCTAGCTACCGGTCCTTCCTCCAAAGTCGTCGAACTCCTTTCCTGCCATCCTCCCTGCAAGAAGGGAGGGATGCTTTCTCTTTTGGGGGATTAATTCCATGTCTTCATAATTACAATGTGATGCGGGAGGAAATTCATCGTGGGTTCACTAGACCGGCCTCCGTCGGTCCATTTTCCAATCCTCGGTCACGTAGGCGTGCGGTGAAAGATTGACAGAGTAAGCTAAAGATAGGAGGGACAAAGAGTGGTCTTGGAAGAGGCGTCGTCGGTTTAGAGATCTACCGCCGCCGACCTAGTTAAAGATGGTAAACTCGCTGAGTTGCTCGACTTACGAGGAACATCTTGTGTCAGCAACGAGAGATGGTGACCTTATCGAGGCTCACATGTTGCTCGAATTCAACCATTGTATTGCCAAGTACTCGACCTACGACAACCTCAATTCTCCACTCCATGTCCCCGCTGCAAAGGGCCACAACGATATAGTTGCGTTGTTGTTAGACAATGGGGCGGATGTAAATTTGAGGAGTTATTGCGGCCAGACGACCTTGATGCAAGCTTGCCGACACGGACACTGGGAGGTTGTGCAGACACTGTTGCTCTATCGCTGCAATGTTAGTAGAGAAGATTATCTGAGTGGTAGGATGGCGTTGCACTTTACAGTGGTGGGTAGCCATGTTAGGAGCATAAGGCTTTTAGCTGACTTTATTTCCAGCACTCCCTGTTTGACGGCAGCTTCTCTTGAGGTTGAGGACAATGATGGATGTAGCAGGAACAATTGTCGTGAGTCATCTTTGGGACATAGAAATGATCAGATTGCTCTGGCAAAATTTATTAGTAAGCTAGCTGATGGTGGTATCACTGCTCTTCACATAGCAGCTTTGAATGGCTATGTTGAGTGTGTTCAAATTTTATTTGATTTGCATGCCTATGTTGTCACCGTGACATTTCATTATGGTTCTTTAATGAATTTGATGGAAGCGGGAAGCACTCCTTTGCATTATGTAGCTTGTGGAGGGAATCTTAGATGTTATCAGTTACTCTTGTCTAGAGGCTCTAGCCAATTAAATTTGAACAGTAACAGTTGGACTCCAATTGATGTTGCCAGGATACGAGGCCATCATGCACTTGTGCATTTACTTGTGCCCAATTCTGATATGAACATGCCAGTTTTTCCAGCGTCAAATCACCACACATAGCCTCTAATGAGCATACTTAATATTGCGAGAGAGTGGGGTTTGCAATCTTTGATCGTTTGTGATGACATTGATCTCTGTCTTGTTTTCCTAGAGAGATAGCAGTGTTATTGTTGAAAGCCTGGTTGAAATTCGAACACTGTTAGAGGTTGGGAAGATTAAAAAACTTGTAGAGAAGACATTCCCTGTTGCAGAGGTAAGGTAGGCTCATGAAGCACAAAAGAAAAGGCTTATTATCTGGCCCTCCTCCAGAGCCTTTTATTGCATTAGGCCCTCCTCCAAAACTTTTTACTGTATTAGGCCCTCCTCCGGAGCTTTTCCTACATTAGATCCTCCACCAGAATTCTTCTTGCAGCAAGCCATCTCCAGAGCTTTTTCCTACACCAGGCCCTCCTCCAGGGCGTTTTCCTACATCAAGCCCTCCTTCGGAGCCTTTTCCTACATCAAACCCTCCTCCAGAGCTTTTTCCTATATCAATCCATTTTCTGGAGTTTTTCCTGCAGCAAGTCCTCCACCAGAATTCTTCCTGCAGCCCGTCCTCCTCTGGAATTTTTTCCTACAACAGACCCTTCTCTGAAATTGTTCCTGTAGCAGGCTCTCCTTCGGAGCTTTTCCCTACAGCAGGCCTTCCTCTAGAGTTTTTTTCCTGCAACAGACCCTCATCTGTAACTTTTTCCTACATGAGGCCCTCCTCCGGAGCTTTTTCTTGCAACAGAACCTCCTCCAAAGTTTTTTTCCTACAATAAGCCCTCCTTCGGAGTTTTTCCTTGCAGACCATGTTGTGCAGCTTTTCCTGTAGGTTGTCTACTTCCCTGCAAACTCCCCTACAGCATAACCAATATAGCCACCCGCCTGCCCACAAACATAGTAAAAACTGTAGTCAAAGACAACCGCAGTCAACTAAAAATATCCCTAAATGCTCTTGGAGTTGATTACTAAGTACGGGACAAAGAATTCAAGAACCTTCCTCGCCCATTATTTGATGTTTTCAAATTAAAGTTAAACATGATTTTCAACCATGTTTCAATTTGAGGGGGCATGTTAGAACCTATATTAGGAAATAATTTACTCCTATTAGAAGTTATGAGGATTAAATTTATTTCTTTGGATTAGAGTTATTTCCTTCTCTATTTTATGCATTATGTTGTTTCATTTATCTCCAAGTACTTACTATGTATTGATTAATTAGAGATATAGGTGTTATATCTTTTCTTTTCTGTTATTTTCCTTTTATTATTTTTCTAGGATTCATGTAAGGGTTATTTATACCCTCGCTTCATATCAATAATATGATTCTGCATTATTTTGAATTGCACCAGTAATTGTTTTCATGAACTTACTAGATAATCACTTTGTTCAAAGTATCAATTAATACATAATGTACGTTGGCAAGAATAAGTTGGAGGGAGCCCTCCTTGGATACATATTGATAATTGCAAGAAAGCTATAAATGAAAGCACAGATATGCATGCCATGTAACAGAAAAATCAGCATGGCTATATAAGAAGTTAATCAAAGTTTTCAAAAGATGTACCAGCAGCCAGATCTGGACGGTCAAATTGCCAACCATCTCTAATGCAAATTGATGCATGAGGTGGATAAGACTTTGCAACCTCCAGCTCTTTGGGAGATAGATCTGCAGAAGTTGTTGCATTAGAACTAATGAGGACCAACAACAAACAGTCAAATTTTGAAAGTACAAAACTTTATCTTAGCTTTACAACAAGATTCTTCCAACTAGATTTCATAACCTTAAATAGAAATCAATTACACAGAAAAATCACAATACAGAACATTTTTTATTTCAGCAATATACTCTACTCAAGTGCTCAAAACTTTAATATTAATAATCCTCTGCATGATAAAATTTCTCATAGACAGCAATTTAAATTTCACTTCATCTAAATTAAAATTCAAAGAAGCAGCTGGACAGCAGGTCTATCTCACAAACAACTTACTTTTTATCACAACCATGCTCTTTACTCCATCCAATATATGCAAATTTGAACTGAATCTTAATAAAATAGAATTGTTAGTTGCTGCTATCGGTCCATTTTACATGCCTGAACACAAAAGTGTTCTTATCTGTTTCTATTACCTCAAGCTTACCAAGGAAATTTCTTTCTCTAGTGTACAATCGCATACTCAATGAATTTCCGGACATCAATAACTTCATGGGATACACACATACAATATCTGATTAGAACCCATCGTTTGATCAGTGCACCACCAAATGATATTTGCACCACATTAGCCAGTACACTTATTAGCATAACTGTCATAGTGTCATAGGTTTGTAACAAAGTGGACAAAGAGATTAAATGAAAAAACAAGCTGAACTAAACTTATAACATGCCGGACTTATAGACAGAAAATATCACGACTGAGCTTGAAGGCTTGAAATTACCCAGAAGTAAACAGCGTTTGGATGGTGATTTAAACTTCAACTATTATCTCCGAATTACAAATGAACTTAAATGTATATATTTTCTAAAAATTTATATAAATCCAAAAATAATGAAAAAATCGTAATACTACAAAATCTACGTTAAATATATAATAAAAGATTTATATAAACAACTTAACTATCAAAATAAAGTAGTGGAATAATTATCTTTCTATTAGGCCGTATCAACAGTATGCTCTCTCTTATTTCACAACCTAAATTACATATCTAAACAACTTAATGAGACATTAAAATAAACTAGTGGAATAATTATAATTTCAAATCACAGTAATAGCAATATATATAATGATCATCCTATTAAATGTTAATGAAATTATGTGGTAAACTGAGCATTTAAATAACAACCATAAATACTTTCAAAAAAAAATTTAAATGCAATAAACATAGGATGCATAATTATTCATTTACTTTATAGGATATATACTTTAGATTATTAATGAGTTTACATATCTTAATCTATACATCCATTTTAGTATCATCTTCTAGACATAACCTAACTCACCCATAATCGATAAGTTTTTCGTTGGTACAATAGGGCGTAAAACAAATTTACTACTATCATAGGTGAAAATACATATGCTGACTCATCATTGATACACCCTCCATCGACATAACAATGTGCGTCTTATTTTCACTTTTTTTTTTCATTTTGACAAATCAAAAAAACCATAAACATGCAAGAATATATTAGCATCCCCAACAAATACAATGATGAGGTGAACTTCTTTGAATATGTACATACAAATATTCTTATACAAAATAATATATTTACATTACTCATAACATACATTATTTTTTATGGTGATCTATGTCTTACAATGAGTCATTATATGTCCATGTGGATATGAGTGTTATTCTATATGAACTTAAACGTCAATCTACGAGAAGCTGATATAATTAAAAGTATACATTTAATTTTTATCAATAGGTAGAACGATACCATAATATTTATCAAATGAAGAAAATTAGAAGAATGAAATACTACTTTGATTTAAAACTAAAATTACCCACCATAAGATGTATAGTTAATGTTCTTTAATTTTTACTTGCTTCTCTCCTATATTTATTCTTACAAGTCAAAACCTAAATTCGTATATAAGTCCCATATAATATTAAAACTTCATCCTAAATTTTATTCTAGGAATTTTTATCATAAATCATAAATTTTATGCTTTTCATTTATTGCATACTTATTTAAATAGATTCCTTATAATTTATAAGATGAATTTTATATATGAATACATTGGAAACGATGAACCAAGACCAACAACTTGTATGTATAATTAGGATGCTTTTAAAAAAGAGTTTCACATTTAGATTAATTCAATTTCAATTTTTTAGTATATTATTTATTATTAAACTTGCACAAATTATCCAATTCAACATATAACAATTAGCAATCTGTTGACATCACTTTGTGTCGAGGTTTAGTATTCCTCCTAGATTTAGGATTCTAGCCTCAGAAGCTTCCCCGACGATCCTAGATTCCTAGTGATGGGACCAACCTCGTTTTAGAGTGTCTGGAAACCACTTCGTTACTCTTTGAAATCTTGTATGAGATTCTGTACCGCTAGTTTGTAGCCGGTCGAAATTGACGTCAGGAGTTCAAATTGAGTCCCTATAGGACCCCTGGACATTAGGACAGCCTCGTGCACATCTTACACACCTGCACCATTCTGATCGATCGAGCTCGAGTCAAAATTTTGCGACGAGACCAAATTTCGACGAAATTTTGACGTGATCGTCGACGAGGTTGCCCAGACAACCTCGAATGACGAAACGGATTGCGTCGATGCGTCCAGAACGCCTATTTTACTTAAAATTGACGTTAAGTTTGCGACGATAGCTTGTCGGGAGCGAAAATTGTGATTTAGGGTTTAATTTTTAATAAACTTATTTAAATTAAATTTAAACCCTAAAATCCATCTCTCCCACTCGGCTCGCCTATCTCTCCCGCTCGACTCACTCGTCTCTCCCGCTCGAGCCCTATGGAGACTTCCGCGAACCTTCTCCCACGCTCGAGCCGCACACTCCTTTGCGGTCGTTTACTCCTCGAGCCGCACTCGATCTCTCCTATCTTATCCCTGCGCGAGCAAGTGGCACCTTGCGGCGTTTTCCTGCGCGTGAGTTATCCCTGCGGCATCCTCTGCGAGTTGCCCGATCCTCTGCTACGTCTCCTTGCGGCATTTCTCTCCATTCTTCCGTACCTTCTCCGAGCCTACTTGACTCCACAGGTATGGAGCGGCACTCTTCTTCTCTCATTTGCCTATAAATACCCCATTTTGAGAAGATTTAGGGCTGCCCGAAAATTCTTGTGAGGAAGGGGAGGTGTTGTTGGATTGGTGCTTGAACTTACTGTTGTTCTTGTGTGCTCTATATTGGCTGGTAACCTTCCTTTACCCCTCTCTTCTTCTTGGTTTGGCCCAGGGTACCCGTAACCCTGCTGTTGGTTCGGTTCTTCCTGTTTGATGTTTCGGCTGGGTGTTTATATGCTATGGAATGCTTTACTTATTTGCTCAAAATGATAATTCCTAGCTTTCCTTCTCTAGTGGCATGCTAGTATGATCTTATACAAATGTTTGGGATGTTTTATTGCTTGAAGTATGAATAGAGACAAGAAAGACTTAAGCATGTTTTAAAGATAGAATTGAGTACTTGTTTAAAATTGTCATATGCATATATACTACGAGGTGGGCTCTTTTCTCTTCCTCTTACTATTTAAAGCAATCTAAAAAGCATGAAAATATGATTTTAAAGCAAGCTTAGCCTCCCTTGCAAGTGTATGGAAGATCTGTTTTTTTTTCTAAGTTTTAAACTTTCTTTGTTCTAAGAGCACACATATGTGCATGCATGCTGATGTGTCTCGTGGCTTGTGACTTTGGGGCAATGATGGTTCCTTCTTTAAGCATGTTGGGATGTGAAGTTTGAGGTTCTTCATTCACTCTTATTTGTTAGGAGTAGTAGGGGAGCTTATTTTGGGCTCTCTCATGAGCATGTGAGACTCATTTCTTGCTCCTTGTAGGGTTTTCTTTATTAAAAGAGCATGCCAGGAAGAAGCTTAGTTTAAATTGGGAAGCTCTATGTTTGTCCCTATGTGAAGCATGTAATAGCTCTATGTCTTGAATATATGGAAGTTTAGCCCTTTATAAAAGCGTCTTATGAAGATTTGGGATATTTTTTATGTTTATTGCAAGCATGTGCTAGTCTTTTACTTCTGATATATTATAAACATGAGCTTGAGGCAATGATTAGTCTCTTTTGCAAGCATGTCGAGATGGATATTAGGATGTTTCTTTACTTACTTTGGTTTGGCATGAGTTATGGAAGGATTTATTTAGCTTTTTAATATGCATATGGAGCTCATTTCTTGCTCCTCGTAGCTTTGTCTTGATAAGACGCATGTTGTAAAGATCCTAATTGGTTTGGAAGGCATTGTAACTTATTTTTGATAGCTTGGTTTGGCCCTTCATAAAGTGCTCTCCTATTTAATCATTTATTGAAAGATTATTTCATGCTTGGAAGGGTTAAGTTAGAGGAAGGCTTAAATATGCTCTTTTCTTTGTTTAAGATACATGGGGGCTTTGTATTTTGATATGTTAAAAACATGGAAGTATTTGTTTTAGCTTCATGCTTGATTTGATTTGGCTTTATGGTGCCTTTGGAAGGCTTGTTTTAAAGGAGTTTGGGTATTGGCTTTTATGGAAGCTTGAGCTTTGGTTTCACGTTGAAGTTATGCTTTAGTCGTTTAAATTTATATCTAGCTTCAAAAGATTTGTTTTTTAGCTTCACTTGGAGGCTTGGTTGGCTTGTCCTAGCCCCTACCCGAGAGCCTGTTTTGATATATTATGCTTATTCCAATTTTAACACTTTAAAAGATGTTTTCATGGCTTGGTTTTATGCTTCATATATGGCTCGGTTTTAGCCTTATTGAGAGCTCCTTTCCTTAGCTTTGTGTTGGGTTCGATTTCAGCATCATACTTGGCTCGGGTTTGAGCCCAGTGTTGGCTCGGTTTCACTCCTATAGTGGTTTTCTGTCGTGGCTTTATGTTGAGCTGTAGTTATGGCTTTGTGAAGATCCTTTATAAATCTTATGCTGGGATTGTTTTCCCTTTTCCGCCTCAGCCGAGAGCCTCTGTTTGGATTTGTTGGAGGAGTTTAGATTCTTGTGACATGTTAAGTTATGAATCAAATTGGGAGTTTGGAAATTTTAATGTTGGCTTGATTTGGAAGTGTTAGTGTGGATCTTTGTTATGCCTTGGCCGCAAACCTTCACCTCTGTTGCAGCCCTGGCCGTGGGTCTGTCCTTTTCTGTTTGTGCCTTGGCCGAGAGCCATTTGTTGGCCCCTGTTGCAGCCTTGGCCGTGAGCTATCCCCTCCTGGTTGTGCCTTGCCCGTGAGCCTTAGTGTGATGATTTAAATCATGATGGCCTTACCTCTTGCTACCCTTGCCCGTGAAGTTGATTGTGATGGTATGGAACCCCCCTTTGGTTTGCTTGTGGGAAGAAATTTAATACTACACTTGGGACATCCCTTCTATGTTCCATTTGATGAAATTGGAGTTAATTTGGATTTTTAGAGAAGCTTGTTCATTCACTTTCTTATGTATTGAAAGCTTGGTGTCAGGATGACCTTCCTGTTACTGTTGCCTTGGTTACGAGCCTGTAGGTGGTCCTATTGGGAGATCTGTGTTTCAAAAGCTGTCAATTAATTTGAGATTTGAAAATTCCGGATTTCAGCACGGGTCTAGAAATTTTTTGGGTTCTCCCCGAGTCGTTTCTTCTTGTTTGATTTACGAAGTTTAAAAGATTTTCAGATTTCATTTTAAACTTTTTTTGATCTGAATGGAAGGGACACCCTCTTTGGGTCGATCCAGTTATGCAAAAGCGAGAAAATGATATCATTGGGATTGATTCAAGGACCTCGAGCTTTGCTTTCAGTATTCTACTCTTACTTGTTTTAGGGGCATCTTAGATTAACTCTCATCCCGCTTTGGCTTTTCTCGGATTTGGAGGTGGATTGATCTCTTTTCTTTCCCCTTTCCGTTGATTGACGTATTTTTCTCGCTTCACTCGGAGTTGGTTTTATTTTGTTTTTTTTTTTTTGGGCAGTGACGGTGATGATGATAAAGGCACATCGGTGATAGAGTAGAATGATATCCCATCCTACGACACCAGGACTCGCTCCATGGCCCCGGTGAACCGTAGGATGACGGTATCATTCTCCGCTTACCTTCTTATGATTGTTTGTGATCCTACACCCAACAAAATAATCGACTAGTGAACAATCCCAATTTTCAAAATCTGATAAGAATGGATACTATTTTCACAACAAAAAAATATATATTTACTACAACCAAATATTGATATAAACTCTATTTTGTATGCCTGAAACTCACGTGCATGCTAAAAACATAAATTTTAAAACCATACTATAAAATTTGGTTGTTCACTTGTTAATTATCAGTTCTGGGCTAAGGAGCACATTCCTAAGTTAGGTTTAGTAGGATACCCTTCTAGCTGAGTGGCGGACTCTATACACTCGGGTGACCGAGTAGCCTTCGACGACCCTCGAGCAGTACTACACAGTTTCTGAGCCTAGCCCCGACCCGAGTGCTTGCGGTTTTCTTCGGATTTTCGTATGATTTTGATGAAGCACTCATGGTCCTTTTTCCGGGACTTTCCCGAGGTTTTAATGATTTGATTTTTTATTTTTGTTTATTTTCTCCGAGTTTTCTACTGTGAGTCATTCGCCGTCCTTTTTCGAGTTTTCTGGACGATGTTTCTTTTTTGCTCGTCTTTCACTCGCATGACGCACTCCAACTCGCTCGCATTTAAGAAAATAACTGATCTCCTGAGTATACATGTTTGTTTATATTTACAACGTGTTATTTTTCGTACCTGCTACTGCATGCTTTACTGTTTAGCACGTTGCACCATACTCTGCTATATGTTTTACTGTTTTCCTGTGCTACATACCCTGCTATACACTGTACAACATTTAAACATACTTGCATGGAGAACTCAACCATAAGGCCACCTGATTTGATATTGTGACTTGACACCTTAGAAAACTCAACCTCTTCACGACGAATGAAGCTTGAGCTAAGCGGTGGACAAAGACGGTCATCTTCAACAAAGAAACATGTTTTCACCAACTAAACCATTCTCTAGTGATTAAACAACAATCCATAGGATTTCGAGGTTGTCCGCGTAGTGCGACATAAATCCTCAACCTCTTTTGGGCCTTTGTATAGCTCTACTGTACAATATAAGCCCCAACTCGTTTTTGGATTCCGAGGTTGTCGTTCGTTAAGACATAAATCCTCATATCTTCTAGGCTATTCGTGTGATTGTTTCACACAAATGTAAGCTCTAATTAAATAAAATTGGCAGGATGAAACATGTAAATAATATCTCCCCTAAATCGAAGCCAAATCATAGGATAGCTTGGGAAGTCACCGAGGTTCGCCTCCGGATCTCCGACATCCCCTAGTTCTTCTTCCTTTAGCTTTACAATAAAATGCTCCAAATTCGAGCCACTCCCCTTTCACACCTCTTTCGTCCGATTACGTCAAAAGTCCTATCCTTTTCGACCTCCTCAAGATAATATTTCCCGATTTTTATCGAGAGTTTTCTTAAGCTGATTTCGATCATTTAAGATGTAATTAACTATAGTGTCATCGCTTCTATAGTGAAGCATTTCCGAACCAGAACTTGAAATAAACCCTATTTAATTCTTCATATTAAATAGGGAACTTATTCAAGCAAATAAAATAGTATCGCAGACCAAACGGACGTCATATATTTCTTAGTTTATTTGATCGAGCTTCACCCTCAAGTCTTGTGTTTGTCTTTCGGGATAAATGCAAATCTTGAGGTGTAGCGCTCTTTCATTTAAATTATGAAAAATATGGGGACAGTTTGATTTCATATTTTTCTAAAATTATATAAATGTAAATTAAAACGTCCTTCCAGAGCGGGCGACGGGATTTCGATTCCGGCGACCGACAGCTTCTTACGGGCACTCCACACCCAAAACAACGCCGACACAATCATCTAAATTTAATATCTTGTAATTTATTTCTCACAAATATTCTTATAGATATATATATAACCATTTAATTAATCAAATTAAACTCCAATTAAGATTAGTATGAACTACGATGTTGTTAGTTATTCAGATTATGACTCCTAAACTTTCTTTTGGCAAGATACTTTTGATTATTCATATTCGAAGATAATTTAGATATTTATCAAATGCAGGAAAAAGCTCCGGAGAAGAGCCAACTGCAAGAAAAATCTCTGGTGAAGGGCCAGAGGTAGGACAAAGTTATGAGGGAGGGCATGCTTGCAGAAGAATTTTCGAGGGCTCGATACAGAAAAATGCTCTGAAGGAAGGCCTGCTATAGAAAAAGCTTCGGATGAGGGTCTACTATATGGGGAGAAAACTAAGTCGGTAAAGGAGAACATAAGAAAAAATCATCAATACCATTTTCTTGAAAAAAAAAGGAAAGAGAAAAGAAATATAAATAAATAAATCATCTTCCCCAAATGGCGATCTTTGGAGAATAGATTAGAATTAAGCAACTTATTCCACCTGACTCTCAATACGGTCTAGCGAGTCAGGAATAGTCCGAGTAGTGGTTGGCTGAACCGTTGTGGATTCCAAAGCCGAAGCGAGTCCTTAAGCAGTGGAAAATTTGGTTGAAGACTAATTTGTCGGTTTCCTGTGAATTTTCCAAGACTTGTCGCGGGTATTGTTGAATTTGTGATGTTCAAGTCCTCTAGTCTGCAAAGGGATTGTTGTAGATATTGAAGCTCCGTGAATTTTCCAAGGCTTGTCACATGTATGGTTGAATTTGTGGTGTTCATTTCATTCAGTTTGCAGAGGGATTGAGGTAGATGTTGAACCTCCAGTGGAATCAAGAACAGCGTCGAACGGAAACTCGGAGGTGGAGTAGTCAATCATGGCTCCAACAGAGCCGAAGGAGATAATTGGATGCCGAGGCATAAAAGGAGTCGATCCCTGCGTCGGGCAAGGAGGAACATGGATCTAGCGAGCAAGTTGTATATCATTCGACATAATAATAACCCTCTTCGCATTTTGTGCCTTCAAAGAATCCAATGAGGTAAGTCTCTGCAGTCTCCTAAAGCACGTCAACGGCGGAACTCTGGAATCGAAGATTAGTCTTGATTCCTGCACAATTTCAAGGACTAGATTCTGGAAGGGAAGTTTACGGATGAGGAGCTATGTGCTCTTCTGGGACTTCCAAATATCCCTCGGTGCAATTGTTCCAAGACGGAAAAATACTAGTCGCAAGAGCTGACTAACTGGCAGCTTTAGTTGCCAAATGCTTCCTTGGGGCCTTGCCGTCAATGGACTTGCGAGCAGTTTGTTTTGTCATCGCCATCAAGCTAGTTTGGGCTTATTTATGATCCTGCAAGAAGACAGGGACTAGTTCTTGCTTGTTGCAGCTGCTTATGCATTGAAAGGCTAGTTGGATAGGCTACAAGTAGGGATGTTATGGTCCTGTCAGGAAAAAGGATAGGAGGGCCTACAAGAAAACTAGAAAGGAGATCTGATTGTCTGCAGTAGAATATCAGTTGTTGCCAAGGTCAAAGAGAAGGGGTGTAGGGCAAGAAGAAGGCCCGGCGATGGGTTGTTGGGTGTTGCCGAGTCAAGGAGAAGACGTAAAGCATGAACACTATTTACTGTAGGGATGAGTCGGGGAATGTCCTTCAAGGAGATTTTTGGTTGCCCGCATGGAAGAATTCCGAGCTATCGCAGAATTCCTGTGTCAAGAAGAACCTAGAAATTGATTTCTAGGCCGCTCACTAGTTGTTGTAGATAACACCAACACAATCTCAGGAAACTCCGTGTCCATGTTGACAAAAGAAAATTCATCACCAAGCACCCTGACAAGCCCGAACTCTTGCTCCAGATTTTTTTTTCCAACCTCCTGGATCATAATATTTTCATTCTTTGACGCAACAAACATCTCTCATACATGTGGATTATGAATTTCAACTACGAATCGAAGAAAGCCCTCAAATTATCAGAACGAAACAGTAGGTATGGATCTCCCAGTGGCAGGAGACAAATCACCATAGGAAATAAAGAAAAGAAGAAAAACCAAAAAAATTTCTTGCTCTGGTACCATGTTGGTTTATTTTATTAATATGAATGTTGACTTAAATATAACTTACAAGATTCCTAAACTTAGGGAGAAAATAACACTCAGATCTCTAATTTATGAAAAAAATAACCATGTATCTCCCACATTACAAGAATCAAATCAAATAAACTAAAAACAGAAACTCCTATAATTAGCCAGAAATATGAAATACATAAATAAGAGATGACAAGAAATAAATAAAATTTTAATATAACTTCAAATATTTTTTAATATAAATAATTTTTTATAAAATCTATAAATTTAAATTCATTAGCAATCCAAATATAATAATTAAAGATTAAATCATCAATTGACTCTTATTCTTCGTCTTCAAAATTTTAAGCTCTTGAGTCAGGTAGCAACAAAAGATTATAAATCATATCTCCTATAAATTAAGATATTTAAAGTTCACTAAAGTTAAAAAAATCAATTTATATAAAATATAAGAAAAATTATCCATCCAAAAGTTTATTATGTTTTAAATCTTTTTAGATAGTATTTATGATCATTAATTAATGTTAATAAAATATTTAGTTTTCCATATAATTTCATTAAAGCTTAATAGGATGATCAACAATTATAGTACTTTCCTTTCGATAAACTAATTTGATTTGGAATTGTAGTCATCCTCCAGAGTTATTTTGATAGCTCATCAAGTTGTTAATATAAATAATTTAGATACAAATAAGTGAAAAAGGAGAGAATATATCATAGACAAGGCAACTCAAGAGCAATATATTTTATTTCATTTTAGTTTAGATTTTATAATATTATGGCTCTTTCATTATTTTCATATTTACATAAATTTTAGAAAATATATAAATTTAAATTTGTAAGTAATCAAGAGATAATAATTAAATTTTAATTCATTGCCCATCTTTTCCGGCTCAAGTATTGTCCTGATCAATGATATTAAGTTTTATACAAATTTATAATGCTTATGTAGATAATAAAATTGCACTGCAGTTGTCAGAAATAAGAAAACAAGTCTGGAAATCTGCAACCGACAAGCAAAGATCAAGACAAACTCAAGCAGAAATTTGCTGAAAGACGGAGGATCACGAAATTGGAAAGATATTAGGAGTTCCAACAGATTCAAAACTCCCAACAAATACCTCGATCATTGAACTTCTTCAACGTAGGGCCAACTAATAATATAGCTGCGGCCTCCACATGACGTAGTTGTAGTATAGGATTTTCTTCAAGCCGCAGATTCTGCACATAATTGAAAATGACTTCATATAAAATAAAGAGAATGCAGTACACCTGAGGTTATATATAATAAAATGTTCAAACTTATCCAAGAAGAACTGGATAAACATCTTAAACAGCGCTCAAGAGGAATAAATCAAGAAAGAAAATTCATAATTCCAAACCCAAATAACCAGAATAAGGCTGATGATGATGAATGATAGCGCATAAATAAATGAATGAAATAATCAAATATAGCATATACTTGATCAAGTAAAATTGTGGTGCATAATACAATTTCCGTTTTTCTATTAGATGAAATAACAAAAGAAGAAAGAATCAGGAGAGATCAAAAAGAGTAAAAAAAAAAACGGAAAGGAATTACCAGAAAAGTTAGCATAACTTCATTATATGCATTACACAACATAAAGGCCGCAATGCCATCTAAGAAGCAATATGAGAATGCTAACCTCAAGAACAGGAAAAAGTGGGAACCCTTTAAAACTTGATATTTTGTTTTTGCTGGCTGCCAAAACCTGGATGAATAAAAAGAAAGATAAAAATATAAAGAAGAGGATGGAATTAACATAACAGAAATACTATATGGTAATTGACCTGTAGCCGAGGCTGGCTGGCCATGCAAAGTGATTTTAGTTTGTTCTGAGCAACAGAGAGAAACTACAACAAGATAACACTATTTTTAGGTTTACAAATGATTTTGTCAACTGCTAACTACATGATTCTCTTCTATCTTCATACCTCAAGACTAGGAAGTTCAGGGAGGCCTGCAAGTGATGTAATTTGATTTCCAGCAAGGTATAGTTGCTGCAAAATCAAAAACATCAATTTCAATTGTATGTACTTTTTACACTCAAAAAACCGTGAATGTAAGCATATTTCATCTTTGAATAAATGATGAATGAATGCCAACCTGGAGAGATTTGCAATTCCCAAGAGGCTCAAAGTCAGGCCCTTTGAAGTCATTAAAGCTTAGGTCCAGAACCTATCAAAATGCAGAGGAAATGCGATCCATTGACTCAAATTTATTTGAACTTAGAAAAAAACTAGAGCGATGAGCGAAAGTTGAGATCAAAGATGGAATAAACCTGAGTTACCCAAAACTCTAAGCAAAATAGAAAAAGAAAATAAGGGGATATCTAAAAAAACACTGAGCTGACCTTCACCCGCTTCAATATTTCAATACCCTTCACCGATGAAAGCAAATTATCCCTGAGATAAACAAACTATAAAACACAAACATTATTAATTGCCAAAGCAGTATTTGAAATAACGGTAGAACGGTACATGTGCTATTACATGTCTAAGTCAAGGAGTTAAAGAGATGCCAGAAATTCTAATTCAGGATCATTACAATCTATCGATCCTTCCCCAATTCGATCTTTGAGAGCACCTTAATTGTCAAGGTAATATGCACTAATCACAAGAAAAATTAATTTATCAATTACTCAATTGCCACATCAATTACTACATGTAAATTATAGCTAAGAATATATCAATATAATGAATATAACTATGAATATTTAGCATTAAGGATCTGGTTGATTATTTTTCTATTAGGATAGATCCGATTGAGCAAACAACTCAACCAATTGCATTTTATTATATCAATTCTTCTCTATATAATGAGAAGAACCCATTAGAGGAGACTGGAGCAAAAATTATCCACAATTTTATTTGTTAACATAATTGATATATCATGTGAGTTCTCAATCAATTTTTCCTCTCTCAAAGCTCCCTTGGGGAGTCCCTATAAAAACCCGTTAAGGACTCTTGTGTTTTGAAGATCCTGTAATGCTCTGTGAGCTTCCCGTGAGGACTCACACCTATGAGAATCTTTTTTTTATGTTTCTAAGATCCCATAAGGATTTGTGAAGATTCCTTGAGGACATACACTCACAAAAATTTCCTGCTTGTTCCACTGCTTGCACACCATGCCTGCCCTAGTGCCACCACTCACACTGCTAGCCAATCCGCTCACAATATTTCCCCACTCGCCAGATAACATAGATCCTGCAAAACACAATTATTTGTTCCACTTTATTGTTCATCTGAATCTCCCACTTGCTCAGTTCACTCAATGGAGAATTTGCCACTAATCATCCAAGGGGGACCATCTACCATTATAACAAGCTAGTGCCACAAGATTTATGATCTACTGCTCCATATCCTAGATTAACTTGTGCTCTGTCAAATAAGACGACAATATCAACAAGTAATTTGGATATCTTCGGCGTAATAAGCATAAGTAAAAACTATTCTGCTTTGGATTTAAATTTTAAGTATTTGTTATGCAAACAAATGAATGACGGTAGCATTTGAGCTTTCAAAATTGGATAGCTAAATAAAGATGCATTAGTCATGGCATGAAGCTTAGGATTCATTGTTCAGACAATTGCTCTCAATCTGAGGTCATATAAGATAGCTAAAGATTCATAAAATGTTTAAAATCAATGCTTCAAGAAGTTTTCAATTTCATTCATGATGATCCCTGAATTCAAGATTATTTTGCTTGACTTCAAAACTTATAGACTGAATTAGAGGAAATAAGTTTAACTAATGTACTTTCTCGATCTCTTTTGGCTATTCAAGAGGTTCACAAAGAAAGAAAAAGAGATCGTTCTTAATGAAATTGCATCCAGAATATGAATTTACTCATTTCAACTTAAACTACGACTCTTCACATTCATAAAGAATGCCTTTTAGATGATTATATCACAAGGAGCAACAACTAGCAACATAAGCCATCTTTCAATAGCATAAAATACACCAGAATATGATTGCACATGCAGCCCTTGGGGAAAATGAAGGAAAAGATGAGCAACGGAAACCAAGCCTCGATTGCAAGGGCTACAACTATTTTGCTAGCAATTCCGCAAAGATATTTTATAATTAATGTAAGACAATAGAGCAAAACTTATGAAATGTCATAACCTCCTCATAATCAACAATAATCCTAAAAATAAGTCTGCTGACAAGGCTATTAGTTTATGGACAAATCAGATGTTACTCCTGAGATTGTTAAACATATGATATGTGAATATCTATCAATCTTTGGGCTGCAAGTGTCACCAACCCCAAGAACTTCGGATACGGCAGTTGGACGATGAAATACATTTTTAAACATTAACATTAGTCCCCAATAATATTGATATAAAAAAGAACCACTAATCCACAACATAGATAAGAAATCCTATAACAAATATAAATGATCATCCAGTTATATAAAAGAACAAGTAAAAGAGTAAAAAAGAAAAAACATAGTAACAAATAGACTGTTGTGGTGCCACCTATCATCACCAATCGTGTCTCTCGTTCTGCAAATCAATCATCTCCTCTCAGTCATATCAATATATCCAATATTTTCTTGAAAGTGACAATTAAACATGTTAAATTGTAAGAACTTTAGTGAATAACTATTTTATTATGCATTAAATTCTTATAAAAATACCTAACATGGATGTTCAAAGAAATCATAAAGTAAACTTTTTCTTTTTTTTAAATTTTGTATTTATTCATCTTATTAATTATATTTTCATTTTCTTTTAACATTTTCCACTTTTCATTACTTATTACTTTTAGAAATCATCTCAAGAGCACCGTCTTATTTAAGTCGTTAAAGACATATAAGCTAGAAATGTTATTTGTGTTCGAATAGAAAGAGGATTCACCAAATATTTTCCTATTTCAGTTGGATTACGTCAAGGAACGGCTTTAAAACCATATTTTTTTGCTTTAGTTATGAATGCTCTTACTGGAGATTTACAGGAGGATGTACCTTGGTGTATGCCTTTCGTTGAGGATATTCTTGTGGATAAGACTAGAGAGAGAGTTCGAGAAATTTTGAATTATGGATGTCTACATTGGAACCTAAAGGCCTTCGTTTGAGTAGAACTAAAATTGAATACATAGAATGTAATTTTAGTAGTAGTAGCTCTAGTGGTAGAGATGTAATTATGGGTGATCAGATCATTAACAAGCGTGAATGCTTTAGATATCTCGGGTCTATTGTTCACAATAATGATGATATAGAAGGGGATGTTATTAGTAAAATCCAAATTGGTTGGTTGAAGAGGAGGAATTCTTCGGGCCTATTGTGCGATAGAAAAATACTGCTTAGACTGAATGGAACAATTTATAAGATAGAGGTAGATCTACAATGCTCTATGGCGCAGAATGCTGCCCTTTAAAAGAGAAGCATAAAACAAAATTATATGTTGCCGAGATGAGAATGCTTAAGGGGATGAGTAGCTTGACACTTAAGAGAGAAAATGCGAAATTAATATAACCGTAATAGAGTTGGTGTAGCTCCTATGATGGAAAAAATTAGAGTTGTCTTAGATGTCACAATAAACGTCAACCATCTGATGATTCAGTCAGGAGAGTAGATATTTTAGATTCGACTTATGTTAAGAAATGTAGAGGTAGACCTAAAAAGACTTGGGCATATTGTATAAAAAATTATCTTAATTTATTAGAATCAAATGAAAATATGACACTCAATAGCATGCTACGGATTAAAAAAATTCATGTAGCCAACCCCACTTCATGGGATAAAGGCTTGTTGTTGTTGTTGTTGTATACCACAAAAGCACAATCATTTCCATTTCTTTCAATTTTGTACCATAAAGACAAACATTTCCATAAAATTTTAATGTTCAAATACTTTGATTACAAGTTGGTGTATGTTTCTTGAAGACTTCATGATATCATAGAAGAATAAAAAGAGCCTCATTTTTCGAAATCATTTATTGAATTGAAATACTATGCAATGCCTACAACATATTTAAAAATTATCTAGCATTGTTTCCTCAAAAGAATCCCACTGCTCCACATGCAAAGAATATTGATGTCATTCAAATTCCTATAAATACAATTTATCATGAGTAGATAAAATATATTGAAGTTGACCGTCACTCGATTTTGAAAAACCTTTCAACTCTCATATTATTTATCTTCCTTACATCCCAAGACATAATTATTCTATGAAAGAACAAAAACATCAAATTTATATAGGTAAATTGATACTCTTAATAAACCAGCATCACTTATATATATCGTGTTAGAAGTTATTTCTATTTACTTTGTTTTTCCTGTTATTTCATTTTCCATGTATTTCCTAGTTTATGTCTTTCAAGTTTATCTTTTAGGTGTTATTAGGAGAGATTTGGGTATTATATACTTCCTTTGTTATACCACTTGTATTGCGTATTTAAACCCCTCTCGATATCAATAATATTACCTGTTTTATTCACAAAAACCTACATTGTATTAGAGCCACGGGATCTTACCCTTTCCGCCAGGATCTGACCCTAGCAGCCTAAGCCTCCCATGCAAGCCTTCCCCTATAGTTTTTTTGGCAGTCAAAGCTCCCTTCCCCGCCAGATCCCTTCCTTGCAGATTTCTGCATTTTTTTCCCTGGACATCTTCCTGTCAGCAATACCGCTAGACGATCTTCCTTCAGTTTTCTACAGTTTTTCTTGATAATCTTCCTTCAAGCCCTCTTGTGTTGACAGCCTAGTAAGGGATCGTCTCCATCTATGTCCTCACATTTGGCTCAAAATCATGGCGGGCTCCTCCCGAGCTTCATTCTGACAATATCCTTGAGTCCACCAGAGGATCGGCACTACCTCCATCCTTCCGCAGACCGGAGGCCAAGAAAATCACATGAACTTCATGATCACAACCCACAAACTCCACGACTTGAATTTCCTCCAGTGATCTCAACAAAAGTCGTTCATCAAAGGTCGAGGTAAATTTAGCTAGCTTATAGGTACGATTCGTGAACCTCTGATGACTGACCCAGCGCATGCAGCATGGTAAGTATAGAACTCCATGGTTATGTAATGACTGATAAATTCCATAGAATGATTTGCCGTTCTGACCAATTTCTTCGGTCCACAAGTGCTCTCTGAACTGCAGTTCGCGATACCTACTCAGACGTAGACAATTCTGGACAACTCTACAAGGTGTCAAAAAATATTCCCCAGACGAAACCTACGAAACAAGGTTCGAAGACAATGACACAATACTACAATAACTTGATTGTCTTACTGTTGGAATGTGACATCTATTATGAATATAAGTTGATCTTTCCCTCTTATAAAAATTATGAAGAAGGATCATGTGTTTAAATTTCTGGCAGGCCTGAACAAGGATCTCGTCCAAGACCGCAGCTATATACTTGGTCGTAATCCTCTTCCTTCAACCCGAATAGAATTCACGGAGGTCCGCCGCGAAGAAAGTCGGATACTTGCATTCTCTCAACTACACTAATTCAGTCAACTCTTCAGCACTGGTCTACAACAGTACTCCAACACTCTGTCACGCCATCGCACGCCAAAAACTCCACATGTGATTCCTGTCACAAAACTTACCATACCCATGACAGTCATTGGAAGCTCCACGGAAAGCCGGTTCATAAATCTTCAACAAAATCTTCTGCTGCTAAAGTTCTCGTTATGACCTCTGAATCCACAATCATTGGCCGACCCCCACTTGGACTATCCCCGAATCACCGTACACCATCAAAAATAAGATAGAACACTTAATTAAGCTGCTTGAATCCAGTCAGTTCTCCTCTAGACCGTCGACCTCCCATGTTTGCAAGTTAACTTGTCTCTGACACTCACGGTTCTTTTTCTAGTATTTGGATAATTGTTTTAGGTGTCTAGGACCACATGATCGAGTGCTTTTAAGTCTTCATGACATTTTTTTTGTGCTCATAGCAAGACTCTATTAAAATTGTCGATGGCTCATGTAATTCTATTGTGGGTAAAGGATCAGTTTTTCCCTAAACGATTTGGAATGGCGTCGTCCTTACCGCCACCTATATCATTAACAGAATTCCCATGAAATTCATAACTTTCGGACCTTGCTATCCTTCTTGATGTCATATGTTCCTACTAATTGGCTCTTCACCACTTTAGATCCCAAAATATTTAGGTGCGCGACCGCTCTATTAAATGTGTGTTACTCGGCTATTCAACTACTCAAAAAAGCTATAGATGCTTATTTGAGTGTCGATGTTTGTCCCATACTTTGCTAACATTGCCTCAAGTGAGGAGGAGCTAGGATTTTTGGACACTGTTCATTTTCCGATTCCGTTAGATATTCTACCTACTCCTACGGCCTTGATGTCCAGCAAATCCTCGGTACCACTGGATCCATCACTAACCAAACCAACATCAACTCCATCCACTCTACATGTCTATACTCGGTGTACCAAACCTATGGTTGAGACTCATCCCAATGCCCCTACACTTGAGCCTCCTGCCTCGTTATAGGTCTCAGAATCTGCTCCGGCCGAAATCCTTGGAACGATGCTCTCTCAACTTACAGGGATCACTCCTACTCTGAATGGCGTTGCATTTCCCCATTGATGTACGCAAACAGGCATGCATTCTTTATCCATTGGCAAAATATGTCTCATTCCATAACTTAATTCCAACCTACAAAGCCTTTGCCACTTCTTAGACGGATCGTTGTCTCCCATTCACTATTGGGACAGCATTAGTTTACCCGTCCTGAAATTCAGCAGTCATAGACGAGAAAAATGCACTTCGGCACAACCATACATGGGATGTTATCGATCTTCCTCGAGTAAGGAAAGAAGTAGGTTGTAGTTTTTCAGCGCCAAATTTCTCTGATGAATCCTTTGAACACAACAAGACGCGGTTGGTCGCTAAAGGCTATTCACAAACCTATGGAGTTGACAAAATAAAATACTATTCAATTTATGTTATCCCTTATTATGAATCTTGATTGGCCCTTACTCGAATTGAATGTCAACAATGCATTTTTGAATGGCGAACTCGCAGAGAAGGTGCATATGTCTCTCACACTGGGCTTTGACTCAACCTCTTCCCTTGAAAAAGTGTTCCGACTAAGGAAGTCTATTTATGTATTGAAACAACCCCCGGGCTTGGTTCGGCAAGTTTACATAAGTTCTTGTCGGTGATGATTTCTAGTAGGCCCAATCTGATCACACGATATTCCTCTACCACTCATTCATGCTCGTATAGCCATCCTCATCATCTATGTTGATGACATCGTACTCACAGGTAATGATCTATCGGCCTTGGAATCTCTCAAAGCTATCCTAGCCGGATCATTTGAGGTGGACTTGGGTTATCTACGGTATTTCCTAGATATGGAAGTAGCTCGGTCCTCTCAGGGCATGAGCCTCTCCCAGCTCAAATATGTGAAAATTTACTAATATAGACAAAATTACTGTGCAAACCAGTAGTTATTCGATGGATCCCAATGAAAAATTAGGAGATGTTCCCAATGTCATTTCGGAACAAGACAGGTACCGATGAATAGGGGGGAAACTCAATTATCGAGCCCGTACTAGCCAGGACATTTGTCATGTCGTTGGTATTGTCAATCGGTTCATGCATGTTCCCTACAAGCATCATCTCGCCGTTGCCATCAGATCATCTATTACTTAAAAGGCACACCAAAATCAGGTTTGTTGTTCTTCACACATCTCACTCTATTACAATTTATACAAACACCGATTTGGTCGGGTCCGTACATGATTGAACATCTACCTGGAGTTGTTACTCCTTCGTCTGAGAAAACCTTGTCACGTGGAAAAGTAAAAAACAGTGCAATGTTGAACTCGAGTTTCATTCTATATCCCTATGGATATGTGAAGTCCTTTGGAAGACAATGAATCGGGCCTTTAAAGAAGATTATTTGGTTTGAATCATATTAGAGAAGGAGATGTCATGCATGTTCTTTTGAAAAATCATTAGCTATAGTTGATATTCATTCAAAATCACTAACATGAAAAATGTTGTACTTACAAGATTGATCTAGCTAGAGATTAAAATATGTCTATTACATTTAACATCGCTAAATTGTCATTGTACTACAAGGATATGAATGCTACTCTAGAAGGTGATGCCACTTTAGCCAAAGAAGAGTGATGCGGGGGCTAACCGCAAGATCCCACGTATGACGAATCAAGATTAGGATCGAAATCAAGGTCCCTTCTTGAGACTCTCGAGATGGGCTTGCTTGGGCCTATTACTCTTAGTCGACCAAGTGGGCCCTCATTTATTATATTTTAATTTCTAATTATGGTTAATTTATGTTTGATGATGTACATTGCGTGGAACCATCTTTTGGGATGGTTGCTTTTGATCTAAGTTATTTGGAGACCGTTCATTCCTGTTTTCTCCTATTTAAAGAGTTATAGCCTTTTCTTTTCAATTGATGAATTTATATCATTAAAAAAAAACATGTAGGGGATCCTCCCAATCATCCGTACATCACCACTTCGTTGTTCGCCCGATTAGTTTCAAAACAGACAGTTGTCGAACTACTTCAACCTCCTTCCAAACTACACCGATTTCGCGTATTCTCCTTCATCAACGTCTCTTCACCAAGCCCGATCCTTAAACACCTTCTACGAACCCTAGAATAATTTCAAAGAGAAACTTTAATTTCAAAGTGAAGGTATGTGTCTAGAAGGAAATAGGGATGCTAGGATGCATAACAGGTGACATTCGTGGTGTGAGTTAAGCTAGCTCGTGAACCGTCTCAAGCTCAACTCGATACGTGGCATATGAATTGAGCTTGATAAGCTAACAAGCCAAGTTCAAGCCAACCCCAACTCAACTCGTTAGCTCGTGAATTGTTTCATTTAAAAAATAATAAAATTATACTTATAATATATAAAAATTTAAGAATTTTTCTTAAATTATTAATAAAATTTAAGAAATAATATTTTACATTTTATATCAAGCTATTTCTTATTAATTATCACTTAAAAGTTCATTTTATTTATCATTTCATTATAACACTAGCTTAAAGTAATATATTTTTCTCTCTTCCATACTAAACAAATTGGCTCATGAGCCAGCTCGAAATCCTAGAGTTAAGCTTGATCCAGGCTCAAGCTCAATACAAGTGTAGCTCAAGTTTAATCAAAACCAAGCTCAATAAGAGGGTGGCTCGAGCTTGATTTCAATTAATTAATCAAGCTGAAGCTCATGCTAAAAGTGGCTCGAGCTTGACTCAACTCGTTTACATCCCTAGGTGCACTCCTATGGATTCCAGCTAGAAACTTGGAAATAACAATGATAGTGCACTAGTTGACAAAGAAAGATAATAAAGAACAGTAGCAAAACTCTTTATTTATTACATACTAGGCCTAACATTAGCATTTTTGTGGGTGTGGTAAGTCAATTCATGAAAAATAAATCATAAGAGCAAATGGAGGTTGTTGATATGATCTTGGCATACTTAAAGATGACAACAAGATCAAGGATTCTTGTACGAACAAGGTAGAAAAATTATATTGAGATATTAACTAATGCAAATTGGGTCGGTTCTACGACGAACAAAGGATGGACTTCGGGATATTACACATATGCCAATGAAAATTTAATCACTTAGCAGTGCAAGAAGCAAGTAGTCATCTCAAAGCAATGCAAAAGCAGATTCAAAGCACTTCGACTCGGTATTTGTAAAGGAATTTTGTTAAAACGAGTACTTTGTGAGATAGGAATTTCAATTGCATGTTAGATGAAGATGTTCCATGGCAATCAGCCCGCAATCAGCATAACGAAGAATCTAATGCCTAATGATAGACGGAAGCACATTGAGATCGAAAAATACTTCATCAAGAAAAAGAAAAAGGCAGACATTATATCACTATAGTACATTCCAACCAGCCAATAGATTGCAGCATCACAACTTAAGCCATGCCCAAAAAGACATCAAGATCTTAATTCCAAGCTAAGATTATCTACAATCAAGCTTGAGAGAGTGTGTAGAAATCAGTGATTTTTAACCTAATTTCTAGAAATTATTTGTTGAAGAATTAGTTTGATGTGTTCCCTATAATATAGGGATATTGGTATTCTTTTACTGTCCATTATTAGCTATTTTTTCAATTTTTTTCCTTAATTGAAGAGAGATATTCTCTCATTTCCTCTTTATTTATTAATGTAGGGCTTCATCAAAAAAATAATTATTATTATTATTCTTATTCTCAATTCCTATACAAATCTCATTGCAGTCTCATTGCATCCAAATCAAACTATTCTCTAAAACAAATCAACCAAGCAACTCTTCTAACACTCGCAAGCTTGGGATACCAAAATCTTCTATAGCTTTAAATGTGGTTACTATTGTTTCCAAACTCAAGTTGTTTTCTGTGGAACCTTCAGTTTATGAGGAGAATTATCATATTTAAATAATAATATATTAATCTATTTTCTCATTATTGAAAAACTCTATTTCTTATATTTTTCATGTATTATTCTCTTTTCTTACCTATATATAGGAATATATATACTTTACAAAAAAAAAGAAAGAAAAAATCTACCAAGTAAAGATGTTGTTATTTCAAATTTTATCTCACTTCTAACATTTATCTTTCATGAACTTTTAATAAGTTCAAAAAGGTGTATTATAGCTCATAAATCAATTTTTTTATTAATTAAATAACTTTATCAACAATTTTGATGCTACTTATCAGTTCAAGAGTTAGTAATTATCATAGATAAATTTTAGGCATAATCAACTACACCTACAATTTTAACACTTCAAATAACAGTGCTATGAATCTTTTATTGTAGGACACTAAGGTTTTTCTAGTATTCGCTATTTCACAGAACTTTCAACTCCTTATATAAATCAAGATTTCACTAAATTCCTTCAAAAACAGAGTTGACTTGTACTATGTGTCCATAAACAAAACAAAACAAAAAAAAAAACTAAAAAAGAAATTCTTCAATGTTGATGTGTAAGCTCAATTTGTCAGGGTTACAAAAACAGAATTATAAAAAAAGAATCGCAGCTGTCATATCAACTACCTAAAGTAATTTTCTCTTAATTTATGCAATTCATTATGGTGTCCCAAACATTGTTGGAAAGCATTTCATCCTCCTTTATGTCAATGGAAGATTAATGACTTTCACATAACTAAGAAACCTGAAATAGTAAAATACCTCCAAGGTTGGTGATAGATTCAACCCAGCTGCGTCAAGATTACGAATTCTATGCCCTCGTAGATCCAGTCGCTAAAGCAAAAAGTATCAATCAGAAATCTCTTTCATATTGAAAAAAACTTGATGTAAGTTTGCAGCATATATAAAAGTATCAGTATTTATACAGGAAACATAAACTTAAAACAAAAATGAAATTCAAATACAATTTAAACAATGGCACATAAAAAGTAGCACTAACTCACAGATTATGAGACTCACCAGGTCATCCTTTGCTTTAGCGTCGACTTGAGGGAGCATCATGAAACGAGAATCACCACTTTCGACAGTCAACTGAGTTTTTTTCTTGCCAGGTAGTGAAGAATTCCTATCCACAGATGCTGAAGGTGACCCCGACTTCAGGCTGCTTGTAACAGATGGTGATCTTGCTGAAGGAGAGGAAACAACCGAAGTTGTTTTCCTAGGCCTCCTATGGCCATTAGAGCTTTCCAAAGAAAGTGAAGAAACACTCCTCAATGAAGACAATGGCTCTAATGCTTTGACTGATGACCTTTGCACAGAATATGCTGCGCCACTATTAAACTTTGAAGGCAACCGCGAGCTTAAAGAAACCTTTTTTCCATTCAGAGTTGCTTCCGGTGTTGAACCCTTTGAGCTGACCGAAGGGAGAGATGACCTTCTACTTTCATCGCTACTTTTCTTCGTAGAGTTCAACACTGAAGGAGAATCATTTTTCCCAGCCTTTGTAGGAAGTTTTGAACCAGTGACAGCCTGCTTCTCGGAAAGGCCCCCCGTGCTGTTTCTCCTCGGTAATGAAGCAGCGCTCGAACTCAAAGTTGGCCTCATAAGTCTAGACATAATTCGACTGGAACCCGGTGTTCCATTTCCTAAAACCTTCTTCCCTGCTGATGACAAGGATACTGCAGTTTTCCCCGATGTTGCAATTCCACCTGACTTCTCTGATTTCACCACTGGCGTAGCACTATTCGATGAAGAAACAGGAGAGAGCATTACTGAATGAGATTTATTCGAAAGATCCTCCCTGGGACTGGCAGAATTAGTCTCCATTTCCGCAAAAACCACAGCCGCTCCAATCCACTCAATTCCGTGCTGTTTACAGAATGGCAGCCCTCAACCAGAAGACCTTACCCAATGTTCGAACAAGAACCCCGTAAAAGGAGCAAACAGACCACATTTCACTGCAAACTCCGTTTATCACCTTAGATCTACAAAACTACAGCATGAATTAGCAAAAAGTCCTGTTTTACCAAGGCAGGAGAACATTGGAAAGTCACAACAAAACAGAGCCAGGACGAAATCAAAGAAAATGAGCTTCCTGATTAACTTCCAAAATGCGGCTATAACCCGCAGCAAAACTAAAAAAGATCAGAAAGGTTCAAAAATGCACCAACTTCGACATGGATTTTCGAAAAATGCAACTAGCAAAGCAAATCCTGTTCCACAGTTCACACAACGAAACCAGAACAAACCAAAAGCAAAGCACAGAAGCGTGCAGCAGGTGGAAATCTCACCTTCCGCACCGGAGAGAGACGGGACAGGAATGCAGATGGGAAAAGTTAAAAAGCTGAAAACAGAAATCAAAAAATAATATATTTCTAATGCAGCTTTAAAAATCTCGCTTTAGGTTGAGCGAGGCCATCGAACCCCACCATAACTTCACAAACACCCCTCCCCCGACTTCGTGGAGGTAACATTGCGCAGGAAACGGTGAGCTTACGCATGGGGACATTAATTAATGAAAGAGATTTAAAAACAGTGGCAACATGAGGATGTCTACACGCGACATCAGGCCGCCATGCCCTTCGAAACGGTATGAATGAGCGGTTATGATAACTTAACGGTATGCAGAAGCCGGGCAGGACAAAAAGGGTTTTTTTTTTTCTTTTCTATTTTTGAAACATGAATAAGATTTTGTTTGGGGGCAGTTTAGCTGTAGCCGCATCTTATCGTTTGGAAATTGTGTTTGAACAGCTTATTTGAAAACGCAGTTAGCTTATTGCACTAAATGTGGAACGCTGGTTGAATCTTGTGGTTCGTATTTTCAGATAAGCGGTTTATCTCGATAAACGCAAATTTCTCCTATTACAATGACAAATGATTATATTTTCAGATTTATTTTAGTTTTTTTTTTTTTTTGAAAGATAACCCAAAAAATAATATGTGGAATTCGAGTTCACAATCTCAAAATGAAAAACTATAAGTCAAAAGAAGAGGAGTATGAAGTAATTGATATTGAAATGCTTAGTAGTAGTTTATACTATCTTATAGTTGAGTTTTATATTTTGACGTATGAGATTATGTTTAAGACTTATATTCCAACAATATAAGATAGTGAAAATGCCTAAGATATGAGAACAATATAAGATAGTAAAATGCCTAAGATATGAGAACAATTTAAGATAGTGAAATGCCTAAAATATGAGAATTTATCTAGTAGTAGAGAGAAATGATGTGTCTTATACCCTAAAACTAGTGAGAGTTCTAATCTCAATAGACTCCAAAACTTAGTCTAACAAAAAGACCTCATCCCTTATAAAGAGCAAAATATAGCCCAACTCTTATGGAATTACGACCTTAATTATAAGTTTGATCATATGCAGAAGTGGATGGGTAAGACTATTATCAATTTAAGAGGATTCATTGACTTATGAATCACTTTAAAGATCAAGCAGTTGAGATAAGTATGCATCTGACTGATGTAAATTTCATAATTTTCATGTTCTATTAATTAGACATTTAATTTATTCAAGTAAGAGTATAAAATCAATTGTAAGAATGCATTTGTTAATAATCAAATTTAAGTTATTTAGAAATTTAAGCTGATTTTTCCATGTTGGTCAACTATCCTCACTAGTCAAACGCCTTCTTATGTGTAATGAGAGAAATACTGAAAGAATGATAGAATCTCTAATTAAGTGCATATGATTGAGTTACTTTATGAAATTCTAATAAATTTCATTGCTTAATGCTTACATGTTTTGAGTTTGTTGTTTGAATTGTTTAATTTTAGTTTAAGTTATTAAATTGAATATAAATTTTATTTTAGATTAGAAGCCTAATGTTTAAAAATCAGGCTTTAAAATAACCTAAATAATCATAGAAAAAATTAAGAAAATGCATATTAATAGTGTACACACAAATTACAAGAAAAAACAATAAAAATGAACACTCTAGTGTGTCGGATACTGATATACACTTAAAAGAATGAAAAAATATATAATTGAGCTTTGTCATCATATATCTCAGTCTTAGAGTCTTCTTATTTTTCATCCTTCAATTCATCTTCATCATTTTTTTGGATTTTATTATGTTCAGGTCCTCCAAGCATCACGAGGCATTATTATGTGGTCAATCTTTACTCATCTTAATTCAAAAAGACCTAATATTAATTTTAATTATAAAATTATATTAAAAATTCTAAAAGAAACATAATAAAATTATAAAATAGAAATTAGTATGTACATATAGTTTTTCTCTTGTGAGTGCTTGACCACTTATCCTAATTGGTGGTGGGCATAAACATGAACTAACAAGCACTTATAAGAGATTTTATTAGTTTTAATTTTATTTTAATGTTTGCCACGCTAAAAAGATCCCATATTAAAGATAAGTGTTAGAATTATTAAAAAGTAGCTCAAACAACGAGTCTAATGAGCAAATAAATCACTCTGCCATCCATTGGCAAATATCACATCACAAGACATAAACAACAACCAATCACAATTAACTTAGTATAAGTTTATGGTTAGTGCCTTAGTAATCACATCTAATATGTGTGTGACTAGTGTGGTGCGACTATTCTAATCTTTAAAGATTAATTTTTACTTTGATCTTGAGTTGAAAGTTGCCAGAGGAATGGTTTTAATTCAAAAAATTAGTACTTTAACATTTTTATTCTAATTTTTAATATTAATTATTCAGGTTATTTTTAAAGTTCACAAGGTATTCTAAAAAAACAAGTTTACTTAAAAGGATAAACTTATCATTATAAAACACATTATTATTTATGAAAAGCATAATTCTCCTACAAAAATATAATAACTCATTTCACAACACTCATATTTTAAAGTTTGCTTATTTTAATATTTGCTTATTTTAAAGTTTGTTTTTTTTTAAAGCATAAAGTTCACAACTCATTTCACAACAGTCATATAACAAAAATAAAATTTGCTTATTTTAAACTTTTAAAAATCCCTATAAAAATTTTATATTATTTAAAGTTTAAATAAATTTACTATTATTTATTTATAATTTACTTTCTTATTTGCATTTAAAAATTTGTAAATTATTTCAATAATTAAAAATAATTTAATTTTAATTATCATAAATTCACTCTTACTTTAATATTAAGCAGCTAAAATTTATTAATCTATATGATTTTATTTTTATTTTTATTTTTATGAATTTTAGACTTTTGAATAACCCTATGTCAATTTTTAGGATCAATTTAAGTCATTTTAACTTTATTTTGAAATTAATCAGTTTTTATTATTTATTAATTAATTTACTTTATTAATAATTAAAAAAGATTAATGATTTCTAAATTTTATTTAATTTGGTGTTGTTTTCCTCTTAGAAATAAAAAACAAGTTGTTAACAACCTAAGAAAATTGATAACTTCAATTTAAATTATAGGCAATTATTTGTTTATTTAAAAAAAGCAATTTTTAAATTAATTAACTCAAAATTAATTAATTAAGATCAGATTCTTTGTTTTGTTTACTTTAAAGTGGTTAATTTTTTTAGTTCACCATATTTACTTTTTATTTTTTTTCATTTTTACTAACGTTATTTTTAATTAATTCACATTTTTTATAGTCAACTTACTTACTATACATATGACTTTTATATGGTGACTTTATATTAGTAAGAGTCAATCATTGCATGGTAGGAAAGACGAAATCCAATATGACAAGATCACAACCAGTCAAATACAAGAAATAGATTATAGTAATTCTATCTTCCTTACTGAGCCGAGGAAGATCATCCACATAACTGCCACTAATCTAAGTCTAATAGAGAAGGAAACATAATTCTAATTTAATCAAAAGGAATTAGCCTATAATTAGCCTATCCTATGACTTGATTCGTTAAAGGTGTGCATTCTTTCATAAAACATGAAACCAAAAATTCGTCGAGTTAGGTTAATGAAATAACTTAATGGAAGAGTTTTCATTTATAATTGAAGCTTTTTTTGCAATCAGCAGGCCCTTCTGAAGCTTCGTTAACTTTCAACTAAGCTAGAGAAGCTACTTGATGGTGTTTGGAACTTGCGTAAGCTTGGTGATTATTGGTTTGATCAAAAATACAGTGAGGAGGGTTGATCCATGGCTAATGACATAAAGGTGTACCTCCAAATTATAATTTATTTAGGATTGATCTAATAAACTCAAGCCAAGTGGACATGCACTTGACTTATGGAGTAATGAAGGCTCCCTGAAGTTGATTATGGTGGAACCAGCTTAGGACAAATTGGTCCTTTCTTGGTTTGACTTTTAGTAGAATTTAGAGTATGTGGATAGCTTAAGGGTTGATTTAGGTATGTATAATTATTCTTATAACCATGGTTTGTGCTTAAGAGAGTTATATTAGATATTAAGTTCCTTTAGGATTGTGGTTGACCTTGGTTTAGATTAATTAATTTATGATGTGAATAAATATGGGCTTCTTATTAAACTTGGTTTAGGCTTAGCTTAGATTTTATCAGAAGTTTATCTAGTTAAATTAGATTTCATTTAATTTAAACTTAACTTTGTTTGGTCCATAGTGACTTATAGATGGATTACTTAGATTTATTATAAAAGGAATTTTGATTAGTTTATTTTATGTGTATTATTGAAACACTTAAGTTTAACACATAAATTGCATCATACATTATTTAAATAATGTTAAATTTTAATTTGAATGGATCATCAAGAGCAAGAGGGTAAGTTCAAATCAATTGATTTTAATATGAGGATTAATTTAAATGTGTTTGATTCAAGGATAACTTAATGAATCCAAAATAAGTATGTCATAATTATGGTTAAAGGGTACTAATTTGATTTTATTCTGATTGAAGACATTATTTAATGAAATATTAAAAAAACTTGTTTGGAATTGATTTTAAATTGAGTAAATTTTCACTCAAAATCCCTTGGTATGTCATTTAAAAAAAATTAACTTATTAAGTCAAATTAAATTTTATGGTTTCAATTTGGTTTCATTTAAATAGATTCAGCTGTAAGGTATAAATTTCATTTAATTTTGTTTTGTATTTAATTTAAGTGGACCTTGGTGAATTTACACATTACTCGTTAAATAGGCTTTACTTAGGTTAATTAAATGAAGTTCAATTATGTTTTATTAAATGAGAAATTTGATGTATTTAGCCAAGTGAATTATTTAGGGATACATGGTAGATTTGCTCAATTTAGTTGATTTTATTAGGGTTCAAGAATAATCTACTAGGTCAAGTTAAAGCAAGATTACTCAAGGTTTACTCATGTATGGTTTAAATGGTTTTAGTTTGTTAAGTTATTATGAATAAAAAGCTAGGGTGATGGGGCTTGATTATGGGTTGACTAAGGGTGTTTGGCGCAGCTGCAGATTATTCAGATTATGCTGATAAGCAGATTATTCTGATAATCTGCTGATCATCAGCTGATCCAGATAATCTGTCTGTCTGTTTGGTTTGAGCGTTTGGAAAACAGTTGAATTGCAGCTGTCTCTGGATAAATGACTATTTCACCCCTGATCTGGATAATTTATTCATATTTGACTAGTTTATAATTCTGATTAAAAAAAATTCACTTCGAGCATGAGGTTTTTAATATACAAATAAATTTGTGGTCTGCCAAGTTCAACCGGCCTAGTCAGAAGATAGCCGATCCATAAGAACATATCTAAGATATCACGTAATGCTTCTATTAAAACATAGGTAAAACCTTACATATTATACTCTCTCCCCTAAAATGTAGGATCATTTTTTACGAGAAAGATAAGAGGCTTTACTATTCATGCCCCTTCTAGCATGTTATGCTCTAATCCATTAGGTGTGATTCACAAAGAGATAAGGTTTCAACAATTCTGCTCATCTTTTCCAATTTTCAAATAAAAGAAGAGAAAAAGACTCAAAACATCAAACGATGAATACATAAAACCTCTGTAAATTGTTATATACGATCGTTGGCTTAAAAAGCAAACAAAACAACGAATTGATTGTATTGTATCCTATCAAAACAATACAATCCAAACAAATCCATAAAATAAAATGAACATTTTGCTGTATATTTTTTTATAAATCACGGCCTGGAAGAACTCCCACTGAATCCTTCCGTGATGCTGCGAATCGTTGGATTGTACTGGATAAAACCGAAAAGACCCTGTCTTTGATAAGGCAATGGGGTCTTCTTTCTTTGTCCCTCCGCCGCCACTCTGCTCGTCGTATAATGCTTCTCATGGGCAGAAGCCACCTGCCATCGGCCGCCTCTCCTCACCCCCGCACCATTAACGCTTTCTTCTTTTCTACCTCTTTTGCCAGTTGTGGATGATGAAGAAGAAGAACCATTCGAAGAGAAGAATGAAGAAAACAGAGTACGATTGCGTAACGAATCCCTGCTTTCTCTTCTCGTCGCTCTTCCCTCCGACGCGCTTCGGAAGAGAAGCAATTTCATCAGCCGCCATTTCCTGCCTCCACTATCGCTCTTCGGGAGGAGAGTTGAAGCTTCAGCTTTGCTATGATCTCTTAATGGAGAAAGAGATCTAGAAGCTCTGGCTTCACCAAAATGGATACCTCCTCGCCTTCGCTTCAGCTTCACCGAATACCTCCTCGCCTCCGCTTCAGCAGCCTTCGGCTTCCCTTCCGGGAGGAGGAGCAGATGAGATTCGAGGGAGTTCGGGAGGAGGAAGCGGCCTTCGGCTTCCCTTCCTACCGGATGGGATGCAGGGAGTTCGGGAGGATGGGAAGCTCCGGTTCGCAGGGGAGTTCGGGAGATGCAAGAGGCCTACCGGATGGGATGTAGGGGGTTAGGGAGATGCAAGGGAGTTCAGGAGGAGAAGCTCGTGTTCGCAGCGAGGGTAGCGACATAATTTTGTTTCAGAGAACGCGGGTATAGCCCGCGATCCCGTCGTAATAGAAAAAAAAATGTAGTTTTCGGGAACGCGCCTAAATCGCGCAAAACAAACACACATGCGGCGTTTTTAAAAACGCCACCGTAGAAATAAGCTGTTCCAAACGTACCCTAAGTTCAAGATTTCATAAGGCACCTATGGACTAAACCTAGGCAAAATTAGGGTTTGTTTGGCGTCGCATTTTTTGCACGGCATGACCCTAAAAAGCTTTTTTTGTTTTTGTCGTTTAAAAAAAATTTAGATAAAATACGAGCCACAGGTTCGACCCTGCATCTCGCTTCTCTTATTAACTTATCACAGAGTTTTTACTGCCCTACCCCCTCCATCCCCTCTCTCGCAGCCGAGCTTCTTCTCTCTCGACACCCGCAAGCCCCCTTCTCGTGATTCAGCCTTAGAGGTAAGATCCTTGCTCCCTTCCTCGTTTTCAAACCTCGGTTCCGTTGACAAGGATTTTCCCATCTTGTTGGTGGTTACTTTGCTCTCTATATACCCTCTATTTTTCTTCCGTGCATAGATCTTTTGCTCTCCCTCGACCCATAGTATTATCTACCACTAATCTATGGCTTATGATTTTGTGATGGTATTATTAGATCCATTCAGTTGTTGATTTTATTATAGTTATTCACTGCTATTGGATTTTGCAATTTTGTGATTTTTGTTTTTTGCAATTCATGTGACTTTGCATTACTGTTGGAATTTTTTTTATTGTTGATGGTGTGATGGCTTTTACTATGAATTGGGTGGTGATGTGGTGGCTACGGTTGTGTTATGGCGAGGAGTGCTTGTGTTGTGGGTTGTGGTGTGGTGGTTGTGGGTTGTGGGTTTATGATGTGGTGGCTCTGGTTGTGCCGTAGTGAGGAGTTCTTGTGCTGTGAGTTGTGGTGTAGTGGTTGTAGGTTGGGTGGTTGTGGTGTTGTGTCATGTGTTGTGGTGGCAGTGAGTTCTCTAGTTACGTTGTGGTGGCTCTAGTTGTGCTATAGTGAGGAGTGCTTGTGATGTGGGTTGTGGTGTGGTCGCTATGGGTTGTAGGGTTGTGTTATGGTGGCTCTGGTTGTGCTGTAGTGATGAGTTCATGTGTTGTGAGATATGGGGTCATAGATGTGAGGGGTTATGTTGTGGTGGCTCTGGTTATGTTGTGGTGAGGAGTGCATGTATTGTGGGTTGTGGTGTGGTGGTTGTGGGTTGTGGGATTGTGTTGTGGTGAGAAGTGCATGTGTTGTGGATTATGGTGTTGTGGATTGTGGTGTGGTGGATGTGGGTTGTGGTGTGGTGGTTGTGGGTTGTGGGGTTGTGCTATGGTGGCTCTAGTTGTGCTGTGGTGAGGAGTGCATGTGTTGTAGGTTGTGGTGCTCGTTGTGGGTTAAGGGGTTATGTTGTAGTGAGGAGTGCATGTGCTTGGGTTGTGGCGTTGTGGTTGTGGGTTACGGTGTGGTCACTGTAGGTTGTGGGGTTGTGCTGTGGTGTCTCATGTATTGTTGTTGTGAGGAAAGTGTGTGTTGTGGGTTATGGTCTGGTGGATGTGGGTTGTGGTCTGGTGGTTATGGGTTGTGGGGTTGTGTTTTGGCGAGGTGTGCTTGTGTTGTGGGTTATGGTGTAGTGGCTATAGGTTATGAGTTATGTTGTGGTGGCTCTGGTTGTGCTTTAGTGAGGAGTACATGTGTTGTGGTGTGGCGAATGTGGGTTGTGGTGTGGTGGTTGTGGGGTTGTACTGTGTGGCTTGGTTATACTATGGCGAGGTGTGCTTTTTCTATGGGTCGTGGTGTGGTGGCTGTGGGTTGTGAGGTTGTTCTATGGTGAGTAGTGCATATGCTATGGGTTGTGGTGTGGCGGCTATGGGTTGTGGTGTGGCGGCTATGGGTTATGAGGTTGTGCTGTGGTGGCTCTGGTTGTGTTGTGGTCAGATGTGTATATGCTTTGGGATGTGGTGTGTGGTTGTGGGTTGTGGTTTGTGGTTTGGTGGTTGTTGGTTGTGGGGTTGTATTGTGGTGGCTCTGGTTGTTTTGTGGAGAGGAGTGTATGTGTTGTGGACTGTGGTGTTGTGGCTGTGGGTTATGGTGTGGTGGCTGTGGGTTGTAGGGCTGTGTTGTAGTGACTCTGGTTGAGCTGAAGTGAGGTGTACTTGTGCTTTAGGTTATGGTGTGGTGGTTGTGGGTTGTGGTGTGGTGGTTTTTGATTGAGGGGTTGTGCTGTGGTGAGGAGTGCATGTGTTGTGGGTTGTGGTGTGGTGGTCGTCGGTTATAGGATCTGGTTGTGCTATGGAGAGGAGTGCTTGGGTTGTGGATTATGGTGTGGTGGTTGTGGGTTGGGCAGTTGTGATGATATGTCTTGTAATGTGGTGGTTTGTGGGTTGTGTATGGAGGTGTGTTTAGGTGTTTATGGGTTGTGTATGGAGGTGTGTTTAGGTGGTTTGTGGGTTTTGCTAGCTACGTTGTGGGTTATGGTGGTTGTGGGATGGGTGGTTATGGTGTGGTGGTTGTGATTGTGGAGTTCTGGCTCTGTGCGGAGGTGGTTGTGGTGCATGTGGTTGTGTGTGGAGGTGTGGTTGTGATTGTGTTGTGGTGGCTATAGTTGTAAAAGATATGTGTTATAACACTTTGACAAGCAATACTAGTTATAGAATGAGTAAGAGAGTGTGTTTATAGATCCATCATGTAATGTTTGATTTGTTTACTTCCATACAACTTATACTTAAAAAGGGATTGGGCATTATGGTTTGTTTTTCTGTGCTACTTACGCAATAGTTAAGACTAAAGAAGTCGGTTCATCAACTATGTGGGACAGGGAAGCCAAACTCATATTTTACGACTTCTATCTTAAGGAAGTTGAACTGGGAAATAGAACCACCACCTATTACACTAAGGAAGGGTCGCAAAATATTATGAAGAAGTTCAAGAAAATGACTGAAGAAAGTATGATATGATGCAACAGAAGAACAGGTGGGATCAGTTGAAAAAGAATTGGAAATTATGAAAGGAATTAAAACGAGGATGCACGTGCTTGGGTTGGGATCCAGTCAAACAGACTTTTGATGCTTCAGATGAGTGGTGGGCTGAGAAATTGGAGGTAACAACTTATCCATTAAAGACTTTCTTTTCATTAGTTTCTCTTCCTGAACTGTATGAACAAATACACTTGTCCTTATATTGCAAGTAGTGCCAGCCGCCAAGGAATTCAACTTCAGTGGAATTGCTCTTGATTTGGAAGAAAAGTTCGACCATATCTTTGGTGGGGTGGTAGCAACGAGGACTAATGCTTGGGCCCCTAGTGAGTAAGAGTTTGCAAGCATACCTGAAAACTTCGATGCCGACGAAGTAACTGGCTCAGGTGAAGGACCAAGGCCAAACCAAAATGAACTGGAGTCCACATGCAGTTCAAAGCATCCTAGGGTAGAAAAAAAGAAAGAAGGAGCTACTTTCATTAGAAGCCAAATATCAAAACTGGTGGATGCATACACTAGTGAGCCTGGGACTTCACATGTGACCTCCATCAACGAGGTCATCCAAGTTATAAAGGCAACTCCATAAGTTTATGAGGACATGTCGTTATATTTGAACTCCTTGAAGTTGTTGGAGGACCTGCACACAGACCTTCATGAAGATTGCCCCTGACCGTCAGGTCAATTATTTATGTTTTTTTTACAGTAAGGATGATTGGTTTTGTCCAATGATCGTTGTACCATTTATATTTATTTTCTTGTAGGAAACTCTGATTTCTAATATGGATGCTTTTTTCCTTCTCCTGGGAACAATCTTTGTGTTATTTTGGATTTATGTCTTTTTATCATACACTTTATGATTCGATAGTTGATGTTAATTAACATTATTTGATTCACATATATTACATTAACAAAGCACTTGTTTTACATGGATTCATAAAGAGAGAGGCATGAAAGGAAAATTGTGACCATAGTTTTTATGATGTACAAATACTAAACTTATACATTGATCGATCTCCCCGCATGACATCAACTTACATTGGTGATAAATGGGTTGGGGAGCTACTATGGCTCCCACAATTACATTCGATGGTATCATTCTTGAACTATGTAGACTTCAACATGGTTGGCGATGGTCATTTACACGTCTCGCCTAAAGCATTTGAATATCACATAAGATAATATATACCACACTAGTGGTAGATTCATAAGAAGTTTGCACCCATGATGGCGAAGGTGTCGGAGAAATGGTTGAAGTGAGAGAGCGTATTACAAACGCCATTGTTTGATGTTGAATGGACTGATTCTTAATTATTTTATACAGTTCATCTTTATTTTCGGTCCTTGTATATTTGATATTGATTGTTTGAGTTTTACGTTATTTGTAATTATTTTTTTTCCATTTCTTTCCTTTTTATTTCGGTGGGTTTATGAGGTCCATGATAAGACGTTTGACCTTATGGGTTCTTCTGTGTAAGCGGTCGTTGGTTGGTGTTGCATGTGAAATCCTAATGAAGACAACCAAGCTCCTCTCTTATTTTCGATTCTGCGTTTTTTGAGGTTCTTCTAGTCATGGCCTTTTTTGGTGATATGCATATGCGATGCACACGAGCTTGTTTTTATGTGAGTTAAAGGCAACCAAGATCCCTCTTTTAATAAGGTCTCTTGTCTTGTAGGGACAGATTCGTTGGTTAGCATACTGAGTTCTTTGAGACCTCAAGCCTAAACAAATCTGTACTTAATTTTTTTTCAATTTTTACTTATTTAGTTCATATAGTTTATGTATATTTTTTCCTTCTATATTTGATTATGATTGTTTGGGTTTTTTATGATGTTTGTAATTATCTTTTTCTTGTTTCCTTTATTTTGTTTTTCTTTTGATGGGTTGGTGAGGTGCATGATGAGACATATAATCCTATGGGTTCTTCTTGATAGCCTGATTGTCGGTATTGGTTGGTCACATATTAAATTCTATTGCAGACAACCAAGTTCCTCTCTTTTTTTCTGTGATACAGTTTCTGGGATTCTTCTGAATGGCTTTTTTTGTGATATGCATATGTGACATACACGAGATTAGTATTACATGGGTTAAAGACAATTAATAATACTTTTTTTGACAAGGTCTGATGAATTCTTGTAGTGACAAATTTGTTGATTGGTATACTGAGTTCTCTGAGATCTCGTGTCAACTTAATTAATTATTTCTGAAGAAAATTTCTACTTGTGTTATGATTAATGAATTGTCTTTTAAAGCATTCCAAAAAAAGAACTCGAGGATTTCTATTATCTCCCAAGAATTGTTGTGCCATTGTGGACTTTAGAGTTCCCAGCTGGCGTCACGTCAGCCACATAGCTATGGGAGACAGTTCTACAGGGCCCGCAGAGAAGCACAGAGAAGTGTGACTTCTTTTGGTGGGCAAATAGGTTCGTAGATTTCACCGCCGAGAGTGATCTGGAATGGATAGTATCCCTGGAGGACAGCCTGGCTCGTGACATACGCCATCACCATTTTAAAAATAATATTATCATTTTATTAAATGTTATTTTAATAGTCATTTTCTTTATTTTAGTAATGATGATACTTAAGTGAGGTGTATAACTAGGGCTGTAAACGAGCCGAGCTTGAGTGAGCTCAGGCTTGGCTTGTGTTCGGCTCGTTTGAAATTAGCTAGGCTCGAAATCGGCTCGTGAAAGGTGTGTTCGTGTTCGGCTCGAATTAAATATTCTTGTTCGTGTTCGGCTCGTGTTCGGCTTGAAATTGGCTCGTTAAAATTAATTGGAAAAATTTATGTCTAGCGCCGGATTCGAACTTGGACTAAATGAATGGAAACAAGAAGCATAACCACGCTACCACAGAAGCAATTATGATTTAAACTTAAATATAAATATATATAATATATTAATATATAAATAATATATATAATAAATTATTATATAAATAATTATATGATTATTTTTTATTTCGAGCCAATTCGAGCCGAACACGAGCGAACAAACAGTTGTTCGTGTTTGGCTCGTTAACATTTGTGTTCGGCTCGTTAGACTTAACGAACGAGCCGAACACGAGCTACTTAACGAGCCGAACACGAGCTGTTCGCGAACAACGAGCCAAATTGCCAGCCCTATGTATAACTTATTTTTGCACTGATCTTAAATAGATTTTTGCTTCTAAAGTATCAAATATATTGCTATGATAATTATGTTGCAAACATCATTACTACACATGACAAAATAGTCATTTTTATAGAAACAAATGTGCTACAGCTGCTTTCAAATAACAATAAACAAATAACCAGCCAGCTTATCCACAACAGCTTATGAGCAACAGTTTTTTAAGTAGCTATTGCGTAACAGCTTATTAATAAACGGTTGCCCCAAACAGACTCTTAGATTTAATTTAGATTCCTCGTTGTTATTGAGCTTCCCACCATATAAGTTATGCCAAAGTTCAGTTAGAGCTCTCTAAAAACTAAAGGGGATCATTGGGTTAATGACACTAGATCTACTAAGCCATGAAAGTAATCGACCAACCCGCCTAAAGTTTAGATAGAGATGGTATGAACGGGGTTATATAAGCCCAGCCTCTCAGTCTATTATAACCCTAAATCTACTAAGCCATGAAAATAGTCGACCCAACCCAGCTAGGGATCCCTTTGTTAACATCCTATATGTTGCATAGTTTGAGGTAATCCAGTACATTTAAAGTCAAACAAAAGAAATGTTTATGCTCTTATGACTATATCTAGATCAAAAAGATAGAGTAGGGATTTCAAACTTTTAAAAATATTAAATACCTTAATAATTCAAAGCTTAAACTTTTATAACTTTAAAATCTATAAAAACTAAAAACTAAAAATATTTAAAACAAATTTCAACAAACTTTAACAAATGCCAACCAAATTTAACCAAACATTGAAAAACCATGATCAACTTTAGCAATCTTTAGCAAACTGTAATCAATTGTAACTAACTTTAAGCAACTTCAACAAATCTTAACTAACTTTAATAAATCTTAATATACTTTAAGCAGGCTCATAACTTTTAAAGTAAATCAAACAATTATAAGAAAAAATTTAAGCATCTCAAGCTGACCATAAATAACTTCTAAAAAAATTAAAATTACTTTAAAACAAAACAAAAAAAATTTAAATAACATTAGATATGAATCTTGAATAAACAAATAAACTTTGAATAAGTAAACAAATGAACATAAGATAAATAAACTTAAACACTCTCAAATCAAACCATGTATCTTCAAATAAACTTCATTGAATTGATCTGTGAAGAAATGAAGAAGATTTGAGATACAATTCTACGTAACATGGCTCCAATTTCGCTCCCTTTTTCTTTCCTATCCTCAACCTCAAGAAAGAAAAAGTGTATCGAACCTCAGTCAAAATACAGTGAATCTACGAGAGAATTTGGGGGAAAAGAAAGAACAGAATATCCCATGTGTGAAGTAAGCCGTTGCGACTGAACACCCACCCAATCTCTCTTTTCAACAGCAAATTCTTTCTCCTTCTTGAAGTCGGACTGGTACTTTTCCAAGTTTTTGAGCATTCACCCTTGTTTCTAGTTCAGTTGTTGTGCATGTAATTATGAAGCATGTGATATCTCTATAAAAGCGTTTAATAAAACATTTCATGTAATTTTTATAGCTAGGAAAAAAGCTTAATGATGCCTAAAGTAATTATGTTACATTAAAAAAATAATTACTAGCGATATTATTTACATTCGACAAGTCCAGGTCATACTTGATTGGTACTAAGGTGATAGTTTATACAAATCATTTTACAATTAAATAACTTGTAACTAAGAAGGATGTAAATCCAAATGTTCACCGTTGGATCCTCCTGTTACAAGAATTTAATTTAAAAATTTGTGATAAAAAGGATGCTGAAAATTATGTGATTGACCACTTGTCCAAACTTGACTAAGGAAACTTTGAGATTTTGAGTGATGATATAAATGAAAATCTCCCTGATGATAAATTATTTTCTATGATTGAGCAATATATTCCTACGTATGTGAATATAGTCAACTTCAATATGAGTGGTATTATTCCATTGAATTAATGTATAACTAAATGAAGAAATTTATGGATGTGTTTTTTGATTGTACCAAATGGACGGCTATCAAATAAGCACATTTGCTAAAATGAAACTCATTAAAACTAGTTGATGACCTTTCTAGCTTAGAAAGAGAAAATGGGTTAGATATTTATGTCATGGGTAGAGACGAAAAAAATTGATATGGCTAAGTATTATTCTAAGAACCATGAAAAGATGTTGATGAACTTAAGGAAAGGGAACATCTTTGTGGGATTATATATTACATTTGAGGATCTTATAGCTAGGACCAATTACAGTGATAATTAATGGAAACTAAAACCCATTGTTGAGCCTTTTATTTTGAATTAGGTAATTCATACCATATTATCCATCACATCTAGATGCTTATTACCTATTAAAAAAGTAGTTATAAGGATCATGTAAAATATGATTCCCTTTCCTTTAACATAACACATTATAATATGTATATGCTAGTTTTATGATCTAATTTTCATACATTATGATTGAAAATAAAGTTATCCCTTTAAAAGCTAGTATAAAAACAAGCATCCACCTTTCTCTACAAATCACTATGAAATTCAAATAAAACCAAGTTAGAAGAGAAATTCAAAGCTTCAATCAATAGAGCTTTCTACTTCTAGTGCTAGGGAGAGCATGTATAACTTATCTAGAAAGGCTTACATATCCTTTGACCCTAGAATTTAAACTTTATTGAGAGAGTTTTTTAATCTTTTTTTTTCACTATGTAGAAAAGGGAGGTTATTCCTAATTATATTGAGCACCACATACCTATTATGGTTTCAAAATTACTATTTGAGTATAAAGATTTGACTCCTGATGACCCATTAGATGATATACCCATCTTTAAGAGACAGACATAATGCCATAAATTTGAACCCTAATTCCCAAATACCTACCTTGTCACATTACAGGATGAGCTCCAAAAAGCATGTTGGACTAAAAGACAAGCAAACGAACTTTTATAAAAGGCTTTATTGAATAGAACACAAGTCCTTACACATTATCTATGCTTTTAACACCCCAAAAAGATGAAAATGCAGAATATGTATATATAGTAAAATAGTGGTTAAAATAAGTTTAACATATATGTCTCCATTCCCTGATTTATATGACATTTCATATATTATATATGATTATGTTTATTTTTCAAGTAAAACTTAAACAGTGGATACTATTAAGCTTGAAAAAGACACATGGATGATATACACACACACACACACACACACACACACACACACACACACACACACACACACACACACACACACATACGTTTATTTTTTTAAAACCTCAAATAACATATTGAGCTGCTATTTTTGCCATTTTGATCATCCAGTGCGCCTAATACATTCATAAAGTTGATGAACACAATACTTAAACCATTAATTAGTCATCTTTGAATGATGTAAATTTATAAAATCCTTATCCATAGTTCTCATGATATCACATTTTGATAATTTAAGGCAAGTTTTTTGAAAATTAGTGGAAGCAAAATTATATTATGAATATTAGAAGTATTTGTTTACTAAACAAAACTATTTCTTTGGTATTCTTCTGTCTTCTAAGGGAGTTAAAGTAAAGTCACTAAAAATTTAGGTAATAATAAACTAGTCAACACTTAAATCTTATACAAATACATTGAGTGCAATGAGTTCAAATTATAGTTAAAATGTATCTAAAATTATATTATTTTAATCAATTAATACACTAAGTAAATTATTTTTTATAGTAAATCAAATAGGAGGAAAAAATGAGAGAAAATATAAAATTTTTATGGGTAGTGCCACAATGTTGGGATCTCAACTTTGCAACATTGGATGATGTTATTTGAAACAAAAAAAAGAAAAAAAAACTAAAAACTTTGTGGCATAGTGTGGAAACTGAAGCACTATGGCTCTAGAAGAATAGCACTACAACACTGGATCAGAAATGCCACAGTGCCAAGATGGATAGATTTCAAGAGAAAACCTTGTAGCTTGGTGTCGTAGCACTAATTTCGGCACCGCAGTACTACAAGAAGCATTATAGCTCTTATGCAAGAGAGCCATAGCGACATATCATGAAGAATTAAGTCTTAAAGGTAAAGAGCATAGTACTACAAAGTTGTGATTGTAGCATGAAAATTTTATTTGATGAGTGCCATGACATTAATTTGCAATGTTGTAGCTAAATAGCTCGATATGATAGTCTTAAATTAGCTTTAGAATGGGATCAGAAGTCCACTAGGAGTAATTCTTTAGTGTATTTTTGGAAGTGGGGACATATAATAGAGATTAGATGTGAGTAGTGGACTCATAATGTGTCATAGACTATATGTAAGAGTGTGAGAGTGCAAGTGTTTAGAGTAAGTGAAGGTTTAAGAGGAAGAGGCTAAATAAATGATTTCTATAGGAAGGAAGTAATTATGGGGCCAATTTAATATTTCCTACTTTGTTTTTTGGAGATTTATTGGATTTTCTAATGCTTTATGGGTTTACTCATTTAAAATTTTTTTTTGAATTAAATTAAATTTTGGATTTATGGTTAACCATATGTGTTTATATTTGTAATGTGTTAATTTTACTAAAATAAACTTTATATGTTGTTTTGATTTTCTTGATTTCAGTAAACATAGTTATCTTAAGAGTCATAATAGAACATATAGCATAAATCAAACAAAAATTTTATATGTAGGTAGGGCTGTCAAAACAGCTCGTTGTTTGCGAATAGCTGCTGCTCGGCTCGTTAAGTAGTTCCTGTTCGGCTCGTTCGTTAAACTTAATGTGCCGACCATGATCAAATTTTTAAGCTCAAAATATAAACTAGCCGAGCATGAACAAATATTTGTTCGCTCGTGTTATGCTTCAATTGGCTCGGAAATAAATAAATAAATTAACAAATAAAAAATATAAATATACTAAATATTCCGCGGAATAACACCAATAACACCGCGACTAACATCCAAGTAACACCCGCGGCATTTTATTTTCTATCGTGTCTATTTCGAGCCGAACAGGAACATGATTTTTTTTTATTCGAGCCAAACACAAACACATTTTCCACGAGTCATTTTGAACACGAGCCCTTTCAAACACGACAGAAATTATAATGAGCCGAACACGAGCCGAGGGTCAGCTCGCTCAAGCTCGACATGTTTACAACCCAATTTGAATATGAGTTCAGTTATCTTTCTGCTCAGATGCTCAGATTCACCACGGGTAATTTATATATCCTGATGCATTGTAAAGTAATATTAAATCTCAAAATTTTTTATTTATAGCTTACTTTAAAGACATTTTCTTTGAAAATTAATTTTAAATTAGGTGGACAAAAAATCTAAAAATTAGTATTTAACTTAACATAAATCTGAAATGTAATACTTTATTCACTAGTATATTACTTGATGCAAGTTGTGCACTTGCATATACCATAATGTTGAGTTCAAGTGCTTCACACCATTATTGGAGATGGTCCACAAAATTTTAAGTTTATACTAGCTTTGAAAATTTAGCTTTAATTAAACTTATGTGTAGTTATTACTAAGTATCTTGTCTATTTCAGGTATTGCTATTGCAATCTGCATTATGTTAGTTAGTTTTCTGTAATTTATTTATTAATCAATATTTTAATCATTAGCATCATAATGTTATTTTATTAGCAATGTTGTGCAAGTATTATATATTATTGCTAATTGCATTGTTATTGATCCTTGTGCTATTAATTATTACTTATTATTGCTTAGATATGTGTTATTGTTAGTTATTGTTATCATCATTTTTGTGCTATTTAATTATTCTTAGAGTTCATAGTTATAGTTAGCACATTATATACATGGGATAAAATTGCTAGATCTAGTGCCATTTGACCCAAACATTAACATAACTTGTAGAAAAATTATAAACTAAAAAGATTGAAAATAAATTAGAAATTATGACAAGCCAATCAAATGAAGCTGACTAATATTGAATACTTTAGGAATTTGTCAACCCCTTTGTGCATGGAATTCACCAAAGTATTAATAAGCGAACCGTCCAAACTAAAATTTTTGAACTTGAACTGTATATAATTTAAATTGTCCAAAACTCACAATTTGGGAGTTCACCCAAAAAGATACTAATTTGTAATTTGATAATTTCTTAGAGATTTATACAACATTTAAGTATAATGGAGTCTCAAATGATTGCATAAGACTTAAGTTATTTTTTCCCATTGTTAAGCTATTTCTTTTCCTAGTAAATGAAAAGGCTAAAGTGGAGCATAGTAGGCTCAATCCCTGCAAGCGCTAGCTTAACACAAAAGTTATTAACCAAGTATTTGCCCCCATTTAAATGGATAAACTTAGAAATGACTACTTCTATCATTCAATTGGATAATAAATTAATTTATGAAGCTTGAGAGAGGTTTAAAGATTTGATTAAAAAATATCTTGATCACGTCTTACCTGATTAGCTTATAATTCAAACATTTTATAATAGTTTTGTGTGTTCTTTAAGTTTGATTATTGATGTTGTAACTAACAGCTAATTTATGCCAAAACCCTTTAATGAGGTACATTCCTTAAAATAATAAATATACATAAATAATTTTTTATGCTCCTTTGAATGAGTAAAAACTATGAAGGTGGCTAGTGTTCATTACACAAATGTTTTCAACATATTAACTTGAAATAGTTGCAACCTCAAAGAAGTTAAAAATCTTAAGTGTAATCTAACCTATGGAGCGCCTATAAGCTATGTGAATAATTTATAAAGAATATTAGGCAAGCTCTTCTTTCTTAGTGTAGAGTTAATGAACATAATAATAAAAAAAATCAATAATCCCTACTTACATCCTAAGCTAAAGAAACCCTCCAAATTTTAACTAGAATAAACATAAGAACGTAGGAAATCATAACTATACTAGCTACTAACCCAACCATATAATAAATTAGAACACTCAATTGAAAAAAAAAAAGCTCTAGAACTAATTATCCTCTGACTATCACTTCAAATAATCAATCAAAAGAAAAAGGAAAAATTTTAAAAGAATGATTGTAAGTGGATCATTAACTGTAAAGTCAAGTTGTAATATTATGGATCACTAAAAATTAACCAGGGTAGTTGGCTAATTTATTGACTAATAGATCACTAAGGATATTACCAAGCAACACTGAAGTGAACCTAAAGGATAAACATAAGGTTTATTGTAAGGTCGTCTAGTTATTGAGTGGTAGAGATTTAGAGGTGATTATGAGCTTAGAGGAGGAAGCGTTTGAATCTTAAAAACCCAAGGATAAATAATTTCAAGATTTAAGCAAATAGACTAAATTGAAAATACCAATTAAAATCACCCACCTCCATTTCCCAAAAAACTTCAGACAAAAACCTTGATAGTCAGATTTTTATGTTAGTAAAGTGTTACAAAGTGAAAATTAATATTATATCTTGAATGAATGCCCAATTACATAAAATTTATAGAATAAATAATAAAAAATTAGGTGAATTTAAAACAATTGCCTCAATTGAAGAGCGTAGTGCTATAATTCAAAATAAACTTCGAGAGAAATTAAAATACCCAAGTATTTTGACCTTACCATTCATTATAAATGACAAGTTCTTTAGTAAAGCATTACGTGACTTAAGAGCAAGTATTAATTAAATGCCCAAATTCATTTTAAAAAGCCAGGTTAAAAGGTGAAATTTACTACTCTATCCCTTTAGTTAACTAGTTGATCACTTTCATATCTTAAAGGAATTATAGAGGATGTCTTGGTTAATGTAGAAAAATGTAACATCCCTAGTAATTTTATTTTTTTAGTCATGAAAGAGGATAAGAAAATGCCCATCAATTTAGGTATGTCATTCTTAATAACATGCAGTATAATGAGTGATGCTTATAAAGGAATATTGACTATGAGGGTTTAAAATAAAGAAGTTGTCTTTAATGTGTTTACATATATGTAATTCTCTTATAACTGTAGTGGTGAATGCTTTAGAGTAGATGTGGTGGATAGGCGTATGCAGGGTTAACTATAAACCCATTTGGATTTTCACCCAATATAGCGTGTGTTAATTGTTCACGATTTATATGAAGATAGGAAAGATAATACTCTATTGTTATATGTTTTACTTAGACTATACAAAGAGAGATTTAGACTAAAGACACAACTTTGCTAAGAAAATAATTGCAATATTGTAAGATTAAGGCACCGACATTTGAGTTGAAAACTTTGGACAATCATCTTAAATTTGCCTACTTATGAGAAACATAAACTTTATTAATCATATTTTCTTCAAAGTCGGATAAATCACGAGAAAAAAATTTGATGAGAGTACTAAGAATTTATATAAAGAATTTTGGTTTAACCATTACAAATATTGTTGGAATTTCCCCTTTTATATTCTTGTATAGAGTAATTATTGAGCAATATTTGATTCACAATGAAGGCTAAATACATTAATAAAGAAATAGGTGAAGAAAGAAATGTTGAAATGACTAGACGCCATAATCATTTATTTTAATATCTAATAGTTTTTGGTTTAGGACCATGTTGACCATATTTTTTATGAGGTCTAGTTTTTCTTCCATAGAAGCCTAGGATCTAGCCATAGGACTTTCCTGTCGACTATCCTAAAAGACTAGTGATGGAACCCACTCATATAAATATTCCATAAACTTCTTGGCTCCTCTTGTGAAATCTCATATAAGTGGTCCCAAACCCTTAGCCTTTGGCTAAGATGGCTAGGATCAACATGTGAAGACTCAGCAGTGAGTTTGCATTAGATCAGGATGGCCTTAGGATGACCATGGATGGCCTGGTCTTGATCACACAAACACTTAAGCCCACCAAATTTACGCACTCTCCAAAACTTAAAATCACTTACACTTGACCTACCTCCTAACTTCTTTTGGAAACTCGTAAGGGTGGTCCCAAGTACTTAGGACCAACATGTGGAGCATCCAAAATGAGTTCTTCTATGAATCTTATGGTTTTTGGGTAGTTTCATGGCATGCATGTTCACCCTACCCAAAATTTTCCCAAAATTACCAAAATACGCTTGGAACCCAAAAATTTCCAAAATTCTCAAAATTCCCATTTTTTCACCATAAACATTTTAAACCACTTCAAATTATTCAAATTGCCCAAATTTACCCCAATCTCTTAAAATTAGCTAAAATCTCAAAAATTCTCAAATTGCCTCTAAGACCCAAAATACTCTTTTTCATCTAAAAATCATTTTTTAAATTCCTCCAAATTATCCAATTGACCTAAAGTACTTCACACTCCTTAAAATTAGCCACATTTTCCTAAATTCTAAAAATTACCAAAGTAACCCAATTTTCACCAAAATTCCCAATTTATCCCCAACTCCCACCAAAACCATTTTAAAGCCAATTCCATCAAACCCAAACTTGATTTCATCACATTTGAGCTCAAAATAAATCCTCTTTCATGATAGTTCTTCATCTAGCCCACCATGATCAAATTTAAAAGCCCGCTTTACAAAGCCTTCCCTAAATAGTTCTAAAAGCCCACCATACCTGATTTCAAAAACCCAAAATTCCAATTAATCTTAAGATTCCAAGCCCAAATGACAAATTTCTCATCATCCATTTAATCAAATGAAACCCATAAACCAAAGTTAGCCTCATGACAAATCCCCTCAAAATTACCCAAAAAATGCCAAAATCCATTATCATGTAAATGAACCAAGCTATCAAGTCACCTCTACGACATATGCAAGCCACATGAGCCATTGCCATGTCACGATGCTTAAAATGGTAAAAGGAGGAGCCCCTGTCAAGCTCTCTTAAAAAATTTTTAAACCCTTCTAATTTTTTACCCTAACCCATGATTAATCCTAATCTCTTAAACGAGAACTTCTCCACACCATTTCAGCTGGTCCACCTGAGTTTGATCAGCTATGGGAAGCCACCCAAGTCCATTTCCATGGTCCTAACCCACGGGTGACCCAAACCCCTTTCCATTTCAATTAACTACCTTTACACATGGTAAGATCCAATTGAATTCACCAATATTCAACCCTGAGCTCTCTACACCAGGTGGTGACCTTCCCCTGGCTGACTGTCCACCTTGGCTACCGGAAAACCCAAACCTGAGGGGAGCCACCATGGTCAAAACTCTCAATTTCACCCATCAAAGGTGGCTTACTCCAATTGGCTAATAATCCTATTCTTCCCTCCAGCTAAGAGTCCTTTGCACCCATTGGCTTGGCCAATTGATCCCTCCTTCCTCCTTTATAAGTAAGACATCACCTCTCGACCAAGAGAGGATGATGCACAAACCCTATGGAAAATCTGCCAAAATCACTCCAAACTTCAATTGAAACCTCCCTAAGCCCATTCCAATCATTTTTAGCCCTTCATCCCACTGGTAAGTCCTAATTTTGAGGTAAAAAATCAGGATATTTTATGGTCATACCACAAAGTCCATCCAAACTTCAAATTGATCCACTCTTAAGCTTCCCAAAGCTTAAGGAGACTTCCCCCACAAAAATTAGCTTTTACTGAGCTTTCTAGTATAGACTTTGATCAATGTTGAGCCACCATCTAAAGGAGATCATACATAAACCTCATCATAGAAAGTGACACTTGGAGTAGGTTCATGGACTCAAGACGATCGTCTCCAACGAACCCAATCGAGGTCTCATCTCTTGGGCAAAGGTATAAACAAAATCCCTAAATTTGTGTTTGGTTTGGACCTTTATGAAGAAAGTTTACATTCCATCCTTAACTAGCCATATAGATGTGTTCGTCCCACTGATACACCTACAAATTACCTTTTTTTAGCATACATTTAATGCTCATTTATGAAACTTTTTTATGATATTTCACTTTAAAAAACTGTATTTTCCATGTTTTTGGTTTCAGGTACAAATAATGAATATTTAAAGAAAATGAGAGCAAACTGAAGCAAAAATGGATAACTTTATATGACGCCATAGCGCCAACTATCTAGCGAGATGGGCTCTATAGCACCCTAGAATGGCGCTACAGTGCCAGTAAATGATTTTCTAAAAGATACATTGAATTTGGCCGAATTTTGGAGGGAAGCAACCCTTGGTTATTTTCAGAGATCTATTAAAAGGGAGAATTTTGGTGTGTGTAGAAGAGTCTAAAGGGTGTGTGAGTGAGATTTTGTGTAAGAGTTTTTCTTTGATTTTATAAGAAGAGTTTGGAGATTGCTTGAAGGAATCTTCAAGAATTTCATGGGGAGAAGACATAAGATAATTATCTTGTATTGTGTTTGAGTTTTTATTGTTAAGACTTGGCTTTCAATATAAATCATGTGTTTTTTTTTATCTCCACAAAATCTGAGTAGTTTTCTTTCTTTCTCCTTGCATAGAGGAATTAATCATGTGGGATGAGAATGATTTAAAGATTTTTTTATATTAAAAATTGTGAAGGCATTTTCACCTGCTCTTCATTAACTTTACGAATTAGCCACTTGTGAGGTTAAAATCTGTTGAGAAACATAATGACCCTGGAGGGCTATGATTTCACCCAACTTGTGAATGCCACACTCACATTTTGAGGAGGGCGACCACAATCTAAGGAGAGTGCAAATAGATAGAGAGATAAGTTTTAATGGGCGTAGAATTGATATCTCTAGAGTGACAGATTGAATTATTTTATCAAAAGGTCTTGAGTTTGGATCTAAGGTTCCCTAGTAGGTACTATAGAGATGGCACAATGAGTAATCTTGAAGTGAGAGGCTAGACTCTTCTCAGCATTACTGCACAAGCTGGAACAAACTTAAGGTTAGCAAGTATTCTTTGCTAGCACCGAGAGGGGGTAAAAGATGTGTATGCTCCAATTTGTCATAATTCATCATTTTATATTTTTAAGCATTAAATTTCTACACTGATAAATATCTCTTTGTAAAGGGAAAGATCTTTTCATAGCATTCGAACTCTTTTAAACTTTATTAATCTCTTAAACTTTGTTAGTATTTTCTGCTTAAATTTAGTTTTAATTCATTACAAACATTTCAATATTATTCTTCTATCATATTTATCTGCAATTTAGATATAAGTTTTTCTAAATCATTATTAAGAAGTTACAGCTTTCCATATGGGATCGATACTTAGGTTTTTTTAAAAAAATTTATATTAATTGAAATGATACATATACTTGCGCAGTACCCATATTGTGAAGGTTTATTATCTATTTTCTAAATCATTTCATTTACTCACACTATCCGTGAAATATAATTTGGGATAAGTTTTTGACAATCTTTAGGAGTATAAATATCTGCGTAATTGCGGATAGGGTCACTCACTTAGATGAAGGTGTATGAACAATCTGCACTTAATTTGGTTGATTATTGAGCGAGAACTTAGGGTTAGAAGTTGGATGATTCTCGGTTTAGGGCACATTTGAGATGATGAATGGATAACGTTCATTTCCTCGTGTATCAAACAAACATACCAGATCGCGTCAGACGAGAAGATGGAATAAGAACAGCGGGCCGCATGACAACTAAGGTGTAAAGCAAGACGAATCAAATGATGACTTATAGGCTTTCAACACATACGAGGATGACGGGGCACCATGTGGATAAGTAGATAAATATAGTATTATGGAATCAATTAAATATAAAAAATGATATTTAATTTAAAAAAATCATATCTTGGTGTAGAAAAATCAAAAAAATAAAAATACATCTATGCTTAATGAATAGAGAAGAATTTATTGAATGAAAAATTAAAAATATTTAGTAAGTATTTTAATTTAAATTAATTAAATAATCCAGAGGGTAATTAAATTATCATTAATTAAGTAATTATCCAAAAAAGATGAAATTTTGAGGGATTATTCCTAATGATGTGGGGAATCTTGTCTCATTTTTCTAAGGTTAGAGAACATCCATATGACAAAAAGCCCTAATTTTCTAAAATTACTAGCATTATTTTAAATTTAAAAATTATAAAAAATAAAATAAAACTAGAAAAACATGAAGTTAAGTTTGGTATGTTCATTGTGGCTAGAACACTCTAAAAAAATAAAAATCAAATTTAAAACTTTGAAATGTATTTTCTTATTTTAAAGTCAATAAAAATTATTAAAAATTAGAAAAAAATGTAAAATAACTCAAAAAAATCACTAAATTACTCCAAAATGAAGAAAATGGTCTTGTAAAGCTTCTGTAAAAATTTGAAAGTCACAAAAATTATTTTTAGTATAAAAATATATTTTCTAAGTAAATAGAAATTTTTTCTTAAAAGAATTATAAAAAATAAAATAAAAATCAGAAAATTATAAAAATTGTTTTAAGGTGTTCCTTGAGACCAGATGGACCTAGAAAAATAAGATTGAACTTAAAATAAAAGTTTGACTTTTAAGCATTTTCTTAATTTTAAATTGACATGAACATCATCCTAATCACAGAGAATGATTTAAAAATATGCTTATAAATTTATAAAGGTGTAAAAATATATTTCTAGTACTTATTTTTTCCTTATTTTTAAATAAAATAATTATAAAAAATAAAATAAATATCACAAAAATATAAAATAAATTTCTCTAAGTTGTTCAAAGTTAGAGAAAATTATGAAAAATATAAAAATAATTTTTTGAAATAAAATATATTTTTTATTTATTAGAATCGATTATAAATTATAAAATTTAAAATATAATTCAAAAATTCACAAAAATTATTCCTAGTAGTCCTCTGACCTAGGTGAACTTCCAAAAAATTTCCTAAAGATAGAGAGTTTGTTTTAGTTAATTAAATTAATTATTATTAAAAAATTTCTTTTTAAAACTAAAAATAATTATTAAAAATAAAAATAAATAAAAAATATAAATTCTCCTCTAAAATTTTAATTGACCCATGAGTAGGGTAACAATTAAGTTTTAAAATCTTTTGAATTAAATTGAAGGAGTTATGAAAAAAGGAGCCCTAGGGGGTAGAAAGTTAATTATGGAATTTGGAATTCTAATTAAGGATTTAGGTTAAACTAGACACTAAATGGGTAATATTAATCATGATTAACTCTCTAAGATGATTGAGACACAAAGGGTTGAATGGTAGAAATCAATTCATGTCACTTTCTACAAAAGGTAAATTTGTAATTTTCCAAATCGTTGTAGTTTGGAGGTTAATTAAGTATAGAAGATTCTAATGTGAGGGGCTTGCGTTAGGAAGACAATAATCCACTAATTGGAATCCCTAAACTAATTGTGAAATGATAATTTAATCTTTTAATAAGAATTGAAGACATCTTAAGTTTTTCAAAATTATAAATTTACCCTTAAGATATTTAAGAGCTTAGTAGTGAATTATGCTTGATCTAATAATCATTTAATGAGATTTAAAAAAGAAAAAGAACTCAATTATAAATATCTTTAAAACACTACAAGTTTAAATCTAATTAAAGAAAAGCGTATAAAATTCATTAATGATCAAGCTTACCCTTCAATGTATTTACTTACATAATTCTTAAACATAATTGAGCTACTCATGGATTAATTAAAATACTAAAGTTCATATAGCATAATATTAAAACATTACAACTAAAGTTCAACTTAATCAGATATGCTTAATTTAACGGGATAGTAAGATCAAATGAACTGAGAATTATACAGAAGAATCTAAGGTTGTTTAGGGTTATTCCCCAAGCACCTTCGTGAGATTTTGGACATTTCGAATGGTAATTGAACTTACTACTTTGTTAAATAAAATCATCCTCAAAACTTATAGGGACCCACCAAGATATGATTCGAGGCTTGTTAATTTATCAACTCCAATAAAATACCCTACACTACTTATCCTACATTAAAACTCAACGCTCAAGGATTTGATTCTTGAATAAGATATTTAAATCATTGTGAGCAAGTAAGGAAATTTGTTAATGCCACATATAAATCATCGAACTCGTGTAAGTCTGAAGTCTAGGTGGTGAGGGCAATGATGATAATGCTAATGTGTGTTAAGTGAGGGATACGAACTGGGATTTAGAATAGTATCTCCTACCTCAAGGATCCTTTGGGAGAGAGAATTTGACTAGATACTATTCCCGAACTCTTAGTAAGAATGTTGCCCCTAGCTCTCTTTGGTTGGTGGTAGTTTTAGTCTAATTAGGGGAATTGCCTTGTGAACTACTTAATTTCCTAAAATATATTTACGATATAATAAAAAAAATCTCTTTCAATGAAAAACAACACTTTTGGTTGCTAAGTGATGTGAACTTTTTATATTACAAGAACTTATGAACCTTAATTTATATATTTATAATAATTTTGTAAAGTCCAAACTTCAATGCAAGTTTACGTATCGTATCAAGTAATACAGTGCTCTAATGGACTCCTGGTTATCGATGCCACATGGAAGGCACGTTCCTTATAATAAATAGCGTATTACCGAAATCCAATACTTAAATCGTAATTAAAGTTTAAGTTTACTTCTACTAACAAGATGCAGAAAATAGTAACAATTAAGCAAACTATAATTACTTCTAATATCTTTAAAATGGAATTAACTAACACACACACAGAGTAAGCTTGTATTTAAAATGTTTTGATATATATGAAAAGTATCTTTGCTCTTGCAATGAGTATATGATGTGTGAATGATGTAGAATGATTATCTTTTTTTATGTGCCAAATATGAGCATAAATGTTTCTTTGCCCTCAAAAGAGTACCCCCTCTTCCAAGCATGAAAAGAACATTGACATATCCTAAGTTCAGTCACTAAATCTAAGGCTAGCCTTGGAGGATACCGGCTGTCACTACGGAGCTCCCACTCACCCTTCACCTGAAGGCAAACATTTGACTTGAGTTACTAATCTTAGGACCAAATTGGGGATCTCAGCCTGTCACCCTGAAACCTCCAATTTGAAGTCCATCAAAACACATGTCTCTATTTATTTGCACTCAATTCCCATGAACTACGCAATTCATCCATGGACATTGAATGAATTCTTCATTATTATTGTAGGACACTAAATCCTTTCAGAGTTAATGTTCAAAAATAGATTTTAACAATTCAATTGGCTAGATCAAAAATTAAATCAAGTTTGAAATGAAAAACCATCACAATTTCTTCAATACTTTAAAAGCACTTAAAATCCACATCATCACATCTCTATGCAAGAAGAAAGACAAGGGAGACTACTCAGAATTCATAGAGAAGACACAATAAAACATAGATTTTATATATAAAAGAAAAGTCATACAAACCTCAAAAGCAAATACAACTTATCTCTTTCTCTTCCCCAAGCAAATTCTTTGAAGTTTCTTTGAATCCTTTTCTCTCTTCTTTGCAGCACTCAATTCCCTCTTTAGAATGGAAAGGAAGAAGCAATCTCTCACTTTACTCCTTCTCCTTCACTCTTTAGAGAAGAATCCCTCTCAAATTCTCACTTCTACACTCTTCTCTTACAAACCCTAACACTCAATACACTCACACACACTAGAACTCTCACTACCACCACTTTCTCCCCCTTTCTAATTTCATCCAAAAATAGTTACATATATCTTAGAAATGAAATCCCATGAGTTTCCTTAAGCACCCCTTCAAAAAGTCACCAAAACTCTTCAAATTTGAATTGCAACGACTTTGGCACCGGCGGCGCTCTATCGTCCCATTATTTTCTAGAGCTATCAGGAAAATGGCTCCGGCGGCGCCTATTTTGGCACTAGCGGCGCCATAAGCTGTTTTTCTCCATTTTTCTCCTTTTCGCTCTGAATTTGTTCCTTTTCACTTCTTTTCGCTCCAATCACCTAAAATCATCATACCTGCAACAAATCATGAAAAATACCTTTCTTTAAATTGCAATATCACAAAAAATGGGTAAAATTATGTAGCAAAAACAATATATATTTTTGGTGCATCACTAAGTAAATTCTACAAGCATGAAAAGTTAAAGAAATTTTGAAATCTTATAAATGACCACCTGTTAATTGCCCTAGGTAAGATTAGAAACTGTCATCCAATAGATTGCTCGGTTAGTAGCTCTTACTGGGGTTCAGATTATAAAGCACACAACTCAACTATGAGCCCCCACCTTTTACCAAATTCTTACACTCAACCATGGTCTTTTATATGTGACAACGGGTTTTTATTTCACTTGATTCATGTTTTCGCATAATTCACTTATGTTTTCTCGTGCCAGATTTTCTTACGAACTGCTTAAATTTCCAACATTTGCTCAAATTTTCTGCACGTTACACTATTATATTAGATCTTACTAACCCTTTTTTGCACCAGTATCTAAGGCCCTGATACGCAATTTTATGTTTAACTGTCTTTTTATTATACCTGACCTGACCCGTAATTACGTGAATATTTATAATTCTTAAAATTACTAAAAACTTGTCTCAATTTATTTTTGGCGACTAGTGTGAAGAAATGTAATGATTTTAATATTATATAATAAGGTTTCACAGTAGAGGTACTAATCAAGTATACACATCGTTTCAAGTAATATAGGTTTTTCCTTAAAAATCCCAGTATCGATCTCACAAGGAAAACTGTAACTCTTAATTTTAACTTACAAAATTTTATCTAAATTGCAGATAAGTATAATAGGAGAACAAAGTCAATATGTTTGCAACCGTAAAAACTAGTTTAAGCAAGAAGTAACAACTAGATTTAAAAGTTCTGAAGACTAAATAAATATAAAAACTAGTTTAAGTATTATGAAAATATCTTTAACCTTACAAAAGAGATGTAATCAGTGTAGGATTTTGAGTGATTAAAAATACAAAATGTAGTATTGTGACAAATAGGATCATCCTATCCTTTAACCCCTCTTAGTGCTAACAAATAATACTGACTAAATTTAGAGTTTTTCACCAGCTTGTGCAGTAGTGCTGAGTAGATTCTGGCCTCTCACCTCCAGATTACCCACTACACCCTCTCTATAGAACCTAATAGGGATGCTTACGATCCCAACTCTAAACTAAATTGATAAAAAAATCTTGTCTGTCAACCTATAAACATCAATTATATGCCCATCAAAACTTATCTTTCTATCTATTTGCACTACCCACAAGTGATTGCAACGGCTCTGCCCAAGTTGAAGTGTGGTATTCACTAGTTGGGTAAAATCATAACCTTCCCGGGTCATTATGTTCTTAACTGATTTTAACATCACAATTGACCAATTTGCAAGTCAATGAAGAATCAGTGGAAATACCATTACAATTTTTAGAATAAAAAGAAGTATTTAAATCACACTCATCCTACAAGATTAGTTCCCATATGTAAGGAGAAAGAAAAGGAACTACTCAGAATTCATGGAGATTAATAAAAACACATCATTTGTATTGAAATCCCAGTCTTACAACAAAAAAATTAAACACAAATACAAAGTACCTTATGCCTTCTCCCCAAGCAAATCTCTGGAGTTTCCTTCCAACAATCTCCAAACTCTTACACAAAATTTGCTCGCACACACTAAAAATCTCACAAACCTCTCCAAAAGTCTCTCTTTTTTGGCCAAAATTATTCCATTTAATAGATATCTGAAAATAACCAAGGGTTGCTTCAAGCACCTCTTCAAAATTTGGCCAAATTCAATGTATCTTCTAGAAGGATAGTTACTGGCGCTATAGGGCCAAGATGTGGCGCTATAACACTGAATTTGCTTGTAGGGTGATGCTATGGGACCAAGGGTGGCGCTATAACGCCACACAAATTATCCCAATTTTGTTCAATTTATACCTCATTTTCTCTAAATGTCTATTCCATGTAACTGAAACTAAAAACATGCAAAATAATTCCTTTAAAGTGCAATATCATCAAAAATGTACATATAATGCTCACAAAAAGTGCACTAAAAATATGTAATTTTTAGGTGGATCATACCTCTTTTAATGCATTTATTTTACAGTAAACTTTACTTATATACATGTCTTTACTTACAAGACCTTTAGGATAGAAAATGGTAGTCTGTTTACCTAAGATGGATCGCTACAACACATAAACACAGACCCTTTAATAATGATAATAATGATATTAAATAATTCAATAATATTCAACGCCAAAACATAAGATATAAAACTTTAAATCTTGGAGCTACTGCAATGAAGAATTTAGGGCCACAACCAATTAGGAGCTCAGAGCAGATTTCGTAGGCAACACCGTGAGGATGTAAGCGAATGGCAAAGGACTTCCACCGACGGACCAAGGCCCAACACAAGGTGGATCGACTTCAGTAAAGCACATAATATATAGAACAACATCTTCAAAAGAGCAAATAAGACCTTCTTCAACTAAACTTTCCTTAGTATTAAACAACATAACACATATCATTTCGAGATTGTCCGCCTATTATGACATAAATTCTCATTTCATCTTTAGACTTTTGCACATCCATGTTGTGCAATATAAGCTCTAACTCTCTTTAGGATTCTGAGGTCGTTCATTACGATATAAATTCTCCCATCTTCCAGGCTATTTGCAAAATTGGATATTATACAAATGTAAGTCATATAATTAAAAATTGGCAAGATTAAACTAAAATAACATCATCTTTGGAATTGAAGTTAAACATTAGGATAGTTTGTGAAGTCACCGAGGTTCTCATTAGGATCTGGGACATCCAATACTTTTCTTCCCTTTGGATTCCTAAAATAACTGCTCCTATCTAATCCACTCCCACTTGATTTTCCATGTCTAACCTTGAAAACTAGATCTTTGAAAATCTTGAAGACAAAACCTCTGATCATTATCGGGCATTTTCTTAAGTGAACTCAGTCATTTAAGATGTAATTAACTATAGGGGCTTGTCTCTATAAGGAACTAAACAACTCAAGTAGAATAAATCATACTTAATCTTCAATATTAAGTAGGTGAACTTATCAATCACACAAAAGGTTCACAGACCAAATGGATGTCATAAGTTACGTAGTTTATATAATCGAAGTAATATGCTTATCTTTTGGGATAGTGTATTACTTGTCGTGTCAGACTCGATTACTTAAACAATTTAAAATATATTGGATCTATCTGGCCTCATTTTTCAAAAATAAAATACTATTTTTCAAAATCCAAATTTTATAAATATTAAATTAAATTATTTTCAAAGAAATTGTCTGATTCGCAAATGGCGACTAACACTGCATTCGGTACCTAAGAAACAAAGGTTAATATTGATAAATAAATGTAAAGAATGAATTAATTCCAATGAGAGCTATCACTAGTTGAAGGATTTACTTTGACTATAAAAAACTAAATAAAGCCACTATGAAGGATTAAATGCTAGATAGATTAGCTATGCACCATTTTTATTATTTCTTAGACGGGAGCTTAGGATACCATCAAATTCTTATAACACCAAAGGATCATGAGAAAACTCAAATTTCACTTATCGTTATGTAATATTTGCCTTTAGAACAATGCCCTTTGAATTATGCAGTTGTTGGCATCAATTTTGATGTCGCAAGGTTTTGGACGCTCTTTCAAATGTTATGGGAGTGTGCAACATGCATATGCAACTTCCTGTAGCTCAAGGGCATGCATCTTCGAGAAGGTTGGGTTCAGGGCGCCGCACGTACGCTATAATTCGGGGTGCTCGTTGGTGTTGGAATACTTGATGTAATGTCCATAAAAATGCCTATATTTAAAATTTTGGTGCTACATTTTAACCATATTTAATCTCCCATTACTTGTGGACCACCAAAACCCTTCGTCATATGCTTCCACAAAATATAGAGTATTGGGGGCTAGACCGACACCTAGACACTAGATCCCCATGCATAGGCTCCTAAAATAGCATCCACGGGGCTCAATACAGAAAGCAAGAATGGCAAGCACCGGTCCTGGGCACCTAAACACTTATCCGAGCACCTAGGCGCCCAAAATAGCTGTAAAACATCCTATAGTTGATAGTGTGGAAATTGGTGCCCTGAGGGTGGCGCCTGGGCACCAGTTCATTTTTTACTCCCGAGTTTTCTCGAGATTTTCACCCATAATGCCTCCTTAGGTAGCCAAAAAGTGCAGATTTCTTGGTTGAAGTGGAGATATGCATAAGAGAAAAACACTGGCCAAAGGGATATTTTTGAGACTTTGGAGAGGTTCTGGGAGTGGAGCTGCATGCCATTTTGGTAAGAAGGGAAGAGAAAAGGGTTTTGTGTTCCTTGGCTTCCCTAGAGTGGAGTTTCTTGTGCTTTTAGGCTGAAGGAAAAGCTGGAGCAATTTTCTTCCTTGGAGCTAGAGTGCTCTTTTGGAAGATTTAAGGCGGAGTGCTTAGGAGAAAGGAAAAAGGTCTTGCTCCCTGCAACCACTATTTTTTCTTTCTTCTCCTTCTTCCATTAGATCTTATGCACTTATTCTTCCCCTTCCTCCACCATTCCTTTGAGTGTGTGAGGGAGCTTTCTCTTATAAGAGGAAGCCCTTGAAGAAAGCTTCTTGGAGGAGAGCTGCTCCTAAGGAAGTAGAAATGTCGTCTCTTCTAAGGAGGTAGGAGAGCTTATTCCTAGCGAGGTCAGAGCCTAGAAAACCAAAGAGAATGCTTCGAGCAACCATCGTGTAGGTGAAAAAAAACTCTCAAACCCTTATTTTTTATTCTTAAAGGCCCCTAGGTCTGGATGATATAGAAAATTAGGTGAGGGATTTTGTTAGAGAGGAAGCCCCATAGATTAGGAGCTTTTTGTAATTACCCCTACCATCAACGAGTGAAAATCTCATCTCCCCTTAGAACCATGACCTAGTTGCCCTAGGAGCACAACAATGTTGTGGCTGTCAGCATCAACTCTTGATGAATGGGTTGAGGACACTTTGGGATAGAGAATGAGAAATCTCTTTGATTCTCATTTCCTAAACCGTGAAGGTTATGTCCACGATGGAAACCTTCACTCTTGCAAAGGTTTTCCTCCGTGCAAAATTCTTTTTGCACCTCACTGATTAATTAGAGGTTGACCATTTGTTATGTTACGTAACGAACAATTTTTTACAACTTCATCATCGCCTCAGATCCCAACGAGATCACCAAGATGAGTGTGATTTGTTGTCTGAATCAATTGGGTCTCATTCTTGCATGATTTTGTCCACGTCATATTCATCGCATTCATAAGATTTTAAAATGTGCATCAAACATATCCTTTTAGGCATGTGTTGTCGATTAGCCATTTACGCCACACAGCACCATCGACTATCTTTCTAACAGTTTGACTGATTGAATACTACCAGGCTGATCAGCTAGACCGACCATTTCCGTCGGCTCGATTGAACGACTGTCACCAGCCTAATAGACTCGACCGATCTTTCCCGTTGACTCAACTGATCAGTCGTCACCGATCTGACTCAATCAACTACTTTTGTCAGTTCACCCGTCCGGACACCACCAGCCCGATCGGCTTGATCGACTATCTTTATCTATTCCACTGATTGTATGCTCCCGACTCCATTGAATTTATGGACCCCACTTGAATGTTACATTTTTCCATGCTTGTTTCATAATCCTCGCATGAACACATTCACATTTTTTACTTCATCGTGCACCTGTAAGAAAATGTCATCATATGCTCATACTGGGCATCTATGCCCCACTTCGGCACATTACTTCGTGCATATCTGGTACATCTTTATGTCACTGTGCATCACGTCACTAGTATTTGCACTTACACTTTCACCTTTGCAAGCTTGCTTGCATAGCATCCTATATGTTTGCATTTAATATGCTTGTAGTTTGCAGCTGAGCTCGTATTCTTACACACTCAGTTTGACCCTTACGTATCCACATCAAGGATGGCTTACACATCAGCCCATTGTGTAATTCTCTCTGACGAGAATTACATTACTTCACCTCCTACAACACAGATTTGGACTACAGTGAGCATTTTATCAAGTCACTATGTTCTCACATACTCATTCTTGAGTCTTTGTGTCCTCGGGGAAGCTTGCACATCAAGCTTACTTGGTGTGTAATTCTCTCCAATAAGAACTACACTACCTCTCTTCCTATGATACAATTTTGGATATTTATAAGTGTGTTGCATCGTTTTGTCTCATGGATCATGGTTCATGACCTCTGAACCCACTTTGGAGGTCATGCCTTATATCATATGAACCAACCTAAAGTACGGTGCTCTTTCACTCAGATACAAGACTCTTAGTGAGCTTGGGCCATGCTCCTCAGCCTCTAAACCCATCCAGCACATGAGCCATATTGCCCATCCTCAGTGGTAGCACCCTACACTGTCACGAGCATGTTCTCTTGCATTGTGTATGTGTTTTCTTATTTGCATGGTGTACCATACCTTGTATGTGCCTGCCATTTGCATGTGTGTTTGGTCATTATTGGGGCAAGGTGTACTTTTCCCCTGTGGCCTCCTATACCATAGTTGACCAAGCATAATATCATTTGTGCGATGTGTCTTGCATGTGCATCTTTGCACTGTCGACATATTCACCAGCACTATATGCCACCGTATACTTGTGACAAATATTTGATATTTTGTGATTGATTTAGCCACGATGGAGCAATCACAACGCAAAGGATCACTTCACATTCCCATGTGCATTTCCTGATTATTCGTTGTTGTTGATGGCTTATTAGTTAAGTGACCCTCTACTAGTCGTCGTACGTTAGTGAGTATTGCACGCGAGGATGTTTCGGTGGGTAATACCAAATATAGCATCGTGACAAGCACGTGTATGTTGTGTTAAAGTTCCAAGGGGTCTAATATGTGCCAGTTAGGTTATTTCCTTCTTAGGTACTATTTTAAAAATATCAAAAAATTACATTTTTATTACTTTTATGCATCATATTTTCAAAAAGTTTATATGAAAACTATTGCATAAAATTTAGACCATACATGAGATCAACTTTTCAAAAGCTTTTGTTCATTCGAAAACTTGCATCTAGTGGCACCTCTTAGAATCCTTGGATCCTTAGGATGGGGTCGACGATGACGATCCCATAAAAACATACACCAGCCTTTTGCCCACACCTCTACACATACTTAGATGCTATGGCTAGGACACTATACATTAGATAGTGTGCTAAGGAGCCTTTTTGATGTCATGGCTATAGTTCTCTACTTGTTTGGTTTCTCTAGCCAGACATTATTTTATGTGCTGCTTTTTGTGCATCTATTGGGGTGTGAGACATGCACATTAGTATGCTAGGGGCAGTCTTTTTGTAGGGGAGTCATGCCTAATAAAGATGGAATGTCATGATTTTATCTAACGCAGTTTCTATAGGTGATGTATAGTCTCCCTCCCACTGGGCATGGTTCATTATTTTGCATGTGGATAGTTATTTTCTTTTCATGCAGGTTGAGCCTTCTTTTAACTTTCTCACGTAACTTTTAGACTCTTTGGGCTCAAGTATTTTCAGAAATAAGATACAGGCATGGGTTTCAAGATACTTGATGATATAACCATGTGACGGGAACCAGGAATTATGGGCTCATGTCTCGTGCATTAATTCAGATTTCCCATTTATGTATAACACTAAGACCATGGGTGTATACGTGGTGTCTAGCTTCCTTTTGCTTTTCTGGGATATGCTGCTGACCTAACAGTACTTTAATCTAGTTTTTGTTGTCTAAGTTTCTAAGGAAATGTAGGTGGTGGTTTTTCTAAATTAATCCAAGCCGGAGAGATAGGTTTTCCAAAGTCCATATGAATGTTTTCTTCAGACTTTTCTATTTCCTTAGTCTCTTTCTCAACCTCTATTTCTTTTTGAACTTTAGCATTCAAATCTCTTTCACTTCTCATCTTAGCAGCCTGAACTTGCTCTTTGTTCTTATCTTTAGGGTTAATTTAAGTGTTACTAGAAAGAGCTCCTTGGGCTTATTGTTAAGTGTGTTAGCAATTTTTCCTAGTTGATCCTTTATATTTGTAATTGCAGAACTCTGACTTCGTAATTGATTCCCCATCTGTAACACGACTTCCTCCATAGACAACTTCTTCTCCTTAAATAGTTAGTTATTGTTAATGTTTGGGGTATACAAAGGTCTATAGTTAGTACTACTTAGTTATTCCAGTTTCCTACATGGTTTGTTTGATTGTTTCCCTATTGTTGGTTACCACCCCTATAACTATTATTCTTATTAAACTTAGGAAGGTCTTTCCAACCTAGGTTTTAATAGTGGGAATATGATTGTTGGGTCTATTGTTAATTGCATTCAAAGTCTCGAATGAAGGTGATTAAGATTCAATCATTTGTCCTAATGAGTTTTTCTAAATTACTTAAGGTGTTTGTGGTAGGTTCATTTTGAATTGGTATAGCTTCCTAGATATTGCTGTAACATGAGAAGTTAGAAATTAAAATCATATATCATGAACACTCACTAGTTTTCTATGGTTTACTCTTTTAGAGGGCCCTTAAAAGTTGTTTGTTGTTATCACTTCAATTAAAGACTATACTTTATCAAATGGCTTCGACATGAGAGAAGCACCACCAACAGTGTCAATGATAGATCTAAGGGATTATATTAACCCATTGTATAATGTTTGAATAATTAACCAATCAGATAAAGCATGATGTGGACACTTCCTAAGGAGTTCTTTAAATCTTTCCCATGCTTCGTATATTGATTCACCATCATATTGAATAAAAGAAGTGATATCATTCCACAACTTAGCTATTTTAGATGGTAGAAATACTTAGCAAGAAAATTCAAATCTAAATCTTCCCATGTTCTGATGGATGTCGGTCGCCATACAGCTGGATGCGATTTAATTTAGTATAATATAATATTTAGAAATTATGTATTTTAATTTGAAGAAAATGGGGTCAAACTGATCCCATTGATTCCTACAGTTTGAATAATCGAGCTAACCACGAGTAATGTACCACCCTGAAAGGTAATACACTACTTGATGATAAGGTCAATTAAATAAACTATAGAAATAAATGACTTCTGTTTGATCTGCAAGTTTGCATGATGACTGGAAGATTTCCCTATTCGATATGAGAATCAAATAGGGTTTATTTTAAGCCTGCATTCTTTTAAGTTCCCTATAAGGGAAAGCCCCTATAGTTAATTACATCTTAAGCGAACGGATCACTTAAGAAAACTCTTGATAAAAATCAGTAATCATTTGTTTTCATGTATTCAAAAGGATGAGTTTTCAATGAACGTGATTGTGAAATTTCTAATAGGGATTGATTCAAAGATGAAATATTTATTTTAAGAATCAAAGGAAAAAAAGTTGGGGAGATTAAAGGTCCAGAATATGTTCTTGGTAATCCCCCAAACTATCCTAATATTTGTCTTAACTTGGGATGATATTAATTTAAGTTAACTCTTGCTCATTTTATTAATTAGGGCCTAAATTTGTGTAATAATTTTTTACACAAAAAGCTTATAAAGATAGGAGATTTTACGTCAAGTGACTGCCTCAGAATTCTAAAACAAGTTAGGACATGCTGCATATCAGGACTATGAAGCAGCCTAACAAAAAGGGATGTTTTATGTCATAAAATACAGCCTCAGAATCCTAAGAATTTTTATTTAAACCAAAGAAAGGTCTTGCACGAGCCGCCCATGAAGTCTGCTCCAAGCTCCATGCTGAAATGTCTTCAGGTCTTTAAGTCTTCAGGTCTTCCAATCTCATTATTAAAAATTTTATTTGTTTCAATAATTTTATAGTGAATTAAATAAAGGGTAGTGGAGGTATAGTTCAAACCTAGGCCAAGGCTAAGTTCACTTAAGCTAAGTAATTCCCTAGTATTATGATTTTGAGGTTCTCCCTAATCTAAACAACTTTTATTCCTTCCTTATTTATCCTTAACACATGCATTCAATGTTTGATAAAAACAGTAAAAAGCTTGCATTGTAATTTAAGGAAGCAAATAAAGAAAATAAACTATATTTTACTAGATTAATTATTAAATTTAATGAATTAATTAGTGGCAACCAGGTCAAGATGTCTATAGCTCCGTCGTCCCGGGTCTCCGGTGCCTTAGTTTACAGTTCGAAAGGTGGTTGCCCACCAAGACCGAAAGATTCTTGTCAACATCCATATAATGCATCGTCCAAGAAATCTTTGTAAACTAAAATAAACAGGGTTAAGGTTGCCTTATGTAATCTTTGTGATTAAGATTTAATTGATCCTTGAGTTACTTTATCAATTTTAGGGTTGAAATGTTTTAGGTTGTTTGCATCTTGTTGTCGGATTTTAAGTGTTTTATTTTAGTTATTTTTGTTCACTTGTTATTATTTATGTAAAGTTGACGATTTAGAAGCTGACTTAGCCTATAAAGCCATGCTTCAAAGCCGTGTCGTGTTCAATTTAGTTTAAGTTTTAATATGTTTTATGTGAATTTTACCCATTATAATGTATTTTATGATTAATATTTGATGTTCAAGTTGAGGGATTTAGGTTTAACTTAGGTTTAAAGTTATACCTAAAAGTTTCTCCTATGTTTAACCTATGGGTTAAGTTCTAACATGAGGTTTAGGGTAGTTTTAGTTTAAGATAAAGCTATGATTTAAGGATCAAGTTAGCTTAGTTAAGCTATGGTTTAGGGTTAATTAACTTATGATTTAAGCCTAACTAATCTTATAAAGTAGGGTTATATAGCTTAGGGTTTAGGCTTGGCAAATCCTATGGATTAGGGTTAACTAACCTGGGGTATAGGCTTAGCTAATCCTATGGATTAGGGTTAACTAACCTAGGGCTTAGGGTTAGCTAATCCTATGGATTATGATTAATTAACCTAAGGTTTAAGCTAACTAATCATATTGGTTTTGGGTTAACTTACCTAAGGCTCTATTTGACTCAAATGGAGTTTAATAAATGATTGACGCGATCCTTGGGTTGGCTACCTAAATCCATGTTTAAATTGAATTGGACCTAGAAAGTTTTTGGCTAAATCAGATTTGGGTTGGACTCGGGTTAAGCTAACATCGCCTAAATTAAACATAAATCCTAGTTAATGTATTTTAATTATTAAAAATGTTTTAAACATGATTTTTAAATGTTCAAACCTCTATTTATGGTCAAATGTTCAATCAGAGAGAGTTTTATAATTTTTATAATTTTTTAATTTTTAATTTTCATAAATATGTCATTATTGTTCAGAAATAAAAATACAAATAAAGAGACACTAAAATGGCTTAGAAAAATCAGATAAGGTTCCCCTAAGGCTATTTAATATCTCTGTTAAATTTCATATTTTTCTCATTTATATTTTAATTTTTATGATTTAAATACTCCAGAACTTCAAAAGTTAATTTAAATTATTTAATTGATGAAAAATTGTGATATCAATTTTTAAAAAATCTTCTCCTTTCCTTGAGTTTATAGCATCTTTCGGTTTATTTCCTTGAGTTTCCTACAGAAAGTTATGTAATTTTGAAGTTAAGTTATAGTTTCTGGAATTAAAAAAATACAAAAAAAGGCCGCATCTTCTTCCTCAAACCTTGCACGCAAACGATGGTTGGTGTCAATGGCTGGAACTTCTCGAAGTCCTTTCTCAGCCGATTCTCAACCAAATTTCACGTTCTTAGGCTCGTTTTGTTCATCTCGAAGAGTAAATCACATCCATATGGATACTTGAGTGTTTTGTATCTATTTTTCAATCTGGAAGTGAGAATAGTTCGAGATTATCGTTTTAATTTAGGACATATACCTGAGCCTAAGAGGTTTGTTTTCAATTAGGTTTGAATAAATGGACTTCATTGAACGTATCAGACTCCTTATAACACCGATTTGATGTTATTTTTATGTTGGATTGGAAGTTCGTCGGAGTTGACTTGACCTCGCTTGGAGGAGGCGTTAGCAACCATAAAAAAGATGTGAAATAATTGCTCTGATTTCCTAAGGACCTAAGAAGGCTAATGTAACAATTTGAGCGAATTTTGGAAGAGTTTTTTTGTGCAAAATTGAAAGGTGGCTGTGTGAAAGGGGGGAGTTAGCTGATGTGGAAAGGGGTTGAGGTGGAAGGATTTGGTTGGCTTATGGTGCAGGTGAAGCCTTAGGTCAGTTAGGGATAGGGTGGCTACTCTTTTAGCTTGTAGTGTGCTCTAGTCCAATCAAGAGTAAATGGAAATCTTCCCCCATGTCTCCATGCTTTCTCCTTGGATTTGTAACTCAAATGGCAGCTGGGTTTAGCCAAGATTAAAGCCTAATTCTCTAGCAAAGGGCTGATGGGAATGAGGTGGGTTGATGAGCTTGTGCCACCTCAAAATCCCTCATGATGCAATTGGTGGAAAAGTAAAAAAAAAGAGGCTTAGCAATTGAATTCATGAGCTTAAGGGCTAAGCAAACCCAACCCTCTCATGATAATGATTTAGGCATTAAAATAAACACCTAAACCAAGGCCTACTAGAGGCCACAAGGGCTAGCCTAAAGGCAAGGAGATTGAGCTTAAATGTGAGCATGAAAAGGGCTCATGTGCATGATATTTTCAATGTTTGAATATGATGTATATGACCACCAAAATGATTTAATTTTTGAATGAAAATGTTTATGAATATATGAATTATAATGAGGATGTGAATTAATATGATCTTGATCCCTAATTATATGAAAGTGAAAGGGAATAATCTTAAAATAAGCCATATGAGAGGGGTGATTTTCATGAAAACATGAATGGTGCAATTTTGTTAAAATTTTTGAATGACGATGTTTTTGATGATGTAAAACATGATTAGGACAAGTTTTATGCAAATTTGAGATCATTTGATATGAAAATCGATGATTTAATGAGATTTCAAAATTTCCCTGAGAGGGGTAAAATTTGAACATGAGGTCTATGAATTGGTGATCTGATTGGCTAAGAACTTTTAAAATTGTGTTAGAAATATCCTAAGCACTCACCATGATTAATTTGACATGATTTTGAAGAAATTCAAATATGATTATGTCATGCACAAGGAGGCTTGAAAAATAGAGTTTTAAACATGAAGTGTATGAAAGCCTGATTTGATTGACCAAACTCCTAGACAGTAATGTTAAAAACATTTTAAAACATCACCACACCAAATTTGGAGTGATTTAGACTTCAATTGATGCATGAATGAATGTGATCAATGATATGTGCAAAAAGCCTATAAAAATAGGTTTGTCATATGATCACCATGATATGACCCTGAGCATGACCAAAATTATGTATTTTTAGGTAAAACATGATCTTAACTTTCAATAGCCAAAATTTGGGATTAATCAGAGGTCATTTGAGTTCAATTTGGGTTGATTTGGCCAGGTAAGTCAAAAGTCAAGTTAAAGGACATTCTGGTAATTTTGGCTAACTTTGGTCAAAGTAGTCAAAAGGATGATTTAAAGGCTCGAGATGGTTCAGAAAGAAATTTGGAGTCAAACGATAGTGTTCGGGGTCATTTTGGCTCAATGTGGAAGGTTTTATGATCCCCCAAGCATTTTTTAAGTATTCATTTATTTTTTGTCGATGTGCCAAAAAGTTATTCAGAAGTATGGTAATATTACAATCAAAATTCTTAGGAGGACATAATGAATGATTTGGTGTGATTTTTATGACTTATTGGTGAATTTGGGAGATTTTGGAAATTTTGATATTTTGGTAGTCTACGGTATTTTGGTAATTTTTTAGAAAACTAGTTATTTTTAACATTTTTGGGTTTTAAATGGTCTAAATGATAATATTAAATGGTTTAAAGTGGATTTTGTGATTCAATGATAGTTTTGGGGAATTTTGAAGAATTAAAATATTTAAGTGGGGTATTTTAGGGGAAACTGGGTTCAAATAATTTTGGTCTGCCCCATGAGTGTAATGATTACAACATTGTGATATGAAAATACAATGTTTATGATGATCATGATGATTATGAATGATGATGCAATGTATTGAAGTCCAAGAAGGCGTAGAACAGTGCAAGGTTTTCTTAGGTCCATAAGTCCTATAGAAATTCTCATCAAGTTTCCCTTATGTATTATATAATCTTTTTACTAAAGATTATTGATCACATATAGAACCAACATAGAGAACAGAGATTTAGTTAAAATGTCTAAGGAGAAGGTGAGAACCATTTTGTTGACCTCATTTTTGGTGAGGTCTTTTCTTTTTCTTAGTGCTTAGGATCTAGTCATAGGACTTCTCCTTGAATATCCTAGAGGACTAGAATTGGGACCCACCCTTTAGCAATTCAGCTACTTAACTCCTCTTGGCCCCACTTGGATGGTTGCAAACCTCTAAATCACATTGGAAGGTTAAAACCACCATATGGGCAACCAACAGTGAGTTCCTATAGGATTTCGAGATAGTTTGCCCAGTGTAACATAAATCCTCAACCTCTTTGTTAGGCATTTGCATAATCATGTTATGCAAATTAAGCCCTAACCAGTCCTAGGACTCCGAGGTAATCGTTTGGTACGACATAAACCCTCGCATCTTCGAGGCTGTTTGTATAATTATGTCATACTAATATAAGTCCTAATTAACTAAAATTGGCATGATTGAAACATTAAATAATTCTTTCAAATTGAAGTCAAACCATATGATAGTTTGGGAAGTTACCAAGATTCCTCTTGGATCCTCAGCTTCTCCTACTTCTCTTCCTTTGAACTCTCAAAATAACTATTCCAAATTTGAACTATTCCATACTGAAATTTCTAAACCTAATTGTTTGAAAACCCTAAACTTTGAAATTCTTGAGAGCAAAACCACTGATCATTATCGAGAGTTTTCTTAAATGATTCCCGTCATTTAAGATGTAATTAACTATAGGGGCTTGCCCTTATAGGGAACTTTAAGAATCCGAGTAATATAAACCCTCGCTTAATTCCTTTGTATTAATCGGTGGAACTTGTCGACTTATAAAATTGGTTCGCAGACCAAACAGATGTCACAAATTTTCTAGTTTATTTAATCGAGCCCCATCATCAAGCAATGTATCTATTCTTCGGGATTGATATGTGGTTTGTGGTGTGATGCTTGTTTATATAAACTATTCGGGATGTGAGTTCGGTTTGATTTCATATCTTAAAATTTTCAAACTTAAAAATATTTTCAAAATCAAATGCTACTTTCCAAATTATATATATATATATATATATATATTTAAATTTAATTTAAAATTTAAAATTTGCCGATAATTTCTGTAGGCGACCTCCTTTTTAAAGTACATAACGTAAAAATAAGTCGTACACATTTCTAAGATGCTAAGATAGTCATTATGAATGTTCAAAGGCTAGATCCTAGTCACTATAGGAAAGACCCAAAATCCTTACCCAAAAGTGAGGTCAACAATGGATTTAGGTCTAATGAGTTCAATCACATCTTAGCTTTATTCCTTAAGGAAAAAGGAAAAAATCTTTAGTCGAACAACATCATTTGGCACACAGTGATACTTAAATGTAGCACATAATTCTAGAAAACTAGCTAGGTGTAAGTTTGAATATTCAGAAAGAGTTCCCTCAAAATAGTTGTTCTTCCCCATTTGGATAATAACAGGTTTCAGTTCAAATAAGTTAGCTGCTACAACAGGAGTATGTATACTAAAGTGAATTTCATATGTTGTAGGGCTTACATAATCCCTTAATAGTCTCTGAAAGTGATTAAGTTCATTTTCAGCTGTTTGGTTTTCTAAGTTGTTATCTGACGTATTTACCATTTCCTCTACAAGTTGTTGAGACCTTTTCTGTTTTCTAATTTTTCTAATAGTTCTTTATAATTCAGAATCATATGACATGAGTCCTGCAGATCCTGAACTACACATAAACTACTAAGAGTTAATAATGAAATCAAAATAAAACACACAAAACACTAATACTAAATTAAAAAGATTTCTTATATATATATATATATATATATATAATTATAAAATACATTAAACACACTACAAGCTCTTAACGTACAAAAATAAAAACACTACGAGTTTTCCAAACTAAGTCAAATTGGTTAAGCAAAAAATTTCCTAAGTTAATTAATCGTCACACTTCTCTGGCAACGATGCCAAAAACTTGATTGCTGGTAACTCTACGGTTTACCTAGTGATTTAGGGTTTAAAATATTCTAATCTTAAAAATGTATTTTATCAATCTAATCTTTTAATCTTCCACTCTTAATCACTATACACCATGTATAGACGCAAGCACACGTATTGCTCAAGTAATATAAGACTTTCTTTATGTCCCAAGTATTGAATCCACAAGAAAGTTTGTAAATTTGACGAATTTAAAATAGTAAGAATCTAATAAATCTTAGCTAGAAAAAATACATTTGATTTTAACTGAGCTATTAATTTTACTAAACTACTACTATCTCTAAATTTACTTAAAAAGCTAATTGTCACTAGGTCGAAGAAAGTAGACGAGTTCATGTTATGAAAATTCCCTCCCCTTGCATTGAAATGAGAAACCAGTGTAGATGAAGATAACAACTAGGTTCTAATAGATTTTGTGACAAATAGGAACATACCTTTTACTTACTCTTCTCCAAATGCATAAAGAAATTAGTTTAGCTAAGGAATTATTTCTGCCTGTCTCCCTAGAAATCTCCTAGTTACCCCAGCTAAAATTATCTCCCTATTTATTCACACTAACCTATGGACAACTTTTTATTCATCCTATAGACTAATTTGCTTTTTACTAATTAAGGAAAACCATAGCCCTCCTGGGTCATTATGGGTTCAAAAAAGGTTTTAACACATAAATTGGTCAAATTGAATATGTAAATGAAGCTTGAAGGAATAAACCATCACATGTATTAAATAAAAATATTTCTAAGTAAATCTACACCCTACAAATGATTCTATCTCATTACAAGGAGAAGGAGAAGGAGAAGGAGAATTACTTAGATTTCATGAAGAAAACACAAGAACACATTGCTTTATAATAAATCAAGTCATACAAGATGAAATCTACTTAGAACAAGACAATGCGAAAATAAAAAATTTATATCCTTCACTAAAATCAGCAAAGAATCTCCACCACTCTAAAGTTTCCTTGCAGACTACACACTCTCCTTACAATTTCACTCACATATCTCTCAAGAAATGCAAAAAACACAAAGAAAACTCTCAATTTTCATCTTCTCCTACACTCAAAGGCCTTCAAACTTCTTCCCCAAGCGTCTCCTTGATGTCCTCCCCCATTTCTGCGATCAATCCTTGAAAAAGAACTTTAAATCGTGTTAAAATTTGATGGAAAAACTGTCCAGACAGTTTTGGTGCCTAGGCGCCGAACTGTTGCGCCTAGACGCCACTCCCTCTGTCGGTTGGGCAGAACACCTGGTGCCTATGCATCAATATGTGGCGCCTAGGCGCCACCTTTTATTTTGCTTCCACGGGTCCAGCGCTTAAGCATAGGAAGCTGGCGTCATGGCACCATAGAGTGGCGCCTAGGCTCCAGTTCAGGTCCAAGCCTTCTCTATTCCATTTGCTCCATTTCACTCCATTTTTTCTCAAGTTTGCTTCATTTGCTTTACCTTTTATAACTGTATTCAAAAACATGAAATACCTTCCATTAAAGTGCAATATCATCAAAAATAAGTAATAAATGTAGAAAGAAAATTATCATGTTTAAATGGCATGTCACACTTGAGCCTTTTATTTATTATATTTGGCTTGCCTTTCTTACATTGTGCACTGTGCCTGCCAGTTACTCCCTTTATGGCTTGTGAATTATCTAGGAATCATACAAAAAATGCAATTTAAGCTCTTTAAAGACCTAAAATTATAAGTTTTTCTACAAAAAAAATTAATAAAATATTGAGATTAATTAAAATTTAGGTTTAAAACATCTCAACTTTTTCAAAACCTGCTTTTAATTTTCTGCATGGTCTTCAGACCTGATTTTAAACGGGTTGCATTGCATGGATCTCACTCAAGTCATACTAAAAGAGCCTCCATATAGGACTTATAGATTATTGCATCATATTTGCGTATTCTAAGGAGAAGCCCCTATGCTTCTTCAACTCGTCTGGCTAAGCATAAGATTTCTACTTAATTGGTTATATAGTGAGCTTAGGGTGTTAGAGGCTTCGTCGATCCAAATGGAGAATAACTCTTTTGAGATAGCGTCTTAGCTTCGTTAGTTGTACCTCTCATTTCTTTCCACTCCAACGGCATTCTCGTCATTCTGGCAAGTATCAGTCCCACATCTACCTATTCCATCTACAGAGGTTAGAGGAATTTGAGTTTCCTTCTCTTGTCCCTAGGGTTATTGTGGTTCCCTTCGGCGATCAAATTCATGGATTGCTAACAAGGGGCCTCCGGTCAGGTTGAGTCGACTACCTGCATGACCAGATAGAATTAGGATCCTAATAGTTAGGATGACGGATCTATGTCGCTCCTTTTGACATTTCATCGTTGTCATCTCGTAGGCCCCGATTGCGGATAGGCCTTTGCCTGTTTGGAATACAGTGGTTCACCCTATGCCCTCATGGCCTGGTCAGGCTTGAAATGAGGATTATGAAACTCTAAGTCCTTAGAAATAACCATGGTAATAGGACCTAGAGTTTCATAGGCCTCAACAGCCGATATGCTGTAATCCATATGGGATTGTGAGAGACTTACTCTCTGCTCGTATGACTTGGCGTAAGCTTTGAAAGCATAGAGATACTCCCGCGAGATAACCATCCTTTCTGACACCCTTTACTAGTCATCATCCAAATTTAAGTAGGATTCCTTTAATTGAGAGTATTCTTGGGCATCCCCAAGATGCAATTAACCAAATGGGATACATCCTTTTGGGAGTGTACTTAAACCCAGGACAAATACAAATTTAGTTCTCTGGCTGCTTAGATAGCATACGTAGGTATACTTTAATGGATATTTTGTTCAAGGTGTCTCGATCTGATTATGTTTGGATGTACACCTTTGATCTATCGCATGAGATTTTTCACACATAGGCTCTCCCAATTCTTTCTTCAAATTTTTCTACATAATCTTCGTCTTATTTCCCTAATTTCTGATCCCTTCTCTTCTCAGAATCATTCTGATGGTTCAATCAAGAGGGTTCTTTGCAAAGTGAAGTTTAAGATGATGATTCGACAAACCGACAACTCCAAAATTACAAAAAAAAAAAATCAAAATAGCAATGCCCTTGCTACCTTTTATAAGTGTATGATGACAACTCTTTACGTTTGATTAAGCAAATTATTGTGGTATTTATGAATGATTTTTTTTTTTGGCACCTTGTTTGATAGTTAGCTTGGACATTTAAATTTAATCTTGTGAAGATGTGAAGAGACTAATTTAGTACTAGACTGAAAAAATAGGTTATTCCATGGTCCTTGAAAGTATTGTCTTAGAACATAAAATAAATGATTAGGCCCTAGGTATAGATCATGCAAAAAACCAGTTTAAGAAAACCTATAACCATCTAATACAATTGAAGAGAATATAAGCTTTCTAAGATAAGCAAAATTTTATAGAGGAGTAATAAAAGAGGATAAATCTTTTGAATTTACTAAAGAATTCCTATAAGCCTTCAAAACCTTACAATAAAATTTAGTCACATTGCAAATTATTGTGGCACCTAATTGGGAGCATCCATTTGAGCTTAAATGTAATGATAGTGACTATACATTAGAAGCTATTTTAGGGAAAATAATAAATAAATTATTCTAGAATTTTTACTATGCTAACAAAACTTGAAATGAAACTCAATCAACTATGTCAAGACAAAAAAAGAATTATTAGTCATAGTCTTTACATTTGATAAGTTTTGACCCACATTAAGCATCTGCGATTATGAAGCATGCAAAACCTAGAGTTATTCACTAGATCCCTATTTAAGAAAGTTTGATTTAGAGATTTTTTTATAAGAAGATGCAAAAAAATCAAATAACTAACAACTTTCAATATTGGATAGAAAAGTGCAGGACATAACTAAAAATTAAATTAATGATTGTTTTCCCATCTGAAAATGTATTTCCCATGTATAAACAATGTGTATGTTGGAATACTAAAATAGTCAATTTTATTTATAGCAATGTTTCCTTTATAAGGTAAACTATAATCTAATGAAGAAGTTCATTCTTGATGATAAGTTTTATTTTTAAAATGGATCTTATTTTCCTAAAATTTGTGGTGACAAAATTACTAAAATTTGTGTTCCTTAAGAGGTGGTAGAGAGCATTACTAGTAAATTTCATGAGTAAGAATATGACATACATTGATACAAAATTATATCTAAGATTTTTTAATTTATATTTTATTGGCTTATTCTATTTAAGGATATCAATAAATTTATTAAAAAGTGTGATCTATGTTAGAGGGTAGAAAATATAGCTAGAAGAAATGAAACACCTTTGAATTACATTTTGGAAGCAAAGATCTCTCATGTTTGGGGAATTAATTTTATGGGACTATTTATTCCCTCTTTTGGGGGTCAATTCATTTTTAACAGTAGTATGTTATGTCTCTAATAAGATAGAATAAGTGGTTTTACAATATTCTGACTGACGATAGTGATTATATTTTTGCAGCAAAATATCTCCTTAGATTTGGAACACCTAGAGATATCATTAGTGATAGAAATAACCAATTCTGTAACAGAGATTTTAAGACATTAGTTAGAAAATTTGAAATTTGAAATTTTAAGTAGCCAAGTTATTATTGTCAACAGATTTGTATGAATATGATTAGTTCTGAGTTGAAGCAAGTTATATGTTTTGCACATAAGATTATTGAACAATGTATAGCATATGTTCCTCAAATTATTGAGAACTTGAATATGATTACGATCTTAGTTGATCTAATTATTTGAAATAAACAAATTTAAATCTCATTATTTATAAGTATTTGAAGTACTTGTATGTAATGCCTTTCTTTTTTTTTTAATAGAAATGATTTAAGGAAACATACTTAAAAAATCAATGTCTTAATAAAATATGAAAGTTAATAATAAGAAAAATCAATAAACATTTCCCTGCTAAATAATACAAATATATATACATACCACTCAAATCTTGTGAATTGCATATCTAATACATAAAATTTATTTTTAAGATCTATTTTATATCACATAAAAAAATAAGAAAATATTAATTTCAAAATGTAAAATATACTATTTTTTTCAAGTATAGTGATATATATGTAGGGCTGTCAAAAAAGCTCATTGTTCGCGAACAGTTCATGTTTGGTTCGCCAAGAAGTTCGTGTTCGATTCGTTTGATAAGCAAACGAGACGAACATGAACAATTTTTTTCATTCGGTTTGTTAGACTAACCAAACACGAACAGTGATTTGTTCGTTCATGTTCGGTTCTTTATTGTTCAAAATATAAAATAATTCAAAATAATTATATATAAAAAATTAATGATATTTTAAAAATAATTATATATTATAAAAATTTATCACAGTTTAAATAATTAAACTTCTATAAATTATAATATATGATAAATTATTAATAACAATAATAATATTATAGTGTTAATTATATTAATATAATTAATATACTATACTATATATTAAAATAAAATTCTAAACAAAACCCTAAAAACCTTATTCGGTTTGCTTCATTTTGAGGAAGTATGGATTACCCGATGTGTACGAAATACCTGATCAATTTGCTTCATTTTGAGGAACAATGATATCAAACCTAGAGTTGTCAAAAAAGCTCATTGGTCTAGAACAGTTCGTGTTCGGTTCGCCAGGATGTTCGTGTTCGATTCGTTCGATAAGCAAACGAGACAAACACGAACAATTCTTTTTCGTTCGATTTGTTAAACAAACCAAACATGAACGGTGATGTGTTCGAACATTTCAAACACGAACACTAACTCTATTCGTTCATGTTCGGTTCGTTTACACCCTTATATATATATAATAATAATAATGAGGTGCTATATATATATATATATATATATATATATATATATATAATAATAATAATAATAATAATAATAATAATAATAATAATAATAATAAAAATGAGGTGCTACATATATAAATATATAAAAATTAAGTGATTTGTACGTAAATTTTCCAAGAAAAAAATGTGTGGTAAGAAACCGCCTGTAATCCTCGACAGCTTGTTGTGGATATACTGGATTGATCTACCACCCCACGGGGAAAAATTCCATGGCAGCTCTATTCGGCATTGTTGCGATCCCGTGAAATCTTCACCTTTGCTCCGTTGATCTGGTTAAAAGCTATAGTAAGCCCATGTGCAAAGCAGAAGCTCATGATCCCCATTTCAGTTTCTCTCTCACGGCTGCTCCTTTTTGTTTGGAGTTGCTCGAAAGCATAGAGAAGAAGCCATGCAAGCCTCTCTACACTCTATCTCATCTTTTCCAAGCAACAGGAAGGGTAATATCTTTCTCTCCACTAACCAGCAGAACCCTCACGTTTACCCCCTCAGAAAGGCTTTTTCTAGGGTTTTAGTATTTGCCAACCTCACTCTCCCTCAAAAGGAGACAGCTTTCACCTTACCCAGCTGGAAAAATGGAAGGAGTGATCTCAGAAGCAAAGAGCATAGACTCCATGATGCCTTCCTTTACTTGGAGCACATGGTTGGAAGGGGTCATAAGCCTGATGCAACTCAAGCTACCAACTTGCTGTATGATTTCTGCAAAATTAACAAGATTCGGAAAGCCGTTAAGGTTATGGAAGTCATGGTTAGCGCAGGAAAGACTCCTGATTCTCCCACATTTACTTTTTTGGTCAATCAGCTGTGCAAGAGGGGGAATGTTGGGTATGCAATGCAGTTGGTTGATAAAATGGAAGGCTATGGATGCCCACCGACAACCATTACTTACAATTCACTTATAAGAGGACTTTGCATGCATGGAAAATTACAGCTGAGCTTGCAGCTGATGGAGAGATTGATTCAAAGGGGGCTGGCACCAAATGCATACACATACTCTTTCTTGCTTGAAGCCGCTTACAAGGAAAGAGGGGTTGATGAGGCTGTGAAGCTTTTGGATGAGATCATTGGGAAGGGTGGAAAGCCTAACTTGGTTAGTTACAATGTTCTGCTGACTGGGTTTTGCAAGGAAGGTAGATTTGATGAAGCAATGAAATATTTTAGAGATTTGCCCTCCAAAGGCTTTGAACCTAATGTTGTAAGTTACAACATTTTGCTGAGGAGTTTGTGCTATGAGGGACACTGGAAGGAGGCGGAGAAGCTTTTGGCTGAAATGGGTGATAATAATTGCTTTCCAACGGTTATCACCTATAACATATTGATTGGCGCATTGGCATACGATGGCCGGACCGAAGAAGCTCTTGAAATTTTGAATGAGATGATAGGGAATGGCTTTAAACCTGTGGCTTCTAGCTTTAATCCGATAATTTCAAGGTTTTGTAAAGATGGTAAGTTGGATATGGTGCATAAGTGCCTTGATATGATGACACAAAGGTGTTGTTCTCCTAATGAAGGAACTTATAATGCAATTGCAATATTGTGCGAGGAAGGAATGGTAGACGAGGTGTTCTTTATCGTTAAGAGCTTGGGGAATAAGGAGAAAACTTCCATGCATGATTTCTACAGGAGTATAATATCATTCTTGTGTAAGAAGGGGAACACATATGCAGCATTTCAACTTCTAAATGAGATGACAAAGAGCGGTTTTACTCCTGATTCATACACCAATTCATCCTTGATTCGAGGGCTTTGTATGGAAGGGATGTTAGATGAGGCGCTTGAGATATTTGATGTTATGGAGGAAAATGATTTTAAACCTGATATTGAGAATTATAATGCGCTCATACTTGGATTGTGCAAGGCTGAGAGGACAGATCTTTCAATTGAAGTTTTTGTTTCAATGATTGAGAAGGGTTATGTGCCAAATGAAATGACATATATAATCTTAGTTGAAGGGATTGCTCATGAAGATGAATCAGATTTGGCTGGAGATGTCTTAAAGGAGCTATATGCCAAGAATGCTGTATGCCAGGATACTGTGGAGAGGATCTCTATGCAGTATGCCTTGGAGTAGATTTTGGCTGGATTGTTGGTAAGAGGTGAAGAAGCAGCTGATGATATTTCATGAAGTATATCAGAAGTGAAAGTAAAGTTCAAAGGTAGCTTGAATTTTTTATCAGGTACTGATTACCATCTTCATGGTGACAAATGAGATAACAGATTCCATGTAAATAGATTTCTTTCTTTGCTAAGCTTGTTCTTACTGATTTTTTTCAGGAAGCATCTAAGTTTAAAATAAAATGCATGTTCAGTTGATAAAATTCTGAACTTGTTATGTTTGTGTACAGTAAATGTATATATTGGTGTGTAGGAGACATATTCTGCTGAGGCAGAATTGGATAGAGAGGAGTGGAGCAGGTGTATACTTAGTTATCAGGTAGAAGTGAAGCTCTGCTCATTCTCTAATGCTTGAGTCATATGGTTAACTCATCCCCTTAAACTTATGATGCGGAGCGCAGCATAAGTTTGTCCTGGAGAATAGTAAATTTGGAATAATGAAGAGACTTGGTGACTATATCTGCCAGTTGGCCTTGGGAGCTTATGTGTAAGATTTGTATAGGGCCGGAGTGAATGTTTTGGCAGATGAGTTGATAGTTTATTTCGATGTGTTTAGTGTGGGTGTGTAGTATTGGTTGTTTGCGATTGCCATTGCTGAAATGTTGTCATAGTAGAGAGGAGTGGCATGTTGGAGGTTGATCTGAAAATCAGACAGTAAACGTTGAAGCCATAGGATGTCCATGGTTGCAAAGGCCAAAGCTCTGTATTTAGACAGCTACGATGGCACTCCATGAGATGAGGGTGCTGTCAAAGTAAGAGCAACAGCTGGTGATTGATTTGCGATCGGTGGGATCTGAGGCCTTGTCAACGTCGAAGTAGGAGTGTAGATGAATATCGCCAAGGAGAATAGCGAGACCAATCTGTAATGTACCAAGGTAGCTTAGAAGATGTTGGAGAAGTTGGTAGTGATGGTCAAGGGGGTGGTGCATGCATCAGCTAAGGTGATTCACGACAAAGGCTAGGTCGGGGCGATTGAGGGTTAGGTACTGCAGAGAACCTATCAGTTGGCGATTAGTATTGGATTGGAAATGGTGTATGCTTGGGGTATTCAGGATGGTAAGGGCATGTCTGCGTTGAATAGGATGGTTTCAACAAGTTTGGTTTGTGTGAGAAGTTAGTTTTGATCTGGTTTGGTGACGTGGATCCCTAGGAAATAGGAGATGTTGTCGTGAGGCTTCATGTTGAAGTGTTGTGCTAGGTTGGAGAGAAGTTGTGGAATGCAATTCTTGTTGTTACTTGTTAAGAGAATACCATCAACGTATATTAGAATGTAGAGGATTGACCAAACATTTTCCTATTTATGCTGGATTACATCAGGGATCGGCTTTAAGCCCATATCCTTTTGCTTTAGTTATAGATGGTCTTACTGGACATTTACAAGAGGATGTACCTTTGTGTATGTATTTTGCTGATGATTTCCTTCTCGTGGATAAGAAGAGAGAAAAAGCCCAGGAAATACTTGAATTATGGAGGTCTACATTGGATTCTAAAGGCATTCATTTGAGGAGAACTAAAACTGAGTACATGGAATGTAATCTTAGTAGTAGTAGCTCTAGGGACAGAAGGGTAACTTTGGGCGATCAAATTATTAAAAGGTGTCAACAATTTTGATATCTCGGGAAGCGATGGTGATATAGATGGGGATGTTAATAGTAGAATTCAAGTTGGTTGGTTGAAATGGAGGAATGCTTCGGGCCTATTGTGTGATAGAAACGTACCGCTTAGAATGAAAGGAAAATTTTATAATATGGTGGTGAGACCTGCAATGCTTTATGGCGCTGAATGTTGGCCTCTAAAAGAGAAGCATAATACGTTGCCGAGATGAGAATGATTAGGTAGATGAGTGGTTTTACACTTAGAGACAAAATGCGAAATGAATATATCTGTGATAGGTTTGGTGTAGCTCCAGTGACGGACAAAATTAGAGAAAGTCGTCTTACATGGTTTGGTCACATCAAACGTCGACCGTCTGATGATTCGATTAGGAGAGTAGATGTTTTAGATTCGACTTATGTTAAGAAAGACAGAGGTAGACCTAGGAATACTTGGGCTTATTGTATAAAAAATGGTCTTAATTTACTAGAATTAAATCAAAATATGACACTAAATAGGATGTAATGGAGAAAAAGGATTCATGTTGCCGACCCCACTTAGAGGGATTAAGGCTTTGTTGTTGTGTTGTGTTTAGGTACAGTGACAGCCATGAATGTTATGTTGGGTGGGAGGGGGAACTAATATCTCGTTGGTTTGATTTTGAGAGGCTTTGAATTCAAGAGACATGGCCTTCCTCCAGTGAAGAAATTTTTGAGCTTGGTAGAAGCATGTGGCTTTGGTTGATGAGGTAGAAGCTTGCAGGGAGAAGAAATGTCTTGGTTTGAGGGAACATGTTTGGGATCGCGTGATCTTGTGATGTTTAGTGGACATTGTGTGGGGTTGGTTCTAATGAGTGGAAAGAGGTTTCGGTTTTATATGAGTATTGTGGAGGGTTGGTTGACGGTGAAGGTGATGTTTGCTGTTGGTGTAAATGGTCTTGATAGCTTAGTAGTTGAAGTAAGAGAGGGCAAGTATAAGGGGGTGTTGAGACGGATATTTGAGATGATTGGTTGATGGAGAACGAAAAATATGATTCGTTGAAGGTGACATTTTGTGAAATGAGGATGCGATTGGTTAGCGGTTCTAGAAAAATTTATCTTTTTGTTCAATGTCTTAGCCAAGCGGAATGCAGGGAGTGGAGCGTGGCCGCGCGGGAGAAGATGTAGTGATGGTGAGGAGGAAGTAGAGGATAGCAGGCACAACCAATCACTCTGAGGTGGGTGTATGAAGGATTTTATGGAATAATTTATAATATGGAATTTTGTTTTTGTGGACGAGGGATGGTGGGAGATGTATAAGGTAGGCAGCTGTAAGAAGGATGTTGGGCCATAATGTGTGCGGTAGACTTGCTTCACGTAGAAGCGTTCGGGTTGTTTCAATGTTATGATGAAGCTTCCGTTCAGCCACACCATTTTGTTCAGGTGTATAAGGACGACTAATTTGATAATTTTGTCCTTACATTTGAGAAATGTTTAAAATGAATGATTGATGTATTCTGCCCCTCTCTCAGTATGGAGAATTTTTTTGTTGGTTTGGATTTTTTTTTTCAAGTAGGGCTTTTAAGTTTGTGAAATGATAGAGAATGTCGGATTTAGTTATCATAGGAAACACCCATGTCTAATGAGAATGATCATCAATAAAACCCACATAATATTTATATCCTTGTGTAGATACAATAGGGCATGAACCCCAAATGTCTGAGTAAAGAAGTCTAAAAGCTTTTAATAGTAATTTTTGGAGAGGGTAAAAGGTAAACAGTGGGCTTTGGCCACCTTATAAGAACTGCAAAGAAAAATGTGCTTAGGTATTTATAGATGCTTGCTTTTTCTGAAGATGGGAGAGAGAGACAGTGAGAGCTGATGAGTGCGGGTGGCTGAGCTTGTTGTGCCCGAGATTAGAAGTTGTGGTGGCTGCTATGACTGGCGGTTGCTGCTATGACTGGCGGTTGTTGGGTCTAAGTGGATTTGTGGAGGTGGTAGGGACCATAGTGGCATGGACCCTGGAGGAGAATTTGATTGGTCTCGAGTCCTTATTTTGAAAGCAAATTTATCAAAGGATATGGAACAGTTATTCTCTAAAGCAAGTTTGAAGATGGAGAGTAAGTTATGGGATATAACAGGCGCATGGAGAATGTTTGATAATGTTTGCTTACAGTTAGCAGTTGGAAGGAGCCTTGAGCCGTGATGGGAGAGAGGTGCCGTTATCTACAATCACTTGATCGGGACCATTATAGGTATTGGGCTGCTGGATGTGGTTGATGTTGGAGGTGATACGGCTTTTGCTCCGGAGTACTGGTCCCAATCCTGGGAATATGATGAAGGAGCTATTTAGGAGAGCCTTCGATGTAGTGGTAGAAGAATTCGGCTGGTAGATTAGGTTGGTGCGATGCCAACAATTGAAGGCAGAGTGGCTTTGTTTGCCGTAGATCTGGCAGATTGTGGATTATCAACATTTTTCTTTGCATGTTCGGGGTTGGTAGCTGCTGCTCTTGTGATTGAAGGAGTCAGTTCGCTCCTTTGCAGTTTGGAGAAAAAGGGATTGTGGATGAGCGATTTGGTTTGTTGCTTGCTGTTCTGCTAGAATTTAAGAGGAGACGTGTATCTCTTCACTATGTAGAAGTGAATATGGGATGCAATTTTCTGCGGTGCCTTGTTGACCAGGATCTTGATATCGGATAGGTATTGGGTCATACTTTTGTATATCATTGTAGTGTGATGCAGTTCGTTTTTGAGTTGCATCACATGGGATCTCTTGGAAGCTTGAAGGCGTCTTTCAATGGTAAGCTGGATAGCTGCGCAAGTGGAAAGGTGAGAATGTAAGGTAATATGGAGGCTGAGAGTGCTGAGTAGATGGTGGCTGCTAGATTCTGATCGATGAGTGTCCATGTCTTGTAGGGTGGATTTGGATGGATGACACCCGCATCGTCTGTGCTTGTTTTGCTGGACAAGTGTTTGTTCCATCGAGGAATCCGTCGAAGCCATTTGCGGTAAAGAGTTTCAAGCTCTGAGCCCTCCATGTTGGTTAGTTTTTGTTGGAGAGTTGGTTATGCACTATCAATTTGATATTGGACATGAAAAATTTTAGGAGGGTTGGGATGGTTGGAGCTCCCAGGTTTAAGGCAACAAGCTCGTCGTTTAGAGACGATGTGGATGAGTGATCCATCTGGAGGTAGGCTTGAGTAGTTTAGGGGAAATGATGTGGAGCTGATAGCTCTGATACCAAGTGAAGAGGGGGCTGGAATGAGTTATCGACAGGAGCAGAGGAAATGATACAGGCTTAAGCTAGCAGAATGAAATTCTAAACTTAATATTGGTGTGTTTAGTACATGTATATATAGGTGTGTATGTGGAGACATATTCTGCTATTGAAGCAGAATTGGCTAGAGAGGAGTTGAGCAGGTGTATAGTTTGTTATCTGGTAGAAGTGGTGCTCTGCTCATTCGGTTATGCTTGAGCCGTATGGTTAACAGTTCAAAGGTAGCTTGAATTTTTTATCAAGTACTGATTACCATCTTCATGGCGACGAATGAGACATCAGATTCCAAGTAAATAGATTTCTTAGTTGATTAAGCTTTCTCTTACTAAATATTTTCAGGGAGCATCTAAGGGTCCATTTGGGGCAACTTATAATTGCAGTGGTGTTTTTGAAAATGCTGTCTAACCGTTTGATTCGCGTATTTTTGAAAACGCTGTCTACCGCGTTTGGATTTTTTACACTAAACGCAGGTCACGGGTCGACCCCCGCAGTTGACCCGCAGGCCGCGTTTCAGGATTAGCTGTTTATTCTGAAACGTACAAGCTGCCCCTAATAGACCCTAAGTTTAAGTTAAAATGCATGTTCAGTTGTTGAAATTCTAATTTAACTTTGTTGCTGCTTGCTTTCATACCAAATTCAGGAGTTCAATTTCTGATATATACTGATTTTCTAAAATAAATTTATGTTTCGTTGAACATGTTCGGTACTCGCTTGTGGTTTACTTTGGAAATTTGAATCTTAGGAAATTTGCATGATTATAACTAAACAACAACAACAACAACAACAACAACAAAACCTTAATCCCACTAAGTGGGGTCGGCTGCATGATTATAACTAAGGGTCTGCATGTTGGGGCGAGTTGCAATTATCCGAACTTATTCGTATAAGTTCGCTCATTCCGATAATCTGTCGATAAACAATTGATCCGGATAATTTGTCTGTTCGATTTGGTTTGAACTTATTGAAAAACAAATCGATTCTCAGTATATGACGAGTCCGCCTCGTTTTCAATTTAATAGGATTTATCGACCATTTAAATATAAATATTAAATAAAAAAATATAAATGAATATATAAATTTAAATTTAAAATATATTTTATTTATTAATTAACTATTAGATAATTAGAAATAAATTTATATAATTGGATAATATATAAAATATTTATTAATTATTAATCATTTAAAATAATTAGATTAAATAAAAATAAACCTAAAACTATCTATCTCCCGCACACTGGTTTCGCCCAAAACCATCGCCTTCGTGGATTTTAGCCCAAAACCATCTCCATTGCCTTCGCTAGCTGGGAAGACGGCGAGGAGATCTCGGCACAGAGCACCGAAACTCTGTGCTCTGCTCCCTCACCTCCGCTCCGCTCCCCCTCACCTCCGCTCCTACCAGGAAGAAGGTAAGCTTGTTCGCTTCTCCGCTCCGTTCCTACCGCGCACCATTTCTCCGCTCTGTTCCTACCGCGAACCAAGCTAGGAAGACGACGAGCGCCGCTTACAGGGTCAGGGCGGTAATTAGAATAAAAAACGCGAATAAAAACGCCGAACGCAGGGCTCCCCTTGCGTTCCGAGTGTAATACAAAATGAAAATTGTGTTTCTTGATAAGCTGTTCAAACGCGCGAAAAAAACGGTACAACGGCGTTTTTGAAAACGCCGCCGCACTTTTAAGCTGCCCCAAACGGGCCCTAAATAATTGTCTTTTTTATTTTTTATTTTTTTATTTTTTGCATGCATTATTTTTATCTTCAAAAATGCATATATGGAGGGTGAAAAAGTGAAAATTATTGTCAAGTTTATTTACAAATAAAAATTTTCATTCAATATACAATTATGGTCTTAATTTATCAGTGATAGGGTTGGTGTAGCTCCAGTGACGGACAAAATTAGAGAGAGTCGTCTTAGATGGTTTGGTCACATTAAACATCGATCATATGATGATCCAATTGGGAGAGTAGATGTTTTAGATCCGACTTGTGTTAAGAAAGATAGGTAGACCTAGGAAGACTTAGGCTTATTGCAAAAAAAAATGATCCTAATTTATTAGAATTAAATGAAAATATGATACTTAATACGACGCAATGGAGAAAAATGATTCATTTAGCCGACCCCATTCAGTGGAATAAAAGTTTCCCCATTCAGTGGAATAAAAGTTTTGTTTGTTGTTGTTGTTGTATAAGATTATGGGTTTTCTTTATTCGATTACTGCAATGTTCTCATCTCTCTAGTACATGCTTAAATCCGTTTTCATTAGCACTGTCACCAGTCAATATTCTGGAACTTGAAACTAACACAACTGGCTTTGTCCATTCAAGTGTTTCCCTGACTTGAACATCAAAAACAAAGTTCCTTGTTTTACTAAGCTATAAATCATACCTCTTTAATGTGGTCAATAAAAAACACCTTTGATGCTGAACAACTCAAAAATGATATATTATTGTTACTAGTATGACATGCAGTTTATTTTCATTCAAAGAAAAATTGAGGATTAACATGTCATATTAATTACAATATGAAAATAAACTATATGCCAGCATTCGCTTATTTAAGTCAAATATTAACTAGCAAGTAGAAATCCTGTCTCATTGAAACTTGTGGCATAGTATTACTCCAAATAAAACTGTTCCATAGAACTATACAATGAATTCCACTATACAGAACATGCAAGCAAGACATTGATCTTCATGAAAAAGAATAAAATACCTCTTTTTATTACGATTAAATCCAAATTTGACCACTCAACACTCCAACAACTACCCAACTTCTTAAAAGAATTTCAAATAACACTAACCAAGGAACAAAATAGTCTCCATAGCTTTGTGAGAATTAACCTGAATAAAATTAAGATTAAAATCATGACAATTAAATAAAAGCTAAAACAAAGTTAAAAAATAAAATAAAACTATTCTTATCTATCATGATTGCATTTACTTAAATATAGATTCAAGATTACAAATTAAAAATAAAGTATATAACACTACAAAAATTAATGCTTGATGTGAAGTTTTCGACAAGAAAAAATGCAGGGATTTTGTTCAAGCTGTGTTGAGTAATTTAGGGCAAAGAAACGCAAGAATCGACAAATCCAGAAGAAAACAGAGAGATTTAAAGTGGTTCGGCAAAGATGCCTACTTCCTCGCGAGCAGAGCGGCGACTTTCCTTCAATTTTAGAAAAAAAGAGTACAAGGTCCTTAGGGTTAAAAAAAAAAAAAACACACACACACACACACATATATATAACATTGTGCGAAAGCCTTGGCTTATTGGTTGCGGCCTTTGGTGTAAGTTCCTCGGGTCGGGTTCGAATCCCACCCACGACGGGTGGATTTGAATAGCACACCGAACTGGAAGGGGGGTCCGCTCCTCGGTCAGTTCCACCTATGGGGTTGATCGACGGTCTCCGACTGTCGATCAATTTTTAATATATATATATATATATATATATATATATATATATATATATATCAATGGTGTACAATATGTAATTACAAAATTACTTCGTTCCACTCCGGTTGCATAGATGCTTCCGCTCCCCTTGCTCTGTTCCACTCTAGCATTTGTCCCTTATCTGGTATACGAGCCATACCTAACAACCTGCAAGAGAGTTTTCTAATTTTAGGTGATGTAGAAAACTCGAGTATTTTTTGCATAAAATTTAATTTGGTCATTTTGGTAAGTTTTACCATGGTTTTCAAGTTTCCACAACTGACAAAAACTATTTCCTGACACTATTTTTTTAGAAATCAACTAAAAAATGAACAAAACAAAATACTTTCTTATTTCTCCACACGTTTTTATCTGCAAGCATCTGCAGTATATAAAAATAGCTAAAATACAATAATATAATATAAAGTTTTACACTAACTTGTTGATTTTATGAAATTTCAAATTAAAATATAAAAGATCTAGTTAATCTTATGCTAAACGTTTTAAACAATAACATGAATATTGACAAATGATTTTCATTTGAATTCACTTACAAGATACACAACAAAGATTGACCTCACATTTTATTAGCTAGTATTCTTCTCTTCATTTTCCTATTCTTCTTCCACTTACTATTTGTTTTACTGTTGTTAGCTCGTATTGCTTTTATGTCAGCTTTCATTGCCTTTATCTAGCATTCCTATCCTTTAATTAATATATATATCTACTTGTTTTCTGACTAGCTCATCAATAGTATTGAAACTATCACTAAAATAAGAATTTGGTGCATCATACTCTAGCTAGCTACGTATGTTTGCTTCTATGGCAGTTTGCATTGCTCTTATCCATCATTATCATCCTCAAATTAATATACTACGTGCTTTTTTTATTTGCTCGTCAATATTAATCACTCTATCACTTGATAATAATTTCCGGCATCATATATCTTTTTTTTTTGCACTTAGCCCAAAAATTCCTATAATTTTTTTGGTCTATGGTCCAACATCTAATTATTGAGAAAATTCACTTGAAGAACCTTTGTTAGAATAGAACCCAAGATAATCTTATTGACATAAAGAAGAGTATAAATAGTCATTACAGAATTTACTAGTAAGGCAACAGATAAAAGATAATAAAAGGGAAAAATGTAAGTATATAAAGCAAATCAAAGTAGCTAATACAAAATTCTACATATTAATATTCTAATATTTTGATACTCTCCCTCAAGTTGAAGTATGGATGTCAGCCATGTTCAATTTGGATTTGAAATCATCAAATAGTGGCCGAGGAAGGTTCTTTGTGAGAATATCTGTTAGTTGGTCACTAGACGACACAAACTGAACACAAATTTTCCCGAACTCGAGTTTTTTCTTAATAAAGTGGCGATCAATCTTAACATGGTTAGTGTGATCATGCTGGACCGGGTTGTGTGCAATGCTAATGACAATCTTATTATCATAGAACAACTGTAGGGGATTGGAGACGGTCATACGTAGTTCGTGGAGCATGATGCGTAATAAGAGAGCTTCACAAATTCTCAGGGACTTGAACCAAAATTTGGTTTCTGCACTGCTCCGAGCAACTACAGACTGCTTCTTGCTTTTTCACGTGACCAGGTTTCCTCACACAAATGAGCAGTATCTCGAGGTAGATTGCCGATCATGGATCGACCCGACCCAATCAATGTCTGTGTAAACTACAATAGAACGAGAGGTGGCAGGAAAAAATAAATTTAAGCCCGGTGCGTCTTTTAATTAGCGAAGAACTCGGTGGACAGCTTAGAGGTGGTGCTCATAGAGATCATGCATGAATTGAATATCCCAACTACGTTGCGGATTGTATATGAGCAAGGTAAATGAGTTTTCCCATAAGGCGCTGGTAGTGAGTCTTGTTTACAAAAAACTGCATTGGAAACATCAAGAAATTTTTCATTGGGATCCATCGGGATAGCCACTGGTTTACATAGAAGAAAATTGTTCTCTGTCAAAAAGTCAATCACATATTTTCGCTAAGACAGACAAATACTCTGAGATGACCGAATAACCTTCTTGCCTAAGAAATATCAAAGAGATCTCAAGTCCTTCATTTCAAAGGAAGCAATAAGGATGCCTTTCAGAGACTTCAATTTATGGAGATCATTTTTTATGAGAACAATATCATCAATATAGATAATTAGGATAGCTATCTGGCTGCTAAAGGAATGCCAGAAAAAGATTGTGGTTCAATTGAGTCTGAGTGAATTCATGTCCTACCACCACTTTTGTGAATTTCTCGAATTATGCTCGTGGCGATAGATTTAATCATTAGAGGGATTTTTGATGTCTACATACTTGCCCCTGGGAGACAGTGGAGTCGAAGTCTGGAGGAAGAGTCATGTATATCGTCTCTATAAGATCGCCATTCAGGAATGCATTCTTGACATCAAGTTGGAATAAGGGCCAATCCAAATCCCCTGCAAGGGATAAGAGGACCCAAATTGTGTTTAATTTTGCAACTAAAGCAAAAGTCTCCTCATAGTCAACTCTGTAGGTCTATGAGCATCCTTTAGCGACCAACCATGCCTTGTTGTGTTTAAAGGATCCACCAGATTTAAACTTAAAGCTAAAAATATATTGGCATCCTACTGCTTTCTTGCTCCGAGGAAGATCAAAAATGTCCGAAGTATGGTTCAACTTAAGGGCATTCATCTCCTCAATGACGACGGCTTTCCAGGTTGGATCTGCTAAAGCAGCCTCAATATTAGATGGAAGCCGATGATTGGTCAGGGCCATAGCAAATTCTCTATAGGTGGGCGATAATCTACTAAAAAGATAGTTTGCCACAGGATTGAGAGAGCATGTTTGATTGCGTATCTTACTAGAGGAACTAGCTTCCTCATTTGCAGTAGTGCTGGGGATGTCGTCCGGAGGGGATTCAGGGTCCTACAAGGGGTTAACGAGCTTTAGAGTAGGTGCATTAGAACGAGTGCGTGAAGTGCATACACAGAGAGTAGGATGATATGCTGGTGGAACCAAATAGACAGAGGGCTCCTTAGTGGTAGGAGAAGTGGGTGTAACTAATGGAATAGAGGGTTCCTTGGTAGGTGTTGTGAAAGGGACATCCACAGGAGTGGGGGTAAGGAACACTGTCGAAAACTCTAGCTCCCTCTCATTGGAGGCTGAGGTAGGAAAGTACGGAATGCTTTCAAAATGGAGACATCAACACTCACATAGATCATATTTGTGGTAGGGTCAAGGCACCGATACCCCTTTTGAGTGGCAGAGTATCCTAGGAAAACACATTTTATGGCCCTGTGATCAAGTTTACTCCAAATTGGTGTTGTGTTTCGGGCAAAAGTTGTGCAACCAAATATTTTGGGATCTAAAGTGGAAAAGACGCGACTGTGAGGAAAACACGATCTCAAGGCAGCTAAAGGGGTAAGAAAGTTGTGAATTTTTTATGAAACTTTATTGGTGAGATAAGTGATAGTAACAATGACATCATTTTAGAAATGTTTAGTGATATTAGAGTGAAACATAATGGAGTGAGTAACGTCTAGGAGATGCCGATTTTTTCTCTCGACCACCCCATTTTGTTGTGGAGTGTCAATACAAGAGCTAGATGGAGGACGCCTTTACTTGCGAAGAATTCTCTTCATGTAGAGTTAAGAAATTCTCGATCATTGTCATTCTAAAAGACATGAATAGAAGTTTTGAATTGGGTCAAAATGAAAGTATGAAAGTTTTTGAAAATGATAGCAACTTCAAATTTATCTTTGAAAATTGTGACCATCAATCAAATTAATGAACCACTGTTTATTGGTGTAGCTAGGACTGTGAGAGGGTCTTCATAAGTCACTGTGAATAAGAAAGAAAGGAGTGAAAGGTATGTAATTGTGGAGTGGATAAGGAACACGATTTTAGCTAACTGACAAATTTCATATTTGAAATTAGAAAGAGTTTTTATTACTAAACATCAATGAATACAATTTTTTGGGTGTTGAAACCCAAACTACAATGTAATAACATAATAGGGCATTCAGTGAATTAAGATAAACCAAAACTACTGGGTGGAATGTCCTCATTTTTCTTGCTTTTCTCTTGGAAGAATTAAAGCCCGCCAACTCGCTTAATAATTCCAATCATTCTCCCCGAACGACGACCCTGAATGACATAAACATCAAAGGAAAAATAAGCAATGCAATCATTGTCATATGTCAGTTTACTGACGGATAAAATATTACATTTCAACAGAGGTACATGTAACACAAATTTCAGAGTTAGACCTGTTATTAAAACAGTAGGTCCTTTACTAGCAATGGAACTTTCAAACCCGTTGTCGGCCGCATTTTTTTTTTCGATTTTGAAAGAGTATGAAATTTAGTGATTTAGTTTAATATAAAAAGTATATGATTTTGAAAGTAGTTTTGAAAGTAGTGTATTTTAATTTTGAAAAATGAGACCGCCTGGATCTCATTTGTCCAATAATTTGTATAATCGTGCCTGATGTCACAAATGATACACCTTCTCGAGAGAGTAATGTATCTTGCGACGGTAGACCCATTCATACGAACTAAAGGACTCGCGACATCCGTTTGGTCTGTGAACCTTTATGTGTGACCGACAAGTTCCCCTACTTAATAGAAAGACTAAGTAGGGCTTATTTTACTTGGCTTCAAGCTCCCTATAGAGGCAAGTCTCATAGTTAATTACATCCCAAATGACTACAGTGTCACTGAGAAAACTCTCAATAATGACGGTGGTTCTGTCTTCAGAATTCAAGGTTTAGGTTTACCGTAGGACGTAGAAAAGCGAGTGAGCGGCTCAAATGGGAACGCTTATTTTCGTGAGTCCAGCGAAGGAGAAAGTAATAGACGTCACAGATCTGAGGCAAGCCCCAGTGACTTCCCAACTATCCTATGGTGCAGCTGCATTTTGGAGACGATGTTATTTAGTTGTTAAGTCCTGCCAATTTTATTATTTGGGACTTACACTTGCATAATACCGGATTATGCAAATAGCCCTCAGAGATAGGAGGGTTTACGTCGTACCGTACGACAACCTCGAAACCTAAAGCGAGTTAGAGACTTACGCCGCCAACACGGTCAGATGAGCCTCAAACAGGGAAGTGAGGGTTCACGCCGCGCGAGGCGAGCTACCTCGAAGTCCTATATGTTGTTATTTAAACTAGGAATGTGATTGTTGAAGAAGATCTTCTTGTTGCTCGATCCAAGCTCCTCGTCATGTTGTTGTAGAATGTCGACCACCTCCGCTTGTGGCTTGCTCGCATGCTCCGTCAAGTAAGCTGTACCTAATGTCTAAGGTTCAAGCTGTTTTGTCAAGTATGTTCCAATGTCTTGGCGTTAGAGTTTGATTTTTATTTTGTTCTTTTTGCTTTGGTTTTAGTCTCAGTTCATGTTTTGTATGCAGGATGAACAAATTGCGTGTATATGAAAAATACTCGAAAAGAAATCAGCAAGAAAGTAAATTGCAGTAGAGTAATTCGCAGTAAAGTAAATTACAGTAAATAAACTGTAAAAGCTTACCTGGACATCTGCTACCATTGTGCGATTTATATTGCAAGCATGAAATCATTCGCAGGATATTTAAATAAACTTGCAGGCAAATTAAGTAAAAAAAGAAAACCCATCACGAAAGTCAGAAAAACGAGTCGTAGAAATCACGAATAAAACTTGTAGTCACATATGGAAGACCGAACCGGGTATAAGACATCGCAGAGGTGGGGCTCGAGCTGATCAGTGTGCCTCCCGACCTCGGATAAGAGTTATCAACCCGACGATCTACGGAGGGCAGTCCTTAACCTCAATCCAAGTGACTAACCATGGACCTTTATAAGTTTTATAAGAAAAATTCTTTGATTTTCATGCAAAAGTTGTTGTTTAATTTTTTTTATGCAGAGTTCTTTATTAACAAGCAAAAGAGATTTTTTTCGTTTTATTTTATTTTTGTATTTTTGTAAGTACTTTGCAAAATAATAAAGTCCACAGGCTAATCACTATAATCGTGCTAGGACTACTAACGACCTAAGATCGTCGGGGGAAACGATCTCACCAAGAGTCGGCGAATAGTATCATCGGTCCTTTCCTCTCCCTTATTGAAGGTCCTTGAGGTAGGAGATACTATTCTAATTATCCCTCGAATCCCTCGTATCCCTCGTATCCCTCGTATAGCACACATAAGCATTATTATCATCGCCCTCGCCAACTAAACCTCAGACTTACACCAGTCCGATGATCCATATGTGGCAAAACAAATGTCCCCAATTGCCAGGAGGATCCGAGCGTAATGTTCAAGCTCAAATCCCGGTGCATTGGGTTTTATTATTGGTTAAGTCATTTCGTAGGATCCCACAGCTCGATTTAATTAAGCGAAGTGTGAACCACGTCTCTGTGCATCCCCGTGTCGAGTGTTTTAATCGCCTTGTGGATTAGGGTCGTGTGCCTAGTTTCACTGTGTATTCGAGGATTAGGTTAATGGATTCTTACCATGGGGTGTGCTCCTAAGGTCTAGGAAGCCTATGCTGTAGATTAGGTGGGTAACTCTCACCTAGGGTGTGCTCCTGCGGTCGGTGGCTCTATATCGCGAACTCGGCGGGCGACTCTCACCAGTGTGTGCTCCTGATGTCTAGGTGTGCTCCCAAGATCTAGTGAAGTTCTATGTTGTGAATTAGGTGGGTGACTCTCACCTGGGTGTGCTCCTAAGGTCTGGAAGCTCGTGTCGTGGATTAGGTGGGTAACTCTCACCTGGGTGTGCTCCCAAGTCTAGAAGCTCTATGCTGTGAACTGTGCTTGCAGTGATTAAGAGTGTTTTACCCTTCCTTGAGTTAAATCAGAAATTTTTCCTTTTTGTGACTTAACCGTTTTAAAAGAAAAATAAAACAAGAGACCAAAAAAAAGGGCCGACCCACTTCCAAAAACTAGTAAAGCCAAAAAGGAGGGAAAAGCAAGTGAGTCGGGCTAAAAAAAAAAACGTTCAAATGGTGCGTCGAGGTATTGTCGAGCAGCATCTAGCAAGCCTATGCGGCGATTCTATGATCCCTTACGACTCAGGACAGTGATTAGACACTCCAAACAGCAATTCTGAGGCTTCCTACAACATCCTACAGTGATTTGCAACTTCCAAACAACCATTTACAGCGAAGAACTGCTTCCAAATAACTCTCACAACAATTTTAAACCTCGAACAACACTTCTACAGTGATTAACAGCTTTCAAACAGCTCTCACAGCAATTATGAAGTGCACCCAGCTCCAAACAACAATTATAAAGTTCCAAACAGCGATTGTACCCTTCTCCCAGCTCTCCTACATCTTCCTACATGATTTTCAAACGCCGGACAGCACTCCCCAAGGCCCAAACCTGCTTCCTACAACGCTTCTAAACGAAGGACAGCACTTTCTACAAGAATTCCAAGCCTAACAAGCACTTATGCTCTTCCAAACAAGCACTTTTCGGCTTATTTTAAACCTCAAAACAGCACCTTAACAAGCTACCCAAACACCAAACAAGACTTTCTACAACAATTCCAAGCCTAACAAGATACTTAAGAGCCTCGCACAGCAGCTCCAAACAGCTAAACAGCAGATTCTAAGGGCTAGACAGCACTTTCTAAGGGCTAGACAGCACTTTATAGGCTCTTACAGCAGCTAACAGCTCACCCAAGCACCCCTACAACACTTCCTAAGCCTCTCACAAAGACTTAGCAGACTCACAAGACAGCTTTCTACAACGAGACTTCGCAATTAACTGCCTCGGACAAGACATATGGAAGCCCAAAACAACAATTTTAAATGCATAAAACATCATTTAAATGAGCCTCAAACTCAGCCTAGGAAACCTAGCCCAAAAACAATGGCAAAACCTTCGTAATTAGTGAACGGATTATTGTCAAAACAATGAAAGTATCAAGCAAAAGCAATCCCAAATCCCTCTCCGAAACGGTGATACATCCGGCTCAAAGTCAATTTCGAAAACACTCGAGACAACATGTGTTTGAAGCCCAAAAGCACTAAATTCGTAAGGTTCAAAATTAGACTTAATCCTCAAAAAAAAGGAAACACATTTGACCGGTAATCGTCAAGGAAAACCAAACCGTTAGCCGGAAAACCCAAGCAACTTATCTCATGCATTGATAGAGTGACACATGTAAATATTTTCTTTTAGATAATAAAAAGAAAAATCGAGCGGTAGGCATTGAGTATGTAAATACATATGAGTTGTGTAGCATGTATGTAATAAATTGTAAACTTTAGGCGTCGTGCATGTAAATACATGTAAATTGGGTGATATGCAAGTAAATACTCATGTGATTATTTCAGAATTCATGCTACAAAATAAACTCAAAGTCTGCTACTTAAAAGGGCTAAAAATAAGAGTGAACACCCTCAAAAGCTTAAATATATATATATATATATATCAACACAGCCCAACCTGAAAATTCTTCCATCATTTGCTTCCAGTGTCAACAAGAAATTAAGTGTATAGCATGAAATAAAGGTATAAGCAGATAATCATTTGCCGGTGAAGAATCGTGACAGCCAAATGCATTAACCGATTTTTTTATTTATTTATTTATTTATTTTTATTTTTTATATATAAAAAAATATACCTTAAGCAATGATGCTCCGGTGAGACGTCGGATTTTTGTGCGATGAGGAGGAAGGAGGGTTCCTTACGTGAAACGAGGAAGCGGCGTCGAGCGACTGTTCGTCCTGCGAGGAAGACGGAGACGCGATTTGGAGGAGCAGGTGAGGGGTCGTCGTTCGCTAGAGGGAAGAGGCGCGAGCAGAGGCAGGATCGAGCAGTAGAGGCGAACTCGAGCGGCTCGTCTGTCGTGCGCGTCGCCGAACGAGATCGAGCGTGCGTGAGGGAGAGGCGAGCCAACCGAGCAGAGGAGGGGCGGGAGAGCTGGCAGCAAGCGGGTTTTTGCGATGCAGGAAGACTAGGGCGAGCAGAGGAGGAGGCGTTCGGTCGAATGCAGGCGAGCGGCTTCGGTCTCGCGATGGATAACGAGAGCAAGATCGGGAGCGGGGTCCATTTCAAACTGAGGAGGAGCGGGATCGAGGGCTAGCAGGCAAGCGACTTCTGCGTGGAAGAGGCGAGCAGGATCCCCGGAACGTCGAGCAAAAGGGGGGGGAAAGAACTCTGTGCAGCAGCCGCGCGTGAGCTGGCGATCGAGAGAGAGCACGAGCCGGGGGAGGAAGAGCAGGCTAATGTCGAATAACAAGGAGAAGCCACCCCGCTGAAGTCTATAGCCGTGCTTTTTGAAATTGTCTGTTACCATTAGGCGGGCTATTAAATGGTTTCCATATGCAGGGGCCTTTATTTGGTAAATAATAGAATACAATTAACTCTTTATTAAAGTGGAATCAGGTGGTTAGATTTGGAATCCGAATTTTGAAATTTGAAATTATGTATTCTGTATCCAGCCCATATCTAGCTCGAACTGAACATGGGTTTAGTCCGAACCCGCTCCCCGCTAAAAAAAACATGCATCAATTTTTTTGTGCCATTCGCGCGAGCACGAAACCACAGCAATATGGGTATCCTTCCTAGCTAAATTTGACGTCCCGGACGCATCCGTGCGGTCCGTTTCGTTATCCGGGGTCGTCGTGACAAGTTCACCAACGATCGGGTCAAAAAGTGTCAAATTGTGGTGTGCACGAATTCGAGTCATGAAGGGTTCACCTAAGGCCGTCTGATCCTATGGGAACTCATTTTCGAGCCCTCTGCATGTTAGTCCTTAGCCCTTGCAACGAAGAGTCAAGTGCTTGGGACTACTCGTTCGAGGTCTCACAAAAATGGGTCTAGAAGTGGTTCGAAGCTCTATGGGAGGTGGGCTCCATTACTAGTCCGCTAGGATGGTCAATATGAAACTCCTAAAGCTAGATCCTAGGGTCGAAGCTAAGACCTCACTAAAAATGAGGTCAACAAATGGACCCCAAATAGGTGTGGTGTGCTGAACAAGCACACCGCGCGTATTGGTGTTGACCGAAGCGATCAACGAAACCAAAAGAACTGTCCAAGCAACCATACTCAGAACAGACCAAACGTCGAACCGAGTCTGAGAAAGGAATTTGAATTGGGGTTCCCACTCGGGAAATCCCAACTCAAAGAAAGCCTTGAGTGTAGAATTTAAGAGTTTCTGCTGGGGATTAGCAAGTGTATTTTCAAATTGTAATTGCGATTTTGAGCTTTCAAATTTGAATGTCATTTTGACTTGTTTTTTGTTTGATCTTGTGTTGTGGAATTTGATGGAGTCGGAATCCCTGCACCGACCCTGGAATTTGAATTTGAAGGATTCGGAAGCCTTAACATCCATCAAAGGGGGTCTTACTCCTATCCTCGGAATTTTATTTTATTTATTTATTTTTTTGTTGAATTTGTGAAATATTTGTAGAATTTAAAGGAATCGGAAACCCTGCACCGATCCTGAAATTTGAAATTGAAGAAATCGGAAGCCTTAACATCCATTAAAGAGGGTCTTACTCATATCTTCAGAGGTTTGAATTTGAAGAAATCAGAAAAAGATTTGAATTTGAAGGAATTAAAAGCCTTAACATCCGTATAGGGGGCCTCACACTGATCCTCGAAGATTTGAATTTGTAGAAATAAAAAACAGATTTGAATTTGAAGGAATCAGAAGCCTTAACATCCGTATAGGGGGCCTCACACTGATCTTCGAAGATTTGAATTTGTAGAAATAAAAAACAGATTTGAATTTGAAGGAATCAGAAGCCTTAACATCCGTATAGGGGGCCTCACACTGATCTTCGAAGATTTGAATTTGAAGAAATAAAAAAATGATTTGAATTTATTACATTAGAAAGGAAAGCCTTAACATCCATTGAAGGGGGTCTTATACCGATCCAAGAGGAAGATTTGAATTTGTTACATTAGGAAGGAAAGCCTTAACGTCCACTGAAGGGGGGACTAACATCCAACCTAAGAGGTAACAAAGGAGTCGGAAGCCTTAACATCCATTGAAGGGGGTCTTATACCGATCCAAGAAGAAATTTGAATTTGTTACATTAGGAAGGAAAGCCTTAACGTCCACTGAAGGGGGGACTAACATCCAACCTAAGAGGTAACGGAGGAGTCGGAAGCCTTAACATCCATTGAAGGGGGTCTTATACCGATCCAAGAAGAAATTTGAATTTGTTACATTAGGAAGGAAAGCCTTAACGTCCACTAAAGGGGGGACTAACATCCAACCTAAGAGGTGACGAAGGAGTCGGAAGCCTTAACATCCATTGAAGGGGGTCTTATACCGATCCAAGAAGAAATTTGAATTTGTTACATTAGGAAGGAAAGCCTTAACGTCCACTAAAAGGGGGGACTAACATCCAACCTAAGAGGTAACGAAGGAGTCGGAAGCCTTAACATCCATTGAAGGGGGACTTACTCCACTCCACAAAGATTTGAATTTATGAAAGACCACGTTAGGAAGGAAAACCTTAACATCCATTGAGGGGTTTTACATCCAACCTAAGAGGCAAGAAGGAGTTGGAAGCCTTAACATCCATTGAAGGGGGACTTACTCCACTCCACAAAGATTTGAATTTATGAAAGACCACGTTAGGAAGGAAAACCTTAACATCCATTTAGGGGGTTTTACATCCAACCTAAGAGGTAAGGAGGAGTTGGAAGCCTTAACATCCATTGAAGGGGGTCTTACTCCACTCCACAAAGATTTGAATTTATGAATTTGTGAGAAATTTGTGGAAATCTTATGGAACTTGTGGAATTTAGGAGAGTTTTGTAAAAATGTCAAGAGAGATGAATCAGATTGAGAAGGAATGCCAAGGGACTCACATCCAACTCAAAACCTGATCAAAGAAAATGTCCTTGCGAAAGGAGGTGCAGTTCCATATCAACGGAACCAGCTAACCCTCATTCACACCGAACAGAAGACAAGGAAGAGCGTGGTTCTATGTAGATAGAGCGCCTAACCTCCTCCGCACGAGGAAGAGGACCCATAGTTCCTGTGGAAGGAAACTTTGGGCCGAGAGAAGCGACGCTAGGGATGGGTCGAGGAAACTCAACATATCCAGGTCGGAATTCAAAGTTTGAAAATTTTGACTTTGATTTTGAATTTTTGATCATTTTGATTTGATGCTGAGTTCTTTTCTTTTGTTATGGTTTGCTGTGATTTTCATTCAAATTTTGTGAGTTTTCTTTTGTTGCATTATTGTTAGGATTTGGACCCAGTTCTAGACAAGTATTTCACTGGTGCTTCTAAAGACAATGTTTTGTCTTTGAAACCCCATGATGCAAAGGACTTCTTGAGGTACCATCCATTGGCTGGAAGCATGTGTAAAAAAAAACAACCCATTCTTTAAGGTACTATCAGAATTGTGTTCTTTCAAGTACACATAAAGATGTGCTATTTATAGGGACATCACAACTCGAAAGGCTGTAGCTTTGTAGCTCCATTGTGGCAGTCGCCGTTTCTTTATCACCGATTTGTAGAGATTGTTCACATTGATTTGGGAGATTGTTTTATGTCCTTCAAATTGAGGATGAAGTTGTATCATCTAGGCATTGAGAGATATTACTTCAGGATAGAATTCCATTAATCGCTAATAACATGGTGGCCCTTTCTTTAGTCCTTTCTTTCTGAGCCTAAGCAGATTTCAAAATTTAGTTCATGTGATCAAAATATTTTTCATCTCCCGAAGATATTTCTGAGTCAATTAATAGTCGACCAAAAGACATAAGATCACTTAACTCTTTCCTGAGTATAATATCAGAAGAATTTCCTTAAGAGACCTTTCAAGTTTTATTAATTAGGGGAGAATTCAAACACCAATTTTTGATTGCTCACCTCAAGCTTCTTCCCAGGGAGACCTTTTTTTCCTTTTTTTTATTTTTTTATTTTTTTAGAATTACTATATTTGATGGAGCACATGTTAAAGATTTTGAATGTCTGAATTGAGACACTAATTTTTGATTTTATGCCCACCTCAAGCTTCTTCTGGAGATTTTCACACTTTTTATTTTATTTTTTTATTTTTTCTTTTCTTTGCTCCTTTTGTTTTCTGAGAATTACTATATCTGATAGAGCATTTTTAAAGATTTTGAATGTCTGAACTCCCCTGATTAACAATTCTCAAATATTTCTCAAGATAAATTCCGAGATATTATAACTCGTTCGAAAGTCAGGACCCAGTCACTTGGCAGAAGATTAAAAGTCTCGTGATATCCTCAATCGATTACTCGTATTATAATCACACTGACTTATTTTGAATTTTACTTAGGACCCCGTCCGAAATTTTTAAAGTGAAGGACCCAGTCATTAGGGTATTAATTTTATTTTCCCCTGAAGTCATAATTTCATCGCAATGTTGAAATTTTTATCTTTGATTACCCCTTTCTCGGTTGTCTTCCTGTTGAGCTTTGGACATTTTGTTAACCATGCTTTTCAAACATTAAACAGTTCTGAAAAACAACAAGTTCTTTATTTATTTTATTGCGGTGGGCGGGAAGGGACAGACAAACATTGATACCATTAACATTCAATTCAAAACACAATAGTACAATAGTAATCAAGAGATGTTTCATCCTTTGTCAGCTGCATCGGTGTCAATCAGAACATTGGTATAGACCGAAATCATATTGATAGAACCTTTTTCAGGTTCTTTTCAAATATTCTTTCGGGATCATTATGCTCCCATTCTTGACGTTCTCCTCAAGCCAATCTTTGAAAGTGAAGCAATCTTTTATGGTGTGTCCGATCAGCCTGTGATATGGGCAATATCTTGGATGATCTTTTTCATCAACTTCGTCTTGTTTCTTCGGTTCAGGGAGCTTGAACTCGGGTTTCTTTATCAGACTCTGGAACATTTGTTCTACTGCTTCATCCTTGAAAGGATATATTTTGTTCAAATGATTCTTTATGTCCGGGGGTCTCCCCCCATCTGTTGGATAAGACTTCTGCTGAAATGATTGCTGACCATTCTGTCGAGGACGTTAGTAGATCTGTTGAGATTGTTCGGCTTGTATATGCAACTGTCGCTTGCCCATACCAACCACTGCTACTGTCCCAAATTTCTTCTCAGATATCTTCGGTGGCTCTAGCTTCCCAGCTTTCTCAAGAAAGTCAAGTTGCTTAGCTTCTTCTTGGAGATTGTTGACCTTGTTAAGCAGCTTCTCAAATGTTTTGATGGTAAATCCCTTGAGCAAGAAACCTACTGGACCATGGATGCTCTTTAGAAGTATTTCAACTGCATGTTGCTCTTGGAGTTGTGGCTCACATTTCATGCTCAAATTTCTCCATCGCAGAATATAGTCCATCAATGTTTCGGCTGGCTTCTGTCGTTCCACCACGAGATCACCGATGGTGATATGGTGTTTAGCTCCAGCGAACCGCTTAACAAAGAGGTCTTCCAATCTCGCAAATGTTTTCACCGAGTCATCGGGCGGTTCGCGTACCGCTCAAAAGCAATTTCCGAAAGACTGCTCACAAATTGACGACACAACAACGCATCACTACCCCCGCGTTGCAGCAACTTGCTCGGAAGTGTGCAACATGCTGTCGGGGGTTTCCCATCCCATCAAATGTCTTGAACGACGGTGGTACGAAGCCCTTGGGGTATTGGACGGCATCAAATTCTTCTGGGTAGGGTCTACCCTTTAGAATCAATGCCCCTGCTTTTGATTGAGTCAGGGCTTCTCTCACTTGTTGTTCAATCATTTGTTTGATGTCCTTTTCTGGTATTGTGTTCTCTGTTGATTCTTTATTTTCATCTGCAATATGAATGATTTCTGGCTGGTCCGCCTCTAAAAGCGCTGTCCTAGGTGACTGAGGCCTGTTTTGTAGTGCGGCCATGGTGGCCATCATTTCCTCCATTTTCTTTTCCATTTCTCTGATTTGTTCATCTCTTTGTTGAATGACACATTGGCACTTATCAGCGGTGTTCTCCTCATCGGGTGATGGAGCATCACACAGTGATGATGAGCTCTGGTCTCAATAACAAGAATTTCTGCGAAATCTTCCATCACATAATCTGACGGATCGTAGGGTTCATCACCTATATCTTTTCTTTGTTCTTCAGACAGTCGTGCAATGTCGGCTCGAAGCTTTTACAACTTAGCCTCGATCGAGTATCCTTTGATAACTTTAAGGTCAGTTGGAGGTTTCTTATCAACATCATTTTTTTCGTCGAGTACTGGTGTAGTCATGTGGAAGTCAAGTGGAACAATTGGCTCGATCGAAATCATATTGATGGAACCTTTTTCAGGTTCTCTCAAATATTCTTTCGGGATAGTTATCCTCCCATTCTTAAGATTCTTTTCAAGCCATTCTTTGAAGCTGATACAGTTTTCTATAGTGTGTCCGAGCAGTCTGTGGTAGGGGCAGTAGTTAGGATGGTCTTTTTTGTCAACTTCATCCGGCTTCTTTGGCTCTCTTAATCTGAATTTAGGATTCTTGATTAAATCCCTGAACATCTTTGCTACAGCTTCTTCTTTGAAAGAATATACTTTGTTCAACTGCTTGGCTACAAGTGAACCCTGTCTTTCATCCATCCGTTCTGGCCTCTGCTGGAATGACTTTTGACTGTATTGCTGAGAAGGTTGGAAATCCTGCCATGACTGCTTGTCTTTGTCAATTCCTGTCACTGTCTCAGATTGCTCTTGGAACGTTGTCATCGATCTTGGACCATTATGGAGAGATGGTGGCGGTAACGTAGTGGCAACCTTATAGACTCCATCCTCTCCGTAGGTAGCAGGAAACTGGTGAAACCTACTCCCCCTGAGTAGAGGTGAAGCCTCACGTAATCCTGCCTCATCTAGTCGGAGGACGGTGTCAGTAGTAGCCAGCTCTGCGGCTTTCGCCTTCTCAATATTCAGAATCTTCCTGTTGCACCTCATTTCCTGTGTCTTAGTCAGTCGCACGGAACTTGAATTGGACCCAATCTCGAATATGGAAAACGGCGGAGCAAAAGCATCGATTGACACTTCTTCATATAGAATCTCCTTCCCTTTATTTAGTGGAGCAACTGGTGCAGTAGCGGTGAATCTGGTGGTAGAAGGAAAAATAGTCCTGGGAGCAGTCCCAACATTCCTAGCGACAGACTTTACAGCAACGGCAGGGTTCTTTTCAACCAACACGCTTTTCGGAGAGGGGAATTCCTTAGCAGACTTCAGGTTGAATTCCACAACAGGCTCAACAGACTCGTCCGTTTCAGGTTTCCTTACTGCGACGGCGACATCCCCAAACTTGACTTCAATATCTTCGAATCCTTGTCCGAACTTAATGACTGCCAAGTCAGGCAGCTCGCTCTTGCTAATAACAAACTCCATTCCGGTGGCGAAAGAAAAGATCAACTTTGGTGAAGACATTGTTCCTGTCATTTGAAGAATTTCCAAAGGTCAGTGATGTCCCATGTTTTTTTTTATTTCAGCGGAGATACTCAAGTTAACGCACTTGTTTTATGAACTGGGTAGCCTTTAAAATTTATTCATGTGAATTTTGTCTCAAATTTTTGTGTTTTGTTTGGAGTTTAAATGGAGGATTGTGACTGAGAAGTTTCAATTTAACTTGTTCACAACAAGTCAAACTCAAAGAGGAATGAAGTGTAGGACCCGGTCCGAGATTTGGAGGAGTTTAACTTCGCATCGAACTCGCTTCGATAAACCGCTCCTAACCTACCACACTTCTCGGGGGTCCACCCCACTAAACCCTAAGGATTCCTGAACCACTCTGTTTAATGGTGATTAAACAGATGGCTCCAGAATCCAAAAAGAGTTGACTATACTGGCTCAAGGAAGAAATGAGCACAGTATGTCAACAGAAGAACAGCAGTCTGGCCCACGAGGGACATGGACACACTGCCGATGTATGAAGACAAAACCTCCTGATCAAAATGGAGAGAGGAACTCATCCCCAGCGGAGTCGCCAGAATTTGTCGGCCGGCTTTTTTTTTCGATTTTGAAAGAGTATGAAATTTAGTGATTTAGTTTAATATAAAAAGTATATGATTTTGAAAGTAGTTTTGAAAGTAGTGTATTTTAATTTTGAAAAATGAGACCGCCTGGATCTCATTTGTCCAATAATTTGTATAATCGTGCCTGATGTCACAAATGATACACCTTCTCGAAAGAGTAATGTATCTTGCGACGGTAGACCCAATCATACGAACTAAAGGACTCGTGACATCCGTTTGGTCTGGGAACCTTTATGTGTGACCGACAAGTTCCCCTACTTAATAGAAAGACTAAGTAGGGTTTATTTTACCTGAGCTTCAAGTTCCCTATAGAGGCAAGCCCCTATAGTTAATTACATCCCAAATGACTAGTGTCACTTGAGAAAACTCTCGATAATGATCGGTGGTTCTGTCTTCAAGAATTCAAGGGTTTAGGTTTTCACGGTAGGACGTGGAAAAGCAAGTGGGAGTGGCTCAAATGGGAACAATTATTTTCAGGAGTCCAAAGGAAGGAGAAAGTAGGAGACGCCACAGATCTGAGGCAAGCCCCAGTGACTTCCTAACTATCCTATGGTGCGGCTGCATTTTGGAGACGATGTTATTTAGTTGTTAAGTCCTGCCAATGTTATTATTTGGGACTTACACTTGCATAATACCGGATTATGCAAATAGCCCGCAGAGATAGGAGGGTTTACGTCGTACCGTACGACAACCTCGGAACCTAAAGCGAGTTAGGACTTACGCTGCGCAACACGGTTGCACAGAAGCCTAAACAGGGAAGTGAGGGTTCACGCCGCGCGGGGCGAGCTACCTCGAAGTCCTATATGTTGTTATTTAAACTAGGAATGTGATTGTTGAAGAAGATCTTCTTGTTGCTCGATCCAAGCTCCTCATCATGTTGTAGAATGTAGACCACCTCCGCTTGTGGTTTGCTCCATGCTCCTTGCTGAAGTAGCAGCCCTAATGTCTAATGTTCAAACGGTTTTGTCAAGTGTGTTCCAATATTTTGGTGTCAAAGTTTTGATTTTTGTTTTGTTCCTTTTGTTTTGGTTTTAGTCTCAGTTCAGGTTTCGCATGCAGGATAGACAAATTGCAGGTATATGAAAAATACTCGAAAAATAAATTGCAGTAAAGTAAATTGCAGTAGAGTAATTCGCAGTAAAGTAAATTGCAGTAAATAAACTGTAAAAGCGTACCTGGACATCTGCTACCATTATGCGATTTATATTGCAAGCATGAAATCATTCGCAGGATATTTAAATAAACTTGCAGGCAAATTAAGTAAAAAAAGAAAACCCAGCACGAAAGTCAGAAAAACGAGTCGTAGAAATCACGAATAAAACTTGTAGTCACATATGGAAGACCGGAACTGGGTATAAGACATCAGTAGAGGTGGGGGCTCAGAGCTGGACTGTGTGCTTCCCGACCTTGGATAAGAGTTACCAACCCGACGATCTACGGAGGGCAGTCCTTAACCTCAATCCAAGTGACTAACCATGGACCTTTATAAGTTTTATAAGAAAAATTCTTTGATTTTCATGCAAAAGTTGTTGTTTAATTTTTTTTATGCAGAGTTCTTTTTTAACAAGCAAAAGAGATTTTTTTCGTTTTATTTTATTTTTGTGTTTTTGTAAGTACTTTGCAAAATAATAAAGTCCACAGGCTAGTCACTCTAATCGTGCTAGGACTACTAACGACCTAAGATCGTCGGGGGAAACGATCTCACCAAGAGTCGGCGAATAGTATCATCGGTCCTTTCCTCTCCCTTATTGAAGGTCCTTGAGGTAGGAGATACTATTATAATTATCCCTCGTATCCCTCGTGTAACACACATAAGCATTATTATCATCGCCCTCGCCACCTAGACCTCAGATTTACACCAGTCCGATGATCCATATGTGACAAAACAAATGTCCCCAATTGTCAGGAGGATCCGAGCGTAATGTTCAAGCTCAAATCCCGGTGCATTGGGTTTTATTATTGGTTAAGTCATTTCAAAGAATTCCACAGTTGATTTAATTAAGGAAGTGTGAACCACATCTCGGTGCATCCCCGTGTCGAGTGTTTTAATCATCTTGTGGATTAGGGTCAGGTGCCTAGTTTCACTGTGTATTCGAGGATCAGGTTAATGGATTCTTACCATGGGGTGTGCTCTTAAGGTCTAGGAAGCCTGTGCTGTGGATTAGGTGGGTAACTCTCACCTAGGGTGTGCTCCTAAGGTCTAGGAAGCCTATGTTGTGAATTCGGTGGGTGACTCTCACCTAGGGTGTGCTCCTAAGGTCTAGGTGTGCTCCTAAGGTCTAGGTGTGCTCCTAAGGTCTAGGAAGCCTATGCTGTGAATTAGGTGGGTGACTCTCACCTAGGGTGTGCTCCTAAGGTCTAGGAAGCCTGTGCTGTGGATTAGGTGGGTAACTCTCACCTAGGGTGTGCTCCCAAGTCTAGGAAGCCTATGCTGTGAACTGTGCTTGCAGTGATTAAGAGTGTTTTACCCTTCCTTAAGTTAAATCAGAAATTCTCCCTTTTTGTGACTTAACCGTTTTAAAAGAAAAATAAAACAAGAGACAAAAAAGGGCCGACCCACTTCCAAAAACTAGTAAAGCCAAAAAGGAGGGAAAAACAAGTGAGTCGGGCTAAAAAAAAACGTTCAAATGCTGCGTCGAGGTATTGTCGAGCAGCATCTAGCATGCCTATGCGGCTATTCTATGATCCCTTACGACTCAGGGCAGTGATTAGACACTCCAAACAGCAATTCTGAGGCTTCCTACAGCATCCTACAGTGATTTGCAACTTCCAAACAACCATTTACAGCGAAGAACTGCTTCCAAACAACTCTCACAATAATTTTAAACCTCGAACAACACTTCTACAGTGATTAACAGCTTTCAAACAGCTCTCACAGCAATTATGAAGTGCACCCAGCTCCAAACAACAATTATAAAGTTCCAAACAGCGATTGTACCCTTCTCCCAGCTCTCCTACATCTTCCTACATGATTTTCAAACGCTGGACAGCACTCCCCAAGGCCCAAACTGCTTCCTACAGCGCTTCTAAACGAAGGACAGCACTTTCTACATCAATTCCAAGCCTAACAGCACTTATGCTCTTCCAAACAGCACTTTTCAGTTATTTTAAACCTCAAAACAGCACCTTAACAGCTACCCAAACACCAAACAGTACTTTCTACAGCAATTCCAAGCCTAACAGTACTTAAGAGCCTCACACAGTAGCTCCAAACAGCTAAACAGCAGATTCTAAGGGCTAGACAGCACTTTCTAAGGGCCAGACAGCACTTTATAGGCTCTTACAGCAGCTAACAGCTCACCCAAGCACCCCTACAGCACTTCCTAAGCCTCTCACACACTTAGCAGCTCACAGCAGCTTTCTACAGCAGACTTCTGCAATTAACTGCCCCGGACAGCACATATGGAAGCCCAAAACAACAATTTTAAATGCATAAAACATCATTTAAATGAGCCTCAAACTCAGCTAGGAAACCTAGCCCAAAAACAGTGGCAAAACCTTCGTAATTAGTGAACGGATTATTGTCAAAACAATGAAAGTATCAAGCAAAAGCAATCCCAAATCCCTCTCCGAAACGGTGATACATCCGGCTCAAAGTCAATTTCGAAAACACTCGAGACAACATGTGTTTGAAGCCCAAAAGCACTAAATTCGTAAGGTTCAAAATTAGACTTAATCCTCAAAAAAAAGGAAACACATTTGACCGGTAATCGTCAAGGAAAACCAAACCGTTAGCCGGAAAACCCAAGCAACTTATCTCATGCATTGATAGAGTGACACATGTAAATATTTTCTTTTAGATAATAAAAAGAAAAATCGAGCGGTAGGCGTTGAGTATGTAAATACATATGAGTTGTGTAGCATGTATGTAATAAATTGTAAACTTTAGGCGTCAGGCATGTAAATACATGTAAATTGGGTGATATGCAAGTAAATACTCATGTGATTATTTCAGAATTCATGCTACAAAATAAACTCAAAGTCTGCTACTTAAAAGGGCTAAAAATAAGAGGAGTGAACACCCTCTAAAGCTTAAAATATATATATATATATATATATATATATATATATATATCAACACAGCCCAACCTGAAAATTCTTCCATCATTTGCTTCCAGTGTCAACAAGAAATTAAGTGTATAGCATGAAATAAAGGTATAAGCAGATAATCACTTGCCAGTGAAGAATCGTGGCAGTCAAATGCATTTACCGATTTTTTTATTTATTTATTTATTTATTTTTATTTTTTATATATAAAAAAATATACCTTAAGCAATGATGCTCCGGTGAGACGTCAGATTTTTGTGCGATGAGGAGGAAGGAGGGTTCCTTACGTGAAACAGGGAAGCGGCGTCGAGCGACTGTTCGTCCTGCGAGGAAGACGGAGACGCGATTTGGAGGAGCAAGTGAGGGGTCGTCGTTCGCTAGAGGGAAGAGGCGCGAGCAGAGGCAGGATCAAGCAGTAGAGGCGAACTCGAGCGGCTCGTCTGTCGGGCGCGTCGCCGAACGGGATCGAGCGTGCGTGAGGGAGAGGCGAGCGAACCGAGCAGAGGAGGGGCGGGAGAGCTAGCAGCAAGCGGGTTTTTGCGATGCAGGAAGACTAGGGCGAGCAGAGGAGGAGGCATTCGGTCGAATGCAGGCGAGCGGCTTCGGTCTCGCGATTGATAACGAGAGCAAGATCGGGAGCGGGGTCCGTTTCGAACAGAGGAGGAGCGGGATCGAGGGCTAGCAGGCAAGCGACTTCTGCGTGGAAGAGGCGAGCAGGATCCCCGGAACGTCGAGCAAAAGGGGGGGGAAAGAACTCTGTGCAGCAGCGCGCGCAGCTGGCGATCGAGAGAGAGCACGAGCCGGGGGAGGAAGAGCAGGCTAATGTCGAATAACAAGGAGAAGCCACCCCGCTGAAGTCTATAGCCGCGCTTTTTGAAATTGTCTGTTACCATTAGGCGGGCTATTAAATGGTTTCCATATGCAGGGGCCTTTATTTGGTAAATAATAAAATACAATTAACTCTTTATTAAAGTGGAATCAGGTGGTTAGACTTGGAATCTGAATTTTGAAATTTGAAATTATGTAATCTGTATCCAGCCTATATCTAGCTCGAACTGAACATGGGTTTAGTCCGAACCCGCTCCCCGCTAAAAAAAACGTGCATCAATTTTTTTGTGTCGTTCGCGCGAGCTCGAAACCACAGCAATATGGGTATCCTTCCTAGCTAAATTTGACGTCCCGGACGCATCCGTGCGGTCTGTTTCGTTATCCAGGGTCGTCCGGACAAGTTCACCAACGATCGGGTCAAAAAGTGTCAAATTGTGGTGTGCACGAATTCGAGTCATGAAGGGTTCACCTAAGGCCGTCTGATCCTATGGGAACTCATTTTCGAGTCATCTGCATGTTAGTCCTTAGCCCTTGCAACGAAGAGTCGAGTGCTTGGGACTACTCGTTCGAGGTCTAACAAAAATGGGTCTAGAAGTGGTTCGAAGCTCTATGGGAGGTGGGCTCCATTACTAGTCCGCTAGGATGGTCAATATGAAACTCCTAAAGCTAGATCCTAGGGTCGAAGCTAAGACTTCACTAAAAATGAGGTCAACACCCGTCAGCAATTTTAACAGTATATTTCCCTGAGCAATGATAGTATGTTGAGAAGGCTTGAGAGCTTCCATTCATGTAGTTTGTGGTACGTGAGTTAATGCTACATGGACTAGAAGGAGCAAAAGAAGTGAGTGCCATAAGATTGGCACCTTGACGAACATGGGAGATCAATGGTCTGGAAGAGAGAGAATTAAATTTGAGCTGCTTGATTAATTGCTCAATTTGACTTTTAGGAGAATTGTAGGATTCTGGCTTGTTTTGGATGGAGGTCGGTTGTACTATGTTGGATTCAACTGTCATAGAAAGACTCTTGACAGCGGAAGATTTGGCCGAAGGTTTGGATGCAGGATTCTCGTGGAACTTCTAACATTTATCATGTGTATGGTAGGGTTTGTGGAAGAAATCATAAATGGGGTGATCAGCCCATGGTTGAGCACTATTATAGACCAAGGCGGATGCTTCGGCAGACAGAGTGAAAGTAGAGCATTATTACAAGTCTTTTGCTTTCTTCGCGATGAATCTCAATGAAAGTAGCGTGAGTAGAAGGAAGAAGATCCCTACAAAGGATACACCCTCGAACTTCATCTAGATCTTTGTTGAGGCCTGCCAAAAATTCGAACATGCTCTCCTATTCTATAATTTTCTGAAAAAAGAGATGGGTCAGTCGAAGATTTCCAAGTGTAGTCATAATATAAATCGCATTCCATCCATAATGCAACTAGATCATTACAGTACTGGGTCACAGTTCTGTATCCTTGTTTTGCCTCATGGATTTTCTTAGATACCTCATAGAGTTGGCTGGAATTCCTCGCATCCGATTAGGCATCACGGACTGTCGTCTAGAGGGCACTAGCGGAGGGAATGAACATATATGATCGACCAATCAAAGTCTCCATGGAGTTGATCAGTCTCGAGACATGACTATGAAATTCTCCACTTCCCAAACTCTATACGCTAGGTCGTCTTTGGAGGTTCATGAATCATACCAATAAGATGGCCGAACTTCCCATGCCCTTTGATAAACAAAGATATAGATTGAGACTATTGGATTAAGTTGCTGCCGTTTAGTTTATGAGTTGTGATCAAGAAGTTCATATTATTTTCTCGTCCTCCGGTTTGCAGAGAAACAGAGGTTCGAATTGATCCTCGGTGGAATCAATAACATCTTCTTATGACTATTCAATGCTAAAGGAGTCCGGCGTGGTTCCGATTGAGCCAAATGAGATGTTAAGTTGTTGAGACATACTGCAGGTATATGACCTCGACAAGGGTTTCATGCTAGATAAGATCTTCTGGCCTGGCTGGACGAAGTTTCCAGTGATCATATCATATATGCTAGAAGAAATCTGAAGCTGGAATCCAACAAACTTCTGTATTAATATAGCATGGAATATGGTAGAATTCTAGAATTTGGCAGAAGCTAGAATCTGGCAGAATTATGTATTAATACAACGATAGAATTATGGGAATTTGGCACAGACTGCTTGAGACGGGAACTAGCTTTGGAGGCGGCAAACTGGCTACCTGGAGACGGGATCAGGGAAGAGCAGACCTAGCCGATTGTGGGAAACTAGATGCAGATCTAGCCGACTGCAGGGAGAGCTCGACAATTAGGTTAGGGCACGGCTCTGATATCATATTAGAATAGAATTCAAGAAATCTTATTGATACAAAGAGGGGTATAAATATCCATTACAGAATTTACTAAAAACATAATAAAAGAGAAAAAAAAGTAAATAAAAACAAATCAAAGTAATTAATACAAAATTTTGATATTCTAATATTTTAATAACCTTCATCTACAAACTTATCCTATAAACTATATAAATATTTGTAAAAAAAATGGAACTTTGAATAATTTAGAATTTAATCATTCTTTTCAGGCTTACATTAGGCTTGTTGTAATTTGCCATTCACAAATCACTGATCCTCTTGATGTTGTTGAGTTAATGTGTGCATTTCCATGGTGTGGGATTTCTTCCCATAAGTTTCTTCTATAAATATAATTTCGAAATTAACAAATTATTTCGGAATAATTTTAAATAAAAACAAGATTTATGACTTATTATTTTCTTCTTATATTTTGTCTGTGAATATTAAGGAACTAATATGAAGAAAGCTGCTCATGTCTCCATAGTTATATGGTCAAAGTTTTTCCTAGGGCTGTCAAAACGGCTCGTTGTTCGTGAACAGCTCGTGTTCGGTTCGTTAAGAAGCTCATATTTGGCTCGTTCGCTAAGTTAACATGCATTAACAAGCCGAACACGAACAAAGATTTGTTCGTTCGTGTTCAGCTCATTTTAAATCGAAATACTATTCCTCAATTATCTATATATATATATATATATATATATATATATATACACACACACACACACATACATACATACATATATTATTGAGTAGTATTTAAAAAAATTTAAAAGATTTATAATCAATTAAAATTATTAAGTAAATATAATAAAAAATTATTAAATTATATTCAAATGATGTTCAGCTCGCTAAGCAAACGAGCCGAACACGAACACGCTTTTTGGGCTCGAAATATAAATGAGCCAAACACAAGTTGAGTCGGGCTCGCTTGTGTTCTGCTCGTTTACACCCCTAATTTTTCTTTATCCTATGCTGATGTTGACGCAGCTATCAAGTATTTATATATACAGGGGCATTTTCATACGTAACACAAGTATTATATATTTACATGTCTAACACCTAAGCCTTAATATTTATATGAATAACCCTGAAATTTGTAGTATCACATCAAAAATATTATCATTATTAACTTTTTAAAATTGAAATACACCTTTCAAGCATAAGATTATGTGTGTTATAAATATAAATATCAAATTTTAGAAGTTAAATATGTAAATGCATAAGAATTGTGTATGTATGTAAATTTTTGTTACATATATATTTTTTAGAGTCATAAAAGGTACAAATTTATCTTAAAATCTTGAAATTTAATGTCTTGAACTTATGTTTTTTTTTTTTTTTGGTATTTTGTATTTAAATGGAATGAACCTACATAAAATAATGTATTAGTATAATAGAATTTTCCAAAAAAAAAGGGCTATATAGTTACATATTTTCTGTGGTGGTAGAGGTGTTGAGATGGAAACTTGAGTTTCGATTGATTTACGATTAAAATCACATTACGGAAAAAAAACACACTGATTCAAGAAATCTATAACAAAATACTGTATAGAAACGCACAATAAAGTAATCTAAAAAAAGCACCAATTATTAACGTAGAAAATTTGAGAACGGGAAAAATTTACGGAGCCATGCGACACCAAAAATGTTCACCCTGAATGAGGAAATGTAAAAAAATTTAGACCACTCATTTCTTCTCTCGAAACTAATGAAACTTACAATAATTTCGCTCCAAATCCTCTATTGATCACACGGGAAATTACATATAGAAATTCATTTCTCGAACTTCACCGCTCCGTACAAATGCCCTTTAAGTGCTCACCGCATGTAAGGGAGAGTCCTTTTGATCATTCGTGAAACAAAAGTTTAAATCCCAAACTGGGTGCAAACTACTCCTAGTGCCTATGTGGCACTCCCGGACGATGCATTTTCACTTACTCAAGTTGAAGTCATAATTTGGGCGTTGTCGCGCTCTGTATGGGCACTTGGGAGTTGCCCTCACTGGATCCATGCACAGGGGAGCCCAAAATAGGGGCTGGATGCCACACCCAATCTATCATGTGCCTAGGTGCCCAACCTAGCGCCTTTGTGCCACTTTTCCTGACACCTGAGCGCCCCTTAGGAACTTGGGTATCACGTCTGATTTTGGCGCCAATGCTACTGGCTTCCAATCGGGCTCCACATCTTGATAATCTTCCACTTAGAGATTAATTACACCCAATTATGCCACTCCAAATCTGTATCAACTTGTACACCATCTTCATGCTCATTTACTTTAGTGTGGCTCAAGTTTGATCTCAAATTTTCCAGACTCTTAACTAAAGCTAAGTATAGCTTTAGATAGTCACCATCTTGGTCAATATATCTGCAAGATTTTGAGTTGTGTGTATTCTTTCCAAGAATAACTACTCATCTTCTAGGAGAGCATATAAAGTAATCTCTGTTGAATATGCTTTGTCCTAGCATGAAAGTAGTGTTCTTAATATGATGAATATCACTCATGCCATTACTATGAAGCTTTCCAATCCCCTGCTCATTGTTTAGTTCTACCATAAAGTTTTGTAACCAAATCTTCTTCTTGCTGGCCTTAATATATATTTAGCTTTCATGGATGAAAGTACAATAATCTTTTACAACCTGGAAACCTAACTCACTGTTGTGTTTCCCAAAAGAAAGATATACATTTTTGTATTTCTACTAACCAAATTTTTTGTCAGATCTGAGTCTACATAACTCTGTACATCAATCATTGTACTTCCAATGTAAAGTGTCATGTTAATTGTTTCTCTTAAATATCTGAAAATTCACTTTACCACTTCCTAATGGTGCTTTCCAGGATTACCTATGTACCTGCTGATAAATTCTACTATATATGCAATATCTGATCTCGTACATATCATAACATACATCAGACTTTCAATTGCTAAAGTATACAAAAGTTCTCATATGCGCTTGCTCAGCTTTAGACTTAGCTGATAATTCCTTATATAGCTTGAATTGACCATTTAATGGGGTGCAAATTATTTTAGTCTCAGTCATTTTGAACTTCTATAAGATCTTCTTAACATATTCTACCTTAGAAAACTTCATGTTCCTTCTGATTCTCGTCCCGAGGATCATCTTCGTTGGAATTAATTTCTTCATATCAAACTCTCTTAATAATTGTTCCTTCAAGTCCCTGATTTTCTCTATATCTGCTCTTGCAATTAGCACATCATCCACATAAAAAAGCAAAGATATAACAATTACCAAAATTTTTTATCAAGCAACAGTAGTCTGCCTAGCACTTCATGTACCCACATTTGGCATGAAACTACATTTGCCCTGCAATTAGCATGACATCCCCTATGGTTGCACCATGTGTAGTTTCTCTTCCATATCTTCATGTTAGAAGGTTGTCTTTACAACCATCTACTCTAGATATAGATCTTCTTCTACTATTAATGTTAGTACAACTCTGATACTTTTCCATCTTCACAACATGATAAAAAATCTTAAGATAGTCTACTTCTTCTTTCTATTGAAACCCCTTCACAACAAACATTTGTCTTGTAGCACTTGCTATCATCTAACTCATTCTTTAGCCTGTAGACCTACTTGTTATGTAATATTGTTTGTCATATGGTAATACTACCAAATCCCAAGTTCAATTTTACATTAATAATTGCTTCTCATCTTCTATAACAAACTCCCACTCATTTAAATTTTCAACTTGAGTGGCCTTCACATAGCATTTTGATTTATTACTTACTATCAATTAACAACAAATAGTATACAAAAGAAGAACGCCTTGTTGTTGATATCTATATTATGCTTTGTCTCTTGACTTTAGTGACAGTAAATGAGGAACTTTCTTTGCTTCTTTTGATCGAGTGTTCCTTCTATCTCCACTCTTGTGATCGCAAGTATCTTTTATCTTAGCATATTTGGACCCTTCAGAAGTAACTAACAGACAATCTTAAGTTCTGTTGGTGTACTTGTACAACCCTATTTCATTGAATGTTAGATCTCTGCTCCTTATGAATTTTTTATTTTGATAGTCTCAGAATTTATACCCAAATTTTTCTGAGTCCTACCCTATGTATCCTGGTGAAGTCAATGATATTCATGTTGTCAAAGAAGTTGGAGATGAAGATATTCATATTGTCAAAGATAATGTTGCCAAAGATATTCATGTTGTCAAAGATATCTGAGTCCCACCCAATGTACCTTTTGACCTTGCTAAAGTATACAGAGTTCTCAACATCAGAGTTCATATGTATGTACTAAATCCAACTTCTTTGACTTCATCATTGATCCACATTTGAAGAAAGAAACTTTTTCTATGTTTATCAAATGCAAAATCTTCACAAAATTCTAAATTCACATATGTCAAACATTTAAGATAATTCTTTGAAGTTAGGAACTTCATATTTTTCACACTCATACCTGTGGTGCCAAAGACCTACATCAACTTTTGTTCCAGCCATATCAATGAATTATGTCATCTCATTGCTCAGATAAACCGTGCCTTTAACGTTTCTCAAAGTCATCACCATTACCCCCTTGGTCACCTTTCATGAATCACCTATGAAAATAGTCACGTACCCTCACTTTGTCAATTCACTCATCGAGATCAAATTTCTCTTAAGACATGGAATATTTCTAGCTTCATTAATCATACGGACTGTTCCATTTGACAACTTGATATTAATATTATCATTTTCTACGATATTGCAGATCATATTATCTGTCAAATACACCTTCTTTGGATCACTCTGAGTATAATTTTTGAACACTTCCTTGTTGAGACAAGCATGCAAAGAGGCTTGAATCTACTATTCAAGATTCAGTACTGACTATGCATAAAATCAAGATATCACTTTGGGAGACAATTGTATAGAGATTCGTGTCTTAGCCTCCATGACTAGCCTTCCTTGGAGCTATGTAGTCTTTCTTAAAATGTTAATTTTGTTTTCCTAACTTGGACTTTTGTCTTGTCGACTTGAATCTGTCTCTACCTATATTTATTTCTAAATTTCTTCTTATGTATTTAACATTCACTGTAGAACTTGAAGATTCACCGTTCCTTGTCTTCATACGAACATCTTCATTTCGCACGAAATTCATGATGTTATCGAAGTTCAACTTCATATTACCTGAGGAGTTACTCATCGTCATGATCAATCCATCACAACTGTTCAACAATGAAGACAAAATTAATCGTGCTCTGACCTCATTATCAAAATTGAAACCCATAATACATAATTGACTAATCACAATATTGAAATTGTTTGACTGTCCAGCCACTGAACTATCTGCCATGATCTTAATGCTGAATAACCTCTTTACAGAAAAAATTTATTTGAAGTAGAATTTGTTTCATACATCATTATTTGTGTCGCCATGAAATTCACCTTACATTTTTTTCGTTAATTATGTTAAACACAACATACAAGGAAAGTGAAAGATGTATCAAGTCTAGGTGTATTTGATACAACACTTCGCATTCTTCAAAAGTTATCAATTCAGTCTTCTTAGTGCTTCTTTCTAGTGACAAATATAGTTTCTTTTGATACAACAGATTTTTCACTTGCATTTTTATGAATGCAAAGTTTGACCCATTGAATTTCTCAACCTTATATCTCTTTTTATCAGTCATTGCTCCCACTTAAATCAAAGATTTTCATAAAGAGAAATCCTATTGTGATATCACTTATGGGATGGAAATATGGGCTTCAATTTATTTACAATTAACGCCACACTGCTAAAAAAGAATCACATCTATTCGAAACAAAATATCGTAAAGAAACACACAACAAAGTAGTCCTAGAAAAAAAAATTCAAGATTTAACATGGAGAAACACAAGAGCAAGAAAAAAGTCATGAAGCTATACCACAACAAAATTTTACTATGAAAGGAGAGATGTATACAAATTTATACCACTCAGATCTCTCTACATCAGTGAAACTTGCAATAATTTTGTTTCAAATCCTCCATTGATCGCAAAAGAGAAATCACACACTGAAATTTATCTATCAAACTTCACCACTCTACAAAAAAGTTCTTTGAGAGTTTATTGTGTGTAAGAGACAATGCTTTTGATTATTCGTGAAACAAGGACTTAAATCCCAAACTATGTACAAAATGCTCCTAATGCCTAAATGCCACTCTTGGACACTGCTTGTTTTCTCTCTCCGATTGAACTTACGAATCTCGGCACTGTTGTGCCTCAAATGGGATCCTAAGAGCCGGCCTCTCTAGATCTGAGTGCGAGGGAGCTCAATATGGGAGCTTGGACGCCACCCTCACTATATCTGGGTTCTTAGACACCTAACTTGGTGCATGGGCAACACTTTTCTTGGCATTAGAGAAATCCTTGAGTGCTTGGGCGGCACCCCATATGATCTTAGCGCCATAACTATTGATTTCCAATTAGGCTCCACACCTTATAGAGGGTAATAGTTGGGTTGTGTTTAACATGAGAGTGGATGACTAATACATGTGGATATGATGAATATGGATAGAATGTGATATTTTATATATTATTTAGAGATATTTATGCTTATGTGTCTTATGCAAAATCGTCCAAGTTGTTTTATGTGTCTTATGTAAAATCATCCAAGTTGCATTATATTGTTATCGAATATCATGTAAGTTGGGTTTTATGTTCTTATCCAATAACATGCAATTGAAGCTTTTTGTGTCTTATGCAAAATCATTCAACTTAGTTTATGTTCTTGTACAAAATCATGTAAGTTGGGCTTTATGTATCTTACAAAAAATCTTGAGAGCTAGGTTTTATTGTCTTATGCAAAATCATACAAGTTACTTCTTGTGTTTATGTAAAACCATGCAAGATGACCTATATGTGCATATAAAAAATCTTCCAAATTGTGTTTTATGTGTTTTATAACAAATTATGCAAATTGGGCTGCAAAATCATCCAAGCTTTGTTTTATGTGCTTATACAAAATCACACAAGTTGGATTTTATATGTTTTATGCAAAATCATGGAGGTTGTGTTTATATCTTTACCCTAACTTTTTTTTTTAATTATGCAAAATTATGTTTAATATGCTTACCTAGTTATCATGCATTATGGTGTTTATGTAGTTTCATAGAAACACCATGCATGTTATGTTGAAAATCTACAAGAATGTGTGATTCTCACATAAGCAAATTAACGTCTGCAATTTTAGAAGTCTAAAACTGCAACACTTATAAACCTCAGTTATAATAATTTATATATAATTCAATAGTATAGACATAAAATTACTTGGAAAAGGTAAAAATAAAAATTTACTCTCTTTTAAAATAAACAACTTTAACTGAATATGCTCTCAATGTTTTAAAAATATTTTCATAGAGTTAGGTGTCCTATATTTTCAAAATTTATTCAATACTCTTTTATAAGTGTGTTATACTTTCAAAATCAATTTAACTCACTTTAAAAAAAAACTTCAACTAAATGTGCTCTAAATGTTTGTGAAATAATTTCATAAACAAAGTGTGCTATATTTTCAAAATTCATTTGACTCTCTTTTATAGTGTGTTATATTCAATTTTTAATAACTTTAACTAAATATATTCTAAATGTTTAAAAATAAATTTCATAAAGCTAAGTGTGTATATTTTTAAAACCCATTTGACTCTCTTTTATAAGTGTGTCACATTTTGAAAATCAATTTAAGCCTCTTTTAAAATAAGTAAATTTAACTAATAGTTCTCCAAATATTAAGGAAATATTTTCATAAAATTAAGCGTGTTATCTTTTATAAATCAATTTAACTCTTTTAAAAATAAACAACTTTAACTAAATATGCCTTAAATGTTTAAGAAATATCTTCATAAAGCTAAGTGAACTCATTTGACTTTAATTTAAGATAAATTTTGACCAGATGTGCTCAAAAAATTAAATATATTTTAATTTAATAAAAAACATAACTCTCTTTTAAGACAATCTAGCTTAAATTTCCAACAATTAAGTTATGTAAATATGATTTAAAGTATGTTAAGGTATCTACAAAATGTCAACATTTATATGTAACATCATTAGTTTTTTAAAATAATTTTATCTAAATGTTCTCTAAATGACCGAGTTTTGTAAAATTATGTGTGCAATCTTTCAAGCCCATGTTTCAAAGCTTTCTACAAGTTTTCAAAAGACGAAAAAATTATCTTTCATTGAGAACTTCATCACTTTGAACTTACTCTTCCAAAATATTTTCCTTAAATCAAATTTCAAGGTAAATTTATGAAATTTTCTATAAAAAATATGTAAGTTTTCATAAACAAAGATATGGGCTTTGTCAATGTGAAACTCCCACCAAATTTAAATGTTTGAAAATTTTCATTCAATTGCTTCCATGTTGTATGTCTAGAACATGAACATTCGAACCCTAAAACCAATATACACTTATATAACAAGTACTTGATTCATTCGCATGTTTAGTACTTCAAATCTTCTTTTTAATGATAAAAATATATTTTATATATGAAAAATAATGTTTAATATAAATATTAGAACATGTGAATAAAGTAAATATTAAATATGAAGGTATAAAAGATCTTTTGTGAACTTCACCATAAAAGAGTAGACCAACATTAGAAATTGAGTTTAAGGATAAACCTCAAATAAGAACACCAACTCAAAATATAAAACTAAATGCAAAACATTGAATCCAAAAAATATGATTTGAATGTTGACCAACAAGCTAGGTGCTTGAACCAATTCATGAACTCAAATATCAAATCCACAAAATAGATAAAAAATTCACCAATTTAAACAATGGAGACCACTATTAAGTAGATTAACTATAAACCCTAAGTTAGCAAACTCAAAAATAAAACTTAGGATCACACAAACCCTTAGAATAGTGCAATCTAGAAGCCTAATAAGACTACTAGGTATCTTTAGTTAATACTAAGAACTAGGACATAAAATAACAAGCTTGTAATGTAGATTGACTTTGTAGAAGCCCTAGGATAAAGTAACTCAGGTTTATTAACGAAGGCAGCCTCAAATCACCTAATATTTAAAGAGATCAACATTTTTCATCGCTATTACAATATTAGGGATCTCTTTTATATATGCTTGATTAATTTTCTAAAGATACCGATGAAACTAGGATGCTAGAAAGTCATGATCAGCTTAATTGTATCTACCAAAAACTTAGGTTAGTCTGCCTACTTAGCTTCCTTATTGATTCTAAATTTACCTTAAGGTTAGAATCTCAACTTTCATCTAAAAATTATTCCAACCAATCATATATCTTTAGTCTAAGACTCAAAATCTTGAAATTAATCTTTCCAAATCAAGCCCTTAAAATTAGAACTAAGTCAAATGTTTAGTTCAAATATAAATCTTTCAAATGAAATCAAATTTCAAACCAAATTTCAAAAACTTTCAAAACATTAAACCTAACTTCAAAGTAACATTCAAACATTTTCAAACTCCAAACCTTCAAACTTTTTCAAAACTTCAAAATTTTAAATTTTCCAAACTTCAATTTTTTTTAAAACTCCAAACATGTTTCAAACCTCAAACCTTTTTAAACTTCAAACCTCTTTAGAAATTCAAAATATTAACCTTTCCAAAATCAAATATTTTTAAACTTTTAAAGTTTCACACTTTTTCAAAATTTTAACCTTTTTTTATCTCCAACCCCTTTTAAAACTCTAAATCTTTTTCAAACTCTAAACGTTTTTAAACTTCAAACCTTTTCAAACTTAACCTTTAAATAACCTTCAAATAACCTCTAAATAACTTTCAAATAACATTTAATCAACCCTCAAACAACCTTCAATCAACTTTTAATTAACCTCCAAAGAGCTTTCAAACTAATAAAATTCAAGCCAATAACCTTCAGTCAACCTTCAAATAAAAAAAATCAACGCTAAGTTCAACTCTTCAAATCAAATCGACAAATCAAACATTAAAATCAAACTCAATAAACTCAAATCAAACTAACTCAACTTAAGCTTTTCAAATCAAATCAATTAAATCCTACCTTTCAAATCACCTAACTCTTAAAAAATATTACAATTCTAATTCTCATGGTAAACCTTATTTCTAGAACTGCTTAATACCTTTTTTAAGCCTTTCCATGACACATCATCAATGGACTATAAATCTTCACTTTTAAATTCTAAGTAAATTTCAAACTGTGAAACTCCCTCATTTAAAAATCTCTTTAAAACTTGCATATTTTCATTTAAAGACATCAACCATGTTATCCTACATAATATAAACCAATATTGTAAATCAAAGAAACTTTTCAAATCAAACTTTCAACTCAAATAAAACTAATCAAACCAAATCAACTCAAATTAAGATTTTAAAATGAAATCAATAAAATTCAACCTTTCAAATCAAATCTAACACTTTCAATAATTTTATAATTTTAATCTCTATGGTTCATCTTCTTTCATAATTAGTTAATATCTTTTTCTAAATCATTTCATGACACACTATCATTGGACTATAAGTCCCTACCTTTAAATTATAAGAAAATATTTTCAAATCTCGAAACTTCTTCATTTGAATATCTCATCAAAACTCTAAATATACTTTATAATTATCCATTATATAAGTCAATACGTTTATCGAGAGCTTTTTAAAGATTTTATAGCTCATCCAACATAATTAACAATGAGGGTGTGCCCTTGTAGGGATACCAAGCTCCAGAATAAGTCAAACCCTATCATACACTTGTAAGATAGAAAAAAATCTTTGGTTAACGCAAACTCATAAATCTTAAAGGTTACACTCGTCTAAATGATTAGATCAATTTTAAGGTAATATTTTCATCTCTTGAGGTATTCTATTATCCTTCAAATAACACAACCAATCATTTAAATAAAAATCTTCTAAGATCTTTGGTGGATACGTCAACATCATAAAACAGAAAAAAAAATTCCACTAACTACGCCAAAATTGACATAATTATTCTACCCTCTATCTTTTAAGCGTTTTCTTCACTATAACCTAGCATATGTATACTAGTCGATGGTGTAGCTATTGTTGACCTCACTTTTGTTGAGGTCTAGTAGTCTCTCTTCCTTAGGAGCCTAGGATCTAGCAATTGAACTTTTCTGTTGACTATCGTAGAGGACTATTGATGGAACCCTACCCCATTAGAAATTCTAAACACTTATTTACTTTTATTTGAGTTCCACATGTTTGATACTAACCTATAGCACTTATTAGGTTAGGGCCAAATGTGAGGGAGCTCAAGAAGGGATTCTCATAGGATTGCTTGGCCTTAGGTTTAACCCTAGGTGGTGTGGCTATGGTCAGTCCTGCACACACACACACACACAACCCCATACTCTCACTCTCAATCTAAACCCTGAACCAATCCGCCTTATCATGGTTCCCTACTTTTTTGAAAACTCATGTGGGTGGTTCCCCAACCCTTAGCTCTAGGCTAGAGTTTAGCTAAGACCATCACATGAAGAATCCAAAATGGAATTTCCCTTGATCCATGGCTCAAATAAGGTGATTCCATGATTAACATCCTCAATTGACCCTAATTTCACTAAAACTCCCAACTTTGGCCTTTTAGCCCCAAACTTCACCAAAATTACCAAAATACCCCCAGAACCCTAATTTTCCCAAAATTGCCCAAATTCTCAAATTCTCTTCAAAAATCATTTCAAACCATTCCAAACCACTCAATTACCCAAAATTTCTCAAAATTCCCAAAATACCCATAAATTTATCAAAATTATACCTGAAAAAATTTCAAAAATTTCCAAAATCTCGAAAAACACTCCAAATGTTCCTAAAATTAATTCAAACTAGTTCATTGAGCCCAATTTGACTAAATTGACCCATTTTGACCAAAATACCCAAATTTTCTTTAAAGGCCCAAAATGCCCAAATCACCCCTAATTTCCACCAAATTGACTTCAATTTCACCCAATTTCAATTCCAAATCAAAATTCATCATGTATAATCCCAATCAAAACCAATTCCAAGCCCAATTAAGTTTCAAAACCAAATTCCAATCCCAATTCAAAATCCTCAATTTTGCCCAAATTCCCAAATCTCACCAAATTAAACTTCCTAATTCTAAAATTTCCACCCAATTGACATCCAAAACTCTTCACCACAATATCTTAGACCAATTTGATCCATCAATTGAACTCAATCCAAACCAAAGGCTAGCACAAATGCCCCAAAATTGGCCATGAGCCAAATTCCACTAAATTGAGCCTACCAATCAATTCAAAATCACCCAATTCCTTTTCAAAACTCCTCATGACAATCATCCACATCAAATTGACCTAAATCTTAATCAAAATCCAAACTATACCCAAGTCCAAACCAAAACCCCAATTTTGAACCCAAGTCCTAAACTTAACCAAACCTATTCAAATTGATCATGGTCACCACAACAAAGATTTGAGCCCCAGGGACCAAGCAAGATCTACCTAGCCCAACCTAGTTAAGCCATGGACCAAGGGTCCCCCAAATTATGGGATCTCCTCCCATATTTGGCTAAACTCACTACCCCATGCAATCAGTCATTAAGCCACCCAACTAATCACCATTAAACCTCCCTCTGGCTCCCCTGACCGAGCTAACCACCTCCCTTATCCTTGTCAGTCAGCCGAGTCACCGGAAAACCCAAAACCGAGAAACTCCTCCATGAACCAAGCCCAAATTAAACTCATCCAATGTAGCTCACCCCCATTAGTTAATTGCATCGCTCAGTGGCCAATCCTAGTTGCCACCATGGCTGTGCCTATTTAAAGCTCACCTCTCACTGCCAAGAAAAAGAGATGATCCAATACCCTGGGGAGACTCTGTCAAATTTCTTCCAGAGCTTCTCCAAGACCCTTTGAGTTCAATCCCACTGCTCCCATCCATCCATAGCCACTTTCCAAGGCCAATTCCCCACCCAAAATCAGGACACTTTCTGTCACTCCACCACACTCACTGAAACCCCGAATTGGCTTGCTCCTCACCATCACCAGACCAAACGAAGAAGTTCCCCACAGAAAGCCCCATCTCTAGAACCCTCTACACAATACTTCCACCTCAGTGTCCCCACCTGCTAGAGGAGTTTTGAACCAGACCTTCTGCCAGACCAAAGTGACACATACAGGAGGTTCACCAGACTCCATTGAAGCTTCTGCAAGCATCCAATTGAGGCCACACCTTTGGGACAAAGGTATTGAACTCTTCCCCCTAAATCAAGCTCGCTTTGGTCTTTTATGAAGAAAAGTGTGATTCCATGTTTGATTAGCTGTATAGATAGGTTCATCTTGAGTAGATGAAGCTGTAGGAATAAACCCGAAGTGATTTGTTTGAGAATTGAGAGAGCTATTAGGGTTTGAATGTGTGTGGTTCACAGTTCACACCATATGAAGAAAATGAACAAGAACTGTTAGATAGAGTGTGTAATGAATGGAGGGCAAGGATCACACCGAACGGAGTTTTGTTACATGAACATCGGGTTACGTGGTAGCTGAGTTAGATGGCGACGTCGAATGGCAGACCACCGGGTGGTGCGTTCCGAGCTGCCTAGGATGACGCGGCGCCGAGTCAGATAAATAGAAAATTAAGATTTTATAGATTTATTTAATTCAGTCAACATAGAAAATTTATAACTTGGTGTAGAAAAATGATAAAAATAAATTAAAAATATCTTGTTGCTCAATGAATAGAGGAAAATAATGTGAAAAAAATAAAAAATATCTATCATGTATTTTATTTTTAATTAGTTAAATACTCAAAAAATTATTTAATTTATAATTTAATAAATATGAATCACCATGATTTGAGATTTTGAGGGCTTTTTAGCTTTGTCCCTGGGTGTGTTCTCTGATTTTTCCAAGGTCAGAGAGCATTTTTAGTCAGAGAGCCCTAATTTTTGAGTTAAATCCACTCTGTTTAATTAAAAAATTATAATATCTAAATATAAATCAGAAAAATATAAAACTTATTTTGGTAGGATGTGGTTAGAGGACCCTAGAAAAAATACAAATGGGATTTAAGTAATTAATAATGACACTAATTTTAATTATCTCATTAAAAGCCTTAACAAACTAAATAATTAAAATATAAATAGAAAAATCACAAAAATAAACCCACACTACAAATAATAAATATATCATCTCACCGTAAAAATTTGAACTCAATTTAATTTAATTTAACCACCAAATTTGATTTTCTAAGTAAATTTGCATTTTTGGAATTAAAATAATTATCATAATTAAAATATAATTAAGAAAATTACAAAAATATTTTTGGGAGCTCCTTGTGACCAGAGGGACATAAGAAAAATAAAATTTAAGTTAAAATAATTATTTGATTTTTATGTCATCTTTTAAAGTTTAAATAATTAAAAAAAATAAAAAATCATAAAAATCACAAAAATTTAAAATTACGATAAAATATTCTAAATTGTTCCTTGATTAACACTGAGCAACTGGAATATTTTTCCTAATTTTCTAAAAATAGTTATGAATTTTTAAAGGCTAAAAATCAATTTTCCTAATTTTGCACTGAAATAATTGTAATAAATAAATAAATAACATAAAAATATGAAACCTATTTCTTTGGGTTCGTTGAGCTTAGGAGATTTAAGAAAAATATAAAACATAATTTTCAACTTAAATAATATTTTATATTTAATTAACACTCAAAATAAACAAACAATTATAATAATTAAAATAAAATTTAAAAAAACATGAAAATTTATTTAGATGTCCCTCTAACCATGATGAACCTCCATTAATTTTCCTAAAGACAATGATTTACTTTTAATAAGTTAATGAATTAATATTGAAAATACCTATTTTTGCATTAAAAATAATTTAAAAAATAATAAAAAATAAGAAAAATAAATTTTTCTCCTCTAATATTTTAGTTGACTCATGAGTGGGGTAACAAAAAAAATTTAAAGTTACTTGAGTTTAATTTAAAGAATTATAAAGTGATAAGGCCTTAAAAGGCAAAATAGTAATTATGGAATTTGAGCCCCAATTAATATTTAGATTAAATTAAAGGGTAAATGGGCAATGTGTGACCATAATTGAATTTTTTAAGTGGTTGAAACCCAAGAAATTAAGAGGTAGAACTGAATTCCTCACTTTTTCTTAATAAGGGCATAATTGTAATTTCCCCTAGTTTGGAAGTTTATTGAATTAAATGATATTAAGGTGAGGGGTCTGAGTTTGGAAGATAATAACCTTCTAATTTTTTAATGATGTTATAATCCTTGATAAAGATTAAATACCACATAATTTAATATCCCTATAGTTCTAAGTTTATTTCTCCATAACTCTTAAAGGCTTAGTAGTGAGTTAGGCTTAATCCAAGTTTGTTTAATGAGTTTTTGAAAAGATAATTTAACTAATCATAAGTACATTGAAAAATACTACTGGGCCAGCTCATCTAAACTCTTTAATAAATCAATTTACCTTTAAGGGTTCCACTCACATAATTCATAAATGAAATATTAAGTGATAGTTACTCAACTCATAGGGATAATTGAAACATTAAGGTTCATTGAGCAATAGGTTAAAACATGCCTATTAAACCTTAACTTTAATGACAAATGAATGATTTAGCAATATAATAAGTTCAGAAGAACTCGAGACGTTCCAAAGGATCTTAAAAGAGGTGTAGGGTTATGCCCCACACTCCTTTATAATCATTTGAATATCTTGAAGGAAAACAGAACAAATTATTTCTTTGCTCAAGAAAACCATCCTCAAAATCCAAATGAATAGGAACCAGCCAGGTTATGACTAGGAACCAGTAGAATCACCCTGAACTTTTCCTGCTTTCTTTTTCGCAAATTATTCAAACTCTCTTGAAATATATATATATATATATATATATATATATATATATATATATATATATATATATATATATATATACTGCAAGTTCTAACATTTCAGCGGGAGTGCGAGAAGATGATAGGTATTACATTTTTTCATTGTGATTTTCTTTCATTTTAATTTACTGCATTTTCTTAAATTCATTTGGTTATTTTACCTACAAAATTCAAAACAAATTTGCATGCTAAACCAAAACCAAAACTGAAATTGAAACTCTAAACAAAACTAAATAAAAAATGAAACTTCTTTCAAAAATTAAACAACATTTGCAAAACAAAACAAAAATAAACTAAATTAATACACCTTCTTTGAATGATCGGGAATCTCTCTGAGGAGGCAACCTTCAAATGCTAACGAGATTTCCCCGAGTCTGGATGAACTTATTGAATTCATTTGTTTGACTTTGTTAAATTCATCTATACTAAGTGAATTTAAAGAAGATAGTGGTGCCGGAATGAGGGAACCGTGGGATCTTTATCCCCGAATATTTACCCTTACGTTTTCACTTTATATTCCAATGATATTATCTCTTTCTTTGCAACGGCGCCAAAAACTGGATTACGAAGCAAATAAGAAATATATTTTAATTATTTTATAATATGAGATTCTACGCAAGTATACGTATCGTTTATCAAGTAATATAAGACTTTCTGATTAAGCCCCGAGATATCGAACCCACAGGGAAATGTCTAAAAATATAAATAAATAAGAAAATTAACTTTTTACTTTTTAAATTGATTTTGTAAAATATGTTTTAAAATAGATAATTTAAAAATTTTCTATTTAAGAAAAAGTAAAGCAAGCAACTAAAATTAACAAGACTACTAAATGATATGAAAGCAATGAGAATAAAATGTCTTTTTCATCTTTTAATGAATCAGTAATAATTCTGGAATTTCATTATGGAAGTATCTAAATGTGCTCTGTCAAATAGAAGCAATTATATTTTTTACCCTTAGTGGGTTATATAAAAAAAATTGGTTAATTTGAAGCTTTGAAATTTTGTAGATGGGTTAGGCATGGAAGATACCAGCTCTCACTCTAGAGTTCCCTCTATTCCCTCCACATGGGGACTAACATCTTATAACAAAATTTTTCACCTCAAACCAAATTAGGGGGCTTTAGCCTCCCACTCAAAAGTCCTCTAATTTTACTCCCCATTAAAACATATCTCCCTATTTATTACACTCAATTATATGAACTAGAATTCTCATCCATACAATTGCATGTGATTCTTTCCAATTGTTGATTAAGACAACGCCGCATTGGATCTTAAATATTCTCCCAATAAATTTTAACATCTTAATTGGCCAAATCAAGAAGTAAATTAAGTGCAAGGAAATAAATCATCACAACTTCTTCCAACATTAAACATATACTTCTCACAACCTCCTTCCATAATTTAATTACTTCATCATTTAAAAGGAAAAAAAGATAAAGAAAACTACTCATAACACATGGAGAAAATACAAACACAATTTAATTTGAAAGTAGAAATCATAGTGAAAACAAAACAAGTTTTACTTAAAAACTAAATCTAAAAACAAAGATAAACATTTATCTGAAAATCCTCTCCACAAGACTTTGAAAGTTCCTCTGAAATTTTGCTTTCCACTATAATACTCCACAGAGGTTGGCGCCCAACTCTGAGGATTGACTCTCCTAAATTCTAATACAAACTATGATAAAGTAAAGTAGAAGAGTAAATAAAATTTGGAGAGAAGAAGGCTCTCCTTCTTCCTCTTTCCCTGGAAACAACTTCAAGCTTTTCTCCAACTTCTCCCAACAAATTTTTTCTTTCAAACTTACCTCTTGGGTGTGGCGCCACTTTCTGATCTTCAAGTCTTCATTTTTAATAATTCTCCAAAAGGTGCTTTGGTGTCTCTTCAAAATATGTCCAAATTTAATGTATCCACTAAGAATGCATCCATCCGTTCAAATTTTAAATTAATTTTGGCGCTGATGGTAAGTAATGAAGTTAAAACCAAAGGATGCTTCAAAAACCCCTTCAATTTTACACCAAAATTAAGTAAAATTCATCACTTTAACTGTGGCGCATATGCGTCAACCATCCGGCGCATAGGCGCCAGAGGCCAAATTTGCACACCTTCAAATTTTTGCTCTAAATTTGATCTTTTTTTGCTCCTTTCATCACAATCAGTCATTTTAATCATATCTGCAAGAAAAATACAAAAATACATTCCATTAAAGTGCAATATCATAAAAAATAGGTATACAAATGTGCATAAAAATATTATATATTTTAGAAGTATCAAAATCCCCAAACTTAAAATGTTACTAGTTCTCAAGTGACACTAAAATCATATAAAAATCAAGCATGCAAATTATGTAAATGAGTTTTTTTAAGAAAGTTTCAAAATTTTGTTCTAGAAATGAAATAGTCTAATTTAGAAAAATTTTAGTAAGTGAGACCAATTTAAAGTTTTGAAATTTCTTAAGTAATGTTTCATGAAAAATATAAGTCCATATCTAGTTTAGAAATACTTGTGGCTTTTTCAAAATATAAGATTTAAACATTTTATTTTCCTCACTTAAAAATTTTTATTTGAAAATAATTTTACTCACTATCTTATAATCTTAAGCTTTAGATTTTCTCAAAACTTATATTTTAAACTTTAAGTATGGAACTAATTTTTTATTAGACCCTTAAATCCTCAAGCTTCTCCTCCCTTTTCTTTTTTTCTTTCTTTCTTTTTTTCTCTTTTTTTTATAAGGTAAGAATTACTGTATCTGGATAGGCCTTTAATGATTTTGAATTCTACAATTCCATTTAAAATAAAGGTCTGATATATATCTTTCACTTAAAAGTCATAATAATAGTGTTGAAAATTATTTTTCAATAAAAGAAATTTAAGTTTTGAAAAATAAAAGTCAAATCTTCTATTTTTCCAAAAATACAACATTTCTTACTAAAGATAGTTTAACTATATTTATCATTTCTTTACTAAGAAAATTTTAACTTTAAAATTTTCATCATTATTATAAATTTTAACTAAATTCTCTTATTCATTTCTATATTCAAAATTTTGCTCCCTTAATATAACTTCATATACATAATTATTTTCAATCAAAAATCAAATTTATTATAAGTATTCTTGAGAACAAATAAAATTTTAGTTTTTGAAAATTTGTTTTTAAAATTCCCCCCAAACTTTAAATTGTTAGTTAGGATTAAACATTTAAGCAAAAAAATGATACATGGGTAAGAATTAGAAACTAAAATAACATGCTAGCAAGAATTCTGATATCCTAAATATACAAGTATAACAATTTAAAAATAGGAGTAAAAAGAAATCAAATTCAGTTTTCAGTTCAGTTTTTTTATAAAATAAAAATTTCAAAGGACTTCTACTGTAGTGGAGGTTTTCAAAGCAAATACACACCAACTTTAACATGACTAAAATCACAACAACATTAGATAATATATGGTAGTAAATTTTGAAAAGTTTAAACATGCAATTTAAATAGGGGTTTCTAATAGTGTTCTAAATTTTCCTAACAGTTTTGGAATTAAATTATACACTACTAAAAACTCAAACACTAGATACACATTTAAAACATTTACTACCACAAACATATCACAAACATACAACATAAAACATCAATTCATCACAGAAACATCTGAATGTGCATAACAAAAATAGTCCAACTACAGTCTATACAATATCAGAGTTCACAGCAAAATACAACATCAAATAAAACTCTAGACATCATACAACACAAATACATACATCACAAACTCAACAACACATAAAAAACAAATCTTACTCATCATCCTTATCATCATCATCTTCATTCCAGTCTCTGGATGGCACATAGAGTATATAAAAAGGATGAGGGGGCATCTCAACACTGTGATCACCTCTATTCACTCTATCCATGTACAGCTAATAATTCTCCCCATACTCATCATGTTTCACAATATACATTTCAATATTTTCTATCTTACCATCCATATCTCTAAAATTCTCTCAGGTAAGACTCACTTTCTTTAAAATCTTTTGTAACAAACCAATTTGTGAATCTCTTGAAGATGATTCATGTGAAGTAGAAGCTCGAGAAGTAGAGGCAGAAGAAGCAGAAGCATTGGAAGCTCTAACATATCCTCCTTTCCAGCCAAATACTGAATGCACATTGTAAGTGTTTACATTTACACTGGTAATGGGTTTAAGTGGTTGAAGGACTTCTTCCCATGTTTCACATTTAACACCAAACCGCTCACAAAGTGAATGAATCAGAGAAGAAAATTCCATACCTGTAGTAGTAGCAGCTCTGACACAGTTCAAAGCATAATAAAACATAATAGCTCTAATGTCTAAAGGCTTTCTCTGCTGAATACAATGGTTCAGAACAGCTCTTTCTCTCACAACTTCCCTAACATGACTTGAAGGCAATAATTTTGATGAGATAAAGTAATTTCATCTCTATAAAGTGGCATTCAACTTAGAGGCCTAAAAAATTTACTTTTCTTTCATTTGTTATCTTCAATAAACATCTTCCATAAGTAAGAAAAGATATTATCTCATCTAACCCTCTCTCAGAAGGATGATAGTTGGCATAAAAACAAAACATATCAAGAGGCAATTGATAAAATGTATTAATTACCACAGGAAAAAAATCTGCTGACCTCTAACCATAACCAAATTATCTTCTACTGCTAGCAAGTTTACATAAAACTTTCTAACAGCAGAAACAACAGCAACAGTGAAGAAGCAACAGTAATTTTTCCAATTCCTTTTAGCAATCATCTCCTCAATATCTTCTCCTGGCTTACTAAATACTCATTTCAGAATCAATTTACGCAACGAAAGTGTGTCGACGTATCTATCCTCCGCTCTAGAACTGACAAATTTCTTGGAATCAAATTTCGCCTTCTCTCTCGATCGCTTCGACTTTGGAGCCATCTCTAAAATTTCACAAAAAATTCACCATAAATTCCAAAATCAAACTAAACTTGCTAATTTAACTTCCAAAGGTAATTTCCACTAAATCCAAGTAATTTCTCATACTTTTCCTTAAATTTTCACTATGAATAGTGATTTTTTATTTTTCAATAATGTACTCAAAATACACAGTGAAAATTAAAATTTTTTACTTAGGAGAAGTGCTCATACCTCAAAGAACTCAAATCTAACAAATTTCGGCGAAATCAACTCTTAAACGATCCAACTAAGTGATGCCCTAGTCTTCTATTTCGTGAAACTGAAAGGTTGAAGGTGATGGGGGGTTAAAATGAGAAAATTGCTGGTTTTACCTGCAGAAAACAGATTTTAGCGAACCGGTGCCTATGCGCGAAGCATACAACGCATAGCCGCGAAATTTGGCGCTTAAGCGCCGACGGTTTGGCGCTTAGCCGCCAGTGCCTAAATTTTGACAATTAATTTTAATGGCACAAAATCACTTAGTTAATCTCCCTTAATCACTTTTAATACTTATTTCTCCCCATAAACTCTTCTAATACTCCAAAATTACACTAAAATTTCAATCGATTCCAAACAAATTTCACACAAACACTAACTTATATTAATAACAAACTACATTAATACAAACTAAAAATTTCTATCCAAACATTTTTGAGGAAATTTCATAATACATAAGTCCTTAACACATATCATAAACACAACTTACATCAATAAGATGTAACAAACATTACATTAAAATGCAACAAAACACAAACATTAATCACAAACAAAAAACACTAAACATAGAAAACCAAATCACTAGACTACACTTAATTCAATTCCAATCTCCAGCAGGCGGAATATATCCAGAATCACCATTATTTGCATTTGAACCATCTGGAATATAAATCTGATAAAACGGGCAATGTTTAAAAGCTCTTACGTATTCTTCTTTTAACCATTTGTTCTTCAGATACATCGCTCTATTTGCTTCTTCCACATTACTTGTATTACTGAATTGCATTTTGAGTTGTGATCCAATATGCGCTAAATGAGCATTAATTTCATTTACCTTTGCTTCAATTTATTCCACATCGGCTTCAATCTTTACAATCCTTTTTGCAATTCCTTAAATACTAACCGCTAGGAATCCATTCAAATAACTCTTGTGCACTTTCACTAATAAAATTCTTCCTATTAGCTTCCTCCTTTTTCTTAACTTCGCTCTCCCAGGAAGACATTTTTGCACTCAAAATACTCTCCTTTATACTCAGGAATGAAAATAAGAACTGGGGCAAGTATTTCTTTAATTTAGGGCCTTTTTATAGACTTGGAAAGGCACAAAACCGACCCTAGACATGTTAAAACTCCTCATTAACTCCAAAAGCCACTTACCCACGATTTAGGCATCTAGAAACCATGTTTTCACGTTTTTTGTAACTCCGACGCCTAAGCTCCAATCTGCGGCTCATAGCCGTCAGTGCTCAATTTAGCACAGGTCTGCTAAACGTACAAATCTTCATTTTGACTTTTCTAAGTCATCAAATAAGGTCTAAATAATACCTATATAGCATATAAACTTCAAATTACTACCACAATTATAAAAACAAACCAAACAAAGCACAAAAAGCAAACTTAATGTAAAGCACGCTGATAACTATTGGTTGCCTCCCACAAAGTGTTTAGTTTATCTTCTTCAGCCTGACATACCCAGAGCTTATTCTGAGTGACCCAACATCAGTTTCTTATCGGGTTTACATTGATTTACTGAAAAATATGGTTTAAGTCTATGTATGTTAACTTTAAATATTTTTCTAGTCTTATAATCTTGAATATCCACAGCTCCACAGGAATAAACTTTCATTACAATAAATGGGCCCGTCTACCTGGACTTAAGTTTTCCAGCAAAAATTTTCAATTTAGAATTATACAGCAAAATTTTTTGCCCTGGCTCAAGATTTTTAGTAAAAATCTTTCGATCATGCCACAACTTCATATTTTCTTTATAAATCTTAGCATTTTCATAAGATTCATTCCTTATCTCTTCAAGCTCATTTAATTACAATAATCTCTTTTCTCCAACATCTTTCAAATTATAATTGAACTCCTTAATAGCCCAATATGCTTTATGCTCAAGTTCAACTGGTAAATGACAAGCTTTTCTAAAACTTAGCCTATATGAGGACATTCCTATAGGAGTTCTGTAAGTATTCCTATAGGCCCACAAAACAAAATCCAGTTTGATTGACCAATCTTTTCTGTTTGAATTAATAGTCTTTTCCAATATTCTTTTAATTTCATGATTGAATAATTCAACCAAACCACTTGTCTGTGGATGATAAGCAGTAGCAATGCGATGATTAATATGATATTTCTTTGATAGCTTTTCCATAATCGAATTTCTAAAATGACTTCCTCCATCAGTTATGATTACTCTTAGTATTCCAAATATGCAAAATATATTCTTTCTTAAAAACTTTGCAACACTTTGAGCATGACATCAAGGTAAAGCAACAACTTCTATCCATTTGGATACATAGTGTACTGCTATCAAAATGTATATATTTCCAAAAGATGGTATAAATTGTCCCATGAAATCTAATTGTAAACATCAAATATTTCAACTTCCAACATATAATTGAGGGATATCTCATTTCCTCTATAAATATTACCTACACGTTGACATCGATCACAATTTTTAATATAAGCATTAACATCCTTAAAAATTGTAGGCCAATAAAATTTAGATTGTAAGATTTTATATACAGTTTTATCAACTCCAAAATGTCCCCCATAATCAGAATTATGACATTTTTGAATAATTTCACGAGTTTCTTCTAATGGCACACATTTTCGAATGATTAGATCATTTCCTTGCTTATATAAAAATGTGTCATCCCAAAAATAAGTCTTGGCTTCAGATACAAATTTCTTCCAGTTCTGGTATGTCAAACCATAGGGTAAAATATCACTAATAATAAAGTTTACAATGTCGGCATACCACGGAACACACCACTCATTAACAGTGAATAATTTTTCATCAGGAAAATTTTCATTAATTTCTTCAACATCACAGAGAGATTTTTCAGTTTCAAGCCTGGACAGATGATCAACAATTTGATTATCAGCACCCTTCCTATCTACTATCTCAAATCAAATTCTTGCAACAGAAGAATCCATCTTATCAGTCTTGATTTTGTATCCTAATTCTTCATTAAATATTTAAAAGCAGAATGATCAATATGCATCACACATTTTGTTCCAATTAAATATGATCTAAATTTATCAAAAGCAAATACTATATCTAATAACTCTTTTTCAGTAGTGGTATAATTAATTTGAGTTTCATTAAGAGTTATACTAGCATAGTAAATTACTTTGAAAATTTTATTATATTTCTGAGCTAAAACAGCTCCAATAGCATAATCACTGGCATCATACATTAATTCAAAAGGTTTTTCCTAGTTTGGTGACACTATAACAGGTGCAATGATTAATTTTTCTTTTAATATTTCAAAAACTTTTAGGCATTCATCATCAAAATTAAATTTTACATCTTTTTCCAGCAAACAACATAAAGGCTTCAAAATTTTTGAAAAGTTTTTAAAATATCACCTATAGAATCCAGCATGTCCTAAAAAACTTCGAATTCCTTTTACATTGGTTGGTCAAGGTAAATTAGAGATCACTACAATTTTTGCAAGATCTACCTCCATACCATTTTCTGATATACGATGTCCTAAAACAATTCCTCCTGCTACCATAAATTGGCATTTTACCAGTTAAGATCCAAATTAGTTTCTCCACAGTGTTTTAAAACTTTATACAGATGTTCTAAACATGATTCAAATGAAATTCCAAACACTGAGAAGTCATCCATAAAAACTTCAATTCCTTTTTCAATTAAATCACAAAAAATTGCTATCATACATCTCTAAAATGCAGTAGGGGCATTACATAAACCGAAGGACATTCTTCTAAAAGCAAATGTACCATAAGGACTGGTAAACATTGTTTTCTCTTTATTCTCAGGAGCAATTTATATTTGGTGGTAACTAGTATATCCATTCAGAAAACAAAAATATTTATGCTCAGCTAATCTATCCAACATTTGATCTAGAAAGGGAAGTGGAAAATAGTCTTTCCTTGTAGCAAGGTTTAATTTTCTATAATAAATACATATTCTCCATCTTGTAACTTGTCTTGTTGGTAAAATCTCATTCTTTTCATTAACAGTCACAGTAACTCCTCCTTTCTTAGGGACACAATGAATAGGACTAACCTATGCACTATCTGAAATAGGTTAGATAATTCCAGCATTTAACCACTTTAAAATTTCCTTTTTAACAACTTCTTTCATAATAGGGTTTAATCTCCTTTGAGGATCAGGCCAAGGTTTGCATTTATCTTCCATAAGGATTCGATGCATACAAATTAAAGGATTGATTAATTTAATATCAGCTATTGTCCATCCAAAGGCTTTCTTATATTTCTTTAAAAATTCAAGCAAACTCACTTCTTTTTTTTCAGTAATTTGAGAGGAAATTATAACTGGCAAAGTTAAGGAATCACCTAAAAAGGCATACTTTAAATGGTTAGGAAGCATCTTTAAATTAAGTTCAGGAGGCTTTTCAATTAATGAACCAAAAGATTTATCTTTTTCAATTATGTCCAAAAATTCAAAATTTTCATGAACATAAATTAAATCTTTCTCATGAAAATCTTCAGAATGTTGTAATTCATTTTATTGCCTGTGTTCCATTTCTTCACTTTCAAATTTTTCTTCATAAGCTAATTTGAAATGACATTCACTTAAATATCTGATAACATTCATTCTATAACATTCATCATCTTTACCTCTTGCAAGATATTTCATTGATTTTGAAATATTGAATGTAACAGTTTAATCATTGACTCTCATTATTAATTCCCTTTTTTACACATCTATCATTGCTCTACCTGTGTCTAGGAAAGATCTTCCTAAAATTATGGGTATCTCTTTATCTTCCTCTATATCTAATGAAATCAACAGGAAAGATAAATTGATCCACTTTAGCCAAAACATCTTCTATAGCTCCTTTAGGATATGTGATCGAACGATCCGCTAATTGCAGAGTTACTGTAGTATGGGTTATTTATCCTAATCCCAATCTTTTAAATATTGATAAAGACATAAGGTTAATGCTTCACCCAAACCACATAAAGCTTTTCCATAAAATCTGTCTTTGATCGCACATGGAATTATGAAACTATCAGGATCTTTAAGCTTTTCAGGAAGCTTTTTTTGAATTATTGCACTGCACTCTTCACTAAGTGCTACAGTTTCATTATCTTCAAACTTCCTTTTTCTGTTGAGAATATCCTTCATAAATTTCACATAGCTTGACATTTGTTCTAAAGCTTCAGCAAAAGGAATATTGATTGTATGCTTCTTAAATATCTCTAAGAGCTTAGAAAATTGCTTATCCAACTTTTGTTGACGAAGTTTCTGAAGAAATGGAGGTGTTGGCTTTTCTAAATCAATCTTAGGTGGAGAAATAGGTCTTTCCAAACCTTTCGTACTGTTCTTTTTTGGTTTTTCAATCTCTTCTTTCTCTACATCAATCTCTTTTTAAACTCTACCTTCCAACTCTCTTCCACTTCTCAGTTGAATTGCTTTTACTTGTTCTTTATTCTTATCTCTTAAATTTACTTCAGTATTACTAGGAAGCGTTCCTTGGGATCTATTACTTAATGAATTGACAATTTGTCCCAATTGATTCTCAATATTTCTGATTGTAGCTCCTTGGCTTTGCAATTGATTTCCCATTTATAACACCACTTCTTCAATAGAAAACTTCTTCTCCTTAAATTGTGAAGTATTTTTAAAACCTGGAGGATAGGTTGGTCTATAATTATTATTCCCTTTGTTGTTCCAGTTCTTCAAAGGGTTTACTTGGTTGTTCCCCCATTGTTGATTACTACCACCCTGATTATTGTTATTCCAATAAAAGTTTGGATTTTTTTCCAACCTAGGTTATAATAATTGGAATATTGGTTATTAGGCTTACTTATGGCATTCAAAGTTTCTGGTGAAGTTTGAGAATCAACCATTTGACCTAATGAACTTTTTTCAATCATGAAAATTGGCTGAGGAAAATTCATTCCAAATTGGTCTATCATTCTTGAAATTGCAGCGACTTGATTTGCTGGCATTGCAAAAGCATCTTTATTATGAATGTTGGCTACCTTTTTACGATTTAAACTTTTAGAATGCCATTGAAAATTGTTAGTAGCCATTTCTTCAATTAAAGCATAAGCATCAGCAAACTAATTAGACATCAATGAACCACCAGCAGCAGCATCGATAATTGATCTAAGAGATCCAACTAATCCATTATAAAAAATATAAATTATTAACCAATCTGGTATCGAATGATGTGGACACTTTCTTAGTAGATCTTTAAATCATTCACATGCTTCATGTGTAGATTCACCTTTAAACTGACAAAAAGATGTGATATCATTTCTAAGTTTCACAGTCTTTGATGGTGGAAAATATTTAGCAAGGAATTTTTTTGCTAAATCACTCCAAGTTCTGATAGATCTAGGTGCTAATGAATTTAGTCATATCTTAGCCTTATCCCTCAGTGAAAAAGGAAAAAGTCTAAGTCTAATAGCTTCATCAGAAACACCATCATATTTAAAAGTAGCACACAATTCTAAAAAATTGGCAAGATGTAAATTAGGATCTTCAGTTGGAGCTCCCCCAAACTATTTATTAGATCAATTTGGATAATAACAGGTTTAAGTTCAAATGAATTAGCCACTACAACAGGGTGTTGAATACTACCATGAAGTTCATCCACTGTAGGGTTAACATAATCTTAAAGGTATGAATTCTTAATGGATGTTAACATTTTGATTTTCTTGATTCGCCATTTCTTGAATATTTTTATCTTTTTCAGTATTTTTAATTTTTTTTATTTTTCTGATAGTTCTCTCTAATTCAGAATCGTAAGGCACAAGTCCTTCAGAACCTGAACTACGCATACAAAAATAAAATAAGTTAAAAATAAAACACAATAACAAAAGCAAGGAAAAAGAAAAAGTTTTTTATTTTTCTTAATTTTCTTTGTATGAAATTTCAATTAATTTCCCCGACAACAGCGCCAAAAACTTGACACCGCTGGATAGGTATGCTTACTTTTTTCACTTTATATTTCTTTCCAATGATATTATCTCTTTCTTTGCAACGGCGCTAAAAACTTGATTCCAAAGAAAATAAGAAATATATTTTTAATTATTTTATAATATGGGATTCTACGCAAGTATACATATCGTTTATCAAGTAATATAGGAATTTCTGATTAAGCCCCGAGATATCGAACCCACAAAAAAATGTCTAAAAGTATAAAGAAATAAGAAAATTAACTTTTTACTTTTTAAATTGATTTTATAAAGTATGTTTTAAAATAGATAATTTGAAAATTGTTTTTGAAATTTTATATTTAAGAAAAAGTAAAGGAAGCAACTAAAATTAACAAGACTGCTAAATGATATGAAAGCAATGAGAATAAAATATATTTCTCCTTTTTTAATGAATCAGTAATAATTATGAAATTTTATTGTGGAAGTATCTTAATGTGTTGTGCCAAATAGGAGCAATAATATTCTTTACCCTTACTTGGTTCTATAAGGAAAATTGATTAATTTGAAGCTTTGAAGTTTTGTAGATGGGTTAGGCAGGGAAGATATCAGCTCTCACTCTAGAGTTCCATCGATTCCCTCCACCTGGGGGCTAACATCTCATAACAAAATTTTTCACCTCAAACCAAATTAAGGGGCTTTAGCCTGTCACTCTAATGTCCTCTAATTTTACTTCCCATTAAAACATATCTCTCTATTTATTGGCACTCAATTATATGAACTACAATTCTCATCCATACAATTGTTTGTGATTCTTTCCAATTGTTGATTGAGAAAATGTCGTATTGGATCTTACATAATATCCCAACAAATTTTAACATGTTAATTAGTTAAATCAAGAAGTAAATTAAGTGCAAGGAAATAAATCATCACAACCACTTCCAACATTAAACTTATATACATCACACAACTTCCTTTCATAATTTAATTACTTCATCATTTAAAAGGAAAAAGATGAAGAAAACCACTCAGAACTTATGGAGAAAACACAAAAACAACTTGATTTGAAAGTAGAAATCATAGTAACAACACAACAAGTTTTACTCAAAAACCAAATTTAAAAACAAAGATAAACACTTATCTGAAAATCCTCTCACAAGACTCTGAAAGTTCCTCTGAAATTTCGCTTTCCACTATAATACTCCACAGAGGTTGTCGCCCAACTCTGAGGATTGACTCTCCTGAATTCTAATACAAACTATGATAAAGTAAAGTAGAAGAGTAAAGAAAATTTGGTGAGAAGAAGGCTCTCCTTCTTCCTCTTTCCCTGTAAACAACTTCAAGCTTTTCTCCAACTTCTCCCACTAAAATTTTTCTTTCAAACTCTTCTCTTTGGTGTGACACCACTTTTTGATCTTCAAGTCTTCATTTTTAATAATTTTCCAAATGGTTCTTTGGTATCTCTTTAAAATATGTTCAGACTCAATGTATCCACCAAGAATGCATCCATCCGTTCAAATGTTAAATTAATATTGGCACTGATGGAAAGTTAATGAAGTTTAAACCAAATGATGCTTCAAAAACATTTTCAATTTTGTGTCAAAATCAAGTAAAATTTGTCATTTTAACTATGGCGCCTATGCGCCAGCCATCCGGCTCATAGGCGCCAGAGGCTAAATTTGCATACCTTCAAATTTTTAATCTAAATTTGATCCATTTTTGCTCCTTTCATCACAATCAGTCATTTTAATCATACATGTAAGAAAAACCCAAAAATACCTTCCATTAAAGTGCAGTATCATCAAAAATAAGTATAAAAATGTGCATAAAAATACTATATATTTTAGGTGTATCAGATCCTAACCAGCGTCGCTTAATCAACTTAAAGTTTCCCCTCATAAGACATTTAGACAACAACCACAACAACAAAACTTGAAACACACACTTTAAACCTCTTGGCATCCTCTTTGAACCTCTTGAATTTTACAATTCAAAAGTTTAAACCCTCTACAACAAGGATCTTAGAGCGTTCACCATGGGCAACACGACGAGAACATGAAGAAGAACATCTTCGAGAGAGCAAACAAGACTCCAACAACAAACTCTTTCACTAAACAACAAGCCATAGAATTTTGAGGTTGTTTGTCTGGTGCAACATAAATTCTCAACTGATCTTTTAGGCCTTTGTACAATCCTGTTGTACAATATAAGCCCTAACCCATTCTAGGATTCTGAGGTCATCGTCCAATACGATATAAACTCTCTTATCTTCCAGGCTATTTATATGATTGGTACCATACAGATGTAAGCCCTAAATAATAAAACTGACATGTGAAACATTAAATAATTTCTCTTTGAAGTGGAGGCCAAGCCATATGATAATTTGGGAAGCTACCGAGGTTCTCTTCAGGATCCGTCACATCCCCTAGTTTTTCCTCTTTTTGGATTCCAAAAATAACTGTTCCCATTCGTAGCTTTCCCATTTGATATTTCTTATTTCTAACCTTGAAAATCCAAAACCTTTGAGTTTATGAAAACAATATTTTCTGGTCATCATTGAGAGTTCTCTTAAGTGACTTTGGTCATCCGAGAGGTAATTAACTATAGCGGCTTGACCTTAATGGAAATCTTAAGAACCCACGTAATATAAACTCTATCTAATCTTTCATATTAGGTAGGGTAACTTGTTGGTCAACATAAATGGTTCGCAGACTAAACGAATGCCATAGATTCTTTAGTTTATTTAAATGAGTCTCATCATCAAGTAATGTGTCTGTTCTTTGGAATAGATGCATAGCTTGAAATGTGCTCTTTTATTTAAACTATTGCATATGAGATCAGTTTGATTTCATATTTTCAAATTAAAATATTACTTTTCAAAATTAAATATATATATTAAATTAAATCTATTTTAAAACGGGCGGCGAGATTTACATTTCGGCGACCGATAATTTCTAATTTGGCGACCAACAGCTATGCAGTCTCATATTTTGTCTAACTTTATATTTCAACTTCTTGAAGAGTGCTCAATACTTGTAACTTAAAAATCATAATAAAAATACATTCCTCAATCATAAAATAATTATAATAAGGAAATAAAGTATGGGAATTCCGAAGAACAATATCATAAATTGGAATCACATCTCTCATCTAAGATTTACATTGTCGATTATCTTAAGCTTATCGATAAATGATTTCTTGGTTGACTGGTTAAAAACAAAAGCTTCTCTCTTTTGCTAATAGATTTCATCATGTTAGAACTTCAATATGATGCTACATTCATTATTAGTTTAAATCAACTACTATCCCTAAGGTTTGAGGAATAAATTTTTTCCTTTATTTAATAATTTCTTGCATTTTAATGGTAATGATAATAATCACATACCATTGCTTAGGGTACTAGTACTAAACTTAAAAATTATAGAGAATCGAGTATCCAGAATCTTGGCTTGATTAATTTAATGTGCAAGTTTATGACCACTTGAAGATTCAATAATGTTAACTCTTCATTTATTTCTTAGTGCTATAGTTCTCATGGTTTTTTTTTATGGTTCAAAGTAAGTATAAATTTACTGCTTTTCGGAATGGCTTCTTCTAAGTGATTGTTAGAAAGATCTTAATTTTCAAGTTAATTATAATGGAAACTTGTCTTTCTTATTTAACACTTAAATGGACAGCCATTTCTTCTAAAAAATTTTTGGTAATTTCATCTTTTATGTTCTCTTATTCTATCAATGCAAAAATTTTTTGATATGATTGTCAATAAAGATTTGTCTTTACCAAGCAACTATTCTTTTTTGGATTCTTGTATTTAACTTATAAACCATATTTTAATTATAAACTACCCTATTAATTATCTTTGGACGAGTAAAAATAAATACTCTCATATCTCAAGCACTTCTTTGCTTATTATGATCATTCTAAGATAGTTTGGAGCAAACTTATTTAGCATAAAAGTTACTCTTTCAACTATGCTCTTATTGCACTTTTACTGCATGATTTACAAATCTATCCACATTGTGTGACCACTCCTTTTCACTCTCAATTTTCAAATATAGCATTCCTCGTGATTCTTTCTTTAACCTTAGTTGTATTCTTTAACGTGATTTAGTTCATGTTGATTCTCTCAACTACAAGATTACCAAGAAGACAATTGTTGTTCCCATTATGTATAATCATATTTTGAATGAATGAAATTAAACAATTTTTAAGAGTGAAATTAATTTTGTTAATATATTTTAAGTAAATCACTTAACTATTAGATGCAGAAGTAAAAAATGGAAAATCAAGAAGAAAATTCCTTCCACTATTTTAAATCTTTACTTTCATTAAGTCTTATTTGGGAATTATTTAAGCATATTTGATGTTAATGTTTCATACTACTTTCTCCGCTCCTCTTTGCTATCTAGAATAGATTAGTTTTGTACTCTATTTTGGATGAAAAATCAAGTTTGGTTGTCTTTGCTATTTTGTTTAGATCAAAATTAATTTGGATTTTTTTTTCTTATCATGTTGACTTTGCTCAAAGTTTTTTGTATATTATACTTACAGTCTTGATTGTTGTGAAAACTATGAGATGTTTTGCTCTCTAATGTAAATTAGCTAGATTTTTTGGTGTGCATGGTTCTCTTAATTGAGGAGCTCGATGTTTTAATTAAGATGTATGATCTTATCATGTTATATTTTATTGTTTTGGTCAATTTGATTTTTTTAATTATTTTATTTAACCCAAAACTTAATCAAATACTACATTTATGAGTTTTCTTACCATCCTTGCAATGCCCAAACTTTTTCCATATACTACACTTGATGTTTTAGTGCTTTTATTGATCCATGATGATATCTACAAATCATACCTACAACTCAACCGACTGTATGTATGATATCATTTTTTATGATTGAATTAACTCCGTTTTGATACTATTCGTTGGACTAGACTTTTTATGGCTTTCTTTTTATCATTAAATACCTATTTGTTGTTACTTGTGGATATCATTTGTTGCATTGGTTCTTCATTGGAAGTTATGTCTTCTATCCTCAATTAACAGTGCGTTTGGGATTAAATTCTCAGCATGTTCTTGTTAAGTTCATGCTAATTTTTTGAACAATTTGTTGCTTCAAACACTTTTACTGATGTTTTTTATTGTTATTGATTTTAACCATCATAGTATTACTTAAGGATATTATTTGGATATTGTGATACGTGATGGAAAACTGATGAAAAAAGGCATTGAGATATTGAATCAGAAGTAAAAAAGGGTTGGTTTTAGGTTGTAAACAGCAGGTGAAAGTGTTGAGAAGGCGCTAGAAAGCAAAGTACGTGATGGGACCACAAGTAAGGTGAGTTCAACAACTTTGCAAACTAAAAACAACAGTCAAATAATGAATGAATGAGGTACGAGAGGCTATAAAACATGTTGTAACAAACAAAAACCGCACGTTGCATGCTATGAACATCAATTTATAGCAAGTTTGATGCAGAAGGAGGCCTTCGAATGTTTGAAAAAGTTCACATTAATCCTATCAGGCTACATATACACCATCACATATAAATTCCAAGTGAACATCACTCCAGTATAAAAAACTAAGAGAAACAACTCTAAAATAAATAAACCAAGCTAAAAGTCTCCAAAAATAAAAAATACAAGATATAATTGGTTTCATTATAGAATGGTTTGATTAGAAATTAGAGGAATGTAAAAGAAAACAAAAAGGAAAGAAAAGAAGAGGCTAAATTGGAAGTCAGCATTTCTAGCTCCTATCTAAACCTGCGATCAGCCGCTCCCCACGATCCCATGTTCTGTAACTTCTAGGATTTCGTGGTCACGAAACAAATGCATTGTGTCATTCTCCCGTGATAAGATAAGCTTCTTCTTTATCTCCAGAAGGCCTAGATCCCACTATCAATTTCTCTTCTCCACAATGCACATAAGGAGATCTCCAACATTGTGGTTCACCTCTCCTATCTAGTCATATATCGGTAGGTGTACTGCCAAATTGAACCAGAACATAGCACACCGCTTACTACATAAGTTCTCCTAGAGATTGTTCAAAAAATCCTCATTTATATTTGAAATTATCACACGCAAAGCATGTCTTAATAATGACAAACATGGTGGTAAAGTGAAGGTCAGAAAATCTTGGAACTCCTTTAATAAGGGTAGTAATTCCTCAAATATCATCTCTTCCATGACACTATCTTCTAGCATCAATAAAATGATGTCATTACACATTAGTCACCAGAGGGGAATCCATTACAAAATCTATGCCCGCGTTCATCTCATAGTACTCTAAAACACTTACATCTTTCCAAAGAATATTCTGATAGAATAGACACCAATCTTTTCATGGCATAATAAGAGACGGACGTGCATCTAAGCCGATACTCTCATGAATCAACTCTCTAAGCACCAAGTGTACAACCTACTTGCTCCACTCCTTGTACTTAGTTGGGTGTATTTGATAACTAAGTCAATTTGTAGAAACCGGCTCCAAAATAAAATATATCGCAGGTTAGACCACACTCAAAGATAACCACTAAGAACAAATGGTCAATCATAATATCCAACAATTTTAATAGAGGTTGTCTCAAAATTATCAGCTCCTCAAAATCATTATATCTTCTAGAATAATCAATGTTAATCCTGTTGTGATCTCTCAACTAGAGTCAACTTTAATCACTAGGATCTCTCTCTCATCACTTTGATGTATTTTTCTCGTTTGTGTCATTGTTTATTTTTTCGATTGCTCCATATTCAGTGAAAGTGAACATTCTCTTATTTGGGAAATCTGATGCATTACGCCCAAAATCTTAGCACTTAATGCAATTCCTATTGGGATTGATTTGGCAGTGTTAGTTTGCTCCACATTTTCTCCAATACGCATGGGGTCAATCTCTGGCTGGGTTGGCTTGGGTACTCCACTAGTGTAATCTTAATACCTGATCTGATAAATGAGCTAAGTTTGAAGAGTAGTATGGACCAGATATCACTGTGTTGCATCGCTTCCTTCAGTTATAGGGTTTAGACATCCTATAATATCCAATAAGGCTGCAATTGTTCTATATTGCCAATCGATGATCTCAATACCTCAGATATCAAGCTGTGATGTTGTCCTCAAGCCCCACTAGCCCATAATTCAAAATAAGTTGTTTGAATTCAGTTGTGTACTCCTTTACAAAGAGATTGTGCTGATATGATTGGTGAAACCTCAAGAACATGTCTTGTCTGTAATGTACTGTCAGATGCTTGTGTTGCATCACTCGTTTTATCTTGGACCAAATAGCAACTTCATTATTTCATTTCCTGTTGTCTAAAATACTTCAAGTTTTCCCATCGTAGAGATGCACTCATCAAATATAGACAATCACATCAGCCTTATCAGGCTACATACACACCATCTAAAAGAAAAGCCAATGATACAACATTCTAATAGATAAAACAAAGAGAAACATCTCCAAAATAGATAAACCATACTAAAAGTCCCCACAAACATAAAATACAAGATACAAATAGATTCCTCATTGAAAATCTAATTAGAAAATAAATGAATATGAAAGAAATCAGAAAAAGAAAGAAAAGAAAAGGCTAAATTGAAAGTCTTCATTCTCCGCTCCCATCTGAACCTGTGATCTGTGGCTTCTCCCAATCCAACATTCCATGACTAATATAAACTCCTTCCTTCGATGGAGTTCCTCTTGACACCCAAGCGCTTTCGCGTTCATGTCTTATTCACAACTTCACAATTTTCATATACATGCCTTTTTCTTGTTCTAATTTCTGATTCAATTACTTAAAATTTTTTTAATACATATGTTACATGTGACCCCCAAATTCCCTCTTAGAAAAATAAACCCTAAACCAAATCAATCCAATCTAAGCCAAAAACAACCAGTCTTCTCCCAAAAAAGCCTACCTTTCCCCATAAATTTCATATAGAATCTACACACCCTAAGCTAATTAACTAAAAATAAACGTACCAAATTAAGCATGAGACAACACTTAGCTCCCACTTTCAAAACCATTAAAATAGGCTTTGAAAGCTGCACCCAACAATAGTTACGATATTAAATACTCTCTTGATTTTTTTTTCCTCATTTCAACAAGGTCGCATCATTAATAGTGAAAAAAGAGGCATTTACGCACATACCACCCAATTCTTATTTAGTTATTTAACACCTAACTTTTCTTTTTTACATTTATACCACCCAAAACTTTTTTTTATCATATCAAAAATACCACCATTTTTAAGTCTAAAAAGTGTAGTACACCTTAGAGCATAAGGTAGTATGAAAGAATAAAAGTTTGGGTTTTACATATAGATATATATAAGAAATGAGTGGCATGTTATGTTAATCTCCCTAAAAAACACATGCCCTATAAACCTTCATTTATGTAATATTTAAAATAAGACATTTAAGTTTCAAATTTAATTATTCACAATTCTATGTCAACTAGATTCTTGGAACTCTTAAGAAATTGACCAGCAATTTTCAAGATATCACGATTAGTTCTCTCATCATCCGATCATATTAGCCGTTAACAAGCCAACCATTCTTATATTTATTTTATTATTATTATTATTATTATTATTATTATTATTGATCTCATATTAAAAATTTGAGTGTTTTGCGTGTAAATATTAATTTATATTTTGGGTGTTAGATATATAAATACATAACAATGGTGTTAAATGTATGTAAATGCCCCAAAAATAGAACAGCAGGCTACTGCTCAATTGCAATCACTAACTTGAGAACTGAAAGTAAGAAATTCATTCATCATAAAGTTGGCTTTTAACTTCATATATCATGTAAAAAATTCAACAGACTAGAGGTGAAAAACAATTCTCTGCAAAAAATCTGGTCTTCTCTTGCTTGGCATCCTAACCAGACCTGTGATTTGAAGTTCTGTGACTGCTCTGCAAAACCTTGCTCTGAAACATTCCAGTTAAGGACCGCAACAATTCAATCATTTTGGAATTCTAAGCATTAATCCACAAGATTTTTCAGAAACATTTCAATCAAATATACTAAGTTCTTATCTTATACATGTTGGTGAATGTAGATCACCATTGCACTTATAAATAGCACATAAGCCTGCATCAGAAAGCTAAGGGCTTATTTGGGCTGACTTTCGTTTTTACTTTTTGTTTTTTTTTTTTAAATATGTTTCATTTTAAATAAAAACATAAACAATACAATATATAAACAAAAAGTCAAATATTATAATCAAAAGTGAAATCAAACGACCCCTAAATAAGGCATGATGTTAAACATTTGATAGGAAACTAAAAGAAGCAGTGCAGAAATATGCAGGATTTTGTCAATTCTATGTCATGCCTTGTGCTAGACAGCAAATAATATATAAAAAGTGATTTCAAATGCAGCATTGCTCCCCCAGGAAAACATGTCAATCATGTGATAGCTACAATAATGTCTGATAATTTAAATAGAAGTAAAAAAAAAAGAGGAAAGTTGAAGGATACTGGATGGAAACCTCATTCTCTTGTGATTTAGATTTCCCCTTTTTAGAGGAAGGAGAATGCTGAAATTTACGCTTGGCTTTAGGGCTAGGGAGCATGACTTTTGCTTTGAAAGATTGATACCAGTCATGGAGGTTAATTAGGTCACCATATTCTTGTGCAAGTCTATACCTGAATCAGTGTCTTGCAATTATATAGATAAAACACAAAGCTAACGAAGCAAAAAGCTCAAATTTAATGAAATATGGCACATCATAAATGCAAACAGAAGATGGAAGAAAGAAAGAGAATGTGAGTTTGACAAATTTTTTTGCCAGGCAAGCTATATTGAACCTCTTTAACTAATGAGGGTGCTCATAAAACCCCCATCGAGCTTCTTAAAAGAATGTCATGGTAGAAGTGCTACTCACATGATGGCAGTATCATGGCTGGAAGAGGAGGAAGCAAATCCGCTTCTGCTACAGGAGGAACTCTGAAGATACCCATCGGATTTCAAAAGGTCATCCTGTATGACTCTTCTTGGATCCCCGATAAGAGCCTGAGCAAGCCATGTTTTCAATCAGAAAGATGGTCTAATTACAACCAAATTTTAGAAAAATCTACTAAAACGTCACCACCAAAATGCGAAGGCCGATATTAACCTCTTTCAATCAAAATAATATGAAAATGTCTTTTACAAATTATATCAGAAGTTTTTGGAGTCCCGACAGAGTTCTGTAATTATAGCTTGACTAAGATACAAAATTTTGGTTCTGAGGTTCATGGAAGGATATTGGGTGGATTATTGATAGTAATTGCTCTTACATTTGTCTTATAACTTTGGTCCTAGTTTTATAATTTTTAATGCATCAAAATTGAAGATGGTGTAAAAAAGTAATAATAATTTATGCATGCTAGCTTCTTTTAGAAGAGAAGTCCCGCTCGAGGAAAATCAAACGAGGCTGCAACCTCTTGTTTCTTTTCAAACCGAATGAAAGAGGCAAGAAATGACCAAAGAAACGGAGAAAACGAGGAGAAGAAGAAGCTGCGGCAGAAGAAGAACAAAGGAAGAGGGAGGAGAAGGGGAAAAGAAAGGTGCAACTCAGCTTGTCGCATGAAGCAAACGACAACGTGACGGGAAGCAATCGAGGGAGTTTTGCACCCTAGCTGCTCGGCAGATAGGAAGGAGGCTAATGCAAGAGAAGCTTTCTGTGCTTGCAAAAAACACAATCGGTTCAAGGAAGAATTCCCGCATGCAGCGGCGCTCGATCCCAAGCATTTTCAAGGTCTGGAAGCAAGAACCAAAGGTTGTGAGTGGCTTTTGGGCATGGAAGGCCTACTTCACCATGAACAGAAGCTTGTGAGAAGAGGGTTAGCACTGCTAGCGAATCTTGTACAAGGGGCAAACGAACCAAGCTTTCAAGCAAAAAAAAAAAAAAAAAAAGGCAAGGTATTAATGTGTTGTAGTATATTTAGATTAATTAATTATTTAAAAGGTATAAAATCTTAATATTAAGTTTTATTTAATAAAAAAATTTAGAGAGGATTATTAAAATTGAAGGCAGAAGTTGCGAGGTCATAAAAGGCGAGTATTTAATTGAAGGTTAATTGCAGTCAAATAAATGTATTAAACTAAGATTTACTGCTTATCAATGTGGAAAATATTCATATCCAAAAAATGAGGAGATTCAGCGACATAAATCATATTAGGTTTACCCATGTAAGTTATAAGTGATTATTTTAAATTGATATTGATAATTATGAGTAGGAAGTATTATTGAATGATATCAGATTTTGGCAAGTTGAAGTCATTGAGTTAGAAGGTGAAAAAAGCTAGCAAAATTGCAGTAAAACAAAAGAGAGGAATCGGAATAAGTTCTACTCATATCTTTTAATTAAAGGATATGTTAATACTTAAAATAATGTGTAACAAAAAATACTTTAAAATTTGGAGAATAAGTATAAAATTAATATGAATAAGAGAGATAATAAAATTAATAAATGGTTATGTTTTGACTTTATAAACGCTAAATACAGAAGAAAATCAAAGATTAAGAGTCCTAAAAAATCATCAAATATGATCAAGTTGAGTAATTACATTTTTAAATTATAGTATTTCTTATTTCTAAATGTATTTTGATATCAGTTTTCACAATTCTATGCTAAGTATTATTAAGGCTTAGATTAGAATTTACTCTTCATATTATTATGTATAAAGTATACATATTAGCAATTATGCATACACAGTTGCATTATAGTTTTCTTAAGAAGAAGTTATAGGACTAGATGATATGTAGATTTCAGTATATATGCATGTCATTTTATTGCATGACCCATAAATTTAGTGGATTGTATTTAGTCATCAATAGGTAGAGGGAAAGTGTTTCATAAGAAAAGAATTTATATGAAGAATGGAGTAATGTATATATGAATGCTTGCATGTGTATGTTCAGAAGGGGAGTTCACCTTTCTATGGCACATGCAGGAGATGTCAGTGTACTTGTACGAGTATATGTTTTCATACCACTCCAGACAATGGCCATATTTAGATCGCTAACCGTTGTGTTGAAGAGAGAATATCGATCAGAACCGAGTAGACGCATTTTCACAAACAATCGTGTAATTTAAATCGCAAATCACCATGCTGATAGGATAATATTGGTCAATTGTGTATTAAGTTAAATTTTAATATTACTCCTAAAAAGAATACGAGTTAAATATATGAAGTATATTAAAGTTTAAGAGATTACACTTTAAAAATTAATGCAAAAATCATGTATATGATGATTTCTAGAATATGTTAGTAGAGATCAACATACATATTATTTTATTTTTCTTGAGTTACTATAGTTTAAAAGTGTGATTGCTCCATTGATTATCTTAGACAACTCATTTTGTTTTTTTTTTATATTTTTCCGAGGTTAAAGTTTTGAATAAGATGAATACTAGAAGAAATCTTATATACTGAAGGCAAGGTCACCAACTTGAAAGATTAAAAAATTATTTGCTAATTAAATTGCTTTCTTTAGTGGTTCTTTCAGTTAATTTTGAATATTAAACTGACTTATAGAAACTTTAATTTCACTGTCCAACCGTTCATTCCCATCTTGGTTGATTCCAAGACTGAGCTAGGTCGTGACAAAAATGATATCAAAGCCAAAGTTTAGATTAAACAATATAAATCTTAATGAAAGAGTGCTTAGGATGATTAAATATAATTTATAAATAAAAGAAACAAAAATTTTAACTAAATCTAATTAAATTATTTTGTTGTTATTTCAAAACTAAGGATGATCACACGAAAGAGGTTAGTGATGATAATGTAGAATTTATTATACCACAGAATGTTACAATTAATGTTCTATGTTTTTGTTGAGATTATGACAACGATGACTCAAATAATTAGAAACTCTCAGTCTCAAATCAGTTCTAGTGGGGGAGACCAGATGGATAAATATTTGAAGTTGTTTAAGGATATTAGGCAACCCCTCTTTTCTGGAAGAGAAAGTCCAATTGAGACTAAGAGCCGACTGATGAGAGCGGAGAAGATTATAGATGTGTATCTTCGCCAATAGAAAGAAAGGTTTCACTTGCCACTTTTGCCTTTGAGGGAAAAGCTGAGAGATGGTAGCAAGGACAAATACAGAAGTTTGGAGGTAGAACCAGCCACTCGGTGCAATGGGAGGAGTTTGTGGCAACCTTTAGAGACTAGTTCATACCAATGTCAAGCAAGAGACACACAAGACAAGTTTATATAGCTGGTACAGAGCGATTGTTTGATAAAGTACTATGTGGTAGAGTTAGCTATGCTTTCAAAATATGCACCCCAATTGGTTCTAAAAGCTGAGGAGAAGTGTCATAGGTTTTCTTCTGGGCGAAAGAAATCAATTAGGCAGCCCCTAGTGCCACTTGTGATAGAAGACTATTCATTGCAGGTAGAGAGGACTAGGCGGGCGGAAATTTATTTGCAACAGACTCAAAAGCACAAAGATATACATAAGATGAACTTGGAAGAAATAACACCAACAGTTTATTATGGAGAATTTAATGGTAATAAGATAAAGTCAAACACTGATGGAGTTATCAGTCAAGCTGGCAGCAACATTATAGAACAATGAGTTAAGTGAGGGAAGTAATATCGTGAATGTCTATCTGGATAACTCAGAAGAAATTCAGCTCAGAAGAATTTCTAGAAGAAATTTACTTTCAGAAGTGGCTAACAAAAGATGATGGAAGCTGATATAGTGACTTATAAGGAGCAACCAAGATAAAATATTCGATCTAAGAGTCTTTTCTTTAACTCACCAAGAACCTTAAAAATTTGTTGCCACTAATTTTGATGCATAGAGTTCGATGAATTGTTTGTCTAATGGGTGTTATGTTACTTATCATGTGTTGAGTATCTTTAAGTATGTTGATTTTAGAAGTTAAGCGTTATTGTGATTATGTTGCACAGTTTCAAATGTAACATTAGCTATCATGTTTCAATACTTGAGAATTGTTGGTTGAATTGTCTAATCTCAAATGTTTGAATTTTTGTATTTACCTTTTATAGTAGTTAATAAGAATTAACTTTCATGATAATTTCGATAGTTATGTTTTAATTATATAATGTGAAATGCCTAATGAGAAGCGCATAAATTTGAGGACAAAATTTTTATAAGAGAGATTATAACAACCAGTTAAAAAATAAAAGTTAAGTAATAATAATTTGCCTATACCAGCGTCGTTTAGAAAAGAAGTGACACTTGCAGGAAATCAAACGAGGATTTATCCTCTTGTTTTATTTCAATCGAACGAGAGGGGGAAACGAGCGAGCCTTGGAGAAGAGAAGCAACGACAGAAGAAGAAAGGAAGAGGAGAAGGGGGAGAGAAAGGTGTGGCTTACCTTGTCGTGTGAAACCGGCAACGACTTGAACAAGAAGAGGTCGAGGCGATTTCATACCCTAGTTGTTCATCAAAGAGGAAGGAAGTGAGTGTGAGAGAAGCTTCCTGCGCTAGGGAAAAGCATGATCGGCTAAGGAAGTATTTCAGCATGCATAGATGCTCTATCCCAAGCATTTTGTAGGTTCGGAAGTAAGAGCTGAGGACTGTGAGTGGTTTTAAGGCGTGGAAGGGCTTCAACGGCATGTGCAGAAGCTTGAGGGAAAGAGTTGGCACTACTTATGCAAAAGGAAATCGAGCCAAAGGAAAGCGATGTTGCATGTGAATCTAGTGCAGGAGACAATTGAACCATGCTTTCAAAGGAAACAAAAAACAAGTTAGGCTTTAATGTGTTGTATTTTTTTTAGAATAATAACTTATTTGAAAAATATTAAATCTTAAAATTAATTTTTATTTAATCATAAGGTTTGTTGCACCATTTATTAAGCAAATTTAGTTTAGTTAATAGAGTTCAAGGCTCTTAACTTGGAGGTTGTGGGTTAAAGCCTCATGTTAGCTCTTTGACCCCATTTAGTGGGATAAAAATTTGTTGTTGTTGTTGTTATTTATTGTTATTGTTATTCATCATAAGTTTTAGATAGAGGATTATTCAAAATGAGGGTAGAAGAAGTTGCAACATCATTAAAGATAAGTGTTTAATTGAAGTCACTAAAGGTAAGTGTTTAATTGAATGGTTATAGTCAAATAAATGTTATTGCTTAGTGATGTTAGAAATTTGAGGTGAAAAATATTCGGATCCAAAAAATAGAAAATTTAGCAACATAAATCATATTAGGGCTTCCTATTAAATTATAAGTGATTGCTTTAAATTTATATTGATAATTATGAATGATAAGTTTTATTGAATGATATCATATTTGAATAAATTGAAGTCATTGAGTTAGGTGGAAAGAGCTATTATATTGCAAGAAAATAAAAGGGAGAAACCGAGGCACGTTCTACGTATGTCTTTTAATTAAAAGATATGTCAATACTTAAATAATGTGTAATTGACAAATACTTTGAAGATTTTGAGAATAATTATAGAATTAAGATGATTAAGAGATAACAATAAAATTAACAAAAATGTTATGGTTTGCCTTTATAGACGCAAAATAGAAGGAAATCAAAGATTAAGTGTCTTCAAAAATCATCAAATATGATCAATGTGAGTAATTATGTTTCTAAATTATATTTGTATTTCTTCTTTTATATGTATTTTGATTTCAATTTTTCACATTTTAAGTTATATATCATTGAGACTTAGATTAGCATTAACACTTCATATTATTTTGTATAAAATATGCATATTAACAATTATGTATAAAAAGCTACATTATAGTTTTCCTGAGAAGAGGTAATATGACTATACAATATGTAGATTCTAGTATATGTGTATATATCGGTTTATTGCATGACCTATAGATTTAGTAAGATTACTTTTATTGATTAGTAGATAGATGTATAGTGTTTCATAAAAAAATAATTAAGTAGCGTATATATGAATGCTTTTATTTGCATGCTTAGAGAAGAAATTCACCCCCTTTGGTACAGGCCAAAAATGTTAGTTTACAGGCATGCATTGATGTTTTCCTACCACCTTAGATAAGTGTGATATTTAGATTGTTAACTGTTGTGTCAATGGGAAAATATCAGCTATGGGCAAGTATGCATTTTTCCGCTTCAAATAATCATGTAATTTAGATCACAAACCGCTATGTCGCCGGGATAATATCGGCATGGGATGTGTTTAATTATGTTTTGACGGTGCTCCAAATAAAGATATGAAAGTAAGAATATGATGTATATTAAAGTTCAAGAGATTACACCTTGAAAAGTAATATAAAAGATAATACATGTAAAAATTATATATTTTGTCCATGAGCAAACATCAAGTATATATATATAACAACCATTATATAAAATTTTAGAATATATTAGTAGAAACCAGTATACATACATACTTTTCCTCGAGCTATTGTAGTTTAAAAGTATTATTACTCCCTTGGACTATCTTAGATAACTCATTTCGTTGTTTTCAATATTTTTTCATGTTTGAATTTTTGAATAAAATAAACACTAGAAGAGATCTTATATACAGAAAGTGAGGTCAGCAAATTGAAACGTAAAAATTTTATTTGTTAATTAAATTATTTTTTTAGTGGCTCTTTGAGCAGAATTTGGATATTAAACTATTAGTGATAGAAAATTTAATTCACTGTCCGACTGTTTGTTCCCATCTTGATTAATTCAAAGCTTTGGACCGAGTCATGACAGATGACTTCAAAATATAAAGCTAATGTATTATAACATATGTGTGATTAATGATAATAAAGCGTACATCCTTCAGATCAATTAGTGTTTAAAATTATGATTGTCATGTATAAAAGTATACATGCTACTAAATAAGACTTAGTGGTATTTATTTCCAATTTAAATGGTCAATTTACCCAAAGAATAAAAAAAAAAGCTCCATTAATTCACTATACAGGGAATTTGCAGAAAGTAAAATAAATATGAAAATAAAAGGTAAGTGTTTCAAATGTTCATTTCAAATTTTATATAATAATTCTTCTACACCAGTAGAACCACCAGATGTTTAGCAGATTTAGTAAAAATGAATATGTCAGAAAAGTTCCTCAAGCCTCTTTCAATTGGTATTCTTTTAAACTAGGCATGCACAGGATGTAGAAAGGAATAGCTTTGTCCTATGACAAACGGCCAAGCTGCAGAAGTAGAGGGTTGCTTATGTTGAGGTGGAACAAAGAATTGTTGAAAGAATAAAGGGAAATTATAGAATAAGGGTCGTTGAATTCCTGAAGACCAAAAAAAATAAAATAATAAATGATCACGAAATGCAAGCAGTATGGGAATAAAACCCAATGCAGTGCTGCTTCTTCAGTGGGAGGACAAACCTATGGAGAATAGTAAGGGCAGATCGGCAACAGTTTAAAAGTATTTGAGTGCTTGGACCATCTAGAAGAAAGAGATGTTGACCCCGTGAGCTTACTATAGTGCTAAAAGTATTTTGATAATGACAAATATTGATTGATTGAGCCGATTTTACTGACAAATTTTTTTGCAGGTTTAATAATGCATGTATTCATCAAAATAACAATAATTCAAAGGTTAAGCAAGCTCACAGAACATAAAAGACTTCAAACTTACTCATATATATTGAAATTCAAGTATACATGAATTTCAAAATTTCATGCTAGCAAAGAAAAAAAAGCTGAAGTTACAAGCTCCTGAATTGTATTTTTGTTTTCACTTTTTAAAATGTTACTTTTATATATTACAGATATGCAGCTATTAAGGCAACCAACCCGAACATAAAGCTTAAAAAATAAGATTAATTACACAGATAATTTAAATTGATCTCAAAAGGTTTTAATGCATGACAATTTATACTATTCCGTAAGCCTTAATTAATTTTTTGAAACACACTAATTTGCAATAATTAATAAAATTAAAAAAAATGATAAAAATGTAGAAATGTAATTGTATAATTGTATTGCATTATCAATTTAATTTAAACAATTAAACTGCTATAATAAGTTCCATGATTAGATTAATTTGACTTTTGAACAAATCTAACTTTGTAATGTATATTGTACAGTATAAGGATTTTTTTTAATATGATTAATATCCTAAAATAAAGGGTAAAGATATACAAGTTAGCTATAATTGAACATAATGTATGATTTTTCAATGCTTAGTTAATATAATTGTTTTAGATTTTTTTATCTAATGGACCTAAAATAAACTATTTCTTTTTGAAGTCCTAAACCTGAAGAATGACTGGGAAACTTGTGCCAATAAAATATTAGGAGAAATCAATAAATAATGAAATTAAATGGCATACTTACTGACTTTAGGGAAGCAACATCTTTAAAGCAGAAAATTTCATGGAAAGGTATGCTTTCTATTGGCACCAAAAATTTTCTGCGCAAAAATTAATCATCAGAAGCAGGAAAAGGAACAGTAACGAAGTAAACAGATTGACAATAAGGAAGACATCAAAAACAAAAAAAAATAGCAATTTGAAAAGAAAGCACAATGTATATGGAACCCGCTTACTGGAATTGCAAAGGTCCCATGCTGTACTAACTAGCCATGAATTCTATTTGACAATAATTGATTACGTATTCACTGCTAAGCTTAACATTACATACATATCTGCTAAAACATGGTTGTATTTGCATGCAGACATGTATGTACACGAACATGCATATTCATTAGGTGTATTTATTTCTAAGCTTAACGATTACATATCTAGGTGTATATGAATTAATGAAAGTCGGAGATTGAGCATTCATGCATACGAAGTGGGATAAAGTAAAACCTGAGCATGCTAACAAGAAACATAGCCGCTTCACCATTCAACGACGTTGTGCCCTTTCCTCCTATTGAGGATGCCAAGTGCCTACAGAAGTGGACAAATTTGCATTAGGTACATGTAAGAATATAAGAAAATATCTCAGTAGCATGCCACGGGCTATGTTATTCTCAATTAAAATTAAAACATTGATATTTCTAAATGAGCTACAAGAATTTATATAATGAATTCCAACTATCTTATATAGTTAATATTATTAAATAACCGGAAAGCATGTGATTGAAGAGAAAAAATGGCAGAACAAACAAATTATGTTAGTAGCATTTGACTCACAATTTGGTAATGAGCATGGAGACTGCAGATTACTGTTATCACTTAGGCATCACATAATGTATTAACAAGACAATTCAAGATGGAGCATACAATGTTTAACAAACATATCAAAGGCAAAGTTGATAGAAAATAAGACGTTTAAACTCTGGGAAAAAAATATGAGCACCACTAAGTGTAGCACTAGCATCTGCATCTGCTGATTGACAAAAAATGTAAGCAACTTGGACACTAATTTAAAGGGATTGAAAAGAGGTTATTAGAATGAATTACGAATTTTAATTTTGCTTAGATAACATATGAAACAAGAATGCATGATCACCTATTACAATGAATAAATAGTAAATACCAACAAAAAGGACGGTAATTCAAACTTCTGCAGTCATTATATTTTATAAAATGAAAGAAAAAGAAACAGATAACGTGATATTAGGCCCATTAGCATTAATTTGATTGCTAAAATCAAAGCATCAAAAGATGTAGAACAGCCAAAAAAACAAGATAGAATTTACCCGTTAATATTAACTGTCCGTATTTCTTTCGAACTGAGACCATTACTAAGAAGATTTATCATTGAATGGACTTCCATCACTTCTTTGTTCATCTGTAATAAATACTTCTTTTAAGTGGCAACATGTATGGAGGTCAACATTAAAAAAAAAAAAGCTAATGTTCCACAACTTGGCTAGCTAGCCCACTAACCATCAAATGATGAACAATTTACAAAAGAAAACAAGAAATTTGCCAAACTTTGCAAAATTATATACTTTCCAGAAGGCCCCAGGTCCAAACTATAACAGCTTATGAATGAAATATTTAAATAAATAATAGGAAATCATTCGGGTACCTCAGCTGCTTCTTCAATATGAAGGCGCCATAGGCCAAGCAAATGACAAAGGGCTTCACAAGAAAGCTCCCTAACCAATGAGGAAGTCCAAAACGTTAACACATAAACAGTAAGAAAAATCAAAAGTGGCAACATGTGGTTACTGTTTCATTCTTCTTCACATGCATATTAACAAAGTAAAAAGATATTTTAGATTAGAGTAAATATATATATATATATATATATATAAATTAAAGCATGCATATCACAATAACATAAATGCCTATCACACCCATTTTTTATCTAAATCCAACGTAAACTCAAAAAAGTCTTAACAACTAAAATTACAACTATTAAACACCAGTTAAAATGCTGAAACATTATTATTTCTCTCACATTCTTCAGCACAAAATCTAGCCTTCCAAACAAATATTCAACTGGTTTGACCTACAGTAGACAACTTAAATACGTCTCATGCCTTAGCAAGATTGACAGGGCAACAAAATGGTTATTTAATGAGGCAACGATCCTGGTGATACTGTTGTGTAGCATTTCATAAGTGGCTTGCTTATGCATTCATGTTAGTAAGGTAGCCAAATTAGAAAAAGAATGCAAAGTTGCTTAAAAGGATAAATTGCATAGGAAAATGCCGACGTACAAACCATCATAAAGAACTTGGAAACTATATATTCACTATCAAATACACTTCGTCCTTCAGTAAAATACAAATATCACTTTGAAGATTCACGGCCCGCTTTTATCATATTTGAGTAGTCTCATGTTAAATATATTAGATAGAGCACCAGGTCTTAAATATTCACTAGGTTCATTATTTTAAAGAAACCTTTTAAACCTATGCCTCAAAAACCATTTCACTATATGATGATGGTTAAGATATTTAAAACCTATATTTTTCTTCCTCATTAGTACCCACTCAGGTAATCGAGGAACGGGTTTTGAATTTTAGGGTCTCAAAACCCACCAAGGCATGCATTTTGAATTGCTTAAAAAACTTTTTCTTAATATTTTTTATTAGAAACAATTTTAGGCTGCTACAATAAGTTCCTACATTCAAACCTAATGCTTCATTTAAAACCAAGATTTTTTTCTTATATATTATTTAAAGCCTAGATTTAATAAAAGGCTAAAACCACTAATTTTATTTTACTAGAAGCTTAATCCTCTCTCTCTCTGTCGGCATTCGCTCCTGAGTCACAATAATCTCTGACAATCTCTTATCGCCCCTTTGTCACTTCCCCACTTCTCCGTTTCAATCTCTTACCCAATCCAGTCCATCATCTCTCACCCTCTCTTCCTCTCCCGATCGCCTACCTAACAATCTCTTATCCCTCTCCCTCTCTTCTCACTTTCAATCCTTATTGATTACCCTCTCTCTCTTTCTCTCTCTCTCTCTCTCTCCAACCTTTACAATAAAATAATGTTTAAGACCTATAACTTAATTTAATGTAAATATTATCTTAGTTTATGAGAATCCTTACCTACATTATTTCCTTCTTTCTCCTTTTGCAAAATTCTCAATCCAAAACTCACAAATCTTTTAAATTGGAAGTTCATCAATCCCTGATTTAATAGAACCAAATATTAACAATTACTATATACATTTAGGGTCTGTTTGGGGAGGAATAAAATCGCGGGCGGCGTTTTCAAAACGTCACCTTTTTGTTTGATAACTGCATCTCTAATGCGTTTCGGGATAAGTTGATTTTGATTCGTATTACACGCCGCCCTGGTGCTAGGCCCCGCTTCTCGCGTTCGAAGAAATTGTTTACGGCTGTGTCCTCCAACGGTTCCGCGAAAGGCAGTGTTATTGGAGGTGTTATTCAGGCTGTATTGAGATGTTATCGCGGTTCCATGGCAAGGGGTGTTATTGGCAGTGTTATTATGATAGTATTGTGGTGTTACGACAGTTCCGCTGCAATGGTGTTGTTGACAAGATTATTGTGGTATTGCAGTGTTATTGGCGAATAATTGAAATAATCAGCGTTATTGGCGTGCGGATTTGAAAAACTCGGTGTTATTACGCGTGAGTTGCGCGGCAGCGAATGTTATTGTAGGCGTATTGAAGTAGTATTGTGGTGTTATTGGTGGGGTTTTGTTATATAACCGTTATGTTATTGCGGCAGTGTGGATGCGGTGCTATTGCGATAGTTTTTTTGTTGTATTGTGATGTTATTACTAAGTTTTGCCATAGAATCGTGGTGTTATTGTGGTGGCTGTGTTATTGCGATAATTTTTTGGTTGTATTATGGTATTATATTGGAGTTAAGATTAATAATTTATTATATATTACAATTTATAGGATTTAATTTTTTAAAAAATGAAATATTATAATTTATAGATAAAATATGATCATATTTTGTGGTGTTATTCGCATTTTCGCGGTATTATTCATCGGTGTTATTGACATTTCCATGTTATTTGCACCTCCGCCAATACTACCACGCTTTATAATATTTACTTATAAACGTACTTAAAATATATATAATATTAAATATTTCATAATATATTTTAAAACATTAATATATAACTAAATTTATTTAATATTTTGTTAATTTATATATAATAACAATTAATTTTAAAATTAAACATATATTATAATTAATTTAAAATATATAAATGTCAAACATAATATTAAAACTATAATACTTAAATTAATTTAATTGACTTTATAATTTGTGTTTTTATATTATAATACACTAATAGTTATAGATATATAGTTAAAACAATTGTATATTTATTTGAAAATTATTTAATAAGTATTAACTAAATTATATAACATGTGTATGTATTAATTTAGTATAATAAATACATTTAACTAAAATTTATTATAATAATGTTACTAAATAATACTATAAATATAGTTAACTAAAAATAATGTTTCTTATTTTTTTTTACTGTTATGTATGGATTTTTTGCTTCTCTAGTATTTAATATATTGTAAAGACAGTCTGTTGCAAACGAAATTACTTAATAGGAGCAGAATTGTCATTTATCCACAAACAGCTGTAAATCAATTATTTTCAATCAGCTGCTCCAAACAGCCAGCCAGTTTATCAGGATCAGCTGCTGATCTACAACATATTAGGATAAGTTGTTTATTTGGATAAATTGCAGGTGCCCCAAACAGACCCTTAACTTACTAATTACTCTGAAAAACTAATAAAACTTTTAACCATACATTTCTATTTTTCTTCTTCTGTTAAAATCAACAATTTCGGTCTCCAAGTCTTATGGAGCAAAACTTCTTTGATTTCTACCATCGATTAGCAATAAAACTTATAATAACATATTATTGAACTGACTATAACTAATTTTTTTAATTGAACACTTACCTTTAATATCCCAACTTTCTTCTTCATATTTAATATCCACTTTCCTCTATGTTTTTTGACGTTAATTAACATAATAATATTTTTAATTAAAATCAATTATATAGTTGAAGTATAAAACACATAAACCATTATCTCTATTTCACAATCACTAATCTTCATATTCATTATCATTTAATTCAATGTTGGCCCAATCTTAATCAACTGGCTTTTTATTCACAAGTTAATAACTTAATAACTTTAATTAAATAAACATAACAATTTATATAACTAAAACACAACCCTACGTCCACTGCTTTCACTGCCGGCTCGATTAGATAATTTCACAAGAGAACGCTTCCTTCCCACAAAAATAGGGCTCGGTCATCTTTCTCTCCTGATTGTGGCGTCGCTCACAGACGATGCTACAAGGCTCGTTTGGGCTCAGCTTCGACTCTTCCCCTCTCAGACGAAGTCGCTTGGTTTGGCTCAATGTTACCACACTAAATCTTCTCCTCCCTCCTACTGCCTATGCACAGGACAAAGCTGCAACTTCTACAATTGATTTGGCTTGCTCGGTCCTTCTCCTGGCTTCGTCTCTCATAGACAAACCCTTGGAATATTGCAATGATGTTCCTCCGGTGAGAGAAGCATGCGACCCCTCCATTTTCTCTGGCACCTGCTTTTGCTCTTTGCATATTTTCTGACCTTACTCCTTTATCTAATTTGAACAAGACTAAACTATTAGTCTCCAAATGACAAATTCGTCTGGACGGTTCATTCTTGCTTGACCCGTCCTACCAAAATTAAATTTATTATTATTAATTTTTAACATGTTTAATAGAATGAGATAAGCAAGGAATTAATCAATCCTTTTGATTTCTGAGAAGCAAAAATTTGCCCATAATTTTATTTACACTTGCATGATTTTGTTTTTATTATTTTCAACAAAAAACTATATGTGTTATGTATACATATAAATTCATATACTAGACAATATTTCATTATTATTATATATATATATATATATATATATATATATATATATAATCGAACCAACTTATTCGATTGTGAACCGCTTCCTCAATCAATTTGATCCTAAGTTAAATCTAATTTTACAAAGAACCAAATCGAGCAAAGTAGAACTGAAACAACCGAAAAGTAAACAATAAATCAATGAATCTGTTTTAGTTACAATTATGATTAAACTAACATTTTTTATATTAAATTGTATGGCTGAAATTTATTTAGAAATAAATAATTAGAGTCTAAATTCATTATATAAATGATAAAACTATAAACATAATTAGAAGGTGTTTAAATTTAATACTATGATAGATATTTCTTATGTATGTTTTATATTTCATAAAATAATTACCTTTATTTTTTGTCAAACATTTGCATCATTATTAAGAAATGCTTCTATGAAATTTAGAAACATTTAAATAAAATTGATATTTATCATGTCATCTAATTTAAACAGAAGTTAAATTTTGGAGAGTTGAGTATGTTTTTCATTTAATTAAGATGGCTTTTGGACCGCGTGGAAGTTAATAGTGAAATAAAAGACAATTCCTTTATGAAAAAGATTTTTAATCGTTTTAAATTTACAATGTAAAGTTCTTTCGAGATAGAGCTGCATACCTAATCTTTTGTACAGCTTGAGAGATGAATCCACCATTCACAGAACAAACTTTGGCATTAGTTTCACTGCAGGCATTCAATGGTGCTAAGTGCTGAACAAAAGCCCTTTCATTCAAAGTTGGATCAATAGCCTCGCAAAAAATATCAAGCAGTTGGATTTTGCTGAGCTTCCCCACTTCAAACAGGCACTGAAACAGATATAAATATGAAAAACAAAAAGTTTAAAAACATTACAAAATTATTCGTTCATATTTATAGCACAATTAAATACAATAAAAATAAACACCCTTTTAGGGCAACAGTTGGGCAAGTTACACAACAATACAGATTTCATGAAAATGGTTCCTCGTTCAATGATTTTATCAATGGAACAGAGTTTCAACCATCTTCTACTCGACAAGTTACAGATAAAAAAAAATTACCAATAAAATAGTGTTAACGCTATCTTTATAATAATTTTGTAAAATATCATTTAAGACATGATAAGTATATTAAAAAATTTAATATATAAGCAGTAGAAAAAGACATCGACAAGGGAAAAGAAAAGTTGATGAAGTATGTGTATGCGTGGTGGATGGGGATGCAAGTACACACTATAAACGGATCAACAATATGACACTACCATCACCATTTTCCCTATACATTTCTCACCATTAAGGGTTTGTTTGGGAGAGCTTTTTTACCCACTTTCCATTTTGAAAAGGACATTCCGTGTGTTTGGGAGCCCGCTTATTTGGTGCTTTTCGTAAAATGTCATTCACAAAACCTTCTTTTATAAATGGCGGGGAGGGGCTCAGTTCAGAGGAACGGTCTGCGGCGTTGTTGGGAAAAGACGTCATTGTCGTTCATATTTTCCGCTTTTTGTCTTCTTTGATCCGTGATATTTACCCCTAGTTGGCTTCTCTTCCATCTTCACTGCTAGCATTCAAGATTATGGCATATCAGTGAGAGCTTGTGGCTTCACCGCCTTCATAGTGAAACATCCTACATGTAACGAACGTTCCTCTTTGGATTATGGTCACATAAAGAAGCTTTATTAATTGATTGTTCTCATTTTTTCTTCTCTATCCGGATTTTCAAATGCCGATCTTCTTTGAATTTGCAACTTTAGGTGTGCATTCCAGCTATTTGGATTAGGCATTCCATCTAATAACTCTGAATTTGTTGATAGCTACTTTGTTTTTAATTTTTGGTTTAGGTTTTGCATCCCAAGCTATTTTGGCTTTTGTTGCATTGGAAGTTTTGGTTTTCATTTTTATGCTAAGGGAACTTGTTGTTCTTCGGGTCTATAATGATAAAGTGCCCTTTTCTTTGTTTGTTCTCAAAATTTGTATTCATATGCTGAGAAAGCTATGCTGAAAATTATGTTTGGAATTACGATGAATTCCTGTTGTGCTATGAAGTTAGGATACTTTTTTTAACGATAACAATAAGCTCTTTTTTTGGGTTTTTTTAAGGGTTATCTATTTGAAATTATGATTCACGTTTGTTGTGTTATAGGGTTCTACTGAGAGATTGGTAGCTGAGGTTGCTCTTGTTAGGTTTTTGTTGGTTGTGAATTTTGTTGGCTGTGGTCGAGGTTGCTCTGGTTAGGGTCGGTTGACTGTGGTTAGGGTTGCTCTGATTGAGGCTTAGTTAACTATGATTAGAGTTGCTCTAGTTGAGGTTTGGTTGGTTGTGGTTGAAATTACTCTTGTTGGGTTTATGTTGGCTGTGGATTTTATTGGTTGTGGTCGGGGTTGCTTTAGTTGGGGTTCGGTTGACTATGGTAGGCTGCTATGGTTAGGATTTGGTTGACTGTGTTTGAGGTTGCTCTGGTTAGGGTTTGGTTGGTTGTGGTTGGGCTTGCTTTGATTGACTGTGATATTTTTGTTGGTTGTGGTTGATTATTTGTTGTTGTATTTGCTATGGTAATGGAATCGTACATGTTAATGTGGGTTTCGACGGTTTGATTTTTATAATGTTATGTACATTAAAGATGGAAAAAAAGAATAAATAGCTCAATTGATCACCAACTGTGATTCATATAACTGTCCCCACTTGTTTGCAATCATAATTAACCACATATATTGTCTGGTCTTAAAACTTGCATAAAACACAACCACATATATTGTCTGGTCATAAATCCTGCATGGCACGGTTAATCACAGATACTACCTGGTCTTAAAGTACCCATGACAAAGTCAACCACAGATACTAATTGGCCTTAAAGCACACTCGACACGGTTAACCATAGGTATTACCTGGACTTGAAGTTTGCATAATACAATCAACCACATATACTATCTGGTCTTAAAGCACACTTGACATAGTTAACCATAAAGTACTACCTGGTCTGAAAGCATGCATAACAGTCAACCATAGATAGTACCTGGTCTGAAAGCACAATTGACACAATTAAAGTTAGGTAATACCTTGTCCTAAAGCCTGCGCGACACAATTAACCACAGATACTATCTGATCTTAAAGCATACTCGACATAATTAACCACCACCTGGTCTTAAAACACAATCGACATGTTCAACCATAAGTATTACCTGATTTTAAAGCCTGCATGACACAGCTAATTACAAATACTATCTGGTCTTAAAGCTTGCATGACACAATCAAACACATACTATTTGACCTTATAGTTTGCATGACATAGTTTATATGATTATTGAATGCACTTGGCAATCATGGATGAAGGAATCTTTGATAAATTGATCTCACTGAACTCTAATTCGATTTTATCTTATTTAAAATTTTGTTTCAATTATTTTATTATTTTTTTAGTTACAAGCTAAATTATATAATTTCTTCCAAATTTTTTATTTTCATGATACATCGATGAAAAAAAAGAAAGATGGTATATCGCCCTTGGGAAAGAGATGTGAATATTATATTATGTTATTTATGCTAGTAAGAGATTAGAATTGGCAATAGACCAACCAGGCATTTCCATAAAGAAGATTGGCAAAACATAACAAAAAAAATTCATGAAAAAAAGGAGGACTATACGTAAAATTCAGTTGAAAAATAAATAAGATCAACTCAAAATAAACAGGAAATTGTGGAATGAGTTAAAGAGAGGGATTAGGTTGGGACCATGTTAAGAAAACAGTAAATATATCAGAGGAGTTGTGGACAGAGAAAATTTCAATAAGCAAAAAATGTTATTTGAATTCTTTTTATTCTCATATTATGTTAATTATGATTTTATCAATTGTAGATTCTACCCAATGCAAAAAAATTTAAGATTATGGAATAGACCCTGAGCTAGAGGAGAAACTTCATTTATTGATTCTCGGTGTTGTGGCCACGGGCTCAAAATTTAGGAAACAACACGTAACTTCCCACATAATTTAAATGAGCCCGAAAATGCTTGTTCAAATGAAATCCAAGAGAAAACACTATAAAAGAGAGAACCAAGCGAATCAAGTCATTCTAAGTGATCTTTGCCCTCTACCTACAAGCGTAAAAAAAAATGAATGTCAACGCCCAACATTTATCTGAGCAGATTTCATAGCACGTTATGACCTGCACCAGTTTGACATGCAGTGCTTGGACGGATATTAGGTATACCCAACGATTTTTTATCTCCACTATTTTTTAAAAAATTAATTGAGTTAATTTGTATTCTTACTTTAGAATGATCTAAAATTTTATGTTGCAATATTCTACATTGTGTTTATGTGACATTTGACCATGCATAATTTACACTAGTTGTAGTACTTTAATTATGTAATAGTCTACTTTATTATTTTTAATATATTCTGACATGCATAAAATAGATGGATTGACCCATTAAATGAAAAGAAAATTATAGATATAGTAGAACGGACAACAATTCTAACTACTGTTACAGTATGCCTTACCAATGAGTATTATCAAACAAATTAGTGTAAAGCACCATATGCATCATTCTCATCAATGGGTGACAAATTGATTTGTGAGCTGCTTCAAGATCATCCTTGCTGATTCATACTTGTTTCGGATGTTGAAAATTTTTTTTTTGTGTTTTATTAGATGAATTGTAGAATAATTATGGTTTGCATGAATCGCTCTGATTTTCACCAAGAGAAGTACTAGCCATCCTTTTATATATTATGTCTTATAATGAGTTCATTTGTGCTGCTTCCGAGCAATTTCGGCCTTTAGCAGAGATGATCAGCATGTATTTCAATAATGGGTAACTCTTTAGTTAGAATGTCAACCAACATTATCAAACCCGTAGATTTTACTTTAGGGCATATACCAATAAAAATTTTCAACGAGATAAGTTACATGTCATTTTTCATGGTATTGATTTATCTTATTAATTTGAATTCATGTTTTATTAAAAAAATAGTTCTTATGAATGTTATAAATAGGATTATACATGAGCAATTGATGACACATGTCAATGCACGTGTTGTAACAACGATAAGATTGCATATATCAGATGTTGTGGGGTCTGCAACACATAATATCTTAACAATTTGTGACTCCCACGTGTTTTACATTCTTAATGAATGAATGGAAAGAGCTCATGATAGTCGCTTATTCAAATTTGCTACTCAACGATGTGAATACAAATTTTCAATATCATGACCTGGCAAGTACATTCATGACTGTCTATGAAGTGTTGATTTTGAAGAGATGTCCTAATAATATTATTATTCAAGGAAATATTACCTCATCGATTCAAAATATCCCATGCAACGAGGTTTCCTAAAACTTTTCCCCAATACGAGGCACCACTTTCCTAATTTTAAGCGCAATAACCATGTGTTCAAAAAGGGAATTGAATTGTTCAACAGAAGACACCCATCAATATGAAGTGTTATTGAGAGAGCATTAGACACATAGAAGAAGTGAGTCATACCTCGAGATATATCGGCATACTCCTTAAAAAAGAAAATAAAGATAGTTGTTGCAACTACAGCTCTGCATAATTGATTTCAGAGTCTTAGATGAAGATCCGTCAGGCAAATCTATAGAAGCATTCGAATATCAAGCATGACAATCATTGCTCAAGGAAGACTTTGGTGTGAATGACTTCAACACAGCCGATGGGGAGTGTTCAGGAGATGATCTGGTTGATAGAAAAAAAATACAGATACTTTAGTGAATTCATCGAGTATATCTAATTAATATTATGTACTATTTTACGATTGATATTTACACTTCGAGAAGTATTAAGAATTGGTTAATATTCATTTTCTCACTCATGTTTCGATGTTTTAATTTTTAAGTTTATAACTTTGGATATACACATTTTTTCTTGTGTCATTTTCTGATCATGAACCCTAATATTTCTTTTTATTATTCAATTGCATATGTGGTCTAATTTGTGGATTAAAAGTATAATGTATTATAATCTCAGGGAAATTAAGTTCAAAGTCATCATCAAGTACTGTAGGAGTTATATATTGTCATTATGGTACGAGTATTTTGAATACACATCAAAAAGTGAAGGCAACTATGAGAAAAAATTTATTGATGACCTAAAAATAGAATACATGAGGATTATATGTTTCTTCAATGAACTGATGATATAAACGAGATCACTCCAGATAAAGACCAAGTCAGGAGGGATGTTTCGACATAAAAGTGGACGTCATTATAGTATTACTTGTTTTTTTAGTTTTTATTATTGTGATATTATGCGTAAAGTGATGGCTTATAATTAATGTATTTGAGAAATTTAAACTTCTAACGTGTTTTATGTAATGTTAAAACTGTTTGTCATTCTGCTATAAGTATTTTAAAGCTGCAATGATTCAGCTAATTTACATTTGTAAGGGAATAACTGTCTTTTTATCAAAAAATAGCTACAGCATAACACATTATATAAACAAACTGACTGCTACTCCAGCAGCAGCTTTCTGACAGCAGCTATGAAGCTGCTTACCAAGGAAACAACTTCACAGTTGTTTCTTCAAAAAACAGCAACCGCCTCAAACACATCCGAAGAGGCATTCTCATAAATAAAAGGACAGTGCACAGTTTCATAGACAAGTTATATACATAAAGTTAAAACAACTCATTATTCAAGAGACAAAATATTCAATTCATTCTCTTTTCTTCAAAAGAGAAAGATCAGACAGCACATTTTCATTCATAATTCAAAACCCAACTTAAATTAGGAAAACTTCTAATTACATCAGATAGAATATTAAGTCTTCATCAACTATCATATCTAGATATTTTATCATTCTCTCATCTCTGTATTTAACCCTAACGGCTAACTATTTCTAACTTTCCTAAATTGGATCCTTACCAAAATTATTTTTCTAATAATCTTTCGCTGATCTAATATCTTCCAAAAACTTTAAACTTGCAATACATTTCAGAGTGCTTAAATTGTACTTTTATGATTAATAGTAATCTTTAGTAATCTCTTACATGAATAACTTCGTTTCACTATAAAATTTTAACTCTTTCAAAAAATTATTTATTTGATGGTTTGATAAGGCCTTGTGAGTGTCACTGAAAATAATTTAACAGGCAAAATGTGAGTGCGTCTCCTTAACTTAGGCTTTAATACATTGCAATTTGCTCAATCAATCAGGTAACTTTCAGTGAAATAATTAAGCTCATGGTTTGATTTCGTTAGCCCAACCTATTGGATATCATGCTCATATAATAACCTTATATCAGTTCAAGCTATTACATTTATTATATGCATATATTTCACATTCTTCGCACCTCCAAATACTTAAATAGGGATTAAGTTGACCTCCTTTCAAGCAAAGCAGATGGAAATTAAACACATCGGAAGATGCGGATTGAGTTACAAGGCTGTGCATATAAAGTTTGTGAGGTAGTTTTATGAGACCTGTTGACATTATAAAGTAAGGCAAAACGTAGCCAGTGATGCAAATTCAGTATGTATATATAGTAAAGACGCATAATGGACATTGTAATGACAATAAAGTGAAAAGAATGTAATAACTATCAAGAAATTAATAAATAGGTCTAATAGTACTTGCCCAATGTCCTAACTGCAAAATACAAATTCACATACATCACATAGTCAAATGGTAAATTAATGTGCAATATCGACAATAAATGCATGATACCTTGTCAAGTCTAATAAGTCCTTTATGGATAATTACATGAATATACATAAAACGTCAACCAAGTAAAGTGATAATAAACAGAAAATAAAGTAAAAGAAATTTATATAAACAGAGTAGTGCAAGCTTGATAATTCATATTCTTTTCATAAGAGAATTGAATCGATTTAAATGTATTACCAGAACTACAGAACTCCAACTGTTTTGCAGCGACTTCAACTTAGACAAGCCTTGGACAAGACTATTGTCTCCTATAATTTTCCCCCTGAACAAGTCATTCCCAAATGTAAAAGCCAACGCCAAAAAAAGCAATCACCATCAGCAATAGGAATAACATGAGAAGTCAAACCTCTGACATGATGGTAAATCAAAAGCATAACTCCTCAAAACTTCAGATAATGATTCACACTTGCCAGACCAGAAAGCCTGCAACAACAAATATGCACAAGACAAATAAATTAAATAAATTCAGCCACCAAGAAAAATGAGCCAAATATGATAAAAGAGCAGATATTAAATTACGCAAATGTCATAGTTGGCATAGATCAGTAATTCAAAAGGCAGGAACATAGAAAATAATTTGCATTAAGTATCCCAGCAGAGAGAAGTATAACCTCAGAATCTTCATGAAGCATGCCCAGACACAGAAAACTTAAAGATACCGTAGAGAAGTGTTTAATGCAAGCAAGCTGCAGAAGAAAATAACTGTTTAACACAGGCAAGCTCCAGCGAGATACGGCAATCATAATGGCCTTTCATAAACAATTGTGTGCATTAAAAAAGAATGACATGTTAGAATGAGAGAACAGGCAATCGCTGAGAACCTTCACCTTCAGCGCCTTTAAGAATGAGGTTATCGTTCCATCATGTGTATGGAAATGGTTTCTCAAGAAGCATGCAACCTTGTGGCCAATAAAGAACCCAAAGCATGATTTGACAAGAACAGACTCAATTAGGGAATCCATTCTCCTAACAGGAGATTCCAGTGTGAACTTACAAAACTGCAAATTATGCACAACACTTGAAGGGAGAAGTTTTCTTAGCGCATCAGAAGTCGTAGTCACCCCCAATATCAAAATGAATGGAATTTTCATCACCCATTCACTACAAATTTAAAAGTCAAGAGACAGAATTGTAAAACACGAAAGAACATGTAAAATTTAATTTTTTTAAGAAAAAAAACCAGTAGCAAGTTGAAGCAAACAAAAGTTTGAATAAGGATGATTAAATCTTATGGAGGTTGAATCTCTAAATGGATAGCATTAACTCCAATAAAGGTTCAAAAATCCAACATAGCTCAATCAAATCGATAAAAAGTCTAAGCTATCAAAAAGTAAACCTACCAGTTCATGTACTCTAGTTCTTTAGTTTGAGAACATAACCTTCCAAAACCCAGGCAATATAACATAAATTCAAGCTATGTTTAATAATAAAATATCCTTTTACATAACTGAAACTTTTGATTATTATATAGATAAAGAGGTAACAGAAACTAATTCAAAATCAACATTGCTAAATTTCACATCTAAAAGATCTGAATTTCAAATAATCATAAAGATCATACGGCTGTTGGCTGTGAATGAAGCTACTACACCGATAATAATTCTTAGTGGAGCTGATGTGTAACAGAAAAGCAAATAACAAGTATAATGCTCTCCTAAAGTGTAAAGCATGAAAATAAAGAGATATAATAGTTACAGACAAGAAAATTCACGGCAACTTAGTGATAATTTAACGTCTCAATTTTGTACAAAAGTCTCCCACACAAACGAATAAAAAGAAAGAATATATGCTCTTGAAGCGTTCAATCAGAAAAAAAAAAAAAAAAAAATCCAACATACCTTAGCATTTTTATAAAATCTGTCAGGACTGCACTATCACATCGCCCAACATCATCAATTATAACAGTAATTGGCTTATCATGATTCCCATCTTCGCAAAACCATGAGGCTATTAAAGGTACATCAACAACCTATTGATTACAGAAAAAATTATAAAATAAAAAAAAAATGCAATTCTTGTTTGGTTTTATATGAAAGCTATACTCATAGATATTTGATGAATATTGTTCTTTGTAATGTAATTACTTACATTGGAAGCCTCTGAAGCAAGTTGTCGATATAAACTACTCAAGCAACTTTCTATACCATGCTTTATCGACATATCCAAGGCCGAGATAAAAGCTGCATGACACCCATTAGACTGCATGTACCCTTTGAGATCTTGAAACGTCAGCAAATCATCAACAAATTCAATATTTTCTGCAAAGAATGTATATATATCAACAAATCATTCATTTATTTCTCATAACCTAACCAAATTTAAAAATGTTGCATACTTCACAAATCCACATAAAAATAAATAATTCAGGCAGTGTGGCATACCTGTGAAGACAAGCGCTGTTGGTATCCTTTTGCATGTGCCACCTGTTGCTATTGGATATGGTTTCATGATGTGCACGAGACTAGTGGATCTGATGGAGGAGAATGATTCAAAAACCCACCGGTGTATCTCCTCGAACAAAGTGATGTTGATCTCCCTTAAAGCATCCTAAAATATGAAAATAAAATCGTATAAACACTAAGGTATTGTTTGGTAAAGGCTTTAAACTGACTTAAAAATAATTAAAACCATCACAAACATTAGTTAACCTCATTATTAACCATTTAAGCGAGAAGAAAAGTATGGTGTAAGTTAATGGTTGGTTCGATTCTCCATTTATTCAGACAAAAGGAGCATGAACAAAGTTAAAATAAAGTAGAATCTTAACCACTACTAAGCCATTTGATTGACCAAAGAGATAAGCTTGATATAGGCTTGTGAAGTTATTTGGCTTTTTTTTAAGAGCTTTGGTTTCACTTGTATGTAGAAGTCATGTTGGTTTGATAGATCTTTGATTATCTGAACTCAAAAACCATCTTACCATCCGCAAGAGAACTGAGATTTATAATTAAAACTGCCATATAAAAGCTAATAAATGGTGAATTGTGGAGAAAATTAACAATTTCACAATATTGAAGATGTGCATGTGAAAACAAAATCGGATGAATTCTAGACAATGTTCATTCAAATGCATGTGGTAGCATTCTACTCATCAAACACTAGAAAACTAATTCTTAGGCAATGTTACTTCTGGTTGAGTATCAGAGGAAAGGCAAAAAATTTCATTAGAAAATATTTACATTGTAAGAAATTTTCCTCCATGCAACTTGTCCATGGCCATTTATAATCTAGAAATTGGACTCAATCAGCCCTTTCACACGAGCTAAAGGATATAGAAAATTCATTACCGTAATAATCAACTACTTCATTAAATGGATAGAAGTCAAAATGCCAACAAAGAGAACTTCAAGTCCTTGGTACCCACATTTGCTATATTTTCTAAAAATTGCTTTCCTTTTTTTTAACCCACATTTGCTATATTTTTTTAAAAATTGTTTTCCCTTTTTTTAACTCCTTTCTAAAAAAAACTCAACATCAGAATCATTAGATATTACAAAAACATCAGGATATGCTAAAAATAATAATAATAATAAAAAACAAGTTAGAACTCAACCAACTTGATATAAAAAAATAAAAACACTAGGTTGAATTAGTATGTTCCAACAAAAAAAATATTTTCAACTACTCAAGCAACCGAGAATGACAAATTGAGCCCAATTTTCTTCATATGAAAAGGAAGTGTGTACTCATCCTCCTTTTATAAGTAGTCACAAAGAACAGAAGTTGGGTCTTGATCAGCTATTGTCAAAAGCATTTCACAAAAAAAATATTTAGTTTTCTGATTCTGTATCTTGCCTTAAATTTTGATATGATTGGAGAAGAGAGAGCACTCCTGTCCTTAAAGCATTTATTTGTGAACACATGTTGGAAGAAGATAATTTTTTACTGGATCTTCTTCTAATGCAGAAAGATTACAAACGAGATCAGACTTGTAAATGAGTTTTGTAGAGCTTAAGGTAGGATGACTAAATAAAAGCATAATATGTTAACTAATACCAAGCATAATGGGAAGTGAAGGCCAAGTTGGAAATGGTATTTATAATCGTGAATTGCATTGTTGAACAAGATTTGGACACACGCCTCCTTCGGAGACTGAATCAAGTAGGGCACATCAATGTGTACAGTATTTAAGGAAACCTTGACTTCATAACTAACACCTTAGAAAGTCATGCACGCTTAAAATTGTTTCACTCACTCTTCAATTCCCTCACCATGATGAGTAAAATGCCGAAGATGAAGTTCATGGAGAAAAGAACTAAAATCTAGAGAGAACAAAAAAGTACAAAGTGGTAACAGCACAAATTCAAAGCTACTTATAAACATGAAAAGTTAGCCTTCAAGAAACGCCTAATCAAGACTATTTTGGAGATTTTCTTATAACATAAATGACATTATTTCTTTTTTGAAAATTTTTCCAAAGATAACGGCCGTTACTCGTCACTTTTAGAGATTATATAGACCAAGAACAACTTTTAAAATTCTTATACTCAAAATTTTAAATGATAACTCATCTCACCATAAAAAAAGGAAAACTAAAAACTTGGTAGCAAAAACACTTCATCGCATACTGCATTGCATTAATGGCAACTTAAAGTCTGCTCTTCTACCCCTTATTTAAAATTGTTCAATATGAGGCCCGCCTTGAGGCTCATCTCAGTGCTTTTTACAAAAAAGACCACAATAAGGCTAATGTCTCATTGTCCCAAGGTGATGTACACCTCACGCAAGCTGAGACGCACCTCAAGGCATGCCTCATATTTTTTAGAATATTTGTGATTTTTTAAACAAAATTAAAAGTAACATTAATATGTTTCAACTAGTAACATTCACACCTCACACATTAAATACAAGAAATAAAAGGAAAAGGTATCCATAAAAATGTGGTTGAAATTTTAATCATCAACAAAGTTATTATTTTAATTAATATTTTTATTAATAAATAATTATGAAGAAATAGAAAATTAAAATGATTAAAGAGAATAAGAAATTAGAGAATATAGATATGCCGATGATTCGAATAAAAATTAATTGGATGATGAGAGTAATAGGGACATCAAAATTAAAAATTCAAATGTTGATGACTCGTTCTATTTTTGTTTAAGTGGGGAATAATATGAATGAGGTGGAAAGTTTAATATTGAATTTATTTTGATTGTTATATTTTGATGTTTAAATAGTTTATTTTAATATTTTAGCTTACTATAATAGTTTAATAATTGTATAATCCATTTTATTTCATAATTTGATGTTAGGATATTAACATGTTCTTATTTTACACAATTAATTATTTTTACTTAAAATGTTGTTACATTACTTTTTAACATGTTAGTAAATTAGAATATCAATATAGTATTTCCTACTTCGCACTTTATAGTTTATACAATATTTATTAATATATGTAATTTTTATATTTGACGCTTGCGACTCAAAATACTTTGAGACTTACGCCTCGCTTCATTACCCAACTGTGCAATTTAAAACATAGCTTCTACCTGACATTTTGTTTCATAAACAAAGAGTACAAATTTAAAATTCATTACACTGCACTAAATACAAATCACACAAATTTAAATGAATATAAATTTGGGTTACATTCATTAATACAACATACTTTTTAGCACTTGCTTTGTAGCAATAATCCCCACTAGCAGGAAACTAGCTTAACTTTAGAAACTCTTGGCAATTTCATTCATTGTAGCATCAAATGAATCTCCCGAACATTTATTCTTTCAAGTAGCACCCTCTATGCTACCTCAATGCTTTGCCTTTAAAAGGACGAGCTAGCCTATGAACTCGCCCCTCTCAAACTCTACTTTGTAGTAAAGAATGGCTAAGGTGATTTAACAAGGCCCATCTCAACCATAACTTCATCCATCAACTTTATTATGGCAGCTATCTCTGTCGATTCCCGAAGCAAGCATGGCATCGATCCATGCATCATGTATAACTCACAACTTACAAGATTTCTTGGAGCTAATTTGGCGGCAATCTCATCTTGCTTCTATAAGGGCCTCAACAAGCAATCATCTTCCAGTTCACTCAACCCCAACTAATCAAAAGCTAGGCCTAACACCACCAAGAAGAGGCATAGCAAGGTGCCACGGAAAATCTTGATTCCAAAAAGTGTTTTGAAAAGTAATCATTGATGCTGCAATGTGAGCAATTTTAACCTAGCCTTGGCGCTAATCATCACCTCAAAGCTCGCTCACAGTAATATAGACAACAAAAACAACAATAAAAAGCCTTTATCTCACTAAGTGGGGTCGGCTACATGAATCATTTTTCTCCATTGTGTCCTCTTGAGTGTCAAATTTTCATTTAAATCTGATAGATTAAGATCATTTTTTATACAATAAGCTCAAGTCTTATTAAGTCTATATCTACCTTTCTTAACATAATTCAAATCTGAAATATCTACTCTCTGAACTGAATCATTAGATGAACCATCTAAGACAACTCCTCCATGCTTGTTTACCATTGGAGCTACACAAACCCTTTCACGGATAGATTCATTTCGCATTTATCCACCTAAGCATTCTCATCTCAACAACACTTAACTTTGTTAATCTAAAACACCTACTTAAACGAAGGCCCTTAGACTCCAATGTAAGCCTCCATAATTCAAAATTTTCCTAAACTCTTTCTCTAATCTTATCCACATAAAGGATATCATTAGCGAAAAGCAAACACCAAGTACATCCTCCTATAAATGTCCAATAAGAGCGTCCATAACTAAAGCAAAAAGATATGTACTTAAAGTCGATCCCTGATGTAACACAGACAAACTAAAAAAATTTAAAGACAAATCAAAGAGGAAAAAAAGATTTGCCAAAGTAGAAGCAACTTAGAATTTGCAACACTATACTTGCCAAATGGCACAATTATTTCTAAGAAAACTTCATCCAAAATATTTATTACAGAGGCCAAAGCCACCTTCAAAAACAAAAATGATTCTTTATTAAATAAAAAAAATTTAAGCGATACAATACAAAAACTTTTGTACGTACTTGTGTAGTAAGTTTCTCAACAATCTCCGAGGCAACTTTAACTCGCAAGGACTAGCCTTCGAACAAAAAAGGGCCCTAAAATGAGTTCAACGAGAATCACCATAGGAACAGAGAAGACCGCCTCCTTTTATGCCTTGGTAAGTTCCAACCTTGCATTTTTTTCCCCTTCTTTAAGCTCTCACTTTTCAACCTTTCCCGAGTACTCGTTATCTTAAAATACTTGGAAATCACAACATAGACTGCTAGAATCTCCATACGCGTAACCCCTTCATCATGAAATTTGAGGGAGAGTCGAAGGGGTGCCATTTATAGGAAGCAAACTATGCTAACATCTATTAGTTAAGTATTTATAAAATTTGCAAATGTTAATTACGCTATTTTTTCAAGTAATTGAAATGTGAATTTAATTTGGAGATGAAACTTTTGAATTACAAAGTTTTCCAATCGAGGTATTGGGCCAAACAAAAACAACAAGCAGCCTTTCTACCACTATGTGGGGTCGGCTAGATGAATCATTTTTTCTTGTTGTGTCCTATTGAGTTTCGTATTTTCATTTAATTCTAATAAATTAAAATTATTTTTATATGAATATTAAACCCGAGATATCTAAAAGGTATTGAGTCATGCATGTTTTAAAAATAATTAGTCTACTAAATGACAATTGAAGTACATTATAACTAGTGAAATATTATCATATTGCTCTGACATTAATGATTAAAAAATTACAATGGCATGTACACCATCAATGGCACCAACAGCAACTTTGAAACACAAATAAAATTTTGGATTGCGATGAACATAGAGATGACAAGGCTCAATACTAATTAAGAGTTAGAAATACCATTTACATTAATCATTGTTGCTTAAAAAAAATTGTTAAAAAGACCTAATAATAATTATAATATTGAATGAGCTCATATATATGAAGATAAGCATGTCCATGTATGCCAACTCATTAATACATTATGTTGTTATCTAGCAGACATATTTTGTGCCTAAAGATAAAACCATTAGCCACAAACCTACATTATAGAAAATAATGAGCTAACGAATAAAAGTATTGATATGCTCTTGTTGGATTCCGAACAAGCACCCCATAGAAATATCGAAGATCAGAACATGTTTTATTATACACGAATCTTAGTGGATCATTACGAATCATGTATACATTAAAATTGAAAACATATCAATGGCTATGATATCATCTTTTTCAAATCTATCTAACAATTCTTATTGAATGCCTTCAATACCTTCTGAGTAACTCGTCATTTACACAATCCACATAATAGTCTGTGCAGTTCAAATTAGAAAAATCAGAAAATTAAAAACTATACATAATGCTCAACTAATGAATAGTTTTCAGCTTCTCAAGGCACTCCTCCAAGCATTATACAACAACTTCCTCTAAGGCTGTATGAAGATTTTCTGCTTGGCTTGATTATATGAAATGGATGCAAAAAGCTAGCAGTGTCTGGGTGGTCAGTTTTTTGGAGGCAACTTCAATGTGGGGTGGGGGTGCTAACTTTGTACCTCTAATCGATAGGGTTTGAAGTGGTTATAGCCCCTACTCTGCACAACCATTAATTATTGAGCCTTGTGTAAAAGTCATAAGATCTCACTTTAAGACTCATCCATCCTTCTTTCATGATCTTCAAGTGGTGCTACATGTCCTTCACCAGCAGGAGGATATGCATCATTGGGAAATGGAGTAAAGTCTAGGCATACTGATATTAAACTACTAATAAATTAATGAATTCTACAAGCTAGACTAACACTGATATTAAAAGACCAAAAAAAACTTCACTGCTCATATGATTTTTAACATTTTGAACAAATGGCTTGACGCAACTTACAGCATAAGCTTTAGAATTAGCTTAGCTTAGTTTTTCTACACTAAGCTTGTAAAAATGTAACTAAACAGCATCTAATTTCTGTTGGTAAAGGCTTAAGCAAAATTGTAGTAAACTATACTTATAGATGAAGTAAAACAAATATAAGAAAAATAGAGATGATGTGAGAAAGATGCATACAAAAGAAGCTGACCTTGATAGTAGAAATGATCTTCGACCAAGTTATTTCAAAAGCTTCTAGGCGAAACTGGACGGCATCATTCTCCTCTTGCATGGTTGACATCGGAGAAGAGTGCAGCATATCAATTTTTCTTTTCGTTCTCCCATATGCAGCGGAGGTTTTTCTGTCACGCTTCTGAGACGATGCCTTGTGGAGAACGAAAAATGGCTAAAAGGAAGAAAAGTCCTTAATTTTTAAGAAAAGTAAAAGCATAGATAATGAATGAATCCATAATGTTTGAGTACCTGGTGATTGTTGTCGAATGCATCCAATACATCGACTGTGCTAACGGGAGAAGAAGGAAAATCACAATTGTGGGAAGGAGAAGGTGCCATTGTTAGACGAGGACAGACAGGCTTATGACTTGTTCGGGATATAAGTCTTGAAACATGTCAAAATCGGATCGGGTACAAATTTTATCCAAATAGCTCTTAAGAAGAAACAAACAAGCGTGCCAGAAGAAAAGAGTGTAAGCCAGTGGAGTCAAGAACTTCTTTTTATGTTTTGCGGCATCAAAGAGGCTTTGGTATGGATGAATATTTGGAGAGCTTGATTTTGACGTTAAGAGTTAGTTCTCAAAGTTGCAGGGAGAAAATTTTCAGTTTGGAAAATGCTGATGCTGAAGCTATTTCTGTACTTTGAATTAAAAAATAAATTTAAAAAAAAAATTCTCTTTTTTTTATCTAGTCTTTACATGAATGCTTACTCTGAAAAAAATCTGTTACATGCGCCACATATGGCGGAAACTTTCATAAATTTTTTGGACCTGTAGGGGATGTTTTGTAGCAGGATTTAACTTACGGTAGTTGGAGAAGCTGAAGCGCGCGAAGACGTAGTTGGAGAAGCTGAAGCGCGCGAAGACGATGGAAATAAGAGAGAGAAAGACCAGGTTACCTTCAATGGTTTCGTGTAGGAGCGAAGTGGAAGGAGTAAGATGGGACTTTCGGAGGTATTAGTACGGCGCGATCCTGTCTTCTTCCCGAAATAAATTTATGTCCGGATGCCTCCGCGCCAAATCTCCACCTAAAACCCTAATTTTTATATTTATACGACTCAAATCTTCCGTTACATCAAAAATATCTTTATTTTAATTTTCATAAAATAAAATACATATATTCAAGCATCCATAAGGTGGCGTTTATGTAAAATTGAATTTTAGATATTATACATGTAAATAAATAAGAAATAAGTGGTATGTATGTAACTTCCAAATAATAATTGTGAACAAGTTTATCTTTTGTCATTTTGGTTTGACTGTAGATTATCACAATCATTAATAATTTTTTTTGTTTTATAAACTTGTGGTGAAACCATACTTGTATATTGGTGGAATGTATGCTATTATTGATCTTGTCCTCGGTGAGAAAAATATCATGCGAGGGTTTTGTGCATACATGTGAATGGTGTTGCTAGTGAAGATTTTTTCTCAACTGAGAAGAGTTTAATTTTAGGAGAGAATCCTACTCAGGGGTTGGTTAGGCGTGGTTTTAAGCCGAATGTTGGGTGTTTTATATTAAAAACTTCGATAAAAATTAACTAATTTAGAACCTTAGGTTTCTACTAACTAAAATAAAGTTAAATTTTTATTTGGAAAAGTTCTTTAGTACACCAAATTCACCCCGCTTCGTGGATGACATGGCAACCTTCATTACAAAATTTAATTAAAATATATGTATGTGGCAAGTTTAATGTGCTTAGGATGTAGCTGTGGCCGTGAAAGCCAAGTATGATAGTTTATAGAGTGTTTAAGGTGGTTCCACCATGGTTCAACCCACTTTTCTTTCCTTCTGTCACCCTAGTTTGAATTTGAAGTGTAGGAGACTAATTTATATAAATTCTCTAGAATTAAAATGTTGTTTATTGTGTTATAAAAGTTTTTTCGTGAAATTTTGAGTGTGAAACTCAAAATGAAAAGCCTTGGTGGTCAAGTCCACAAGGAAGACTTGCTTAGTGACTAGTCTTCACCATATGATACTTTGGAGAATATATGCATTTCATATCTTTGATTTTATTTCTTTTTGTTACAATATAATACTCCTAAAATATCTTATTCGAATAGGATAATTTCTTCAATTTAATCTACCATAACACTCTATCTCATTCCTTACTAAAATTTGGCAAGATGAACTAAACAAAAAGACCTAGTCTTATTTTTTTTGGACTTTGGAGCCATTAAATATTTCTAAAATGTTCCATAAAATACGTAAGTAATCTAGACATACTTGAATATCACACCTAGTACTTTTAGGTCCTAGTTATATTATTTAACTCTTTTATTAAACCCAAAAGCTTCCACTATGAATTCTTCTTGTTTGGTTTTTCAACTTATATGGTTAATTCACAAGCCTATTCAAAAATATGAACTCCTTAAAAAAATTACCAAATTATTTAAATATCATATTTAGCAAGCCCTTAAATGATTCCAAAGATTATCTATTCAACTTCTTTTGAATATTCTAAAGAGCAAATCCAAACTCCAAAATCAACCAATTTAATCCATTCTAACCAAACTTTGAAATTAGATCCAATTCATCCACTAAACTCCTTTAGATCAGCTCTACAAGCTCAAAAGTTACATTAGAGACTTTTATCTACCATTTTCAAGTGTTTCTGCGAGAAAGTTAAAGCCCACATTATTTTGTTATAAAAAAAATGTCGTAGAATTTTTGGAGGAGCATTGGGTGAACATTCACATGTTTAACAAGAAGTTATCGCACTTTAAACAGTTAGTAAGAAAATTATTTGAATGTGTTCATTTATATTGTTATCATATAGTTTCTCACTGAAACTAGTTTTAAACTTAATGTCTCATTTTGATGATTTAATATTTTTACTTCATTATACCTTAAATCAATTACTACATAAGAAATATGAGATTATTATATCAAAAAATGAATTTAATAAGAATATGAATAAAATTAAGCATTCATTAACTAATTTAAAGATTCAAATTTTAAGTAAAATTTATTCTAAGACATATAAAGATATTTTGAATCTCATACTGTAAGGAATAAACCCAAAAGCCACAATCAAACTTGATATAGTTTTAATTGACTTAACCCTTAAATCTCCATTATTTATTTCAAATGATATCCTACCCAAATTTATTTATCTTATATTAAGATTTTAGGATTAACATGCTTATACTATTTTGCCAATAGTAGAACTAGTTAGTAAATACTTTCAAGTTAACTCATTTGTTGGAAGTAAATTAATAATTTATTTGTGGTGCCATATAACGAAATCTCAACAAAAAAAATATATCCTAATAAAAATCACATGTCATAATAACCTTTCAAAAAAGAGCTAATAAGGTTCAAGGGAATTGATGTGGCATGAGATGTAAATAAAAGAAGAACAAGCCAGCCACTAGATCATATGCCAGAACAATTGATTGATCAAGTTCTAATTATTAGAGGAAAATTAAAGCAAATTGAAGTTAAATAATATCTTTTCGTAAGCATACAAAGCTTTTAGGTTTTATGTAATTTTCATATATTGTAGTGCTTTGTTTATGTTTTATGTGATTTTCATTTGTCTTAATATCTTATGTTACTCATGCAAGGGATAAAAATGTGTGTGATAATTTATTTTACTTAGGATAAAGGAGTGACAATGTAGGCCAAGAAGATAATGGTTTGTTTGCTTTATCTTTGTTTGATTTAAAAAAAAGACCAAAACATATGTCAATTATTTAATTATTTAAATAATCGAACATGACAACAACAATAATATATCAACTCGAAAGATGAAAATATCACTTCATGATGGGTTTAAACGAAGAAATTTAGGATATTTTCTTGCTTTGTGTAAACAAATAGAGCTTTCTCCTACCCAATCTGAAGACTATATAGGGTTTAGATTAATCTGGGTTATGAAATTTCTATAAGGGCAAATTTTCATAGTTAACTACATTTTAACCAAACAGAGTTACTTAAGAAAACTCTTAATTAACGTTATATTTTTGTCTTCAATAAATTCAAAGTTTAGTTTCTTTAACTGATTATTAAAATGCAAAATTGGAAAGCACAACATTGGAATAGTTATTTTGGAATCCAAAAAAAATAAAGAGTAGGAGATGTTGGAGATATTGAGAGAACTCAGCAATATCTACATGTTTTGAATAAGATTTAGTTGATGTTTAATTGATATTTTATTAGAGATTTATGAATTACTATGACAAAGCTAAGAATCTGTCAATTTACATCGTAACTAGACGAATAACCTTAGAAGGATAAATATGAGATTCACTGCAAAAAGCGAAACATCAGAACCCTAATCTAAAGAAAGAGAAAAACACAACAAACAAACATGCAATTCACTTACAACCCTGTTTGTAAAGGGTTGTCATCTCAACCATCTAATCAAAATAAAACGATGCAGGTTCGTCTCAATGAATACAAGATAAAATAAGTTGTTATTTATTAGAAAAAGTAGGTTTTATAACTTAATTATAAAAATTAAGATGCACGAGTATAATTGGTATGCACAATTTTCTATGGCTAATATGAATTTATTTTTGTAATTTTAAGTTAATATTTTATAACTCATCGCCCTCAAATATATTTTTTTTATTTTAGATTAACACTTACTATCGAATGAATAAAGCAAGTTATGTATAAATATATGTGTCCTTGATGATGAATGCTCAAAAGTATTCTTTATAAGAAAAATCGATATGCAAAGACGAGCTCGCTCTATGAGGCGGTGATCCTCAAATGAGAAATAACTCATTTTTGTGCAATGAGTGAGGATTTGAGGTCAAGGAACAGAATTTATATGCAGTGCTCAGGCCTAAAAGGATCTTTTCATGACTATTCCAAAATAATAAAGATGTTTTTGCTCATTTTTATTCATAAGGACAATCGATATGCGAAGGTAAACTTGCCCTGTAAGGTGAAAATTCTCAAAAGATTAATCACTCTTTTTCATGTAATAGGTGAGAGACTTAAGATACTGAATATAATTTATATGCAATGTTCACGCCTAAAATGATCTTTTTGTGGCTATTCTTAAATCAATAAGAAGTTTATATTCATTTTTATTTAATTGTCGATTTTGTTGTTTTACATGCAAGATATTATAAGGTGTGAATGCAATGATTTTCTTATGGTTTTGGGTTATGAATTTCATTTAACTTTGAAATTTTATATTGAAATTATTATATTGGGGGAAAAATTTAGTCCTTAATGAGTCTATCAAATATATAGGGCAAAAAATACAACAAAGCAAAAACCTCAATTTTCGAAATAACTATCGAGCACTAACAAATAAACAAACAACAGTGAACAATAAAAATTAACTAGCCATAGACCTACGTTAGACTCGTCGACTAAATATTTCATCCAAATTTCATTGTTGATTTTGTTGAGGTTGAACCATTGCATTTCATGTTTATCTTCCCTTAGATAATTCAGATGTCAATAGTTAACCAACTATAAAGACAACTTAACTCTATAAAAGAAAAAAACACTGCAGGAAAAGAAAGCGGTGTTTATTATAATAGTCTATATTTAATACAACACACTAGATTACTACAACAATACTAAAAAATAAAGTTGGCATATCATAGGCTTAGTATGACTGTTGGCATCAATTATTGATGTCGCGAGTGTAGGATATCCACTCAAACACTATCAAACCATGCTAGATGCATTTGTTGATTGCAAGACATTCATTTAAGACCCTCTGTTGCGTGGAGCATGCGATTGGAGTCATTCTGCTAGACTTGACATTTTCTTAGGCAAAGGCGGGCCAGTATTTTATCTATCGAATGACTTCGACAGGACCAACAGATATCGTTCGATGTGACACATGTGAATCAAACTCAAATTAGCTCAATCATCGACAAATTTGTCTGGATGACATCTGTGCGAGCGCATTCAGAAAATCAATTTTACTTGGGAATGATGCTCATATTGCTATGGTTCTATGCATGAGCCAATACCACTTAAATCAATGCACATAACTTTACAATTAAAAAAATAACAATAAAAAAGAAATTGAAGTTTTTTAAATCTTGACACCAAAAAGGGAGAAACCCCATTTCACGTGTGATGAGCCTCCCTTTTCTTCGAAAAATTATTTAGTCCAGAGTCCGCACGTAAATTTGCGTCCGAACACCAATTAGAGGATGACACGTGGAAAGGCGGGGCCCCCATGAAAAAAATTTAAAATGCATTTTCTTCTACTGTGCGACCCGATCCGAATCCCGCTCATGTCTATGAAAAAGTGCAATTTTGTCATATTTGGTTCCCGACAATTCGGAAAGGCATATTTTGTCTCCTTTAGCTTTAGGGTTTTGAAATATTTTCATTTCGAGTACTTTTTTTACAGCTGCATTTGTTTTTGGTAGATAGGGTTAGGGTTCCGATGGAAGTCTCACTCGACCACGAAATATTGTTGGAATCTCAAAATACTTTTGAGAAAGACTACTATGAGTTGGAATCTCAAAATATTTTTGAGAACCTTGAGAATGAGCTAGGTTTAGCTGCTACCGAGAGTATTTGGCAGGTAGGTTACATTTGTTTAGGCTTTTAGGGGTATGTTGTGTTATTGTTACTTCTGTTAATATTCTTGTTGTTAATGAAGTGTTTTACGATGGTTTTTAGATAGTATTGCTTTATTGTAATGAAGTGTTATTCTTGTCATCGTAACGGTGTTATTGTGGTCCTATTCAGAAGTTTAGGGTTGTATTATTTGTTTGTAACGTTACGTTTGGTGATGTTGTGTTACTTAGGTAATATCATGGTGTTATTTAGGTAATATTGTATCTAATGACTCGGTTTGGTTTGAGTATTAGTTTAGGTATTATTAGGCTGATATTGTGGTGTTATTCCCATATTATTGGATATAATGACTCAATTTAGTTTGAGTATTAGTGTAGAGATTATTGAGGTATTATTAGAGTGATATTGTGGTGTTATTCCTATATTATTGAAGCATTTTTAGGGTAATATTGTGGTGTTATTTCTATATTATTGAGGTATTATTAGGGTAATATTGCGGTGTTATTCTTGTATTATTGATGTATTAATAGGGTGATATTGAGGTGTTATTTTGGTGTTTTTTTCTTGTATGATTAGGTTGTAATGTTTCCTTTATGTTGGAGTGAGGGTGTGGTTTTATTTAGTTATTATCATGGTGTTATACTAGTTAGGGTTTGATCTCATGACACAGTTTTATTGGAGTGTTATTTAGATATTTGCATGTGTTATACTGTCATTGGATCTAACTGCTCGGTTTAGGTCGTGTGTTATTTTGGGATTGAGGTGGTGTTATTCAGGTGTTATTGTGGTGTTATTATGACGTTATTTATGTATTTTTGGCTTTTAACAATACGGTGCTGGGTTGGGATATGGTGTTAGGTATTTTCATGATGTTATAGTATTGTTATTCGATCTAATTACTTAGTTTGAATGGTGTGTTATTTTAGTGTTGTAATGTTGTTATGTTTAAATTCATAGTTACTAGAGCCAGAAAGTGTTTGTAATGATCCAATTGCAGACAAATTGCTTCGTGCAGTTATCTAGAATGACAAGGATGCCAATGAACAATATTACGCTTTTGCACACCATATTTGATTTACTGTGCGAAAGAACCACATTGATTTTTGGCCGAATTCAAAGAGGATTAAGACAAGGAACTTTGTTTGTGGTAAGGCTAGTTTTAAAGAAGAGTTTAAGGACAATATCTCTGTGAAGTTCAAAAGAGCAGACACAAGAACTGGTTGTCCAACCATGATATGATATGTCATTGATATCGAAGGTAACTGGTCGGTTAAGAAATTCATGGAAAGTCATAACCAGCTGTTGGCGGAGGATGGTGACAAGCATCTATTGCGTTCCAGCAGAAATATGAGTGACCTTAATGCAGAAGTTCTCAGATCGATGACACAATCAGTGATTAGAACAAGCGATGCATTCAACTTCCTAGCTATAAAAGTTGGGGTAGTGGAGAATCTTGATTGCACAAAGGGATATGCCTATAACTTTATACAAAGGGACAGAAGAGTTCTAATTGAACTTGGTGATGCTAATTCTCCACTACAATTGTTCACTTATAGGCAAGCTGAGGATACAATGTTTGCTTGGGACTTCGAAATCGATGAGTCTGGGAGTTTGTTGAATTTCTTTTGGAGTGATGAGATGTTCGGGCTTGACTACGACTACTTTGGAAATGTGATAATATTTGATACAAGTTATAAACTGAACAAATACAACATATGTTGTGCTCCATATTTGTCGGTGTGAATCACCACTAGAAGAATGTTATATTTTGAGTTATTTTCTGTCAGATGAAATGATTGACTCATTCAAGTGGCTATTCAAATTGTTTATCCGGATAATGTATAACAAGCACACAATAACAGTATTCACTGATCAGGATCAAGCAATGTCTAGAGCTATTGAAGAGTGTCTGTCGCATACTAGGCATAGTTTATGCCAATGGCATATATACAAGAAAAATACAAGAGAATCAATGATCTTTTTTATAAATGCATGAGCAGATGTGACACAGAAGAGGAGTTTGAGGAAACCTGGGGTACAATAATTGAGAAAGGAAATTTACACGAGAATTTCTGATTGGATGAGTTGTATAGAATCAGGCATAGGTGGTCAACAACCTTCAATAAAGATAAATTTGGAATGGAGATCCTATCAACCCAAAAAAATGAGTCCACCAATAACATCTGTCACGATGTCTCCAAGGCAACAAGCTTTCTCACTAAATGTTGTTTGGGTCTCGAAAATGTCATGAACTCTTGGAGAAGAAATGAGAAGGATGAAGATTTTAAATGTGAACAGTCAGCAATTATTCCAGTTGTAAAACTAATCCCGCTTTGAGGCAGGTTTCTTTAATTTAGACAAGGGCGTTATATGCAATGTTTGAAGCAGAGTTTCTACATGGTTTGTGTGGGCTTGCTGTGGAGTGTGCTACCAACAGCGACTCAGACTTTTACATTCGAAAATTTGAAAATAAAGACAGACAGACCCTGGATTTTTAAACTAGATAAAGGTAATTTTGAAATTACCTGTAATTGCAAGAAATTTGAAATGATGAGTTTATTATGTGCTCACGCTTTAAGGATTCTTCATCATGAAAATATTGCAAAAATCCTTGATAAATATACATTATTGTGGTGGTCTGTTCATGCAAAACGGGACATATACAACAATTATGGTAACAGACATCTTAAGGAGTCACCATGTCTCTAAGTTCCTCGTGTGGACTCATATATCTCATGTTTGCGTACCAGATCAGTGTCAGAATGCAAGCTAATGAACTAGATGAGAAATTTACAATCAATGTTGATGTCGTATTGTGTGCGAGAGAACCTCAAGAAAAGGCAAATTCAAATAAGAAAAAGTGACCGAATATAGGGCAAAAAGTGAATGACCCAACGAAAATGCACCTAAAAGAAATATCAAATTCAAGGCTAAAAGGTTATTGGGAAAAAATAAGAGAATAAAAATTAAACGAACACCATCATTGCTAAACATATGTTTCCATACGTTGCTTTACTAGTCCCTGACATTATAAGTTTTATGTATACAGGAAAGGAGAAAGATGCTGATTCAAGTCAACTTGGAGTTCCCCCGTGCAAGCAAAATTTGTTTTTAATATCGGTCCCATTTAGTCAGGTACATAAAAAAATAAATTCAAAACTTTATGCGCTACGTGTATTTATTTCAACTATGCTTCTTTCCTGACCCTTTATCAGCATAATGCATGTTAGGATAAGTATTAAAAAGTGTGTTAAGATAGCTAGAAAGGTAATCAAATGTTATAATAAAAATAAAAAGATAAAGATGATATCTTTGTTTAATTCAGCTAGAAGATTTGAAAAAGACACATTTATTTCGTTAATAAGAATAGAATAGTAATTGTTCCCCAAAATCCTCTTAATAAGACAACAGGAATCATGATTAAAACCTTTGGCTTTAAATACCTCCAAAATAATTCCCATCTTAGAGTATCATAAGCTTTTTTTAATATCCATCTTAAAGATAGTGTTGTTGCCTATGCCTTTTTTATTAAAATCAAGAATTAATTATTGAGCAATAAGAGCATTCTCCCAAAAAAAAAACTTCCTTTAATAAAAGCAGGTTGTCGTTTAAAATTCAGTTTATTAAGAGAAGGTTATAATCTACCAACCATAATTTTAGAAACAATTTTAGAGATAACACTTTTGAGACTAATAGGTCATAATGCATCCCATTTTAAACCTTCTTTAGTTTTAGGAATAAGAACCAGATTAGAGGCTTTAAAATATATGTGTAAATCAATACCATTGCACAAATCCTACACAATAAGGTTAACATCATTCTTGATCACCTCCCAACACACCTCTTAAAAGGCAACATAAAATTCATCTGGTCCAGCAATTTTATTAAGTTCAATACTATCCAAAGCATATTTAATTTATACCTCATCAAGAATGCCAGCAAGATCAATACTTCCATCACAAACTTAGTCATCAACAAATAGATGCATATCTACAAATCTATAACACTATTCTCACTTTAAAGAAGCTTAGCATAATAATCAATACCATCAGCCTCAATTAGATCAGAAGCATATAGAATATTACCACTATTTTGCTTAATCTTGTTGATGGTGTTGACCATTCATCTTTTTTTAATGAAGGCATGGAAATAGAAAGATTTTTATCATCATCCGCAAAATGATTCCCCATAGCCTTGTGCAAGTAGAAAGCCTCCTCTAAATTGATAGTTGTAATTAACAAAACTTGATCATCCAAGAGAGCTTGGTGCTCAATTAAATAATTACTAAAATCCTCCTCCAATTTCATCATATGTTCCTCAACTGACAAGACCAAACTATGAATATTAACAAAGGTGTCCCAATTCTATTTCATCAGTTTAGCAGCCATAGTCTTATGCAAAAAACCACAGCCTTATGCCCATACTATCATGAACATCAATAATCCAATTATCTATGACAAAATTAAAAAAAAATCATGAAGAGTCCACATGTTTAAAATTCTAAATTGATAAACTCAAGCCTTAGTAATCAATTTAACAATAATAAGAATGGGAACATGGTCTAAGCAGACGATAGGAAGATGAAGGATAGAAGTAGCAGGAAAGGATTCCATCCAAACATTATTAACAACATATATATACAGGCTCTCAAACACTTTACCAAGATACCAAGTAAAGTGATTACTAGTAAAACCAAGATAAAAAATACCATCATCCAATAGTACATCATGAAATTCAGTGGTAAGCTTTAGATTAGGATAATTACCACCTTTTTTCTCATCCACTGAAAGAATACAATTAAAATTACCCTCAACAATTTAAGGGTCGGTACAACTAGTTTTAAAAGCGTTAAGATTATTCCATAACTCCAGTCGAGCAGCTCTAGAACGACCATCATAGATAATAGTGGCAAGAAAAAAGCAATACCAAAACTGTTCCTCAAACGAATAACAGAGCTTCGTTAATAATAATCTCCACATTGATAGAAAAATTTTAGAGAAACCAAATCTTATTATTCACATTAGAAAAAAAATTAACTTTTTTGAAACTATTCATGTATCTATCATTGTTATGAGAAGCAACCAAAGGTTCCAAGATGCCAAAGAAAGTAAAATTATGAGTATTAATAATATTTTTGAGTTTATTATAGGCACTAGTATCAGCAATGCCTCCAATATTTCAAACCAACAACTTAAACATCAAACAAAAGTTTTCTCCCTCCAGTCAACCTAGCAAAGAAAGCAAGTTGATTTTTATTCATTTCCACACCCCACAGCTATGAATTAAAGCTGCTTTAGAATTAACATACTCAATTCTTGAATGCCGTATAGCTTCTTTTTCTTAGATTTGATAGTAAACCGCTCCTTTTCAAAATCAGTTTTAAACTGATTTAGCTTCTCATCTAACTTCTGACCTTATACTAACATTTTCCAAGGATGTTTCCTCAACATTAATATCATCTTGCATTACATAAATTGCAGGTTCCCTCAAATGTTCCTTCAAAACAACAAACTCATTTTCCATCTTTCTACAGACCTCCATACAAATTAAGGTTTCTAAAGTATTAGAATCCCTAATTTGAGGTTCATAAGTATGATCCAAAATAACATGATATTTATGTACATCATAAAAATCTTGAACATTTTGAATATCAGATTCAACACAATTAAGTTGATTAACCCTACTAACATCATGCTTCCTACCTTTAAAACCAGGGGAGTTTGTTATTTTTCCTTCCTTTAATTCAGGATGACAGATATAATACGTGGAGTGTAAATGTCCAAACATTTTACATTTGGTACAATAATATGGAACAAATTCCATCTCAACATTTTGCCAATAGCCATTAATAGAATTCCCAATCCAAATAGCCTCGTGAGAATCAGCAGTAATGTCTCTCTTAACCAACACCCTAGCCACCGTCGGCCTGGAGCAATTAAGAGTAGCAAGATCTACCTTCAAGGGATTACCAAAAATAGAACCCAATGAATATTTAACTTTCAAATTAAAAAGATGATGTTTCAAATTAGGAAATATTATCCAAACAGGCACAATTGCAAGTTCTTCCATTGGATTAAAATGATGTCAATTTCAATATCTTCATATAATATTTCTTAATTAACAAGACCTTTCTAGAGAAAATAGAAATATAATTTTCTTCTATCTCGAGCGCGATCATCAAATTTCTCCCATCAATTAGCCTTCTATTCCAAGAACAAGATAATTTTACTTCCTCAAAGAACTTCCTGATGACCTCCATTTTCAGGTGAGCAAAGGCAAATTTACCCACCAAAGTGAATCTTAGAGGCTCCACAAGTAAATTAGTATCTTCATCAAGGAAAAAAAGAGTCAATTTACCATTTTTTTTCTTTTCATTTTCTTGAGCAATCCAGTCAAAGAACTATCAACAAGTTGCTCTTTAATAATAAATGGAAAAAGAACATTTATCAAGTCCTTAGACTTCTGATCCCTGAATATTTACCCTTACATTTTTCACTTTATATTTCTTTTTTAATGATATTATCTCTTTCTTTGCAACGACGCCAAAAACTTAACTCAAAAGCAAATAAGAAATATATTTTAATTATTTATAATAATATGGGATACTACGCAAGTATATGTATCGTTTATCAAGTAATATAGAACTTTTTGATTAAGCCCCGAGATATCAAACTCATAGGGAAATGTCTAAAATATTAAATAAATAAGAAAAATAACTTTTTAATTTTTTAAAATGATTTTTTAAAGTATGCTTTAAAATATAAAGTTTTTCAAATTTGTTTTTGATATTTTCTGAATAAAAAGTAAAGCAAACAACTACAGTTAACACAACTTTAAACTAGTACGAAAGCAAATGAGAATAAAATATCTTTTTTCTCTTTCAATGATCAGTAATAATTATGGAATTTCATTGTGAAAGTATCCAAAATGTGTTGTGTCAAATAGAAGCAATTATGTTCTTTACCCTTACTTGGTTCTATAAAGAACAGTGGTTAATTTTATAATTTGAAATCTTATAGATGGGTTAGGTAGGGAAGACACTAGCTCTCACTCTAGAGTTCTCTTGATTCCCTCCACCTGGGGGCTAACATCTCATAACAAAAGTTTTCACATCAAACCAAATTAGGGGGCTTTAGTCTGTCACACTAAAGTTCTCTAATTTTACTCCCCATTATAAGCATATCTTCCTATTTATTTGCACCCAACTATATGGACTACAATTCTCATCCATATAATTGCATGTGATTTTTTCCAATTGTTGATTGAGACAATACCGCAATGGATCTTACATAATCTCCAAACAAATTTTAACATCTTAATTGGCCAAATCAAGAAGTAAATTAAGTGTAAGGTAGTGAATCATCACAACTTCTTCCAACATTAAAACCTATACTTCACACAACTTCCTTCCATAATTTAATTACTTCATCATTTAAAAGGAAAAAGATAAAGAAAACTACTCAGAATATATGGAGAAAACACAATCACAACTTAATTTGAAAGTAGAAAATATAGTGAAAAAATAATAAGTTTTAATTTTAAATTAAATATAAAACAAAGTTAAACACTTATCTGAAAATCCTCTCCACAAGACTCTTGAAGTTCCTTTGAAGCTTTGCTTTCCCCTTACAAGACACAATAGAGGTTTGCGCCCAACTCTGTTGACTTCAAATCTCTATTCTACTCTTAATTAAAACTAGATACAAGTGATAATAAAAGTGGTGGAGTGGAAAGGTGTACTCTTAACAACTCACTAACATAAACTTGACTCTTAAAACTAATTACACCATTCAATAACAACACTTTTTTTATTCTTCAAGTCTTCTTTTTAAAATTTTTCAAAAGGTGTCTTGGTGTCTCTTCAAAATATGTCCAGATTCAATGTATCCATAAAGAATGCATCCATCCGTTCAAATTTTAAATGAGTTTTGGCGCTAATGGGAAGTTAGTAAAGTTTAAACCAAAAGATGCTTCAAAAACCCTTTCAGATTTGTGCCAAAATGAAATAAAATTCGTCACTTTAACTGTGGTGCCTATGCGCTAAGGGTCCGGCGCTTAGGCACCAGAGGCCAATTTTTCACCTTTCAATTTTTGCTCCAAATTTGATCATTTATTGCTCGTTTCATCATAGTCACTCATTTTAATCATACTTGCAAGAAAAATACAAAAATACCTTCCATTAAAGTGTAATATTATCAAAAATAGGTATAAAAATATACTTAAAAACACTATATATTTTAGGTATATCAAAATCCCTCAAACTTAAAATGTTACTTGTCCTCAAGCGATGCTTAATCACATAGAAAATTTTAACATGCAAATTATGTAAATGAGTTTCTTTAGGAAGGTTTTGAAATTTTGTTCTAGAAATGAAACAATCTAATTTAGAAAAAAACTTTAGTAAATGAGACCAATTTAAAGTTTAGAAAGTTCTTAAGTAAAGGATAATGAAAAATATTAGTTCCTCTAATTCAAAAATATTTGTAGATTTTTCGAAATATAGGATTCAAACATTTTATCTTTCTTTCTTAAAAATTTTATTTGGAAATGATTTTACTTACTATATTATAACCTTAAGCTTTAGATTTTCTCAAAACTTATATTTTAAACTTTAGATATGGAACCAATTTTTTATTAGGCCCTTAAATCCTCAAGCTTCTTCTTCCTTTTTACATACTATTTTTCATTCTTTTTTCTCTTTCTTTTTCTTTTTCTTCTCTTTTTCTTCTTTCTTTTCTTTTTTTTATAAGACAAAGATTATTGTATTTGGATAGCCCTTTAATGATTTTGAATTCCACCATTTCATTTACAACAAAGGTCTGATATATATCCTTCACTTAAAAATCATAATAATAGTGTTGAAAATTATTTCTCAATAAAAAAAAATTAAGCTTTGAAAAATAAAAGTTAATTCTTCTATTTATCCAAAATACAACATTTCTTACTAAAGATAGTTTAACTGTATTTAACATTTCTTTACAAAAAAAAATTTAACTTTAAATTTTTCATAATTACTATAAATTTTAACTAAATTCTCTTACTCATTTCTATATTCAAAATTTTGCTTCCCTAATATAACTTTATATACATAATTATTTTCAATTAAAAATTAAATTTTATTTAAGTATTCTTAAGCACAAATAAAATTTTAGTTTTTTTAAAATTTATTTTTAAATTCTCACCAAACTTTAATTTTTAATTAGGATAAAGCATTTAAGCATACAAATGATACATGGGTAAGAATAAAACAAACTAGAATAACATGCTGGTAGGAATTTTTATATCCTAAATATGCAAGTATAACAGTTTAAAAACAATGAGTAAAAAGAAATCAAATTCAATTTTTCAGTTTTTCATAAAATAGAAATTTCAAAATTTCAAAGGACTTCTGCAATATTGATGGTTTTCAAAGCAAATACACACTAACACAAATCACAACATACTAGAAAATAAATGGTAGCAAATAACATGCTATATAAATAGTGGTTTCTAATAGTGTTCTAAATTTTTCTAATATTTATAATAATTAAATTAGACACTACTAAAAACTTAAACACTAAAAAACACATAAAAACATTTACTACCACAAACACACTACAAATTTCATCATAAAACATCTGAATGTGCATAATAAAAATAGTCCAACTAAATCTACACAATATCAGAGTTCACACCAAAATACATCACATCACATATAAAAACATCAAAAATAAAACATCACAACTCAACATAAAAATCCTAATCATCATCCTCATCATCATCATCTTCATTCCAGTCTCTGGATGGCACATAAGGTATATAAAAAGAATGAGGGGCATCTCAGCACTGTGATCTCCTCTAATCACTCTGTCCATGTATTCTGATAATTCTCCTCATATTTATCATGATTTACAATATAACTTTCAATATTTTCAACCTTGTCATCCATATCTCTAACATGCTCTCTCGTAAGACACACATTCTTCAAAAATCTTATGTAATAATTCAGTCTGTGAATCTCTTGAAGATGATCCATGTGCAGTAGAAGCACCAGAAATAGAAGCAGCAGAAGCAAAAGCACTGGAAGGTCTAACAGATCATCCTTTCCAACAAAATGTTGAATGTACAGTGTAAGTGTTTACATTTACACTGGTAATAGGTCTAAGTGGCTGAAAGACTTCTTCAAATGTGTCAGACTTCACTACAAAGTGCTCACAAAGTGAATAAATCAGAGATGGAAATCCCATACTTACAGTAGTAGTAGCTCTAACACAGTTTAGAATATAATCAAAGATAATAAAGGCTTTCCCTGTTGAATACAATGGTTCAGAACAGCTCTCTCCCTTGTAACTTTATTGACATGACTTGAAGGTAGAAGTTTAGATGAGATAAGTAATGCCATGTCTTTGAGGTGGCATTCAATTTGGAGGCTGAAAATTTCACTCTTCTGTCATTTATCTTCCACAAACATCTTCCATTAGTAAGAAAGGCCATAATCTTATCTAACTCTCCCTCAAAAGGATGAAAATTTGCATAAAAACAAAACATTGCAGGAGGTAATCTATAAAAAGTATTAATTACCGCAGATGAAAAATCCACTTGTTGCCCTCTAACCATCACCAAATTGTCTTCTGCTGCTGGCAAGTTAGCATAAAACTCTCTCACCACTGAAACAACTGCAACAATGGAGAAGCAACAGTATTGTTCCCAATTTCTTCTAGTAATCATCTCTTCAATTTATCCTCCTAGCTTACTAAAAACTCGTTCTGGAATCAATTTTCGTGATGTGAGTGCACTGACGTAGCGATTCTCAGCTTTAGAACTAACAAATTTGCCTGAATCAAATTTTCTTTTCCTTTCGAGCAATTTGACTTTGGAGCCATTTCTAAAAAATTCCCAAAAAATTCACCATAAATTCCAAATTTAAACGAAACTTGCTAATTTAACTTCCAAAGGCAAATTCCACTAAATCCAAGAAATTTCTCATGCTTTACTCAAATTTTTACCATGAATATTGATTTTAAGATTTTTCCAAAAGGTACTCAAAATACATGGTGAAAATCAAAAATTTTTTACTTAGTAGTAGGGATCATACCTTAAAAAACTCAAATCCAACAAATTTCGGCGAAATCAGCTCTAAAATGATCCAAATATTGAAGCCCTAGGATCCTATTTCGCAAAACTGAGAGGTTGAAGATGATGGGGGTGTTAAAAATGGAAAATTTTGGGTTATTAACTGTCGAAAATCGATTTTCACGAACCAACACCTATGTGCGAGGCATATGACGAGTAGTCGCGAAATCTGGCGCTTATGCGCCGTTGGTTTGGCGTTTAGGCGCCAGTGCCCAAAATTTGACAATTAATTTAATTGCACCAAAACACTTAGTTAATCCCCTTTAATTACTTTAAATAATTATTTCTCCCCATAAACTCTTCTAATACTCGAAAAGTACCCTTAAATTCCAATGATTCCACACAAATTTTACACAAACACAAACTTATATTAATAACAAAATACACTTAATAAAAACTACAAATTTCTATCCAAAATACTTCGGATGAAATTCCCAAATACATAAGTTCAAACACTTATAATTAAATACAAACTTACATCATTAAGATGTAACAATCAAATGTAAAGTGCAATAAACACAAATATTAAAGAAAATACACTTAAAACATTAAACACACATAATTAAAACACAAGACCACACATAATTTAATGTCTTTCTCCGTTTGATGAAATATATCCAGAACCACCATTAGTTCCATTTGAACCATCTAGAATGTAAATCTGATAAAACGGGCGATGATCAAAAACTCTTACATCATCTTCTTCTAATCATTTGTTCTTCAGAAACATCGCTCTATTTGAATATTCCACATAACTTTTATGATTGAGTTGCATTTTGAGTTGTCAGCCAATGAGTGCTAAATGAGCATTTATTTCATTTACCTTTACATCAATAGTCTCCACATCGGCCTCGATCTTTGTAATCCTTTCTGCTATTCCTTGGATACTCACAGCCAGAAATCCATTATATAACTCTTGCGCACTATTCCAAATAAACTTCTTCTTGTTGGCTTCCTCTTTCTTCTTAATTTTGCTCTCCCAAGAAGATTTTTTGCACTCAAAATACTCATTCAGAAGACTCAGGAATGAAAATAAGAACGGGGCAAGTATTTCATAAATTCAGTATTTTTTTATAGACTTGGGAAGGTACAAAACCAACCCTACACGTATTAAAACACCTTAATAACTCCAAAAACTACTCACCAACGAGTTAGGCTTCTAGAACCTCTTTTTTCACATTTTTTATAATTGTGGCGCCTATGCGCCAACCAACGGCGGATAGCCGCCAGTGCACATTTTTGCACAGTTCTGCCAAACGTCAAAATCTTCATTCTGATTTCTTTAAGTCATTAAATAAGGTCAAATAAACACTAATATAACATAAAAAATTCTAAAATGGAACCACATTTCTAAAATCAAACCAAATAAAAGCACTCAAAGCAAACATAAAGCCAAGCACACTAATAAATATGGGTTGTCTCCCACAAAGCGTTTGGTTTAACGTCATCAGCCTGACATACCGAGAGCTTATTCTGACTGACCCAACATCAGATTCTCTTCAGATTTAGATTGATCGGCTGAAAAGTAAGGTTTAAGTCTATGATCGTTCACTTTAAATATTTTTCCAGTCTTAGGAACTTGAATATCTACAGCTCTATATGAATAAACTTTCATCATATAAATGGGTATGTCCACCTGGACTTAAGTTTTCCAACAAAAATTCTCAAAATTTATCATTACATCTGTATCATCAAAACCTTTCAAATGAGTCTCTTTGCACCTAAATCCAACTCTATTTAGAGTCTCATTAAGCCAACAATAATCAGGAGAGAGAAAATAATAATTTTGATAATAAAATGATAACTTGACCATAACCACAAAATGACTTCATATGAACTTGGCGCTTCAATTAAAGTTATTTTAAATTATAAAAGAAATGTAATTTGGACTAATAAAATCAATTTAAAATTTCAATTTAAAATTCGTTATTTTCTCTCTCCCAAGGCTTTGGGCCTGCTTTGAGAGACCATATCTTCACATGGAGCTTAATTTTGCCAAAAATCAGTTGGACCATTGAATACTTTGCTTATTTTTATTAAATGAGCTCAATTCAAATTTTTTAGTGTAACTACTTCCCAACCACCTAGCCACTTCAAACGCTTATAACTGAAGCTATAGACCTTTTTTTAAACTGTTTAGCCCATTAGATTTTCTTATCTATCCTTTTCAACATGACCTATAGTTGTATTTTTTCATAGTTACCTTGGCACAATTACCGATCAAGCTAAAAATGTACTACATTTTATGCTAAATTTTATAATGATATTGCACTTTAAATGTATGATTTCTTGTGTTTTTGGTTGAAGGTACATCAAATTAAAGAATTTGGAGTGATTTGAGCAAAAATAACAAAAATGAAGCAAAAACAGTATAATTTCGAGCAAAAACGAGCAAGGAAGAAAATTATGACCTGACACATTTTGATATATCTTTCTATACTTAATATATTTTACATTTATTAGATATATTTAAATTAAATTACACTTTATTTTTGTATCTATCTTGTAGGTATATCTGTTAGGAGCAAAACGCAATTGAAATGAGGCAAAACGGAGTTGAAACGGAGCAAAACGGAGCAAAACCATGGAGTTGCACGTAAGATGGCGCCTAAGCACCAAAGCTGGCTCATATCCGCTAGAAATAGCACCTAACCGCCACCAAATAGGTGCATAGCCACCAGTGACGGGTTTTTAACGATTTTTGGCATAACTTCTTGTAGAAACGTCAGATTTGGACAATTTTCGAAGTGTTACGAAGCATATCTCATGGGGAATTAGTTGGAAATGATAAAAGAGACTTTCTAGAAGATTTTGGGTCAGTTATAAGGAATTTTTATGGAAGAGATGTGTCTCTTGGAGTGAAAAGGCACTTAAAGCACCATTTGGAAGATTCATTGAATGTGGACTCCTTTTGAAGGGACACTTAAGCATGAGAAATTATAATTAAGTCTTGGAAACTCTTGAAGGAGAAGATTTAGAGAGAAAGGAGGAGGAGAAGAAGAAGGCTTGGACGTGAGCCCTAAGTGGGGCGACAAGGTGATAGAGAAAGAGAGAGTGTGAGAATTTCTTCTTTTTTTCACTTTATTTTTGGAGAGGATTGGAAGGAGATTATTTTGGCTATACAAGGAGAGTTTGATTTCCATCAAAGATAAGTATTTTTATTGTATTTTGATTTGAATTTGATACTTTGTTTGTATGGATTTAAAGACTTGTTCAATGAAATTTAAAGACTTGCAATGAAATTTTAGGATTGCTAAAATTTGCAAGTTAGTCCAACTGAAATGAAATTAAAGACTTGTTCAATGAGATTTTAAGATTTAAACACTTGTATGGATTTAAAGACTTGCAAATTTTAGACCGATTCATCCAATGAATCTTATTATCCTTTCTAACCCACAATAATTTATTTAAGATTTTCTCCAAAATGTTGCAAATGTTAGAAGGAATCTTCATAATTTGTATAGTGAAAAGGGGATAGAGGTAAGCATACTTTTTAGAAGAGTAATTTTACCCCCAAAGGAAAGAAAATAATTTTCCTAATACATAATGTTCTTATTGACCTTGCCAATCATATTCCTACAAAGATGATTTCTTCTTTTACATTTATCCCTAAGATAACCTAAACACATCATAGGGAGCTCATCTATGACACAATTAGTGAAGTCTTGAATCTAGTTTCTTTTAATAAAAGATATAGCTTTAACACAGTAGAAATTACATTTATTAATATTGAAAATAAGCCCAGAAGCATCCTGAAGATCTAAAACTTTCCACAACCTTTTAATGGATTACTTATTGACATTAGTAAAAATCACAAGATCATCAACATATGCAAAATGAGATATCCCATAATTCCCTCTATCAACATAATTAATACTATGATATTTGATGAACAAATTACTAAAGTAAAACGTAAGATAATCAAATGCAATAATGAAAATAATATGAGAAAGAGAATCTCCCTGTCTAATTCCTCTTTAAGCTTTAAAATAATCATATTTGTTTCCATTAATTAAAATGTAATAAAAGTTATTGTGTATAATTATTTTGAAAGATTGCAAGAAGAACTGTTCAAACCTCGAGCTTGTAAAACATCCAAAATGAATTCCCATGTGCTAGTATCATAAGCCTGCTTTATATCCATTTTGAAAATCACATTACCTCCCCTGACTTTTCTATCCAAATCCATAACCAATTCTTAAGCCATCAAAGCATTCTCACAAATAAACCTATGATGCACCAAAAATATGTTAGATGTTTACTATATAATTTGTACTCAAACTTGGTGATATTACACTTTAAAGGAATGTATTCTTCATTTTTTGCTGCAGGTATGATGATTTGAGGTGATTTGAGAAAAAGAAAGTGAAAATGAACGAATTTGGAGCAAAAAGAGGCAAAATGGAGAAAGCATTCATTTGGCGCCGCCGGCACCAGAATGAGCGCCGCTGCGCCCAACTCCATAGAGTTCAGAAATTAAATAGCGGCCCAGCACCATCAGCAGCCTATCCAGTGCCGCCGACGCCCAATGTTGGTGCAAGTCAAATTCAATGTATTTGGATGCTTTTTGAAGGATTGCTTGAGGGAACTCTTGGGGAATTCATTTCTAAACTTTTATATACAGTTATGGACGCCCATTAAGAGAGGAGAGAAGAAGAGAGGAGAAGGAGAGAAGTGGAAAGGAGTGAAGAGAGTGTGTTAGGGTTTGTAGAGAGTGTGTGGTAAGTGTTGTTTTGTGAGGGATTCTTCTCGAAAGAGTGTAGGAGAAGGAAGAAAGTGAGAGTTTGCTTCTTCCTTACTATTTTAAAGAGAAAATTGAGTATTGTAGAGAAGACAGAAAAGGATTCAAAGGAACTTCAAGGGATTTGCTTGGGGAAAAAATTAAGATAAGTTGAATTTACTTTTGTAGTTTGTATGACTTTGCTTTTACATATAAAATTCATGTTTTGTTGTATATTCGTCATGAATTCTGAGTAGATTTCTTTATCTTTCTTATTGTAATGTGATGTGGTGAAGTGTTGACGTAGATTTGATGTGTCATAAAAATGCTAAGAAATTGTGATGGCGTTTCACTTTGAACTTCATTTACTTTTCAATCTGGACAATTGAATTGTTAAAATTTGTTGTGAAATTTTCAATCTGAAAGGACTAAGTGTTCTACAACAATAGTGGAGAGTCCATTCAATGTCCATGAATAAGTTGTGTAATTCATGGAAATTTAGTGCAAATAAATAGGGAAATGTGGTTTTATGGGCGTCGAATTGGAGATTTTAGAGTGATAGGCTGAAATCCCCAATTTAGACCTAAAGTTTGGTAACTAAAGCTAGGGTTAGCCTTCAGGTGAATGGAAGTGGGAGCTCTGAAGTGAGAGTCAGTATCCTCCCAGCCTAACCTTGGATTTAGTGAACCAACCTAGGATTTGCCAATGTTCTTTTCATACTTGGAAGAGGGGTACTCTGACGAGGGTAAAGAAAATAATTGTGCATATTTGGCACAATACAAATTTATTATCAATATATATTAATCACTCATCACTGAATCATTGTAAGAGGGAAATACTTTTTCATATTAAAACCTTTCAATACAAAACTTAGTGTGTGTTAGTTAGTCTTGTTTAGAAATTTAGAAAGTAATTTTAGTTTACTTAACTTTAGTTATCTTTGCACTGACAACTTAAATAGTACTTGAACTTGCATTTTGAATTAAGTATTGGATTTTAAATCTTTGTTATATTTAAATAAGTTCCTACCTTCCTCGTGCGATTGATTAACAGAACTCCACTAGAGTCCTGTATTATTTAAATGATACTTATTCTTGTGTATATGAGTGACTACCTAATTATTAAATTGATCTTATTGTGAAACTGAACTGAAACTATCATTTGAATATTTACGTTAGAGGCAGCGCACCGAACCCCCGTATCAACCTACCTTTAACAAATGCACATAAATGATTACCAATAAGCTTATGAAGATGAGGCTGAATTCAAACAATGCTTTCAAAAATATTCTTGGATATCAATGTACCTAATCACTGCTATCTTTACTTTTTGGGATTAAAATCTGGTTAGGAGAGTTGAAATATGTAGGTAGCTCAATGCCTTTAAAGAAATCCTAAATAACAATAATAACATCACCATTCACCACCTACCAACAACTTTTATAAAAAGCAACAAAAAAATCATCTAAACTGGCTGATTTATTGATGTCATAGACTGAAGGGCCTTTTTAATCTCCTCTCCATCATGAACCAAGGAAAGATTAATAGTACCAGTGTGGCTATATTATCATTAAAATATCATCCTCAATCCTCTTCATTTCACTGCCAACATTGTTAAGAATATTAGAGAAATAGTTAATGCCATCCTCCACAATTCGATCAGAATTAATTAAATAAGTACCATCTCTTTGTTTGATTCTATTAATCACATTGAATATTCATCTTTTTTTAATGAAAACATGAAAACAAGAGTTATTTCAATCACCGTCAACCATTTGATGACTCACATCTCTATGACTATAGAAGGATTCTTCCATAACATTAGCATTATTCAATTCATCTTGATCTACTAATAAAGTGTTAAAATCAATCATATTATTGTTAAGCTCCTCTTCCAGATTTTTTAACTTTATTCTCAGAATTCTGAACAATATTACCAAAAACACTATGTTAAACCTAAATATGTGTGGTTAATGAATGTATATGAGGAAGAATTATGCTTCTTAGGCTAAGTAAAAGAGAAACTTTCGTGATCTTGATTAATAAAAAGAATATTTTTATAAATGTAAATTAAATGTACTCTAAAGTTACATATTTTTAAAGTATAGTACAACTAATCAAAACCTTTTCTACATTAACAAAATGTGCTCTAAATTTTTTTTTTTTTTGAAGTTTAGGAAAGCTCAAACTCAAATAATATCTCACTAAGGAATCATTTTAAAAATAATTTTCAAATTCAAGTTTTTTTAAAAATCAAAATTCAAAGATCTTTTACTCTTTTAAAATTTTTTAAAACTAAATTATAAGTCTCTTCAAAAATTAAAAAATTCAAAACTCTAAAAAAAATTAAAAGCTCTTTTTAAAAATTCAAAGTTAAAAAGCTTTATTCAAAATTAAAATTTTAAATTTCTTTTGAAAATTCAAAGTTCAAAGATTTTTTCAAAATTAAAAGTTATATCTCTTCTCAAAATTTAAAATTTAAAATAATTTTAACATTAAAATTTTTCAAAATTCCTAGAGCATTTTTAACTCAAAAAGACTTCAAATGAATCTTGTTTAAACTCAAACTCAAACCAAAAATTCCATAATTAAAAAATTCATCTAATCTATTCCTCTCTCAAGCAGAGTCGAAAAGCCTCTCCCCTCCCTCTCCAAGCATATAATTTTTGGTTCTATACACTTCCAGCCATTGCCCAAGTCTTCATCTAAACAAGGAATTCAAATGTCTGTCATCTAACTTTCCCATCCAATCTTGAAAAGTATTCGAGTATTTTACATGTTATGTTGAACTTTCAAATTCACCATTAACTTTTAAAATTTCATATGTTTCCTTACTTGTTTCATGTTAGATTTTCAAAATCCACCATGAATTTTTAAAATCCTCCATATTTTTTCAATTTTATATTATAATTTTAAAAATTCATCATGACTATTTCAAAATCTTTCAATTTTTTCCATGTTACATACTAAATTTATGGGGTTTGTTACCATTATGATGTTCTATGTCAATTATATACATGTTACAGGTTAAATTTTTTGGGCTTTTAATGTCTTTGTATTCCATATGATATATGTTGCATGTTACATGCTAAATTTACTAGGCTTTTACTTTAAATGTATTATAATGTGTTAGAATAGTGTTATCTAGCATTTATTCTCTCTAGCCAAAACAAAAAAATTATATTTCAAACCTTTGTTTCCATAAAATCAAGAAAACCAAGACTTGATCCAATGATAATCTAATGAATTAGCCTAATTACCATGGAAACAAAAAGATTAAGCCTTAATCTCATCAAAATCGAAATGGGCTTTAAACCTCAATGTTCCATTAACTAGACCTATTAACCTATAACTAGGCATAGAACTTTATTTAAATTCCTTAATTACATCTAATCTATGGCCTTAATACCTAAATCACATTGATACCCTCTATCACCCTTAAACAAAACTGAAATCACTGTAATTAAATTACTAACTAATTAATTAAATTATAAATTCACCTAATTAAATCATGGATTAATTCATTGAACCATAAATCCACTTAATTAATTATAAACTACTTAATCAAAATATAAATTTACTTAATTAAGCCATAAATTACCTAATTAAATCACTAAGCACTTTAATCAAATCATAAATTATTAAATTAATAAACTAATTAATCAATTATATTAATAATAACCCAATTAAAACATGAAGTATTAAATTAAGTCGATAATAACAAAATTAAAACTTCAATTATCTAAATTAAACACTAAGCATACAATTAATTAAGTAAAAAATTAACTTAATTAAACTTTAATTAATTATTTATTTAACTTTTTAATTAACCTAAATAAAAATTTAATCAGCCTAATACCTTTTTGATAAACCTCTAAATTCCTTAATCAATTTAATTAAAAACTTTAACTCGTCATTTAAAATTTTAATTAATCTATAAAATAATTAACCAATTAATAAAATAACTAAATAATTCATAAAACATTTAATTAATACATTAAATAAAAAATTAACATACAAAATATTTAACTAACCCATTAAAATAATTGATTCAAAAAACTTTAATTAAATAATTAAAAAGATTAATTAATTTATTAATCTTTCAACAAACTAACCAAAATATTTAATTAATTGATTTAATAAATAATTAACTCACAAAGCAAATAATTATCATACAAAACATCTAATTAAAACATTAAAATAAAAAATGTATTAATTATGTGATTAACACATAAATTATCTGATTAACACAAAATATTTAATCAATCCATTAAACTCTTAATTCATAAAAAAAGAAGTTCAGTGCTTAAAAAAAGTTTCCATTACGTTTAGCGTTCTGTAATTTGGACTCCATTCATCATATCTTCAGAAACCAGATCAAGGCAACAGTTTATAACTTTGTCTGCAACCTTTTCTAACTAGTCTTTCTGGTTTTCCACAAAACCTGCAATTTGTCTTATCTTGGTTACATCTGCTCCCCTTGCTCCTATTTTCTGTGAGATTGTTGCAAGTAAAGAAGTCAACATCACACAGTTCTTTGTTTGTATAAATGAGAAGGCTTCATGGTCGAAGATCCTAGCATACTTCCAAGTTTTTCCTTTTTCCAACTTCTTTTTCGCTTCTAGATTTTGTGGAAATTCATATGTGACAAGCAGCATGGCTATTGTTTCAAGAGCTTGTGCATTTATAGGATGTTCTAATAATGCTATGAATGTAGATAACGGAACTCCTAATTTGTCTGCACATGAGATTAACAGAGTATATGCAAGCATACCTGTGTAGGACAATTGTAGTGCATATAACATCTTACATAGACCCTTGTCATGTCCATTTAAATCATTAAAAGCTAAAAGAAACACTCCTATTGTATGCTTAACAACTGTCCTGGATTGGAGGATCTGTCTAATTGAAGCTAAGCATGATAGATTAGGAGTTATGTTCATAAGAATGTCTTCTTTATAAAAGCCTTTGTATGTTGCTTTGATATAATCCCATGCATTCTTCATGTTACTTTCTTCCTTCACTACCATTCTCAACAAAGCAGCACAAATATATGTTGCGGATCTTTCCCACAGCTCATAGTAGTCAGGTTCTTTTTCTGCATCTGTTGGAGGAATGTATCTGTATTCTGTTCCATTATCGACCTCGCAGATAACCCTTTGCTCTAGTTTTGTTGCTGGAACACCCACATTAGTCATTTTCGGCTTCTTCCACTCAAATAAGTATTTTGCTTTATCTTCACACGACCTCAACCCCCATGCTCCCACTAATATAGCACCAACAGATTGTGCACTTACCCACTTTGTTAATGAAGATAGAGCAATCTCTAACAATTCTTTGCGCCCATTCCTATCATAACTAAACCAGGCAGTGACATCAACATAATCCTTTGATGTCAAATAAGAGTCAAGCCACTCATCTCTCTGTTTTTTGCCAGTACCTATATAGGACAAACGTTTGCATTTTTCTAGTATTTTTTCAGATACCATTTGTTCAACAGAAGTCATTTTTTTTGGCCTTGAAGCTTCTTCATTGATTCTTCTTGTGGCAACATAATCCTTTGATGTCAAATCAGAGTCAAGCCACTCATCTCTCTGTTTTTTACCAGTACCTATGTAGGACAAATGTTTGTATTTTTCTAGTATTTTTTCAGATACCATTTGTTCAACAGATGTCATTTTTTTTGGCCTCGAAGATTCTTCGTTGATTCTTCTTGTGGCAACAGTTAACCTCTCTTGGATAGTCAATGGTTGTGATCTTGATGCTGACGTTTCAGGAACATCTTGTACTGCAGGTGCTGATGTTAAAACAGATTTAACAGTTTGCGGAACTCTTCCTGTTCCAGTAGCTCTCTTATTACTGTCATCCTTTTCCCTTGGTACTACAGGTAAATCAGCAGTGTAACCTTATGATCCAGACGCCATTTGACAAATCAGAAACTTGCGCAAATAGGTGAACTTTGTAGCGAGCGTGTTTGAGGGCTTCCTAGTTTTCCAAATAAATTTTAAATAGCTTGCTCTCAATGATGAGAATATATATATATATGTTTAAGTATCAGTATAAGTATGTGTGTGTATATGCATGTATAAGAATATAAATGCTGTAGGCATGGGTGATTAGGTTTGAATGTGTATTATTAAGATATATGTATAAGCTCTATGAATTTAAATGTAACGTATGTGGTATATATTTATATAGGTTATTTCATGTTTAATTTGTGAACTCATTTAGCATGAAGTGATATGTATGTACATGTACAAAGAAAATAAAAAAAAAGAGGAAAATTAGCTGATAAATGTGGTGTGTGATTATATGATCGTATGCTTTGCGTTGGGATAGTGTATGTGATGGGTTTGCTTGTATGTATGCATGATTTGATGGTGTCTTTACTTTTATTGCAAGTCGGAAGAACTTATTTTTCCATGCAAGTTGGAATTTCAGGAAGGTCCACTAGATGTGACTTTAGGTTAAACCTAAATATGTGTGGTTGATGAATGTATATGGGAAGAATTAAGCTTCCTAGGCCAAGTAAAAGAGAGAGTATAGTGATCTTAGTTAATAAAAAGAATATTTTATATATGTAAATTAAATGTGATCTATGTTCTTTATTTTTCAAATATAGTACAACTCATCAAAACATTTTGTACGTCAACTAAATGTGCTATAAAAATTCTAAATTTCTGAAATTTAAGAAAGCTCAATGTCGCGCTCCGCCATAATCAAGAAATTGGCAAGGCAAGCATGGAATGGAAGATTCTAGAGAATGACAGAATGTAGAGATCCATCTAAGAAAGACTAGAAGATTCCACCCAATTCTAGAAAAGATGAAGAGAAAAGGCTCCAAGGACTCAAGAATAACTTAGAAAATTTTAAGGCTATGTATGTAATATATGAATAATGAAGAATACTCAAGAAATTAAGATATTCTCATGCAATCTAGAATATTCTATTGGGCTTGGAGGGGGTTATAAATAAGAGCCCCTCCCGTCATTTGTAATCACCTAAGCATTCAATCAAAGCTTCCAAGTATTCAAGTGAGAAGTGTCTCATTCTCTCTACTCTTCTTCTTAGAGCATTTTGTGCTTTCAAGTCGAAGCGTTGTGAGGATTAGACTGATTTAGTGCTAGGGAAAAGCGCTAAAGCCGCATGGGTGACTTGAGGGAAGTTAGTCCGTGACAGTTGGTATTAGAGCCTTGATTCGAAGGTATGGCAAAGAGCGACAGAGAGCACATAATAGAGTCTGAAGCCACTAATGTGAAATCATCTCAACAAGGGTGTGGCCATCAGGAGCAGCGAGATACAGCTACATCAAAGCCACATGGGAGGTCCAAGGAGATCATGCATGGTTTTGAATCGCGTCTTGCTCGGGTGGAGGAGGCAATGAATGGCGTGGAGGCCCAGATAGAGGATCTTGGCCAAAAGGTTGATGAACACGAGGAGGACATCACCATTCATTCAAAGATCAAGTGTATGATGCTCCAACTAGACGAATCCTTAATGAACAAATGACTAAGATGCGGGAGGACTTGATGAGGGAGCTCCTAAAGGTACGAAGAGCCCATAAGGACGAGATGAGTGGTGTACGTGTTAGCTTGGAGGAAATGCGTGAAGACATCTCGCTTTGCAAAAGGGCACTAGCGACATCCACCAACTATCACACCTTCGAAGCCAAGAGGATTGAAGTTCCAAAACCAAAGAGTTTTGGAGGAGCTCACAATGTAAAAAAAGTGGACAACTTCTTGTGGGGACTTGAGCAATACTTTGGAGTGATGTGGATTACAGATGAAAATGCAATGATATAATTCGCTACACTTTATCTCTCGGATATCGCTATGTTATGGTGGAGAAGAAGACATGGAGATATTGAGAAAGGTATGTGCACCATATCTATCTTCAATGACTTCAAGAGGGAGTTAAAGAGGCAGTTCTATCCTGAGAATGCGAAGGATGAGGCTAGAGCCCAATTGCAAAGGCTTCAGCAAGAGGGATCGATTCGGGAGTACATTAGGGAGTTTACAAGCTTGGTTCTTGAAATTCCTGACATGTCTAACAAGGATGCCCTTTTCAACTTCAACAATGGGCTAAGACTGAGCTTAGGAGGCGTGGAGATCTTGCTACTGTCATCGCCATTGCAGAAAGCTTAATTGATTACTTAAAGGAGTCTACGAAGCCTAAGATAAGAAGAGTACCTATGTTAAGGGTGGGTGGGGAAAGGCAAGGATCAAGCCAAGGAGAAGACTCGACACAAATCGACCTCATCCAAGGCAAAGGACAAGGGGAAGCCTAAAAATGACAAAATCAAGCCAAATAATAACTGCTTAGTGGAGGACCTCACTGGGCAAGGAATTGTCCGCAAAAGAAGATTTTGAATTCTCTTCTTGCAAGTCATCAAGAAAAAGAGGAAAGTGATATGGCAGCACAAGTTGGAGTTATACAACTGCTGAATGGGATGCAAGCTCCAGCAAAACCCCAAGCGAAAGGGTCGCTCTTTGTGGAGATCATAATAGGTGGAAAGACCACTAGAGCAACAGTGGATATGGGTGCTTCTTACAACTTCATCTCCATGGAAGAAGCAAAGAGGTTGGGTTTGCGAATGACTGAAGGAGGGGGCTCCATCATGGTCGTCAACTCAACAACAAGTCCAATACATGGATTAGTCAAGAGAAGTAAAGACCAACATTAGAACGTTGTAAGGTATCTTAGACTTCTCTGTTATTCCAATGGATGATTTTAAAATTGTCCCGAGGATGAATTTCTTGGATCAAGCAAGAGCATTCAGAATGCCCTTTGCCAATAGCATGTGCATTATAAAAAGCAACCAGGCTTGCTTAGTACTAATAACAATGGCTAACAAGCGGGAAGAAAACATGTTATCGGTCATCTAATTCAAAGGGGGCATTCCACAAGATAAGGGGAGTCACTTGGCAAGGGAGGTGGTGAAGACTCAAAGAGACTTTTCAAGGGAAGCGGTGGAGGTTCTTAAAGAACTACTACCAAGGAAAAAGGAGAATCATCTGATTAGACTGGAGTCAAGGACGAAGTTTCCAGCCAAGAAGGAAGAACTCAAGTTCGCCAGGAGGAAACAAAGGAAGTCTGAGTGTCAAGGGGAAGTCGCAATGAGGGCATATTGCGAGCTTAAGTGGAGGGGGAGTATCACGCTCCGTCATATTCAAGAAATTGGCAAGGCAAGCATGGGAAGGAAGATTCCAGAGAATGCAAAAATGTAGAGAGTCATCCAAGGAGTTCTAGAAGATTCCACCCAATTCTAGAGAAGATGAGGAAATGCTCCAAGAACTCAAGAATAACCTAGAAAATTCTAGGGCTGTGAATGTAATATATGAATAATGGAGAATACTCTAGAAACGAGGATATTCTCATGTATTCTAGAATGTTCCTTTGGGCTTGAAGGGGCTATAAATAAGAGCCTCCCATCATTTGCAATCACCTAAGCATTCAATCAAAGCTTCCAAAGTATTAAAGTGTGAAGTATCCATTTCTCTCTACTCTTCTTCTTAGAGCATTTTGTAATTTCAAGTCCAAGGTTGTAAGAGTTATGCTGGTTTAGTGACAGGGAAAAGCGCTAAAACCGCACGGGTGACTTGAGGAAAGTTACTCCGTGACATCGAGCTCAAAAAGAGAACTCTCTAAATAATCATTTTAAAATTGATTTTCAAATTCAACTCTTCTAAAATAATCAAAATTCCAAGACATTTTTCTCCTTTAAACCCTCTTAAAACTAAATTTTAAGTCTCTTCTCACAAATCAAAAGATTCTAAGGCTCTATTAAAAAATTCAAAGCTATTTTTAAAAAATCAAAGTTAAAAGATCTTTTTAAAATTAAAAAATTAAAGTTCATTAAAATATTGTAGTTAAAAGATCATTTCAAAATTAAGAGTTAAAAACAATTTTCAAAATCAAAATTTAAAAAACTTTTAACATTTAAATTTTTCAAAAATCCAAGAACCCTTTTAGCTTAAAAAGACTTTAAATAAAATCTTGTATAAACTAATATTCAAACCAACTTAGAAAGAATCTTTTTAAAACTCCTATTGGGCTTGAGAAATAAAAATAAAAGAATTTTCAAGATTTGTCAGGCTCTCCCAATTGCTCAGCCCAGGCAAGTCTTATGTTTCACTATCATAACCTTTGAGTCTATAAGTTTTGGGTCATTCTAAATCTAAATAATTCATATATAAGTAACTTTATACCACTCACACCTTTTTGGATAACAAAATCATCTTTTCAAAGAAAAATTTTTGCATGAAAAATAAAATATTTTTAATGAGAATATAAGTGATCATTAAATATGAAGAATATAGAATTAATGTGTTTAAGTTAAATTGTTTTGAATACAAGTCAAAACCACACACGTTAAAATATTAGGAATGAGGATCAAGAACACTAGGATAGAAAATTGAATTCAAAAATAGTAAAAAAAACTTGATTTCTAACATCGACCATCAACCTAGGAAAACTAGAACTTCAAACCCTTGGGAAAATTTTGATATCTCACCATAACTGACAAACTTATTAATCAAACAAATCATCATTTAAATAGTAAACCCGAAACATAACTAAAATTAACCAACCCTAGTTTTCACAACCACAGTCTCATATAGCTCGAAACTTTGAACCCTGTGTTAGTCAACTTAGAAGAAATTCAGGTCCACACACAACCTAAAGTAGTCGAGACTAGAAGCATTAGTTAGATTACTAGGTACCCAATAGATAAAATTAATGACCATTACCTCTAAAACAAATGATCTACCAAGTAGAATATAGTTACTAATGAAGCTACCCTAAACTATTTAATAATAGGATAATCTACCTTATGCCATTGTTATGTCGACAAGAGAGACCTCATGTTATTTTATTGGTTAATAATTTAACCATGTCAATACACCTAGGATGATGGAAAGTCATGGGCATATTGAAAAGGGGCGTTATTCCCAAAATATTGATTAGTCCATATATAATCTCATTTTTAGAGTCATTTTAGGTCAATGCTTCAGCTTCATCTAAAAATCCTCTACCTTTTATACCCTAGCTTAGGATTTAATTCGATTCCAACTCACCCAAATTTCAAGCCCAATCCAGCTCAATATCAAATTTATGTCAACTCAATCTCAAACCTAACTCAGCTTAACTTAAACTCAATAAAATCCAAATCAATTCTGATTCAAATTCAAACCCAATTTAATGTCAATTCAAACCAACCAACCAAAGTCCACTTGAAACCTATTCAACGCAATTTGATCTCAATTTCAAACTCAATTCAGCTAATTGCAGTTCAGCTTAACTCTGCACCTAAACTTGAATTTCAAAATTAAACTCAATATTATCACTCTGATTTTCAATTGCTGAGTCCAAACCCTATGGATAAAGAGATTTCAAAAATTTAATCCAAATTTAATTAACTTCAACCAAATCTTAACCTTAAATAAATACCATAATAACAAGACCAAACAAACTGTATTAAACTTTAATAATAAATAAATTTAAATGAATTTTATTAAGTCCTAACAGAAGTTTAATAAATCAAACTTAATTAAATTTCAAAAAAAAATCTTAATCAACTTTAAGAAATTTTAACAAACTTAATGAATTTAAAACAAACTTTAATAAACTTAAATGGACTTAAAAACTTAATAAACCATAAAAAGTTTAAACCAACTCTAAAAATTGAATTCAAAAAACTTTAATAAATCTTAATTAATTTCAAAAACTCATAAAAGTTTTTAAAATTATTAATTAAACTTTAATAATATTCAAACAAATTTTAAAATCAACAAATCTAATAACTTTAGAAAGTTAAATCAGTTTTAAAAATTTAGACATCATTTTCAAACTTTAACAACCTGCTTAAATAAAATCAAACTTAAAAGTCAACCCAAAGCAAACTCTTAAAATGAAAGTAACTCAATAAACTCAAGTTCAGCTCAAGTGAAATTAATCTTTATCCATGCCTATCCAAATCTTTTAATTCCAATCTTTTTATCTGAGTCTTCAACATCTATCATCTTATAGAAACTTACCGATGATCGGGAAAAGTATAAGGCACAACTTTAATCAGTATTCTTAAGATCCATTCTTGAGATGTAATTTGGTATGTGGGAACCCCTTAATAGAGATACTGGACCCCATAATAAAATTAATCTTATCTTACACCTATAAGCTAAGGGAAAACCCCTAGTTCGGTAAACCTATAAATCTCAAAGATATTCATCATCTGAGTGATTAGATCCATTATATGGTAATACTTCTATCCTTCGGATAGTATATTATTATTTAAATGTCGTATATGATCATTCAAATAAAAACATTTTGAGATCTATGGCGGTTACATAAAAAAACCCACAGCATGCCTTATTTACATTTATGAAATCAACATATATGTAGATTTGACCTTCTTATCCATGAAAATGTTAGCTAACAACATTTAATATTTCCCCTCTTGAATAAAGCTAGTTTATTTCATGCACCGCAATAATCATATATTGTTCAACTTTCAATTGCATCCATCGAGGAGCTTAATTCACTAAATAAAAATTAGATTGAACTTCAAATTTATGGATCACTATTTTGGGAGATCGACCCCTATTTTATCATATGTACAAAATAATAGTCCTTAAACTCCAAAAGTAACTTGTCCAAGCCATTAAAATCACCCCCACTTAACAAGGAGCTTATAAAATTGGGTCAATAATCTTCTTTGATGCCTATCCTAATTTCTTCTAGTTTTTTCACTATTAAGTTGATTTCTTCTACAAGTTTAGGGGGTGTTTTCCTAACCTAGAGATCAACTAAATCATCTAAAATTTAAAGATAAGTTTGATTAAATTACTTAATATTTTTAGTAAAGAAATTATCATAGTCCAAATTATTAGTTATAAAAAGGCAATATACATCTTTCTTTGGTCCAACAGTATTGAAGCCAACACCTGCTTTTAGTTTTCACTTCTTATAATTAGTTCTTCATAATTCTTCAACATTTTGAGCTTCATCTTTAAATTAAATGGATGGTTCTAAACCATGTATAATCAAACTAGAAATCCATAAGGAGCACCATTCAAATGGTTGTTTTATAATTTTATTAATAAAATGGTTTTAGAGTTTTACAACTTCCTTCAAACCTAAGAATGATGACCCTGTAAAAAAAATTTTAAGTTTTACATTAATTGCTTATTTATGGAAAAACTTTCATAGACAAAAGTTTGAAAGTGTTTGTAGACAGCTAGGTTATAAATAAAGCTTTTACGAATTGGTTTAATTTTTTGTAAGTATACAAATTATATACATATATATTCATCATGGACCCTATCATCATTATCATCTACCTTCTGATAAGCACACCCAACTGCAATTAAGGGGCAAGAGTGTGAAATTCCCCAATGACCATAAGCACACTCAGAGGGTGTTTACTCACAACTCTTAATATAACATTAAAATTAATCATTTGCCTTAATCATGGGCTATATGAAACATCAAGAGGCTTGCACTGAGCGCAGTTTAAAGCATAATAATATAACTTCTAATTAAACATGGGTTGATCAACTCAATAATATAGTAAAACCAAATGAACTTGAAATAACCCAGGAGATTCTAAAGTTGTTTCAAGTCGCTCCCCAAACACTTTTGCGAAATTTTTTATATTTCATAGGAGATCTGGGCTTACCTCAATTTTTTGAGGAAATCATCTTAAAAATATATAACCACTAAAATTAAACCAAAAAAAATTAAAATCCATAGGGACCTAACAAGATATGATTCAGGACCCCTCAAATTGAAACATATTAATGAGAATTATCCCGTTGCATCATAACCTACAGTAATACCCAATGCTTAGGAGTGTGAGCTTGAACATTACACTCAAACCCTTTTAATAATTGGGGATATTTAAAATGGTCACATATGGATCATCGGGTTGGTGTAAGTTGAAAGTGTTCGTGGTATAAGCGATGATATGAAAGACTTCTGATGCAAGAGATGTGATAACGGAACTGTATTTTATATACTAACATGATGACTTTGTGATGATGTAGAATTGACAATACTATTCTCTAATATTTTGTAGAAAGTCACCCAACTTCAAGAAGCTGTTAGCAGCTCTGACCCAACAATGTGACTAATTTGTGAAATGTCTGATTTATACAGCATAGTGCGAAAATAAAAAGTATATTTTTGGATGAAACATATGTTTTGTTTGTTAAAGGAAAAGTCTAAATTATTTATTTTCATGACAAATCAAGAACTTCTGAGTGTTACCTTTAGGCAATGCCACTTGCCAGTCACACTGATGGGGTTAAGATTTGCCCTCTCCTAATTGTTTTGATGGTAGCCATCTACCTTACATTAGGTCTCACCGGCTCAGATTAGTGTTGGTTGCCTACAAATGTCCCTGAAGAATTAACAGGATCACTGGTCCTGAGGCTGAGCTACTCCAAAATTTAAATTCTTACACCCAGCCTTGATCTTCTATATGTGCTATTCTAAATGCTCATGTTTCATCATGGTCTGTTTAATTTTTGTACATTTGCATGCTATGCTTTTAGTGCTAACCCTTTAGCAGCAGTGTCGGAGGCGGCAGGTACATGTTATTACTTTTCTTCACTGCACTTCTCTTTTACTGTACTTTACGGATTGTTTTATTTATGCATAATTTAATATACCTATAAAAGACCCCTAAGGTAGAGGACAGCATGTCACTTATTTAGGAGAAACCCTACAGCAATCCCTGAGACTCGATAATAATCACAATTTCAAATATAAACCTTAAACCATCACAGTAAAAAGCCTGAAACAAGCTATCTGGAAAGTAAGACGAGGATGCAAGCGAATTGACGATGACATCAGATGACGATCAAAACCCAACACAAAGCAAAAGACGATCCTCGACTAAACTTTTATCGTATTAAATACCATAAAATTTTAGGACTTCGAAGTTGTTCGTCTAATACGACGTAAATCCTCACATTATCTTTTAGTCTTTTAGGCTTTCGTACAATTGTATGTCGTACAATATAAACCTTAACTTTTTTTAGGATTTCGAGGTTGCTCGTTCAAAATGACCTAAATCTTCTTATCTTCTTGGGTCGTTTACATGATTATATATCATGCAGATATAAGTCATAAAATTCTAATAAATGACGAGTAAACATCAAATAACATCACTTCCAAAATGTAAAGCTAAACAATAGGATAATTTGGGAAATTTATGATGTTCTCCTCAAATTTTGTGACATCTCCTACATTTCGTTCCTTTGGATTCTCAAAATAATTATTTCATATTGAGACATTCTCACTTGAATTTTCTATAAACTATCGTGAATACTAAACGTTGAATTCTTGAAGACAAAACCCCTGATCTCAATCGAGAGTTTTCTTAGGTGACTTTGGTTGTCTAAGAAATAATTAACTATAGAGGTTTACCCTTATAGAAAATTAGGAACTTGGATAACATAAAATATAAATAATCTTTATATTATATAGGAATATTGTCGGGCACAAATTTCGCGGACTAAACATATGTCATAAATTCTTTATTTTATATAAGCAAGCCCCTATAAGTAATATGTTTGTCTTTTAAGGCGGTATATTACTTGTAGGGTTGTGATCAATTATTTAAACTTTTAAATATATGATATCTCTTCGATCTCACTTTTCAAAATTAAAATAAAATTTTAAAATAAAAATTATATATATATATATATTAAATTAAAACAACTTACAAATTTCAATTGGTGACTGACAACCTCCTACCTAAAGGAAACAGAAAGACTAGCGATTCGAAATACTGCTGGGGAATTTACATCTAAACTAGATCTAGTAAAGGAATAACAATTGTGATTCATTTAAGGGGATCTTATGTCAAACCTCGAGAAAAGACTATACCAATTCGGAATACCGCTGAGAAGTTACATCTGAATTGGATCCAGTCAAAAAATGATAACTGTAATCCACTTAAGGGGGTCTTACATCAAACATCAGAAAAATATCACTTGTTTTCTTATGAGTTATTACGGAGTATGAAGAAGCTTCACTGACTACCTAAGAGAAACATAAAGTATATATCAATTCGAAATGTCGTTGGGGAAGTTACATCGTAACAGAATCTAGTCATGGAACGGCAACCGTGATTCATTTAAGGGGGTCTTATGCCAAACCACAAGAAAATATCGCATGTTTTCTTAGGAATTATTACGGAGTATGAAGAAACTTCACCTCCTACCTAAGGGAAACAGAAAGACTAGACCAATTCAGAATACCTTTGGGAAAGTTACATTTGAACTGGATCTAGTTGAGGAATGAAAACTGTGATCAATTTATTGGGATCTTATGCCAAACCTCAAGAAAATATCATCTTGTAACATTGGGAAAAAATATCGGAGACTCACAACAATCCTAAGAGGTGGACATAGAAATGAGACTAAGAAGGAATGTTGGGGACTCACATCCAACCCAACAGCTGACTGAAGAAATATTTATGCGAAAATAGATGCAGTTCCATAGAACAAGCCAAATCTCTTTCACATGAGACATAGGATTAAGAAAAGTATGGTTTTATGTGGATAGAGCAAGCTAACCTCCTACCGAAGGGAAACAGAAATACTAGACCAATTCAAAATACCGTTGGAGAAGTTACATCTGAACTGGATCTAGTTAAGGAATGACAACTCTGATCAATTTATTGGGATCTTATGCCAAACCTCATGAAAATATAGTCTTGTAACATTGGGAAAGAATATCGAAGACTCACAACAATCTCAAGAGGTGGACAAAGGAATGAGACTGAGAATGAATGTTGAGACTCACATCCAACCCAAGAGCTTACTAAATAAATATCTATGCGAAAATAGATGCGGTTCCATAGAACCAGCCAAACCACTTTCACATGAGACATAGGATTAAGAAAAGTGTGGCATTATGTAGATAAAGCCAGCTAACCCCTTCCATGCGAGACAAAGGACCCAGAGTTTTTGTGGAAAATTTATGAAATTTTACAGGCGTTTTCGTGGATTCGGAAGTTCGTAATGTTTGTTTAATTAATGGGAATTTGTGTAAAACTTTGGGAATTGTGGGATTTATGGGAGTTTGTATAGATTGTGTAATTCTTGGACATTTTGTTTATGGAAGTTAGTGGAAAATATCTGTAGGAAGGAAACAAATTAAGAAAGAATGTTAAGAGACTCGCATCCAACTCAAGAAATGGTAGAAGAAAAGTCTATATGAAAAAAGAGATGGTTTCATATTAATGAGACCAGTCAGACCTTATCCACATGGGGCAAAAGACTAGGAATAGTGTGATTATATGTAGATAGAACCAGTTAGCCTCTTCCACACGAGATGCAGGACTCAAAGTTTTTGTGGAAGGAAACTTCAGCCCAAAAAAAGAAACGTTGTTAGCAATAGGTTGAGAAGGCTCAATCAGGTCAGGTAAAATTTGAGTTTGGATTCTGGATTTTTTATTGTTTTGATTTTATTTGATCAGATGTTTTTCATTCTATTCAATTGTTTTATTTCATGTCATTATTATTATTATTTAATTATGATTTGTTTTGATTTGATATTTGTTTTTTTTTTATTTAATTTGACATGAGTTCTGTGAGTTTTTTTTAGTTACATTATTTTTTTAGAATTTAGATCAAGTTTTAGACAAGTCCCACATCAGTGCTTCTAATAACAATATATTATTTTCTACGCGTAGTACTTCTTGAGATATCATACATTGATCGGCAGCATATGTAAAAATAACTCATTCTTTAAAGTATTATCAGAACTATGTTCTTTCAAGTAAACATAAAGACGTGTTATTTTCAGAGACAACACAACTCAAGAAGTTGCAACTTTGTATTTCCTTTGCAGTATAGTTATATCTTCAAGGTCAATTTTGTAGAAATTATCCAGATTATCTCGAGAAAATATTGACATTTTCGAATCGACATTGGAGTTGAATTTTTTGGACATGAAATATATGACTTCAGAATTAAACATTCATTAATTTTTAATAACATAACCCTATCTTTAATTACCCTTCATTTAAGGTCTAAGCTGATTTCAAAACTCTTGACCATGAGATTAAAATATTTTTTTTATTTCTCAAATATATTTCTAAGTCAGTTAATAGCCAATCAAAGAACCTAAGATCACTAAACTCTTTTCCTGAATATAATATCAGAAAAATTTTCTTGAAAGAGATTTTCAAGTTTTATTATACCAATTTTTTTATTTTATGGTCACCTCAAGCTTCTTCTCAGGGATAATTTTCTTTCTTCTCTTTTTTCCTCCTTTTTTAAATCAAGTGTTTCCAAAAATTCATTTTTTATCTTTTCTTGTCTTTTTTTCTGAGAATTACTATATCTGGTAGAGTACATTTTAAGAAGTTTTAATGTCTAAAGTACCCTAATTATTCTTAAATATTTCTTAACATAAATTGAAGGTATTATAACTCATTCAATAGTCAAGGCCCAACCAATCATTTGGTAGAAAATTAAAATGCTCGGAATATCCTTAGTCAATTACTTCTATTTTAATCACATTATTTTATTTTGAAATTTATTTAGGACCCCATCAAAGTTCTTTAAAGTGAAGAACTTTGTTATTATGGTGTAAATTTGATTCTCCCCTTGAGTCATAATCTTATTAAAATGTCTGGATCTTTATTATGAATCACACCTTTCATGATTGTCCTTCTGATGAAATTTGAACGTCTGAATTAGTTTCTCCTTTTTGCAAAAAATTATTCTTCATTTGATGTGAAGTTATCTATTGAATCTGGGCAACAGAACATCGTTCCTTTTCGAGCTAGCTTTTTGAATCCTGAACGAACTTTTAAACAACCGTAAGCTTCTTTCTTTTCCTAATTTTTATTGTGGTGGGAAGGTAGGAACAACAATCCTGCTGATGTCCCTTTTCATCAATAGTAGCAGTCAAAAGATGAAACATATTATCCCTTAATATGGAAGAGGTTTTGAAAAGTCTAACTTTCTTATCAGTGACAATCTCCTTTTAGGATTTGATGGCCTCCGCAGTTTTTTCTTTTCCGACGATTAGATTTTCTCTCTCTCATACTAGTCCTGCTCTTGATCTTGGATGCAAGTTATAGAGGAGTTGTCACCCTCTCGTTGAGTTTCAAAAGAATGATTTTTAATATTTTTTCCCTTTCAAAGTTTTATTTTTTTTATGTTCCCTTTCTCAGCATTTACTGCCCATATCTTAAGAGAAAACTGTCTTTTTTTTTTTTGCGAACGGAGGAGAAAACAACAAAACAAACATCAATTGACTTTATTCTATGCTTGACGACAACAAGCTCTTCTTCTTTCATGGCCCTTTTCAGTGACAAAATTTCATGAGCTATCATTAGATCGGACCCAGCTGATGGTTCTACAACCTGTATGTTATCTGATTCCAATTTTGTAAGGGTATACTTTCAAGGATTACTTTGATTTCACCAAAGCCTTCTGGAGACTTGATTGCTGATCTTTGGCACTTTAACTTGTAGGCAGGCTCAATCCGCTCACAATCGAGCAGGTCAACTTAGAAGAAGTTTCTTTGAAATTCACAAATATCATGTTTGACAAATTCAGCTTAACACTCCATACCGATTGTGGAGATTTCGAAGAGTACTTCGCAACACGTCTGTTAGACTGGGTCTTTCCTTCGAAACTTATCCTTATGAGTTTTGTTTTTGTTTTATTTCATTTTAAATTTAGTGTTTCATTTTGTTTTGAATTTGGAATTGTTTTTGTATATGGAGTTTTTATTTTGTTTTGCTTTGGATTTTACATTTTTTGTGTTATTTTGGATTTTGTAGTTTTTGTTTTGTTTTGGATTTTGATGATTTTTATTTCATTTGAAATTCTATTAAAGAAATTTTATGAGTGAAATTTTAGCTCGACTTGTTAAAAGCAAGTCAAACTTGGAATAGAGATGAAATGAATGTGAAATATTTGAACCAGTCCAAAAATTGTGGAGAGTCAATTTTACAACAAACATAATTCAATCCTATTAGTCTATCACTCGTAACCTATCACACCTTCTCGAGTCCAATCCACTTTAGAATTTGAATATTCTAGAACCCCTCAAGAATTCAAGTAGTTGATTATACTTGTTAAAGAAAGAAATGAGCAACGTACATCAACGAAAGAACAGTAGTTTGACTCACGAGGGATATGAACACACTATCGATGTATAAAAACGAAACCTCCTAATCAAAGATAAAAAGAAAAATTAGTCCCCAGCGGAGCCGCCAAAATTTACAGGTCACCTTATGGAATTTGTAGGTTGCTTATACATACATACATACACACACACACGCACACACACACACACACACACACACACATATATATATATATATATATATATATATATACATGTATATATGTGTGTGTGTATGCGTGTGTGTAATATTTTGATTTTGAACGATGAGACCGAATAGATCTCATATATTTTAATAATTTAAGTAATTGAGTACAACCCTACACACATACACAAACATATGCATTGTCTCTAAAGACAAGTGTATTGCTTGACAGTGGGTTTAATTATATAAAATAAATAATTTATGACATGTTTAGTATGTGAAATTTGTGACCGACAATTCCCCTTTCTAATATTAAAATTAGATAGATTTTATATTACTTAGGTTACTAATTCTCCTATAGAGTCAAACCCTTGAGTTAATTACATCTTAGGCAACCAAAGTCACCTATGACAACTCTCAATGAAGATCAGAGGTTTCTTCTTTAAGAATTCAACTTTTAGTATTCATAATTGTTTATAGAAAATTCAAGTGGGGATGTCTCAATGTGGAATACTTATTTTGAGAATCCAAATGAGCAAAAATGTAGGGGATGTCACATATTCTGAGGAGAACCTCAGTGACTTCCTAAGTTATCCTATTGTTTGGCTTTATATTTTGAAAATCATGTTATTTGATATTTACTTATGTCATTTCTTAAAAGTTTAGGACTTTTATCTGCATGATATATAGTCATGTAAACGACCCAAGAAGATAGAAGAATTTACGTCGCACCGAACGAGCAACATCAGAATCCTAAAAAGAATTAGGGCTTATATCGCACGACATACGATCGTCCAAATGCCTAAAAGAGAGCATGAGAATTTATGACCTCTAAGTCATAGGGTTTTAGTTTATTTAAGACTAGAAAAAGTTTAGTTGATGATCATCCTTCTGAATTTGGCCCCCGTCCAGTTGCATCCTCATCTAGCTTCCCAAAAAGCTCGCTCCAACCTCCTTAATGAGATGGCTATGGGTTTTAAGAAGTATGTTCAAACTGGTGATTGTTAGATATTGTTGGGTCACTGAGTTTTGTTGTAGGGACCCTCCAAAACAAATGACCTACTGTTCTCTACCCTAGGGGTCTTTTACATGTATAGTAAGTAAAAGAATAGAGCTATTACATGTGTAAATAAATAAATATATACAGTAAAGTGTAGTAAAAGAGAAAGTGCAGCAAAAAAAAGAGTGATAGTACGTACATGCCACCTCTAACGTTGCTGCTAAAGAGTTAAACTCACGGGTAAAGCATGTGAATATTAAAGAAGGTAAAACACAAAAGACATAAGCATGTGGCTATATAAAAGGTCAAGTGGCATATATATGAAAGGTCTGAGCGGGGTATAGAGTTCAAATTAGAGGTGGGCTCAAAATCAGGGCTGGAGCCCTGACAAATCTCGAGGCACATCCATAGGCAACCGTCAGCCTCAAGTATGTGAGACTCAACATAGGGAAAAATGCTGCCAACAAAGCAATCACGAGAGGGTAACCCTCAGCCTGGTCAGTATGAGAATTGATTTAATTTGAAGATACGAATTATATAAGTATAACTGCAATAAGTAACATGCACGACAACGGACATTCATGTAAGCATATGAGATGATAACTAAATAATTGATATGCAATATAAAATGTCATGGCAGTTTAGATGTGTGCATACATGGGTTTTAATTGTTATATATATATATATATATATATATATATATATATATATATATATATATATCTCATAATTTAAATGCGCATTTAACGAGTGTAATGAAAATAACGACAGTTAAATTTATGGAAATTTACATACTTGCCACACAATTCTTATATAATTACATATCTAACAACTAAATTTTACTTTTCATATTTATTCCACCCAAATCTTTTATATTACAATCACAAATTGAATGTCAAATAAACCCTTACAGGCATTAGTAGAGTGGTAAAAATTGAAGTTTAGTTGTTATATATGTAAATACATAAGAATTGAAAAGTATATATATAAATCTTCTTTTTTTATCTCGCCCATATCATCACACAACATATATATGTATAGCAAGGAATAACCAACTTGTAAAATCAACCCACCTGATACTAGGCATAAATAACGAGTATTCACATTTACATCCATACTAAATAACTTTCATGTATTTGCATATCTAACATTTTTAATTTATACATGTATGTTACCCCCTCAATAATATTATCCAATTCTTCATATGTTTACACATAGCACACCCAAGTTTACATTTATAGCATCTAAACCCTTCGTAGCATATCAAAAGACCAACCATATAGCATTTCACACATAAGCAATGCAATGCATATATGTAAGAGAAAAAAATCAGATTCAAGGTGTTAGATATGTAAACACATAAAAACTATGTGATACGTAAGTAAATATTTATAAAATGGCATGAGCAGAGGGCCAGCAATGAAGATTAGTGTAGCATGAAGCGGATTAAAGCTTGTTTTAGTGTAAAACAAAATTTTCTTCTAATTTTATTAGTTATTCTGATCATAAGAATCTCTTGTGGATATCGAGACCAACTGATCCAGTAAATCAATACCTAGTAGAATGAGATGTGAGACGAAAGTGAAATATATAGTTAAGATGAGACATAATGTAGAACCGAACAATAGGTTGTTAACTTTGGATGAAGATATGACATAATGATTACCAGCAAGACAGATACAACCCATCACCACATATAGCTTAAATAACTAGGGAAAACTTGAACATGCTCTCAGGAACCATCAACAGCACGAGAAACCTGAAGGCCTCAATGCATTCTTTCAGATCATAAATACTATTTAAATCATGTGATCTAAAGTATTTATTTTAAACTCTAGATAACTAAACAGAAATCCAAAATAAACACATGCGATTTAGAGAGTAAATATAGATTTCGATTAAGGAAAATAGTGAGCATTAAAATATAAGAAGCAACCACGATTCCCTTTGTTCAAATACAAATTAAGAATGACTAATAAAAATCGGATAAGGATAAACAAATTGAATTCGTGCATCCTTAAAAACCCAAAGTGAATAATGAATGGTAGAGAAGGCCATAAGAATTTCTCACATAAAATCTATAAGCTATGAAGTAAATGGAACCAACATTTTATTAGCTTAGTTGATGATAAAATCACAAAAGCATCACAAGAATGGATTGATGACATTTATGAGAAAGAAGATTTAATGGGAAATTCAGGAGGGAACCAAATTCCGTACACAGGCAACAATAAAGAAAGCAAGATAAAGTTAATTTCTCTTCTGTATAAATAAAAAAAAAATTGAAGAAATGAATCTCAACTTTATCATATATGATCTACATACAAGAGATGTGTAAGAGAATCACAAACAGGTATATGCCATCATTTATGGAAATAAGGATTTGGGTTTACCAATGAATGTTTCTTGGGGTCTGATTAAGAGGAAAAGAAAAAAAATCTTTGTTGATTAAATGGCCAGTGGAAGGGGAAGATCCTTGCTCACTATTGGAGAGAGATCCTTTGCTCGTGACGGAGAAGTAACCGGCGGCGAGAACCGGCGGTGAGGAGAGGTGTGACAAGGAAAAAGTTAACCAGCTACGGCACGAGAAGAAGGAGGTGTCCTGTTTGTTTCGCGAAGGAGAAGCGCAATTGGAAAAACACACTAGGCTAAGGGTTTCCGGGCGAGAGGGTTTAAGCAAGGAGGAATTTTTATTCGGTCCGGATCGCGTACGCAGCGATGCGTCCGGTAGCCTGTAAAAACGCGCCACGTGGATTTCTGGACCCCACCATGGCACGTTTGAAAAAAAGGCTTATTTATCTTCATTCTCGTGACCGACCGGCCAGAGCGAGAAGCATGAAATTTTTATCGGCTTTTTCACCGCCAAAGGATAAAGGTATTTTTTGTCTCCATTATCTTTAGGATGCGGAGACTTAGGGTTTTCTCGACATACCTTGTCGTGGGTCGAGGAGCTGAAATTTGATTCTAACCTAAAGCTAAAGAATGCTACCGTTCGCACAAAAACCACCGATCAGTCGACATTGAGTTCGAATCTCGAAATATATTGGACGAACAAGATTCTCGAGCTTAGTTTAGTTGCGACGGAACAAATCCTCGGGTTGGTAAATTTTATTGTATGCGATGTTTAGTTACGAGTTTCATCGTTTTTAAGTTTTATTAAGGTAGTATGCGCGTAGATTCGAAGAGCAACGTCGAGTTATTTTTCTTAAAGAACCATGGTATTTTTTGGGTAATATTATAGGTGTATTCGAGTAGTGTCGGGAAAGTATATTTGTCAAGTCTTCTTTCAGCGGTATGTGGTGTTATTTTGGTAATTTTGTCGTGGTATTCAGACAGTTTCTTAAGAGTAACTTAAGTTTGCTTCAGATTTCGGCAATTTGAAGGTAGCATTCTAGTAGTTTGGTGGATGATGCGTTTCATGTTCTATTTACTGTTTTATTACGCTAGTATGCCCGTATTTTCAAAAGAGTAATGTCAATTTTTCTTTTATAGTGAGACATGGTGGTATTTTGGTAATATTATAGGTGTATTCATGTAGTCTCAGAAAAGTATACTTGTTAAGTATTTTTTTCGACGGTACGTGGTGTTAATTTGGTAATTTTGTGGTGGTATTCGAGGCGAGTATCTTAAGAGTAACTTTGCTTCGATTTGTTTGTGGTTTTATTTAGGTAATTTGAAGGCGAGTACTCTACTTAGTTTGGGTGTATTATTAGTGATAAACCCGAAAAACACCAATGCTTTTATATTTATTATTATGGTGTTCTTGTGGTGCTTATCATGATATGATTTTTGTATTATTGGTTGTTAAGTATAGTGATACCGAGCATTCAAATCCCGATTCGATTGCGGATACCGAGAGAGACGAGTGCTTCCGATGATCCATTTGGTAAACATATTGCTTAAGTTGGTATCGATGATGAGAAGGCGGCACATGAAAAATATTGTGCCTATGCACACATTGTTGGATTTATCGTGTGAAAGGACCACATTGGTTATTGGCCGAATTCAAGGAGGATCAAGACGAGGGAGTTTGTTTGTGGTAAAGGTCTGGTATGAAGAGAGAATTGAAGGACGATGTATCGGTGAGGTACGAGCGAGCGGATACAAGGACCGGTTGTCTCGCCATGATCCGATATGCCGTTGATGTCCGAGGAGCTGGTCGGTAAAGAAATTCATAGAAAGTCATAACCATCCGTTGGCGAATGTTGGCGACACTCACCTATTGCGTTCGAGCGAGAAAGATGAGTGACATCGGTGCGGATGTCCTCGGATCGATGTCAAAAGCGAGGATTAGAACCACCGATGCGTTTAGCTTCCTAGCCACGAAGTTGGTGGAGTGGAGAACCTAGACGCGTACGAAGAGGGATGCATATAATCTCTTACAAAGAGAGAAAGATTACACATTGAACTTGGGGATGCTAATTCCTTACTACAACTATTCACCGCACGGCAAGCCGAGGATCCAATGTTTGCGGGGGACGTCCAAATTGATGAGTCGGGCGGTTGTTGAATTTCTTATGGAGTGATGGGATGTCCGGACTTGATTATGATTGCTTTGGTGATGTCATAATATTTGACACAAGCTATAGGTCGAATAAATACAACTTATGTTGTGCGCCGATTGTCGGTGTGAACCACCATTGGCGAGAATGTGCTTTTTGCGGTTGGCTTTTGTCGGATGAAACGATCGAGTCCTTCGAGTGGTTATTCAAAGCCCTTATCCGTATAATGAATAACAAGCACCCGATCACAATATTCACCGACCAAGATCAAGCGATGAGTAGAGCAATCCAAGAGTGCTTGTCGCACACTAGACATAGATTATGTCGATGGCATATATACGAAAAATTATCTTCAAAAGTGCATTGTGGTTACGGGAAAAACAAGATAGTACACGGTCTCTTTTTTAAATGCATGCGTAGATGTGACTCGAAAGTCGAATTCGAAGAAACTTGGGCCGAAATGATTGAGATAGGAGAACTTCGGGAAAATGTATGGTTGGATGAATTGTATAATATAAGGCATCGTTGGTCGACGACATTCGATAAAGACATTTTCGGAATGGGGATCCTATCTACGCGAGAGGAGTGAGTCGACTAATAACATCCGTCATAGTTTCGCGAAGCCAACAAGCACGGTAACTGAATGTTTTACGGCCCTCGAACATATTGCTAAAACTTGGCGAAGAAATGAGAAGGATGAGGATTTCCGATGCGAGCAATCTGCTATTGTCCCTGCGATAAAATGCAGCCTGCATTACGAGGCGAGTTGCTTTACTTTACACGCGAAATTTATACTCGAAGTTTGAGTCAGAGTTTCTTCATGGTTTGGGTGGACTTGCTTTGGAAGGATTTGCCAACAATGATTCAGAATTTCACATAAGAACCTTCGATAATAGAGACACAGACAAATACTGGATTGTGAAACTAGACAGAGCTAATTTGGATATCGCGTGCGATTGTAAAAATTTGAAATGATGGGGTTACTGTGTGCTCACGCTCTAAGGGTTCTTCGACAAGATAACGTGTACAAAATTTCGAGAAACATATATTACTTCGATGGTGTACACATGCAAAAAGGGACATATACGAAAGTTTGGAATATCAACATCTTAAGGGGTCTCGAATGTTGCCGATCGTCTCAAGTGGTCTTATATATCGCACACATGTTCATAAATTAGCGTACCGGATAAGTACAAGAACGCAAGGCCATGAAGTTGCTTGAGAAGTTTGTGCTTAGATACACTAAACAAACTAACACTGACGCTCGATGAAATATTACATGGGAGAGAACCCCAACAAAAGGCAAAAACAACTAAGAAGAAGACCCCATGTAAAGAGAGAAATTGAATGACCCAGTAAAGGTGCGTCCTAAAGGGATATCTAATTCAAGATTAAAAGGATATTGGGAAAAAAATATGAAAAGAAAAAGTAAGTTTAGTTTGTTGAAATATTTTTTATTTCTAAAACTTATACTGTCTCCGTCATAAAGTGTCAAATTTTTTGTAGGAACGGATAAAGATGCCGGTCCAAGTGATGCTACAGTTTTCCAAAACGAGGCAAGCCGGTTTGGAACGTCGGCTCCCTTAAGTCGGGTAAATTATAATGTGGACGAGGCTATTTATTTACTATTCAATACGTGATGTTTACAATTTTTTTATTCATATTACTTCGAGAAGCGCCTCCATCACATGACGACGAGAGACATACACAAGCATGCTAATGAATCCGGACGATGAATTCTAGACTGCTAAAGAATTGTTCTGCCGATGCTAATGAACATATAGGATAATTTGTTTGAACATAGTTTTTGATTTTATTGAATGACGGACGATTGCTTATGGTTGATTTATTCGATTACCTTTTTGGTCTCCTTGTGTTTTACCCTTTAAGTTGTGTTTTTTATCCCGATTCGTTGCATTGTATTAATCACGGATAATACGATCGAAAAACCACCGTAATATTACTTAGATACTAACCGTGCTGAGGCATGATTGGGTAGAAAGTCTGTTGTATTGGAATATTCCTTGTTTTATTCGTGGACAACGCCGGTTGTATTGGAATATTCCGCGTTTTACTCCAACTCGTCGACACTACGACCCGAATACAACGCCGATATCATCCCGATACGGCAGAGATAACTCGCACGAAGATCTATCGGTGATCTCCGGTTACATTGTGAAAATATCGGGGAGTTTTTGAGGTCGTATTCGGCAAACTGTTTCGAAGAAACAGTCCAACGTGTTGAGTCTTTTTTTTGTAATTGAAAAAAATTTACATACTTACGTAATACTTAAAAGTTTATAATCGAGGAAATAATTTTTAGATAAAGTTAAACAATTGTTATAATTTTAAAATCACAATCGAGCTTAAATTTTATAACATATAATACACTCTAAAAACGATCGGAATATTACTTAGATACAACCGCGTCGAGGCATGATTGGGTAGAAAGCCGTTGTATTGGAATATTCCTTGTTTTATTCGTGGACAACGCGGTTGTATTGGAATATTCTGCGTTTTACTCCGACTCGTCGACACTTACGACCCGAATACAACGCCGATATCATCCCGATACGGCGAGAGATAACTCGCACAGAGATCTATCGGTGATCTCAGGTTACATTGTGAAAATATCGGGGAGTTTTTTGAGATTGTATTCGCAAAGCTTGTTTCGAAGAAACGATCCAACGTGTTGAGTCTTTTTTTGTAATTGAAAAAAATTTACATACTTACGTAATACTTAAAAGTTTATAATCAGGAAATAATTTTTAGATAAAGTTAAACAATTGTTATAATTTTAAAATCACGATCGAGCTTAAATTTAATAACATATAATACACTCTAAAAACGATCGGAATATTACTTAGATACAACCATGTCGAGGCATGATTTGGTAGAAAGCCGTTGTATTGGAATATTCCTTGTTTTATTCGTGGACAACGCTCGGTTGTATTGGAATATTCCGCGTTTTACTCCGACTCGTCGACACTACGACCCGAATACAACGCCGATATCATCCCGATACGGCGGAGATAACTCGCACAAAGATCTATCGGTGATCTCCAGGTTACATTGTGAAAATATCGGGGAATTTTTTGAGTCTGTATTCGACAAACTTGTTTCGAAGAAACGATCCAACGTGTTGAGTCTTTTTTGTAATTGAAAAAATTTACATACTTACGTAATACTTAAAAGTTTATAATCAAGGAAATAATTTTTAGATAAAGTTAAACAATTGTTATAATTTTAAAATCACAATCAGCTTAAATTTAATAACATATAATACACTCTAAAAACGATCGGAATATTACTTAGATACACAGAAAAATCGCACGTCGATTTATCATTGATCCCAGTTTTATCTTGGATATATCAGGGAATATTTTGAGTTGTATTCAGCAAACGGTTTGGAAGAAGAAGTCCAACATGTTCAGTCTTCTTTTGTAATTGAAACGATTTATTCACTAACGTAATACTTAAAAGTTTACAATAAGGGAAATAATATTTAGATAAAATTGCATAATTGTCAAAATTTTAATATTACGAATTGTGTAATTCTAATACCGGATAGTACACTCTCAAAACGATGGGAATATTACTAGGATACTACCACGCTCGTTCATGATTGGAGGTAAAGTCATTGTATTGGAATATTCCTTGTTTTATTCCCGAACAACGCCGGTTGTATTGGAATATTCCGCGTTTTACTCCAACTCGTCGGCACTTACGACCGAAATACAACGGCGATATAATCCCGATACACCACGGAAAAATCGCACGTCGATTTATCATTGATCTCAGTTTTATCTTGGATATATCAGGGAATATTTTGAGTTGTATTCAGCAAACGGTTTGGAAGAAGAAGTCCAACATGTTCAGTCTTCTTTTGTAATTGAAACGATTTATACACTAACCTAATACTTAAAAGTTTACAATAAGGGAAATAATATTTAGATAAAATTGCATAATTATCAAAATTTTAATATTACGAATTGCGTAATTCTAATACTAGATAGTGCACTCTAAAAACGATGGGAATATTACTAGGACACAACCACGATAGGGCATGATTAGATTAGATCAAAAGTTTACAATTTCAGCCCCTGCTTACATCATATTGATAAAAAACTCATATTTAAAAACATTACATATTCATGCATCCATTTGCAAAGATCACTGTAGAATCTTCTTTCCACGAGGTCTTCACTTAGCCATCTATTTTCAGCTTCCAAAGTTGGTTGTCCACATAACAAATTGTTGCAATGAATAAATGGTACAACAGACCATTTTTTCCAACTCATTGTATGGAAGATTCTTGAAACCTTTTCCCGACACTGATGTACTTTATTCGATATCTCGTTCAAAAGATCGATCCCATGCGCGCGAGATGTCTCTTCACGTAGCAACACTAAGCCCGCGGTATATTTGGAAAAAAGATGCCCTTGACTTGCAGCTATCAGGAGATAATGTAAACCAATCTCAATTCTTTCTTGAATCCACATCTCCTCCTAAAATATTGAGATATTTATGTTGATGAACATTGCTTTATAATACATATATAAAGTATAAATGAATATTGAGAATTGTATTATTAAAATTTTAAAAATATTTATCGCTTACCAATCCAAGCAAGAAGAGAGCATTACTATTTTCGCTATCAGCACAACTACGAAGAAATCTTAAATATCCTTGCTTGTCGTGCCAGGTTCATGCCCCAATCTTGAAAGACCATGTACTTTCCTACCCTTTTTGATGAAGATGTTGCATGAAATTTTTGCACCTAAAAAGAGACCAATATTTTGATTGATTATATCATAGTTACATGATTGAAAGAGGTATGGCAAATTAGTAAAAATGATAATTCCATAATAAATTATACTCGCGTTTTCAGAAAATTTCTAATATCTCTTATAGGTGATGGAGAGACGAGAGATCATTTTCAGCAATATATCCTCCAAAAGGTCGGTGGAAGTGAATAAATGCGCGGCTCCCTTGTTGTTTAGAAAATGAAGACAAAAATTATAAGGTTAATGTAGAATTACAACAAAATAACAATGTAATATATAGCCGTTGAATTGTAGGGCGGCTTATCCAGATATCACCCAAAAGAGGAAAGCTTTCTTATAGAGTATGCTTCTAAAAGAGGAAAGATTGCAATAAATTAAGAGTTTATTTCTAAAAGAGGAAAGATTGTATGGCGGCTTATCCAGATTGTACTTCAGTACTGTTCGGAGTTTAAGTATAAGAATGCTATCTCCTAATAAAAAAACGAATGTAGATTAAGACTATTACCTCGACGAACTGTCGCTGGTGACCATTTTGCTGCTAGTCCCCTTCTTCTTTTTTTGGTCTTCTGATTCCATCGTATCTTCTAATGTTCTTTTCTACTCGATTCGAAAACGCAATACTCTGAAAACCTCAAAATTTAAATTTTTTGAGGGCTATTAAATGCGTAGCGGGCAAAGTACTCGAGACGTTTCGTCTCCAGTTGTATTTCCTAGGCATTGGAGCGGTATAAATGCGTAGCTTTCATCCGGGCAAAGTACTCGAGACGTTTCATTTCCAGTTGTATTTCGTCGACATTGGAGCAGTATTAGGTACGTAGCTTTCCTCGGCAGTGGCGCGGAAGTTAATTTAAAAATACACTTTTTTTCTTTATGCAAAAGAGTATATTTAATAAAAAAATGTATTATAAATATTTAATATAAAAAAACTCTTTTTTGGATCTTATTCAATAACAAAGCAAGACGAGTTGGAGGAACACGACGAATATTCCAATACGATCGGCGTTGTCCATGAATAAAACAAGGAATATTCCAATAAAGCTGCTTTAACTCCAAACATGGCGGAACACGGTTCTATCTAAGTAGTATTCGATCGTTTTTAGAGTGTATTATGTGTTATTAAATTTACGCTCGAGTCTGTATTCGGCAAAATGTTTCGAAGATACTGTCCACCGTATTCAGTGTTTTTTGTAATATATAAAATTTACATACGTAATACTTAAGAGTTTATAAGAAACGAAATAATTTTTAGATAAGATTGCATAATTATTAAAATTTTAATATTACAATCAGACTTAAATTTAATAACACATAATACACTCTAAAAACGATGGGAATATTACTTAGATACAACCGCGCTCGGCCATGATTGGAGGTAAAGCGGTTGTATTGGAATATTCTTTGTTTTATTCCTGGACAACGCCGGTTGTATTGGAATTTTCCGCGTGTTCCTCCAACTCATCGGCACTACAACCCGAATACAACGCCGATATCATCCCTATACACCGAGAAATAAATAAGCGATCTTGTAGATGTATTGTAGTATTTTCGTAGTTGTATCTTGTGAACCATTAAAAGTCCCGTCTCTCTACTCGTTTTATTTTAGTTGTATTTTTGTATTATTCGGTTTTATTCCGGAGTTGGGTCTTCATTTGGAAGAAAGCGTAATAAATACTGTAAAGATTCATCTGATACACTGTAATAAACTGCAAATAAACTGCAAATCCAAGTCAAGGCACAATGAACATTGATATAATTTCTCCAATACACCAAAAAAATGACAAAATAAATGAAGCATTGGAATTTTCCATCAAAACAACCACCATACATAGTATCTGACAACCAACAATAGACTTAAAGCAATAAACCAATTTCAATCACTGTCAAATTCTTTTCGATTGTATTTAATAACGTAAGGAAACCACATGCAGAGGTCATATGCTAGTCGAGCGCGGAATCCGGGCATTTCAGCTTGCCAGTCTCGCTCTCGCTTCCGGTCGGTCGGGGTAGCACGGGTTAGTCTTTCAATATATTTGCGGACAAACATGCCGCAGTCAACGCTGTTCGTCTGTCTCAGGAATACCTTTGACGTGAGCCACACCCCATGACGCGGGTTTCCTATTCTTGAAGCATTCGCTAGTTAAGCCTGTAAATAGTTTGATCTACAAAGTGCAATATAACAGTTACTATTTAATCTACACAAGTCAAGGAAATTAAATTACTGTCCACCATATACTCACAAAGTCTTTGCAAATATCCTTGTGTATGTCGTTGGGTAGAGAATCGTATATTCGCCACTTTTTATTTTTTAGATCGCAAACCAACAACACCCGATGAGAATTATGCACAATAGGAAAAAATATAAAATCCGAGTTAGATACGCATGTGGGAGTGATGTGTGACGGAAATTGATAAGGGTCGCCATCCATTTTATGATAACTCTGTAGGAAACGATATTTAGTTAAAATTTTAATGTCATTCATTAATATGTCAAACAAACTAAACTAAGGGCATTACCCAAAATAATGGGGTAACATAAAGGTATTTATGGTACTTGGTGGGATGCATCCTCTTCATTTGGTACAAGATGGCGGCGAGGGCATCGACATGATCATTACCGATAAACTCATTAAAAAGCAAGTCGTCCATCATCCCACGATCTAACAACAAGAAGCGTTGATTTATGATGATATCACTCCTGCATTAAAATCAACCCCATTTAATGTCAGTTATGTATTAAAGATATGTGAAAAACATTATATAAAAGTTGGTGCACGTACGGCTTCTTATAATTTGTCAAAAACTCTTCAATTACATGGCGCTGCTCATCTCTCGATAAGGTCTCTACCGGGATACGTTGCTATGTCTCTCGACTCTTGCTCGCTATGCACAAATGAACTCAACTTTAATGTATGATGTTTAAATAGAAGCATATATAAATGGATTTAGTAATATTTATAGAAATACCACTCTGGGGAGGCACGGGTAATTCCGGTTGATACAACACTAATGATTTCGAAGTACCCGGGTCGCCGGGTGCAACTTCCGTGGAGTTGGAGTGGTCGAAGACACGGTGAGGGGGGCTGGACCGTCCGGAGCCGGTGCATCATCCCTTTGTCGTGTCTCTTCATCGTTGGTTTCCCGAATAATCTTCTCGATTAATGCGAGATATCCGTGCAAGGGGTTTTGTTCCGGTGGGGGGTCTGCTCGTCTGTTGTATCCTTCACCGTCTTCCTTCTTTTGAATTGAAAGGATGTGAAAGGTGATCTCACAACCCTCTTCACCCGACTCCGTCGGCGCTTCACCCTCTGCATCAAGCTAGGTATGGATAGTGCTACATCAACCTGATCATGAACATCGGTTTCAACCTCTGGTATGACAGTGTCCTCCTCCTCACCCTCTCCGGATTGGGAGGTGTGACCTCCCATGATATTTTCATCTGCATTAGGTGGGACTTCAACAGGTTGTTCTGGTAAAGCAGTAGGGTCTTCAAATTCAGCAGTAGGGTCTCCAAAAATAGAGTCTCCAAATTCAGTAGTAGGTTCTTCCGAGCACGGCCGTAGTGTCTCCAAAAGAATCAACTTCGAGCAGTAGGGATTTCAAAAGTAGGGTCTTCAGCAGTAGGGACTTCGGTCCGGCCACCTGGGTAGAATTCTCTAGCCACTTCGGGTTCTTTGATTGATAAATGTTGCTCAATTCTATCAACCTTTTGGCTCGGCTCGGACATTTGCAATCGCGGCCCCGTCAACCCAACATTTACGGTGTCGAAGTTTCCTTGATATTGCTTGTACACATTGTTCCCGGCGTTCGACTAATTCATTCATAACTTCGATGTTGCGAGTCATGGTAGCTAGGAGCGAAGAAATGGTGTTATTATCCGCGGGAACTCCACCAATAGAAAATGAAGGTGAAGAGGGGGATAGAAGTTCGGTTTGTTGAACTTGACTCGGGTTTGGAAGGCCCTCGTCCGGGTTGGCAATCCACATAAGTTCATCGGCAGTAACATCACCGAATTTGTCTTGCACCTAAATACGGTTTCAACAAGGTATGAAATGTTTTATTAACCATTACACAGCCTAGTACTTCGTTAGAACGTTGGGAGTGACTCACCGTTTCGGTGTTTAACCGCTCGAAGAATAGGTCGGCTTGTGACGAGTTCCACTTAAGGGACCTTGGCCACCGCAACATTCTTGGTCTAGCATTGGGAGGCTGCGGGAGGCACTGGAGAAGTGTGCTCAAAAAACCAAAGCTGCGTGGAATCAATGTAACATTAGCATTACCGATCAATCAATAAAGTAAATAGAATGATTAAATAAGATACTAACCGTTAACAAAAACAAAAACCCATTTATGTAGCCAATTGAGCGATTCAGTCTAATTTTAATGGCAACTGCGTTGATCTGCTCTAAAAGATATTCACAGATAGCCGCAGGCCAGTTGTATGAGGAGAATGACTCTAAATTATCACCGTAGGCATCAAGGTCCGAAGGAAAACTGAAATTACTTGATGGAAAAAATAAGTTTGACAACAGATATTTTATGTAGAGGTTCTCAAATGGGATCGAAGTATCCCCTCTTGCATACACTAATAGTACGTCCTTTATGTTAACGGCATTCATTGTCGCCGATGGACGTAGCTTCCACTTCGGCATTGGTCCTCTGTTTGGCATCCCAATTAAAAGTGCAATTTCATCGAGCGACAATCTAAGCTCTTTCCCACCTAATTTGAACAACATTTTGTCATGCCTCCAACATTGTAGTATTTGCGAGTGAGAATATTGTCCTGGGGATACGGAGGCAAATCAAAGAACTGGCGAATATTCAGTCTACTGAGATTACTCATGACAGCTTGAGAGACTGCAGGCCTGACCACATCAAGTAACTCCCTCACAGAGGACGGCCGACATCTACAGCTCATGTTTCTCGAGTTAAGAAACCTGTAGAACAAAAAAAAAAGAAAGCCTTAGTTGTATTATTGTAGTTTTAAGAGTTTTTCGAGTTTTGTTCTAGTTGTTTTTTGATTTTATTTCAATTTTATTTCTACGCTCGGCTTTATTTTCGTAACATTTATTGTTTATATGAATATTATTGTGTTTAGATGTTTTGGCTTGCGGTTAGGTTACACACTCGGAAGTTCCTCGATTTTATTTAGGTCGTATTCGGATCATATTACGGATATTCGGCTTGTACTTCGATATTGTTTCGAGTTTAAGTATAATAATGCTATCTGCTAATAAAAATACGAAGGTAGATTACGAGTAGTACCTCGACGAATCGTCGCCAGTGACCATTTTGTTGCCAGTCCCCTTATTCTTTTTCTTGTATTTGGTCTTCTGCGTAGGCTGATCAGATTGTTGCTCCTCATTCAGCCGAACCTCTGTTTCCATCATATCTTCTGACTCCATCACTGTGTTCTCTGCTTCCATCGACGTAAATTTCAGAAGCTGGATAACGTTCTTCTCTACTCGACTAGAGAACGAAATACTCAGAAACCCTAGAAATTTTAATTTTGGACCGGTAAAAAGTGGTGCGTAGTATTCCTCCGGGAAAAGTACTCGACAAGACGTTTCGTTTCCAGTTGTATTTCCTGGGCATTGGCGCCGAATTTCAAAAGGGCAAGACAATTTAAAAAAAATATTTTTTACCATAGTTCTTGAAAATTTTAATATTACAATCTGCGTAAATTTAATATCATCAAATACACTCTAAAAACGATCTGAATATTACTTGGATACAACCGCTCTCGGGCATTATTGGAGCTAAAGCGGTTGTATTGGAATATTTTGGTCGTATTCCGACGAAGTTTGGATTAAAAATCGGAATATTCCAATACAACCGGCGTTTTTCATGAATAATACAAAGAATATTCCAATACAACCGCTTTAGCTCCAATCATGCCCGAGCGCGGTTGTATCCAAGTAATATTCCGATCGTTTTTAGAGTGTATTAGATGATATTAAATTTACGCAGATTGTAATATTAAAATTTTTATAATTATGCAATTGTTTGTAATTATTATTTTCTTTAATATAAACTTTTACGTATTACATAAGTATATAACTTTTCTCGATTACAAAACAAGATTGAATTGGAGTATTTAACTCTGTTGTATTCAAATTATATCTCCGTCGTATAGCTGTCGTATTCCAACGAGTTGTAGTAAAACGCGGAATATTCCAATACAACCTGTTTTGTTCATGAATAAAACAAGGAATATTCTAATACAACCGCTTTTACTCCACGTATTCAAATTATATCTCCGTCGTATAGCTGTCGTATTCCAACGAGTTGTAGTAAAACGCGGAATATTCCAATACAACCTGTTTTGTTCATGAATAAAACAAGGAATATTCTAATACAACCGCTTTTACTCCACTTATGACCGACTGTGGTTGTATCTGAGTGATATTCCTATTGTTTTTAGAGTTTATTAACCTCTATTAAAATTATGCAATTAGTAATATTAAAATTTTGATAATAATGCAATTTTTGGAAATTATTATTTTCTCTAATATAAATTTTTAAGTATTACATTAATATATAACTATTTTCATTAACAAAACAACACTGAATATGCTGGACTATTTATTCGAAAATGTTTATTGATACAACTAAAAAAATACCATGATATTTCCACAATGCAAGTAGAGATCTATGATACATCCATCTACGATTTAACTGTGTTGAGTTCCGAGTATATCGCCGTTGATACAACGAAAAAAATACCACTCGGCGTCACATGACTAAATACAACCCTAAAATAACATAGGTATCGTTCAAATACAACAGAGTTAAGTCGCACTGTTGTATTGTATAGGAGTGCGGAATATCTCTAATACTACCGCGCCGGTTGTATTAGAATATTCCGCGTTTTATTCCAACAACTGGGCGGAACGTTACTGAATACGACCGTAAAACAACATAGATATTGTTCAAATACAATAAAGTTAAATCGTAAAGATGGACGTATTAGATATCTCCGGTTGTAATTGTTGATGTATTCTTGTATTTTCGGAGTTGTATTTTCTGCACCGTTCAATTTTATTTTTGTTATATTTTTGTATTATTATCTTTTTATTCTAGAGTTGTATTTTTGCCTTCATAATCTGTTAATGACAATATTTGATTTTCAAATAAACTGTAATAAAGCATTTTCTGATGTCAGAATAAACTGGAAAAAACACTCTTAGAGCATTTCCTGATTTGACTGTTAAACCTTGTCGGGGTAATTTGGAATAAACTGTCATAAACACGGTAAAAAATCATCCAATATACTTGCACGAAGCAAAATAAACTACAATACAACACGTTTAAAGTCCGTATTTCTTCTGCAGTCGTTGTATTTGAGAAATATTATAAGTGTTTTATAGCCTGTATTTTTTGCGAGAAAACATAACTCCGTGATAAAACAAATATTATAAGAAAATAAAACCTAGATGTTACAAAGCGAACGTAAATATAATCAGCAATACAAGCCAAAATGTTATTAAAATCAAACCAAAACATTGCTCAACTCCTACATTAAATTAAAACCGTAGAAAACTTTTACGAGTGTCGCTTTCGATGTTACTCGAATAATACTGAATTACAACTTAAATAAAACTCTAATAATACCAAAAACAAAATTCTCTAAATAAAACAGAACTTATAAGACAATAAAACCTAAATTTTACGAATGCAGAACGTAAACAATAATTTATATAATCATCTTCTAAATCCATCTTCACTTGCTCTACCCTCATCCAGGAATCTCAGCACCTCCATGAATAAAAAATCCACCTCATTACTGCGTCGTCCCTCCAAAAATCAAATTTCAGCTCCGCAGCTCCACGACAAGGTAGGTCAGACAAAAACCCTAAATGTCGGCATCCTAAATATAATGGAGACAAAAAATGCCTTTATGATTTGGCGGGAAAATAAAGCGGCAAAAATTTCGGCAAATTTCTGCTCGGGTCGGGTCGGGTCGGCAGAATTGAGATAAAAAAGCCTTTTTTTTCAAACGTGCCATGGTGGGGTCCAGAAATCCACGTGACGCGTTTTTATTGGCTACCGGACGCAGCGCTGCGTACGCTGTCCGGACCGAATAAAAATTCAAGCAAGGAGAGACCGAATTCGGTGCGAGGGCATCAGAATATGATCGAGGTTATTTACAGGGTAGAAGGGGGTATTTTTCTTATTTTATCCGGTCTAAACTTGCTATAATCTCGCTGTAATCTCTCTGTAATTTCTTTATATATGTAGGTTACAGATAAGTTACATGGAGATTATATCTACATGGCCGTTTCCTATTGGATGACGTACGCAGCGTTGCGTACGCTTTACATACGCAATTTTTTTCTTTTGGTAAAGGCTTTCATGAGAGTTTAAATAGATGATTGATTATTATTTTATTATTGTATTTAATTTTATTATTATTTTATTTAAATTTCATTAATTTTTGTGTAATTTGTTCATGTGCGAAATCACAACAATATGGGTGTCCTTCATAGAAAAATTTGAAGTTGCAAACGCACTCAAGCAGTTCATTTAATTATCTTGAGTCGTCTAGATAAGTTTGTCAATGATTGGGTCAATTTAAGTTCAATTCGCACGAGAAGCGTTGGATAATATTTATCTATCCAATCGGAGTCGTCCGATGAACAAAATGTCACTCAAATCTTTGCTTCAGGAGAACCAAAGTCAAGCAGAATGCTCGCAACGGTGGGTCGCTCAACCCGAGCCAAAGGGTCTCAGATTTATGTCATGAGGCCTTCATTTTGTTTAAATTTAATTCTGGTGTCGATTAATGAATTTTGTGTAAATTGTGGTGTTTGTATGTGTTGTACATGTGAATGTCTATAAGTGTATGTGTATGCATTGTGGTGTATATGTGTGGTGTTCGTGTGACGTCTCAAAGTCAAAACTCCCTAAGTTCCAAAAGTTATTCTTAAGGAATTCCCAAATCTATGTGGGAACTCAACTTGAGTTTCAATATGTTGGTTCCAAACGACTCAACTAAATGTTGAAGAATTGAAACCACCAATATGAGACTATAAGGAGTAAATAAATAACTTGATTTTCTAAACGGTGTATACTGGTCCTCTAGGAAAGTTTAAAGAAAATCCTAAGGCTAGATCATAGGCCATAAGGAGATGAAAAGGAAGACCTCATAAAAATGAGGCCAACAATGTTCAGCAATGTCAATTCCAGCAATGGGGCCCCACAATTTGTCTTTCCTTTCCAAAAACACTTTATTGAAAATGTAGCGTCAATGCACCCATAAAACTGAGCCAGAGACTGGTCTTGCTCCCCGCCCAATCTCATAAAAGTGAATTTAGTGATGAGACTTTCAAAGCTAAAGCCACTTCGATAGCCCCCATGTTTCAGAGGTCTCTACTGTACACGTCCGACTCTCCTGTAGGGAAGACTCTTGTCACGTCCCCATGTTCTAGCACCTCTATTCGTTAATGGATTGCATTGCTAGTGTCATAGATTATGCAATTTCACGAGTTGGCTAGATTGCATTTTGAGATGCCTCAAGCATATCAAGCAACAAAAGGATATGTTAGTCAATTGTTATTTAAATGCATATGAAAGGTTAGAAAAAGTGCTCAGGGTTCCATCATTCTCCTCGAGACCATAGTTCATTTAGAGGTACAAGGGAAGAGGCAAATGATGACAAGGCTAAAGGCGAATGGCTGCCCAACCCTTAGAGATATTAAAAATGCTTCACCCTTTTTGATATTATCATATGAGTACTTTTATTTTCCATATGAATACAAAGGATGTATCACGTGATATGTTTATTAACGAGTCTCTGTAATTCTGACCATTTGTTTTAATGAGATAATGCAAACTTTTAGTTATGTGCTCATTTGATGCACTATCTATTACTTATGTCACGTGTTACTTTTCTTATTTCAGGAGTTCTCTGGGCTCTCTGTAGTGCTCTGATGCCAATTTGTTGGCTTTCAAGTAGTTCACATGAACTTCGAGGTGTAGTAGATAGCAAGTGTTGTGATAGCACCATGACTTTAGGCATGGGCTGCAGCGCCTTGCCATAGTTAGTTGTCCGATGACATTTATTATACGCATCATCATGGAGCTGAGCTAATGCATGGCATCTCAACGACATTGCAGTGCCCTGTTGAGCTCCATAGCACCCGAAGATTTGAGTCATGGGGATGACACCTGATTAAACAGTTATCATAATGACTTACTTATGTGGGATATGCCATGTCACCGAAGCCACAATGTCATCAATGGAGTGCAACGAGTTTCATATGTCAAATCTCAAGCCACACCATGTCTTTTTACCAACAGGACATCTGTCATGTCAACAAAATCGTAGTGTTGCACCACTTTACTAGCTCTATAAATGAGGTTGCCTGTGGTTTCCCCAATTGTTCAAAATTTTGGAGTTAAAATGCTGGTGGTGAGACATTTTGATTTTAGGATTAGGTTTTTGGAGATCAGAAGGATCTTCTTATAGTTGCAAAGGGTTTTTTGATTGGCTTTCTACCTAAAATATTGTGAGAATGATTTCTTCCTTACCAAGTTCACTGCATCCCACTCAGCAGAGTCCATGAACAATTTTTGTAGTTCGCAGTGGACATGGAAGGAGTTGGAGCATTCTTTTAATACTTTTAAAATCATAACGACATGAAACCTTAATGTAGTTGAGACTTTTCTCTTTTCTACGATCTTTCCTTTTACAGGAAAAGTATTAAATTATGTGATAGAGAAGCTAGAATAGGTTATTGTTAAGGGATACCTAGTTACTTCCCTCTCTTAGTCACAATATGTTTGAGCATAGCTATGTGCATAGTGTCTTAGTTTACCCCGATGCTACGAGGTTGTTCATTGAACATTGCGGTACAGGTATGCCCCTTTTCAGGCATAAAAGCGCTTATTATTGTCTTTTGGTGCTTGGCCACCATTTCACCTCACATGTACCTATTTTCGTGATGGTGCGAGACCGCCTAGCTTAGTTTTAACTGGCGCTAAATGTTACTTTCTTTTGAAACATAATGATAGATTCGCAAGATCAAGTCGCAACACTATTTTAGTATTTGCAACCTCAAGTGGGCTTTGCTTCCACTGGGGGTTAGAGTCATGATGTCAGACTTAGGGTATCACACGTCGACCATTGCTTTGTGGTCTAGTGTCGTGTCTCATGTAGATGAGAATATGCTCTATGGTCTTCTCATGTAAGTTTTAACGTCAAACCTTAGCATTATGACATTAGGAGTTAATCAGACATTTATTCTTTCTTTTCTCATCGTATTGAGTAGTTGCTACACTGCTTTATGCTCAGTGCAACGAATACATGACACGTGTTGATTAGTCGACACCAGTTTTCACTAGGTTAAAGTCATTGTATTCTAACTTTTGTAAATTAAGAAACACGATGATCTCCCTTTTATTCATTGACACACCTCTCCGTATGAGTGATGGCATACTTTATGTTGTTTGGCCACATTTTGTCCGAGATCAGTTATCTGAGATGAGTGGGCCTTCTATCTTTATAGACGGCTGACCAAGAACTTCCCCTTCTATGTTGATACACCCTTCAGTATAGGTGATGGTTGTGCTTAGTGCACTAATCGATCATGCTTTTATTGGTTGTTTTGCTCTTCGATACGACCGTTTATAAGCTCATTCTCTTCCATTTTTACCTTTTATTGATTATCTAGTGAAGCATGTTGAAAAATACTAAAGCCTGACTACTACTTAAGAGTGAGCTTCTGCATGTTTGATGTCTTTGACTTATCTTTTGCATGTCATTTTACATTTATTATATTACATAATTGATATGTCTTTAGGGTATGTGTGTTGTTTTATCGCTGATGTACTTGATATCCTTTCGAGGAAAGAAGATGGGCACCTTATGATAATCACGACCCCGTAGTGCCACCCTTTTGATTTCATGTTGCATTGTGCATATGTTGGACGAGTCATTGCTTTGTGCATATGTTGAGAGTTTGCATCTGTCACTTTCACTTATTTGATGCCTTTAACAAATCGATCTGCTTTTGCTGCATTTCTCATGTCACAATGACTTCAAGCGTCGTGCTTTTTGGGGCTTAGCTTCACATATACTTGATTTACATATTGTGCACTTTTATGCACTGAGAGTATTATTTTATCCATGTAAAACATTTATTCTCCTTGTATAATTTTTAGGCACATGAGTCAGCACATTAGTGGTCAGGCTTTTAAGGTTTAGGGTTTAGGATTTAAGGGAAAGTAGGCTAGGAGTTCAGGTGAGAGAGTGAGAGAGAGGAGGAGAGGCTTGGATGGGCTTTCAGGTAGGTTAGTGAGGGAGGAAAAGAATTGGAGAAGAGGAATGGATTTTGGCCATGGTAGAAGGAGGAGAATAATAGAAAAGAATGAATTTAACGTCACAAATTCATAAAAAATAAATAAAATAATCAACAAGACAAATTAAAATGAAGAGAAAGAACAATGACCTTACATGGATGGAAATTCTTAGCTGTGTTGTTTGAATGAAGTGAACTCTCTCTTTGCTTTCCTTAGTGAAGAGAAGGGAAAAGGATGGTTGGGATTTGACTAAGGAAGAAGAAGAAGAAAAAGAAGAAGAAGAAGAGGAGGAGGAGGAGAGAGAGAGAAGAGATATCAACCAAGCGGGGATGAAGGAGAGGGAGAGGGGAGAGGGGGGAGGGAGGAGTTTTAAGTTCTGGCCTAGGGAAAAAATTAGAGGAATTTGGAGAGGGGGAAGGTTTTGATTGAGAGAGGAGAGGGAATGGAATTTGTGGGGAGGGGGGGTTAGACTACGTGAGGGAGTTTAAGGAAGAAAATGATGGAGGCAGAGGTTATAAGAAAATGAGAGGAAATTTTGAAATTTAGGAGGAAATTTTGAATTTGGGAGGGGGTTCGTTGAAGGTAGTTATGGCCAAAATTACAATTGTAGCTCCTTTGGAAGGGAATAATTCAAAGAATTCCATTGTGTAATTTGGATTTTGATTGGGTGTTACTCTCTATCTCAATATATTTCAATTCAAATTTGTCAGGTGGTTATGGATGGTTGGAGGTGGTTATAGCAAAAAAATTGATAACTCATTTGATTCAAAAAATGAGAATAACATACTCATGAAGTTGATCTTATTCAAGGTGGACCCTATCTCAAGCTACTTTAAGCAATTATATGGACCCCGCCCTATGATAAAGAAAACTTTGGTGGTTTTTGAATGAAAGTTTTTAATGGGTTTTGATTGATTAAATTTAGTATATTTAACTCACACTTACTTTTTTTTTAAGTTTGGCTTTGATTTAACTACATTTTGAGTGAATTATTCATATTATTTTTTTATTATCGAAATTATTATTTAAATTATCATATGCTTAAGAGTCCTCTTAATTGAGTTTAATTTAAGCACAAAGACACCCATTTGAAAGATTTCAATGATATAGACACACTAATGCACTTTATTTAAAAAAATAATGCTTTATTAAAAAAATTTAAGGGATGACTATATTTAATGCATAAAAATCCAAAATAAAAAAAGTTAAGTAAATAAGGTGTTGATTATCATAAAACCGCTTTATATGCTTCTGTTATATGAAAATGAATATCATGTAACTTACAAAATTAAATTATGATCACTACATCGATCTGTGAAAAAAATTATAATTTTGGGATGATACAAGCACTATTAATGCATAAAAACTCAAAGTGAAAAGTTTTACATAAAAAATATTACTTATAATCATCAAATTTATTTGCATGATCTTTATATACGATAATAAACATCATGCAATTTTTAGAATGAAGTTTTTAAGCTCTAGATGATTTATGGAAAAATTATAATTTCAATGGTCATATTAGTTTAAGTTGAATTTTTAGTTAATTTTAATGTTTAACTAAAGTTTGAAATGTTTGGTTCTATGTTATTTTAGTTAATTTCAATTTCTCTTCATTTATATTTTAATTTTAGATTAAATTAGGGTTAACACAAGTCTTAGAACAAGTGAGGTTCAAGTTGTGACTTATATGAGTTTAATTCTGTCATCCGAAGACATTAGGAGGAAGTTCTTATGCTCCGATAAAATTAGATATAAACCAAGGTAAATATTCAACCAAAAATAAGATCAACAACTTGCTTGGGCTCCTTATTTTTCTACTTATTATTCTTATATGTATTGAGAAGGCACCAATATGAGGCGAGTAAGGCATTATTGAATTGTCACCCAATCGTCTAGACGTGATTGACTTCTAGCAAGGAGTTGCCCCTATCTATGCCAATAAAGAACTCAACCATAGAAGAAGAAGAAGAAATGGCGACACCTATGAGGGTGCGGAAGTTGAGCCCTACGCGATGTCATGAAATTCCAATCCTTCCATAGATCGATAAAGACAAACTAATTATCCTCACTCAACTTTAACATATAATCTCACATTCATAAAAGGGATATGGTTTGACTGAATCCTTCTAAAATTATCAAAAAACTAGCTTTGCTTTAGAGGAGGCTCATCCTTTAGGATCGTCTATCCATTTTCCTTGCTTTTTGCTCTTTAATATACTCACTTTAAGATCTCTTCCTCATCCAGTGGCTCCTCCCTCCACCTTCAACAGTCATCTACCAAACGATAGAATGTTCTTCATCTACAAATTCATTGATCACTCACCCCTTAGGATGTAAACGACTCAAATACAAGCAAGCTCAGACTCACCTCGTGTTCGGCTTGTTAAAAAGTATCATACTTCGTGTGCAGCTCGTTTATATTTTGAACATAAAAATTTTTTTCGTGTTCGACTCATTTACTTAGCGAGTCGAACACAAGTTGTTCACGAACAAAGAGCCGTTCTGACAATCCTAGTCGCATCACTATTGAATGTTAATGTTGGGGCGAGATTTGAATCTCATTATTTATATTAAAATGTTTTTTAAATATTATTTAATATATTTTTATTCTATTTTTAAATTAACACACTTAATTGATAATAATTCTTTTTTGTCTTGTTGTCAATTAAATTATTTATAAATACTACTTTTATATATATATATATATATATATATATATATATATATATATATATATATATATATATATATATAATTTAATTATTTCAAGTCAAAATGATTCGAACATGAACAAACAAATATTTGTTCGCGTTTTGTCGAGCGCAAAAAAACTTGTTTGTTTAGCAAATAAATCAAACACAAGTTTCTTAATAAGACAAACATGAATTTTTCACGAACAATGAACTGTTTTGATAGCTATACTTGTTTTCGAGGTGGTGACAAATTTGATCAACTGTACTGGTAGTGGACTAGTTGACGAGACCCTAACATTTTCCTCCTACTAGATCGAGTCCTCTTCATTGGGTGCCTCTCCATTGACTATCTCCTCTTTCTCTTCATTGCTCAATGAAAGATTTTATACAAAAGATATGAGGCTATTTAATTCCTTCAACTTCTCCACAAAACTTATCCCCTTAGTGAGGATTAACTTGTTAGTCCCTTTTTTTAAAAAAAAAAAAGAAAAACTACAATATAAGGGAAAATGGGTAAATATATTTATGTGTGTCTATCGACACCGTGCCGAGTTTCCTCTGCCATCTTTTATGGTCGAGTCGTTGTTGAATGTTAAGATTGGGGCGAGATTTAAATCTTATTATTTATCTTAAAATGCCATTTAAATATTATCTTATATTTTGTTATTCTATATTTAAATCAATATGCTTAATTAATTATAATTCTTTTTTGTCTTGTTTTCAATTAAATTATTTAAATACTACTTATATAGTGTGTGTGTGTGTGTGTGTGTGTGTGTGTGTGTGTGTGTGTGTGTGTGTGTGTGTGTGTGTGTGTGTATAATTTAATTATTTCTAGTTAAAACGAGTCAAACATGAATAAATAAACATTTGTTCGTGTTCAACTTGTTTATATATTGAGCGCAAAAAAGCTCGTTTGTTTAGCAAACCAATCAAACATGAGCTTCTTAATGAGTCAAACATGAACTAATCGGGAAAAATGAGTTGTCTTGACAACCCTACTTGCCTTGGAGGTGGTGACAAATCTGATTAATTGTGCTACTAGTGAACTTGTTGATGAGACCCTCAACTTTTCCTCCTACTAGACCAAGTCCTCTTCATCGGTTGCCTCTCCACCGCCATCTCCTCTTCCTCTTCATTTCTCAATGAAAGATTTTCTACAAAAGATATAAGGTTATTTAGTTCCAATTTCTCGACAAAACTTCTCCTCTTGATTAGGATCAACTTGTTAGTCTTTTTTTGTAAAGACTACGATAGAAGGGAAAATGGGTAAATATATTCATGCGTGCCTATCGACACCATGCCGAGTTTCCTCTATCATCCTTCCCTCACCAAGTCTTATTATCCTTATCATTGGCGATATCCTCAAACTTATAGCCATCCTTGGTCTATTCTCTTTACAGTTATTCAACAAACACCTTGCCGAGAAAGGGAGACTTAAGGTACTTATGTGCACCAAGTTTCTTATTTAACACCCGATAGGCATGTTGAAGAATCACATGCGATGATTTCATCTCGACTTACACATTGGGGATGTGGACCGACCTTAACCCAATCACCCATTCCTTGTCCATAGAAGTTAAGCTAAAATTGCAATTTCAGCCCTTATTATCTAAGCCCTAGAAACTGACCTTACTACTATGGAACTGGTAAATCCCTTAGGATAAGACTGAATAGTGAAGAGAATGTCATGAACCAAATTAAATATGTCATTTAGATTGGCATTACCTGAGTCAAGTCAAAACCAAAGAATTAAAAAACTTCTACTAGTTTGTTGTAAGGAGGTTGCCACAAATCTAGTCTAAACTAGTCCCAATGAAATATTGTTTAATTGATGTATATGATATTTGCCCCCTCTAGTGCTTCTTAGCCACTCTCAGTTGAATGGAGGAGAGTAAGGCACCCACGTACCTATAGTATCCCTCTCTCTCATAAGTCCTCTTCAATGACTCCATCAAATCAGCTGTGACAAACTTCAGGGGGCTGGTGTGAGAGGAATCATTCATTTTAAAAAAAGACAGAGAAGCTCTAGAAAAAAAAAGACAAACATATCTAAATCACCATAGGACAAAACCTTTATATTGGGCGTAAAGGAATGTAACTGTCAAATGTAGAGAAAAAAAGGTAAGATATAGGACATCAAAAATCAGAAAGGCACATTTGATAAAGACATTCAAATCAATATACAATTCAAATAGACAAATTGACATTTTTATTCAAACAAAACACAGAAACTTACTACAAAATGTCTAAATACAATAAATTACATTGATTTGAGAAAGGAATAAAGAATCCATATGGAGGTATGAAACTATATGGGCCTAGAGATGACCAGGCAAAATAAGTCTTTGAAGTGGGAATTCACCTTTGATCTTAAACTGAGTTTGACAAGCGGGATATGCATGGACCTGAGAAAACAAAAACAACTCATTGACATCCATCAATTCTTTTTGCAAATTGGCAACCATGCTCTTCAGAGTGACAACTTCTTTCTCCAGGTTATCTAGTCGAGCTACTTATTCAGGCAATTTTGTGGCATAAGTGACAATAACAGTGTGCACCAAAGATTCTTAGCTTCATCCAAGAAAGGTTTGCATATTGCCTCGTAACCCCCTTTGACCTCTCTCTCTCTCTCACACACACACACGCACACACACGTATTAACATCCTCATCCACCAATCCCAAGGAATCATCTCCATGCTTTGGTTGGCCAACTCGCTCAACTACTCGTTATTCCTCAAGAAAATGTTTGGAGCCTCGTTTAGACTAAGCCAACCCAAGTTCTTTCATAAGAGTAGGGACCAATAAAATCACCAAGAGTAAAGCACTCTATAATCAAGACAAGGATGTTAAATTAAAATATAATCTAATATAGCATGAACAAATAAAGAAAATTTATTATATATTTGTTGGCTTGAATTGAGCATGCATTTCTAAATTTATAGGGATTCACTCTTCCTTACTTATTTGTTCATAATCCAATGAGCCTAAGGAAGCCAAACAGTCTTTTATGGTGGTGGCCCGTCAGTTGGATCAACAAGCGGTGGTTTTCCTCATAAATCTACTATCACTAAAATAGTATATATTCGAGTCATACTAGATTAGTCCCCTTGATATGAAGACATGTTTCTCCTCTTTAGTGTCATCGCCATCTTCAATACTTTCTCTCCTTCTTGGTAGCTTTACTTGTGGAACATACTGAGAAGAAAATGTTATTCTGGGATGTTCATATGAGATTAAGTAAGATCCACCATAGTTAAATTTGTAAACAACAAGAGATGAGATTTAGGAAGTTAAGAGAGGATAGTGAAGAAAATGAGTTCAAGTGATGTCTCATTACTTTATTTATAAGAACTAATGACCTGAAACTCAAGGGAGAACTCAAATTATGACCATTAAAAGTCATGAGGTCATGATGAATTATTATATTAATTCCCGCATTCTCATTGCAATTTATTTTCATAGGATATGAGATATTCAAAGAACTAAATATTTACAACTAAAAGTGGCTACTCATACCCAAAAAAATGAAAGATTCTCAATCTACCGTCCAGTACAAGGCTCCCGAATAATAAAGTCTGTCGATAGGATAAGAGAAGGTCAGCTTTGGGCATTAGGCGGTCTTACAAGAGTTAGCCAAATTAATGCTCGTGAGTCAAAACATCTAGTATGAAAGGCCTAGTAGTAGGGACATAATACAAAAATCACCAAAGGGAAGAAGCCTCCAATTCACTAAAGTAGTGAGATGGAAGAAGATCTCTCCAATATCCCAATCTTAGTGGGGATATGACCAACACGAAAGCCATATATTATACACGCATAAATGAGTCATTTTATAAAATCAACCTCTATAATATAGGGGGAATTAAATTTAAATTATGCTATAATGCCCGAGATTCTTTATTTAATTGATCCAAGTTAGAACCCCTATGATTCCCTCATTATTTACATTCTTAGAATTTAATCAGCTGAGCTCCCTTCCTTCCTTCCTCCCTTCATCCATCTCTCTCTTTCTTATTTTTCTTTTGTGTACCGAGAAGACATCAATATGAGCTGACTAAGGAATTGTCAAATTGCCACCCAATTGTCTGGATGCAAGTAACTTCCAGCAAGGAGTTACCCGTATCCATTACAAGAAAGGACTTGACCATAGAAGCAGAAGAATGGTGACACATAGGCGGCAAGTAAACAAAGCCCTATGTGATGTCATGAAATCCCAATCGGTTGATAAAGACAAACTAATTGTCATCAGTCAGCTTCACCATATCATCTCACATTCATAAAAAGGGATATAGCTCAACTGAATTCTCTATGAAATGAAGAAAAAATTGCTTTATTTTAGAGGAGGCTCATCCTCTAGGATCGCCCACCCCTTCCTTACAATTTGCTTTCTATCAAACTCACTATAAGAACTCTACCTCACCCAGTGGCTCCTCCTCTCCACCTTCATCGGTTATCTACCTAATGATAAAATGTTCTCCATCTTCAAAATCATCATCGCTCGCCTCGGAGGTGGTGGAAAAATAATGCTGCTAGTGAGAGTGAGGAGACCCCCACCTTTTCTTTCTGTTAGACCGAGTCCTCTTCATTAGCTACCCCTACACCGACCATCTCCTTTTCCTCTCCATTGTCCAGTAAAATATTTTCTACAAGATAAACCATTATTTGGTTCCTTCAACTTTTCAACAAAACGTCTCCTCTCGATGAGGAGCTCTAGGCCACATGTAAGCAAGGTTGGCAGATTTCCTCACAACCCCCTCTTGCCTCTCTCTCTCTCTCACACACACACACACACACACACACACAAAGATTAACATCCTCACCCATCAATATCAAGGAATCCTCGCCTTGGCTGGGTTTGCCAACTCCCCCAACCACTTGTCTTTCCTTAAGAAAAAGTCCAGAGCCTCGTTCAGGTTCAGTCGGTTTGAGTTCTTTGCGTTAGAGTTAGGACAAAAAAAATCACTTAGAGCAAGTACTCTATAATCAAAACAAGGAAGTTAAATTAAATTAAAATCTAATATAGCATGAACAAATCAATAAACTTTTGATATATTTGTTGGCTTGAATTAGCATGCATTTCTAAATTTATAGGTATCCACTTCCTTACTCGTCCGCACATAACCGAACGAGCCCAAGAAAGCCGAACTAGTCTTTTATGGTGGTGGGCCCTCAGTGGATCAACCATCAGTTGTTTTTCGCCTAAAGCTACTATTGCTACACTGGTATATATTTGAGTCATCGTGTATGAGTTCCTTTGACAAGAAGGTGTGTTGCCCCTCTTCTGCTCACCGCCATCTTTTGTACTTTCTCTCCTTCATTGCACTCCTTCTTGTGGAACATACTGAGAAGTAGATTTTTGTCTGAGATGTTTATATAAAATCAACTAAGACCCACCATAGTTAAATATGTAAGCAAGAAGCGACGAGATATTGGAAGTTATGAGAGGATATTGAAGAAAATGAGTTCAAGAGATGTCTCATCACCCTATTTATAAGAGCCAATGATATGAAATTCAAGAAAACACTCAAATTATGACAATTAATTAAAAGTCAAGATAAATTATTATATTAATTCCCTCATTCTTATTTCAACATAGCTTCTCAGGATACAATAGAATTAGGGAACTGAATATTTACACTAAAAGTGTCTACTCAGGTCAACAAAGAATAAAGGATTCACAGTCTGCCTTCTAGTATGAGCCACCCGAATAGTAAAGTCTGGAGGTAGATGAGAAGAAGGTCAGCTTAGAGCATTAGACGATCATACAAGAGCCAACCAAATTAATGCTCATGATCCAAGTTCAAAAGACAGAGTATGAAAGGCCTGATTGTGAGGACAGGGTACAAGAATTATCAAAGCAAAGAGCCTTCAAATTCACTAAAGTAATCAAATGGAAAAAAATCTCTCCAAAATCTCGATCCTAGTGGAGATATGACCAACAATACAACCATATATTATCCAGGCTTAAATGAATCATTTTATAAAATCAACCCCTTTAACATAGGAGGTATTAAATGTAAACTATGATTTAATGCTCGAGATTCTTTTTGCCCATTTGGGGTAGCTTATAAGTGCGAACGCCGCTGCACTGTTTGATTTGCACGTTTTAAGTGCGTGTATAAAAACATGATTTTTATTTGTGAAGCACGCCGCCCCATGGAAGGACCCCCACGGTCCACTTTTCGTTCGGATTAATTCACTCCCGTGCCATTCGTGCTACCGTTCACATATCTCTTCTCCTGGTATGCATCTTCCGTGACCGCTCCTCGCTATCTTCCGCTGACCTCCTGCTCATCAAATTCTCAGACTCTTCTCTCCAATTTGCCAGAAAGCAGAAGCTCTTCTTTCCGCTCCGGCCATGCTCCGCTGCGCAAGATACTGAGGTGGAGGTGAAGGAAGTGCTGGAGTTGACTCAAGAATGGGAAGTTGGGGAATCGATCATGGAAATGGAGGCGAATCGGAGAAAGCCCTATCTCTCTCGGCTTCTTCAGGCATGCTGCGTTCGCTCGCCGAGAAGCACTCCTCTCCAACGACATTTGTTAAGTGCTGCATTTAAGATTTTTGAAAATGAAGATTTATGGATTCGATTATATGATGAAATTCTTTGGATGCCATCTTGCTCCAACTGGGGTTTTGTAATCCGGGATTTAAGGGAAAACGGGAATTAAGGTCCTGTAGGATTTGAAGTTATCATTTTTGCTATATGGAAATATTTTGCTTTAATTGTTTTATAAATCCTGCCTACATCTTACTACCAAGCAGCCTTTGAGAGCATGAAATCTTCTGGTCCCCTCTGTGAGATATGTAAATGTATAAGAACTGTGTGTAATTGAAAATTTGCTTCACTGCTATACGTTTAACATATTTCTGACAAAATTCTATTGTGTGCAATTCCATTAACCTTTGCAAATCAAGCATGCTCGTTTATGTAGTTGCAATTTGTGTTAACATGTGTAAATATCTTATATTTTCTGTTTATTTATTGAAATATAGTTTTTTTCTTGACCCTCTATACAATTAAAGGTTTGGTTTAAGACTTGTAAATATGCAGAATTTGGGTGCTATGTGCTGTCCAAATTGAAGTTTTTCTTCACATCCAAATAAACTTCTTTAATTGTTCTTTTTCTTGCCAACCTGTTTCAGAATATTTGCATTTTTTTCCTTGTTATGCTTGCCAACCTGTTTTATAAATTAATTTTAGCGAAAATGGTTATTTTTCTACAAACCGCTGAAAATCAACTATTCTCAAACTACAAAAGCAAAACAGCGTAACAACTTATTCAGTTTGGGGGCATAATGGCCATTATGCACAAACAACTGCTAATTAGCTGTTTTCTAAATGCTCAAACCAAATAGACGACAGCTTATCCGGACCAGCTGCTTATCCGGATAAGCTGCTTATCTAGATAAGCTGCAGCTGTCCCAAACAGACCCTTTATCTAATAGAGCCAAGGAAGAACTCCCTCCCTCTCTCCCTCCATCTCTCTCTTATTTTCTTGTTTACTCTCATTCCTGACACTCTAACTCGAGCTCAACAAATTTGTAATGCTTTTTCACATATTGGTATCATATATTAAATATGGATTTATTTATTTGTTTCAAATACGTGTTAATTCTTTAAATAAATAAATTCGAAGAATCAAAAGATTTATAAATTGAAATACAATATGATATCTGTGACTCCTTTTATTCATAAGACAATATTTAAATGTCTTCTAATTTACACAAAACATTTTCTTAATTTGTCATTAAAAAAATCTTTTTATTTTAATTAATAGTTTACATACATAAAATTTAATAATTATATTTATTTTTTAATTCTTTAATTATTCAATAGTATTAAAAATATTATTAGAAATTATTTTTAAAATAAAAAACCTATTTATATATTTTTGTAGCATTTACAAACATAACACCAAATTTTTTTGTATTTACATATTTAACACCTTAACTTTGCTCTAACCTTTATATCATTCAATCCTCCATATCATATTAAAATAATCACCATTATTAGTGTAATACACATTTCATTCTTATACTACCTTATATATATGTACACATATATATATATATATATATATATATATATATAAAAGTAAAAATTAATGTTTAGTGGGTCAGAATATAAATACAAAAAATATAGGGATATTTATGCAAATTTGTTTATATTCTAATGGTATTCAAAAAATTAAAATATTAAATAAATAAATGTAAAAATTTGGCATATTAGAATTTAATGATACCGACTCTTCCCTTATTTTAAGACGTCGGAAATTCGTAATCTCAGTTCTGCTGCACATCTCTCTCTCTCTCTCTAACTTTTCTTTTTTATTTCTTCCCTTTCCTGCGGTGAGCTGAGCTGTTTGCCCTATTATCTTCCTGCAAGCGGACCGCATTGTTATAGAAGTAAAGTTCTTCATCCCAAGGGAGCTCAGGACTTCTACCCTGAGGCTCGCTCGACACACATCTATTTCATCAACCCACTGCATTCTATTACTGAGTGCTATCTACAATGCTTTACTTCCGGTCTTGCTCTCATCGCTGCTTTCGCTCGGTGGATTTGTATCATTTGGGAACTTTACTGAATGATCTGGTTGCTTATGCAACTCTTTCGCTCTGAGTTTGATGGGATAATTGTTGGTGGTGTGTTATATTTGGTTCCGTAGGGTTGGAATTCGGGATAAAAATGGAGATGATACATGGGCTGCTCCTGCTGTTGTTTGGGTTGCTGGGGTTTATGATTAGAGGAGGATTTTGCCAGGATGATGCTGCTGTTTACATTGTTACCTTGAAGCAGGCTCCTACAGTTCATTACTTTGGCAAGATTGCGGAGATGAAGTCGTCTGGAAGCGGTCGAAGTAGTTATGGTGGTTTTGGGAGGCTAGACACCCGGAAACCGAGGTTTGTTTCTCCTTTGCTATTCAAAGGTGACTTAAATTTATGTTTGCTTTTCACTTTTCTTTTGAGCAGCTGATTCTATGCTCAATTAGTAACATGGAATTATAAAATAAGGTTTTTCTTTTTCTTTTTTTTGCCTATTTTTGTCAGCTCAGTTGTAGAGAAGAAATATGTTTGTCTAATTACTCCTTTTTTTGTTCTTTTTCGATGCTTTTACTGCTGTCAAAGATTTTTAACTGGGACGTTATACACACCTTCACAGTAATTGATAGCATAAGTTGGATTCTCCATTTTTTCCTTTTAGATTTTTTGTCCAGCATCTGCTATGTTGTGAAGAAAGGAAAGGTGATGCTTACGTAGCGCATCCAGCCACTTGTTATGGGTTTGAGGCTGACGGCCGTGTGCATGAAATTAGGTTAAATTCGCTCTACTTAGAGCAAAAAATGATGATCTTCCGTGGGCCATAATATGTTTTTTCATACGCTTTGATACTGTTAGCAGATATTAACCTTTTTTTTTTTTTTTGCGTTTCACGTTTTGTTTCCGCTTTCCTGGGGCATGATGAATCTGGTCTATCTTGCAATATGGGTTGTTTGTCTTGTTGGTTTCTCGTATCTTACATGCACCTAACGCCTGACTGTTCTGGGTGAGTAACGTGGACTGAGGGGTGGAGCCAAAAATTTGTTTTAGTGAGGGCGAAATTTTTTTTTCTCCTGATATAAGAAGCTTTTTAATGTAATCTAATTATTCATTCGTGTAATATGGCTGCTATAAACACGTCAGAATATTGAAATTATTTATTGATTTTTTAAACTTAATTATGATGGACTCTTTGATTAATTATTTTTGATAAAATAAATTGGAAACACTAAAACATAGTTAAAGAAGTGTTTATTGGAGAACACCCAACAAGTCACCTCTTAGTCAGGGATCTAATCTTAACTAATTTAACCAATGGCAGATTGATTGTTGATGGTTAAAATATTTATTTATCTGTCTGCTACTGTTAATTCAACAGGAAAAGTAAAATGGACTTTCCAAATCTTCGATATTCATCCTACAGCAGAAAAATGGAATGGTTTGTATTCTTCCAAATTAACCTGAAATGTAGAGGAAATCTAATGGCAGGGGTTTAACTTACTGAGAGATCAATTAAAAAGCAAAATTTGAGTAAAACCTCAAATTCGCAAGCAAGTTCGCAAAAATCCTTCAGCTTAATATGCATATGAGATCAATTTAAAAGTAAAACAGAAAGAAACCGCACACAATTGCACAATCAATCAATTCAGTTTTCGACTTTGAAATATAACAAAAGCTTGGACATAATATCCTTTGCGTTGGTTATCAACAAATAGATACTTCATACAAACGGCATTCAAGGAAGCATGGGACTGCGCAAGAGCAGAATTTCAGAGCATTGAATGCCGTCGAGATTAAACCAGGATTTGCATCACTACCTTGATTGCAAGTTCGCTAAACTGCTAAGGTGATGCAATTGGAGGAGAAGACGGTCTAGGGACTAGGGTGGAGCCATTCTGTGGGAGAGAAGAGACTCAAGAGAGCCGCGGGGCGATATTGATGGCGAGCTGGTGTGCAATATTTGTGATGGAAGGATGCTGTGGGAGTACAGTTAGGCGGGTTGATTAGGATTTTATAATTTATAAAAAATAAAATAATATCGAACTTATTTAGGCGGGCTGGCTAGCAGGGGCACGAGCCTCTAGTGCCCCCATTGTAGCTCACCTCTACGTGGAGTTAGGTATGAGAGAAAAGTGGGATTGAACTTAGAGCCAAACGAAAACTACTCACATGAAATGAGGTGAAATTAAGTTTAATTCAAATCATTGAGTGGTACAAAAAAGGATCCCCTCAAATTTATGATGTTTTTAAGTCTAAGAGAATTTGAACCCCAACCTCAATTGGGTTAAGGGGAATAAAAGGGGGGCCTGTTGACAAGCTAAGTAGGTGAGCTTGTTGCCTTGTAGGACGAGTTGGTGGACGAAGGCTTTGGTGGCTCCTGGTTGGTGGGTGGTGTAGGCTGCGATGATGGGCAATAACGGGCAGCACCAGTGGGGGGAATAACCGTGGCGAGTGAAGACAGAGGGGAAAGGCAGGGAACTTAGTGAGACATGCAAAGGGGAAAGCAAGAGGGAAAACTGATAGGAATCCATCTCATTTACCACAGAAGAAAATCAGTCCATACATACCTTCTATGTTAGAAAAAGAAGTGAAGCTCCTAGAGAGGGTTAAACTTTACATACCCTTATATTGTATCCCTTAAGTAAAATAAGATAACCTAGTCCACTTGCTTTGGAGTTTGGAAAGCTTGGATTGCATAAATTTAACTTTTTTTTATTCATCAATGGTTTAGTGAAGATATCAATTGGTTGATCTTGAGTGTTGATGTAGTGGATTTGAAGAAGATTGTATTGTATTTGGCCCCGAATGAAGTGGTAGTTAATCTCGATGTGCTTGGTGCGAGCATGGAATATCAGATTCGTGGCAATAGCCATCACCGAGTGATTGTCACACGAGAGTTTCGTGGGATCCAGTTGTGGAGCTCCAAATTCCTCAAGAATACATCATAGCCATAAAGTATCGAAAGCTGCTGTCGCTAGCGCACGATACTCGACTTTAGTGGAGGAACGAGCAACTGTATGTTGCTTTTTGACTGTCCATGATATGGGGTTAGTACCAAAGAACGTACAATATTCTGTAGTTGATTGACTTTTTTCTGAATCAACGACCCAATTGGATCCGTATAGGTATGGATTGTGATATCACCTGGCTTGATTATAAGGCCATAGTCAATGGTGCTGTAGAGGTACCTGAGTACCCGTTTTGGGAGTTGATACCGGTACATAGTTGGATGATGCACGCGTTGCCATAGAAGATTTACTGCAAATGAGTTATCTGAACGCGTGATGGTTAAAAGTGCTCTGGTATGTTGGCAATCCATTGGGAGTGAGTTAGGAGGGCTGCCTTCTCACTTGCTTGGCAATGACGTCGAGTCAACTTTGCAACCGAGCATATCAGATTGGAGAAGGAATCGAGTGAGATAGCTTTGCTGGTCTAAGAACAGAGTCATCCTGCTTGGTAACATCGATGCTGAGGAACTGAGAGACTGGTCCAAGGTGTTTTCTTTTGAATTTAGAGCCGAGACAGGTAGTAAGTGCTTCAATTGCTGCCATATCTAGCCCTTTATTGAGAATATTATCAACATAGAGAAGGTTATATATAAGTGGGTTAGTGTTATGAGAGAAGAGGAGAGACATGTCCGTCTTGCTGATCGTTGATGAAGAAGGTAGAGATCGTTGCAAACCATTATCGCGGTGACTCTTTAAGTTCACACAAAGCCTTTTTGAGTAGACATACATGATTTGGGGATTGAGAATCAAGACAATTGCTTGATATAAACAGTTTCAAGTAGCGTGCTATGAAGAAATGCGTTCTAGACATTGTCCTGTAGGATCGGCCAGTGCGTTGGCATGCAACTGTAAAGAGCACTCGAAGTGTTGTTGTCTTAGCCATGGGTTTAAATGTCTCATAGTAATGTACTCCATATTCTTGATTCTATCCTTGTGCCACAAGGCGAGCTTTATGTCTTGCCACTGTACCATATGAATTGTAAGTGAAGAAAGTCCATCTGCATCTAAGAATCAACCGATTCGGTGGAGGTGAAGCCAACACCCACGTGCACTGCACTTGAAGAGCAAAGAACTCAATCATAGCGGTCCTCCAGTGAGCATGCTTAGCAACTTGTGTGTATGTAGTAGGATCTAGTAGGTGTTTTAGTTGATTTAGGAGATTGAGCTTAGTGATAGGTTTTAGGTGTCCGGTGCGGCTACGGGTGACCGTGTGGTGGGGTTGATTGGTAGGTTTGGTTGGGGAAGGTAGTAGGGTGTTTGAAGATGGTGACGGTGGAGGGTTTATGTGGGGGATTTGGTTTGGATAATGGTGGTATTGGCATAGGTGGAGTTATATGTGAGGGAACAAGTAGGAAAGGGTTTGTTGAAGTGTTCGAGTGTGGTAAAAGAGGTTATGTGGTTGGAAGGGAGTGGTATGGAAATACATTTTCGTCAAATGATACATAGCGAGATATGAAGAATTTGCCAGAGTTTGGTTGGTAGCAATTGTATCCCTTATGGTCGGGAGAGTATCCAAGGAAGACACATGGGTTAGACTAGGGTGCTAACTTGTGTGGGGTGTGTGGCTGTAGCCATGGATAACAGAGAGAATCGAAAATTCCGAGGCGGGAGTAGTTAGGTAGATGCTTGTAGAGTAGTTGATTGGGAGATTTGGAGTGTGTATTTTTGGAGGGTATTCTGTTTATAAGATATGATGTTGCAAGAACTGTGTCAACCCAGAATTTGAGCGGTAGTGAGACATTGTGAAGGAGGGTTTGTGTGGCTTCAATGAGGCACTTATGTTTTTGTTCGGCCATCCCATTTTGTTCGGGAGTATGGGGATATGAGAATTGACGGAGAATGCCGTGATGGGTAAGAAGTTACAAAGTTTATGATTGGTATACTCCCCACCTCCATCAGATCGAAATATGCAAATAAGAGTATTGAATTGAGTGTGAATCATTTGAATGAAATTAATACATTTATCAGCAATTTGAGCTTTGCTTCTCATAGGAAACACCCAATAGAAGCGTGAGAAATCATCAATAAGAAGTAATATTTGTAGTCTTGAGTAGATATTATTGGGGTTGGACCCCTTATATCAAATGTATTAAATATAAAGGAACATGTGTACGTAAAGAAGGAAAAAAACGATTGTCTATGGCTTTTGTTGCAACTGTAACTAATAGATATAGAGGTATGTATTCCTATATCTAAGCTAGCATAACTGTTGGATATAAGCTGAAGGACATTGGAATGTGGGTGTCCAAGATGTTTGTGCCAGAGGATGAACTTCTTGGTGGTTGTGGCGAGAGCACGAGTGGGATGTGGAGAGGGGAGGATTGAATAAAACCCTCACAACTGGTTTCCTAGATTAGAGGTAGCTTTGTATTGGGATCAAAGATGGTAAAGCCATTTAGATAAAAAAGAATAGCAATATTGTTATCATTGATTAGTTTGTGAACGAAGAAGAGATTATGAGAGGGGGAGGGAACGTGCCGGATTTGAGGTAGAAGCTTATGGTGGGCATTAGAAGGATGTTGTCTTTAATATGTGCTATGAGAATTGATTGTCCTGTACCCATGATGACTTTTTTAGAGTTGTTGGCGGGAGTTGCTAGATGAAGATGGTTGAGATTTGAGGTGAGGTGGGCAGTGGCACCTGAATCCAGTACCTAGGAGGAGGTCGTTGCTTGCAAGGCTTGCTTTGTAGGTACATACTCCAAGTTTGACAAATGACATCATGAGACCGCCGAGTGTTCGAATTTGTTACAGATCTGGCACTTGATTGATGCTATTGGTGTGTTTCAACCATCTTTGGTATGATTTGGAGCTGAGGCTCGACCACGACCGCAAGATGAATAGGAAGGCTGGCTTCTTATTGTTGCAAGTGCAAAATGAGGTTGAGAAGGGGAGTCGAGTTTCGGATTGTCACTTACATTATTGATCTCTTCAGTACATAGAAGAGAGTAGAAGTCGTCAAGGTCAATGGGATGCAATTGAGTCCAGATTGCCATCTTGAAACCTTGGTAGGTAGTTGGGAGTCTATTGAGTGTATTGAGAATTAGATCTTCTATATCCAGTTATCCCCCTGTAGTGACGATATTGTAGACTAGTGCTTTGACGCTTGATAAGTATTGTGTCATTGTTTGGTTGTTCATTGAGAGGGTACGAAGAGAGTTATTTAACTAGATGAGTTTCGAGTTGTTGCAATCGTTTAACAATGATGTGCCAAGTCTTAGTGATAGTTGAAAGATGCAACACGCAGGGAAGGATCAATGTAGAAATAATAGACTAAAGTGTTGCTGTAAGGTTTTGATCTACTAAAATCCGTGTGGTATATTGTGGATTTCAAACATATAGGTTAACATAGGTTTCAGTAAATTCCGATGAGCAAAGGAAGCTTCCATCCAGGAACCCTAGGTACCCATTTGCAGTAAATATCTTCAAAATTTGAGAGGCTGCTATAGAAATTTGGCTATTCAGCTCTATTGTTGATGGATTGAAGTTTTCTAGGGTTTGTGAGGTAGATGTCACATTTGATGGTGCAAAATGATGCTTTGACTGTAGATTCGACTGATTCCTACCTGGTAGCTGCCAATCAAGCAAAACAATCATAGATCAAAGGAGCTTGTTGGCATAACTCCCGGGAGGTGAAAGGGGAAGCTTGAATGGACTTATGCTCAAGGTTCTGATACCATGAAGACAAAGGAGAAACACAGAGAAACTTAAGAGAAATGCAAAGAGGAAAGTAAAAGGGAGAAACCTGATAGGTATCCATCTCATTTACCATAGAAGAAAACCAGTCCATTCATACCTTTAGGTTAGAAAAAGGAGTGAAGCTTTTAGAGAGGGTTAATTATCTTACATATCCTTATGTTATACCACCTAAGTAAAATAAAATAACCCAGTCCACTTGTTTTATTAGCGAGTAGCGGGCAATGACAAGCAATAGCCGCTGACAACTGTCAACAATACTTTACACAATGCGTTACATATATAATTCATCCGAATCGTATGAATTCCAAATAATTTGAAATTAAATCAAGAATAAATTCCAAATATATTATAATTTTACACTGTATTTGAGATTTATCCAACTAAAGACCAAAATTTTTAAAAATTATATATATAAAATGCAATTAATTCTTTTTGCAAGAAACCAAACAACCTCTAATATTTGGCTGCATTCTTGCTGATTTAGGTTGCTGATGACTTGGAAGGGGAGAATGCCTCTTGATGTATTTTGTTCTCTCTTTTTCTCTTTTTCTTATTTTTTAATTAAATCTTAATGATGAATGCACCTATAATTGTAATGGGGATTCGCTCATCCATATTGCTTTGTATATTATGTGTTTTTCACTGGTGATGTTATTGTGCTGGGTTTCACTGTTGAGCTGATGTAGGAGTAAAAATGACGAGTTGGTTTTAGTTTAAATACTTTGAATGATCTTTAGTAAGCTTTTAGGTTGAATAAATATCTTTGTTCTCATGGGCAAATTTATTGGTTTTAGGCTCTTAAGCTGACTAGTGAGTTGGTTATTTTGACTAGCGAAGCTCACTTTATATGAGATGGCAGTTTGGGCTAATATATTTGCTATTGTCACGTCCTCGCCTGAGGTTTGGAATTAAATCAGGTGAATACATATGGTCGGATGGTGGAAATTAAGTGTTTATATTCATTTTCTATAGCTAACATGTCACTAAATAAATTAAATTAAGTAGTACAATTAAATTGATCTAATTACGGGTTGTCTGTATCTTCTATAAATATTTTTTTTATATTACTCATTTTTTGATTAATTTATTACACCTGAAAAGTTAGAAAAACTCTGGAGGAGGGCTTGCATCTTTTTCTGTCGTAAATAGGACCGATGTTTGCTTCAGTCACTTTACCGCTACCACTTCCTTTGCTACCGACTTCTTTGGTACAAGCATGACCAGGAAAAGAGATGACCAAAAGAAGTAACAATTGGTTCTTTCGCCATATCGAAGCATGTAATGCATTCGAAGTTGGCAACACTTTTATTCTTTAGCTCGCTATCCTCCTCCGAGCTTTCTAGAATCAAAACCCAAACACCTACATTATGTTTCTCGTTAGTTTCCAACGATCTCTGTGAGTTTATAATGTTATGCATCAGCTCTGTGGGACTTGGAGAAGATTGTCAAGCAAAATTTGATCTTTCAGTCACATATCCCAGCAAAGACCAAAACTGCTGGAGTCCATACTGATGAAATTCAATCAATCTTTGAAGTCTGAACTCAGGAGACCTAAGTAATTCCTGTTGTGAAGATGAACCTTCATCTCTTGGGGTGAAGCTGCCTCTAATCCTCTGCATAAGCAGCATCAATAAGGTTAATCGAAGATCCCTCATCAAAAATGGGAAGGGAACCCCATCCTTCTCTTCCATTTCACCAAGCTCTCGCTCAGTCGGTAAAACCTGGATATTAAAAGGAGAATAAGATGCACTCTGTCTTGCTGTCACATAGGGTTCGTAAGAAGGGAAGCAAGGCGTGTTTTCATGCATCAGATTCACATCAGCTGGCGCCCTAAAACTAGCGAGTAGCACATCCCTTCCAATCACATCATGAGAAGGGGAGTGAGGAACATTAGAAGCCGGTGTCGCCATTGCGACACCAGACACTGCTTTAAGAGCGTATTTTTCTTCTGAATTAGATTAAACCAAAATCGACAAAGAGCTGAGAGCAAGATCGGAGCCAAGGTCAAGACTGCTGGGACGAGGAGAATTAGGAAGACCTAGATTCAAATTAATATCCATATCACCAGCTCTATTTCCACTTCCCTTATCGGCCATGCCCGCCCTGAATATCGCTGATGATAACGGCTAGACAACGAACCATCTGTTTCGATCTCGAATGGAGAAAGATTAAAGACGCGGGAGAAATGATTAAGGACAACAAGTAGGATCAGGGAGAGAAAGCATCGCTCCCTGTAGGGAGAATGACAGGAAGGGAGTTCGACGACTCTAGAGGGAGGACCGACAGTTTGGGTATAAAATTTTGCTTTGATAACACGTTGAAAGTTAGAATAATGCGGAATTAAAGCGGAATTATTTTATTGATATGAAATGGGTATAAATAACCCTTATATGAATCATAGAATAAAAAATACAATAAAAAGAAATTACATGAAAAAGAAAGATATAACATCTAATATCTCCAATAACCAATTCATATTGATTATTTGGAGATAAATAAAATAACATAAAATAGGAAAAGAAATAACTTCTAATCAAAGGAAATAAATATAAAATAGGAAATGAAAAAACTTCTAATTTTAGGAAATAAATATAAAATAGGAAATTGAATAATTTTTAATCTAAGAAAATAATTTATTGCTCATAACTTCTCACAAGAATAAATTATTTTCTAATATAACCTTTAACAATATTAATCATATATCTATATCAGTTTATGTTTGCACCACTGTCAATAGAGCATCGTCTAAAAATTGTATTGGTTAATGTATTTCAATATCAATATTCTTTTTTATTGACGTGCATGACCATCTTAGCGTCCCTGCTAGTACCATAAGGAGGTGACTTCATTATAGCCAAGCATGCACATATAAACATACTATAAAAATCATTGTTTACTAAAAAATGTTTCATTCTCATTTGCGTTGCAATCAATATATTTATATGACATTCCATATTTATGATAATTTAAACAATGCTGAGTACACATCATTTCCACAATATGAACAAAAATTCAATAAAATTCAAAATCATGAGTTTGCAATAATTTCAATATAACTAGTGATTGTATCAATAAAAACATTTGGTCTAAAAGAGACAAAATTTTACTATATAAGAACATGAGTACTCATCCCAAAACCATGACTTGTCTTAAATCTTCAAACACGCTTAATATTGTCTCCTATAGTTACATACTTATAATATAATAAAGAATAAAATTTGTAGCATATCATCACTTATACTTTATTAATCTTTTAATTACTTTTGTTACTTTAAATTTTGATTAGAAATATTTATTTTTAGTATTCCTATCACTTTAAATTTGAGCATTAAAGCTACAACTAAATCAACATTTATGATTTCTATAAGCTTTTATTAATGTCCATTTTAATTTAAATAAGTAAATTTAAAATTTATTTTCATATTTCGATCATTATTATTATAAATTATTTCATTATATATATACAAATTTAATAAATTATATTGATCTTATTAATATTCAATTTAATCATTACTATTAATATTAATTTTTTTTAATTTATACAAAATACTTTTGAAAATAACACTCTTAACCTTTCTTTACTGTTAAATTTTTTCTCGATCTGAATCTGAATCTTCTATAGTTTGAATCCTGATTTTAAATGCATTTAAACAATAAACTTATATATATATATATATATATAAATATTTATTAAATAATTTAATTAAGTATTAAATCTTACCCTTTAATCTCGGTAGTAAGCTCCCCTCATGCACGCAAGATCTCATTTTCCTCCACTGCAAGTGAGATTTGGATCCTACTTGTATGCACAAGAGCTCCTAGATTCATCTCCGTTCTTCATTTGCAACTTCAGTCACGACTCAACCCAACACCACACGCACACGATGTCGTCTCCTCTTCCTTCATCTTAGGGCTCGGATCACGTTGAACGCAGGCTGCACTCAAAGCTTCTCCCACGCAGTGACATCGATGTCTTACACCGTGGCTAGGTTTTGGCCGGCTTTTTCTTCCTCACAGTACCTGCACTCGACGTCAATGTCTTCAAGTTGCTTGCCCTAGATACACGGTTCTTCACGCCAGAGCCCTCGATGTTCCAATTAGCATAAAATCTCCTGTAAGATACTACTTGACTTCTTGTTATTCCCCTCTCAAACTTGCCTACGCCGCTCTTCATTTGCGTCATTTTATAGGATGAAAGTACCATTTCGTGTTCTTGCATGTTCGTCTCCCTCTCTTCGATTCTCTCGAGAAAATCAAGTGAGACATCTGACTTCACAATCTTCCCCACTTATAAAAATTTTCTCATTGAAATTTATAAACACACCACAAGTCATCTCTCATTAAGTTGATCGACATGAATTATCCATAAATTTTTATAATGAAAACTGTGGGTCATTCATTAAGTTGAAAAAGAATCATTGTAAAATAAAGATGTTATACAAGGGGGCTCAACTTTACTCCCATATTCAACAAAATCATGATAACAATATATCTAAAATAATACACTAGGAACACACTTATATGTAATAAAACACCAAACTCATCAGACCTATCACCATCAGTAGCAGTAGGTTCTTCAGGCTCACTATGAGGAAGGGAATAAACTTGAGGTTGACTGGCTGTCTTGGTTGAATTTAGGTAGGTGTTGAAGCTATAATTCTTATCATTCTATGGCCACCTGCAGTCTTCTATGAAGGCTATAACTGTTAATGAAAAGAATGAACTAATACTATCAAGACAAGTTACATGATGGCGAATATGTATTGATTATAGAAAATTAAACCTTGTCATGAGGAAAGATCATTTTCAATTACTCTTTCTAGATCAAATGTTGGATAGACTAGCTAGGCATAAATACTTCTGTTTTCTGGATGAATATACTGGTTATCAACAAATACAAATTGCTCCTGAGGATCAAGTGAAAACAACGTTTACCAGTTCTTATGGTACTTTTGCTTTTAGAAGAATGCCCTTTGGTTTATGTAATACCTCTGCTACATTTCAAAGATGTATGATTACTATTTTCTGTGATTTAATAGATAAAGAAATTGGAGTTTTTATGGATGATTTTTCGATGTTTGAAACTTCATTTGAATTGTGTTTAGAACATTTATCACGAGTTCTTAAACACTGTGAAGAAACAAACTTAGTTCTTAATTGCAAAAAATGCCAGTTTATGGTAGCAGGAGGAATTGTTTCAGAACATCACATTTCTGAGAAAGGTGATCACAAAAAAATATGTTAAGAAATTCATACTTATTTTTTATGAAATTGCACTTTAAAGAAATATATTTTCTTTATTTTATTGCAGGAACGAAGATTTATAAATGATGGAAGAAAAAAAACATAAAATAGAGCAAATTTGGATCAAAAATGAAGAAATACATGCAAAATGAACTAAGTCGCTGACGGCGAAATCGAGCCCGCCGACGGCGGGATTATAAAGAGAATTTCTTGAAGGTTTGCAACTACCTCGCCGACAGCGAGATTGCGCAGTTTGAAGACCTTCTAGAAGCCCCGCTGACGGCGAGGTCTTTTCTCGCCGACGGCGAGACCGTTCAAAATGCCAGATACATTGAACCTGGATGCTTTTTGAAGAGGTGCTTAAGTACCCCTTGCCTACCTCTATAAATAGAGGACGAATTTTAGTATGTAGTGTGTCTATTTTAGGAGTCTTAGAGTATTCTATTAGTGTGCTTTTGAGTCTAAGTTGAAGTTTAGTGTAAGTGTAAGCGAGTGAGTTAAGAAGTGTCTCGTACTAGAAGGAAAAGTCAAAGGAACTTGACGAGTCGCTTGTGAGGAAATTGAGATAAGTATCTTTGTTTATTGTTGTTAACTTTAAATGAAATCCATGCTTTGTTTAATTCCATGCATTCGAGTAGTTTTCTTAGTCTTCTCATTGTTTATGAAATTATGTGAATCGATGAAATTAAATAGAAGTGCCTAATTTATTAAAATAAATCGTGATAATCTTTTACTTAAAATTTAATTTACTTTCAATCCTGCCAATCGAATTGTTAAAATATGTTGAATTATCAACTATAGTAAAAATTACATCAAATATTCAGGAAGTCAAAAACCTTGGAAAGAGGTGCGAATAAATAGGGAAATATTATTTATCGGACGTAGAATTGGACATTTTAGTGTGACGACTAAAATATTCAATTTAGTCCTATTGTTTGAGAGCTAAAGTGTAGATGTTAGCACTTCAGGTGAGGGAACGTGGGAGCTCGAGTGGCGGATTCGATAATCAAGCATAGGACTAGTCAATGTTCTTTGCACTCTGACCAGAAGGGTAAAGAATATGAATGCTCCTATTTGTCACAATACAATAAAAAAATATATTTGAATTCATCTTTCACTTAAGTTTCTAAAAACAAGAGGAAGGATACTTTTTCTGAAATCTTTAAATCAATTTTATTTAAAGCATTAGTTTACTTTAGATCGCTTTTGTTAAGTATTCTAAATTCCGTATACTATGTTAGTAAATAAATCCTTTAAATTTAGTCATTACAAATCTTTTAAAACTTCCTCGTGGGATCGATAACCAGGACTCCACTAGAGCCCTGTATTACTTGATATGATACGTATACTTGCGTAGAATCTACATTATACATTTCATCATAAAATTAAATATATATTAAGCGGGATCAAGTTTTTGGTGCCGTTGCTATTTTTTTAAACATTAAAAAGGAAGTAGATCCTGCAAAAATTCAAGTAAACGCTAATTTATCTCATCCAACAAATATGATGGAAATTAGGAGTTTTTTAGAACATGCTGGATTCTACAGACGTTATATTAAAGATTTTTCAAAAATTTTTAAGCCTCTATACCATTTGCTCGAGAAAGGCGTTATACTTGTCCCAGTCTTGCTTTGAGCCGTTTATGGATTTAGGCAACTTTAGGTTGATTGAATCTCTAGTTGGTATATAACCTGCAACTTGACTCTTAATCTCTTACGACGACTTCATCAAACTATCCTAGACAAACAAGGATGCCTACTAATTATTGGATAGTTGCATTTACAGGTGGTGATCAGGTTGAACTAAGAAGATAGGAAGGTTGCCACTCTGTAGTCTAGATTTGAACTAAGATTTATAGGTATCACTAGACAAGTGGGATAAACGAGAAGCTTCTCGAATATTGAGATGTTAGAGCATAATGTCTTAATCAATATGGAAGCATCTTTAGGAGCGAAAGACAATGCAATACAATGTAACGCAGAATGGATTGGACACTTTGTGATGAAAATTTACGGGTTTAGACTATATTTCTGCTGAAGAGGAAAGATGACCTGATTACTATAATTAAAACCATGAAAAAAATGCGTACAATAAGGGCGCTCACTAGATCTTCCAAATATTTGGTAAACTGAACTCTCAACAATAGAAGCCCAGGAAGCCTTTGCAAATAGATTTACCTCATAATGATATTCTTGCATGCATGAGAAAACCCTACTCTAGAATGTATATTGAGGTTTCCAATTCTTTAAGAAAATAATTTTCACCGAGCATAGAAACTGAGGGTGAGAGATCATAGTCCAACTGAATCCGGGATCTTGTAAGCACAATTTTCGAGAAGCCACATTTCTGTCTCAGCACAATGCTTGAGGAAGTATCTTTTTAAAATCCAGACTTTTCTGTGCCCTTAAAGAATCCCCACTTATGTGCATGATTCTCGAGAGAAGGTATATTCAGATCTCTTTTTGCGCATTACCTTGGGTGTATTATATCTGGGCCATCTGAAACTTTGATTAACTAATAGGAAATATTTTGATTATAGCAGATCCTACACAATATTTCTTCAATTTCATGCAAAACATATTCCGCCAAATATCAAAATATTGAGTCAAATTTATAATGTTTCTCTTCTCAATATTGTGATGATAGCCTAAAATTTTTTTGTGACTCCTTTCTTCACTGAGAAATTTAAGCTTCTAAAATCCCGAAGAGCTTTGCGCTGCCCAGTCTCATAAAATCTGTCTTTCTATGTTAATTGCAGGTTTCTATATCCAAGTCAGCTCCAAGTTATGCATATAAAATTTTGAAAGTTTAATGAGCCATTTGATACATTTGCACCTTTTTTAGCTCTCACATTTGTGTTTATCTTTTGATGCAGCAATGTTTCACGTACTTTCAGTGACTACAGCTCATTTCTAATTAGATTTCAAAATTCTCTATTGAGAAGAGTACTAAGTGGTGAGAGTTACCTTAAACTGTATAACTATCACTACTTGATCAATGGCTTTGCTGTTCTAATCACTCCTCAGCAGGTATTAATTTTATGTTTTATTTAAGTACTTTAACATTGTCTAGTTATTTGAACATGGATTCTACATTTTTCAGTAAAAGTTCTTTATTTTCACTAATTATAATTTCATCTATATGGCATAATTTTCCAACTATTGTTGCAACCTCTTGCCATGCATCAAAATTTTATTGCAAGATTTTACAGTCTTGCTATTGAGCTAACTGTTCACGACTTCTGTTGAGTTGAGGGATTGTTATTCAAATCTGCATGGTAATTTCTAGCATCAGGTGACTTTGATTATCATGATGCACTATTTGAAAGATTTCTTCCTTTAATTAATGAGATTCCTAAAGTTGTTTGCCATATATATCTCCCTGTTAGATGCTGTTGCATATGTTTTAGAGCTAATTGTTTCCGTTGTTTATAGTTTGAGGATATAGGGCTATTATGGCACCTTATAATGTTGGAGGAAAACACTTTTAAATCTGTGTCCAGCGTTAATGATATGGGTTACTGGACCTTTTTATTCTGATAATATATATATTTTTTATGGATTCAAAGGCAGACAAGCTTTCTAAGAGAAGAGAGGTAGCAAATGTTGAATTGGATTTCTCTGTCAGGACTGCAACAACATACACCCCTGAATTTTTAGGTTTGCCACAAGGGCCGTGGGTGCAAGAAGGAGGACCAGAATTTGCGGGAAAAGGAGTTGTCATCGGTTTTATTGACACTGGAATTGATCCAACACACCCTAGCTTTTCTGATGTTCTCTCAGACACTGTTTATCCTGTTCCTGCACACTTTTCTGGAGTTTGTGAAGTTATGATTGATTTTCCATCCGGTTCCTGCAATAGAAAACTTGTTGGAGCTCGTCACTTTGCAGCATCCGCGATAACTAGGGGAATTTTCAATGCTTCTAAGGATCATGCTTCGCCCTTTGATGGGGATGGCCATGGAACGTAAGTTTTTTGTTTCCTATGTCGGCACAACATTCTGTATCTCAAAATTGATCAATCATAGTGACATTTAGTTTTGGATGTAATAGTTTAAGAAAAAAATGTAAGTTTGAAATGTATGTTTATAACTGTTCATTGTGCATCCAACCTTAATAATGTGGAAGGGATTGACATCTTAGATTTGTTTGACTGATTTCAATTTCTTTCTATGGAGGACTTTACTTGATGATATAATATCTGATTTTATCAATATAGGCATACAGCCTCCATAGCCGCTGGTAACCATGGGGTTCCTGTGATCGTGTCTGGGTATCACTTTGGAAATGCTAGTGGAATGGCTCCTCATGCCCAGTAAATCTTCTTTTTTATTTAGTTAAAACTATATTTTCATTTTCTGTCGTCTATAAGTTTTTTGTGATCCTTTTCTCCGCGCCTCTATTGTTATGTCTCTTTTACTCTCTTCAGTGTTGCTGTTTATAAGGCCTTGTATGCAAATTTTGGAGGCTTTGCTGCCGATGTTGTTGCTGCCATAGACCAGGTAAGCAGTTACCTAAGCATCGACTTTCCAGCTGATGGAACCTTTTATTTTTGTTCTCAATGTTATGAGGATCTTTCTTATTAATTTTGTTTTCTGGGAGGTATAACAGTTAAGATGGCATTATTGCATATGTTGATTTGGCTGTACTTCTTATTCATGAATCCATCAAGTGAAATAAAAAACTGTCGTGATATTGAAAGGCTAAACTTGTATTTCAGAAAAAAAGTACGGTTAAATCTAGAGAGAGAGAGAGAGAGAGAGAGAGAGAGAGAGAGAGAGAGAGAGATGAAGTAATATATATTATCTCAGAGTTAGAAGATACAACATAAAGATTACTTTCTAAATAAGAAAAGAGAGGGTTAAAAGCATATGCCCAAAGAGAGTAAGAGTGCTCTAAGAGTTCCTTAAAAGCAAAAAAGGAGAATCTCCAGAGAGAGGCCTTGAAGTACAAGCAAGAGAGTCTGTTGACATATATATATATATATATATATATATAGAGAGAGAGAGAGAGAGAGAGAGAGAGAGACACACACACACACACTACAATTAATTGACATTATTAATTAGATTTAATTAAATTTAATTAATATTAAGAGAGAGTGACGGACAAAACTAGAGAGTCGCCTTAGATGATTTTATCACATTAAACGTCAACCATCTGATGATCCAATTTGGAGAGTAGATATTTTAGATTCGACTTATGTTAAGAAAGGTAGAGGTAGAACTAGGAAGACTTGGGCTTATTGTATAAAAAATGATCTTAATTTATTAGAATTAAATGAAAATATGACACTAAATAGGACGCAATAGAGAAAAGGATTCATGTAGCCGACCCCACTTAGTGGGATTAAGGCTTTGTTGTGGTTGTTGTTGTAAGAGATTCCTCCTGCTCTCATCCTATTAACTGTTCTCGGGCCATCCAATTTGAAGTAAAAAGGAGCAACAATCCCGTAACTGCTCACGATCTCTCATTTCACATGAGACACTCCCTCATTCTTCCCTTGCCATTCCAAAGCTCTTATTTTCCTTTCTTGTTCGAAACCCTCGTCTACACACAATAAAACAAAAAAAAAAGGAAGAAGATTGTAAGTTAATTCTTCATCTTCACTTCTTTGTGCCTTTTTGCTCGTTACTTTCTATCTTTACGCAAGAAAAATTTTCTTCGTTCGTTTTATGTCGAACAAGTCGTAGAGGCACTTCGTTCCTCTTGTTCTTTTCTTCTATTCACCTTTTCCTTCAACATATGAAACCTACACAACAAAACTGCAGACCACTTACCTATACTTCTTCATTCTTCTTTCCTACCAAGCTTTGCGTCCAAATTTCTCTGATTGCACGTCCCCGAAGTCACAATCATTTGCTACTACGCCTCTCCAACACCTCACACGAAGAACTACTCCTTTTCTCTTTCATCGGCGAACCTCTCCGCTTTCATCTGAGTCTTCTCCTCGCTATCGTCACTAAATCAAGTCGATTTCTCTGTGTCGTGACTCACCGCACCTCACTGTCGCGATTCCTCTCCCTGCACCGAAGCACTTGTCGAAACCACACGATCTAAAATCCTATGTCATGATCTTCCTTCCTCACTCCTCTATTTGAGATGGTTGCTTTGCCGCAATCTTCCCTGCCGCTCTCCTTACTATTGCTACGATTTCCTTGCCGGATTCCCCCAAGTCGCTCGAGAGCCCTGCGATTTTCTTCCTGCCTTTGCAACTCGCCGATCTTCCTATTCTTTGCATCCGAGCCTTCCTTGCCCTAAAACTCCAGCAGCTCCTCCCTCACGTGCAATCTTACTATTTACCTATGCCATACAAATTGAAATCTTGGTTTTATTAAACAAGGTCCGACCCGTTAATCCTCAGTTTAACCCAAAATCTGTAACCAAATCGAAGAGCAATCCCTCTTTGTTATGTTATTCTATTGTTCATTTTATTTTATGTTAGTGTGCATTTTATTTGTTATTGTGAATTGTATAAAAAAAAGAGATGTATGTTGTATTGTAATTTTTTGTTATTGCGCTGCTATTGTCGCCATTGGGCTCTAAAGTTATAATTTTGGGGCGAAAAAAGGGAAATTTTTAGAAAATATTCACTTGAGAAAGCGCTTACCCGTTCATGGGGAAATTAAGTACCGTTCAGGGGAAATGCGGACTCGTTTGAAAATTCTGTTTTTAAAAATAAGGATTTTAAAACACTTACTCGTGGGAAAGTAAGTATCCGTCCAATGAGGAATTCAGTTCCATTCGGGAAAACAAAGTATCACTCAAGATATATTAGTTTGCGAGCTGGCCGTTTTGTGCAGGTACATTGAAAGCCCGTTGCGTCTTTAAGATTGCGGGTTAATTTTATACTTTTTGTTCCCGAGATGGTGCTTGATTTTTGGGTGTATATTGGACTAGTAAATAAGAAAATTTTGAAATTTTTTTGGGCTTACGAAATAGCAATAAAATATGAATCATTTGAAATTTTAAAAATTTGAAAATTTGAGCTTTTTAAATGTAGGCTCTTAGGATTTTAAAAAATATTTAAAGTATTAGGCTTTTGAAATATAGACTCTTTAGACTTAAAATTATTTTAAAATCTGGGCTTTTAAATATTTTTACTCTTAAGGTTTTATAAGTTCTAAAATTCTAAGCTATTAAAAGTAAAAGTTTTCAAAGTTTAAAATAGTAAGATTTGGATTTTAAAACTTGAGCTCATAAATTTGAAATATTTTAAAAGATTAAGCTTTTCACACTTAAACTCATACTACTTGGAAATCAACTCAAAATTGAATTATTCAGACTTATGCTCTTAGGGGGGGAGTGAAATATAGTTCAAATATGGAACTTTATTAAAAAAATTGAAATTAATCGCCTCGCCATCGGATTCACGATACTCCTACTAGCGATCAGTAGACATTCCATCTCAAACCCACCAAATAAAAACTTATAGTTTCAAAATGGCTAAAGGTCTTTAAAGTCTATATAAACTTCATGTTATTCGTAAGTCGAATGTAATAATTTGGAATATATGAAAATATTTTGAGACTCAGTTTGTACTATCTCAATTTGTATTTGCTTTAAGAGATTCTTATAAGAATCTGATATGTTATTTCAAAATTACTTGTTCAAATTTGTAAATCATAGCTATGGTTTAAGGGTTACACAAGCCTTTACAGTCTCCAAATTCTTTAAGCTATTCAAATATTTAAATTAAACGCCCACATATGCTCCAACCAATACATTGAATACTCAACTAATGTGTTCAAGAATGCTGCGGGGGCTTACCGAGTCTATAGGATAGAATTGTAAGTCCCACCCAGCTGGTCCTATTCTTCTCATTATAGGGACTGGAGTTGACGAGTCTAGTAGTTTAAAAATAAATGTTTTAACCCCAAAATATGAATTTATAAGTCTAAATTACAGTCAAATTCTTCTACCTATAAGGACACGAGTCGACGGGATTTATACTTTGAAAAATTTAAACTAACAATACTATAGCCCCAATTTCAAATACAAAGTTTTAAATGTTCAATACCTTGATGATGGCCATATTGATCGAAGATTTCAACCGGAGGGGTCAATCTTTTAAATCAATAATTTTTAAATGATCAATTAAAATATTATTTATCACTTAAAAAGCTTAAAGCAAAATCTCATATACTCTCCGCAACAGTTTGTTAATGATGACAAATTTCTGATTGATTTTAGCTCACAAAGTACGAATGTTATATTAAATGTATCAATATATTCACAATTAAAATATTTGTATGCCAGTAAGGACGTGGCTCGAGTCCTCTGTCCACTTGATTTTGCTGTTAAATGACAACGAAATAATGGTTACGACCAGAGCCATTTGACCTGGTGGTTGCCGCCAAATAACACTATTATATTACGGTCACGACCGTAGCCTGTATGTTCTCCAATGGTTTTCTACCATTGGAGATGTGAATCATAAGGGTAAAATTAATTGACAAATTTTCTGTTAGCTAAGGTCGACGTAAATTTGTCTTCTTAGACAAACATTTACCTTACTTAAATCTACGTGGATATCTGAGACGACGCAATTTATGACTGCTACAAGAATCTTTCTGTCAGGTTGGGTTGACTACCTTCTCTGACATAGTAGATCAGGAACCATGACGACTCAGGATGACATAACCATGAGATCTTAATCGGGTTTGTCTTCATTCCCTCATCATCCGCTTTAAGTTTAAAGTGATGAATTTTATAACTTAAATCTTGTGTCTGCTGCTATTATATGTTTAATTTTTAATTTTTAATGACTAGCCTTAATCGAAAGTGCTCTCGTTATCAGGAGTTGTAATTAATATAGAGGCTTGCGCCAATGGGAAAGCTCAAACCCCACATAAAAAGTACTCGCAAAATGGGGCGAAATCTCTGAGCAGTGTCTTATTTACAATCCAATACGCCTTCTGAAAATTTGACCATTCGAAGCTCTTTCTCTCAAAATAAAAATAAATGCAAAGAGTTGTCTCAGAGAGCGGTCGTGAATTTTTGAAGCCCCACAGGGTCCCCTTAGCCTCTCTCCAAGATCCTATACTTATGGGAGGATCCAGTTCAAGTGCGACAATAAATGCTGCATAGTAATTAATATATTATTAATAAAATATATGATTGTAGATTTGTAGCCTAAATACAAATTCAATTTTGGGTTGCAAGTTGCCATTTGTGTCGTTAGTAGTTACTCATTAAATGTATCTGGAAACTCGTGCTCGACAACTCGTACTTGACAATTCAAAATTTTCAACTCATACTTAATATGGTATTGGAGTTAACCCAAATCACGATCCAACGACAAATATTTATTGCTATAATTCAATAAGGGATTACAATAGCGACACTTGAACTAATAAAATAACAACGCAACACCAGAAATAAATGACAAACAACATAAACAATAGTCTAAGGCGAAGACGACGGTGCTGAGTTGTTGTTAGATACGAGGAAAGACTGGCTGAATATGGCGGCTGTGGCTGACAGGAAGGAGTAGTGCGGGCTAGCTGCGGGAAGTGCTGTAGGCAGGTTCTGACTGAAGCAGGACCTTGGGGAGAGTCCAACGACATTAAAAATTGGGTCAGGTGTTGAGATGTAGGAGGGGAAATTAAGAGGGGTGGCTTAGGAAGGTTGGGAGGGGCATAACAAGTTGAGAGGTGGAGGTGAGCTGTAATAACCACGTAAAAGGGTGAGAGGAAAGGGATATGATAACAGTAGGTTGTGGGTGCGATTCTTGCAATGACAGGTGGTTTCTTGGGTTGGTGGTAGGGAACCAGAGGAGATGGAGGTTGTGAAGGTGGGGGAACGTCTAGGATAATCACTACCTCAGAGCGAGATATAGCAGGAGAACCACTCATCCTCGGATACAACACTGAAAAGGGAAAATAAGACGCCGACGGTTGTCCTTTGACAAAAATCTAAAATCAAACTCATAAAACATAACCTTACTTCCATAAACACACATATAGATAGAGTGGAATGGGGGAAAATAAATATGAAAGGTGGTAAAGAGGAAAAATAAATAGGCAGCAATTTTCAGCCCCTAAGGAGGTAGGTCGGTTCAGTAGGAGGTTGGACCAGGATAGAAGTTGTCTTGTTCAACCAACCCTTGTCTAGAACCGGTTCAGCTAGCTTCCCTAACCAGCCTCACGTCAGTCTCCTGGGTTTGGGGAGCTTCGACCTCATTCGTCAAGGCTTTTGTCTGTTTGTTGCTAGTGGTGGAGCTGTAGTACTTCCCGGCGTTGAGGAGGCTCTATATTGCGGTTCGCGTTGCGCCTGGATCCTACTGGCCACTGCACTGTTCCCCAAGACACTTGAGGATCTTTTCAAACACATGAGCAAATATCTACGTTGGTCCAATCATCTGGGAGACTACTACTGAACTGAACTTTATGTCCTGCCTTTGTTGTTGAATACTCCCAAAGTCAACTATGGTTGGCTTAACTCGATTTGATGTAGGGGTAATCTGAACCTTTTCGCATAGTGGTGGTGAGATGCCTATCGCGATATCCTAAAATGCTCTCTGTCGTGTCGTCCCGTGTCTGGAGTTAGTGTCTCAATCTTATCATCTCCTGTCATTACCAAAATTGGTCCAACCAATGCCGATCTGCTGAAAAGGGTTTTTGTGATCTCGTGCTCCGCTGAAGGAAGTAGGATGACACGCTTCTCATCCTTGGTGAAGGAATATTTCTGAATCTGTCGCGCTGAATTCTCTAGTTAAACTATCATGGTCTCTCTGACAAAAGGTGGAAGACATCCATGTGAACCACATTGCACCATACCTGATCATGTAGCTGGCTCCCGATCGAAAACTCTATTAGGCACCTCTGGTCAATGTTAACTCTGTTGTCATTTTTTAGCCACATAAGAGAATATGGCCGTGAGTGCTTCTGAGTCATGAGACTCAACTTCTCTACCATCTCCATCGATGCCACATTCTTACTGCTCCCATCATCAATGATGAGACTGCATACCTTCTTGTTTACCGTGCAGCGGGTGTATAATTTGTTGTTACAAAGCCACTATTGATCCCTCGTATCCTCAGCATGTAGAATTCATCGAACCATAAGTGTCTCTCCTTCATTTGGTGGCAGATGGTACACCTCACGATGTTCCTCAGCTTTCTCTTCATCGCTACGCTCCTCTACGACGCCTTGCTCAGTAAAAGACACAATTCAACTTGTTGGGCAGATGGAGATAATGTGCCCAAATCCGTGGCATTTGAAACATTTTCTGGTGAGGACTATAGCAGGCATGTCGCACTTCTCAAATTTCTTCTCTATGGGGTGGCTCTATCCTCTTAGCTACTTGAGGTGTGCTTCTACTGATGTCTCTAATTGTGGGTGGCTACTCGGCTGATAATGGTTGTCTGTTTTATTTCTGCTGCCTCTCCACTTTTAATGTTACGGTCTGGACTTCTCCAAGTGACGAATAAGGCAACAACTGAACCACGTTGTTAATAACGGGAACAATAGGCTATGGTATGCTCCTTCGACTCAAACAAATCACATCTCATCTGCAATTAATCACCTAATAGATTCATCTGCTGCAGGTGTTAGAGCCTCTGAAACATATCTTGGCAGTAACGGGATGGGAGGTATTTCCTCTGCTTTGCTTTCATCTTCTCCTACCTGGTAGTCTTATCGCTGCCTTCCATTTTTCTCTGTCTTTGTAAGTTCTCTCACTATAAAGAGACATTTTGCTTCAACTTGATAATAGCTAATTTGATCCTCTTATTTTCTGGCACATCTTATACTCAAAGATCCGTTTAATAGATTGTAGCCAATCAATAAAGTCTTCTGGATCCATACCTCCCTCAAATTCTGGTACATCCACTTTGATTCCGTAGTCTTTGTCTCCTCTGACTGATGTCTCCTCTCTAGACATTTGATACTGGATTCCGAAGCGATGTTACATTTCATCTTCATCACTGACTCCCGATAGAAGGGGTTGAAATTTTCGTCCCTTCAACTTTCTCTGGCACCATCGAGAGTAAGTCCTTTCGTAGTGCATCCTCAATATTCACCAATCTTCATTGAAGTCAACGGATCACTTGCTGTATCTCTTTCCGGGCAAGTTCGGGCATGTATCTCCTGCGTGACATAGTTAGGGTTTGAGATTTGTGGAAGTGGAAATTATATTTGATGGTGGGAAATAAATTTTTTGGTTTATGGAATATGCTAGGAAACCCTAGGATAGGACTCGAGTTAGACTAGCTTTGATATCAACTGATACCGGAGTTAGCTCAACCACAACCAAACGATAAATATTTATTGCTGAAATTCAAAAATGGACTATAGTAATAACACTCGAACCAACAAAACAACGACACAACACCGGAAGTAAATGACAAACAACACAAACAATACCCTGCGGTGAGGACGACGGTGCTGGGTGATGGCTAGACACGAAGAAAGGCTGGCTAAATATGGCGGCTATGGCTGATGGGTACTGCAGGCTAGCAGTAGGATGTGCTGTAGGCAGGGTGCGGCTGAAGCGGGAGGGACTTGGGGAGAGGCTAGGGATGGTAAAAACTGGGTGCAGGTTTTGAGCAGCAGCAGGGAAATTGAGAGAGTGGATTGGGAAGGTTGGTGGGGGGTGGGGCGGAAGGGTGGGATAAATGGGACACGATAACAATAGGCTGTGGGGTAGATTCCTCCAACAAAAGGTGGTTTCCTGGGTTGGCGGCAGGGAATTAGGGGAGAGGGAGGTTGCGAAGGAGGGGGAATGCCGATGATAATCACCACCTCGGAGCGAGTTACAATTGGAGCGTCACTCATCCTCGTAAACAACTCTTGAAACGGAAAAGAGGACGCCAACGACTGTCCTTGACAGAAATCTGAAATCAAACTCACAAAATATAACTCTAATTCCACAAACATATATAAATAGAGATGAAATAGGAGGAAACCAAAACAGAAAGGAGGCAAGGGGGAAAGCAATGCGCAAAATTTTTTAGCCCCTGAGGCCGGCCTGTTGCAGGTGGCTGAACCGGGACAGAAGTTGGCTGGTTCAGCCAGCCTTTGCCTATATCCGATTCAGTCGGCTTCCCTAACCAGCCTTGCATCACAGTGGCTCGTACTTGACAGCTGTTCTTGACAACTCGTACTCAATAGCTCATACTCAACAATTGTACTATATAACTTGTACTGGACTGTCAATATTATGTCTATGATATATATTTAGTTTCATGAATCTCTTGTACTTTTGTAAATTAACTGCAAAAATAATTCGAGAATAAGAAAATTTTTATTATTGCATTGCAACGAGGCTTATAACTTGCTCATCTCTGTGGGAAGTGATGAGTTCGGGTATTAGTTGTCAACTAGCCATGCTAACTAATTTACATCAGGATAGTTAGAAAAAATTATATTCATAGCTTACCACTTCCTTGTGAACGGTTTTGTACTATAAGTGGTTGCTTATACGGGAAAATATTGTGAATTCATAAAATGATTTTTATCTAACTTATCTAAGTTGCACTCATTTTTTATTTTCTTTTGTTATTGGGCTGATCGGGGCCATTGAGTGAAAGATTATAGGTGCCAAGTTGATTTTAGCTCCTATATCATTCTATCGTATGCCATGTATGCTAAGTGGCAAATACATAAATTCAATGTGTGATTAAACTAATCGTAGATCTGACAAACGAATTGATGGAACCAAATTTCATGGGCGAATTGACAAAGTTCATATATGGCAGATGAATTTTTGAATAACAAATTGCATGAGCGAGTTGATGAATACCAGTTTTCATTGGAGAATAGTTGAATACATTGTGCTGAATGTTGAATATATGTGCAAATAATCTACATGCCAGGGTTATCAAGCTCAATGAATTATCTATGGAAGGAATTGTTCTGTGATGGGTTTGGCTCATTTGGTCGGTCAATCCTTGTTAGCTTTATTTATCAAGACCCAAATCTTGCTCATATTAGGTCTCCTTTTTGCTTGTCTACTTGAAAAAGTCCTAGTCGTCTTTAATGAGCCGCTACTTTGTGAGATCTTGGTCTTCACAAGATGAGGGGTCACATTTTATATTTCCCAAAGAGTGGAGGGATTTTGACTCTTGGTTGGGATTAATCCGAGTGTAGTAAATAGAGAGCAATTTTGATGCTTGGGATTTGATGTTGAATAATTTATTCAAGATTGTATATAGTCATGTGTAATATTTATAAAAATTTTTTAAAATATCCATCACTTCCAAAGAACTTATCGATAAGATGCAAAATCCTCATGCAGTAAATTGGACGAGTTCCCCATGTTCCACTGGTGAACTAATTCCATAGTGCAAGTAATGCTTTCATTAATTTAAAAAAAGAAATAAAAATAAGAATATAGATTCTGAGAGTGTCAATTTTTTGAATTTGTGGTCGCCTTATTGTATATGTGTTTATCGGCTAAGCAAGCCCACTAAATCTGATAGTCTTGTTAGATCTTTTTTGATTAGATTCTTTTTTGACGAGATCTCTAAGATTTTTATTGTCTTGTCAGATCTATTCGTATAACTTTATATTTGAGACTAATGTCAACTTTATCTTTGAGGGTGTTGAATTTTGAGGGTGTTGAATTCAGATTTTTCATTCATATTTTTCATGTCTTTATAATATATTTATATAATAATACATATATACATCTATGAGTAATTTAAATAAAGCCGAGGTCGACTATGTCATTCATTTTAATATGACCAACTCATCCAATGGAATAAAAAAATTGATTATTTGACATGTAATAGCTTTCAATTAAATATATATCAAAATCAACTGACACATTTAGTTTAGAAGAAAATAATAAAATCATCGTAACTTAGAAACATGAGCATTCTCCTTGATATTTAATGGGTAATTTTTTGACATTTATTCCTCTACTTTGCCTCATTTAATCAAACACCTATAATAATGTATGAGATAACATAATTATTATGTTTTTATCTTATTTAATTATATATATTTTCATTTTTTTGAAATCAACTATCATACTATTATTATTAACTTACAAGATTTGATGTCATTATTACAATTTTATATGATTCTAAAATTTGTATATTATTCCTTAACCAATGTAAAATATTTAGTCTTTATTTTATCTCATAAACAATTTATTACTCAACATAAAAATTAATTAATATTTGATATTTTATTACATTTTACTTATTATGATTCTTATTCAAATTTATTTTATTTTTAAAATTTAGATTTTATCACTTATATTTTTAATTAATAACTTTAAATTATTAAATAAATTAAATCTTAATTATTATTTTATTCATGTCCATGAATCATAATCAAACCTTAAATTTTATTTTTTGTTTTTCTCTTTGTTATATATTAAATATATGACAATAATGTTATATTACAAATTAAACCTTTAATCTTTGTATTATTTTACTTAACATTATTATTAAATTATAAATATATATTGAATCATCAGCCCATCATGTTGTTAAATTATAGTTATAATAGGTTAAGTTCTAATTAATTTTTTATATTTTCTGGTAATTTACATATTATTAAAATCTTATTTTTTTCGTTAAACTATTTTGTAAATCAACAAAAAAAATATGACTTGATGTATTTTGGGAACCAATTAAAAGTTCTATGATAAAATCTTACTTTTCTTTTTGATCTAGGTTCAGGAAATAAATATACCTTCTTGCAATTCGGTTCAGTTTTAGATCAACAATTTTCCTCTATACTTGAGTCAACACCCTGCAATTTAGTTCGAGTGAGTCTCGACTCAAACAACTCAAATTCGGTTTAGATTCAGTGCTTGATTAGCTTGCTCCCTTCATTCGTATGCATGCTTCTCCCTTTTTTTCTGATCTTGCCTCCTACCTTTACCCACACTTGCACGTCAAAACTTGTAGAAGTTGATGGTGATCGATCGTCATGTCATTTCTGCTCCTTTGCTCATGCTCAACTTCCCCTTCTTATGATTGTTGCTTGTGCGAGTTCACCTCCCTCGCATTCATATGTATCTGTCTCACTCATCAACACAGCTGTTTGAGCATGCAAGAGTTTGTATCATCTCTTTTGCTCGTTATCTCATGTTCGTTGAATTTCATTTATGCATGATTAATTATCATTTTCCAGCTCGATTCTAGTTTCCTGTTGGCGGTCTCCCTCTTTACTTGTTTCAATCCTTTGCTCGGTTCGTTTATTTTCTTGTCCCTCTTCCCAGTCTCACTTGTTCTCTCTCGCATCTCTCCCTCATCTTGTTTATTATTTACTTGCCGTATAACAATGAACCAAGCTCTACCTTGCTCACTTCAACTCTTTCTCTCTTGCATCATCTCCCACAATGACTTCTCTCTTTTGTCTCTTCTACTTCTCTCCCCCAATTCTTTGTTTCTTTTAATTGAATGGAAACAAGATTAGCCGATTCCCACTTTTTTTTTTAATTTTGGGATGCTAAAATATGAAGTTCATAAAATTTATTTCAACATGGTCAAAAGATTCAGGACTAGATAAATTTTAAATAACTTGGAATAAGATTTGTTTGAACTAATTTCAAAATCAATTAGTGCATTTACAACAACAACTAAGCCTTAATCCCACTAAGTGGGGTCGGCTACATGAATCCTTTTTCTCCATTGCGTTGTATTTAGTGTCATATTTTCATTTAATTCTAATAAATTAAGATATTTTTTATACAATAAGCCCAAGTCTTTCTAGGTCTACCTCTGCCTCTCTTAACGTAAGTCGAATCTAAAATATCTACTCTCATAATCAGATCTTCAGATGGTTAACGTTCAATGTGACCAAAACTTCTAAGGCTGCTCTCTCTAAATTTGCACGTCATTGGAGCTACACCAACCATATCACGGATATATTTATTTTGCATTTTGTCTCTCTCATCCACCTAATCATTCTCATTTCGACAACACTTAACTTAGTATTATGCTTCTCTTTTAAAGGCCAACGTTCAACACCATAGAACATTGCAGGTCTTACCACCATCTTACAAAATTTTCCTTTCAGTCTAAGCGGTAATTTTCTATCACACAATAGACCCAAAGCATTCCTCCACTTCAAGCAACTTATATTCTACTATTAACATCCCCATCTATAATCGATATGAACAATAGACCCGAGATATCTAAATCGTTCACACCTTTTAATAATTTGATCACCCAAAGTTAGACTTATATCACTAGGGCTACTATTACTAAAATTACATTCCATGTATTCAGTTTTAGTTCTACTCAAACAAAGGCCTTTAGAATCCACTGTAAACCTTCATAATTGAAGTTTTTTCTGGACCTTTTCTCTCGTCTTATCCACGAGAAGGATATCATCAACAAAAAGCATAGAATAAGGTACATCCTCTTGTAAATATCCAGTAAGACCATCCATCACTCGAGCAAAAAAGATGAGCTTAAAATCAATCCCTAATGTAATCCAGCAGAAATACAAAAATATTTGGTCAATACTCCTTCAGTTCGAACACAAGTAACAATTCTAAGTCATATCAAAACCTTTCTTCTCAAGGACTCTCCAAAGGATCTCTTGGAACCTTATCGTAAGCTTTTTCTAAATCAATAAAAATCAAATGTAGATCCTCCTTATCATCTCTGTACTTCTCCATCAAACATCTCAATAAATGTATAGCTTCCATAGTAGACTTGCTCGACATAAATCTAAATTGATTATGGTAATACGTCTTAACCTATATTCAATTACCCTCTCCCATAATTTTAAAGTGTTACACATCAACTTAATTCTTCTATAATTTGCACACTCTTGTGCTTTCTCTTTATTCTTAAAAATGGGGACGAAAATACTCTTCCTCCAGTCTTCAGGCATCTTTTTTAGTTTTTTAAATAATATTAAATAGTTTAGTAAGCCAAGAAACTTCCAAATCTTCAAAATATTTCCACACTTCAATTGGGATATCATCAGGTCCTGCAGACTTTTACCCTTGGTTTTCTTTAAAGTTTCATCAAATTCTTTTTTACTAATACGATGGTAAAAATGAAACGTTTTATTACTATTAACGATATTAAGATCACTAAGGTCGATTGTATTTTTCGAAACTTCATTAAAAGGTTTATCAAAATAACTCACCCACCTATGTTGAATATCTTTTTCTAAGCAAAATGCTTTTTGGTTTTCATCTTTAATGCACTTAATTTGAGTTAAATCTTTAATTTTCTTTTCTCTTTGTTTGACTAGTTTATACATATATTTTTCACCCTCGTTAGTATCCAATCTATTATGAAGATCACTAAAAGTAGAATTTTTAGCATCATAGATTGTTCTTTTAGACTCTTTGCGGGCCGTTTTATATTTTTCCTAGTTTTTTAAGCTTTTACATTTAAACCAATTTTTATAACATAACTTTTTATATTTTATCTTTTCTTGCATAACATTATTACACCACCAACTTTTTTTATTTATAAAAGCTTTTTCTTTTAATTCTCTAAATATTTCTTTTGCCACTTGTTTAATAGTGTTTGTTACTTTATCCCACATAGCAATTGCTTTTTCATGAACATTCCAAATTTTGAAATTTTGAATTTTTCTCATAAAAATAATTTTATTTATCTTTTATATACCAAATCTAATTTTATGATTATGAAACATAGTATTCTTTATTTTATAACTCTTCATCCTAAAATCTAGAACTATTAATCGATATTGGATACTTAAAACCTCACTTGGACTGATCGTACATATTTATAATCTTGGAGATCTCCTCTTCTCATGAGAAAATAATCAATATATTTTATTATTTATATTCTCATAAGTAATAAGATGCTCATATCTTTTTTTCGCTAAAATTTTAGTAATAACAAAATCATACGCTAAAACAAAATCTAATACGACTATTTTTTTCATTAATCAGTCTAAAACTGTAGCCACCATGAATATTTCTGAAATCTTCTACCACTCTACCGACATGTTTATTTAAATCTTCTCTAATACAAATTCTTTCTTCAAGTGGTATCATTTGCATTAACTCTTCTAAGTCATTCCAGAATTTATCTTTAGAATCTATATCTAAACTTACTTAAGGAGCATAAGCGCTTATAATATTAAAACTCTTACTATAAAAAATTATCTTAAGGGCTATTAATTCGATCTCCAACTCTATTAATATTTACAACATTATCTTTCAAACTCTTCTCTATAATTACACCTACACCATTTCTAGTACGACTCTTACCAGAATACCAAAGTTTAAAATATAAGTTATCAATCTCCTTAGCCTTATCTCCAACCCATTTAGTTTCTTGAATACATAAGATATTTATCTTTCTACTAATCATAGTATCAACTAATTCCATTAATTTACCATTAAGAGTACCTATATTCTAAGATCCTATTTTAATATTAGTTTCATGGACTAACTTCTTTACCCACATTCGTTCATGGGAACCCTTGCTTATTTGACACTACACTCGGGCGCTAGTGCAGCGGCCCCAACACATTTTTCACTGTATTCAGGCCATACAGTGCATCACTTCCAGGGGATGTCCTTACACTTACACAATGATCAAAAGGATTCATGTCATGTTTTTTTCGATAAATTTTATGCTGGCTATCGATTACCTAACACAACCCTCCACTTTTCACATCATCCGGGCTTGAGACGGGCAATGACAGTGTCAATTAAGCAAGGGTTGTAAAATTAAGAATATATTACACACTTAACTTGGGACCGGTCTTACATATATTTGATTTAAAAATTAATGTGATCATATAAATAATTAAATTTATGAATTTTATGTTTATCATATACAAATAATTCTATTAATCATATATTTAACGTCTTTTTGGAACTATTTTTATGCAACCTTTTTTTTTTATAAATTTGGATGCTTTGTTCTAGTCCTTCATATACTTCTTTTTTTAGATAATGTGATTTTTTTATCTTAAAAATTAATTTGACAAAATTTCCCTAAATGCTTTTTTATCTTAATAACATTTCATACAAAATTATGTGATGTGTATTATTTATTTTTATGATAAATTTATTATTCTCTTATGTGTTTGGATAATTCATCATTCTTATTTATTAGTTCTCAAGTTTATTTAACCGTAAGTATAATTTCTTTCTAATACATGTTTAAATGTCTTGATGATTTTTATATACGTATATGTATATATTTACATGCATTAAATTAATATCATATGGAAATTAATAACATTTAAAAGCTTTTCAAAAGCTACTTTGGCTGCTGCTGTATTTTTAAATAAATTTAGATTCAAATCTGCCTACAATCCCTACTTTATTCTAATATATTTGATCATTTTATATAGATATATATTTCTTCATTAATTAAACTATATCCCATTGAATTTATTCATGCAAGTTTTTTTTTTTTTTTAAATTTGGCTGAGCATAATTTTGTAATAGAGGTTGCTTGTTTTTAAAATTAAACTCGTCAAATCATGCCTTAAACTCTTTTATCCTAACTTTTATTAAAATTCAAATTTATTTTTAATTTAAAATTTTTTTCTCTTTATTATTATTATTTTTTTAAATTTCTAATACAAATTTGAAAAGAATTAAATCATCTATATAATCTCACTTGGCAGAAATTTTGAGATCTAGTGTATGCTTTTTTTGCCTCCTAATCATCTAATTTGGACCAGCCTCCTCTTCCAAAATCCTTAAAAAAACTGGGTCGTTTGAAGGTTCCTTGGTTTACAAAAGACAAAAAATCTAAAAGTATTTTTTTTCTTTTCGAAAGATTCTCTAGTTCCTTGTGGTTGAAGCTTTATTGCGATAGCTTGAAGCACTTTGGTGGAGAGAAAATGTTTTGGTTCAATTCTTTTAAAGTTTATAAGCAAGTCAGTTTTTCTTGATTGATATTTTTTCTTGTTACAAATCTAATTTGATTTAATTTCTTTCATGATATTTTAAATTAAAATTATGTTTTATGATTATAAATTTCATGTCACTTTGGTTTAAGTTTTCATGTTAGCTTGAATCAATATATTATATCGAGTTGGTTAAAAAATCTTATTTAATGTTGGTTTAAGTTTAATATCATAATTTTTTTATTGTGCTAATTAAATTTTTATTTCTTTTTATTTAAGATTTCAGGATTGTTTAAATCAATATTTATATTTTATTGTTTAAATATCCCATTTCTTTTTTATTTAAATATTTAAATTTTCATGATTATTTAAATAAAAATTATATTGTGTGTTTTGAAATCTCATTCGACTGTATTTCATGTTATTATATTTCACGTTATTTTAAATTCTGATTAGGAGGGTAGATGTTTTAGATTCAACTTATTTTAAGAAAGGCTGAGATAGACCTAGGAAGACTTGAGCTTATTGCATAAAAAATGATCTTAATTTATTAGAATTAAATGAAAATTGGACACTAAATAGGACGCAAGGAGAAAAAAAATTCATGTAGCCGCTCCCACTTAGTGGGATTAAGGCTTTGTTGTTGTTGTTGTTGTTGTTGTATGTTATTTTAAAATTAAAATTATTTATTTTGTGATCTAAACTTAGATATTGAGATTATTAGTGTTGTTTGAACTTCTTTATATTGGTGTAATTTAAAAAATTGATATATTTTTTGTAAAGTTATGTTTAGTTCGGCATAAAACGTACGTTAATTTGAACTTATTAATTTATTAGATTAATACGTGTGTTTGTGAAGGCAGTTGGTTTAAATTATTTGTAATATCACTATTATTTGGCAATTGTGTTGTAAGTAAATTATAAAAATATATGTATTTAGTTAGTGATCGAGTTTCTATTATATACATCATCTATAGAGAGACTGTGAGCATTGTTGAGGGTGTCTTGTTTTCATCACTTCCAAAGTTTGAAAGAACATTAGTTATAGGATAACCTTATATATATTGCTGCGGTCCATTTGATATATAGAGTTCATTAAAAGATCTGAATTGCTTTTATCACTTAAATGAATAATTTTGTTGTTAGAAGCATATTATGGTTGTTATTTAACCATGTGATCTTCTTTCCATGCGAGGGCATATATTCATAAAATTTAAATGAATTTATTATCATGCTTCTTGTGATCCATTATCTTCACGTTAACTTTGTAGCTGAATTTTGGGACTTCATGATGTTTTTTCCCCAAAGGTTTTGGTGGTTGACTTAGCTCCATAAATGAAAATTTTGTTTCTTTGCTTTCAATGTCCTGTAAAGTACATTAAAAAAAATGAAGCATGCATTTTAATCTAAGGTCTTCTTGGTAGTGCTTTTTGATGTGCTTTGCCATGGAAAAAGTTGACGTATAATTTACATGAGAAATAAGGGACTAAAAGTGCTACATTGCGTTGTCATCCTTTTTATGTGACGTCATGATGAGCAACACACCAAAGAAGTAGCTTGTCCTTCTTTCTCAGTGGTAGCGATTTACTGTCTAACCACGCAGCACAATGCCACCAATATCAAATTAAGCCCGAATAATCATTTTGTAAGACTGTAACTTGACCCACTCACAAGTTTGTTTACTCTGCTTTTTTTTTAAAGCATCCAATTTTTTTCTAATTGGAGGTTATTATGAATGAACAAATATGCTCTAATCATACTCAACTTTGAAACAGGCATTTTGTGAAGGAGACGGCTCCATAGCCACCATTGTTTTCGTTAGCCCTGTCTCTACTAATTGGGCCCATCTTTATAGATCCTCTTCTCTTTTCATTCTTGTTGAGTGCTGCATAAGATTTAATTACATCTTCTTGCCCTAACTTTTGACAACTAACCTTGTAACAAAACCTCTAATGCTATGAGGAATGTTAGCTTTGTCCGCAGTATTTTAAAGTTGAAATCATCCAAGCCTTTTTTTCCTGTGGCATCTTGCTTACTAGGTTTCACAATCACACTTTTAAATATAATTATTTCATTGTTTTGAATTTTAAGTGTCCATCATTTTGAATATCAATCACAACCAACTTTGTTTTAATGACTTTTTTCCATGTGAATGATAATGAATTCTCGTCATTTACCTTAGTTTGTCCTTAAAAATGCAGAACAAATCTGCATTCTTGCGTCATTGTCACTTTTATTTTATATTTATTTTATGCTCTCCAATGGGCCACGAATTTCATTTATTAACTGGCAAACCAATGGACAGGCAGCTCAAGATGGAGTTGACATCATAAGTTTATCTATCACTCCTAATAGGCGTCCTCCCGGCATAGCTACTTTTTTCAATCCTTTAGATATGGCTTTACTTGCAGCCGTAAGATCTGGAATATTTGTTGTGCAAGCAGCAGGAAATACTGGTCCTTCAACAAAGAGCATGTCTTCCTTTAGTCCGTGGATATGCACTGTTGGTGCTTCAGCTCATGATAGAGTTTATAATAACTTTATTGTGCTAGGAAATAATCTTACCATATCTGGTGTTGGACTTGCACGTGAGTTTCTAATCCTTTGCAATATATTTATTATTTGACATAATTGTGTATTTGCTCCTTACTTTGGCCATGTTTGCTTTGCATAAGTAGCTGAAGGTAGTAGCCATATAAGTTCAAATACTTGCACTTAGGTCTTTTACAGCATTTAGCAATACCATGTTAAGCCTATTTTTGGTGGTCATGATGTTATTGGAGCTGGAATCTTGTTATCTCAATTGAATTTTCTTACTTTCAGCCCAAGGAATGGCCGACTTCTTCTTGCCCGCTTTAGCTAAGTGGTCAGTTTGCTTTAGAGTGGGTGTGCCAAACATAATTAAAATGTTCTAGATTTAGCCTATTAGGATTTAACGACTGGTTAATCCTTGAACTAAAAGCTTAAGTTTGCAGATTGCCTCGTATAAAGCCTGATTAAGCAAATGCCAACCAAAAATGTAAGAATATTGTGCTAACAACTAAAGCTGGGAAACCACTGAACTCAATTTTGTGGTTACTAGTTTTTGATGTTCCGTAGTTCATAGGTTTTTATGTATTCTGATAATCGTGGTAGTTATACTTATGCAATCAGTAATTACATATTCCAAATTTCAATACATGGAAGCTAACTACCAGTATGCACTTTCAGCTGGAACAGATGGTGACTTGATGTACACTCTAATATCTGCAACACATGCCTTGAGAAAGGATTCAGATAAAGAGAATAAAATTTATGCGGGGGAATGTCAGGACCCTAATCATCTTAACCAAGATTTGGTGAAGGGAAACATCATAATTTGTAGCTATTCGATCAGATATGTGCTTGGTCTTTCATCGGTTAAGCAAGCATTGGTAACTGCAAAGAATGTTAGTGCTGCTGGTATTCTATTCTACATGGATCCTTTTGTAGTTGGGTTTCAGCTCAACCCTATGCCCATGGATATACCTGGCCTGATAATACCCTCTCCTGTTGACTCCAAGGTGTATTCTTTGTTACTCACGCATCGTGGTTCTCAAGTATCATAAAAATTTGCAAGATATACAGTAGTGGAAACACTATTCTTAACTATCAACGTTAGTTTTTCTATAATTAAATGTTTAATTGGATGGTATATAGCAATGTGTTTTTGCTGCAGTTCTCATGAATATTTCAATATTCATTTGGAAAACTTTACATCTTTATCACCTGGAAAAAGAAATTGCAGCATAACATCATAATAGACTATCTCAACGATCCTAGAAACTATAAAAGCCCACAAGGAAAAAAAAGTATAATAAACGTTAATTTCATCCTAGCCTTCCCTGAAAAAGCTACCCTTGTAAAACTGCAACATGGAAAGTATTGAGAGATTTTGTTTAACGAGGGTGCGCGAAAATTTTTAATATTAGGGTGGGAATAGTCATTTAGACTATAAATTATACACTTTCAATTTTTATGACAAGTCTTTCCACTTGGAGTATTTTTTTTTTAAAAACAAACATATAGTCTTCCAATCTCAAAAGAGACACTAAAATGTGAGATTTATTTTTAAGCATTTCGGAAAATGTATCATTTTGTATGCATAAACTTTCAAAATAAAACTAATATGCATGTTTACATTTTCAGTACCTATGTTTGGTTGTTTTCCTCTGGCAATAGACATAATCTCTTCTTTCAACTATCTAAACTATTGGAGAAATTTTTGAAATTCATTATTAACTAATGGTGTGAGTTAAACACAATTCAATTATTAATTATTTTTTGAATTATTTAGACTATAAATTATACACTTTCAATTTTTATGACAAGTCTTTCCACTTGGAGTATTTTATTTTTTTTTTTAAACCAAACATATAGTCTTCCAATCTCAAAAGAGACACTAAAATGTGAGATTTATTTTTAAGCATTTCGGAAAATGTATCATTTTGTATGCATAAACTTTCAAAATAAAACTAATATGCATGTTTACATTTTCAGTACCTATGTTTGGTTGTTTTCCTCTTGCAATAGACATAATCTCTTCTTTCAACTATCTAAACTATTGGAGACCTTTTTGAAATTCATTATTAACTAATGGTGTGAGTTAAACACAATTCAATTATTAATTATTTTTGAATTATACTAATTAAAAAAAATTATGTATATACATATATATATATATATATATATATATATATATATATATATACATATATATATATATATATATATATATATATATATATATACATATATATATATATATATATATATATATATATATATATACATATATATATATTTTGGGGGAAAGAGCATCTCATGACACCCTACGCGTTAATAAAAATAGTTGATACAAATGTGGGAGGGAGAAAGGATCCCCATCTAAAAATAAAAGAAAATACATAAGAGCTCCTAGGGGTTCCACACTCCACAGTACAACTCCACAAAAAAAAGATAAAAAGATACATATAATATTCAAATAAAAAACCCAAAAGAAAATAAACCAGTATACCGGCAGAAAGAAAAGAGACCCAAAGTTCTTGTGTCCCAGAGAAACATAAAATCCAGCATCTAAAGAGTTTGCAAGATTAGTCAGAATATATTTGTTAATCCAGCAGAAGCATCGCAGTTTGTCCAACCTCCAAAGTGAAAGAGTCACCTGCATCTGTAGAAAAAAGAAAAAAGAAACCAGCCATATAGAACTGAAACCAAAAAGCAAAATTCCATCAACCTTCTCCCATATCTTAAGTTTCCAGTCAAACTCTAATGTAAGGCACATTTAACATATCCCGAAGCAGAAAAGATTTGAGAGTGGTGGGGGTATTAGTGCCAACATTCACACCATTATAACCATGCTTAGAGAGCCAATCGACAGGTCGATTTCCTTCTCTGAATATATATGAATACTGTATATTAAGATGATTTTGATTGATAATGTCATTAATACGATGTAATAAACACACAAGGTACCATGGTGGTGTAATAGTTAGATTAAAAATGTTGAAAAGAACTTCAGAGTTAGTCTCCATTATAATATCTGTCAAATGAAAAGATTGAGCAACCAGTAATGTTAACATAGCCGCCCAGCACTCAGCCTCAAGAGGAGAAGAGGCCACCACGGGAGAAGTAAAATAAACTAAACATTTTCCAGAACTATCCCTAAAAACACCAACTGCACTGGCAGCACTAGTGGACTAGCTGCCATCAATATTTGCTTTCAGCCAACCAAAAGGTGGTGGAAGCCATTTCACCAAAATAGGACGTGTAGCATCCTCAGTAGCCAATTTCGAGGATAATGCTCTAAAAGCCTTTTGATACTTAGTCAGGATGTAAGAAATAGTAGTAATGGGGGAAGGGGGAGATTCATTATATTTATATGCATTCCTAGCCAGCCAAATAAACCATAACAACATAAGAGGAAAATATTTGAGCTTTATAGGAATGTGCAGAACAGCTTGCCAATTCCTAATAATGCTGTCCAAGCAAAAGTGAGGCGGCCAATGAACATTAAAATAATTTCCAATATAGCTCCAGATTTCCTTAGCATATTGACAATCATAAAACAAATGAGGAATGGATTCCACCTCCCTCTTACAAATATAACAACAAGAAGCCAGTTTTAAACCTTTCAATTTGAGTATATCATGTAAAGGCAAAAAAGAGTGAAAAAAGCCTCCACAGAAAAAAAGAGGTAGATGGAGAGATGCAAGGATACCAAATATAGGAGCTCCACTTCCAGTTTTGAAAATTCTGTGTCTGTGTGTATAATATTTTAGTGATAGAAAGAGTGGAAGAAAATTTCCAAATGGGGGAATCTTTTCTATTAGTGTGAATAGGTATTTAAAATAATTTCCAATATAGCTCCAGATTTCCTTAGTATATTGACAATCATAAAACAAATGAGGAATGGATTTCACCTCCCTCTTACAAATATAACAACAAGAAGCCAGTTTTAAACCTTTCAATTTGAGTATATCATGTAAAGGCAAAAAAGAGTGAAAAAAGCCTCCACAGAAAAAAAGAGGTAGATGGAGAGATGCAAGGATACAAAATATAGGAGCTCCACTTCCAGTTTTGAAAATTCTGTGTCTGTGTATAATATTTTAGTGATAGAAAGAGTGGAAGAAAATTTCCAAATGGGGGAATCTTTTCTATTAGTGTGAATAGGTATTTGGGATATCATTGGGGTCATATCTCCAACCAAGGCCGTGAGTTTGGGGATGTTCCAATTATTCCTATCCCATACATCAGATATCAACGTATGGGTATCCTCCATAGAGTGAGGAAATGAGTCAAGGTTAAGAACTCCCCAATTATCATGCCAAAATGATATACAACCTTCACCAACATCCCAGTACATGAACTTTGAGGCTGTTTTCCTAGCAAGCAAAATAGCTTTCCATAGCTTGGAATCACCAGTTTTCCAAGAAACAGTAGCTGGATGTGAGTAGGAGCAGTATTTTAGATGCAAAAATTGAGCCCATAAGGATTCCCATGCTCTAAATTTAAACCAAAGTTTATACATATTGATATCCACAATTTGCTGTAGGGTTTTAAAGCCAAGCCCCTTAGAGGATCTGGGCATACACAGCTTACCCCAGGCAGTCCAAATTTTCCCAGGTTTGCTTCCAACCCAAAGGAACTTGTTAAAAAGATTTTCAAGTGTTCTCTGCGTGCTTTTCTTAATTTTAATTACTTGCATAGCATAGAGGGGAAGACTATATAACACACTTTTAAGTATGTTAATCTACCTCCATTTGAGAGAGATATTTCTCCAATCATAAATCCGGGATTTAATTTTCTGCACCACATTATCCATTTGGGTTTGCTTCATTCTGCCTCTAAGCAGTTGCACTCCCAAATATTTGAGTGGGAGCCTAGCTTCTTTACAATCAGTAAAGTCAGTAGCCCAGGAAACCATATCATTACGAACTGACTTACCAAAGTATAAAGAGCATTTGCTTTTGTTGAAGTCATCCCGGAGGTGTCTTGAAACTCCTCTAAGCCTTGCATGAGTAATCTGATAGCAGATTTACTTGCATTGGTAAATATGATAGCTTCATCAACATATGCAAGGTGAGAAACAACTAACTTGGATCTATGTGAGTATTGTAATAATGGATGCTGCATTTGTAAACGATTGACAAGACGGGAAAAGTAGTCAAATGCAATTATAAAAATATTGGGGGATAAATGATCTCCCTGTTTTATGCCCCTTGTAGCCGAAAAGAAGCCATATGAGTTCCCATTGACAAGCACACTATAGTGATTTGACTCCAGCCATCTTCTTATGAGCCTACAAAAATCGTGCTGAAGACCTCTAGCTTTCAGCACATTCAGAATGAAGTCCCATGATATTGTATCAAAGGCCTTCTTAAGATCAAGCTTCATAATCATGTTTCCCCCTCTACATTTCTTATCTAAGTCCTCAACTAACTCTTGTGCTAATAGTATATTGTCAGTTATCTCTCTGCCTTTGATAAAAGCTGATTGTTGTGGAGATATTATTTTAGAGAGATGAGGCTGTAATCTAGAAACAATTAACTTAAAACTTTAGACATGACAGATGTGAGAGATATAGGTCTAAAGTTATCCCAAGTGTATTTATCATTAGTCTTAGGGATTAACACTATAAGAGCCGAGGTGAAGAATTTACCAGGATCTTCTCCAAGAAAAAAACTTTGAATAGCAAGAATTACCTCTTTCTTAACGATATCCCAACAATGAATGTAAAAAGTAGAAGAGAAACCATCTGACCAGCAGTTTTGTTGGGATTAATAGATTTAAAAGCAGAGAATATCTCATGCTCATCCGGTACATGTGCTAGAGATAGAGAATTTAGATAATCTCTATCATCCTGTAGAAGATAGGCATCCACTAGTGATATTTGCTCATTGGAATGAAACATATCAGTAGAGTATTGGACCACACTTTGGCCTATCGTGTCAGAGTCAGTTAAAATGTTTCTCTGATTATCTTTAATTTTTAAGATACAATTATTATTTCTTCTGTGCTTCAATGTAGCATGGAAGTATTGAGAATTTCGATCTCCAACTATAAAGTAGATATCATTGGCCTTTTGTTGCAAGAATTGCTCTTCTAAGTTTATAGCCTCCAACAGAGAAAGATGAGCTGAAGAGATATCATCTACCCAGTTATGGGAGACCTCGGTTTGTGATTCTAATTGATCAACTTTTTGTTGGGCTTCCAATACTTTGAAATGCACATTGCCAAAAACCTGAAGATTCTAATTCCGTAGAGTAACACCAATTGTTTTATGTAACTGCCATAAGTTATACCAAGGAGACCCTGAATGCTTGATTTTCTAACTCTGTTTAACAAAATTCAAAAAAGAGGCATTAGTAACCCAAATATTAAGAAATTTGAATCTAGATATTTTGGGTTTATCATTAAAAGTCAAGGTAAGCAGAATAGGGGAGTGATCAGAAGAGGCAACATTAAGATGCTGAACTTGTATAACAGGAAAGTGATTAAGGAAGCAGCCATTGGCTAAGAAACGATCTAGTCTTTGAAAGAGCAGTCCACGTCTCCAAATAAATAGATTCCCCACAAAACCCAAGTCAAATAAACCTGCATCAGACATAGAGTTACAGAAACGATTAATAAGAGACGTGTTAGGTCGACCACCTCCCTTCTTTTCTGTAGGAGACAATCATATTGAAATCTCCTCTCACCAAAAAATTGTCAGTTAGAGTGTTGCCATAATTTCAATTTTGTTCCAAAGATCATATTTATCCTGCAAACGAGAGCTTGCATAGACAAAAGCAGCAAAGCCATAAAAAGCATCAGATTTAAAATTTGTTAACACAAACTGGTCATCATCCTCCAAAATGGACAGGGAGATATTGTTTTTCCAAAAAATCCAAATTTTGTTGTTTTTATTCCCATAATAATGATATTTTTTGAAATGTCTAAGAATTCTATCCTTATTTATAGTAACCATATGCTCCAAAATAGCAAAAATAGCAATATTATTGACCCTACACAAATGCTTCAATCTATTAAGGGAGGAAGAGTCAGCAACTCCTCTAATATTCTAAACCATGATTTTAAACATGCTGTTTTGAAATAACCCTCCTAGTAGATTTAGAAGGGTTATCCTCATCAGAATGATATATTCTATCTTGAATAATGTCATTTGTGTTAATTTGAGTCAATTCTCTTCTAGATTTCTTTCTAGCATACTTTTGAACTTGCCATTCATTCTCAAGAGTATTTGTAGCATCATGAAGAGAGTTTTGTGAGGATGGGATGAGCATATTAGGAGGTTCTATGCTCTTTTCATGAGATTCCAATGTTTGAGGATTAGAAATGAGTTGAGTTCTATGCTTGGAGGAAATAGGACAATCCATTTCCATATTAATAGCAGCATTTTGCGCAGAGAAGTTATTATCAGGGATTTCACAAGTGACAGCATGTCTCTAGTAGGAAGACGTGTGGGAGATATAGTCTGAATTGTACTATTCTTGTTGGACCCATCATAGATTTCAATAGCATCATTAGTAACAAAAACCAGTTCTGTATTTAATTCAACAACATTAGTGGGAGCAGCTAATTCATCTGTTGAATTCGGAGCCACTATTTCCAATGACCTATCATCAATTTCAACAACATTAGTGTTAGAAACCAAAATATCACCATGTTCCCTATTAATATGCTCAGTGAGCGAGTGTATAGTAGGAGGATTAATAATATCATGGGATATATTAAGAACAGCAGGGCCATTAGTAGCTATATCATTATCCTTAAGAGGCTGATTTGCAGATTTTTGCGGTAAAGGGGCTCGTAAGTGGGAATGTAATCTGTAGTAGTTAGTAGCAGCATGCCCAAACATGCTACAATGGGAGCAGTACTGGGGATTTGTTCCCATAATCACTTTTTGCCAATATCCTTGATGAGCAGAGCAAATCCACACTTCGTCATGAAAAGGCTGTGTCATGTCCCGTTCCACAAGAATACAAGCCTCATCAGTCTTAGATAGATCAAGAGTAGGATTATCAACTCTTAAAGGTTGCCCAAATCCGTATGCAAGAGAATATAATGTTTCGTAGTTATAAAGATGAGTTTTAAGTCGAGGGAACTTTATCCAAACAGGAATTATCGGTGATTCAGCTTTAGGATCAAAATCAACAGACCATTTGAGTATTTTCATGAAACGACCATCAACTTTAATCATCTTGCGAGAAAATATGAGCGTGTAGTCCTTATCATTAGTGAGTTGGATTAGAATGTGCCTCCCATCTAACAAGGTGATTTTCCAGGCTCCAGACAGTTTGAAAGTGTCGAACAATTGACGGATCAGTTCTAATCGGGGATGTCCATACTGAAATTTACCAACAAAAAAGAAACGACAAGATGAGGCCAAAACCTATGTCTCAGTATCAGAGAGAAATAACGCAAGTTTATCGTTTTTCCTTCCAAGCTTTCTAAGAAAAGTATATTCACCACATGTCTCAATAGCTTCATGGAAGGATTGCAGAAAAAAACAAGAATTATTTGCAGCAGGAAAGACGGGATCTCTCGTAACCGCAGCTGCGTAGCTGCGCGACATCCGTTACCGGAGGAAAAAAACGAAAACCGGGTCGAAGAAGAAGAGGACCAGGGAAAGAAGAGAAACACAGGTAGAGGCGAGAGAGAAGGAAAGATCTCACCAGATGGAAGGAGAACCATCGCAAGCCCTAGAATCGCCCGCGCGTCGCCAAACCCTAGCAGAGCTTCCGTCCGCCATTTCATACCCTTATATATATATATGTATATATATATATATATGACGATGGGCTCTGCTAGGGTTTCGCCCGACGGTGTTTCCCGGTGCTAAAACTATCGGCTTTACCCCACAGTTTTCTTCATATCCCACGAAGACGATTCACATCTTCAGTTTCGTCATACCTGTCGATGAAGGGTTGCTAGCATGTCGCCTTGCCAGACGACGACGCTCCCTCGTTTGCTCGCAGGTCGCTTCTCCAGCTAGACGACATCTGTCTGCTCGCCTCCCGACGACGACGCTTGTCTGCTCGTATGTCATCTTCTACCTGATGACGATATCTTCTGTTCGCATTCGCCTCTCCTGCCGATCCTTCCTGACGTTGCCACCTGACACCGAGGGGATGGTCTCGGGGTTTCGTTCCTATTCCGCCGCCCTTGCCAGTGATAACTCTGCTCGCGCCCCTCTTTCGAATATGTTCCCACAGCGATATCACGATGCTTTCGCGCTCGGCGTTGACACCGGGTTTCTCAAAAAAACATTCCGTAAAAATGATAAACCTGCAATCTCTCTCTGATGCCAAGTTCTCCACCCTAGCTGCATCTTACCAGCTGGTTTTAGTAGGTAAATTATTTTATGCAAACCCTAAATTCGAGCTAATTCGAAGGGATTTTGAACAAATGAAGTTGAAAGAGGATTGAAAGATTGGTAAACTGGACGGTCGGTATATTCTCATTCAATTATCACATGATGAAGACTACGCCCAATTGTTTGCGAGAAGACTTGTTCGAATTGATAACCGGTTATTGAAGATTTTAAAATGGACGGTAGATTTTGACCCTTTTATTGAACCTCTTATCATTCCTGCTGGGCTGTGTTTTCCAGAGTTCAAGTTTTACCTCTACGATCAAGAGTTCTTCTCCTTAACTATGGTATACAATAAACCTCTCAAAGCTGATACACCTACTTAACCTGACTCGACCTTCTGAAGCCAGAATTTTGATTGAACTGGATAATACTCTACCTTTTCCGTGGGAGATATGGATTGAATCACAGCATCTGAGCTTTTAGCAGCGAGCATAACTCGAACAAATCCCTCTTTCCTGCACCCACTGCAGTATGATTGGACACTCTCATTCTCAATGTTGTCATTTGGGTCCGCATTTAAAACCTCCAAGTAAAAATACTATTAGGTCTGCCCCACTTCATACCTGTCCCTCTTCCACTCCCAGTGCAATCCACCGACTATTGAAACATTGGTTGACACACTGTCACCTCTCCCTCCCACTACCGGAGACCCCCCTGACAATACTATTTCTGTTATTGCAGCTAATGTGTTGACAGATGGTTCAGCTGGGCAACCTACAGTTTCAATCATTGTTAACAATAATACCGCAAGATCATTACCTTCAAAGAATATTGTTCGATCCGATAACTAGGAGAGCATTGCAACTCCACATCCTTAGGAAGCATCTGATGCTGAGGAGACATTTCTACCACCATTTCAGAATGAGCATGTTGTTACTGTTAGTCAAGAGCAAGAAACTCATCCTTTTCTACATGCCCAACAATCTTTTGACCACACAGATCAGATGAGCCAGTCTTACGATGAGGAATGACATGTTTACACTTCTAGGAGAAAGAAGAAGAATGGAGGCATACTCGAGCTCAGGAACTTAATGGATGATATATTGGTTACTTTGGGTAATGACACGATACTCAACAATTTGTTAGATGTATCCCTTCCTAGAACTAGAGGCAGATGAATGACTAAACTGACTCGACCTTAGCTACTTCATGCGAGTTGAGAACTTTTGTGTTTATCTGTATCTTTTCTCTTCTGGGGTGTCTTGTGTGTTGTATCGTATTGGTAGGGTGCCTTTATTGGGCCCTTTCATACAACCTTTATGTATCTTTTCTATTTCAATATATATATATATATATAGACACACGCATAAACACACACACGCACGCACACACGCGCACGCGCACACACACACACACACACACACACACACACACACACACACACATATAGATATATATATATATATATATATATATAATCATTGTTTGTAAAATGACTCACAATTTTATATTATGATATTTTTAATTTAATTGCAACGACATCAAAACTTGACCATGTTATATTATATGTATAGAATTGTAATTATTTATGTTGTGGATGCTTACGCGAGTATACGTATCGTATCGAGTAATACGAAGCTACTAGTGGAGTCCTGGTTATCGATCCCACAGGGAAAGAGGAAATTAAATAACAACTAATTTTAAAATAATAATAATAATAATAATTTTAAAATAGTATACTGAAAATTTAGATTTAAATTTAAGCGCGATAAAGTAAACTACGTATTTTAATTAGGTAAGCTTAACTAAGTAGAAGATTAATACGTATTGAAAGTGCGGAAATTAACTAATTACTAAATAAGTCTTAGCTATTCGAAAAAATATCTTTCCACTTGTTTAGAAATTTAAGTGATTGATGAATTTAAATAGATAATGTTAAGGTATTGTAATAAATAGGAGCATTCACTATTCTTTACCCTTTGGTTCAGGTGTAAAGAATATTGGCTAATCCTATGTTTGATTATCGAATCCGTGGCTAGAATCTGGAGGATACCGACTGCCACTACGAAGCTCACGTTCCCTCGCCCGAGGGCTAACATCTACACTTCACTCTAAAAAAATATGACCGAATTGAATATTTTAGTCCGTCACACTAAAATGCTCAATTCACGCCCAGTGATATTATTTCCTATTTATTTGCACCTTCCTTCCAAGGCTTTTGAATTCCCAGAATTTCGGATGTAATTTTTCTATAGTTGTAAATCAACACATTTTAACAAATCGAATGACCAGGTTTGAAAAGTAAATTAAGTTTTAAGTAAAAATTATCACGATTTATTAATATATAAAAGTATCTACTATTTTAATTTCATCAGTTACAAGCAATTTCATAAACGAGGAAAATACTAAATCAACTACTCGAGAATGCATGGGAACTAAACTAAGCATGGATTTCATTTAAAGTTAAAAACAATAAATACAAATACTTATCTTGATTTATCCATGACGAGACTCATAGTAGTTCTTTGACTCTTCCTTCGAAGACTAAGCACGACTCACTAATTACTCACTAAACTCACTTAAAAGACTCACTAATTACACTAATTAAGATTCTAAAGGCTTGCTCGCTCACTTATAACACACTTAGAACACACAAAAAACGCAAAAGGGCCGCACACAAAAGAGCGATTTTCAGCCTACATATATAGAGGTAAGCAAAGGTCCGAGAGTGTGTAAGCATCTCTTCAAAAGTGTCCGGGTTCGATGTATCTGCGTGCCATTTGAACTAGCTCGCCGTCCGGCGACGAACTACCTCGGCTCATCGGCGAGAGCTTCTAGAAGTCTTTGAACCGCGTTATCTCGGTCGCTCGGCGGGCTCGGGCTCGCTCCGCCGAGCAGCTGAGACAGGTTATAAATCATTCGATATTTCTTCCTCGTACCCTCGCCGTCGGCCGGCTCGATCTCGCCGTCGGCGGCTCATGGCAATTGTATTATTTTATTATTTTCGCTCACAAATCCGCTCATTTTTATGATTTTTGCTTTTATCACCTAAATTCTCCAATTCATAGCAACAAAATAAAGAAAATACCTTTCTTTAAAGTGTAATTTCATCAAAAATAGGTATGAATTTCTTAATAAATTTTTCGATGATCAAAATCCCACCAAACTTACTTATTCTTTGTCCTCAAAGTAATTTTAATCTTACATAAAAATAATGATTTCTATAGTAAGATTTTTCGATTTAAATAAACTATGAATTAGATTAATTAATATCATAATAAAGTTAAATAAAAAATTATTCATGTAATTTAATTAATCTTATAGAAATAAATTATTTAGTTATCGAATTCTAAGATTTCTAGCTTACTTATTCGTTTAGGGAATGACTATATTTAAAAGAATAACTACTTAAGATATTCATATGATAAGAAATTCAAGAAAATACTATTAGTGTAAAATTCTAATCCATAAACATAAGTTTGGAAATATCTAAGTTTTCCACTTTAGGTTAATTCGAAATGAAGCCAATTTTTGATAAGACATCTCACTGAGTTTCTCCTCTTTTTTTTTTTTTTTTTTTTTTTTTCTAATGAGGATTATCGTATACGAGAGCTTTGTTAATAATTTTGAAGCTTCATTTTCATCTTCCTAAATTTAAACTTAGAAATATTTCTTAGCTTATATATACTTCGTAGTTTTTACTTACATTGATTTTTAATATTTTACTTTTTCGCTTGAATGCTTAAGAATTTTAATTTTAGAATATAGTTTTAAATACTTAAAAATAGTTTCTTATATTCTTATTACCACTTTAACCAAATATTTTATTCTATTTAATCAATTAAAGCGAGTATAAATATTTCATTTAACCTTTTATAATAATTAAATAAAATAATTCATATTAATTAAATCGAAAAATTTCTTATAAAAATTATTTTATAATAATTTGAAAAATAGAAATTGAGAACGAGTTAATAACTAAATTTGTATTTTACTCTCTTCTGAACTTAAATTTTTATATCTATCGTAAATAATGAAAAGGAGGAAAGTAAATAAATCATACGCTTTGAAGTTTAGGTATTTCTCTTTTTTTTCTTTGAAATTTTTGCGGCACTTTTTCATTTTCATTGAACTTGTCTTGTTAGTGATCTACATATATATATATAACGATTTAAAGAAAATGCGGGGATAAAATGCGAGATAAGTATTAAACACAACGATTAAAATAACTCTACACTACACATATGAATTACTACGTATTAAAAACGATTGAACTAACGGATTAACAATTTTAAAAACTTAAAACAATACAAAATAAAATAAAAACATACTAAAGAAAACTATCATCCTATTTAACATAAAAACAAATGCGATTAACTAACACAAAAACAAAAACTAACTACTATAACAATTCGAAGCAAATTAATCTAACTAACATCCGATGTCTCGAAATATAAAGTGCGAATATTACAAACATATAAAGTTCTCGAAATAACTTACACCAAACAAATAAAATAAATAAAGTCCTAATCTTCGACATCAGAAGTCACGAACTATATCATCCCCTCATGATCCGTAAGCCGAGAAAACTGAGCGAGGATGATGCCGAGTATACCCGGGACATTACGGAAAAGACAACATCTAAATCTCCACTCATATAACGACGTTGCAACTTCGTAGTATGCGATTTCGTATTCCGAATGTCATTGGAGGTATTCGCTATCATAATCATGTCTCCTCTCAGGATTATCAATCCTTTGATCGAAATGATCAAATCTTCTCCCATTGTTTCTCCAAGCTCGCTCAGAAACTTCTCCTATGCGGGGTCGATTCATTCATCGGATCTTGTAGGGTAGGGCGGTAGGCTCATGTGGTTCATAGCGAGTAGAGGTATATCTACTGCTGTGAGGTGAAATAACTTCTCACTCTCGATCTCCACCCTTCATGAGATTCATACTTCTTAATGTTGATAGTTGTGAGTGGTTTCATAGGTTCCCCTATTCTTCATCATCTCCAGCCTCGACTCGCAGAGAGTTGGCGAGAGTGCGAAAATTAATCCAGGGTGTCCCAGTCCGGCTCCACTCTCATTTCGAGAGTGGCCGGGATGTTTTGATAAATAATTCTCCCGATGTTGATGCTTACGTTGGTACGAATACGAAATTCGAGTGCTTCATCTCGTGTTACCTCGACCTGTGGTGATATGTGGGTAACAGAGTAGAACGAATAAAGTAATGCTAGGCTTTGGAGGTCGCATTTAATTTAGAAAGAGGAAAATTCACTCTTTCTGTTGCTTAATTTTCCGAACTTCGGTTCCATCGGTGAGAAAGCTAATGACTTCCTCAGGTGGTCTTTCCATCGTTCAAAAGTTTCATACTCGCTAAAGTGCGAGTCATGAACTTCATAGAACGCGTTAATTCTTGCGGCATTGAAATCTACGAAAAACCCTCGTACCTTTCTTGGTGCATCTTCGGCTGCGATCGAATTGGCATAAAATTCTTTAACCACTTCTACGGTACTCTATATTGAACGTAACGAAATTCTCCCAACCTCGTTCCTTAATAATCCGCTCTACTTCTCCTCCCAGATTTTTGAATACCCGATCCACAATGCACTTTCTTCCTTATATGTTTTCAAAATATTTAGCCTGTGCTCGTGCATTGATGAATCAGTTTTCGTCGAATTCTACTCGACGTTTTTGTCGTGGAGCCATACGATCGATCTATGAAAATCGTGAAAATTTTCAATAAACTTAAAAATAATACTAAGAATGCTTCCTACAACATTTGTAAGCAATTTAAATCAAATTCCATGGATTTCCACCGAATATTTCTTCCACATTTTGATTTTTCCCAAAATTTGCAATGAGGTGAAAATATATGGTGAAAATAAAAAATTTTTGCATAGAAGTGAAGCTCTTACCAAGGGAAGATGAAATCCGGTGTCAAAAAGTATTGAAATCGCTTCAAATCCAAGATCTCTCGAACCCTGAGTCGGTTTTTGCGAAAATGAGAGGTTGGGGATGATGAATAGTGTTTTTGACCGAGTCGAAAATATATGTTTTCCCGACTTCGCTGTCGGCGAGATAATATTTTTCGGAACCAAAAACTCTCGGGAAAAATCCGTCGTCGACGAAAATGTTCATTGTCGGCGAGATCGATCTCGCTGTCGGCGGTATTTTTCTCGCCGTCGGCGAGATTCCAAAAATTTTAAATTTCTGAAATTCGTCACTCATTTTCGTCCTTGATTTGCCTTATATTATATTTTCGATCATATTATTTATTAATTTAATATGAAGATTAGCTACTTATACACAAACAAATTCACACAACACAACAAATTAACTTTAATATTAAAATTCATGGGATGTACCAACTAACATAATTAAAACTCTATAATCAAACTTCAAACTTCAATTCTTACTACTAATCAGCATCGCAAACAAATCCACGACACACTAAATGCGTCGATACAAACTATGACGCATATCTCGATTTGGTTTGAGATATTCAAATCATAACTCCACACAATAAAATCTAGATCAAATCAAATAACATAAACATAAACATACTATTGAAATCTTTACTACTACTCTTCAATGTCAGAATCTTCATCTTCTCTGATATTTCCGATATACGATGATGCACAAATAAGTTATAGAAAGGCCTGAAGGGAAATTCCGAGCAGATTCTTCGATGATCCAACCCTCTGTCTCGATAAATGAAAAAAGCTAGCTTCCGAGTGTCCGGAATGATCGAAGTGTTCGCTTCATCCTCCAGATCGATGTGATCGAATAAATCGAGATATATTGTCGATTGAATCTCTCACTTTACGCGAGTTCTTTCTCCATTTCTTTAATTTTCTTCATAAGTAACTCCGTTTTATCCGAAATAGGCCTATGTATAGGATTATTCGTGAAGCTCATCGGAGATAATTGTAATGTCTTCATTATTGTCAAAGTAGGGAACATATCCGTAGGATCGAGCGGCTTCCAAGGTAACAGAACCTTTTCCCGAAGCTTCATAAGAAACACGGTAGCGATCGCATAATACAAAAATAGTAGATGGGTGTCCTAGTCAGTGAAGCCGGCCCATGCACGATTAAACCAATACGGACTTAACAATTATTGATCCCGCATCGATAGGCGATCCAATTTGAATACAGATAATTCAATATAGCGCATTTTTGAAACCTTGTTTACCCTCATAAGGTGGTAACAATTTAGATGAGATGAAAAAGTGCCGAGTGCTTTGAGACGGGATTCAAAAGTGATGCGGAGAAACCAACATACCCGTCTTCACGCATTTCCCAGTCTTAGGTTCATCGATTAGATATCGAAATATCTCATTCATATTATATCGAGAAGGCACGAATTTGAATAGTGACATACGGGGTGTTTTCTATAGAGAATAATTCATTTAATCTTGATGGAGTAAACGTCACCCATCTTCCTCGGACGTAGATATTCCCATTGTTGATCGCGTAAGTTAAGGTAGAACTCTTTCACAGCTGGAATAATAACAACGGACGTAGTGTAACAAAATACCTCCTCACAGTGCTTTGCTCAGATCATTTCTTCTATCTTTGTAGTGGAATTCTCTAATCCTCGATTGACGAATCCGATTCCTTAATAACTTCTTCTTTACCAAAACCTGTTGAAGATCTGCTTGCGCTTCCACACTCACAAATTTCCTCAGGTTAAACACTCAGATTTAGAGGAATCTAAGAATTTGGAGGCCATTATGGTGAATGGAAGGAATTATAGTGAAGAAGGCGATTTAGAATGAATTAAGAATGAGTTTTCATCGAGGATTTGGTGTTGAAACCGTCAGGATCGGCATTGAAAGTATAAATAACTCATCTCTATACTTCCTCGACGTCGGCGGGAAGTTTCTCGCCGTCGGCGACTCGGTTCTAAGCTGCACTTTCGGGTTCTCGGCTCATCGGCGGGACGTTTCTCGGCTGTCGGCGAGCTCGATAAATAAGCGATATTAATTTAGGCGCGAACCTCGGCTGTCGGCGGGTATCGACCTCGCCGTCGGCGAGATTCCAAAATAATGTCCAATTTTGCTCTAAATCGAATAATTTCTTTTCTCATCATAATGGTTCGAATATGTGATGATTCTTAATAATAATTGAGTAGTTAAGTTTCAATAATAAAGACTAACTATTAAGATACAATAAAAATAGATGACTAATATGAGTTGCCTCCATACAAGCGCTTGGTTTAATGTCGTCGGCCGACCTAATTTCGATTATTAATCGAGTCGGCTAAGCATTAAAACCTCTTTATAGTTAGGTCTTATACCTTCGAAATATGGTTTTAATCTATGTCCATTAACTTTAAATTTATGTCCAGTTTTTGGATCTTCGATTTCTATAATTCCAGTATGAAAATATTTGAGTTATGGTGAAATGTCACTAACCATCGAGACTTGATTTTCCGGGAAATAATTTCAATCTAGTATTATATAACAAAACTTTACGTCCGGTTCAAAATTTCTACGATTAATCTTCCGATCATGCCAGTAATTTACATCTTTTCTTTATAAATCCGATAATTATCATATGATTCATTTCTTAATTCTTCCAGATTCATTTAATTGTAGCAATCTCTTACTCATAACTTCACTTCATTATTATAATTAAATTCTTTAATCGCCGATATGCTTTATGTTCTAATTCAACTGGTAAGTGACATGTTTTTCCATATATAAGCTGTAAGGAGTCATTCCAATCGAGTTTTATAAGCGATCCTATAAGCGCCATAATGCGATTATCTAATCTAAGAGACCAATCTAACTTTATTTGGATTTACATATTTTTCTAAAATACGTTTAATCTCGCGATTAGATACTTCAGTAATCCATTAGTACGTGGATGATAAGCGAGTGAATATCCTATGAGTAATATTGTATTTTTCTACTTAGTTTGTGAATATATTTATTTCTAAAATGAGTTCCTCCGTCGGTGATAATCACTCTCGGCATTCCAAATCTAGCAAAAATATTTTTCATCGAAATTTTGAAACACTCTTAGCATCACACTTAGGTAAAGCTTGTGCTCTCGATCCATTTGGAAACATAGTCAACTGACTCTTAATATATATGAGTTTCCAAACGAAGGAATAAAAGGTCCCATAAAATCTAATCCCCGAACATCAAAAATTTCAACTTCTAATATAAAATTTAGAGGTATTTCGTTTCTTCTAGATATATTTCATACTTCTTTGACATTTATCACGAAGTTTTAATATATCTACGTATACATCTCTAAATAGAGTAGAGCCGAGTAAAATCAGATTGTAGAATCTTATAAGCGAGTTTATCGGTCCCAAAATGTCCTCCAAAATCGAATCGTGACATTTTTGAATAATTGGTTCAGATTTCTTCATAAGGTACACATCTTCAATAATTAAATCCTTACATTGCTTATATAAATATGGTTCAATCCCGAAATAGGTTTTCGTATCATGGATGAATTTTTTCAGTTGTTGTAAAGTTAGCATAGGTGGTAAAATATTACTAACTATATAGTTTACTATATCGAGCATACTTATGATATTTTCTATTCATTGATATTATATAGTTGTTCATCGGAAAGCATGCATAATTTCATTTTCAATATCGGATAATTCATGATTTTCTAATATTGATAAATGATCCGTAATTTGATTATCGAGTTCCTTTCTTATTAACGATCTCAAAATCGAATTCTTGCATTAATAGCATCCATCTAATTAATCTTGGTTTGAAATCTTTCTTTTGCATTAAATATTTGATAGCGAGAATGATCGGTATGCGTGATACATTTTGCTCCGATCGGATAAGGTCTAAATTTATTAAAACCATATACTTCTGCTAATAATTCTATTTCTCATGCTTCGTATAATTTATTTCGGCATCGATTTAGAGTTTCTTAGCATAGTATATAACTTTAAAAATCTTTTCATATCTTTGCCGAAGCTGCTCCTACGGCATAATCACTAGCATCACACATAAGCTCAAATGGTTTCTCCGAGTTAGGTGAAACTATTATAGGTCTTTGTAATTAATTTTCTTTTAAGAGTTGAAAGCATTCGGACATTCGATTGTAAATTCAAATTTCTTGTCCTTTTCGAGAAGTTGGCTTAAAGGTTTAGTAATTTTTGAAAAATCTTTTATATAGCGTACGTAGAATCCAGCATGTCAGAAAACTTCTTACCCGCTTTTACAGTAGTTGGAGGTGGTAATTTAGCTATAACTTGAATTTTTGCGGGGTCCACTTCCATGCCTTTTCGAAATTTTATGCCTAGTACTGATGCAGTCATGCAACCATAAATTGACATTTCTCCGATTTAGAACTAAATTTGTTTTCTCGCATACTTTTAATACTTTTTCAAGATGAGTTAAGCATGTGTCGAATGATGTTCCAAATACGAGAGAAATCATCCATAAATACTTCTATTCCATTGTCGATTAACTTACTAAATATAGACATCATACATCTACGGAATATTCTTTGGTGCATTACATAACCCAAAAGTCATTCTTCGAAAGCGAAAGTTCCATAAGGACTAGTAAATGTAGTTTTCTCTTGATCCTCGGGAGCAATTTGTATTTGATGATAACGGTGTATCCATGCAGAAAACAAAAATACTTATGTCCAGGTAATCTATCTAACATACGATGTAGAAATGGTAAGGAAGTGATCTTTCCTGGTGGCGGTATTTAATTTTCTATAATCAATACATATACGCCGACTAGTAACTTGTCTTATAGGAATAAGATCGTTATTTTCATTTGCGAGTGACGGTCACTCCTCACTTCTTAGGAACACGATGAATTGGGCACTGCAAGCATTCATCGGATATAGGATATATGATACGCATTATCTAGCCATTTTAAAATTTCTTTCTTAACTACTTCTTTCATTATCGGGTTTAATCTCCTTTGAGGATCTGCTTTAGGTTTATGTTCAATCATCTAAAATAATTCATGCATACATATTGAAAGAATTAATTGCTTTAATATCCGCTTAAAGTCCGACCAAAAGTTTTCTTATATTTTTTTAAAGTTTCTAAAAGTTTTTGTTCTTGAGATTCGTTTAATGCGGATGAAATAATAGCTGGTAAAGTTGAATAATTACCTAAATAAGCATACTTCGAAATGATCGGGTAATATTTTTAGCTCGAGTTTAGGAGGTTTAATAATTGATGGAACTATATTCTTGTTAGTGTTTTCGAGTATTATCCAAAAATTCAAATCTTTCACTAAATATAATCTAGTTCTTCATTATTATCTTCGATTAATTCGGTGTTTTCTTTTCTAATTTATCTTCGTAATATTCCTTAAAATGTTCTTGTTGTAAATGTTCAAGTATTTCCATCAGAAAACATTCATCATCTTTTTCTAGTGCGGGATATTTCATTGATTTTGCGATATTAAAGGTAATTTTTTGGTCATTTACTCTCATAGTTAATTCTCCTTTCGAACATCAATCATAGCATTTTCCGGTAGCTAAAAATGGTCTTCACTAAAATGATAGGAATTTCTTTATCTTCCTCCATATCAAAAACAATAAAATCTCTCTGGGAAGATAAATTTATCCACTTTTACTAACACATCTTCGATAACTCCTTAGGATAGATGTAGCAGAACGATCGGCTAATTGAAGGGTTGCTGAAGTAGGTGTAATTTTTCCTAATCCTAATCTCTTAAAAAATGATAGAGGCATTAGATTGATGCTTGCTCCTAAGTCACACAAAGCTTTTCCATAAAATTTTTCTCTTATAGCGCATGGTATAGTGAAACTACGGGATCTTTCAATTTTTCGGGAAGCTTCTTCGAATAATAGCACTACACTCTTCACTAAGTGCGGCTTGTTTCATTATCAGAGAATTTTCTTTTCTTATTTAGAATATCTTTCATAAATTTTACATAATTTGGCATACGATCTAAAGCTTCGACAAAAGGTATATTGATTGTTAATTTCTTTAATATTTCGGAATTTAGCAAATTGTTTATCTTTTTTATGTTGAGCTAGTCGTTGAGGAAATGGTGGTGGTGGTGTTTCAACGAAATTTTCATAGGTATTAAAGGATGTTCTAAGTTTGAATCTTGTTGAATTGTTTCTTTTCGATTTCACTTCCTCTTTTTAGCTTTCAAATTCTTTTTGAATTTGAGGTTCTAATTCTTTTCCACTCCTTAGTTGTATTACTTTAATTTGTTCTTTTCCTTAATCTTTAGGATTTATTTCTACATTACTAGGAAAAGTTCCAGGTATTCTATTATTTAACGCAGTAGCAATATGTCCAAGTTGAGTTTCGATATTCTTAATAGATGTTTCTTGAATTTGTAATTGATTTCCTTGAATTTGTAGTTGATTTCCTTGATTTTGTAGTTGATGACCCATATTGAAAATTAATTCATCCATAGATAATTTCTTATCTTTAAATTGAGGGTTATTGTTATTAAATCCGGGTGGGTAATTAGGTTTATAGTTTGGATTTGCTTGATTAGGTTGATTCATCCATTGTTGATTAGATGTGTTATTCCGATTAAAATTTGGATGAGTTTTCCAACCAGGATTATAATAGTTTGAATAAGGGTTATTAGTTCTATTATTAATAGCATTTAAAGTTTCATAATTAGATTGAGATTCTATGATTTGTCCAGGATGAGTTTTCTTCAAAGTAGGAGAGTATTTCATTCCAAAATGATCTAATTTCTTAGATATAGCGACAATTTGAGAAGCTAACATAGATATTGCATCGTTTTCATGAATGTCGGCTATCTTTTTCGGATTTACTCTATCAACGAGCCATTGGAAATTATTTGTTGCCATTTCTTCGATTAGTGCATAAGCTTTATCAAATGGTTTAGACATTAATGAACCTCCGAAGACGACATCGATGATTGATCTTAAAGATCCTACTAATCCATTATAAAAGGTTTGAATAATCGATCAATCCGGTAGCGCATGATGTGGGCATTTCCTAAGAAGTTCCTTAAATCTCTCCCGAAGCTTCATATATTGATTCTCCATCTAGCTGACAAAAGAAGTTATATCGTTTCTAAACTTAGCGAGTTTTAGATGGAAAATATTTGGATAGAAATTTTTGTGATAATTCTCCCCAAGTTTTAATAGATCTAAGTGCTTAACGAATTCAATCACATTTTAGCGCTTATCCGCTTAATGAAAAAGGAAAAAGTCTAAGTCTTATAGCGATCGTCGGATACTCCTTGATATTTAAAAGTAGCACAAAGTTCAGAAAACTAGCAAGATGTAAGTTAGGATCTTCGATAGGTGAACCAGCTAAATTAATTGTTTTGTACCATTTGGATAATTGCGGGTTTAAGTTCGAATGAATTAGCGACTACATCGGGGTTTTGAATAGTTAAATGAATTTCATCGATGTAGGGTTGACATAATCTCTTAATGGTCTTTGTTGGTTCATATTTTGAATTTCAGGAATATTCGCCATTTGTGTTAAATTTATTATTTGTTTCTTTTGTTTTCTAATTCTTTTAATTGTACACTCTAATTCAGAATCGTAAGGTATTAAATTTTCGTGTCCAAATTTGTACATACAATTTTTAGAATAGATATTAATTTATTTATTATGATTATTTTAAAATAATCGTTACTTTAGTAAATTTTTCTTACTTTCCCCAAGCAACGACGCCAAAACTTGATCCACGATTTTATATTATGATATTTTTAATTTAATTGCAACGACGCCGAAAACTTGACCCCGCTATATTATATGTATAGAATTGTAATTATTTATGTTGTGGATGCTACGCAAGTATACGTATCGTATCAAGTAATACGAGGCTACTAGTGGAGTCCCGGTTATCGATCCCACGGGGAAAGAGGAAATTAAATAACAACTAATTTTAAAATAATAATAATAATAATAATTTTAAAATAGTATACGAAAATTTGGAATTCTAAATTTAAGCGTAATAAAGTAAACTAAGTATTTTAATTAGGTAACTTAACTAAGTAGAAGATTAATACGTATTGAAAGTGCGAAATTAACTAATTGCTAAATAAGTCTTAACTATTCGGAAAAAGTATCTTTCCCTTGTTTAGAAATTTAAGTGATTGATGAATTTAAATAGATAATGTTAAGGTATTGTGACAAATAGGAGCATTCCTATTCTTTACCCTTTGGTCCGAGTGTAAAGAATATTGACTAATCCTATGTTTGATTGCGAATCTGGCTGAGATTTGGGAGGATACCGACTGCCACTCGAAGCTCCCACGTTCCCCTCGCCCGAGGGCTAACATCTACACTTCGGTTCTAAAAAATATGACCGAATTGAATATTTTAGTCCGTCACACTAAAATGCTCGATTCTACGCCCGATGATATTATTTCCCTATTTATTTGCACCTTCCTTCCAAGGCTTTTGAATTCCCCGAATATCGGATGTAATTTTTACTTATAGTTGTAAATCAACACATTTTAACAAATCAAATGACCAGTTTGAAAAGTAAATTAAGTTTTAAGTAAAAATTATCACAATTTATTAATATATAAAAGTATCTCTATTCTAATTTCATCAAGTCACTTAATTTCATAAACGGGGAGAAAGACTAAATCAATCTACTCGGAATGCGTACGAACTAAACTAAGCATGGATTTCATTTAAAGTTAAAAACAATAAATACAAATACTTATCTTGATTTATCCCTGACGGACTCCTCGTAGTTCCTTTGACTCTTCTTTCCGGTACAGACACGACTCACTAATTACTCACTAAACTCACTAAAAGACTCACTAATTACACTAATTAAGATTCTAAAGACTCGCTCACTCACTTATAACACACTTAGAACACACAAAAACACAAAAGACTGCACACAAAAGATCGATTTTCGGCCTCTATATATAGAGGTAAGCAAAGGTCCAAGAGGTGTGTAAGCATCTCTTCAAAAAGTGTCGAGGTTCAATGTATTCGTGCCATTTGAACTAGCTCGCCGTCGGCGACTGAACTACCTCAGCTGTCGGCGAGGCTTCTAGAAAGTCTTTGAACCGCGCTGTCTCGCATTGTCGGCGGGCTCGGGCTCGTTGTCGACGAGACAGTTATAAATCATTCAGAATTTCTTCCTCGTACCCTCGTCGTCGGCGGGCTCGATCTCGCCGTCGGCGGCTCAGCACAAATTGTATTATTTTCTTCCTTTTTGCTCTAAATCCGCTCCTTTTTATGATTTTTGCTTTTATCATCTAAATTCTCCATTCCTGCAACAAAATAAAGAAAATACCTTTCTTAAAAGTATAATTTCATCAAAAATAGGTATGAATTTCTTAATAAATTTTTCAGTGATCATAAATCATAATATATTGTTTCTTCATGAGGATTCATTATAAATACTTTTACAACACGATCATTTGTGGAAATAAACATTTGTTTTTTTTTATCTTGAGAAATTAATGATTTTAACTTATAATATAATATAGTCATCATACAAGCGTAGTCTATTTTGCGCTAATAAAGTCTTTTCGGGACTACCAATAGGCCTAATCTATTGGTATCGGAGGGTATTGAGCTGCAAGGTCCTTGAAGCTTAATCCTTGAGTTGCCTTCATGCAGTTGGCTTTGCAAATCTTGTTAAAAATGTTGTTTAGAGCAAATTGTTATCGCTAATGTCAACTCATTAACCGGTTAAGACATAAAAATTTATGTATTGAAGATTTTGGGAAGTGTTGTACTATTCCAATTTACTTTTTAATGTTCTAGAAGCTATTTCATACGCATATTGGTTTCGCTAATGTTTGATATTCCAAGTTTCTTGTAATTTGGATGAGATGTTTATTTGTTATGATTTTTGGGTTACCTTTAATGAAGTATAATAGTTTGTCTTGACTTGATTACTATTAAATTCTAAATTTATTCGAGCCAAACTTTTTCATGCTAGGTAGGTTAAAGTGGAATCCTGTGCCCACTAGTAGCCATTCTAGAATGCCTTTGTCATTTTGACACAATCTTCGGTTTCACTTCTTTTCTTCAACTATTGTATTGTAGTTAGCTAGAGTTTCGCTTTTTTTATCCATTTGTTTTGGTTATTACATTGCTTTTCCCTCTTCTATCTGATAATTGCTAAATGAACCCCACTAGAGTCTATTTTATGCATAAACTCTTATAGTTCACTTGTACATGTCAATAGCTTGTGCTATTGTGCATAGTATGGTGAGGCGTTAACCTCACACTAGTTGCATTACAAGGTTTAGAGTGTTAATATAGTGCAAGCGATTTGTAATACCACGAAGCTCATTCCTGTTATGGCTCACAGTTTTTCTCTCTCTAATTTATGACTTAAAATTATTATTATTATTTAATTTTTATTTATAAATTTTATATTCTTTTCATAATTTTTTTTGGTCAAATAACATGGACGCATAGGCCTTGATCTAGTTTGGGCTTCGAATCCGCTTCAATTTCTCATCCTCATGCTCGTCCCCCTTCTTTGACTTTGGGCATGTGCTTCATTACGTAAATGATAACTCCAGATCAGGGTTTTGATACTCCTTTTCCCTTTACTTGGATGTTGATACACTCACACTCCTCTTCCCTTGCTCTTACTTCGATAGCGCACTCAACTCTTCTATTTTCATTCCTTAAATTACATAGTTGGCTGACATTTATGATAAATTCATAGAAAGATGATTTTGATTGTTACATAGGGATGGTTACATATAGATGTATTCATGTTTAGTTAATTGTAGTATTATCCATAATTTTTAGTATATTATGCTATTTTTAAAATTGCATGTGATGTGTATGGGATTTTTGCACTATGACGTGCTGTTTGCAATTGATAAATATGATTTCATTGCCGCATTTTACAATAAGAAGCTGTTAACGTCATGCTATTACTTTTATGTCTTTTGAATTTGATTTGTCGATTCTCTATGGCATTGTCACTTAGTTTTGGAATATAATAGAGTAAAATGAGAATTGAACTTTACAAATCAATTATTTGACATTTATGGGAGGTTAGATGCAACTCAAATTCATTAACGATATATTGAAACTTATCATATTTGAATTGATATTGATATATGTTTGCGAACATCTTTTTGATGAAATTAGATTGGCTCTTTTTGTTAAATGTACCCCCAAAATATGCAATTACCTAAATTGAACTATTAAATGACATTTAAAACATTTGTAAAATTGATTGGTCATTGTAATAGTGTGCAAAATTTCTCTTTATTGTTCTATATTTCATTATTGTAAAAATATAGAATTACATTTAAAAGCTAGAGTAATTTGATCTCTTTTTGTTATATAATTACTTTTTCATATTTCACAACACTATTAAGATATTTGAAGACACAGGTGAGATGGAGCTAAAATTATTAATACAACTTTGATTAATACCCAACTTCATCTTTTCCTTTAACATTAAATTTGAAAATTACATGATAAAAAAAGATATAATAATGAAACGAATGACGAGCAAAATTAAATCATGTTTTATAACAGCACAATAAAAAAAATAATGATAGTATTTACAAATGATGTCAGTAATGATAACTACAATAAATAAATATTAGTTTTTATAATATATGATTTTATTTAATCATCACTCAAAATTATATAAATAACAAGAAAGAAAATGGATTGGAAGGCCTTAGCTATAAGCATCAGAGGGCTAGCATAGATTTTTGTACTCCACCTCCCAAGAAAAGCAAAGTATAATAAAATTTTTTAAATTTAATTTTGTATTTATCATTCTTAGATCCTCTTTTTTTCATGAATCCATACTAGCAAAGAAATAGTTAAAGTAAGGGAAGCTTTGAGCTAAGGAAGTTAGAAAAGAAAAAAAATTTAAGAAGATGGGTCACTTCGATATATCGGAGAAATCCTCTTTATATTATAATTATATCAGCTATCTGTAGAGGGGCTAAACTAATCCTAATAGATGTCATGTCTATCAGTCGTCTTTTTTGGTGTGGATATTTTAATTAACTTTATCTTGATAATGCCTTGCATTGGTATATTTTTTCTCTAAATGCTTCTCTTGGGATATTCGACCTTCTAGGAGAGTCAATCTCTTGGAAGAGTTGCTTTTCTGGACGAATTCATCTCTGAGGAGAGTACTTCTCTTGGGAAAGCTATTTGCCTGGAAGAGTTAATATTTTGAGAGGGTTATTTTTATGGTCAAGTTCATCTCCTAGGAGAGTTGATCTTTTGGAAGAGTTCTCCTAGATGAGTTCATCATCAAGGATAGTTTAACTTTTGGAAGAGTTTACCTCTTGGAAGAGTTATTCTCCTAGACAAGTTCATGTCCTCGATGAGTTATCATGCAGAGTTCATAGTTTATCTCTTGGATATGTTAATGTTTTGGAGCAGTTCGTCTTCTATATGAGTTTATCTCGTGGGAGTGTTCTTCACCTCAAGGATGAGTTCATCTCCTAGGAGAGTTGCGTTCTTAGACAAGTTCATTTTTTGGATGAGTTCTTTTCTTAGATGTGTTCATTTTTTGGGAGAGTTATTATTTTTGTATGAGTTGACTTGCTGCGTGTTATGAACTTAGTCTAAGGTCTTTCCGCCATGTGCTTAAGTACGGAATGATTTGAAGTTAAGAACTCCACCCAAGATGCGTGTTGACCCTTCAATTTGTTTTGGCTGTTCAAGAATTTCAAAGTCTCATGATTCAAGAACAAAGTGAACTTGCTCGTTAGAAAGTAGCGGCTCCAACGATTAAGAGCTTTTACAATAGCATATATCTCCTTATCATACATCAAATGTTTCCTCGTGGACTCATTCAACTTCTCACTGAAGAAGGGTATGGGGTGGCCTCTTGGGCTCAACAGTGCTCCTACCCTCATGTTGGATGAATCACACTCCACCTTTAACAACTGATTGAAATTCAGTAATGCAAAACTGGTGCCTGAGTCACCTTCTCCTTTAGTGTGTCGAAGCTTGTTCAAGCAGCATGTCTTCATTGGAATTATCTCCTTTCAAAAGATCTGTCAGGGGAGCAATGATGGTTCCGAGCTTTTGATGAATTGCCTGTAGAATGTTGCTAGTCCCAAAAACTATCTCAACTCAGTGAAAGATTGCAGGGTGATCCAGCTCACAATGACCTAAATCTTTGTAGGATCCATCTGTATGCATGCACTTGACATGATATAACCCAAAAAGCATACCTATGCTATCAGAAAGTGACGCTTTTGAAGGGCGTATTTTCTGATCGCAAAATCATAAATTTTTTCGATGCGAGCCTGGAACACCTGATTCATCAATCTTATTAATGTTTTGGGCACATTAGAAAATCCGAAAGGCATGACCATCCACTCGTATAATCCATCATGGGTCTTGAAGGTAGTCATCCGCTCGTTTCCTTGCTTCATCCTAATTTGGTGGTACCCCCTGTGAAAGTCAATCTTTTAAAAGATGATGTCTCCGTGCAACTGATCCAAGAGATCGTCCATGAGAGGTATGGGGAACCGGTACATGATAGTAATCTTGTTGATGACCTTACTGTCAATGCTTATCCTCCACGATACGTCTTTCTTGGGTATCATCTGGGCGGCGATGACATACATATTGGTACACTCTCTGATCAAATCTCTCGTGATGAGATCCTGTACTTGTTCCTGCAACTCCGCATACTCTACAGGTTTCAATTTGTAGGTAGGCCGATTTGATAACACTGACTTGTGTATGAGATCTATGACACGCTGAATGTCCCTCAGTGGTCAGTAGCAGCAATCCCTCCGGAAGATTGACAGTCATCACATCATCGAAGTCACATAATTGTGTCGTATAAGTTTTGGTATCTCAATTTTCTCAGTTTCTCTCAAGTAGGACCGACGTCACTGCAACTAGAGCATTTCAGACCAACCACATAAAGGTGGCTCTCGGGACGACTGTCTCCTATGTGAAGTCTACACCTCTTGCATCCTTGACGGGTAAAAACACGATGCGTCTCCCATCCTCTTTTAATGAATAAGTATTCTTGAAGCCGTCATGCTGGATCTTGCTATCGTATTATCATGTTCTCTTCAACAAAATATGACACATTCATAGGGACCACATCACACCGCACTTACTCTTGTAGCATAGCCTCAATTGAAAATCAACCAAGCTCTACTGATCCACACATCTTCTTTTCCCTTCAACCTGGTAAGAGAGTAGGATTGAGGATGCTTCTGCACAACCAACTCCAGTTTCTTCACCATTAACGTGGATACTACACCCATTGATAATCAAACGGTAAACTGTCATTCACTGTACACTTGGTGCAAAAAATACTGTTCCTTAGCCATGAATGATCCTTCTCTGGCTTCATTTGTAAGATTTTTTGTATGACTAGCATCTCTCCCTCGTCTCCTTGAAGCTGACATTCCTCCTCTGGATTCTCCTCTAATTCCTTTTCCTCCACTTCCTCGATGATAACCTACTTCGTGAATGAAACAACTTGGCTCTTGGGGCAGCTGGAGGCTGTGTCCGTAGCCGTGACATCTGAAACATCTTCTAGTAGGTGTATTGAACTGGGTGCGCTACTCTTTTTCGGCTTATTTCTACTCGTATTTATCTTCTCACTTCCATGTTCGGTCTTTCAAACTCCTCCAAGGGTATCATTGTTGATAGCTGTAATTGAATGAGGGCGACTGTATGAATGAGGGTTGTTGCTTGCTCTGTTTCTGTTATCTTTTCACTTTCTACTCTTCCAGTGACCAATAGGGCTGCAGCTGCACCATGCTGCTTATGGCGGGCTTCGGGCTCCCCAGATAATGGGCTATGATATAATTCTCGGGTTTGACCAACTCACACTTCATCTGTAACCAGTGATACAGTGCCATGAACTCCACCAATAGGTCTATTTGCTTGAAGTGGTAGTGTCTTAGAAACATCTTAGCGTTAATGAGGCGATAGGTTTTTCCTTTGCATCTCCTTCCCCATCTACTTTCACTTGGCAATCTTTTCACTGCTCTCCCTTTCTCTGTCTTTGTAAATTTTCCCACCAGAGGGATGTGCTCTTTTTCTGCTTGATGACCGCAAACTTTACCCATTTATCCTTGGGCACTTGTACTCGAAGATTCTCTCAACTACCTGTAGCCATTCAATAAAGTTGCGTGGATCCATACGTCCATCGAACTTCGATGGATCCTCTATGCTGCCAAAATCCCCGTATCCTTCATATGCAAACTCTTCTCTCCACCTCCTATGACATTAAATTTCGAAGTGTCGGGGATGATCTTCCTCATCACTGATGTCTTCTCTATGGAGTGGATTCAGATCCTCATCCCTTTCTCCTCTTCGACTTTCGAGATCACGATTGAGGGTAGTTTTCCCTTGGGTTCCATCATCAACCTCTGTAAGTCTCTACTAAAGCTAACAGTTCTCTCTCTTTATTTTGTCCCGGGTAGGTTCCGACATGTATATCCTTGGTGGCATGATTATGGTTTCGTGGATTGGAAGAGATGGTTGAGGACAAGAAATAATTTTTTTTTTGTTTTGGAGGGAGTGTTGGGGGGGGGGGGTAGCTTAGATGTGGTACTAATGGATATCAGAGTTAACCCAAAAGTTGATAGGAAAATAGAATTTTATTGTGTCAATAATGAGGTTACAATCAAAACTCAAAATAGGAAAGGAAAAGTAACACGACATGAATCTCTAGTTAGGATGAGGCGGGATAGCAGGTGGGCAGTGGTGAGAGCGCTGTGAGAGGGGGTTGTGGGTTTGAAAGGAGTAGGCTGACTTACAAGTGGAGCGGGGGAGAGGGGTTTGAGGGTAGGCTGCAGTATGAAGTGGGGTGCTGGATTGGTTGACAACCACAACAGCTGGTATTGAGGTGTTTTGTGGCAGCTGTAGAGGTGGAATGGAAATGGCAGCCGAGAAAGAGGGAAGGTCAGGGTGTTTTGCGGATAATGGAGGATGGAGTAGGCACGGTGTTAGGGTGACAGGAAGGCTCAGGGTGCGACGGAGATAGCATCGGTTAGAGAAGGGCGAGCAGGTGAGGGATTAGCTGAACCACCTAGGAGCAAGATACAACTGGAGCACCACTTGTCGTCAGATACAACTCTGGCAAGGGAGAAATGCCGACAAAAAAAAATTGAAATTATGAAAATTAAACTCTAAATAGAAAATCAGCATATTTATAATAAATAAAACTAGGAGGGGTTCAACCCTCCTCTTGGACGGCAGCTTTAGCCCTATGTAGTGCCGGCTGATTCAGCTTCCCTGTCGGATCGGAAGCCAACTTGCTGAATCCCTTGGGCCAGTTCAGCCCCTACATAAGTGGCGTTGCATTAATACGTGGCGTTACAACATATGCTAGTAGTGAATTATTCCAATGGTTGGGCTAGTGATGAAATCAATGCATTTCATCATTGAATGACATTTCTTTTAGTGCATTTGCTTTTGAGGCAATTTCTTGAAGCGTGCTCTTACAAATGTTCGTCGAGGACAATATACTAGTGGATAATTGAGGAAAATTTGTGGGCCACTATAATATTGCATCATTCTCCTCTCAATCACTCCTTATAGGTTACCTTTTTATATGCTCCATGTACTTGATTGAGGAAACTCTACCAAGAATAAGCAATTTAACTTTACTTCATTGCATATTTTGTTTTTAATTTATGAGATGTGATATATTTCTTCACGTTGCCTTTTGATTAAAGCTTCACCATATGTTTGCCATATGTAAAATATTATCATGTCTTACTAGTCTTCACTTGACTGATGGTTAACTATCCTAATGTTTAGCAACTGGATTTTGATATGACATGTTGGAAACCGTGATCAATGTACAATGGAGTTTGCCTTCTCCGTCACTTACATTGAACTTTGTTATCACCCTTTTTGAAAGTATTGGCCATTCTTAGATGATCGGAGGCTACTGTTTTTTGTCTTTCTTGTGTTTCAGTTTGGAATTTTGCTTTTCATTTTCTTGCAATGGCTAATATATTTTGAATGATGTAGAAACTTTTTCTTTACATTATCATATCGTTCTCCCAATTTTGCTCTTGGCTTTATGAATTTGGCTTCATCATTCATTTCTATTAGCATTGTGTTATTTTTACATATTTTAGTTTTGTTATTTTCAATCTACCTTATTTTTCCTCTTGTTCACATTAGTTATATCTTAATATTTTCATTGCATCGTCTACTCTTTATTCTATTATAGACACTAACCGCCTAATTTTTTTTTATTTTTATTTTTGCACTAACCACCTAAATTTATTTTTATGATATTGTCATCAATAGGTATTACTCCCATGTCCTTTCTAGTATGAATTGCATCATAGCATTCTTAGTTTTGGTACGCATCTACCTTCACATTCTAGTTTTTGCCATTGTTAGTAAATTCTTTTTTCTCGTTATGCCTGTCTAAGATCAACTAGATAATCTTCTTTTTATATTGAAATTTTTTTCCTTAAATGGCCAACATTTATTTTTTATGCACTTCGGTGTACTGTTCATTTTAACAATCCAGTTTTCACCCAACTTATAAACATCATCTATAATCTCATTTTTTGAAGATATGTAAGCATATACGTCTTAGTGCTAATTATCTTTTTTATACCTAGTTAATTTTTTTTCCTTTCAAGCTCAAGTTCATTTAATCATGATTTTATGTCTAAATGCTCGATGCATGTGTTAACATGTGAAATAGTCTGTAAACTCGGTATATATTGCCTTTTCCATTGGTTGTAGATAATTAACGATCTTTACTAACATGAATGGCTAAATAATTTGGAAAAAGGTTGAGAGAGTGAATTTGGAATGAAAAGCTTTGAGATCTTATTTGATTGCATAAAATACAAGGTTTGATTGCAAGTGATTATTGGCTTGGGTCAAAGCACAATGCTGCACTAAAATATTTTATGTAGAAATGCTTTTTGATGAAGTACACATATATTTGGTTAGTTCAAATATATTTGGCGGATGAGTTTCATTGTCAGCATCGGATAACCTTAATAATATTTATTAAAAGCCAACTGCATATTGTTGAGTTACCCATTTTGCGGTCATAAATCTGTGTATTCATATTAATTGCCATAGGGTGGAATAGTTACTTAGCTGACCATAATGCCAAATACTCTTAATCTGCTACAAATCAGATAGTATTGACTTTATTCAACTGTAATGCAAGGTAATCTCTTAGACGGCCACAAGGCCACATGGCTTCTTATCCTGCCATAAGTTGATATTCTCATATTTCAAAACAAACCCAAGTATTCTCTTTACTTGGTTAAACTTTTGAATAAAACATAAAATGCCATGTGTACCTTCAGGTGAGTACCGATTTGACCAGAAGGAATTCAATGTTTTTGGTGACTTATCCTAAGATATTTTGATGTGCAAGTACTATGCTCGCCAACACTATTCCTACAACTCATCTTATGTTGAAGAAATATCCATGCTTATAGCTTCCAACTTTGACATCATTAATCTTTCAAGCTAATTTGTTTGCAATGTATGAATAGACTATTCTCCAATACTATAATACATCCTTGGTGAGGGATGGAGTTTCAAACGCCATAGTTAAATTTGGTGGTGTTGCAAGAATATTGGGAGGCCTTGCTGCTAACTATAGCAACTCTGCTCCTAAAGTTATGTATTATTCGGCAAGAGGGCCAGATCCAGAGGATAATTCGCTTGCAAATGCAGACTTAATGAAGCCAAATCTTATAGCTCCTGGGAACTTCATCTGGGGTGCTTGGAGTTCTGCAGGCAAAGACTCGACTGAATTTCAAGGTACCAATGCAATCATTTATCATATTCATTTCTCCTTTGTCTACATCTGATCACTGTGTTCTACAGTTGACCTCTCTTTCTACTCAGTGCCACCTATCTATATTCCCTTGCAGGTGAAAATTTTGCATTGATATCCGGAACTAGCATGGCCGCTCCCCATGTAGCTGGGCTTGCTGCTCTTATAAAACAGAAATTTCCAACTTTCAGCCCATCAGCCATTGCTTCTGCACTCTCCACAACGGCCACTCTTTATGACAAGCAAGGCGGACCAATCATGGCTCAACGAACATACAGCAATCCAGACTCATCCCAATCACCCGCAACACCGTTCGACATGGGAAGCGGTTTTGTTAATGCTACTGCGGCTTTAGATCCAGGAATCATTTTTGATGCTTGTGAGTTGAAACTCTTCATTTCGACGTTTGTTTCTTGGATACCTTTTCTTTATGTAATCTTTTACCATGCATTTCCTTGCAGCTTATGATGAGTATATTTCTTTTCTTTGTGGCATCAATGGTTCTACCCCTGTGGTTCTAAACTATACTAGCAGCAATTGTGACGCCGACACCATTAATGGCACAGACTTGAACTTGCCTTCGATAACTGTTGCCTTGCTGAATCAATCGAGAACTGTCACAAGGAGATTGACAAACATAGCTAGTGATGAGACCTACAGTGTCAGCTTCAGTGCTCCTTATGCAGTTTCTGTCTGGGTCACTCCTATTCGGTTTTCGCTAGCAAAGGGAGAGACACTAAACCTGACTTTTGTACTGAATGCAACAATGAACAGCAGCTCTGCAAGCTTTGGGAGGATTGGGCTCTATGGAAGCCGAGGTCACATAGCGATGATTCCACTGTCAGTCATTGTGAAGATTACAAGCAACTTGACTGCTACAAAGCTGAAATGAACCATGTCGCCCTTTTGCATTGACAAATCTGATGGCCTATTTTTTTATTTTTTTTGAACTCGTGTTGTAACATAAAATTATAATGCTCAAGCTAATGCAATTAGATAGTTATTGGCCTAATGCTTGTATCATATTCTTACAAAGTTACTCATAGGAAGTAATTTTTGTTGTTTCCATTACTTTTATGGTTTATGTTTGGGTACGGGGAACTGGTCGACTCATTTTGTCATGGCTGCGAAAAACTTGGAATGTCACAGTCGGCTTTATCAACTTTCGCTTTAACAATGAGCTTTGGATTTGGTTCTAGAGCTGTCAAATTGGCTCGTCGTCCGCGAACAACTCATGTTCGGCTCGTTAAGCAGCTCGTGTTTGGCTCGTTCGTTAAGCTTAACGAGCCGAACACGAACAAATTTGTAAGCTCAAAATGTAAACGAGCTGAACAAGAACAAAAATTTATTTGCTCGTGTTCGGCTCGAATTAGCTCGAAATTAAATAAATAAATACAAATAATATATATATATATATATATATATATATATATATATAATATTCATAAAATTAAATATTAAATTATAATTATTTAAATTTGTTTAAAAAATTATTATATTTTTAAAAATTAAATCCTAAACATTATAATATATAACAAATTATTAATAATATTAGATTAGTATTACTTATATAAATATTATATTTATATAATGTAAATTATAAAATTAATATAATATTCTGTGTATATAATAAGAAAATCTTAAGCCGTCGCTCTCGAAACTTCTAGGTTTGGACTTTGGCTCTTTTCCACTTCTGAGTCATCTCCTCTTCTTCGAAAGGGGGTTTTGGTATCGACTCGCTTAGGGTTTACCGTTTATGTTCATCTTCCAATTTCTTCTTCTAGTCCTCGGATAATCGATTGCTCGGTATTCTAGCAACTGGCTAGATATTCTTATTACCGAGAATCACGAAAGGGTTCGGCCGTGACTCACTTAGGGTTTGCTGTGTGTTCATCTTCCAATTTCTTCTTCTATTTCTCCTTAGACAGTTGATTACTCAGTAATCTTGCTTGGTTGCTCGATATTCTTGCTTGGTTGCTTGTTTGGCTCCAGAGGTGTTATCTTCTTGCTTCGTTGCTCAATATTCTTGCTTCATTGCTTATATAAGGGTTTTCTTGTGACATTTAGCTTGACTATTATGCATTTGTGCGGTGATTTATACAGGTATTAGTGTTTGTGATGTATATCGGCTATTGCCTCTGGATTTGTTTTTTTTAATGGAAGGTTTTGTGAAGAATATCATGCCTTTTTCCTTTTTTTTTTCAAAACAATAATACTTCTCTTCCCAAAGTTTTTTTGAACTTTATCTATGCATCCTTATGAAGTGCATGTACATGGATGTATTATTCTTATTGCGCCAAATTCTAATGTGTGGTTTTATGCATGCTAAAAAAGAATATGTTGGCTGTTCAACTTAATGCTTTAAGTTGGCTTAACTTATTTCTGAACAAAAGAGTACAAGATTTGGCCGAAGAGGCAGATGTGAAACATCACCATTGCATTGCATGGCATGACTATCATATCATATACAACTAGTCAAATTATCTATGTAGATGTTATCAAATTCCTACAATTAGTCTCACATTCTCTATGTTGATGTTGTCACATTTTTAGGAAAGCTACACTCAACATTATCTCTTATCTTATAAGCATTCCCTATAATATTTCTTAACATCTCTTTCTTTTTAATAGTAAAATTTTCACAAGATTTGTCCAAAGAGAGAAATGTGAAACACCAACATTCCATTGCATTGCATGAATATCATTTCATATACAACTAGTCTAGTTATCTATGTAGATAAAATTCATAGATTAATTTGGCCAAAAGCCTAATTATCTTTGCAAAAAATGTTCAGAACTTTGAAGATTTGACTAACATTCTTGGATATGGTGGCCCTAATCCATATTTTACCTACCTTGGTATTCCAGTATCACTTAGCTTTATGATTAAGCTTATTCACAGAATTGGCTTTATGATAATGATGTTATCACTACATAGTTTAAGTGAAAACAATTCTTTCTGGAATTTCAAAATAAAATTAGAAAAATTGTTTGCACTAGGGCTCTATTATTTGCTTGCTATGAAATAAGGTAGATAATCCTACTTTTAAAATGCTTTGTTAACCACGACTCTATTATTTGCACAAAAGGCAGCTCTCAGTTAATTGGTAGGAACATTCATGTTTCTCCCTTCTGTTCTCTTTGTAATGCCGAGGATGAGTCCTAAACTTATCTCTTCTTTACTTTCTCATTCTCAGATGTGGTTCTCAAAGGGTAGTTACCTTGGACATCTTTCTATATGCATGCTAGATACTAATCATATGTATATTAAAATGACATGTGCATGACTGATGCAAACCCTCAAATGCTATGAAGTAGAAATCACGTGGAGAAGAAGTTTTTGTTATCTAACATGATGAACAAGACTGTTTCATCAATTTTTTGTTCTCTCTATCCCTTCCTCCCTCCCTACCTCCCTCCCTCAATGTGTGTCAATATGTATGCATGCATGTATTTGGTATGGTAATGTTGCGAAGCAAATTTTTGTGTTGCTTTAATTTCTTGAAGTATTCAATAGCTTCTTTATTGTAGTATGCTGCATAGACTGATAGCTAAATATTGCAACATTTGTAGAAATAAAACTTATAAAAGTCATACTTGTTTTCATTTCAGCCTAATTAATTTAAAGAGAAACTAATTCCGTAGTTTTGATTTCAATTAGTGTGCAAATATGTCCGAATTAGATCTTTTACAATTAGAATCATCCAACAATCAGTTGTTACCAGAAGCTCATAATAGCAAACAAAATACCAATCTTAATTTACAAAGTACAGAGCTAGAATTAGTACCTTAAGTTGTCATTGATAATAACAGTGAAGAAGTCTTTACTAAGAAGGGTAGGAAGAGGAAATCAACAGTGTGGGAGTAGTTTATGGAGGCAACGTTTCCGATTAAGGGGGTCCAAACTTCTTTTTGGCAATGTATTTGTTGTCGAACAAAATTTTAAAAATCTAAAATAGAAACTACTTCTCAACTTCTACATCATGTGAGGGAATGTGGACAAATCAAAACTAAAAATAAGCAAGCCGTTGATCCTTCTGAACAAAGAAAAAAAATTTTGAATTTTATGCCGCTTGATGTTGATGCGGATGTTGAGATCCTAGTATTTCACGATCGCAAAAGCTATGATCAACATAAGGTTAGAGAGATAATCTCCAAAATGATTATAGTGCATGAGTATCCGTTTAATATTGTTGAACATACATGGTTTAACATTTTATTGAAATTATTGAACCCAACTTATGAGAAAGTTTCAAGGAATACAACAAAAAATGATTGCATGAAGATTTAATTAAAAAAGAAAAGTTGAAAAAGCAATTTAGGGATATTCATAAGTTTTCATTAACCTCTGATTTCTAGACTTCCAATCAAAAAATCAGATACATTTGTCTAATTGCTCCTTATAATGATCAATCTTGGAAGATGCAAGAACAAATCATTAATTTCATTGAATTAGATCCACCGCATACCGGTACATTCATTTGTGATTGCTTGTTAGATTGGAAAATACATGAAAAAGTATCTACTATCACTTTAGATAATGCTAGTAATAATGATGTTGCTGCTAGTTTGCTCCAATCAAATTTTATGACAAGAGAAAAATTACATTTTAAGAGGCATTTCTTTTATGGACGTTGCTATGCTTATATATTAAAATTTATGGGGCAAGTTGGTTTGAAAAAGATTCATGACATCATTTATAATATTAGAGAGTCTATCAAATATTTAAAGAAGTCATCGGTGAGGTTGTCGCCGGTCGTTAAATTTTCTCTCGTTGGAGGTATATATATATATATATATCTATATATATATATATATTTATTTATTTTTGGAGGTTTGGTATTTTTGAAAAGGTTTAAAGTATAGTTTCATAAAGAAAATAGGAATTTGATTTAATTTAATATTCATATATATATATATATATATATATATATATATATATATATATATATATATATATGGATTTTGAAAGTAATATTTAATTTTGAAGAATACGAAATCAAACTGATCTCATGTAAACTTTAGTTTAGATAATCAAGCGTTTCATCACAAGACATGTATCTTTCCCGAATAATAGATATATGACTTGGGATGAGGCTTGATCAAACAAACTAAAGAATTCATGACATCCGTTTGCTCTGCAAACCAATTTTGACCGACAATTTCCCCTATATAATATGAAGGAATTAGATAGGGTTTATATTAATATGGGGTCTTTAAGTTTCCTATAAGGGCAAGCCCTATAGTTAATTACATCTTAGATAACCGAAATCACCTAAGAAAACTCTTAATATCGATGAGGAAATATTTATATTCATGACTTCCAAAGGTAAGGTTTTCAAAGAAAATGTGGTAGTAAAAAATTTGATAGGTGAATGGCTCAAGTTTTGGAACATTTCTTTTTATCAGATCCAAAGGAGAGAAGGCTAGGGGAAGGACATACATTCAAGAAAAATCTTGATGTATTCCCAAACTATCCTTTGGTTTGGCTTTGATTTAGGATATTTATTTGATGTTTCATCCTGCTAATTTTATTACTTAGGACTTACATTCACTTGATACCGATCATGTGAATGGCCTGAGAGATAGGAGGATTTATGTCATAACCGATGACAATCCTCAGAATCCTAAAGCGAGTTAGGACTTATGTTGCACAACATAGTTATGCAAGAGCATAAAGAAAATGTGAGGATTTATGCTGCACTAAGCAAACTACCTCGAAATCCTATGACTTGTTGTTTTAAGCTAAAGAATGGTTTTGCTGATGTAGACAAGTTTTGCTGTTGAAGATGGCCGTGCTGCCCACTATACATGCTCCAGGCTTCTTGTCATAGCAGGTTTAGTTTAAAGAAGTGTCAATTGAAGAGAGAAGAGAAGTGTCATGTTTTGGAAATATTTAAATTGAGGTGTCTTAATATTTTATTAGGGGGACATTAAAGTTGATTATAGCAACACCGGTTAAGATCCCACGGTTTCATCATCCCGACATCGCTATGTTCATCAGATTCACTTAGTCCAAATGAATTTACTAAAATTAAATTAATGAGTTCCATTCTTTCATTTAGACCGTAGGAAAACCCTGTTAGCGACATGTAGGTTACCTCCTCCAAGGGATTCCCGATCATCCAACGAGACGTTTTAATTAAGTTGCAATTGTGGTTTTTGTTTTGTTTGTGATTAAATTTTGAGTTGTTTAATATTTTGAATATTGTGGAGGTGAATTTTATCTTGTCTTGATTTTTTTAATTTTGATTTTGGTCTCAGTTTTGTGGCTATCCTAAAAGTTTCAATTTTCATGCAGAGCAGCATTGTTGTTTAGCATGCAAGTTTGCAAAAAAGGTAAAATGCAGTAGAGTGTAGGTAAGTAGATTGCATTAAAATAAAAGCATACCTGGTAGGTCTTCTCATCATCTCCACCTAAAACTTTAGTATTCTTGCAATAAACATTTATATTTTGCAGGGAAGTAAAACCCTATGGATAGGTTTGTCACAGTCCTACCGAACTCTATGTCATAACCCGATGAACTCCTATTCATTTATTTGAAAGATATTTCATTTAATAGATATAATAGATCCATTTGTTTTACAAGGTGTCCAAAAGACTTGTGAAAAGATCCAGGAGAGACCCATACATTTCACAATACTTTTGAGCTTCCTTGAGCTCATTGGAACTTATCATATTTTTTAAATGATTTATCTATTTAATACCCTTATGCTCAGCGAGTCGATGTTTTAATCATCCCCAAAGGCAGGATAATTATCATTTAGTGCTTTACTTAGGAATTATGTGAGTGGGCCTTTAGAGGCAAAATTTAACTTATGAAAGAATTTACCAAATTTTGATGTGCTTGTAATGTTTTAAAAGGTAGTTTAAAATTAATCATGTTCTCTTCTCTATTCCTCTTGTTAGTTATTTTTTTATTTTTTTGATTAAGCCTAGCTCATTACTAAGCCCTTAAGATTTAGGAGGTATTTTTATATCTTTAGAAAAGAGAATTTTATGACTTTCATGATTATGATTCTTATCAAAATATTGATTTATCATTTAAAAATCAAATGAAGGGGAATTAAATTAGTGGGATACTAACCTCCAAAATCAACCCTCAACCTTAAGGTTTTTGTAATTTAATTTTTCTTCCAAATTATAATAATTAAGGAAATTTAAATATTTAATTTTGATGTCACAAAATTGCAATGGGTTTCTACCATTTGTTCCTTAATGTTTCAATCATCCAATATAATAATTAAGATCATTTATTGCCCTTTTCCCATTTTTGATTAAGTTGAAATATTGATTAAGGCTAAATTTTCCAAAATTTCAATTTTACTCCTAAAGGCCTTTATCACTTCATAATTCATTAAATGTGGCTCAAATGACTTTGAAATTTTTATGTAACCCCACTTATGAGTTAATTAAAACATCAGAAGAGAAAATGTGATTTTTTAAATTTAAATTTAATTTATATATTTATTTTCATGCAAAAATAAAAATTTTCAATGAAAATTCAATAACTTGTCCAAAACAAAACATATGACTTTGAAATTTTTATTGGAGGTAGACCTGGACTAGAGAACCACTTGGACAAAATTTCATGATTTTTTGAGTTTTAATTCAATTATTAGAATCATTTTAAGTTTTGGAGTTTTAATTAATTATAAAATATTTTAAAATTGGAAAATTTAATTTTATATTTTTCTTAAGTCCCTCTGAGGTCAGGGAACCTTGATAAATAAAATTTATATTTTAAAGATCTTTATTTTAATTATTATAATTATTTTAGTGGAATATTAAGAAAATTCATTTTTAACCTTTCAAAAATTGATTTAAGCCTTTAAAAAAATTAATATTTTAATTGTAAAACTTATAAAAATTATGGGGATGGTTCCTAAGTAATTAGGAAACCAAAAGTGAAAATTTGGTGATTTTTAATATTTTTGTGATTTTTATTATTATTTAGTTATTTAAATATTAAAAATATGATTAAAAATGAAAATTTTGTGAAAATCTCAATTTTATTTTTAAAGGAATCTTCTGGTCACAAAGAACTCCCAAAATTAATTTTACAATTTTTTGTGTTGTATTTTAATTATTAAAATTAGTTTAATGTTCAAAATTACCATTTCACTTAGAAAATTCATTTAAATGACTAAATGAATTCCAAATGCCATGAATCTTTTATGGGGAGTTCTATGACCTTCAAAATACAATGGTTTTGGGTGTTTTCCATATTTAATGAACTCAAATTAATTTAAATTCAGTTTTAAGTCAAGTTGATAATTAAGTTATTTGTTAATGATTTAACCCATGAAAATTTAATCTTTGGGTCCTCTGGCCATAAGGAACCTACCTTGATTTTTCTGAATTTTAATAATCATCATGCTAATTGTTAGAATTAATTTATGAAAATAGATGCCTAAACTTGGAAAATATAGAACTCTTTATGGAGGTCTCCTATGCCTTTGGAAAAATCAGGGAAGATTCCCCATGACAAAGGCTATCACATGCTAAAATGGCAAGCCATGGTGAGATGTCCTAATGCATGGAGAATTAAAATACTACATAAAGTATTTAATTAATTAAAAATCATACATGCATAAAATAAATTTCAAACCATTTCCACATTATTCTTCTCTGTTCATTGAGCAAGAGGGTATTTTTCTTTCATTTTTATGATTTTTCTATACCAAGATATGAATTTTTAAAGTTTACTAATTTAAATAATTCAAAAATACCCCTAATTTCCTACTTAAACACGCAACGCAGTGTCATCCTTAACAGCTTCAAAATCTCCATGCGTTGCTATGCCATTCGACGCCACCTTCTGACTCAGATGCCACACGACCGCGCTTTATGTATAGAGAGCTCATCTAGCGCAATCCTGGCCATCCGTTCATTACACGCGTGATCCAACGACTACTAGTTATCATCTTCACATGGTCTAACTCATGAGCCGTCCACCTTCTAGATCTAAGAAGTTTTACCTATTACAGGTGCTGTGATTAGTTTTTCCTTTAATAAATCAAAGGCATTTGATCAGTCTTCGGTAAATTCAAATTTCTTGTCTTTTTCTAAAAGTTGGCAAAGAGGTTTGGTGATTTTTGAATAATCTTTAATATAACACCTGTAGAAACCAGCATGTCCAAGAAAACTTCTTACCCCTCTCACTATAGTAGGAGGTGTTAATTTAGCTATTACTTAAATTTTTGCAGGGTCTACTTCCATGTCATGTTCTGAAATTTTATGCCCTATTACAATTCCTCCTGTAACCATAAATAGACATTTCTTTAAATTTAAAACTAAATTAGTTTTTTCTCATAGCTCCAAAAATTTTTCAAGATGATTTAAGCATGCGTCAAATGAGGTTCCAAACACAGAGAAATCATCTATAAATACTTCTATTCCATTATCAATTAACTAAATATAGACATCATATATCTTTGGAATGTTGCAGGTGCATTACATAATCCGAAAGACATTCTTCTAAAAGCAAAAATTCCATAAGGACTAGTAAATGTTGTTTTCTCTTGATCCTCAGGAGCAATAAGTATTTTTTGGTAACCAGTATATCTATCCAGAAAGCAGTAGTACTTGTGTCCAACAAGTCTATCCAGCATTTGGTCTAGAAAAGGAAGATGAAAGTGATATTTTCAGGCGGCAGCATTTAATTTTCTATAATCAATACAAATACGCCAACCAGAAACTTGCCTGATAGGTATTAATTCATTATTTTCATTTGCTTCAACAGTTACTCCTCCTTTCTTAGGAACACAATGAATTGGACTTACCCAAGTACTATCCGAAATAGGATATACAATTCCATCATCTAACCATTTTAAAATCTCTTTTTTAACTACTTCTTTCATAATAAGGTTCAATCTCCTTTGTGGATCAATTCTTGGTTTATGTTCATCATTTAATAAAATTTTGTGCAAACAAATCGAATGACTAATTTATTTAATATCAGCTAGAGTCCATCCAAAAGTTTTTTTGTATTTTTTTAATGTATCCATTAATTTTTGTTCTTGAATTTCATTTAAGTCTGAGGATACAATTACTGGTAATGTTGAAAACTCTCCTAAAAATACATACTTCAAATGATTTGGAATAATCTTTAATTTAAGTTCAGGGGGTTTTACAACAGATGAAATTAATATTTCGTTTTCTGGTGCTGTTGAATTGAGCGTTTCAAATTTTTCCTGAATATAATCAGCTTCTTCGCTATCAATTTCATCATATTTATCTTTTTCTATATCTTCTTTTTCTTCAAAATTTTCTTTGAAATATTCATTTTTTAGATAAGCACATATATCCATTCTGAAACATTCATTATCTTTTTCTATTGAAGGATATTTCCTTGACTTTGAGAAGTTAAAAGTTACTTCTTGATAATTTACTGTCATAGTCAATTCTCCTTTTTGAACATCTATCATGACTCTTCCTATAGCTTGGAATGGTCTTCCTAAAATGATTGGAATTTCCTTATCTTCTTCCATATCTAAAATGATAAAGTCCACAGGAAAGATAAATTTATCAACCTTGACCAGGACTTCTTCTACAACTCCTTTAGGATGTGTAATAGATCAATCAGCTAACTGTAGAGTTACAGAAGTTGGTGCAATCTCTCTAATTCCTAACCTTTTAAAAGTTGATAAAGGCATCAAATTTATGCTAGCTCCCAAATCACATAATGCTCGCCCATAAAATTTTTCACCAATAGCACATGGGATAGTGAAACTACCAAGATCTTTAAGTTTTTCAGGAAGCTTTCTTTGAATTATAGCACTACACTCTTCACTGAGTGCAACAGTCTCATGATCTAGTAACTTCCTCTTTTTGTTAAGTATATCCTTCATAAATTTAACATAATCATGCATTGTTCCAAAGCTTCAACTAAATGAATATTTATTGAAATTTTTTTCAAAATGTCTAAGAATTTAGCAAATATTTTTCCTTTATCTTGTTACTTTAGTCTTTGAGGAAATGGTGGTGGTGGTCTTTCAATAGTAATTTTCATAGGTTTCAGAGGAAAATCACGATATAAACTTTCGTTTTCTCCTTCAGTTTCTTCTTTTTCCTTTTCAATTACAGTTTCTTTTTGAACTCTTGTTTCCAACTCTTTTCCATTTCTTAATTGAATAGACTTGATCTGTTCTTTTCCTTGATCTTTAGGATTTACTTCAACATTGCTAGGTAAAGTTCCAACAGGTCTATTGCTTAGTGCAGTAGCAATTTGCCCTAATTAGTTTTCTATGTTTTTAATAGCAGCTTCTTGACTTTGTAATTGATTACCCATATTCAAAACTAATTCTTCCATAGATAGCTTCTTCTCTATAATTAGAATTACCATGGTTGTTTATATTTCCTAACGGGTTTACAGAATTGTTACCCCACTGAGGATTAACAAGATTTACATTACCTTGGTTATTCCAATTAAAGTTTGGATGATTCTTCCAACCTGGATTATAATAGTTTGAATAAGGGTTATTTTGTCCATTATTTATTAAATTTATAGTTTCATATGAAGATTGAGCATCTACAAATTTTCCTAGTGAATTTTCTTCTAACACTTGAGGTGTTTGAGAACGATTCATTTCGTATTGATCTATTTTCTTTAAAAGAGCAGCAATTTGAAAAACTATGATAGTTAAAGCAACTGAATCATGAATACTGGCTACTCTATTAGGATTTACCTTTCTAGCAGGCTATTGAAACTTATTGGTAGCTATTTCTTCAATTAAAGCATAGGCTTCTTCAAAAGGTTTGGACATTAGTGATCCACCAGCAGCAGCGTCAATAATAGATCTAAGAGATCCTACTAATCCATTATAAAATGTTTGAATAATTAAACAATATGGTAAAGCATGATATTGACATTTCCTAAGAAGTTCTTTAAATCTTTCCCAAGATTCATATATCGATTCTCCCTCATACTGACTAAAAGATGTGATATCGTTTCTAAGCTTAGCAGTCTTAGATGGTGGAAAATATTTTGATAAGAATTTTTGTGAAAGTTCTCCCCAAGTTCTAATAGACCCAGGTGCTAACGAATTTAACCAAGCCTTAGCCTTATCCCTTAGCTTAAAAGGAAAAAGTCTAAGTCTGACATCATCATCAGACACTCTGTCGTATTTAAAAGTAGCACAAAGTTTTAAGAAACTTGCTAAATGTAAATTAGGATCTTCATTGGAAGTCCCACCAAATTGATTTTTTTGTACCATATTGCAGGTTTAAGCTCAAACGAATTAGCAGCTACATCAGGATTTTGGATAGTTAAGTGAATTTCATCTAATGTAGGGTTAGCATAATCTCTTAGTGGTCTAGATTGATGTTCATTTTCAATTCTTTGGTTGTTTACGTTGTTTTCCATTGTTTCAGAATTTATAGGTTCTTTTCTTAGTTTTCTAAATCTCCTAATAGTGAGTTCTAATTCTAAATCGTAGGGTATAAGATTTTCAGAACCAAATTTACGCATACAATCGAAATCAGTACACAACAAAACAGTTAACTAAATAAGTTGCAATTTCTTCAAAAAATTTTCTAACAATCCTAAATTGTCCGTTACTCTAATTATGTTATATTCCCCGGCAACGGCGCCAAATGACTTGAGGGTAGCTCCGCTAGGATACTTAGCGTAATTTTAATTTTTTTAACAAGTATATAATATATTCGTTAATCGCAGAGTTACTATTTAACACAAGTATAGGTATCGCTCAAGTAATACAGGGCTCTAGTGGAGTCCTGGATATTGATCCCACAGGGAATATTTTAGAGGCTACAGACTAGGATTATAGAAATCAATTCAGAATCACAACTAAATCGAAATTGCCTATCTGTCACTAATATGCAATCGACAATAATATGAAGTTTTAATTTAACTATTTCTACTAACAAATAACTAATTCTACTAAAGTGAAGTTCAAATATATAAGCAAGAATCTTTCTCCTTTGTTTAAATATTTAAGTGAATAGATAATTAGAATTAGTTTAATATGATGTTGTGCTAAATAAGAGCATACCTATTCTTTACCCTTTGGTCCAGGCATAAAGAACATTGACTAATCCTATGCTTGGTTACTGAATCTGCGGCTAGGCTGGGAGGATACCAGCTCTCAATTCAGTGCTCTCACGCTCCCCTCGCCTGAGGGCTAACATCTAAACTTCAGCACCCAAACGATAGGACTGAATTGAGGATTTTTATCCTGTCACTCTAAAATCTCTAATTCTATGCCCGATGAATATTATTTCCCTATTTATTTGCACCCTACTTCGAAGGACTTTGACCTCCCTGAATCTCGGATGTAATCTTTACTATAGTTGTTAATCTCAATATATTTTAACTATTCAATAGACCAGATTGAAAGTAAATTAAGATTTAAGTAAAAGATTATCACAACTTCTTTTAACTTTTACGGCACACTAATTCAATTTACCATTTCACAAAAATATCAAAACAAGGAGAATGACAGAAAAACTACTCAGATTTTATAAATAGGATACAATAAAACCTGGATTTCATATATAAAAGTAAAGTTGTACAAACTAAAGTAAATAAATATAACTTATCTTAAATTCCTCCCTAAGCAAAATTCTTGAAATTCCTTTGAATCTCTTCCTTTCTTTACAATATGCAGAATTCTCCTTAAAAATGACAATGAAGAAGAGATCTCTCACTTCCCTTCCACTATTGCAATCCTTTGAAGAATTCCTCACCAATATCTCTATCTGAACTCACTATTTAACACTCACAAATAACAACAATGGACACTAGTGGACTCTTTATTTGACACTAAGTGACTTTTAGAGGACCCCAATAGGACACTTTTTCAGCCTAAAATTGTTCTTTTTAAAGTAGTCGAAGAGTCTCCAAGGGTTTTCCAAGCATCCCATCGAAAATCATCTATATTCGATGTATTTCATGAATGAACCGTCGATCCCGCCAACGACGACCTCGAGCTCCGCCGTCGGCGGCCTTCTAGAAACTTAACCTTGGACCGGCCCCGCTGTCGGTGGCCTCGATCGTCGCCGTCGGTGGGTTCCCTTGAAATATATTATGAACTCTCAAGAAAAACACACTGTCGGCGCCATCGACCTCGCCATCGACGCCCTTGATCAAATTTGCATAATTTTGGTCCTTTTCGCTCCAAATTCACTCATTTTTGCATATTTTCGCTCCATTATCCTTAAATCTTTATACCTACAGAAAAATATCAAAAATACCCTTCTTTAAAATGCAATATCATCAAAATTAATATAAAATAAGCATGAAAATCGTAACATTTTTTCCTTGGGTCAATAGTACAAAGATAACTCGTTATTCTGTTAAAATTTATTGTAATTGCACTATGATCCGAGAGGGCGGTGTAATTCTTAACAAAATGGAACCACATTCAAATTCTATGGATGGTAAAATTCATGGGGGTTGAGTGTAAATAAATAGAGAAATTTTATTTGATGGGCGTAGAATTAGAGATTTTAGAGTGACATACTAGAATCCCCAATTAGTCCTAGTATTTAGAAACTAAAGCTAGGGTTAGCCTTCAAATGAAAGGAAGTGGGAGCTTTGGAGTGAAAGCCAGTATCCTCCTAACCTAACCACAGATTTAGGGACTAAACCTAGGATTAACCAATGTTCTTTATGTACTCGGAAAATGTAAAGTATAGGATTGCTCCTATTTGTCACATACAATATTTAATGCATCTCATTCCTTTATATTATCCAATTCACTACATAAGAATAGTAGTTTTTGCATCTTAAAATTCTCCAAACCAATTCATCCTGAAAGGGTTATCTTTCGAATTAATATTTTCCTTTAGGATTAGTTATTAGTTATTTTAAACATAAGGCTTACTTTTAGGAGTATTTGTTAGAAAAACAACTGATATCAACCATCCAAACTAAAGTCTCATAATAGTAGACTAGAATTTGACTAAGGACCTCTTAACTCGCTTCCCTGTGGGATCGATAAACAGGACTCCACTAGAGCCCTGGATTACTTGAACGATACGTATACTTGTGTAGAATCTCTAGTGTGTGCACGTACGTACAAATATAAATCACGCAGAAAAACAGCACACGCCAGGAGCACATCACCTTACCACTTGTATTAGCTTTCTAGTTACTTTTTGGATTGTTGCCTCTACTTTTTGTACATTAATTATATTATTATTTACATTATTTAGGACTCTTCTACTCTTTTTCAAAAAATATTTTGCCTTAATTTATTGCTACACATGATTCTACATATTATATTTAATTTTATAGTTATAATGGTTACTTTTTTTATTTGTTATTCCTTTTTTATTGTGGTTATTTTCTAGCATGTTAAAATCATATTTTTTGATATATTATTATAAATTTACCTATTAAAAAATGTAATTGAATGCATGTGTAAAATTGTTTACGGGTCAATGGAACCCTTTTGGATGTTGGCTGATGAACTATTAAAAATATTTTAAATTAAGTATACTTTTGATTTATATTGTGTCATTTCATTATTCTTGAGCATTTATTAATGTTTATGACACAAAAAAACTTGGGTAAAGTGACATAAGGAAAAATTAAAATTATAGATGTTATCATATCACTACAATCTTAGTGCCCTAATGCTTTTGTGAGCACAATCACGCTATGAAGACATATTTATGGTGTTATATGGTAAAAATAAAATCTATAAAATTGATCCAATAACACGAGAGCTTAGCACTGCAACACTAGCAGTCAGCATCCCATCACCCAAACTAGTACCATGGTTTGACACAAAGGCATACTTGTTCGATCATCGGACTAGAGACAACTTTTAGGGTGTTTTGACGGTTCCTTATTTATTGGAGTGTGATCCCCGATAAATGTATCCGCGCCAAAAACTTGATACTGTCCTGTAAATGTAACGACGCTCAAAACTTGATTCCCGACAAACATCACCAAAAAATTGGGCCGCTAGGAATGTACGTGCTGATGATTTAGATATGAAAATTATGATTTTATAATATGGGATACTACGCAAGTATACGTATCGTTTATTAGGTAATATATGACTTTTTGATTAAGCCCCGAGATATCAAACCCACAGGGAAAATATAAAAATCTTTAAAGGAATCAGAAAATTATCTTTTTGCATTCTTTAATTGTTTTTGAAAAAGTATGTCTTGATTTTGAAAAGTTTTGAAAGTTGATTTGTCTTTTGAAATTTCCTTAAAAGGTTAAGCAAGAAATTAAAATTATAATAACTAATAACACTGATGTAAAACACTATTAACTAGAATATCTTTTTCTTTCCTTTTATGAAGTAGTAATAATTCTTAAAGTATTGTTGTGGAAGTATTCAAATTTGTTGTGATAGATAGAAGCAAATGTGTTCTTTACCCTTACTTGGTTCTATAAAGAACATAGGTTAATTTGAAATTTTTATTATTTTGAACATGGTTAGGCAGGGAAGATACCAGTCTCTCACTCTAGAGTTCCCTCGATTCCCCCCACCTGGGGGCTAACTTCTCATAACAAAACTCAAAACTTCAAACCAAATTAGGAGGTTTTAGCCTGTCACTCTAAAATCCTCTAATTCTACTTCCTTTTATAAAAAATATCTTCTAATATTACATTCAATTATATGGACTACAATTCTCACCCATATAATTGCATGTGATTCTTACTAACTTTTATGAGACAATACCGCATTGGATCTTACATAATCTCAAGAAATTCTACAACTTAACAGGCCAAATTAAGAAGTAAATAAAGTTTTTAGAATCAATCTTCACAACTTCTTCCAACTTTTAAACACTTATACCTTCCACAACAATTCTTTATAAATTAATTACTTCTCCATTTAAGAAAGAAAAGGATAAAGTAAACTACTAAGAATGCATTGAGAAAATACAAAAACACATTGATTTGAAATAAAAAATAATAAGAAAAATAACAAACTAAAGCAAGTATTAATATAAAGATTAAAAGTAAACACTTATCTGAAAATCCTCTCCACAAGACTAAGGAAGTTCCTCTGAAACTTTGACTCTTCGCTAAACTACTCTTTAAAGCAAGTCTCCCAACTCCAATGACTCAGAATACAGACTTCAGACTTCAATAAAAACTAAACTAAAAGAAACAAAAGAAGTGGGAAGAAGAAGACTTCACTCCAACCCTTTTCTCCTTTCTACTCTCTACTCCTACTCTAAAATAAAAACTCTTAAAATGCAGTGGAAGAAAAAAAGAAAAAAAGATAGAACCCTTCAAAATGTAAAGGAAGAGTCTCCTAATCTTTCTTAACACTCTCTTTAAATAGTAAACCAAAAGGTGCCTTGGTGTCTCTTCAAAATGTGTCCAGATTCAATGTATCTACCAAGGAACGCACCCCTTCATTCAAACTTGCCGCCCAAAGGAAGTTATGGTAGTTACTACCAAGAGTTGCATCACATCCCCTTTGAAATTTGAGCCAAATTCATTTGAATTTTGATTTTTAACTGTGGCGGCGAAGCGCCGGCCCAGCGGCGCTTAGCCGCCAGTGCCAAAATTTTGATTTTTCATTTTTTGCTCCAAATTTGATTCAATTTTGCTACTTTCATCATGACCATCCATTTCCATCATACATGCATGAAAAACACAAAATACCTTCCATTAAAGTGCAATATCATTAAAAATAGGTATAAAAATGTGCATAAAAATACTATATATTTTAGGTGTATCAGAGTGCGACATATCCATGAATTGGAGGATTTAGGAGCACTTTGGCAATAAATAGTGTGTGGTGTTTGGTGAGAGTGTGGAGTGTAAATTTGTGTAAGAAGAGTGATTTAGTGAGGATTTATGTGAATGTGATGGGAGTTTAGGAGTGCATTGTGGAAGGACAATATAAAAGAAAAGAGAAAATCTTGAGTGAATCTCATTCTAGGTGTTAAAATTTTCTCTTTTCCTATATATATATTTTTTGATTTATTAAATCTTATTTCATATTTTATTAATGGTTTGTCATTAAGTTGTAATTTTTGCATTAATGTTTTGATAATGATGTAAATCAACTTAATTATGTTTTTCAAATTCAATGAATCATGTTAATGTGTTAAACTTCTAAAATTCATTTAAAGGATTGGTTAGAAGCATTTCTAGAAGGAAAATGCAACTTAACTCTAAAGTAGACCAAGATTATATAAGGAGGCTAAGTTTATGAACTAATTTAATTTTTGGCTATAATGATCCTGTCAAGATGCCCATGTCTTCCATCATACTGGATTCATTATTATCCTATAAATATTAACCAAATAGATAGTTTAGAGGTATCCTCTTACTACCATAGTTATGAAGAGTGTATGACTATATATGGATAGAACTTTAATAATTCTGAATTTCACTGGCATCTTCTTAAAGTAAAACCTTTCACTTTCCTTCACTTTTAAAAATTTTCAAAAATTGATAGTATTAGTTGAAATAAATTTTTAATAGAGGACCATTCTTATAAAATTGTAAATCTAAGGATTCTAGTTCTTCAAATATACAACTCATTTCTACAACAAAAAGTAAAATCATTTTTCTACATGTTTTCTATATGATAACTAAACTATAGAACAATCTTATTTACATAGAACTTCCAATAAATCTACTATGTCATTCGTATAATTAAAATTGAAGTAATCTAAAGTTAACACGACATACTTTCAAGTCCTTTTAAAAACATAACAATTTTAAGTGCAAGTTAATCAGAAAAATAAAGTTAAGCTTTTAAAAAATTTTCTCACCCCAAAACTTATTTTTTTTCAGCATTTACAACATTCATAATAGAAATATAAGTAGGGAGAAAATATAACTTAATTACTTTCTACCACATGAGTCTATCATAAAAAATATACCAATGTAAAAAGAAACGATAAGTATGCAAGTTTAACTAACACGAATTCTCCATTAAAAAGAACTACAATATTACAACAAATAAGTTCACATAAAGTCCAGAATATCAACAAATACTAATCCAGTACGCCCAAAATATTAGCAGTAAGAGAGAATGTCAATACAACAAAAAGTAAATACAACAATACAACAGCAAGGAAAAGGAAAACATCAGTACATCACATCAAACTAAAAATTTGCTCCTCATCCTCATCATCATCATTAGCATCATCACTAGTAAACACATAAAAAAGATAGATTAATGAGGTATCATCACATCTCAATTCTCTACTACAATTTGTAACAGAAACTCCTTCCAAAGAACTATATTAGATATTTTAATAGGGTCAAACCCAACGATAAGAATGTTCCTAGTACATTGACTTATGTGTTGCCAACCTCAGGTATTGCCTCATTCCCTCAAATAAGCACATCTAATAGTACCTAAGAATAATGTCAAGATCATCCTTATGTTCCTCTACAAGTTGGTTTAGTGGAACCACTTAATGAAAAATAAGGTTGGATAAAGAAAGTAATAGAATTGAGATGGACTTGTCCCATGTCCAAATTCATCATGTCTCTAGTAAATCTTCGAGTTTGATTGAGAACTAAGATGTAGTGGACTAGCTAATCCAACTACAAATAGAGATCAAATATAAGTCTAGTTACAACGAAAAGTTAAGGAATCACCACAGACATGACTCATTGAAATCGAAGAAATCCATCAAAAACCTAAATATCAAAAAACAACATTAAAAAATCCATTCCACAACAAACAATATCACAGCACACTACAACAAAAACAAACTTCGGTTGCTTCCCAATAAGTCCTTAGTTTAACGTAATCATCCCGATGAATCCAAATGCTAACCCGATGAATCCAGATGCTTATTCTAGTTGACGAAACATGAAGATCTCATTAATTATAGGCCTTTCTCCATGTATGTTAGGTTTAAGTTTTTGTCTGTTCACTTTAAACATCCTACCACTTTTAGGATCTTTAATAACGATCACACAAAAAGGATAAAATTTAATTATTGGAAATGACTCTAACCACTTGGACTTAAGTTTTCCAAGAAATAATTTTAACCACTTATTATATAGTAAATTCTCCTATACAAATTCAAAATCTTTTCTAAGAATGTTCTGATCAACCAATTTTTCATCTTTTCTTTATAAGTTTTTACATTTTCATAAGCCTCTTGTCTAATTTCCTCGAGTTTATTTAACTACAATAATCTTTTATCACCAGCTTCTTTTGAGTTATATTTTAAAATTCTTTAACAACCCAATAAGCTTTATGTTCTAAGTCCACTAGTAAGTTACAATCTTTTCTAGAAATGAGTTTATATGGAGACATTCCTATTGGAGTTTTGTAAGCTATCCTATAAGCCCATAATACATCTTCTAGTCTTAAAGGCCAATTCTTTCTACTAGAATTGGCTGTCTTTTTTAAAATCTTCTTGATTTCTCTGTTAGATACTTCTGCTAAAATCACTGGTTTGAGGGATGATATGCCGTGGATATTTTTTGTTTCATTTCATATTTAACAACTAGTGTCTCAATTTTTATATTCTTAAAATGACTTCATCACTAATGATCACTTTAGGCATGCCAAATCTATTGAAGATATTCTTCTTTTAAAATTTAGCAACAATTTGAGCATCACAGTTTGGTAGAGCTATAACCTCAATCTATTTTGAGACAATTTTCTATAGCTAGCGAAATATGTAAATTTCCAAAAGAAGGTATAAATAGTCCAATAAAGTCTAAACCCCATACATAAAAAATTTCAATTACCAAGTAAAATATATGGGCATTTTATCTCGATTAGATATATTACTAACCCGACATGCAATTATGAAACTAATTAGTCTCCTGGAAAAAAACTTGACCTGATTTCTTTTTAAGTGGCTAGTGTGCAAAATGGATATTTTATAAATTTTTAAAATTTAAATTATTGTTCACACACTAGAGGTACTATGCAAGTATACATATTATTTCAAGTAATATAAGATTTTCTTTTAAAACCTAAGTATTGATCCCACATGGAAAGTGAAGCTCTTTTTGTCTACTTAGAAAACTCAATTTAAACTGTAAACAAAATTTCTTAGGAAATAAGATCACAAGCTAAGGTGTAAAAAATTTATTAAATTTCTATTAATTCTATTTCAAGCTTAAAGAAAATGCAATGTTTCTAAACTAGTCGTACGCAGAAAAGTTCAAATTATTTAAAAGTCTTTCCTCTTGAAAAGAGACCATAATCAATATAGGAATCAAATGTTTATAGGTTTAAATATTGTTTTGTGACAAATAGGAGAAATCCTATTCTTTACCCTCTTTCGAGTGCATAAAAAACATTGGCTAACCTAGAGTTAAGTTTTGAAATCATAGGTTATGCTAAGTAGGTTCTACTCTGTCACTCTAGATTACCCATTATGCCCTCTCTTTAGGACGAACCAGTACTTAGGTTCCAAACTCTAGATCAAATTGGTTAGGGTTCTATCCTGTCACCCCAAAATGACCAATTTACACCCATCAAAACTTATCTCCTAATCTATTTGTACTAACCAATTGGCTACATTATCACCCACCATATTAATGTGATTCTTACTAATTGAGGAATACATAACCCTCTTGAGTCATTATGGATTCATAACAAGATTTAATACACCAATTGGCCATATAGAATATGTAAATTCAGTATGAAGCAATGAATCATCACAAGTATGGAATAAGAGAAATCTTAAGCAATTCTAATCCCACACATGATTCTTTCTTATTGCAAGGAGAAAGATAATGAAAACTACTCAGATTTAATGTAAATAACAAAATAAAATATGATATATATTCAAATTAAATTTTAAATAGTTAAATAGAATTGAAACAAAAATACAAAGTACCTATCTTAAACTCTTCCCCAAGTAAATCCTCTGAAGTTCCTTTAATGTCTTCTTTACTCTAATGGACTCACCAAAATGCACGCTAAAAAGAATCTCACTCATAACACTCCACAACACACACACACACACACACACGCCACACATGCCACACACGCCTTCAAGAGAGTCAAAAGTCCTCCTTCATGGCATCTAATGACTCCTTTTAAAATAACTCATGAAATCCTCAAGATTCACTTCAGGTGCCTCTTCAAAATTCATCTAAATTTGATGCCTTTGAGAGAAAACCAATTCTGGCGCCATGGCTCCCAATTGTGGTGCCTAGGTGCTAACCTTTTAAGAGCTAAAACTGACTACCTGGCGCCTAGGCGCCTGTTCACTTTGTGCTTATTTGCTCCATTTGACCCCATTTAGCTTTGTTTTTTGTTCTTTTACTCTTAAACTCCATATCTTGTACCTGAAATAAAAAACACACAAAATTTCTTCCAATAAAACACAATATTCTTAAAAATGAGCATAAAAGTTATATATAAAAATAATACATTTTAAGACGTGTCAATTCCCCTAAACTTAAACGTTACTTATCCTCAAGAAACTAATATATTTTATAAAATAAATGCTTTAACTTATGGTAGCAGATTTCATTAAAGATCACTATTCTTTTTCTTTATGAATGTGGTGGCGATGGAAAAATATATCATTAGTTTTGATGATGATGTCATGTCATCGCTATCTAATATATCATATCAATGTCAAGGAGTCGCCATCTAATATTAGCCTAGTTTTATTCATACAAATCCTACGAAGGATTTAGAGAATTTTTAGGACTAATAGTAGAAAAAGGTGTTTATGATAATTCTTATATGAGGATATTCTAGAATAACATATTCTAGAATTTTCATATTAAGAAAATCATGGTAAACCAGAGATTTCTGTTTTGGGTTCTTTTAGATCTCCTATAGAGGTAAGCCTCTATAGTTAATTACATCTTAAACAATTCTCGATTGTTTAAGAAAACTTCTGATTAATGTTAATCATTTGTTTTCTAAAGTTTATTTTAAGGAGAGATGTACCCACTATCACTCCCAAATGTCATTATATCATGTTATTGAATACTTTAGGTATTATGTCTAACCTAAAGGTTTTGGTTTTGTTGTCATGTCGTTGTTGTGTTGAAAAATTTCAGGTTATATGTCTAACCTAAAAGTTTTGTTTTGTTGTCAATGTCATTGTTTTGTTGAAAAGTTTCAGGTTATATGTCTAACCTAAAAGTTTTGTTTTGTTGTCAATGTCATTGTTTTGTTGAAAAGTTTCAGGTTACATGTCTAACCTAAAAGTTTTGTTTTGTTGTCAATGTCATTGTTTTTTTGAAAAGTTTCAGGTTACATGTCAAACCTAAAAGTTTTGTTTTGTTGTCAATATTCCGTCGTCGGCGTCCTGCAAAACAGAGTTAGCACACCCTATAACATGCAAAGAAAATCTAAAAGAAATTTCTTGTCTTCATCCTGCAAAGAAAATATCACCAGAAATAATACCACAGAATATTTTTTGAATGTCAAGTTATTTTGAAATGTCAACTTCATGCTAATCATGTTATTTTTGAAATGTCAAATTTTCGTTGATTATGTCAACATCAGATTTATGTCGGTTATGTCAATTTTAGAATGTCGAATTATGTTGAATTGATCTTGAGTTTGAGCTTAAATTTCAGGTTCGTGTCTATCAAAAGATTTTAAAGTTAAATTCAATGCTAATTGAACTAACTTGGGTTCATGTCTGGTTGAACCTAAGTTAAACTCAATGTTGATTGAATTTGATTAACTCGAGTTCATGTCTGTTTGAACTTAAGTTAAAAGGTTTAAATTCAATATTGATTGAATTAACTTGGATTCATGTCTGATTGAATCTAAGTTAAATTTAATGTTGATTGAATTTGATTAACTTGAGTTCATGTCTGTTTGAACTTAAGTTAAAAAGGTTTAAAGTTAAATTCAATATTGATTGAATTAACTTGGATTCATGTCTGATTGAATCTAAGTTAAATTCAATGTTGATTGAATTTGATTAACTCGAGTTCATGTCTCGTTTGAACTTAAGTTAATAGGTTTGGTTTAGGATGGACTTAATTAAATTTTAAACCTTGTTTAAATAGGATTTAAAGGTTAATCAAGCCTAATAAATTAGACTTAATTAGAATTATCGACCATTCAAATCCATTTTAGGTAAGGTTTAAGTCTTAATCAAGTCTATTTTGTTGGACCTAGATTTAGGATTGTCTTAAGTTCATTAGGGTTGAACTCAAGTTCGGTTTGATTTAAGTCTAATGTAGATTAGACTTAACTTTGTTTGGGTTGAATTTAGGTTCTATGTGGATTGGACTCTAAGATTTAGATTAACTCGAGTTCAAGTTGGATTGAATTCAAGTTAGGTTATGTTTGAGTTTAAGTTAGATTCAATATGGATTGGACCTAAGATTCGGGTTAACTCGAGTTCAAGTCGGATTGAACTCCGAGTTAGGTTATGTTCGAGTTTAAGCTAGGTTCAATATGGATCGGACCTAAGATTTGGGTTAACTCGAGTTCAAGTCGGATCGAAATCGAGTTAGGTTATGTCTGAGTTTAAGCTAGGTTCAATGTGGATCGAACCTAAGGTTTAGGTTAACTCGAGTTCAAGTTGGATTGAATTCAAGTCAGGTTATGTTCGAGTTAAGTTCAATGTGGTTGAACCTAAGGTTTAGGTTAACTCGAGTTCAAGTTAGGCTGACCTGCTAGGTAGGTTTAGGTTAGGTTCAATGTGGGTTGAACCTAAGGTTTAGGTTAACTCGAGTTCAAGTTAGGTCGGACTCTAGCTAGATTAGGTTTAGGTTAGGTTCAATGTGGCTGAACCTAAGGTTTAAGTTAACTCGAGCTCAAGTTAGGTTGACTCAAGTTAGGTAGGTTTAGGCTAGGTTCAATGTGGGTCGAACTCTAAGGTTTAGGTTAACTTGAGTTCGAGTTAGGTCGACTCAAGTTAGATTAGGTTTAGGTTAGGTTCAATGCGGGTCGAACCTAAATTTGGTTCGACTTAAGTTTAATATGGGCTAGACTCGAGTTGGTTTAATTTCGACTTAGGTTCATGTCAGGTTGAACCTAAGTTTTGTTTGACTTAAGTTTAATGTGGGCTAGACTTGAGTTGGTTTAATTTTGACTTAGGTTCATGTCAGGTTGAACCTAAGTTTGGTTTGACTTAAGTCTAATATAGGTTAGACTTAAGTTAGGTTTAAGTTTGTTTTAGGTTCATGTCAGGTTGAACCTAAGTGTTTGGTTTGACTTAAGTCCAATGTAGATTAGACTTAAGTTAGATTTAGGTTTGATTTAGGTTCAGTGTAGATTGGACTTAAGTTTGACTTAGATCTAACTAAGTTTTGTTTGACATAAGTCTAAATGGGTTAGACTTAAGTGATGTTTGATTTTTGTTAAACCATGGTTAATTAAGGCTTAATAGTCTTATTAAGTCTAAGGTTTAGACCTAATTAGGATTTGAATTTAGTTAAGCCTTAGTTAGTTAAGGCTTAATGGTTTAATTAAATCTAATGGTTAGATCTAATTAGGGTTTAGGTTTGATTAAACCTTAGTTAGTTAAGATCTATTGGTTTAATTAGATCTAATGGGTTAGACCTAATTAGGGTTTAGGTTTTATTAAACCTTAGTTAGTTAAGGTTTAATGGTTTAATTCGGTCTAAGGGTTAGACCTAATTAAGGTTTGAGTTTGATTAAACCATAGTTAGTTAAGGCTTAAAGGTTTAATTAGGTCCAAGGGTTAGACCTAATTAGGGTTTAGGTATGATTAAACCTTAGTTAGTTAACGCTTAATGGTTTAATTAGGTCTAAGGGTTAGACTCAATTAGTGGTTTGAGCTTGATTAAACCTTAGTTAGTTAAGGCTTAATGGTTTAATTAGGTCTAAGGGTTAGAACTAATTAGGGTTTAGGTATGATTAAACCTTAGTTAGTTAAGGCTTAATGGTTTAATTAGGTCTAGTGTTGGACCTAATTAGTGGTTTAAGTTCGATTAAACCTTAATTAGTTAAGGCTTAATGGTTTAATTAGGCTCTAAGGTTGGACCTAATTAGGGTTTGAGCTCGATTAAACCTTAGTTAGTTAAGGCTTAAAGGTTTAATTAGGTCCAAGGGTTAGACCTAATTAGTGGTTTAGAGTATGATTAAACCTTAGTTAGTTAAGGCTTAATGGTTTAATTAGGTCTAAGGGTTAGACTTAATTAGTGGTTTAAGTTTGATTAAACCTTAGTTAGTTAAGGCTTAATGGTTTAATTAGTGTCTAAGGGTTAGACTCTAATTAGTGGTTTAGGTTTGATTAAACCTTAGTTACTTAAGGTTTAATGGTTTAATTAGTGTCTAAGTGATAGCACTCAATTAGGGCTCGAGCTTGATTAGACCTTAGTTGAGTTAAGGTTCTGATAGTTTAATTAGGTCTAAGGGTTAGACCTAATTAGGGTTTAGGTTTGATTAAACTTTATGTTTAAGGAGGTTAATTAAGTTTAGTATGTCTTTAAACCTAATTAAGGGAGTTTAGTTTTGTGTTAATTAAGTTTAATATGTCCTTAAACTTAATTAAAAAGAGTTTAATTTTTATTAAACCTAATTTAGGTAAGTTTAATGGGTTAATTAAGTTTAGTGTGTCTTTAAACTTAATTAAAGAAGTTTAATTTTTATTAAACTTAATTTAGGTAAGGTTTAATGGGTTAATTAAGTTTAGTGTGTCCTTAAACTTAATTAAAGGAGTTTAATTTTTATTAAACCTAATTTAGGTGAGGATTAATGGGTTAATTAAGTTTAGTGTGTCCTTAAACTTAATTAAAGAGTTTAATTTTTATTAAACCTAATTTAGGTAAGGTTTAATGGGTTTAATTAAGTTTAGTGTGTCTTTAAACTTAATTAAAGAAGTTTAATTTTTATTAAACCTAATTTAGTAAGGTTTAATGGGTTAATTAAGTTTAGTGTGTCCTTAAACTTAATTAAAGGAGTTTAATTTTTATTAAACCTAATTTAGGTAAGGTTTAATGGGTTAATTAATTTAAGTGTGTCCTTAAACTTAATTAAAGAGTTTAATTTTTATTAAACCTAATTTAGGTAAGGTTTAATGGGTTTAAATGTCATTTTAAGCCTTAATTGAATCTAATCTTGTCATTTTAGACTCAAGTGAGGTTTATTATTAGCCTATCATAAGCTAGAACCATTTTCAAACTTAGATTGTTGATGAAAATAGTTCAATTTTACAAAGGGTATTTTAGGATTCAAAATTATTTAATTAATAAATGATTTTAACCCTAAATTTTCAAATGTCAATCAAGATTGTTTCTATGACTTAGAAATATTTTTCCTAGGGTCATTGTTTGTTGCCCTATCATTCCTAGTCATTTGTATTTTTATTTTCTTAATTTTCAAATTTTTATAATTATTATTTGAAATAATTACAAAGAAACTTGAAAATTCAAGAAAAGTATCCTAGGCATGTTTTCTGTCCTTAGAAAAATTATGGAAGGTCCCTAAGAACATAAAGATAAATGCCTCAAAGTTTCATAATTTTTTGATTTGTAAATAATTTTTAATAATTAAAATACTTCAGAGAGTATTTAATTAATCAAAAATTAAATACTGAGAATAAAATTATGATTTTGGTCTCATAATTTTCTCCTCTTCAAGAGCTTTCCAGAGGTATTTTTATTTTATTTTTAGGACCTCTGGTTAAAAAGATATGAATTTTTGAAGTTTGAAGGGTTAAAATGGATTTTTTTTTAATATCGCGCCGCCAAACACCCCCGCTGTAGACGTGTGTCCTCGGACGCGTTGAACGGGCGGGAAGATCCCGTGCAACGGGTCGGACGGCGGACGGCGCGAAGCGGGATCTGGGCCGTCCTTCTCAAACAGCGCGCGATCGGAGGGACGAGAATATTTCGAATTTATTTCAAAAATTCCGAAACTGTTAAACTTTAAATGTTAATATCTCACTCATTTCTTGACGAAATTGAGTGATTTTTTTTAAAATGCTCATCTGGATGAGAAGTATCTATCCATACGGTGATGATACACTTTTGAGCTAGTATAGTACATGATTTATCAAAAACATGATTTATTTTGCAAAGATAAATTCCATACCTCGGCCACAAGCAAATCAAGCTAGATCGTACTTTATGGTCGCCTTCTAGGACCCCAATGGAAGATAGTTGCTGCAGCAATTTGTTCCGTAAGTCGCTTTGGGAGGAATTTGAAAGAGATGCCTAATTTGGGCTGTTTTTGAAAATTGATCAAAATGGCTTAAATGGGCTGAAACTAAGGCTTGGAATTGATCCTAAAAGATTGTGGAAGCTCTTAGGAAGAAGTTTTATGTTGGGAGCAAGAGGGTTCGAGCAACCTATGGACCTCCCTAAAAATTTTTCTCCTCCTTGCTAGTTTCGGCCATGAGGTCCTTTTATAGCAAGGGGATGGTGTTGGCTTGGCTTAGGCTGTTCTAGAGGATTACTTACCTCCTCTATTAGCTGATTGGGTGATCAATTAGCTGGAGATAGGCTTGGATGCTTCTCCCTAAGTTTTTCATGATGAATTTCATCTCTTTGTCTCTCGTCCATCGGTCATCGTGGAGGTTACTTGTGAGCTGTTGTTTCACATTCTAATGAGCGTACACCTCACTTCTTAGGCTTGGCAAATGGTGACACATATGCCTAGCCTTCATCATTACCATTAACCATGGTAGGGGGGTTTCATGTATGGTTTTCCCTCCTATCAGCGGCTTGGGAGGTGGAGAAAATGGCCTCGTGTTGGCCGGCCACTTCATGGAGAGAATGTGTTTAGAGTGAAGGAGGTGGTGACACCTCATCCCATGCATAACCATGAATGTTAAGCCATGGGTAATGGGCCTTAAGATGGGCTTAATTAAGTGTTAAATAAGCCTTTAAGATGGTTTAACCCAATTAAATATGAAGAGGCTAAAGATGATTTCATTTCTTCTTTAATTCCTATTTTAATTAATTATTTTATTAACTAAAATTGGTGGAAATTATTTTATTAATCAATTTATTAATCGAAAATAATTTCAAATTAATTAATTGATTATTTTTTTCATTTTTGTTATTTTATGATTTTAATTTTCATTTTGATTATGTCATTTAATTAATATTTTGAAAATTAAATAATTAATCACTTTAATTAATCAAAATAATTTTGAAATTAATTATTTGATTAATTTTGTTATTTTTATTTCATTTTTATCTATTTTAATTAAAATAGATATGTGTTGATCAATTTTGACTTGGGTTGACCCAAGTCAGCCCAAATTGATCAAATTGATTGTAAGATGTCCAATTCTTGTGATTTTGTCATTGTGGTGATTTAAATGTGTCAGTGGGTGAAAAGGTTGATTTATAGGTCAACAGGATTGGTCATTGGCTCTGGTTTGACTAATTTATCCAAAGTTGACTTTTTAGGTCAAAATGTTGACCTATGGGGTCAACAGTGTAGGTCATTAGGTTCGGTTTGACCAATTTGACCAAAGTTGACTTTTTAGGTCAAAATGTTGACCTATGGGGTCAACAGTGTAGGTCACTAGGTCTGGTTTGACCAATTTGACCAAAGTTAACTTTTTAGGTCACAGGGTTGACCTATGGGGTCAACAGGGTTGGTCACTGGGTCTGGTTTGACCATTTTGACCAATGTTGACTTTTTAGGTCATAAGGGTGACTTATGGGGTCAACAGGGTAGGTCATTAGGTCTGGTTTGACCAATATGACCAAAGTTGACTTTTTAGGTCAAAAGGTTGACCTATGGGGTCAATAATGTAGGTCATTAGGTCTGGTTTGACCAGTTTGATCAAAGTTGACTTTTTAGGTCAAAAGGTTCACCTATGGGGTCAACAGTGGCAGTCATCTGGGTCCGGTTCGACCAATTCGACCAAAGTCGACTTTTTAGGTCAAAAGGTCGACTCTATGGGGTCAACAGGGTCAGTCACTAGGTCCGGTTTGACCCATTCGACCAATGTTGACTTTTTAGGTCAAAAGGTCGACCTATGGGGTCAACAGGTAGTCACTGGTCCAGTTTGACCAATTTGACCAAAGTTGACTTTTTAGGTCAAAAGGTTGACCTATGGGGTCAACAGGTTTGGTCACTAGGTCTGGTTTGACCCATTTGACTAATGTTGACTTTTTAGGTCAAAAGGTTGACCTATGGGGTCAACAGATGTAGTCATTAGGTCCGGTTTCGACCTAGTCGACCAAAGTCGACTTTTAGGTCATAGGGTCGACCTATGGGGTCAACGAAGTGTAGGTCATTAGGCCCGGTTTGACCAATTCGACCAAAGTCGACTTTCTAGGTCATAAGGGTGACCTATGGTGTCAACGATGTAGGTCATTAGGTCCGGTTTGACCAATTTGACCAAAGTCGACTTTTAGGTCATAAGGTGACTCCATGGGGTCAACAATGTAGTCATTAGGTCCGGTTCGACCAGCTTTGACCAAAGTTGACTTTTTGGTCATAAGGGTGACCTATGGGGTCAACAAGTGTAGGTCATTAGGTCCGATTCGACCAATTTGACCAAAGTTGACTTTTTAGGTCATAAGGGTGACCTATGGGGTTAATCGTGTAGGTCATTAGGTCCGATTTGACTAATTCGACCAAAGTCGACTTTTAGGTCATAAGGTATCGACCCATTAGTAAAATGAGGTCAACAAAGGGCTCCCAATATGTGTAGAATACTATATAAGCATTCCGCACATATCATGCGTCGACCGAATTAGTCTAGGAGATGTTTCATAATGGTCAGGAAAGGAGGGGATATTATACCGCTCCCAGAGGATGTCAGATGTCTTTTATGTTGGTTTGAGATTTTCTTCTTGTATTGGGAGGGAAAATGGATGTCATATTTCATTTCTCAAAATGTCGATGTCGATATTTTGCTAAAGGAATGTCGTGATTTCCGTGTCAGGAAAGGACGTATACCCTATGACAGGAGGGAGAAAATGGATGTCATTTTCCATTTCTCAAAATGTCAATGTTGATATTTGGTTAGAGGAAAGTCACGACTTCCGTGTCAGGAAGGGACTTATATCCAATAACCGGAGAGAGAAAATAGATGTCATTTTCTATTTCCCTCAAATTGTCAATGTCAAGATTTGGTTAAAGGAAAGCCGTGATTTCCACATCAGGAAAGGACTTATATCCAATAACCGAAGAGAGAAAATAGATGTCATTTTCTATTTTCCTCAAAATATCGATGTCAAGATTTGGTTAAAGGAAAGCCGTGATTTTCACATCAGGAAAGGAATTATATCCAATAACCGAAGAGAGAAAATAGATGTCATTTTCTATTTTCCTCAAAATGTCAATGTCAAGATTTGGTTAAAGGAAAGCCGTGATTTCCACATCAGGAAAGGACTGATATCCAAAAACCGAAGAAAGAAAATAGATGTCATTTTCTATTTTCCTCAAAATGTCAATATCAAGATTTGGTTAGAGGAAAGCCATGATTTCCGTGTCAGGAAAGGACTTATATCCAATAACCGAAGAGAGAAAATAGATGTCATTTTCAATTTTCCTCAATGTGTCGATATCAAGATTTGTTGGAGGAAAGCCGTGATTTCCGTGTCGTGAAAGGACTTATATCCAATAACCGAAGAGAGAAAATATATGTCATTTTCTATTTTCCTCAATGTCGATATCAAGATTCGGTTAGAGGAAAGCCGTGATTTCCGTGTCGTGAAAGGACTTATATCCAATAACCGAAGAGAGAAAATAGATGTCATTTTCTATTTTCTTCAAAGTGTTGATATCAAGATTTGGTTAGAGAAAAGCCATGATTTCTGTGTCAGGAAAGGACTTATATCCAATAACCGAAAAGAGAAAATAGATGTCATTTTCTATTTTCCTAAATGTCGATATCAAGATTTGGTTAGAGGAAAGCCGTGATTTCCGTGTCAGGAAAGGACTTATATCCAATAACCGAAGAGAGAAAATAGATGTCATTTTCTATTTTCCTCAATGTCGATATCAAGATTTGGTTAGAGGAAAGCCGTGATTTCCACATCAGGAAAGGACTTATATCCAATAACCGAAGAGAGAAAATAGATGTCATTTTCTATTTTCCTCAAAATGTCAATGTCAAGATTTGGTTAGAGGAAAGCCATGATTTCCGTGTCAGGAAAGGACTTATATCCAATAACCGAAGAGATAAAATAGATGTCATTTTCTATTTCCCTCAAAATGTCGATATCAAGATTTGGTTAGAGGAAAGCTGTGATTTCTGTGTCAGGAAAGGACTTATATCCAATAACCGAAGAGAGAAAATAGATGTCATTTTCTATTTTCCTCAGAGTGTCGATATCAAGATTCGTTAGAGGAAAGCCGTGATTTCCGTGTCGGAAAGGACTTATATCCAATAACCGAAGAGAGAAAATAGATGTCATTTTCTATTTTCCTCAATGTCGATATCAAGATTTGGTTAGAGGAAAGCCGTGATTTCCGTGTCAGGAAAGGACTTATATCCAATAACCGGAGAGAGTGGCGAACTCATTAATATTTTTGGTGGGAATTTCCAATGGGGTTTTGACCTATATAGGTCGAAAGTTAATTCTCATGTTTGGTTATCATAGATTATTCATTTTGTCATTTATTGATTTCAGGACCAGTCGACATATCACAGACAATCGGGATATATTTTCCTTCAACACTTTATTTTATTTCCATAAAAAAGTCACCAGTACATATTTATCGCAAACAAAAGCTTACAAGTACATACATATGTACATATCATATAACACGCCGCAATAAACTACCGATATTTTACATGTCAACAACTACCGATATATCACACATCGACAACTATAGATATATTATATGTCGGGAGTTCATCACATCATGTTGTAGATTTGGAGATTATCAGATCGTCCATAAACGTCCTACACTCCAAAACACCATTCGAAGAAAATGTTTCAGGTGTTCAGACATTCACGGGCTCACAGCAGTTCCAAAGGCTTTAGTCCTTCGAGCTCCGGTATCGGTTGATATCCGTCTGGTCGTTTGTCAGGTTTCATTCGTCGCAAGGTAATGGAGATTCGTGGCTTGTTGACACTGGGTATGCAGTGTTTCACAAAATCTGCACCGTTCCCTTGAACAGAAGAACTGATCCTCGAGTTAAAAGGACGCGGCATGTCCCTTCAAATTCTCCGGGTCCCAAGATTTGTATCTCTCTTCCGAATATAACGGAACAACGATTCATTAAAGAGAGAGTACAAAATGGTCTTTCAAAATCATGACTATCGATGTGAGGAGGGATGCAATCCCCTTTATCATACATATTAATGATGCAGCTATCGGGAACACAATCTGCAGTATGATCCCCCAAGTAACGAGTCGTCCGATAATTTGATTATCACAACGGGTAAAGGGTCGACTTGTTCATGTCCTAGAATCCCAAGAAGATTTCCTTCTCTCGTCTCTGCATAGTTATAGCAACATCCGTGTTGAATGGTTTGCCTACCCTTACCTCAAATCCATTTACTAGGTTCGAATACAGTCCTCCTTCGAAGGCGTCCAGCCTCTACCATGATCTCGGGCTTCTATGATGTGGTTGATGATAGCAGCTTGTTCAGTCTCATCAAATATCCTGGTAAAAAGTTTAAGACCATCCAGAATATTTATTGTTCTTTTATTCACATATTTATATTGTTCGAAAGTTCTTCACTCAATGGCACGAATTCGTCGTATCTCTTCATCTGAGTGATTCTTTTTGTCTGATACCCTCAAATATTGAGCAGGTGTGACCGATGGTGGAGTGACGACTGATTTGCCATCCTCTTTTTCTATAAGGTTTAGATTTTTCGTTTCCGATATTATTTCCTCAAACAGAGTATTGATAGTCTGTGATTTTAACTGACTCATATCTTCCATGTCTTGTTTCTCTTGTAATTGTTTTTGTCGTTTTAGTAGTTTATTGCGATTTCGTCTTTGTGATATGGTAAATCCTGTCGATGTTCCCGATTTGATGCTCCTTGCACAGGGGCAATCATGAATTCTACTTCATCTGAGCTATCACTGATTGTGAAGTCATATTCTTCGGGTTGTCGGAGTTTGAATTCTATCAAAGGTGTTTGCAGATTAACTTCATTGTGATTCATCAAATAAAGTAACGATCCATGATATATGGATTCAACCTGCAATAGGTCGAAATCAAAGTGAACTCTGGTCCCCACGTCTATATGTCGACGGTCCAAGGCAAAAGTCATATTATTTCGGAATGAGAAAAATAATCTGTCTTCAGGCATTCTTCCTGAAAATATCAAGATAGAATATCATTTCAGATTTTCAATTGTTTGTTTAACAAATGAAAGAGATGTCACAAAACATCAAAGATGATTTTTTTTTTGAAAGGAGAATTTATTGTCCCAGTTTATAAATAAGTCTTTATTCATTTCTTTCTTTTTTTATGTCGCGTAGTATTTCTTTAGAAAACGCCCATTGATTGGAGGCAAGATTCTTTTTCCTTGACAATCCACCAATTGGTAGGATCCTCCGAAATATGTCTTTTCGATTACATATGGTCCTTCCCATATGGGTTCGAATTTTCCACCTATCTTTCGATGAGCTAGTATAGGTCTTTGAAGAACTAAAACTAATTCACTGATTCGAAAGGTTCTAGGACGAACTAGTTTGTCGTGAGCTCGTATCATTTTTGTTGGATATAATTCAAGATTTTGTTGGGCTTGCAGATGTTTTCCCTCCAAATTTTCAAGTTCTTCAAGTCGCAACTCGACATTTTCTTCTTCGCTTATTTTATCGATTATCGCGATTCCGAGAGAAGGAATTCGGACTTCTAGAGGCAAAATGGCTTCGTAACCATATACCAAAACAAATGGTGTGGACCGTGTTGAAGTTCGCATGTAGTTCTATAAGCCCATAAAGCTTCTATTAGTCGTTCATGCCACCGTCTCGGGCTATTACTTAATGTCTTTTTCAAGATTTGTACCAATGTTTTATTGAAAGCTTCAGCTAATCCATCGGCTTTAGGGTAATAGATTGTGGAATATCTCCAGTCAATCTCATGTCTCTGGATAAAGTGATTCATTTTTGTGTTTTTGAAGGCCAATCCATTATCTGATACGACTCTTCGAGGAATCCTAAATCTATAAACGATATGGGTTTTAAAGAAGTGGAGAACTTGTTCGCCTCGACTTCGAGGGGTATTGTTTCCGTCCATTTAGAAAAATAATCAAGTATGCCGTGAATAAATTTATGGCCCTTGGAAGATGGAGGATCTATAGGGCCCACTATGTCGCACCCCAACATTCAAATGGCCATGATGCAATGGTCGGATGTAGGACATTCGGAGGTCGATGTAAAACTACTCCATGTATTTGACATCGATGACATTTCTTTGCAATATCAAGACAATCCGTCATCATTGTTGGCCAATAATAACCCATTCTTTTTATTTTCATTTTCATTTTGGGCCCAGATCGATGTGCACCACATAAACCTGAATGAACTTCTTTAACAATCTCTCGAGCTTCAATTTGGTTTAAACATCTTAACCAAATTTGATCAAAAGATCGTTTGTAAAGGACGTCATTTATTAGAGCATATGATAATGCTCTTTGTTTAATTTGGTTAGCGATTGAACTATTTTCAGGTAATTCTCCAGTTTGTAAATATTTGATGATTGGTTGTCGCCAATCATCTTTCTCGTCATTTATTGCCATTGTCATATTTTCACCGATTTTATGCAAATTATCCATATCAATTTGAGAAAGAACTCGTCGTCCTTTTATAGAAATCGGTATGTCATCTTCTTCTGGACACACAAATTCCTTTGTAAGTTTTGCCGCAGCATCCGCTGTAGAATCGTCTCGTCTCGGATTAAGAAGAATGTTACATCAGGAATTTGTTGAAGTAATTTCAGAGTGTAACATGAATATTGTTCAAGTCGTGGTTTTAGAATTTTGTATTTGCCAGCAATTTGATTAATAATTAACTGGGAATCTCCATAGATATCAATATTCTCAATTTCCATTAATATTGTCAATTCTAGACCGGTTATGAGCTCTTCATATTCGGCTTCGTTATTCGTGCATGGTTTTGTCAAATGATAGGAAAAGGGCATCATCATTTTGTCTGGAGTAATGAAAATTAATCCTACTCCGGCTTTGCCTGGTATGATTGTCTGCTTGTCTTTGTCTTTCCATGCAGACGATGCTCCGTCGAAGTAGAGTTCCCATCGTTGCATGTTAGAATTTTTTACTTCTGATATTTGTTCATCAGGTAGATCATCATTAAGGTGTGATCCTATTGGAATTGGATGTGCCGCTAAGAAATCTGCTAGGATTTGTCCTTTAATAGCACGTAGCAGTACAAATGTTATATCGAATTGTAACAAGATCATTGCCCATCTTGTTAATCTCCCAGAAAGTGTCGGTCGTGTTATTAAATATTGTAACGGGTTAACTCTTGAAATAAGAGTTACTTTATGAGAAAGCATATAATGTCTTAGCTTTTGAACTGCGAAGATCAAGGCTAAACAGTGCTTCCCAATTGTCGGATATTTTATTTCCGTTGGAAGTAAACAACGACTCAAGTAGTATAACACATTTTCTTTTCCTTCATCATTTACTTGTGCTAGTAAAGCTCCAAGTGAATTGTCCAATGCCGTGGTGTAAAGGATTAAAGGTCTTCCTAATACGTGGGTCGCTAAGACAGGAGGGGTTGTCAAATATTGTTTAATGTCTTCAAAGGCATGTCGGCACTTTTCATCCCACACGAATTTGGCATCCTTTCTAGTAAGGGCAAGAAGGGGTTGACATCTACCCGATAGATTGGAAATGAAACGTCGTATGTATGCTAATTTTCCTTGGAAGGATCTCAATCGAGTTAGATTTTTAGGAGGAGGCATATTTAGGATAGCTTCAATTTTAAGAGGATCAATTTCTATCCCACGATGTCGAACTACAAATCCTAAAAATTTTCCTAAAGTGACACCAAAGGCGCACTTTAAAGGGTTCAATTTAAGATTATATCGTCGTAGTCGTTCAAAGACAATTCTCAAATCGTATGTATGATCATCTTTTTGTTTACTATTGACAACCAGATCGTCGACATAACATTCGACTTGATTATGTATTAGTTCATCAAAAATCCGTGTCATGGCTCTTTGATAGGTTGCACCAGCATTTTTCAGTCCAAATGGCATAACCTTATAACAATATATGCCGATGGGTGTTCGGAAAGCTATATTTACTTCGTCTTCCGAAAACATTTTTATTTGGTTATATCCTGATGATCCATCCATGAAAGAAAATATTGCATATTTTGATGCAATATCAACCATTAACTCAGGAATTGGTAAAGAAAATTCATCTTTTTGACATGCTTTGTTCAAGTCCCTGTAGTCTATGCGTACTCTTATTTGTCCATTTTTCTTTTTAACCGGCACCACATCAGCTAGCCATGTTGGATAGTTTTCTTCTCGTATGAAGTCAGCCTCTATCAATTTCTCGACTTCCGCAACGACTTGTCAGCTTCATTTCGACACGCATCCTTCTCGGAGCTTCGTTTAACTGGGTTTATGATTCGGTCTATCCCAAGTTTATGGCCGCAACTTCCGGAGATAAACCGGCATTTCGTCATAAGTCCGAGCAAAACAGTCTTTATATTCCATCAACAATTGAGTTATGTCTTTTATTTCCTCATCATTAAGGAATGAACTAATAAAAGTCGGTTTTGATTTTCATTAGTTCCTAAATTTATTTCTTTTAGTTCATCAATTGTTGATTTAATTTCTTCTTCCAACTCCGGGAGCATTTTCAATCGGAAGATCGTACAATGTTTCGAATCACATTCTTCTCGTGATGACCAAACAAAATTTCGTATCATCTAATGGTCCCAAAACTCCAAATCCAACACCTTTTTTAGAGTTAGAATTTCGTTTATTATCATTCCACATTTGTTCAATGAAATGCGGTTGTTTTAAAGACCATTGTTTGAGCATTAAACCTGCTTTCGAATGAATTTTCGTGCCCAAGGAGAATACAACTCAAAAGGAATTTTCATTGATCGTGGAAGATTTCCATCTTCTATTTTTACATCATCTTTAGTACAAGAAGAAGTAGAGCCAAGTCTAAACTTAATTGGCTTTTTGTCATCATTATATACTTCTTCGACTATTAAATTCTCAATCTTAGAAGTGGAGATTGGAGTTAGAGTCATAGAATGTATATAATGATTGATTTTGTCATACATGGATTCAAATTGTTTCTCTTTGTCTTCTTCTTCTAAAGATATTTTGAATTGGGGTTCCTTCACAACCACAGATGTCATTTATTCTTCAGAATCCAGGTGGATTTTGAACTTCAATGGTTTCTTCATTGTGACAATTGGATCTTCTCTCCTTCGTCCTCGTTCTCGGCCTCGACCTCGAGTGCGAGTCCGACTGAAATTAGTCTCTTTTGTCTTTATCGAAGAAAAATCCTTTTCATTTATTTTCTTTTCTTTGTTCTTTTCTTCCACATTTACCGTTGTCTCTTTGGAAGATATTGTTTTATTTATAGGAGCATAATATGCCGCATCTTCATGTATATCGATTTCATGGATTGAAAACGATTGCAGTGTCTCCTATAATACGAAATTCTTGTCCTTTTCGTAAATATTTGATACATTGATGTAATGAAGAGGGAACCATTTTATATTTATGGAGCCATGGTCTGCCAAGTAAGGCATTAAAAGAGGTGTTTGAATCAATAATATGAAATTTTGCTGTCGTTGCCAAGTTGGCTATTTTTAAGAGCAATGTTATTGATCCAAGAGCCCGTTCTCCTTGTTGATTGAATCCTTTAACATCATCGTATCCCTTGATAGTCGAGAGGAATCAATGTCTAAGTATGCAAGAGTTCTCGCATTCATAATGTTGATTGAAGCACCTGGTCAGCTGAGAACTCTCGAAAGTATCGTGTCATTGATGTTTACCGTAATATATAAGTGGACGATTATGTTCGATTGTTCCGAGCAATAAGTCATTGTCGAGAAGGTAATCTTCGTTGATTCCTCTAATGAGTAAGCTTCGTTTTGGGTAGTACTAGCAAGTCGAGTTAGGCAAATGTCGTGGTCCGAATGAGCTTTTATTAATGATTCTCTCATTTCTTCGGGAAAGTATGAGAGCGTCATAAATGCTTAATTTTGCAGGTAATTTTCTCAAATGAGCCGAGACATTATAATCCACCTTATTGTGAAGATCATCCTTACTTCCTTCGAAGTTCGAGGATATATTGGGGGAATGATCTTATCTGGTTTAATTATTTGTTTTTCTTTTTCTTGTGGAGTTATCCTAGGAGGTAAGATTTTTCCACTTCTCAAGTTAATTTCAACTATTTCTTCAAGTTGATTATCCGATTCATTCGTTTCTGTGTCCGAGGACTCCAATCCTATAGAAATCGGAATTCTTTGTAATTGAAGCGTAGCAATGTCATCTTCATTTGTGTCATTGTGAGATTTCTCATTTTCGTTTTCATTAGTTTGGTTGTCTTTAGATTGATCATATACGATTTCGAGCATTGTCTATAGTGGTTAGAATTCAAATGATCATTCTCGAAGCATCATCCGTAATGGACAAAATGTACGCAAAACTGGGATTGTTATTATTCATGATAAAAAGAAAGTCATACAAAGTTATCGGCTTCGAGGATTTTTTGTCCTTCGACGGACATAACTATCCTAAGTACAAGAGTGAAATGAACTAGAAGGTACAAAAGGAGTTGCAGCCCCTATGTCCGGAAGACCTCTAATCTTTTCCATTTTCTTGATTTTCTTTTTCTTTTCTTTCTTGGGAGATTTTGTAACTTGGTATTTAGCAAATATCTCTTCGTAAATGCTATCCTTGTTTTTAGGATTAAGTTCCTCTATCGAAACCATATCGATCGATCCCTTTTCGTGTTCTTTCAAGTATTCTTTTGGAATGACTATATTTCCATCTTTGAAATTACGCTCTAACCGACTTCGAAGACAAAACATTCTTCAATTTTATGTCCGAGCATCCTCGCGATAAGGACAATAATTATGGATTGTCCTTCATGTCAATATCTCGCTGGCCTTTTAGCTTCCGGTAGCTTGAATTCGTGTATTTTAAGCAAGCTACGAAATATTTTACCGACGACTTCGTTTTAAATGAATATACTTTATTCATTCTTTCGAGCCATTGTTTTCTTCTCGCTTAATACCGGGATCGATTGTCGAAGTTGTAATCGAGGTGATGTCCGTGATGTCGAAGGATTTTGTCGTTGCTTCTTTTGCTCCGGTTGGATCTGCATCACCTATTCGCCTTTTCTCGCAATATTCCCGTGTTTCTTTTCAAAAGTTTTCGATAGTTTTTGTCTTTTCGCTTTTCTCCATTACACTCATCCGCTTAACTTCTTCCCGAAGATTGGCAGCCTTTACCGAGTAATTTTTCAAAAGTTTTTATCGTAAATCCTTTAAGCATGAATGCTATAGGACCATGGATATTTTTGAGCAATATTCCAACAGCATGTTGTTCTTGTAATTGTGGTTCACTTTTCATGCTGAGATTTCTCCAACGTAAAATATAATCTACCAAGGTTTCTCCCGGTTTTTGTTTTCTACCACCGGATCACCAACGGTGGTGTGATGTTATGCTCCCGCAAAGCGTCGAATAAAAAGGCTTTCAAGCTCTACAAAAGTTTTGACGGATCCGTTGGGAAGTTCTGCATACCAGTCGAAGGCAACTCCCGTGAGACTGTTAACAAATTGTCGAAATAGGAGAGCGTCATTTCTTCCAGTATTACAATAGCTTGCTCTAAAATGTGCCAGATGTTGTTGGGGATTTCCCGTCCCATCGAACATTTTAAAGACAGGAGGAACAAAACCTTTAGGATATTGAACATAATCAAATTCCTCTGGGTATGGCCTACCCTTTGAAGTTAATGCTCCAGCTTTTGCCAGAGCCATTGTTTCTTTAATCTTTTGTTCCACTATTTTTGTAATATCCTTTTCTGGAGTTTCATTATGAGGAGAATTCTTTCTCTTTCGAGTACTTTCCTCGAAATCCATTAGTTCTTCTCTGCTTTCAAGGATGTGAATAGCCTCCGGTCTAATGATTTCAATAGCTGGAGAAGGGTCGGCTGGTTGTTTTTGCAAAGTCGCTACCAGTTCTTCCTTTCTTTGTTCAAGAAGACTTATTTGTTCATCTCGTTGTCGTATCACCTCTCGCAATTCCTCTTCTTTTGATTCTCGTGTTAAGGAAGCAGATCAGGTTTCTATCATGTTAACACTGGCAACATTCTCATTGGAACTTTCAGAAGTATTTTTCCTTTCTTGTCTTGAAAGTTGTTTAATATCTTCTTTTAATTTCTTTAATCTCTCCTGAAATGATTTTGTAGAATGTTTTCTGCAAATCTCTTCTTGTGAATTATTTGCAGGAGTGTTGATGGTATCAGAATTTCTTTCAGACGATTTTTGCCTCCATACATTATTTTTAAGTATAGGGTAAGGATTCTCAGGTGGTGTATCATATCCAGTATAAGGATAATTTGCTTTTTGTAGCATCTGGACCAAGTCTGTCATTTTAGCAAGTTGTATTTTCTGCTTCTGACATTAAATTGTCATATCGAGTTCTGTCATTGGTGACCACTACATCTCTTATTCTAGGGCCCAATCGAAATTTTACTGGCACTCGAACACAACGTTCATCAATTGGGAATTGATAATCAGTTTCTTGATAATCAAAATTTCCCATTGCTAAAATTCTCCTTTTCATGGTGTTGGAGACTGCACAACCCATTTTATCTAATAACTTAGATAATGAACATTTTTCTTTTCGTGCTAATCTCTTAAACACTGAATGTACAACACGAAATTGGGGAGATCTTTTAGGTTGAAAGGAATTGTCGGTGTTTTCAACAGGAATTGGAATATATTGATTTTCCTCTAAAAAGGAAGGATTTCCAAAAATATTCTGTTGAAATCCAGGTGTTTCAAAATTATTGTTTTCGTTCCACCTTTTCTTTCTTTTAAATGAAGGAGTTTCATGAACGTTCCTTGAAGAAGATCCGATCTCATACATAGATGATGGTAGAACATCATCTTCCTCGTAAACTTGTTTTCCTTTCTTATCACTCTGTCTTTTCATTTCTTCAAGGGTGTAAGGTTCTTCGAGTGTATATTCGAGTAAATTGTTCGTAAAATTCGTAAAGTCTTCATAAGGTTGCAAGCCAAATTCTTGAAAAGATTGAGAATCAGTTTGATATGGATTATCTAATATGAATTCCGTTTCACTAAATAATCCATAATCATTATGATAAAAGGGAGGATTTTCCTCTATTGGTATGTCAAAGTCTTGAAAGTAAGAAAAGATCGAATTCGGAGAATCCATTGCGATTTTTCTGTAATTTCAAGAAAAATGAATATTATCGACTTATTTATAAACTGGGAACTTTTATTTTCAAAATTTTGAAATGAAAACAAATGATAACAAAAGATGAGAAGAAAGATTTTCCCCAGCGGAGTCGCCACTCTCTTGGTGGTGATGGAAAAATATATTATTAATTTTGATGATGATGTCATGTCATCGCCATCCAATATATCATATCAATGTTAAGGAGTCGCCATCTAATATTAGCCTAGTTTTATTCCTATAAATCCTACGAAGGATTTAGAGAATTTTTAGGACTAATAGTAGAAAAAGGTGTTTATGATAATTCTTATATGAGGATATTCTAGAATAACGTATTCTAGAATTTTCATATTAAGAAAATCATGGTAAACCGTAGATTTCGTTTTGGGTTCTTTTAGATCTCCTATAGAGGTAAGCCTCTATAGTTAATTACATCTTAAACAATTCTCGATTGTTTAAGAAAACTATTGATTAATGTTAATCATTTGTTTTCTAAAAGTTTATTTTAAAGAGAGATGTACCCACTATCACTCCCAAATGTCGTTATATCATGTTATTGAATACTTTAGGTATTATGTCTAACCTAAAGGTTTTGGTTTTGTTGTCATGTCGTTGTTGTTTTGAAAAATTTCAGGTTATATGTCTAACCTAAAAGTTTTGTTTCGTTGTCAATGTCATTGTTTTGTTGAAAAGTTTCAGGTTATATGTCTAACTTAAAAGTTTTATTTTGTTGTCAATGTCATTATTTTGTTGAAAAGTTTCAGGTTACATGTCTAACCTAAAAGTTTTGTTTTGTTGTCAATGTCATTGTTTTGTTGAAAAGTTTCAGGTTACATGTCTAACCTAAACGTTTTGTTTTGTTGTCAATATCATTGTTTTGTTGAAAAGTTTCAGGTTACATGTCTAACCTAAAAGTTTTGTTTTGTTGTCAATATTCCGTCGTCGACGTCCTGCAAAACAGAGTTAGCACACCCTATAACATGCAAAGAAAATCTAAACGGAATTTCTTATCTTCATCCTGCGAAGAAAATATCGTCAGAAATAATACCACAGAATATTTTTTGAATGTCAAGTTATTTTGAAATGTCAACTTCATGCTAATCATGTTGTTTTTGAAATGTCAAATTTTTGTTGATTATGTCAACATCAGATTTATGTCGGTTATGTCAATTTTAGAATGTCGAATTATGTTGAATTGATCTTGAGTTTGAGCTTAAAATTCAGGTTCTTGTCTATCAAAAGATTTTAAAGTTAAATTCAATGTTAATTGAACTAACTTGGGTTCATGTCTGGTTGAACCTAAGTTAAATTCAATGTTGATTGAATTTGATTAACTCGAGTTCATGTCTGTTTGAACTTAAGTTAAAAGGTTTAAATTCAATATTGATCGAATTAACTTGGATTCATGTCTGATCGAATCTAAGTTAAATTCAATGTTGATTGAATTTGATTAACTTGAGTTCATGTCTGTTTGAACTTAAGTTAAAAGGTTTAAAGTTAAATTCAATATTGATTGAATTAACTTGGATTCATGTCTGATTGAATCTAAGTTAAATTCAATGTTGATTGAATTTGATTAACTCGAGTTCATGTCTGTTTGAACTTAAGTTAATAGGTTTGGTTTAGGATGGACTTAATTAAATTTTAAACCTTGTTTAAATAGGATTTAAAGGTTAATCAAGCCTAATAAATTAGACTTAATTAGAATTATCGACCATTCAAATCCATTTTAGGTAAGGTTTAAGTCTTAATCAAGTCTATTTTGTTGACCTAGATTTAGGATTGTCTTAAGTTCATTAGGGGTCGAACTCAAGTTCGATTTGATTTAAGTCTAATGTAGATTAGACTTAACTTTGGTTTAGGTTAAATTTAGGTTCAATGTGGATTGGACCTAAGATTTAGATTAACTTGAGTTCAAGTTGGATTGAATTCAAGTTAGGTTATGTTTGAGTTTAAGTTAGATTCAATATGGATTGGACCTAAGATTCGGGTTAACTCGAGTTCAAGTTGGATCGAACTCGAGTTAGGTTATGTTCGAGCTTAAGTTAGGTTCAATATGGATTGGACCTAAGATTTGGGTTAACTTGAGTTCAAGTTGGATTGAAATCGAGTTAGGTTATGTTTGAGTTTAAGTTACGTTCAATGTGGATTGAACCTAAGGTTTAGGTTAACTTGAGTTCAAGTTGGATTGAATTCAAGTTGGGTTATGTTTGAGTTAGGTTCAATGTGGGTTGAACCTAAGGTTTAGGTTAACTTGAGTTCAAGTTAGGTTGGACTCAAGTTAGGTAGGTTTAGGTTAGGTTCAATGTGGGTTGAACCTAAGGTTTTGGTTAACTTGAGTTCAAGTTAGGTCGGACTCAAGTTAGATTAGGTTTAGGTTAGGTTCAATGTGGGTTGAACCTAAGGTTTAGGTTAACTTGAGTTCAAGTTAGGTTGGACTCAAGTTAGGTAGGTTTAGGTTAGGTTCAATGTGGGTTGAACCTAAGGCTTAGGTTAACTTGAGTTCAAGTTAGGTTGGACTCAAGTTAGATTAGGTTTAGGTTAGGTTTAATGTGGGTTGAACCTAAATTTGGTTTGACTTAAGTTTAAAATGGGCTAGACTTGAGTTGGTTTAATTTTGACTTAGGTTCAAGTCAGGTTGAACCTAAGTTTGGTTTGTCTTAAGTTTAATATGGGATAGACTTGAGTTGGTTTAATTTTGACTTAGGTTCATGTCAGGTTGAACCTAAGTTTGGTTTGACTTAAGTCTAATATAGGTTAGACTTAAGTTAGGTTTAGGTTTGTTTTAGGTTCATGTCAGGTTGAACCTAAGGGTTTGGTTTGACTTAAGTCCAATGTAGATTAGACTTAAGTTAGATTTAGGTTTGATTTAGGTTCAGAGTAGATTGGACTTAAGTTTGACTTAGATCTAACTAAGTTTGGTTTGACATAAGTCTAAATGGGTTAGACTTAAGTGATGTTTGATTTTTGTTAAACCTTGGTTAATTAAGGCTTAATAGTCTTATTAAGTCTAAGGTTTAGACCTAATTAGGATTTGAATTTAGTTAAGCCTTAGTTTGTTAAGGCTTAATGGTTTAATTAGATCTAATGGTTAGATCTAATTAGTGGTTTAGGCTTGATTAAACCTTAGTTAGTTAAGGTCTAATGGTTTAATTGAGATCTAATGGGTTGGACCTAATTAGTGGTTTAGGTTTTATTAAACCTTAGTTAGTTAAGGTTTAATGGTTTAATTAAGACTAAGGGTAAGACCTAATTAGTGGTTCGAGTTCGATTAAACCTTAGTTAGTTAAGGCTTAAAGGTTTAATTAGGTCTAAGGGTTAGACCTAATTAGGGTTTAGGTATGACTAAACCTTAGTTAGTTAAGGCTTAATGGTTTAATTAGGTCCAGGGTTAGACCTAATTAGGGTTTCGAGTTCGATTAAACCTTAGTTAGTTAAGGCTTAATGGTTTAATTAGGTCTAAGGGTTAGACCTAATTAGGGTTTAGGAATGATTAAACCTTAGTTAGTTAAGGCTTAATGGTTTAATTAGGTCTAGGGGTTAGACCTAATTAGGGTTTAAGTTTGATTAAACCTTAGTTAGTTAAGGCTTAATGGTTTAATTAGGTATAAGGTTAGACCTAATTAGGGTTTGAGTTTGATTAAACCTTAGTTAGTTAAGGCTTAAAGGTTTAATTGAGTCTAAGGGTTAGACCTAATTAGTGGTTTAGGTATGATTAAACCTTAGTTAGTTAAGGCTTAATGGTTTAATTAGATCTAAGGGTTAGACCTAATTAGTGGTTTAAGCTCGATTAAACCTTAGTTAGTTAAGGCTTAATGGTTTAATTAGGTCTAAGGGTTAGACCTAATTAGGGTTTAGGTTTGATTAAACCTTAGTTAGTTAAGGCTTAATGGTTTAATTAGGTAGGTTTGATTAAACCTTAGTTAGTTAAGGTTTAATGGTTTAATTAGGTCTAAGGGTTAGACCTAATTAGGATTTGGGCTTGATTAGACCTTAGTTAGTTAAGGTCTAATAGTTTAATTAGGTCTAAGGGTTAGACCTAATTAGGGTTTAGGTTTGATTAAACCTTATGTTTAAGGAGGTTAATTAAGTTTAGTATGTCTTTAAACCTAATTAAGGGAGTTTAGTTTTGTGTTAATTAAGTTTAATATGTCCTTAAACTTAATTAAAAAGAGTTTAATTTTTATTAAACCTAATTTAGGTAAGGTTTAATGGGTTAATTAAGTTTAGTGTGTCTTTAAACTTAATTAAAGAAGTTTAATTTTTATTAAACTTAATTTAGGTAAGGTTTAATGGGTTAATTAAGTTTAGTGTGTCCTTAAACTTAATTAAAAGAGTTTAATTTTTATTAAACCTAATTTAGGTAAGGTTTAATGGGTTAATTAAGTTTAGTGTGTCCTTAAACTTAATTAAAGAGTTTAATTTTTATTAAACCTAATTTAGGTAAGGTTTAATGGGTTTAATTAAGTTTAGTGTGTCTTTAAACTTAATTAAAGAAGTTTAATTTTTATTAAACCTAATTTAGGTAAGGTTTAATGGGTTAATTAAGTTTAGTGTGTCCTTAAACTTAATTAAAGGAGTTTAATTTTTATTAAACCTAATTTAGGTAAGGTTTAATGGGTTAATTAAGTTTAGTGTGTCCTTAAACTTAACTAAAGAGTTTAATTTTTATTAAACCTAATTTAGGTAAGGTTTAATGGGTTTAAATGTCATTTTAAGCCTTAATTGAATCTAATCTTGTCATTTTAGACTCAAGTGAGGTTTATTATTAGCCTATCATAGGCTAGAACCATTTTCAAACTTAGATTGTTGATGAAAATAGTTCAATTTTACAAAGGGTATTTTAGGATTCAAAATTATTTAATTAATAAATGATTTTAACCCTAAATTTTCAAATGTCATTCAAGATTGTTTCTATGACTTATAAATATTTTTCCTAGGGTCATTGTCTGTTGCCCTATCATTCCTAGTCATTTGTATTTTTATTTTCTTAATTTTCAAATTTTTATAATTATTATTTGAAATAATTACAAAGAAACTTGAAAATTCAAGAAAAGTATCCTAGGCATGTTTTCTGTCCTTAGAAAAATTATGGAAGGTCCCTAAGAACATAAAGATAAATGCCTCAAAGTTTCATAATTTTTTGATTTGTAAATAATTTTTAATAATTAAAATACTTCAGAGAGTATTTAATTAATTAAAAATTAAATACTAAGAATAAAATTATGATTTTGGTCTCATAATTTTCTCCTCTTCAAGAGCTTTCCAGAGGTATTTTTATTTTATTTTTAGGACCTCTCGTTAAAAAGATATGAATTTTTGAAGTTTGAAGGGTTAAAATGGATTTTTTTTAATATCGCGCCGCCAAACACCCCCGCTGTCGACGCGTGTCCTTGGACGCGTTGAACGGGCGGGAAGATCCTGTGCTACAGGTCGGACGGCGGACGGCGCGAAGCGGGATCTGGGCCGTCCATCTCAAACAGCGCGAGATCGGAGGGCCGAGAATATTCAAAATTTATTTCAAAAATTCTGAAACCGTTAAACTTCAAATGTTAACATCTCACTCATTTCTTGACGAAATTGAGTGATTTTTTTTTAAAATGCTCATCTGGATGAGAAGTATCTATCCATACGGTGATGATACACTTTTGAGCTAGTATAGTACATGATTTATCAAAAACATGATTTATTTTGCAAAGATAAATTCCATACCTTGGCCACAAGCAAATCAAGCTAGATCAAACTTTATGGTTGCCTTCTAGGACCCCAATGGATGATAGTTGCTGCAGCAATTTGTTCCAGAAGTTAGGCTTTGGGAGGAATTTGAAAGAGATGCCTAATTTAGGCCATTTTTGAAAATTTATCAAATTGGCTCAAATAGGCTGAAACTAAGGCTTGGAATTGATCCTAAAAGATTGTGGAGGCTCTTAGGAAGAAGTTTTATGTTGGGAGCAAGAGGGTTTGAGCAGCCTATGGACCTCCCTAAAAATTTTTCTCCTCCTTGCTAGTTTCAGCCATGGGGTCCTTTTATAGCAAGGGGATGGTGTTGGCTTGGCTTAGGCTGTTCTAGAGGATTACTTACCTCCTCTATTAGCTGGTTGGGTGATCAATTGGCTGGAGATAGACTTGGATGCTTCTCCCTAAGTTTTTAATGATGAATTTCATCTCTTTGTCTCTTGTCCATTGGCCATTGTGGGAGGTTACTTGTGAGCTATTGTTTCACTTGCTAATGAGCTTACACCTCACTTCTTAGGCTTGGCAAATGGTGACACATATGCCTAGCCTTCATCATTACCATTAACCTTGGTAGGGGGTTTCATGTGTGGTTTTCCCTCCCATTGGGTGGCTTGGGAGGTGGAGAAAATGGCCTTGTGTTGGCCTGCCACTTCATGGAGAGAATGTGTTTAGAGTGAAGAAGGTGGTGACACCTCATCCCATGCATAACCATGAATGTTAAGCCATGGGTAATGGGCCTTAAGATGAGCTTAATTAAGTGTTAAATAAGCCTTTAAGATGGTTTAACCCAATTAAATATGAAGAGGCTAAAGATGATTTCATTTCTTCTTTAATTCCTATTTTAATTAATTATTTTATTAACTAAAATTGGTGGAAATTATTTTATTAATCAATTTATTAATTGAAAATAATTTCAAATTAATTAATTGATTATTTTTTTCATTTTTGTTATTTTATGATTTTAATTTTCATTTTAATTATGTCATTTAATTAAAATTTTGAAAATTAAATCATTAATCACTTTAATCGAACAAAATAATTTTGAAATTAATTATTTGATTAATTTTGTTATTTTTATTTCATTTTTATCTTTTTTAATTAAAATAGATAGTGTTGACCAATTTTGACTTAGGCTGACCCAAGTCACCTAAATTGATCAAATTGATCGTAAGATGTCCAATTCTTGTAATTCGTCATCGTGGTGTTTTAAATGTGTTAGTGGGTGAAAAGGTTGATTTATAGGTCAACGAGATCGGTCATCGGCTCGTTCGACTAATTTGACCAAAGTTGACTTTTTAGGTCAAAATGTTGACCTATGGGGTCAACAGTGTAGGTCATTAGGTTTGGTTTGACCAATTTGACCAAAGTTGACTTTTTAGGTCAAAATGTTGACCTATGGGGTCAACAGTGTAGGTCATTAGGTCTGGTTTGACCAATTTGACCAAAGTTGACTTTTAGGTCATAGGATCGACTCTATGGGGTCACTGTGGTCGGTCACTGGGTCTCGGTTTGACCATTTTGACCAATGTTGACTTTTTAGGTCATAAGAGTGACCTACGGGGTCAACAGTGGTAGTCATTAGGTCCGGTTTGACCAATTTGACCAAAGTTGACTTTTTAGGTCAAAAGGTCGATCTATGGGGTCAATAGTGTGAGTCATTAGGTCCGGTTTGACCAGCTTGACCAAAGTTGACTTTTTAGGTCAAAAGGTTGACCTATGGGGTCAACAGGGTCGGTCACTAGGTCCGGTTTGACCCATTCGACCAATGTTGACTTTTTAGGTCAAAAGGTCGACCTATGGGGTCAACAGTGGTAGTCACTCGGGTCCGGTTTGACCAATTTGACCAAAGTTGACTTTTAGGTCAAAAGGTTGACCTATGGGGTCAACATGTTTGGTCACTAGGTCTGGTTTGACCCATTTGACTAATGTTGACTTTTTAGGTCAAAAGGTTGACCTATGGGGTCAACAGTATAGGTCACTAGGTCTGGTTTGACCAGTTTGACTAATGTTGACTTTTTAGGTTATAGGGTTGACCTATGGGGTCAACAGTGTAGGTCATTAGGTCTGGTTTGACCAATTTGACCAAAGTTGACTTTCTAGGTCATAGGGGTGACCTATGGTGTCAACAGTGTAGGTCATTAGGTCTGGTTTGACCAATTTGACCAAAGTTGACTTTTTAGGTCATAAGGGTGATCTATGGGGTCAACAAGTGTAGGTCATTAGGTCCGGTTTGACCAATTTGACCAAAGTCGACTTTTTTAGGTCATAAGGGTGACCTATGGGGTCAACAGAGTAGGTCATTAGTCCGGTTCGACCCGCTCGACCAAAGTTGACTTTTTAGGTCATAAGGGTGACCTATGGGGTCAACAGTATAGGTCATTAGGTCTGATTTCACCAATTTGACCAAAGTTGACTTTTTAGGTCATAAGGTATTGACCCATTGTAAAATGAGGTCAACAGAATGTGATAGTGAAAATTTAGGAAAATTTTTCAATAACTCAGGATAGAACTAGGGTGTAAGAGTATCTAGTAATCAAGTTAGGAATTTTGATTTTCTGTTCATTTCAAAAATAATTGTAATTTGGCAAACTTAAGAATCCTAGAAGAAATAAAAGATAGAATTATATGAGAACTAAGTTAGTAAAGATTTGAGAATACATTTAAAGTTGATAATAAGTATAGAAATGTAAATAAATTTCTTCTCTTACTATGATTCAAGTGAAGCCAATATTTACTTAGGCATCTCCTCAAGCTTCTCCCCACATATTTTTCTTTTTTACTTTTCTTTTTCTTTGATTTTGCTTTGCTTTTTCTTTCAGAATCATTTCAATCCTTTTTTTCTTTTTTTTTTATGCGAGGATTACTATATCTTTGATAGCCTTTAACAATTTTGTACTTTACTATCCTCTTCCAAAAGTTAAAATCTTCTCACATTTCTTTGCTTGAAAAAGTGTATTTGTATATAAATAATTTTTCACAGAGTCTCAAATTCCTTTTAAATGTAAATCTAAGATCCTTAGTGTTTCAAATATACAATTTTTCCTACTTTAAATAGTAAAAGCATATTCCAATACTTTTATACCAAATATATTAACTCTAGAATTACCCTTTATCACTAAAAAAATTAACTTAAGTTTACTATAAAATTCATAGAATAAAAAATTTTTGTTCTCCAAAGAAAACACCACATACCACAAGTTATGTTAAAATAATTTTAAAAATATAGTTTATTGAGGACAAATAAAATTTAATTTTTAAGAGTTTTTCTCTCTCTTCGAAACTTGAATTTTTAAACATTTTAAAACATTTAATTTGTCAAAAATGTAGGTAGGAAGAAAATTTTCTAAAAAAGTTTCTATCAAAAGTTCTAAGCATGAAAAAGTATACAGGTATAAAAAGTAAGGGACAGGTGTGTAGCAGAATGTATCACTCAGTTAAACAAATTATAATATGAAGATTAGCAAAGTAAAGGATTGCTGTAACTCATAAGCATACATATATGTAAACTAGAACATAAAAAAGTAGTAGTGCATTAAAAGAAAAAAAGTGTAGAATCCACAAAATAGTAGTAACAAATAACATAAAATCCAGTACAATGAGATAACTAAAACTCAGCAATTACTGGGGAAAGTAAATTCATACAAACTCAGAATAACTACTTCTCCTCATCATCCTCATCATCCTCATCCTCATCTATAGCCTTGTGGCATTTAAACATCTTGTAATGAGGATAAGGAACTATATGCTCTGGTCTCCTCTCAAAAAGCTCACTAGGGAAGTATTGAAACTTGCTTCCTAATCATTTTTATGTTTCAAGTGAAGTTCCAAATGTTCCCAGAGTTCTTCATTTCCCTACAGTTGACACTGTACAAAAGACATTTCACCTTGATGTATCTACAATTGCTCAAGTATAGTGTTCATACTAATAGGACGATGTGTCAAAGTACTAGAGGTAAAAGGCCTCGAAGCCAAGGTAGAAGAAATATCAGAGGCTCTAGCTCGAGATCTTCCATATAAATCCACATAAGCCTTACCAATAATATTTTGTGGTTGTAGTAGCTCCTCCCATGTATCAAATTTAACCTCAGATTGCTTATAAATAGTAAATATAAGAGAAGGGTAACCCGAACTTGCTCTAGTACTAGCTCTAGCGAACATGAAAATAAACTTGTATATGAGAAAGCCAACATTAATAAATTTAATCTTTTGAATGCAATAGTTTAGAATGGCTCTCTCCTTGGTCACTTCACTCAAATGGTTTGTAAGAAGAAGTCAAGCAGAGATAAACTAATGTTAGGCTTTAGATGGGGCATTAAGCATAGAAGAAGGAAAAATTACCTTATGGCCTTTCTTAATTTTTGATGCTCCACAGCCATCCATCAGAAATGTAATAACCTCATCGAGCTTCAATTTAGAAGGATTGAATTTAGAATATAAGCATTCTGGTATAGTTGGCAACTGGTATAATGCATTGATCCATTCACGGGTAAACTCAACTCCCCTCTCCCGAATAAAAACTTCATCATCAGATGCTTCAAGGAGATTAGCATAAAATTATCGAACAATAGAAATAATTGCTATAGAAGTAAAGTAGCAGAAACTTTCCAAGTGAAGAGCTACAATCAGATTCTCCATAGAGCTACCAGGACTAGAAAAACTTCGTTCAATTATAGACTTCTTTGATAAGAGAAACTTGTTGTATAGCTCTTGGACTTTTAAATTGAAAAATTTCTTATGATCAAAGACTTCCCTTTTCCTCTCTTTATTTTTGGAGCCATATCGAAATCTAATAAAAATCCAAATAAATTTCAAATATAAGTTCTAAAGGCTCCTACAAGCATTTTCTAAGTATACAGACTCTTCCACCATAGTTTTTTACTAATTTCTCTATATTTTTCAATATTTTCAGAATTTATATAATGTAGAGGAATTCCATGGTGAAAGAAGAAAACTTCTTAGGCAAAGTGTAGATCTTACCCGAAGAAGAAAAATCTGAAGTTTTTAGGCCTTAAATCACAAAGAATTGAAAGCTAGGAGAAGCTCCAGTGAGGTACTGGCGTGCGAAGAGGGAAGAAGATGAAGTTCGAGCATAGAAATGGCCTCAAACTGGGAAAATGTGCGATCTACGGGCTAGACCAGCGGTTCAACTGGTTCAACGCCTATGAGCTAGCTTTGGCACATAGGTGCATTGCTTCTCGAGTAACTGACACTTAAGCACCAGGTTTCGGTGCTTAAGCGCCGATACCAAATTTTGTAAATTTTAATTTTTTTATTTTTTTAAAATATAAGCACAACAAACCTAAGGCCTTCGAACCCTAATTTACTCAATTCAACCTCATTTTAATAATTAATTATATTCAAATCATTCCATAACGTCCATTTGCATCAATACTAGATGCTTAAAATATGAAAAATCGAAATGATCCAAACACAACTACACAATATATCAAACTCTCAAACTTAATATAAATTCACTAACATAACATCATTTCAATACAAACCAACAAAACATCAATCCAACATAAGCAAATAACCAAATTCAAACACCTACACATACAATATGTGGACATAATAATACCTACAGATGAGAGTTCGGTATATCAACAACACTTAAATGTTAGAATTTCCAACACAAAGCACTCACTACTAATAACCATTAACACTATTCTCCTCTACCTTCTCATTCATCGGATGGTGATGCACAAATGGGTTATAAAATGAAAAGTGAGGAAACTCTTCACCAAACTTTTCTCTGATCCAATTGTCCTTCTGATACATCTTTACTTGCGCCTCCTGGAAACATGCCATATTATCAAATTGAATCTTCATCTGCTAGTCCAAATGATCAAATTGATTAGATATGTTTATGAACTTGGTTTGAATATTTTCTATTTCCTCTTCAATCTTCTTGATCCTTTCTGTAACACCTTTGAGGCTAAGCACAAGAAATCCATTGAAGTAAGTATGGGTGTCCTTGTTGATGGATTTCTTCCTATCAGACACTCCATTGCTCTTGCAACCCATAATTACAAGGAAAAGTGGATCTTTCACTCACTTCTTCCTCTTAAATGCTCTCACAAGCCTAAATAATGAAGCCTCAGGATCGTTAAGGGTTATGGAGTTTTTAAAAGAAGGAAGTGGATTTAAACTATCAAGGGGTAGTTTATCCACAAATTTCAAATTGTGGCATCAATGCGCTAGATTTCAGCGCATAGGCATCGGGATAACTGCAAACTTGTGCTTAGGTTCCAATTTCAGCACCTAGGCTCCAGTGCCCAAATAAGCACTGCTTCGCCTAAGGTCCAAATATCATGTTCCAACCTCAACTTGATCACTAAATTAATATTTTATGCCTCCTTACATAATGTATGTTGAATTAATATATCATTCAATTAACATAACAACCAAAAAAAAATCAATCCACACACATAACCTTGGGTTGCCTCAAATGTTTTACTTTGATTGACTCAACATCAATACTTCATCAAACATAGGCCTATTTCCACCTATGTAAGGCTTCAATCAGTGCCCGTTTAATTTATATTATTTTGGTTTTTCAGATCTTTAATATCCATAGCACCATTTGGATATAATTTTATTACAATAAATAGCCCCAACCACCCAGACTCAAGTTTTTTGAGAAATAATTTTAATCTTGTATCTTACAATAAAACCTCATATCTAGGCTCAAAATCTTTTCTTAAAATCTTCTAATCATGCCAAAATTTCATTTTTCCTTATAAAAGTTTTGCATTCACATAAGATTCATTTCTTATTTCCTCGAGCACGTTTAATTGCAATAATAATTTCTCGCCAGCGTACTTTAAATTATAATTAAATCTCTTGATTGCCCAATAAGCTTTATAATTTAATTTGAATTAGCAAGTGACAAGCCTTTCCAAAATTTGAGTTTACATGGTGACATTCCTATAGGAGTTTTATGAGCAGTGCTATAGGTCCAAAATGCATAATCAAGTCTAGTAGATAAATATTTTCTATTAAGATTTATAGTCATTCCTAATATTCTTTTAATTTCACGATTGGACACTTCAGCTGGACTAATGGTTTGAGGATGATATGTTTTGGCAATTTTATGTATAATTCCATATTTATTAGTTAATGTTTCAATTGTTTTATTCTTAAAATTGCTTCCTCCAAATGTAATGATTACTCTAGGCATTCTAAATCTGGTAAAATTATTTTTCTTTAAAAATTTTGCAAAACTCTGAGTATCACAACAGGGTAAAGCAACTAGTTCAATTCATTTAGAAACATAATCCTCAACAACTAAAATTTACAGGTTTACAAAAAATTGTATAAATGGTAACATAAAATCGAAACCCCATACATAAAAAATTTTGACTTCTAAAGTAAAATTTATGGTCCTTTTAGAATATTTTCTAATCTCTCACATCTAGCACATGTTTTTACATAAATATTAACATCCCTAAATAAAGTAGGACAATAAAATTCATATAGTAGAATTATAAATGTAGTTTTATTCACTTTAAAATGTCCCCTAAAATTAGATTCATGACTTTTTGAATAATTTCTTACGTTTCTTCAAATGGTACACGATTTCAAATCACTTGATCTTTACATTTTTTATATAAAATGTATGGTCATGCCAAAAGTAAAATTCTCGCATCGCGAATGAACTTTCGCAGAGGTTAATCAGATGTGGGTGTAACATCACTAACTATATAGTTAACTATATAAGCATACCACAAAACACTCCATTCATAAATAGTGTATAATTTTTTGTCGTAAAATTTTCATTTGTTTAATCATCAAAATTACCATAATTTTCCTATTCAAGCCTTGATAAATAATCAACAATTGATTATCAGATCCCTTCCTATCCAATACTTCAAAGTCAAATTCCTGCATCAGAAGGACCCAACTAATTAATCTTGGTTTTGCATTCTTCTTTAACATCATATATTTAATCACATAATAATTAGTATGCACAATACATTTTTCTCCAATTAGATATGATCTAAATTTATCAATTGCGTATATTATTGTCAATATATCCTTCTCAGTAGTAGTATAACTTATTTGATTTTCATTAATAGTTTTACTGGCATAGTATGTAATTTTAAAAATCTTATCATTTTTTTTGCCTAAACACAACCCTAATAGCATAATCGCTTACATCACACATTAATTCGTATAGCTTTTCCCAATCAGTGAAATAATAATAGGTGAGTGATTAATTTTTTTTTAATAAATTGAAGGCATTTAGGTATTCTATGTTAAAATCAAATATCACATCTTTTCCAAAAGATGACATAAAGGTTTAGAATTTTTGAAATGTCTTTAATATAATGCTTCTCACTATTGTCCTAAAACCCAAGATGTCCTAGAAAACTCATAACTCCTCTCACTATCAGCAGAGGAGGTATTTTAGTAATTAATTTAATTTTTACTAGATCTACATTCATAATACTTCGTAAATTTTATGCCCCAACACAAGCCTTCTCAGAACCATAAATCAAGTAATTTTTTTAATTTAGAACTAAATTTGTTTTTTCCCCGCATTTTTAGAACTCTTGCTAAATGATCTAAGCATGAATCAAAGGAGATTCCAAAACTAAAAAGTTATCCACGAAAACTTCAATTCCTTTTCAATTAGATCACAAAATAATGGACATCATGCACCTTTCAAAGCTCTGTGTGTATTACATAAACCAAATAAGGCATTCTTCTAAAAGTAAAAGTTTCGTAAGAACATATGAATGTTATCTTTCTTTTATCCTCAAACAGTATAGGTATTTGGTGGTATCCCGAATGTCCATAAAAAAATAGAAATATCGATGCCCAACTAGCCTATCCAATATTCGTCCAGAAATGGCAGGAAAGTGATCTTTCCGCGGGGAATTTAATTATATAAATGAATCGATCGTCCAGAGGTTTTCAAGTCTTGTTAACTTGCTCGATGAACTAGGACATTTGAATATCCTATGAGTGAGGTAACACTTCATTTGATGTTCCATTTAGGAGTTATAATAATCAAAGCTTTCGAGGGTAAATTAGTATTCAACTTGATTTGATTTAAGTTAAAGGGTTTAAATTTGGAATAGTGTTGAAGTTGCTTTATATTTAGTTTAATTTAATTTAATTTGATTTGATGTTTAATTAATTTGATTTGATTTAATTTAATTTAATTATTTAATTTAATTTAATTTAATTTAATTTAATTTAATTATTTAATTTAATTTAATTTTTTTAATTTAATTTAATTATTTAATTTAATTTAATTTAATTGTTTAATTTGATTTAATTTAATTATTTAATTTAATTTAATTTAATTGTTTAATTTAATTTAATTTAATTGTTTAATTTAATTTAATTTAATTATTAAATTTAATTTAATCTTAATTTAATTTATCTTTAATTTACTTTATTTTTAATTTTAATTGAAATTTCAAAAGAGTTTAATAATTTAATTAAGTCTTTTAATATTTTAAATTTGAGTTATCATTTTAATTAAAAATCGAGTATTAGTTGATATAATTGATTTAGGGATTTTTAAATTAAAGAATAAATCTCTTCCTAATAAAGATCCCTTATTTTAATAATTCCAATTTTATTATTCTTCCAAATTTAATCTATTATTTAATTAAAGTTTAATCATTTTAAAATTATTTAATGGGTTTCTACCCTTTAATTATTTAAATTTCAATCATCCAAATCAGATTAGGATCAAATATTTTACTTGTTGACTTTTTATTAAACCTAAAGTTTTAATTAAGGGTTAAAAGTTTAATTACCATTTTACCCTTTAAGCTTAATAATTTCATAACTCATTAAATTGAATTCAAATGAACTTGAAATTTTTATGTGACTTCACTCATATGTCGATAAAGACATGAGAGGAGAAAAAGTGATTTTTCTGTATTTAATTTATTTATATAATTATTTTTGGTGGAAAATAGAGATTTTCAAGGAAAATTTGATAACATGACCAAGGGAAAGTTTCTGTCCTTAAGAAAATTAGGGGACATTCCTAATGACCAGAGAAGCACTTGGACCAATTTTGGTGATTTTTTGAATTATATTATTTTTATTATAATTATTTTGAGTTTTGGAGTGTTAATTAATTTAAAAATAAAATAAATGTTGAAAAATGGATTTTATATTTTTCAAAAATCTCTCTGATATCAAGGAAACCAGAGAAGCAAATTTTGCAATTTTCTGATTTTTTTATGATTTATTGTAATTATTTTAGTGAAAATGCTAGAAAATACATTTTTTTTAATTTTAAAATTACCACTAGGGCTTTAAAATTTAATATCTCACTAAATAGACTTAGGAAAAATGTGGGATTTGTTCCTAAGTGATTAAAATTTAAAATGTGACATTTTGGTGAATTTTATTATTTTTGTGATTTTTATTATTTTTTAATTATTAAAAATATTAAAATATTATTAAAAATCAACTTTTTAGAAAATTGAAATTTTAATTTTCTTAGGTTCCTCTGATATCAGAGAGGCTCCAAAACCAATTTGGTGAATTTTTAAAAAGTATTTTAAAAGTTATGAATTTTTAAAGTTTAAAATGGCTAAGTGGCTTAATCAACCCAATTAGTGGGGCTAACCAAGTCCAATTGACCTCAAATTTTTATGGTGGATTCCTCTGATCCTAAAGGTCGAGTGGAGAATTGATTTCAAGTCAATTTGATACCTGGTTAACTCTAATTAATTAAAGACCTATTTTGGGTGTTTAAGCCGATTAGGGTTAATGCGAGTGAATTAACTCAAGTCCTATTTTTCCTAGGGTTCTCTGGTCATAAGGAACATCACCAAATATTTCTAGAATTTATTTCACAACATGCTAATTTTTGGAATTAAAATACTCAAAACGGCAACATGCATTTGAAAAATAAATAACTTTTCACAGAGATGGCCTCGACCTTGGAAAATTCAGGGAATGTTCCCAAGTTCAGAGGCTTCAAAAGCCCTATGGTCTCATGCCATGGTGAATTGTATACATGCATGGAGAATTAAATGTATGCAGAGAGTAAATAAATCATAAAAAATAAAATACTTAATGAAATTAAATGATTTCTTTTCCACATTATTCTCCTCTGTTCACTGAGCGAAGGGTATTTTTATTTTATTTTTGTGATTTTTCTACACAAAGATATGGATTTTTGAAGTTTAGGGAATTAAATAAATAAGAAAAATACCCTATTTATCTATTTATCCACGCGGCGCCAGCGAGAGCCTCGGCGGCTCCGAACGCACACGCGTCGCGCTCCCATTCGACGCCGCCACCTGAGTCGGCGGCCCGGGCCCCGCGGTTCTCGTACCGTCTCACGGTCCGACGCAATCCTGGCCGTCCGTGCGCGCGTGTATCGAATGGACGGCATCCATTCATCGTCCCCAAGTGTTCTCGCCCGAGAGCCGTCCACACTAAATCCCTAAGATCTCACTCGATTCTCGATGGATTTTCATGTTCTTATGCTCTATGGATTCGTCTTGAAGAGACGAACACATCTATACGGCTAACATGCATTGGAACTAAGGCATTTGAAATAGAGAATCTTCGGAAGCTCGGGATGAAGAGTTAGCTCATACCTTGGCTCGGAGAAGTGTGGCTTCAATCGAGAGTTGTTGCACCTTCGATTGGGTCTAGCGAAGCTCCGGATGAAGTCTCCGGTGCAGTGAATTGTCCGAATATGATTTCGACCAAGCCCGATCACAAAGCTTGGAGGACTTGGAGCAAGCTGGGTGGCACTGGAGATGGGGCTTTTAGTGGTGGACACCTTCCCTTGGTGCAGTGAAGGTGTAGAGCCAATCAATTTGGGAATTGGCTCACTGTGGAGAAGTGTCCTGGTTTTTGGGCTAAAGTTTGAGCTCGAAATTGGGCTCGCTAGAAGGAATTGGGTGGAATTCGGTGGGGATCGAGGTGCTCTATGTGTAGAGAGTGATGCGGAGTGATTTTGGCGAGTTTCCTTAAGGTTTTTTTTTAGCTCCCTCATGGCCGAGAGGGGTGGAGTTTAAATAGGAGAGGGTGGAAGGCCTCTCGGAGGGAGTTAGGGCTTGGGATCGGTGCTGCTGGTGAGGAGAAGATCGGCCATGGTGACCACTAGGCATGGGGCGGCTCGGCAAGTGAGAATTTCAATGTTGGCTCACATGTGAGCTCTCGACCATGGTGTTTTCCGGCGGCACGGTGGCCGGCCGGCCGAGCGATGGTCACCATCTTGGTCGGGTGGGTCGGGGCTGGGGTTTAGTGTAGGCGATTGAGGTTTGACATGTGTAAAGGAGTTTGATTTAAATGGAATGGGAGAAGGCTCACTTTGGCTTGGTTTGGGTCAACCCACCATTTTGGGCTTGGTGCACCCTTCCAAGCTCGATTTTGAGCTGAGGGAATCATTTAGGTCGGCTTAGAAGGAATGGTGAAGTCTCCATCCATGATGAGGTGGCTAAACATGGTTTAGTGTGTGACATGATTAAGGTAAAAAGGGTTAAAGGAGGTTTAAGAAAGAACCCCCTCTTCTTGCCATAAATGGACTAATGACAAGTCAAAGCCCTCATGGCTTCATGTGGCTTGAGAATGGCTTGTTCATGGCTTCATTTGGCTTGGGAAAAGGTTGATTTGTTTCATGAAAAGGGTTTTAAGAATTTTGGATGTTTTGATGGAAATTTGTATGAAACTTGATTTGGAATAATTTGATGGTGACTTTAGGACTTAGGTAATGGATTTAATTAAATGGATGACAAATGGAGATGTCATGTGGGCTTTAGGGTAGATTTGGGCTTTTGAATTTTGAAGGAAATGGGCTTTTAAGAAGGTTTAAGGGAAGTGGGCTTTTAAGTTTAAGGATGTGTTCATGGATGGGAATTTTTGTAGAAGTTTGGGCCAAATAGTTGTTGGTTTTGGTTTAGGGATGTTTCATGAATAATTTGAAATAGATTTAAGGTGGTTTGGGTTTGAATTGGGTTGAATTTGGGTTTATTTGGTAAATGGGCCAATGTAGGTCAAATTGGGCTAACTTGGGCCAATGTTGGGCTAGGGTTGAAATTGATGTAAAATAAATATTAAGAAATGTTTATGGGAGTGTTTCAAAGAGGTTTTGGCTTTGGTTGGGTTTTAATTTTGAGGTTTGGGCCTATTTGGGTTAGATTTGGGTTTAGGTCAAAATTGGGCTTTTTGATTTTGGGTTGAATTTGAGTGGGGTTTGGGTCAAAATCTTGGGCAAATCATGTTAGTGTTTTGTTTATGAGGATGTTAAGGAAGGTTTAGAAAAGATTTGGGGTTAATTGGAGTTGAATTGGGTTAGTTTGGGCTAAGTTTGGGTCATGGGTCCAAATTTGGGCTTTAAGGCCCAAAGTGAAATTGGATCCAAATGTCAATCAAATTGGACTTGGATTTGGTCTAAATTGGTATTGGGAATGTTGAATTGAAGTTTAGAATTGAATTGGACCAGAATTTGGGTCAATTGGATAGGTTTGGTTTAACATTGGGTTCACTTTGGGTTAAAATGGGTCGATTTGGGGTTTTGACAAAAGTAGGGTAAATTGATAAAATTGGCCCATGGTGTAGTTGGACAAAATGAAATTGGGAATATTTGGGATTTCCTGGAATTTTCTGGGAATTTTTTTGAATTTTTGGATTTTTAGGCCAAGAAGGGTATTTTGGGTTATTTGGAGGGTATTGGGAGGTTTTCTTGGAATTTTTGGTATTTTTGGGTATGGACGATCAATTTGAGTGATGTGGAGGTGTTTGGGATTGATTTTGGAAAATTTTAGGTAATTTGGAAATTTTGCAAAAATTTGGGTAATTTCGAGGGTTTTGGGTAGGTTTAGTAGGTGTAGGGTCCGGGGGTCAAAAATTGAAAATTTGGGAAATTGAAGATTGGGTGAATTTGAGTGGGGTGAAATCATTTTGGTTGAGCCATGAAGCCATTTCAAGCCCATATGAGCCATGAAAGGACTCATTTGAGGCATTCACTATGTTGTTCCTAACCCTCTTGCACGAGGGCTTAGGGGTTAAGGACCATCCATGTGAATCACCTACATGAGTCGGGAGGTCAAGTTGGGTATGGGTGTGGTTTTAGGAAGTGTGTGGAAATGTAGTGTGTAAGTGTAGTGTATGTCGACCCCCTCACTGCGACCAAGCCACCTGAGGGCGGTCCTAAGGCCAAAGAGTCCTATAGGAACTCATCCTTTAAACTTCCACATTTGATTTCAACCCTCTAGGTGATTAGGGGTCTATAGTCAAGTTTGTGGAGTTTGCGGGGAGTTTAGAAGTGGTTTGAATTTCTAAAAGGCGGGTCCCAATTCTAGTCCTCTAAGATAGTCAAAGGAAAAGCCTAAGGCTAGATCCTAAGCACTAAAAAGAAGAAAGGAAGACCTCATCAAAAATGAGGTCAACAAGGTCAGATCCGAACATGATGTTACACTCGTTCAGGAAAGAGGCCGTGCAGAAGGGTCTGACAAAGTCGTGGTGATCTATATGTGGGGGTATGCAGTTACCCTGTTTGTAGATGTTGATAATGCAACTATTGGGTATGCAATCTGCTGGCAGTACCCTCCATGTTATCAATCTCTTTACCATTCTTTTGATGACTAATGGCATCGGATCCACTTGCCCATGATGGAGTATTCCGGTGGGTTTCCCTTCTGTCTTCGACAAAGTTGTAGCAGACATCCACATTGTATTGTGATTCTTCCTTTCCCTAGCATCCATCTCCGGGGTTCTGAGTAGGTATTTTCCCTTAGGCGGCCCGCTCGGCCCATCCTTTTCAAATCCCGGATACAATCCACGATTTGTTGTTGTTCATACTCTGAGAATACGTCTGTATGTAGCTCGAGGTCCTCTAGTATATTGATCCTTCTACCTTTAATTCTCTCGAAGTATTCAAAGGTTTTCTTTTCAACATTCCGCATTCTCTCCAACTCGTATTCCGGAATGATCCGGATGGCGAGGCCTTGTGACATATTGTGGGATATACGGTTCAATCCCTTCACGTTCTCCCGCATACCTCGGCTCCTCGGGGATGATGCCGTCGGGACATCCCCGGGGTTGCTTCGCAACAAGGTCATGCATCGCCGGTGGTTCTATCCGGTGGCGTGGTAGCCTTCTTTCTTCTAATCTTCCGGAGACTTCCACGGTCCTTTACGTTATCCTAGGAGTCGGCCTCCTTTCTTCGGGTTCCCGGTGAACCGGTGTCCTCGAAGTGTATGTACCGGCATTAGCAATCTGTCTCGTCGCGCTGGTCCGCAGCTAGTTTTGTTAACATCTTACGGATACGGCGATTCTTATTTCTCCGTTGCGTTGCTGTGAGAGTAGCTCTTCGAACTTCTTGAATTTCTGTGGGCGCGGCACTGACAAGCCTGCCCTCTGCTGTAGCGACTACAGACTTCATTTTCTTGTCTTCTTCAGTATTTGCCTTTCTTTTTTTGCTGCTGGATTGGTGGCTTGGGCCACCCACTTTCATCACTCTGTCCGCCGGGTAGTTCTTCTCGGTTAACCGGGACCCGGTCACTTTCCTTGTACTCGTAGGCTCGTCGGTGCGAAATCCGAGTCGATCTCGATTATCGCTCCATCTTTCACCCTCTTTTCATCGAGTGCAAGGCTTACGCCATTCTTAAAGTTCAGGACCAACCGCCCGTTCGACATTTCCCTGCGAAAAGACAAGGAAAAGGATCAGGGGCTGTACTAAGAACAAGAACATTAAGAAAATGTTTATTAAAGACACATTTTTTTTTCTTATATTTTAACAGGAATGAAGCGGGATAAGATCAGGAAAGAGATTTTGATTTGGAAAAGAAAACAAGGAAAACTTAATTATCATGATTTTATTTATTTTAGCACATTTTATTATTTTTTTGGGTTCGGACCCAATCATAAGTAATTACTTCGCCCGTGTTTCTTAGGGATGAAGAATTCATTCCTTCAAAACATCAGGTAGCGTAATACTTTTTCAAGTATCGTCCGTTGATCGGAAGCATATGTCGTTCTCCCCGGCAATTCACTAGCCGGTAGGAACCTCCCCGAGTATCTTGCTTCAACCACAAACGGTCCTTCCCAAGTGGGTTCAAATTTTCCTCCTATCTTGCGGTGTGCAAGAATAGGTCTCTTGAGAACGAGAACTAAGTCACCAACTTTGAAGGTTCTTGGGCGGACCAGTTTGTCATGAGCTTGAACCATCTTAGCTTGGTATAGTTCTAAATTCTCGTCGCGACTGCAAGTCTTTTCCCTTCCAAGCTTTCTAATTCTTCGAGTCGTAATTTGGCGTTTTCTTCGTCGTGATCTTGTTTGCAACCGTAATTCCGAGTGAAGGAAGCTGAACCTCTAGAGGTAACATCGCCTCGGACCCATACACCGGAGCGTAAGGTGTAGCTTGAGTAGGAGTTACGAAGGTTGTCCGGTAGGCCCATAAGGCTTCTAACAACTTCTCGTGCCAATTTCTCTTATTATCGTCCAAAGTTTTCTTTAAGATTTGAACGAGAGTTTTATTAAAAGCCTCGGCGAGGCCGTTTGCTCTCGGGTAGTAAATTGTTGAGTATCGCCGGTCGATTCCGTGTCTCCCGACAAAATTGTTGATTTGCGTGCTTCGAATGCTGACCCATTATCCGAGATGATCTCGCGCGGCACTGCGAAACGGTAGACAACTTGGTTCTTGAAAAGCCGTAGCACGTGGTGTGCTTTCACTTCTCTAAGTGGAACCGCTCTCGCCCACTTGGAAAAGTAATCCGTAGCCGCAAGAATGAAACGATGTCCTTTCGAAGATGGTGGTTCTATCGGACCCACTATATCCGTGCCCCAACATTCAAATGGCCACGACGCAATTGTCGGATGTAACACATTTGGAGGTTGGTGTAGAACCACTCCGTGCACTTGGCATTGATGACGGCTCTCGGCGATTTTCATGCGGTCGGTCATCATCGAGGGCCGGTAGTACCCTAGTCTTTTAATTTTCATTTTCATCTTCGGACCCGATCGGTGAGCGCCACGCAGTCCCGAATGCACCTCCTTAACAATTTCACGGGCCTCGGACCCGCTTAGGCACCTTAGCCACATTCGATCAAAAGACCTTCCGTACAATGTGTTATTTATTAATGCGTAAGACGAGTTCTTTTCTTGATCCGATGGGCTTGCGACCTATCGTCCGGTAGCTTTCCTGTTTGCGGGTAGTCTCATCAATGGCCGTCGCCAATCTTCCGTGTTTTCCGTCACTACCGCAATTGATTCTTTTTCTTTTTCCGATTTGTGTATTGTGTCTATGTTGAGCTGTGATAGGACTCGACGTCCGTGAACCGACACTTCCACCGATTCATCTTGCAAACAAGCAAATTCTTTTGCGAGACGGGCTAAAGCATCTCGCTAAAGCATTTTCTTTCTCGGGAATTTTGTAGATTGTCACATTTGGAATCCGTTCCAACAACTCGTATGGCATACCGGAAGTATTGCTCGAGTCTTGGCTTTAAAATTCTGTATCGTCCGGCGATCCGTTGAATGATTACCCGTGAATCCCCATAGATGTTGATGTCCGTTATCCCCATTTGAATAGTTAATTCCGACTCCGTTATGAGGGCTTCATATTCCGCTTCGTTGTTTGTACACGGTTCTGTCAAGTGATAGGAGTATCTTAACATCCCCCGCTCCGGCGTTATAAAGATTAGCCTGATTCCTGCCTTACCGGGCACTATCACTTGCGATTCTTCGTCTTTGTGAGCTGAAGATGCTCCGTCGAAATACAATTCCCAACGTCGATCATCAAGGTCTTCTAGGTTCATTATTTTTTCATCTGGCAAATCGTCATTGAGAGGAGATTCGGCCGGCAAAGGGTGTGCTGCGAGAAAGTCTGCTAAGACTTGTCCCTTCACGGCACGCAGAGGCACGAAAGTTATATCGAATTGCAATAATATCATTAACCATCCGGCAAGTCTGCCGGAAAGTGTTGGACGAGTCATCAAGTATTGCAATGGATTAAACTTCGAAATCAGGTTGACCTTATGAGAAAGCATGTAGTGCCTGAGCTTTTGAGCGGCGAAGATCAGGGCCAAACAATGCTTTTCAATTGCGGGATACCTTATTTCCATCGGAAGTAAACGACGGCTTAAATAGTAAAGAGCATTCTCTTTACCCTCATCATCGACACTGGCCAACAGGGCTCCGAGAGAGTCGTCTAAAGCCGAGTTGTAAAGTACGTCGGTCTACCCGAGACCGGGGCCGCTAAGACGGGAGGTGTCATTAAATATTGTTTAATGTCCTCGAAGGCCTTCCGGCATTTCTCTTCCCAAATAAATTTGGCGTCCTTTTTAACTAGTGCCGAGAAAGGCCGACACCTACCGACGAGTTTGAGATAAAGCGTCGAAGATATGCCGGCTTCCCTTGAAAGGATCGTAGTTGTTTTAAGGTTTTGGGAGGCGGCATTTCTAAGATAGCTTTAATCTTTTCCGGGTCGATTTCAATTCCACGATGTCGGACAACGAATCCTAAGAATTTCCGGAGGTGACGCCGAAGGCGCATTTTAAGGGATTCATCTTAAGGTTAAATTGTCTTAATCGTTCGAAAACAATTCTCAAATCATACAGTGGTTTTCCTTTACTTTGCTTTTGATGACCACATCGTCCACGTAGCATTCTACTTGATTGTGGATGAGATCATCAAAAATTCTTGTCATTGCTCTTTGGTAGGTTGCTCCTGCGTTCTTCGATCCGAATGGCATTATTGTGTAGCAAAATACTCCGATCGGTGTTCTGAATGCTGTAAGCTTTTCATCTTCTGGAGCCATTTTTATCTGGTTGTATCCCGAAGATCCATCCATGAATGAAAATATTTCATGCGTTGAAGCAATGTCGATCATTAATTCTGGGATCGGTAGAGGGAATTCATCTTTTGGACATGCCTTGTTTAAATCTTTGAAGTCCACACAAATTCTAATCTGACCATTCTTCTTTCGATCGGCACTACATTGGCTAGCCAAGTTGGGTATTGTTCTTCACGTGACAAATTTAGCGTCTATTAGCTTTTTAACTTCAGCTATGACTTGTTGTTCAATTTCTAGACGCATTCTTCTCGGGACCTTGTCCGACCGGGACGAAGTAGGATCCACTCTAGCTTATGGACCGCAACCTCTCGGAGCTAATCCCGGCATCTCGTCATAGTTCCAAGCAAAACAGTCTTTAAATTCCATTAATAATTTGATTATTTCTTCGGAGTCTTCTTTATTGAGTAAGGAGCTAACAAAGGTAGGTCTAGGCTCTTCGCTAGTACCTAAGTTAACTTCTGTTAACTCATCTATTGTAGATTTGATCTCTTCTTCGAACTCTGGCGGAGCGTTTCCAACTTGTAAATCTTCAAATTCTTCTGTAGTTTCCATGCAGTTTTCATTAGACTCGCAAGTGACAACCAAGAAAAATTCAGTATCGTCAACTGATCCTACTGTGCCGAATCCGAGTCCGTACTTTGAATTGGGAGGACGACCGGAGTTATTCCATAATTTTTCAAAATGTTGTGATTGGCCTTTTGTCCATTGTCGAGGTAAGAAACTACGCCGAATTAAATTTTGAACACGAGGAGAGTACCACTCAAAAGGTAATTCCATTAATTCTGATGAAGTGACATCTTCGAATTGTACATGATTTTCAGTTTTGGAGGAAGAAGCACCACCGTAGAATTTGATTGGTTTTGCACCGTCGCTACGTATCTCTTTGACCACCATACCCTCGATCTTGTTAGAATGAATCGGGGTTAGGGTCATAGTATGTACGTAGCGGTTAATCTTTTCGTACATTGATTTGTATTCTTCGTTCTTCTCATCTTCGAGAGAGATCTTGAATTGCGGCTTCTTCGATTTATTGTCGTCGCTTCTTGTTTGATTTCTTTTTCTTCTTCGAACTATCTTCCCAATCAACATTGATGGTTGGTTTCCTCGTCCAATCGTCCTAGCGTCTCTACCACGGCCTCGTCCCCGGCCTCGACCTCGGATGCGAGTTGTGGAGAAACCTTCACCATCTCGCCGGAAGGGAGTGGTGAGTGATCGTTGGACTAGAACTTCAAGTTCTTCGTCGTCCCGAACTTTCTTTGCTTTATTTGTTACGGTATCTCCGGAGAAGATTGTTTTCTTTGGCGGTGCATAATAAGTCGCATCTTCATGGATCCCAATTTCATGTACGGAGAATGGTTGCAAGTCACCTTTGATGCACTCGTTCCCCTCCATCATAGTATTTGATGCACCGATGCAGAGATGATGGTACCATCCTGTTTTCATGTATCCATGGTCGGCCCAGTAGAGCGTTGAACGATGTTTCTGAATCTATTATGTGAAATTTTGCGGTTGTCTTTGCTAAGTCACCGGTCTTCATTAGTAACGTTATTGACCCGAGGGCTCTTTCTCCTTTCTGGTTGAATCCTCTTAATAACATTTTGTCTGCTTCGAGCTCGCGAGCATCAATTTCCAAATATGCTAGTGTTCGAAGACTCATTATATTGATCGATGCTCTTGGATCCACCAATACTCTGGAGAGCGTAAACTTCCCAATTGTAACTGAAATGTACAACAGTCGGTTGTGATCTGCTGTCCCAAGTAGTAGGTCACTGTCCGTGAAGGTAACGCCTCGCTATTCTTTTAACGAGCAAACCTCATCTAAGGAATCTCCGGCCATTTGAGCTAAGCAAATTTCCTGATCAAGTAAGGCCTTGATCAGAGCTTCTCTCATCTCCTTTGATAAGATGAGAGCGTCGTAAATGCTCAGTTTGGCCGGTAGTTTCCTAAGATGTGCTAACAAATTGTAGTCCACTTTATTTTCATGCGTTTCGGCTTCTTCTCGAATGGGTATTTCTTCTGCTGGGGTTGGTTCTTCTTGAACAACCACCTGCTTTCCTTTGTCTTTTGGACCCATTCTCGGAGGTAGAACTCTTCCTCTTCTTAAGTTGACTTCGTAATTTCTTCGAATTTAGTGTTGAGTTTGCCGGTGTCTCCTCCGAATCGGAATGACGAGCTCTTCCGGATTATCTTCGAATCCGAAGGCTCTAACTCTACGGTGACCGGAGCTCCTCGAAACTCACGGATAGATCCGTTGCTTGTTGAACTCTCGTAGCCTCCTTGATGGATGTCTTCTTCGTTATTTTGATCGTCGAGATCGTGTATGATTCGAGAATTGTCGTTGGTATCGAAATCGATGTCCGAATTGTCGCCGATTACGTAATCGTTAGAAACAGATCAAAACGTAGCCAACGCCATCACCCTTATCATTATATGATCCCACCGAAGTGATCAGATAATCATACAAAATCAGAGGTTCGAGGGATTTCTCCCCCGAATCGGAAACAACTATCCTAGGATAAGCAGCCCCTAGTCTAGCCTTAGGAGTCTCGGTCCTCTCTTCCTCGTCGATTTTCTTCTTCTCTTCAATCGCCTCCTGTTGAGGTGGTTCTTCTATCGCAAGTGATAGTACCGGCTTAACGAGTCTCGAACTCGAATCGAAGCTCGCACCGAAGCGGTTCGTATGTCGTCTAAAATCTTATTCGAAGACCTCGTCCGAGCGGTAGTCCATCCATCGTCGGTTGCATAGGGATCTATCGGAATGACGGGATCGACTGAGATAACATTGACGGAACCTCCTTTCGGGGTTCCTTCATGTACTCCTTCGGGATTGTTATATTTCCTTTCCGAAGGTTGTCGTTGAGCCAACTTTTAAAGGTAATGCAATCTTCTATCTTGTGCCCAAGCATCCGATGGTAGGGGCAAAAGTTGGGATCACCTTTCTTGTTGACTTCCTCCGGTCTTTTAGGCTCGGCAACTTGGAAATCTGGAGTCTTCATCGGACTACGGAACATTTTCGGTATCGCTTCATTCTTGAACGGATATTCTCTCGCTCGAAGCTCCCTTAATGTACGTTGCGGACGAGACGGTTGTTCATACTGCGGAGACGACTGATAGCTGGATCGGGGTTGCTGGTAATTCTGTTATGGTTGCGGCGGCCGTTCTGGTGGTATTTGCATCGGTTGCTTTCCTTTATCGACTACTGCAACGATCCCGGATTTCTTTTCGAAGGTCTTCGCAGTGCTCGCTTGTCCGTCTTGTCGGCGAAACTTAATTGCTTCGCCTCTTCTTGCAAGCTTCCGGCCTTGCTTAACAACTTCTCGAAAGTCTTAATAGTGAATCCTTTGAGGAGAAGTGCTATCGGGCCGTGAATGCTTTTAAGCAAGATGCCGATCGCATGCTCGTTCTTGTAGTTGTGGTTCACACTTCATGCTTAAGTTTCTCCATCGAAGTATGTAATCCACCAAAGTTTCGTTCGGCCTTTGTTTCTCTACCACTAAATCACCTATAGTGATGTGGTGCCGAGCTCCGGCGAATCGCTTGATGAAGAGGTTCTCTAGTTCCGAGAACGTCTTCACCGAACCATTTGGTAATTCCGCATACCGGTCGAAGGCGATTCCCGACGGATCGCCGACGAACCGTCGGAAGAGTAATGCATCGCTCCCGCCGACATTACAACAACTGGCACGAAAGTGTGCCACATGCTGTCGGGGGTTCCCGGTTCCGTCGAAGGTCTTGAACAGAGGTGGTACGAAGCCTTTCGGGTACTGGACAACGTCGAATTCTTCTGGGTAAGGTCTACCCGTCCGAATGGATGTCCCGCTCTCGATTGTGCTAAGGCTTCTCGCACCTGCTGTTCCACCAAGTTCTTAATATCCTTTTTAGGGATCATACTTTGTGCTGTATCCTTCTTCAGTTGATCATCCCCGTTGACGGATGTAATCTCCTTTCCTCCGTCTACGATGTGAATGACCTCTGGGGGTGTCTCTCTTTGTGGTTGCACTCGACTCGGAGAGTGGCCGCAGCTACGACCATCTCTTCCATCCTTTTCGCCATTCGAGCGATTGTGTCATCTTTTTCCCGAAGCTGCCTTCTCATCGGTTCCGGCTCCTCTCTTTCGCGGCTGCGGGAGCACCTTGCGAGTCGATGAAGCTCGTGTTTCGACCATGTTGATTTCTACGTATTCGTCGTCCATGAATTCCGATGAATCAATCTCATCTCCGAACTTTTCTTCTCTTTCTTTTGCCAACCGTCGGATATCGGTCCTCAATTTTTCCATGGCATCTTCCAGCGGGGCTTTCTATGTGTCATTGCGGTTGTCGTGCGATAGCTGCCGGGTCCCCTTTTCACGGGTCCCCTTTATCGCAGTAGCACTTTCTTCAGATTCCAGCCTCCTGGCGAGACTTTCTTTCTCGGGCTGCTGTTTCAATCTTAACTGCCCAGTAGTGGGACGCCATACCATCCTTCTAGCAGCGGAAGGTCTAGGACCAGATGGTCTGTCGGCCAAATGCTGGAAGGTGGTATCCTCCCTAATTTGTAATCCTGAGACTACGACAGGCGGACTAGCCTTCATTCTTTTACTTGGCTTTTCTGTCATGATGGCGGGCTCTACTCGGGGCCCAAGATGGGATTTGACTGACACCCGTCCTATCCTTCGTAGAATCTCCGATACGGGCGGTTTTCCTTCTTTGCTAACTTTTCTACCAAAGTTTGCGGTCGAGCAAACGGCGTAGTTCTAGTTCTTTTCTTGCGGCTATCGTTGTAATATGCGGGCCGAGGTAATGTGGCAGCAATCTTGCGAACATTCTCCTCATCCTCTGCGGCGGTGAGGGGATGGAACCTGCTTCCTCCCAAAAGTGGTATGTAGTCAGGCAGCGGTGTATATTCTGGTAGCAGTGTATATTCTGGCAGCGGTGTATATTTAGGCAGTTCTGGGATTCCCTCCAGGAAAGCAATCTCAGCAGCTCTGGCTTCTCTGGCGATCCTTCTACTTATGTTTCTTCTTTGGGTCCTTGTCAGTGACGGAATCTTTGAACTGGACCCGATTTCGAAAACGTAATGTCTTACGGGAAGATCCGTACCCTCCACGGTGACGGGTTTACCATAATTCGGATTTCTTTCCCCTTTGATTTGGCAAAAGTCGGGGTAGGTGCGAAACAACTAGACTAGTGGGGGTAGTAAGAACGGTCCTCCTGCGGACGGCGAGTACTCCTCCTAGTCGGGATCCTTTGCGGGGAGGAAACTCTTGGGTCGACCTAAGGTTGAACTCAAGCGGTGGCTCCTCAGCTTCAGATACCTTGTTCGTCAGTGCAAAGAGGGAGACGTCGGTGACCTTGACATTCGTGTTTTCAAATCCTTGTCCAAATCGGATGATCCCATTGTCGGGCGGCTCATCCTTATAGACGGCGAAGTCCGGTCCATTGGTGAAGGAGAAAATCGGTTTCGGGGCTTCCATTTCGCGGGGTAGATTCCGGTTGTCGGTCCCAAGTTATGCTTCTTTTCTTTAGGACAAAAAGAAAGGAATTGAAAAGAGTCCGAACACATTCTTGTTCATGTATTTATAAGAAGGAATCATTTGTTAAAAGAATCACTTATTAGAGGGTTTGTTTATTTAGAACGGAATGTTCGGAGGTGTAGAGAAGGTAAGGAATCCGATTCGAGTTGGAAAGGAAAAGAAAGTCTTAAGCAAGACTTCTCGACTCGAAGGATCATTCCTAAACTAACACCTATTGGGGGTCCACCCCACCTCGAAAATGAGGTAAAAGGATCTCGGAACCTCTCGTTTAGGGGTGTCTAAACAGTGGCTCCTAAATCCGAGAGAATGTTGGCTATACTTGTCCAAGGTAGAAATGAACATAGTATTCCAACGGAAAGAAGGGTAGTTTGATCCACAAGGGACATGGATACACTACCGATTTTTGAAAGCAGAATTATCTGATTAAAATGGAGAGAGGAATCATCCCTAGCGGAGTCGCCAGAAGTTGTACGGCTTATTTTCAGGTTGTGTGTTTTATTTTGAAAAGGGGGGTCGCCTAACAGAAGTTGTCGACGAATTTTTAATTTAATTTAAATAAATAATTTTGAAAAGTAATATTTGATTTTGAAAATAATTTTAAATTTTAAGGTTTTAAGATATGAGATTAAAACGATCTCACATCCCGAAATAGTTTATATAAACGAGCACCGCACCACAATCGTGTATCCATCCTTAAGGATAGACACACTCGCTTGACGGTGGGGCTCGATTAAATAAACTAGAAGATTTGTGACATCCGTTTGGTCCGTGAACCAATTTTATAAGTCGACAAATTCCCTCGCTTAATACGAAAGCATTAAACGGGGTTTATATTACACGGGTTCTTTAAAATTCCACTATAAGGGCAAGCCCCTATAGTTAATTACATCTTAAGTGACGGGAATCACCTAAGAAAACTCTCGATAATAATCAATAATTCGCTCTCAAGAATTCCAAGGTTTAAGTTCTCGAAAGGATTGAAGTTTGGAATTTCAATAGGGAATGGATCAAATTTGGAACATTTTGTTTTGGGAATTCAAAGGAAGAAAAGTAGGAGAAATCACGGATTCGAAGCGAACTTCGGTAATTTCCGACTATCCTATTGTTTGGCTTGGATTTAGGAAAGTCCTAATATTTATTTAAATGTTTTGATCTTGCTAATTTTAATTAATTAGGGCTTATATTCGTATGACACAATCATACAAATAGCCTCGAAGATGTGAGGGTTTATGTCGTATCGGACGACTACCTCGGAATCCTAAAACCGGTTAGGGCTTAATTTGCAATGCAAGTGCCTAACGAAGAGTTGAGGATTTATGTTGCACTAGGCAAACTACCTCGAAGTCGTTATGGCTTTGTTATTTGATTCTAGGACAGTTTTACTGAAGTAGACTCAGGTTTTGCTGATGACGATGGCCGTGCTGCCCAACCATGCTCCGAGCTCCTTGTTGTTGCAGAGGTTTAGTTCTAGAAATCATAAATCAGGGGATGAGAAAAGTGTTTTGGTTTAGAGAAAATCTTAATTTCCAGGTGTTTTCAATATTTTAATTAAAACAAATCTTAAAGTTGATTATAACGACACCGGTTAAGATCCCATGGTTCCATCCTTCCGGCATCATTATTTTTATCGGATTCACTTAGTCCAGATGAATTTGCTAAACTCAACTGAATGAGTTCCACACTTTCATTTAGACCGTGGGAAATCCCGTTAGCAACACGTAGGTTACATCATCCGAGGTATTCCCGATCATCCAACGGGACGTTTTAATTTAGTTGTAATTGTAGTTTTGTGTTCGTTTGTGATTAAATTTTGAGTTGTTTTATATTTTGAAATGTTGTGGCGGTGAATTTTATCTTGCAATGACTTTTAACTTAGTTTTGGTTTCGGTTTTAGGAATTATCCTAAAGGTGTGGGTTTTCATGCAACTCGTTGTTTATCATGCAAGAAAAGTAAGTGCGATGCGATTAATGAAATTGCAATAATGTAAATTGCAAGAAAGTAAATTGCAATAAAATAAAAGCGTACCTGGAGGGTCTTCCCGTCATCCCAAGCTGCACTTAAAACACAATTAGAATATTTAAGGAAGTTCCTAGGTAAAGCTAAGGTAAGGGTTATGGTTTTGTACCAAATTCCTAATCCTATAGCTAGTCATTTCCTATGACGTCTAGGTTTTTTGTGTTTTGGTTTAAGGACGATTTTCTTCATCGAAAGAAAGTCCAATTGTTCTTATAAATGTCCTATCATATTGAGGAAGTGCTTAAGAATAATCTTAAGCATCTTTTTAATATTTCTAGGATTGTTTTAAGTCCAAATGGGTTTAATTATACAAATGAATTAATCGTTCGAGAATTCAAGTTTCGTTGTTATCTTACTCAGTGAACTAGGACATTTGAATATCCTATAAGTGAAGTAACATTTCATCTAATGTTCTGTTTAGGAGTTATAATAACCAAAGCTTTCGAGGGTAAATTGGTATTCAAATAATTTGATTTAAGTTAATGGGTTTAAATTTGGAATAGTGTTCAAGTTATTTTAGATTTATTTTGAATTCTTTATGTCTTTAGTGATGTTATATTTAATTCAACTTAATTTAATTTAATTTAATTTAATTGAGTTTTAATTTAATTTAATTCAATTTAACTCGATTTAGTTTGATTTGATGTTACATTAAATTAATTTGATTTGATTTAATTTTAATTTAATTTGATTTAATTTAATTTAATTTAATTTAATTTAATTTAATTTAATTTTTAGTTTAATTTTATTTAATTAATTTAACTTCATTTAATTTAATTTAATTTTTAATTCAATTTAATTTAATTTAATTTAATTTTTAATTTAATTTAATTTAATTTTTTAATTTAATTTGATTTAATTTTTAATTTAATTTAATTTAATTTAATTTAATTTTATTTAATTTATTTAATTTAATTTTATTTTTAATTTAATTTTATTTTTTAATTTTAATTGAAATTTTTAAAAGAGTTTAATAATTTAATTTTAGTTTAATGATTAAGTCTTTTAATGTTTTGAATTTGAGTTATCATTTTAATTAAGAATTGAATATTAATGAGATAATTAATTTAGGGATTTTTAAATTAAAGAATAAATCTCTTCCTAATAATATCCCTATTTTAATAATTCCAATTTTATTATTCTTCCAAATTTAATCAATTATTTAATTAAGGTTTATTTCAATTATTTTAAATTGTTTAATGGGTTTCTAGCCTTTAATTATTTAAATTTCAATCATCCAAATCAGATTAGGATCAAATATTTTACTTGTTAATTTTTTATTAAACCTAAAGTTTTAATTAAGGATTAAAATTTAATTACCATTTTACCCTTTAAACTTAATAATTTCATAACTCACTAAATTGAACTCAAATGAACTTAAAATTTTTATGTGACTTCACTCATATGTCAATAAAGACATGAGAGGAGAAAAATGTGATTTTTCTGTATTTAATTTATTTATATAATTATTTTTGGTGGAAAATAGAGATTTCCAAGGAAAATTTAATAACATGACCAAGGGAAAGTTTCTGTCCTTAAGAAAATTAGGGGACATTCCTAATGACCAGAGGACCACTTGGACCAATTTTGGTGATTTTTTGAATTATATTATTTTTATTATAATTATTTTAATTTTTGGAGTGTTAATTAATTTAAAAATAAAATAAATGTTGAAAAATGGATTTTATATTTTTCAAAAATCTCTCTGATATCAAGGAAATCAGAGAAGAAAATTTTGCAATTTTTTGATTTCTCATGATTTATTATAATTATTTTAGTGAAAATGCTAGAAAATACATTTTTTTAATTTTAAAATTACCCTAGAGCTTTGAAATTTAATATCTCACTAAATAGACCTAAGAAAAATATGGGGTTTGTTCCTAAGTGATTAAAATTCAAAATGTGACATTTTGGTGAATTTTATTATTTTTGTAATTTTTATTATTTTTTAATTATTAAAATATTTAAATAATATTAAAAATCAACTTTTTTAGAAAATTGAAATTTTTATTTTCTTAAATTCCCCTAATATCAGAGAGGCTCCAAAACCAATTTGGTGAATTTTTGAAAGGTATTTTAAAAGTTATGAATTTTTAAAGTTTAAAATGACTAAGTGGCTTAATCAACCCAATTAGTGGGGCTAACCAAGTCCAATTAACCTCAAACTTTTATGGTGGATTCCTCTGATCCTAGAGGTCAGTGGAGAATTGATTTCAAGTCAATTTGATGCATGGTTAACTCTAATTAATTAGAGACCTATTTTGGGTGTTTAAGCCAATTAGGGTTATTCTAAGTGAATTAATTCAAAACCTATTTTTCCTAGGGTTCTGCGGTCATAAGGAACATCATCAAATTTTCCTAGAATTTATTTCATAACATGCTATTTATTGGAATTAAAATACTCAAAACAGTAACATGAACTTGAAAAATCAATAACTCTTCATAGGGATGGCCTATGACTTTGGAAAATTCAGGGAATGTTCCCAAATTCAGAGGCTTCAAAAGCCCTATGGTCTCATGCCATGGTGAATTGTATACATGCATGGAGAATTAAAAGTATGCAGAGAGTAAATAAATTATAAAAAATAAAATACTTGATGAAATTAAATGATTTTTCTACACAAAGTTATGAATTTTTGAAGTTTAGGGAATTAAATAAATAGAAAATACCCCTAATTTTCTATTTATCCACGCGACGCCAACTCATCCTCGGCATCTCCGAACGCACATGCGTCGCGCTCCCATTCGACGCCGCCATCTGACTCAGCGCTCCGGGCCCCGCGGTTCTTGTACCGTCTCCTGGTCCGACGCCATCTGAGCCGTCCGTCCGCGTGTGTATTGAATGGACGGCATCCGTTCATCGTCCCCGAGTGTCCTCACCCGAGAGCCGTCCACACTAAATCCCCTAGATCTCACTCGATACTCAATGGATTTTCATGTTCTTATGCTCTATGGATTCGTCTTAAAGAGACGAACACATCTATACGGTTATCATGCATTGAAATTAAAGCATTTGAAATGGAGAATCTCCAGAAGCTCGGGATGAAGAATTAGTTCATACCTTTGCTCAGAGAAGTGTGGCTTCGATCTGAGAGTTGTTGCACCTTCGATTGGATCCTAGCAAGCTCCAGATGAAGTCTCCTGATGCAGTGAATTGTCTAGATGTGATTTCGACCAAGCCCGATCACAAAGCTTGGAGGATGGAGCAAGCCGGGTGGCACGGAGATGGGGCTTTTGTCGGTGGACACCTTCCCTTGGTCCGAGTGAAGGTGTAGGACCAATCAATTTGGGGATTGACTCACCTGTGGAGAAGTGTCCTGGTTTTGGGTGGAATTTCAACTCGAAATTGAGCTCGCGAGAGAAGAAATGGCGAGGGGGATCTCACTGGGGATCAAGTGCTGCTGTGTATGGGGAGGAGTACGGAACAATTTTGGCGAGTTTCCTTAAGGTTTGTTTCGGCACCTCTCATGGCCGAGAGGGGTGGTGTTTAAATAGGAGAGGGTGGAGGGCCTCCCGGGGAGAGTTAGGGCTTGGGATCGAGCTGCTCTTGGCAAGAGAAGAACAGCTCCAATGGCCACTGGGGATGGGGCGGCTCGGCGGGTGAGAATTCCAAGTTGGGATCACATGTGAGCTCTCGGCCATGGTGTTTTCCGGCGGCACGGTGGCCGGCCGGCCGGACATCGGTCACCCTCGAGGTCGGGTGGGTCGGGTTGGGACTTGGTGCAAGCAATTGGCAAATGCCATGTGTAAAGAGCTTGGATTGAAATGGAATGGGGGGAAGGCCATTTTGGGTTCAAATGAGTCAACCCATGGTTTTGGGCTAGGTTCACCACCCAAGGCCTGGTCTTGGGCTGAAAAGATCACTTGGGTCGACCAAGAGAGAATGGTGTGGTCTCCATCCATGATGAGGTGGCTAAGCATGGTTTAGTGTGTGACATGCTTAAGGTAAAAAAGGGGTTAAGGAGGATTAGGAAGGGGCCCCTCCTTTTGCCATTAATGGCTTGATCACATGTCAAGCCTTCCATGGCTTCATGTGGCTTTTCCATGGCTTGCATGGCTCACCTTTGGCTTGGGAAAAGGTTTGGTCGATTTCATGAAAATGGATTTTAGGAATTTTTGGTAATTTGATGGAAATTTGTATGAAACTTGATTTGGAATAATTTGATGGTGAATTTAGGACTTAGGTAATGGATTTAATTAAGTGGATGACAAATGGAGATGTCATGTGGGCTTTAGGGTAGATTTTGGGCTTTTGAATTTGAAGGAAGTGGGCTCTTAGGAAAGTTTAAGGGGAAATGGGCTTTTGATTTTAGGATGGGCATTTGGGTAAAGATTTTGTGAAGAACTTTATCAAATAAATGTCATAATTGGTTTGGGGATGTTCTATGAAGGGCTTGGAGTCAATTTGGTGTGATTTGGAGTTGAATTGGTTTGAATTTAGGTTTATTTGGTAAGTGGGCCTATATGGGTCCAAGTGGGCCAAGTTGGGCTAATGTTGGGCTAGGGTTGAAATTAATGTAAAATCAATGTTGAGAAATGTTTATGGGAGTGTTTCAAAGAGGTTTTGGCTTTGGTTGGGCTTTGATTTTGGGGTTTGGGCTCATTTGGGTTAGGTTTGGGTTTAGGTCGAAAATGGGCCTTTTAGCTTTGGGTTGAATTTGAGTGGGGTTTGGGTCTAAATTTTGGGCAAATCATGTTAGTTTTTTGTTTGTGGGAATGTTAAGGAAGATTTAGAAAAGGTTTGGGGTTAATTGGAGTTGAATTGGGTGAGTTTGGGTTAGGTTTGGGTCATGGGTCAAAATTGGGCTTTAAAGCCAAAAGTGAAATTGGATCCAAATGTCAATCAAATTGAACTTGGATTTGGTTTAGATTGGTATTGGGGATGTTGAATTGAAGTTTAGAATTGAATTGGACCAAAATTGGGGTCAATTGGGTAGGTTTGGTTTGACATTGGGTTCACTTTGGGTTAAAATGGGTCAAATTTGGGGTTTTGACAAAAGTAGGGTAAATTGACAAAATTAGCCCATGGTGGAGTTGGACAAAATGAAATTGGGAATATTTGGGATTTTCTGGAATTTTCTGGGAATTTTCTGAATTTTTGGATTTTTGGGTCAAGAGGGGTATTTTGGGTATTTGGAGGGTATTGGGAGGTATTTTTGGAATTTTTGGTATTTTTGGGTATGGGTGATCAATTTAAGTGATGTGAAAATGTTTGGGAATGATTTTGGAGAATTTTGGGTAATTTGGAGATTTTTGAGAAATTTGGGTAATTTCAAGGGTTTTGGGTAGGCTAAGCTGGTGTAGGGTCCCGGGGGTCAAAAATTGAAAATTTGGGAAATTGAAGATTGGGTGGATGTAAGTGGAAAGAAGTCATTTTGGTTGAGCCATGAAGTCATATCAAGCCCATATGAGCCATGAAGGGACTCATTTGAGGCATTCACTATGTTGTTCCTAACCCTCTTAGCCAAGGGCTCAGGGGTTAAGGACCATCCATGCGAATCACCTACATGAGTCGGGAGGTCAAGTTGGGTATGGGTGTAGTTTTAGGAGGTGTGTGGAAGTGTAGTGTGTAGGTGTAGTGTATAAGTGTAGTGTGTGTGTAAGTCGGCCCCTCACTGGACCGAGCCGCCTGGGCGGTCCTAGGCCGAAGAGTCCTATAGGAACTCATCCTTTAAACTTCCACATTTGATTTCAACCCTCTAGGTGATTAGGGGTCTACGATCGAGTTTGTGGAGTTTGCGGGGAGTTAAGAAGTGGTTTGAATTTCTAAAAGGTGGGTCCCAATTCTAGCCCTCTAAGATAGTCGAAGGAAAAGCCTAAGGCTAGATCCTAAGTACTAAAGAGAAGAAGAGAAGACCTCATCAAAAATGAGGTCAACAATATCTAAGCAAATCTTAATCCCTAAACATACATCTATTTCATTACAAAACAAAAGTAAATGAAAATAATAACATAAGAAGTAAAAGACTTGATAGAATTGTGTAATAAATTAAGTGCCGACAAGGAACTTATTTCATTGGTATTCTATTATATTTATGCAACTATCTCGTCACCTAGAAGCATTTAATAGATAATTCCATCATAAAAATAATTTTCCTACACATTCCACTACTTCATATTAAAAGAAAGAGTAAAGGAAATCACTTACGAAGCATGGATAAATTATGACAGAAAACTCGGTTTAAAATAAATAAAATCTACTAGAAAGTGTTTACAACAATTACGAGAGAATGAAGAACACAATACTTAGCTTTTTCCCTCTAAAGGAAAGAAGAAGATCTCTCCACCAAAGTTTCCCACCGATCCATGCGCCACTCATACATCCCATACATAATATCTCAAAATCCCTCACCAATCTCTCCATAAGATGTAGAAATCTACATCTTCATGACTCTAAAATGACTAAAATGACTAAGGGGAAAGAAAGAGAGGGGGAGAGAGGGAGAGACAAGAGAGAGACAGGAGAGAGAGAGAGAGAGAGAGGCAAAAAGAAGAGACACCCCCTTGCTGTAGAATTGGTCCCTATTTATTGAGCTTTGAAAATGACCAAGGGTTGCTTTAGGCACCTCTTCAAAATTCAGTCTAGATACATTGAATCTTCTAGAAACAATTCTGGTGCCTAGGCGCCAGACTCCGTGCCCAAAACAGTCGCACCCCTTGACTTTGGTTCGCACCTCTTCGTGATTTAAACTGCTCTAATGTGTCTAGATTCATTGTATCACATGTCCTATATATTAGGAATAACTTCCAGTCTTCTAGAAGGTCTAGAAACTACTTCACACCGTCAAAATAACTACCAAAATCGTCAAAAATCTGTCTAATAACCGTTTATGGATGATTCTGGTGCCTAGGCCTTGATTCTGGCACCTAGGCGCCGTTTTCTCATCGTCACTGGTGGCTGGGGGCCGGGTTTGGCGCTTAGGCGCCTCCCTATGCGCAGCTCCACTGTTTTGCTCCGTTCGGCTTCGTTTCAACTCCATTTTGACCCATTTCAGTTGCGTTGCATTCCTAACATCTTCACCTACAAGATAAACATAAAAAAAACCTTTTTTAAAAGTATAATTTCATCCAAAAATATGAGAGAAATATAAAAGATATTAAGCATAGAAAGACATATCAATATGTGCCACGTCAGAATTTTCTTTCTTGCTCATTTTAGCTCAAAATTGCATAGTTTTTGCTTCATTTTCTCTAAAATCATATTTTTGTACTTGAAGACAAAAATATGTAAAATTTCTTTCTTTATAGTGTAATATCTTTAAAAATGTGCATAAAGTTAGCATGAATCTACACTAAAAATAGGTACTTTTTAAAGTGGATCAAATTCCCCCAAACTTAAACGTTACTCGTCCTCAAGAAACACTATAATCATGTAAAACCACATAAGCAAATCATGTGTATGAGTTTCTTTAGGAGTTTCTAAAATTTTGTTCTAGAAATGTAGTAGTCCAATTTAGAAAAAAATTTAGTAAATGAGACCAATTGGAAGTTTAGACATCTCTTAGATGAAAGAGTATGAAATAATGTGTTGCTATCTAATTCAGAAATACTTGTAAATTTTTCAAAATATAGGGGTTATGAATTTTATTTTCTTTACTTAAAAACCTTTTTTAAAAATAATTATACTAACTATATTATATTTTAAAGCTTAAGATTTTTTCAAATCTTATACTTTAAAAAGCTCAGGTGTGGAACCAATTTTTGATTAGGCCCTTTAATCCTCAAGCTTCTCCTTCCTTTTTCACATACTATACTTTTCTTTTCTTTTTCTTTTTCTTTTTCTTTTCTTTCTTCTTCTTCTTCTTCTTCTTCTTTTTTTTTAGGCAAGAATTACTATATCTGGATAGGCCTTTAATAATTTTGAATTCCACCCTTCCTTTCCTAAAGCATAAGGTAGATATATATCTTTTACTTAGAAATATAATAACAGTTTTGAAAATTAATTTTCAATAAAAGAAATTTAAATATTTAAAACAAAAGTCTAATTTCTATTTTTCTAAAAATATAACTATTCTTACTAAAGATGGTTACACAATATTTATCATTTCTTCACTAAGGAAAATTTAACTTTAAATTTTTCATCACTAGTATAAATTTTAACTAAATTCTCTTACTCATTTCTATATTCAAAATTTTATTTCCCTAATATAACTTAATACACATAATTATTTTTCAGTCAAAAATCAAATTTATTTATAGCATTTTTGAGGACAAATAAAATTTAAGTTTTTGAAAATTGTTTTTCATTCCCCCCAAACTTGAATTTTAAAATATTTTGCAATTAATTTCATAAAATGTAGAAAGAATAAAAATTAAAGATATATCTACTAACTACTACAACATTCTATCAAATTTATATACATGCATAATCAGGATAGAATGATTGCAGAAGAAAGTAAATCTAGCCTAAAACATGCTTGTTATAATATTAAATTTAAAGGAAGTATATTAACTTTAAAATATATTTTTCTTCCTACCCCCTAACTTGAATTTGAACATGTATAACATTCAGTACAAAAAATATAAGCAGGAAGAAAAATAGTTCAAAAATTCTATCTACCACAAATGTTTGTCAAAAACATCTACAAATATTCATCAGGACATAACAATTTGCAATAGAAAGTAAATCTAAACTAAACATGCTAGAATAAAATTAAACTAAAGAAAGGTCAAATAAGCAGGACATGTATCGGCATAGGAATATATATTTAAGTGTTATTCAAATCTCTTAATTGTTGTAACATGAACACAAACACAAACACACAAACTAAAATTCCTAGACTCGCAGATTCATAAAGAAATATCAATTGAGGTTAATTTGATCTCCTTTCTACTCACATTTTCCCTCCTTACTTTCAATTTATAACGGAAGAAACTACACCAAGATTGATAATCTGGTAAATAAAAATAGTGCAGTTCATTCATATGTTGTTCATTAAGCAATTTCATGACCTTACTTAGTGAAAACAAAGTTAGATAAAGGAAGTAATAGAGTTGACATGGAGTGGTCCAAGTCTAAACTCTACATGCTTCAAGGTAATGCTCAACTCCTATTGATAACTGAGTTATAACAGACTCGCCAGCCTGCTACTACTAGAAGTCATATACAAATTTAGGCAAGACCAAGGCATAACCTCACAACATTAATCTATTTTATACTAAAGAAAACACAAAACAACACATAAACAATCATGACTCGCAAGCACACTAAATCAAAGCACACAGATAACTATGGGTTGCCTCCCATAAAGCGCTTAGTTTTAATGTCGCGGGCCCGACATATGATTCCTCCTGGATCAAAATTCCAATTAAGTAATTCTCGATCAATATACCAATCATTTGCAGATTCAGGGATTCCTATAAAATCCTCAAATTTTAATTTTTCACCCGGCTCTTCATTTTCAGTTTGATTTATATCATTGTTCCTCACATTTCTTTCTAGATCCAATATCCTTCTATTGATTTTCTGAATTTGCATATTAATATCATCCTTGAAATTTATAATAAATGGATCTTTATAAGATACTTCAATATCTCCCAAATTTTGGATCGGATTCTCTTTAGATAATTCGGATTACGGATCGGTATCCTCTATGTTACTCTTCGGTTTCAAATTATCTTCCAATTCTTCCACTTTATAATTATTAAATGATGGAGGATCTATCATAGTTAAGGAAATAGGTTTTTCTAATTCCTTAGGAATTTCTTCCAATGGTCTTCCAATATCCTTATCCTCTTTTCTCAATTCAAAGTTCTTTTGAAATATATCCTCAAATTCTCTTCCAAGTCCTAGTTCAATAACTTTATCATGTTCATCATTCAATTTAGGTTTTCCTTGTGATTGAGTCGCATCTAAAGATATAAAGACTGGTTGTGTAGATGAATTCCCTAAATAGGTAGGCTTTAAAATTGTATGGGGTACATCCATCTTATGTTCATGAGATTTTTCAATAAATGGAATTAAAAGTTTACTATTTTTGGTAGCGTCCATCATTTCACACCTCTCCTGAACATACATACAGTCTTCTTTAAATAACATTTTTGAATCATCATGAAAATCCATCTCAATCTCATCTGTTAACTTACTCTCAAAACTTTCATGGAAATGGTCTTTAGTTAGATAATCAATTTCATCTATCCAAAAACAATCATCATCTTTTCTCTCAGCTGGATATTTCATAGTCTTTAATACATCAAAAGTGACTTTTTTGTCATTAATATTCATAAACACTCTCTTTTTTGCACATCTATCATAGTTTGTCCAGTATCAAAGAAAGGTCTCCCTAAAATAATTGGAATTTCTTTATCTTCCTCCATATCTAATAAAATAAAGTACAAGGGAAAGATAAATTTATCCACTTTAACAAGCACATCTTCTATAACTCATTTTGGATAAATGATAGATCGATCGGCTAACATAAGTGTTACAGTAGTGGGAGAAATATCGACTAAACCTAACCATCTAAATATAGATAGAGACATCACATTAATGTTCACTCCTAAATCACATAAAGCTTTTCCACATAATTTTTCTCCAAATGCACACAAAATTGTAAAGCTACAAGGATCTTTAAGTTTCTGAGGAAGCTTTTTCTGAAGTATAGCACTGCACTCCTCACTTAGTGCAACTGTCTCGTTATCCCCAAATTTCCTTTTCTTGTTTAATATCTCCTTCATAAACTTTGCATAGTTTGGCATCTGTTCTAAAACTTCAGTGAAAGGAATATTTATCGTTAACTTCTTAAGTACTTTCATGAACTTTGAAAATTTTTTATCCAACTCATGCTGTCTAAGTCTTTGAGGAAATGGAGGTGGTGGTCTTTCCAAACTGATTTTATTTGGAGAAATTAATTTTTCCAAATCCTTAGAAACATGTTTTTCAGGTCTTTTAGTTTCCTTTGTTTCTCTCATAACATCTTTCTCTTTTCTAATCACATTCTCTATCTCTCTTCCACTTTTTAATTGGACAGCTTCTACTTGTTCATTATTGTTCTCTTTAGAGTTGATCTTAATGTTGCTAGGAAGTGTTCCTTGGGGTCTATTGCTAAGTGAATTAGCCATTTGTCCCAGTTGATTCTCTATTTTTTTAATCGCAGCATTTTGACTTTGCAACTGATTTCCCATTTTCAATACCACTTCTTCCATAGACATCTTCTTATCCTCAAATTGTTGATCATTATTAGAGTCTGGTGGATATGAAGGTATATAGTTTGTGTTCCCCTGATTATTCCAACTTCCATCAAGATTCGCATGATTATTTTCCCATTTTTGGTTTCCACCATCAGTAGTATGATTCCAGTTAAATTTAGGATGGTTCTCCCAACATAGGTTGTAAAAGTTAGAATATGGGTTGTTTATGTTATTTAAAGTGTCATATGATAAGTTAGAATCAATTATATGCCCTTATGAAATTTTCTCACTTACAGAAGTAAATTGAGGCTGGTTCATTCCAAATTGGTCTAACTTTCTTGATATTGCGGCAACCTGAGATGCAAGAATTGTAATCACCTCTGTATCATGAACATGATCACTAGAAAATATATTAAGAACTTCATACCAATTTTATATGAAATTGCACTTTAAAGAAATGTATTTTCTTTGTTTTATTGCAGGAATGAAGATTTATAAGTACTGAAAGCAAAAAGCACAAAAGAAGCGGATTTGGAGCAAAAAGGACTCAATTTGATGAAAATTGAACTATCCCGTCGACGGCGAGGAAAAGGCCGCCTACGGCGAGTTTTTCCCAAAAGTTTTGAATATATTATAAGGAACTCTCCGACGGCGAGATCAAGGCCACCGACAATGAGATCAGCGCGGTTAGCCCATCTTCTAGAAGCTCGCCGATGGCGAGATCGACCCCGCAGACGGCGAGACAGTTGAAAAAAGCCAAAATACAATGAACCTGGATGCTTTTTGAAGAGGTGCTTAAGCAACCTTTGAAGATTTGACTCCTTCTATAAATAGAGATGAATTTTAGTCAGTTGTGTGTCATTCTAGAGTCTTTTAGTTTCTATATAGAGTGTTTATGTGTGTTGTACATCTTGGAGAGTTTAATTAAGTGTGTTGTACTGGAAGGAAGAGTCAAAGGAACTTCAAGGACTCTTCTTGGGGAGAAGAAGTGAGATAAGTATATTTGTTATTATTTTTTAACTTTAATGAAATCCATGCTTTGTGTTATTTTTCCCATGCTTTTTGAGTAGTTTCCTTAGTCTTTTTCCTCATTGTTGAGATTATGTGAAGTAATGAATCAAAGTAACCGTGCCTAAAATTATTAAATATTGTGATAATCTTTTACTTAAAACTTAATTTACTTTCAATCTGGCCAATTGATTTGTTAATATATGTTGAATTATCAACTATAGTAAAGATTACATCCAAGATTTAGGGAAGTCAAAAGCCTTGGAAGGAGGGTGCAAATAAATAGAGAAATATTAACTATCGGGCGTAGAATTGGACATTTTAGTGTGACAGACTAAAATATTCAATTCGGTCCTATTGTTTGAGAGCTGAAGTGTAGACGTTAGCCCTCGAGCGAGGGGAAAGTGGGAGCTGCGAAGTGGCGGTCGGTATCCTCCCGGCTGAGTCGCGGATTCGGTAATCAAACATAGGACTAGTCAATGTTCTTTGCACCTGGACCAAAGGGTAAAGAATAGGAATGCTCCTATTTGGCACAATACAAACTCTAAACTACTTAAATTCATCATTCACTTAATTCTCTCAACAAGGAAAAAAATAATTTTCTAAATTAGAATCTTATATTTAAACCTTTTTGAGCAATAGTTTTAGTTTAAGTGTTCTTAATTTTCGTATACTAATTTAGTAAGTAAGTCTACTTTAATTTATCTTTGAAATTCTCTAACTTCTCTGTGGGATCGATATCTATGACTCCATTAGAGCCCTATATTACTTGATAATGATACGTATACTTGCGTAGTATCCACAATATAAATCATAAATTCCATAACAGAATCATCAGTATATATATATTCAGTGCGGGATCAAGTTTTTGGTGCCTTTCTTCATATCATAATTGTAAGTATAAATATCAAAAAGTGGGTCACAACACTAGCTACATTTTTATGATTTACCCTTGCAGAGGGCCATTGAAGTTCATTTGTAGCCATTTTTTCAATTAATGCATACGCTTCATTAATTGATTTTAACATTAATGAACCACCAGCAGTAGCATCAATTATAGACCTAAGGGATCCTACTAACCCATTATAAAAAGTTTGAATGATTAACCAATCGGGCAGAGCATGATGTGGACACTTTCTTAGGAGTTCCTTAAATCTTTCCCAGGCTTCGTATATTGTTTCTCCTTCATATTGACAAAATGAGATAATATCGTTTCTAAGTTTAGTAGTCCTTGAAAGTGGAAAATACTTAGCTAGGAATTTCTGAGTTAACTCCTCCCAATTTTTAATAGAGCCATGTGATAATGAAAATAACCATATTTTAGCCTTATCCCTTAGTGAGAAAGGAAAAAGCCTTAGCCTAGCAGCATCATCTGACATACCGTTATACCAAAATGTAGCACAAAGTTCTAGAAAATTAGATAAGTGTAAATAGGGATCCTCAAAAGGAGTTCCCTCAAATTGATTGTTCTGCACCAGTTGGATAATCTCAAGATTTATTTCAAACGAGTCAGCTTCTATGACAGAGTTTTGTATACTTGAGTGAATTTCTTCTGTCCTAGGATTTTGGTAATCCCTCAATGAATTATGATGATTCTCCAAGTTATTATCTTGAAAGTTTTCCATTTCCATTTCTAGTTTTTCGAGTCCTTTCTGTATTTTTATTTTTTTATTTTTTTCAAACTCGGGATCATAAGGCATAAGTCTTGTAGATCTTTTGTTTCACATACATAGCACAACAAACAATACATTAACAATTAAACAATTAATAGATTAAATATATTCAACACAATAAAACATTTTCACGATTACCTTATTTTTCACACGAATAGTTTTTTTTCTTTTTTTTACAACAATTTTTCATATAACAAAACATGTTTTCACACCAAAATAGTTTTTACGACACTACAGTTTTCCAAGTCTAAAATTAATTATTTCAACTAAATTTCTTCTAAAGTTCTTACCAAAGCTTTCCTGGCAACGGCTCCAAAAACGTGACCCGACCCACAATAACACAGTAATTTTTGCTTCCAAAAGATGGCCAAAAACTTGAACCAATTTTTAAATAGCGGCTAATGTATAAAATTAAAATGTTGTAAAATTTTAGAAAATATTTTACACACTAGGGGTACTACGCAAGTATATGTATCGTTTCAAGTAATATAGGGTTTTTTTTTATAACCCCAGTATCGATCTCACAGAGAAGCGAGGTAAGAAATCCTTTAGGCTAATTCCTGTCTATTTCTATAAGGCCTAAATTTGGAATTTCGATTAAAATGGTTTTTTTTAAATAATTAATCCTAAATAAAGTCCTTAAATAAAAAGATAACTTATGGATAAATTAGTTTCGAGATTTTTGAGATGTTAAAGACTACCTTTCTCTTGCAGTTACATAGATAATGTGTAGGAAAGAAATGCTTAGAATTTTATGTAGTAGTGCCAAATAGAAGCAATCCTATTCTTTACCCTTTGGTCCATGCATAAAGTACATTGGCTAATCTATAGTTCGCTTCAGGATGTTTTATTAGTAAAATGAATTAATCTAGGCTCACACTTCTAGATGTCCAAGGGTAGCTATGGTCGGCCCTACTAGTGGCCCGTTCCCTTTATATAGACAAAATTATTAGAATTTAGTCTGTCACTCTAAAAACTAATCAATTCTGCGCCCAATAAATCATATCTCCCTATTTATTTGCACTTCACCATGAATAACCCGCATAAAGCCTTCGATTACCCAAGGATTCATGTGATATCTACTAGTTAAGAACTCATCTCCGGATAGGTCTCAGAATTCTTCAACGGGTTTTAACAATACAAGTGATCAATTTGTATAGTAAATGAAGATCCGGTATGAATATCATCACCATAATTTAATAAGAGAATATCTAAGCAAATCTTAATTCCTAAACATACATCTATTTCATTACAAAACAAAAGTAAATGAAAATAATAACATAAGAAGTAAAAGACTTGATAGAATTGTGTAATAAATTAAGTGCCAACAAGGAACTTATTTCATTGGAATTCTATTATATTTATGCAACTATCTGTCACCTAGAAGCATTTAATAGATAATTCCATCATAAAAATAATTTTCCTACACATGCCACTACTTCATATTAAAAGAAAGGGTAAAGGAAATCACTTACGAAGCATGGATAAATTACGACAGAAAACTTGATTTAAAATAAATAAAATCTACTAGAAAGTGTTTACAACAATTACAAGAGAATGAAGAACACAATACTTATCTTTTTTCCTCTGAAGGAAAGAAGAAGATCTCTCCACCAAAGTCTCCCACCGATCCATGCGCCTCTCATACATCCCATACATAATATCTCAAAATCCCTCACCAATCTCTCCATAAGATGTAGAAATCCACATCTTCATGACTCTAAAATGACTAAAATGACTAAGGGGAAAGAAAGAGAGGGAGAGAGAGAGAGAGACAAGAGAGAGGCAAAAAAAAGAGACGCGCCCTTGCTATAGAATCAGCCCCTATTTATAGAGCTTTGAAAATGACCAAGGGTTGCTTTAGGCACCTCTTCAAAATTCAGTCTAGATACATTGAATCTTCTAGAAACAATTCTGGCGCCTAGGTACCAGACTCCGTGCCCAAAACAGTCGCACCCCCTCACTTTGGTTCTTACCTCTTCGCGATTTAAACCGCTATAATGTGTCTAGATTCATTGTATCACATGTTCTAAATATTAGGAATAACTTCCAGTCTTCTAGAAGGTCTAGAAAGTACTTAACACTGTCAAAATAACTCCTAAAGTCGTCAAAAATCCGTCCAATAACCGTTTCTGGATGATTCTTGTGCCTAGGCCTTGATTCTGGTGCCTAGGCGCCATTTTCTCGTCGTTACTGGCGCCTGGGCTCCGGGTTTGGTGCCTAGGCGGCAACCTGTGCGCAGCTCCACTGTTTTGCTCCGTTCAGCTTTGTTTCAACTCCATTTTGCCCCATTTCAGTTGCGTTGCATTCCTAACATCTTCACCTACAAGATAGACATAAAAATAACCTTTCTCAAAAGTATAATTTCATCCAAAAATATGAGAGAAATATAAAAGATATTAAGCATAGAAAGACATATCAATATGTGCCACGTCAGAATTTTCTTTCTTGCTCATTTTGGCTCAAAATTGCATATTTTTTGGTTAATTTTCTCTAAAATCATATTTTTATACTTGAAGAGAAAAATATGCAAAATTCCTTCATTTATTGTGTAATCTTTTTAAAAATGTGCATAAAGTTATCATGAAATCTACACTAAAAATAGGTACTTTTTAAAGTGGATCAGTATGTTAATCTATAGGGTAAAATATCACTAACTATATAGTTAACTATATAAGCATACCACAGAACACTCCATTCATAAATAGTGTATAATTTTTTGTCGGGAAAATTTTCATTTGTTTAATCATCAAAATTACCATAATTTTCCTATTCAAGCATTGATAAATAATCAACAATTGATTATCAGATCCTTTCCTATCTAATACTTCAAAGTCAAATTCCTGCATCAGAAGGACCCATCTAATTAATCTTGGTTTTGTATTCTTCTTTAACATCATATATTTAATCACAAAATGATTAGTATGCACAATAGATTTTTCTCCATTTAGATATGATTTAAATTTATCAATTGCGTATACTATTGTCAATATATCCTTCTCAGTAGTAGTATAATTTATTTGATTTTCATTAATAGTATTACTGGCATATTAAGTAATTTTAAAAATTTTATCATTTTTTTTGCCCAAACACAACCCTAATAGCATAATCACTTGCATCACAGATTAATTCAGATTGTTTTTCCCAATCAGGTGAAATAATAATAGGTGAGTGATTAATTTTTTTTAATAAATTGAAGGCATTTAGGCATTCTATGTTAAAATCAAATATCACATCTTTTCCAAAAGATGACATAATGGTTTATCAATTTTTGAAATGTCTTTAATATAACGTTTCTCACTATTGTCCAAGAAAACCTAGCATGTCCTAGAAAACTCATAACTCCTCTCACTATTGCAGGAGGAGGTATTTTAGTAATTAATTAAATTTTTACTGGATCTACATTCATAATACTTCAGAAATTTTATGCCCCAACACAGTTCCTCTTGCAACCATAAATTGACAATTTTGTTAATTTAGAACTAAATTTGTTTTTTCCCGGCATTTTAGAACTCTCGCTAAATGATCTAAGCATGAATCAGAGGAGATTCCAAAAACTAAAAAGTTATCCATGAAAACTTCAATTCCTTTCTCAATTAGATCACAAATAATGGACATCATGCACCTTTAAAAAGTCGCAGGTGTATTACATAAACCAGAAGGCATTCTTCTAAAAGTAAAAGTTTCATAAGGACTTATGAATGTTATCTTTTCTTTATCCTCAGTAGGTATAGGTATTTGGTGGTATCCTGAATGTCCATAAAAAAATAGAAATATCGATGGCCAACTAGCCTATCCAACATTTGGTCCAGAAATGGTAGAGGAAAGTGATCTTTCCTTATGGGGAGATTCAATTTTCTATAATTAATATTGATTCACCACCCTGTGAGTTATCTTATTAGAATTAATTCATTCTATTCATTTAAAGCAATGGTCACTCCCCCTTTCTTAGGAACGTAGTGAATCAGACTAACCTAAGCATTGTCAGAAATAAAATAAATAATTATAGCATCCAACCACTTTAAAATTTCCTTCTTTGCAACATATTTCATGATAGGGTTCAATATCCTTTCATGATTTGGCTTAGGCTTGTGATTATCTTGCGTTAAAATTCTATGCATAGAGATTGAAGAAATGATACATTTAATATCTGCTAATGTCCATCCAAAGACTTCCATATAATTTCTCAAGGTTTCCATTATTTTTTCTTCTTAATCTTCAATTAATTCTGAGGATATTATAATAAGTAATGTTGATGAGTTCCCTAGAAAAGCATACTTTGAATGAATAGAGAGTACCTTCATCTCAAGTTCGAGAGGTTTTTCAATTGAAGTAATAAGAAGTATACTATTTTCAGTAGTTTCTAAAATCTTAAAACTTTCCTGAACATAACTTGAATCTTCGGTGATTATCTCAATAGATTTTTCTTAAAAATTAATTGCGTTCTTATACTCCAGTTCTTATTGTCTTGTTTTATGTTCACAACTTTCTTGGAAATGGTTATTACCTAAATCACCGATAATATCCATTCTATAACATTCATCTTCTCTTCTTTTAGCTAGTTACTTCATATATTTTACACATTAAAATTAACTTTCTGTTCATTAACTCTCATGGTTAGCTCTCCTTTTTGTACATCAATCATAGCTCATCCAGTCATAAGCAAAGGTCTCCCTAAAATGATTGGTGTTTCTTTATCTTCCTCCATTACTTAAATAAAGAAATCCATAAGGAAGATAAATTTATCTACCCTTACCAGTACATCTTCTATAACCCCTTTCAGATATGTAACCGATTGATCAACTAACTGAAGGGTTACCATTGTGTGAGATTTCTCTCCTAAGCCTAACCTTCAAAATATCGATAATTTCATGAGCTTAATTCTAGCTCCTAAATCGCATAAAGCTTTTCCACTAAATATGCCTCCTATCGCACAAGATACAATAAATATATGAAAATCTTTAAGTTTTTCATAAAGTTTTTTCAAAATTATTTCACTGCATTCTTCACTCAGTGTAACCGTTTCGTAATCTCCAAACATCCCCTTCTAATTTAAGATATTTTTTATAAACTTAATATAGCTTGGAATTTTCTCCAGTGCTTTAGCAAAAAGAATGTTGATGGTAAGCTTCTTAAAGCAAAAACTTCAAAAATTATTGATCCAGCTTCTGTCTAAGTCTTTGAGAAAATAGAGGTGGTGGTCTTTCCAAATTGATCTTAGTTGGAGAGATAGATTTTTCTATATTTTTAGGAACATTTTCTTCATGTATTTCAATTTTTTCAGTTTCGCTTTCAACTTCAATCTCTTTTGGCACTTTAGTATCTAAATCTCTAGCACTTCTCAACTTGACAACTTTTACTTGCTATTGTTCTTTATTTTTATCTTTATGATTAATTTTGGCGTTACTAGGAAGTTTTTCCCGAGGCTTATTGGTAAGTGAGTCAGCAATTTTTCACAATTAATTCTCAATATTTCTAATTACAGAACTTTGACTTTGTTGTTGATTCCTCATATGTAACACTACTTCTTCTATCGACAACTTCTTCTCCTTAATTTGTTTGTTATTGAAAGCCAAGAGGATAAGAAGGTCAAAAGTTAGTACTACCATGGTTGTTCCAATTTCCCGATGGTTTCATTTAATTGTTTCCCCATTGCTGATTTCCACCACTAGAATTATTAATCTAATTAATGTTATGGTGATTTAAAGTCTCATAAACAAGATATTGAGATTCCATCATTTGTCCTAATGAGTTTTCATCGTTTACATGAGATGTTTGAGATAAGTTCATTCTAAAATGATCTAACTTCTTATATATCACAACAACTTGAAACGCCAAAATAGAAATCACTTCAGTATCATAAACACTAGCCACTTTCTTAGGATTTTCCCATTCATAGGGCAATTGAAAATTGTTAGTATCTATCTCTTCTATTAATTCATATGCTTCATCAAATGGTTTTGAAACTAATGAACCTCCAGTAGTAGCGTCAAAGATAGATCTAAGAGATCCTACTTACCCATTATAAAATATTTGAATAATCAATCAGTTTGGCCAAGTGTGATGTGGACACTTTCTAAGAAGTTCTTTAAATTATTCTCAAGATTAGTATATTGACTCACCTTCATATTGGGTAAATGTGGTAATATCATTTCTAAGCTTAGCAATTTTTGAAGGGGGAAAATACTTAGCTAGGATTTCTGCATTAACTCTTCCCAAGTTCTGATAGATCCAAGTGCTAACAAGTTTAACCACATCTTAACATTATCCCTTAAGGAAAATATAAAGTCTAAGTTTAACAACGTCATTTGATAGACTGTCGTACTTAAATGTAGCACATAGTTCTAAAATACTAGCAAGGTTTAAGTTTGAATCCATAGATGGTGTTCCCCTATTTAATTATTCTCTACCATTTAAATTTTAGCAGGTTTCAGTTCAAATGAGTTAGCCGCTATAGCAAGGGTTTGTACGCTCAAGTGTATTTCACCTATTATAGGGCTTACATAGTCCATTAAAGCTCTTTGTTTGTGATGATGTTCATTTTTAATAATTTGATTATCACTGTTACTATGTGATGTGTTCTCCATTACTTGTAAATTATGAAGTTCCTTTTTATTTTCAAATTTTTCTTATAGTTCGTTCTAACTCAGAATCGTAAGGCACTAGACCTTCAGATTCTAAACTACGCAAACAAAGGTAAAAGCTTAAAAAATAAAATTAAACAAAACACTCGAAAGCACTTAAATATAAAAGCTATTTTTAACACACAAACAAGCACTTATATAGATAAACAACACTACAATTTTCTTGAAATAATTCTATAGGTCAAATAAAATTTCTAAGTCAAAAGTTTCATTATTTTCTTCCTTCCTCCAGCAATGGTGCCAAAAACTTGAACTGCTTATAATGTACTTGCTTCATGTATATCTTTTTTAATTTCAGTCCTTGGCAAAAGAGCCAAAAACTCGACTGCCCTTTCTGTGCTGATGAAATAATTTTATATTTTTATACTTTTATAGTGGCTACTCCTAGTGAACTAGGTATTATATTTTATAATTATCATTTTCAAAGCTTCATTTGGATTAAAACATAAGTTCTCGTATCATTTAAGTAATATATGATTTTCTTTTCTTAGTATCAATCCCACGTAAAAGGTGAAAACTCTTTATTTGGACTTAATAAAACTTTAATTAAAGTTTAAACAATTATCTAGGAAATAAGGTCACAATTTTATGTGTAAAAAGAAGTAATACAAACCTGTTAATTTAGTTTCAAAACTTAAAGAAAATGCTAAGTGTTTCTAAACTAACTTTATGTGGAAGAGGCCAAATTATATGAAAGTTTTTCCCCTTGCAATGAGATCATAATAAATGTAGGAATTAAATGTTAAAAGATTTAAATGTAGTTTTGAGAAAAATAGGAGCATGCCCATTCTTTACCCTCTTCCGAGTGCATAGAGAATATTGGCTAACCTAGAGTTAAGTTCCTAAATCCTTGGTTATGCTGGGTAGGTTCTAGTCTATCACTCTAGATTACCCATTATGCCCACAATTTTTGGACTAACCTAGCCTTAAGTTCCAGACTCTAGATCAAATTGGTTAAGGTTCTAGCCTGTCACCCTATAATCACCAATTACTCCCATCAAAACTTATTTCTTTATCTATTCACACTAACCTAAGGACTACCTTATCACCCAATAGATTAATGTGATTCTTACTAGTTGAGGAATGCGTAGCCCTCCCGGGTCATTATGGATTCACAATAATTTTTAACATACCAATTGGCCAAATATAATATGTAAATTAAATACAAAGTAATGAATCATCACAAGCATGGAAGAAGAGAAATCTTAAACAATTCTAATCTTACACATGTTTATTTCTTATTCCAAGGAGAAAGATAAAGAAAACAACTTCGATTTCATAGGGATAACAAAAAAAAAACATGATTTATATTAAAATTCAAGTTTACACAATAAAATAGAACTCAAACAAAAATACAAAGCACTTATCTTAAACTTCTTATCAAGCAAAACCTCTGAAGTTCCTTCGTTAAATTTGGCAATATTTGGTTCTTCTTTAGCTTAGTTGATTTCAAATACTTTTTTAGTTAGAATTTAATTTTAGATTAAATTAAGGTTGAATTAGGTCTTAGTTTACATGGGGTTCAAGTTATAGCTTATTTGTGCTAAATTTAGTCATCTAGTACATTAGGAGGGAGGTCCTATATTTTGATGAGATTGAATATAAGCCAAGGATCAAAACATAAGGTCAAAATGTATTTCAAAGCTTCTAGAGGCATTAAGAAATGAGATCCTTTATCACATACTATTTTAATTTTAGCATTTGATTAAATGTCAAGATGATTTGATAATTTCTCCTCCAAGCATCCTAGGCTGATAAATAAGTACAAAGACAGTTGTATGTTGTTCCACTCACCTGATGATAATGATCTAATCATCTTCACTAATTCCAACAAAAATTTCTGTTAAGGGTTACAAAAGTTGTTTCAAAAATTTTAAGGAGACTTTTGGCATTTGTTTTAAAAACACTAAATGTCTTTCCAATGCGGGGAAAAGTGTTGATCTGGAAAATAAAATTTGGATTAATGATTTCATTGGTCTTGATAAGGGTGAGCTGCCTCTATCCTATTTAGGCATTCAAAATAACAAATTGAGAAAATGAAATTTCGTTAAGGCATTCAAATTAACAAACAAAGAAAGAAAAGTTGTCAGTTTGAAGGGTTATTCCAAAAAATCATTTCTAGGAGAACACATTTATGTCTTTTGGTGGAAAAAAATATACACCCTAAGAGTATCCTCACATCTATACCATTATATATAATGCAGGTGCTTAAAACTTTTTGTAGAATTATTAATAGAAAAGAAAGTTCTATGAACTAGGAAAGAAATACGACCACACTATACCAATTGGATGAAAATCTGTAAACCTAGACAAGAAGGAGGATTAAGATTCAAATCCTTTGATGATTCAATAAAGATCAACTACATGAAATTGAGGGTGAAATTTAGAGCCTACAAGTAAAAGTTAATTTCATATTTGAAAATTTTAAGATTCTAAATTATTCTTTCTTAAGTTAGTGTTTATGTTACTTAACATTTTAAATTATTTGGAAGACTTTATCAATATAGGTTAAGTTTTAAAATTTAAGGGCGATTTTAAACTTTTGAATTTGAAAGTCAAGTCTTAATATATATATATATATATATATATATATATATATATATAACTCAATTTACAGAAATGTCATTTTTATGCCAGTGATAATGTCAAACCTCATATCACACACTGGATTTCTGACTACACTGGTTGCATTAAGCTTCACTTCCTATCAGTTATCTTGGGATGCAATTGGTTAAAGGCAGGGTCAAGCAAAGACAATTCAATATGGCTATTGATAAGATCAAGAACCAGCTCACTTGTTGGACCAACCCTTTTTTGTCAAATGGGGGAAGAGTCACATTATTGAGAAGCTTTTTGACTCCTCTTCCCTCCTATGCCCTTCAAATGTTCACTATGAAAAAAAGTACACAACTCACTCTTGGAAGGCTCTTCAATAAATTCTTTTGGGTTAGATAGTAGAAGCAATATCATTGGCTAACTTGGCATAAGGTATGTAAGCCTATCCATGCTGGACGGCTGGGCTTCAGAAGATTTCAACACCTAAGCCATATCAATCTTTGTAAACTCTGGATCAGATTGAAGGCCGAGGACAGACTTTGGGCTATCTTCATGAAAGGAAAATATTGTAGAAATACACATCCATCTCTTATTTCTCCCAAGCTGGGGGACTCTAGGCTTTGGCATAATCTGGTAAAGGTTAGAGATCAGGTTGAAGACCTTTTTATTTGGGAAATGAGGGATGGAACCATCAATTTCTGGTTGGACCAGTGGGTGTGGAATGGAGAAAAATTGCATTATTCTCAACTTGATCCTAATTACAGAAGTCTAGTAGAAGAGTTTTGGGAGGGAAATCAGTGGAACTATATGCTGCTTTATGCCATTTTGACACATGACCAGGTTCTTTCTGTAAAGCACACTGTTTTCTCCCCTGGACAGAAGGACAAAATCTCTACCAAACAAGGTCTATCTCAGAAACTGTCCACCTTCATCTACAACAAATTCTTTCACTGGCCATAGGTGATGTGGGGCAAAGCTATTTGGGGTAGATTGTTAACCCCCTCAATGTCATTTTTCTTTTGGAGACTCTGGCAAGGGCTTCTCCCCAAAGATGATACCCTGAAATTAAAGGGCTTGAGGGCTCCTTCCTGTTGTCCTTTATGCAACAATGCTGAGGAATCTTTGGACCATTTGTTCTTTAGCTGCCCCTTCTCTCAGGATGTTTGGGTAAATATACTGGCCAAGCTAACAATAGACACTTTAACTTTGAGCTGGAATTTCTTCACTAATTGTTGGCAAGACTGGCATGCAGTGAACTTAGTATTTGTGCCTTGTACTGTTGCTTGGTTTCTCTGGAAGTGCAGAAATCAAGCTAGACATGAGGCTAAACCACCTTTGGTACACACTGTGGCCACAAATTGCATTTCTTATTTTTATAAGCTTGTCCAGTACCAAAAGTTCCTAATTTTTGCAACCAGTGGCAGCCTGCTTCTATCCCTCTCTCCAGTAGAGCCCTTACACTTATTAAGTGTACCCCTCCACCTTTCTCTTGGCTTAAAGTCAACATTGATGTTAGCTTTTATTAGGGAGCTGCTGGCTTTAGTGACATCTTCAGAAATCACCAGGGAAATTGTCTTGTACTTCTCTTCTCCCATTATGGCAATTGATGCTTTGGAAGCTGAGTTCATTGCTATCTTCTGGCCCATTTTCATTGCACATAAATGCAACTTTGGAAAAATTTTGGTGGAGTCAGATTCTCTAGCATGCATCAGAATACGTGAAGGTCTGGAACAACCCCCTTGGAATATCAATAGATGGATTACCCGAATGGCTCCTTTATACATCTTAATTTCAACAAGTTTTTTACATTCTCCCAGGGAGGGCAATGGCCCTGCACACTGGTTATCCTCTGTAGGGTCAAGTTGTGAGTCCATTGTACTAGGTTTTTTTCCTCCTCCTCCACTAGCATTTTTGTTACATGGGAATAGATTATCTCTTCCTCACATACACATCATGTAAGTGTATCTTTTTGATCATTGATATATTCCTTGCCTTCTAGGCAAGTTTATATATATATATATATATATACATATATATATATATATATATATATATATATATATATATATATGTATGTATAAAGGATGGTGGCGGCTACCTTAGCTCTGCTAGGGTTTGGGCTGTGATGGACCTGTCTTGGGGGCGGCTGATGCTGTGTTGGTGTCTCTCAGGTTGTTGGGGGCTGGTTGAAGGTCTGGTAAGTGGTGCTGATCTCTGTTGTGTTTGTTCTGTGAAGAAGGTTTGGTTTGAGGCTTTCCCGGGCTCCTCCATTTTGAATTTACGGCTACTGTTCCATTGACCTGTGGATTGGTAGTTTGCACTGAAATCTTGTTATTCACTTCCCCTTCCTGGTGGTTTGTTTTCTGGCGATGGCAAGCTCTAGTGCCACTAAGACCCCCCTTCTTATCGCCTCGCATCAACAACGGTAAGGTTCTTAAATCTGTAGAACATCTGACTTTTCCACAAATACTGCATGATGCAGCTGCTGGAAGGGCTGACTTCCCCTTTGTTAGACCATTGGGAACCAAGGATGGTCGACCAGCTATTGTCTTTACATCTCAGGAAATGAATGGTCTTGCTGATACTGTTAAGTTTACCATTGCGGGTCAGTTCCAATATGGACATCCCACAATGGAGAGGGTCAGGAGGCATTTTGAAAAATTTCAGTTTGAAGGACAGTGGAAACTGGGGGTAATGGATGGAAGGCATCTCCTTATCAAGCTATCAAAGGAGGAGGACTATGCAAGGCTATTGGGAATGCAAGTGATGCACTTGGCTAATTCATCTATGAAGCTAATTAAATGGTACCCAGGTTTTGACCCTGCTAAAGAACTTCCTTTAAAACCTATGTGGTTTACATTCCTAAACCTACCAATCCAATTATACCACTCTAATTCGATATTTCAGATTAGTAGGGCATTGGGTACACCCCTTAGAGTTGACTCCCCAACTCATGATATGGGTAACCCTGCTGCTGCAAAGGTTTTGATAGAAAGAGATGTGTCATTGCCAGACATTCATAAGATCTGGATTACTACTTCTGATAATGGAGATGGTTTTTGGCAGTAGGTAGCATTAGAAAATAAACCTATCTATTTCCACCATTGCAGGATGTTTGGACATCCTAAGGAAAAATGCTACAGGCTTAAGCCACCTACCAAAAAGCTAGCTAAAGGTATGGCTGTAACCCAAACTGCCCAAGTGGTTAGTGACCCACAGGTGAACATTTGCGGTTCAGAATTAGATGCTGAAATCCCAGCTTCCCATGTACAACTCCAACCAGCAGCCACAGATTTAGAACCTCCAGTATCTTTACTAGATGCTGAACCTCACCCAGCAATTGACTGTCCTCCTCCAACACAGTTAGAGGAAGATCAAAAGAAAATGGAAGAAGCCTGGCAAATTCAGAAGTCGAAGAAGAAGAAAAAACATTCAGCCGAAGCTGCGAAATTAACGGGTCCAGGCACGGGAACAATCGGAACTTGAGAAAAATTATAATGGATCCCCTACGGATTCTTCCGGGAGTAGAACCACCACAAGATCCGGATCCGGATCTAAATCCACTCATTCATCACCTAACCCCAAACCTCCGGATGATCAATTGCCTTTGTTGGAATATTAGAGGGGTGGCACCCCCTCACTTTTAAGAGATTATTACATCTTTACAAAAAACACCAACTTTGGTGTATGATTCTTTTGGAACCAATGGTCCATAAAAATCAGTCTCGTATCCTTAACAAATTCCCTGGATGCACGTTCTATGCTAATTCCACTAACAAAATTTGGGTAATGCAGTAGAAAAGAACTTTCTTGGAAGGTTATGGTTGACCACTCACGGTTGTACATTGTCATTTTCTTTTGGAGGGTAACGGCTTTGTCTGCCACGTTTGTTTATGCTTGGTTGTACTAAAGGCGAGAGAAGAACGCTTTGGAATGATATTATTAAGATCGGTAAGGAAGAACACCAAAGCTGGATTGTGGGAGGAGACTTTAACAGTATAGCTTCTCCAAGTGAAAAATTGGGTGGGAGAGTGCCCAACCAGATTATGATCTTCGAATTTAATGACAATATCCTTATGGCAGGCTTGTTTGACCTTGGTTTCATTGAGAACCAATTCACTTGGAGAAGAGGGGCCATTTGGGAGAGACTGGATCGGTTTTTAGCTAATGATCCACGGCACCGAAATTTCCGCATACCACCATTTCTCATCTTAATTTTCTTGGATCGGACCATAGACCCCTTCTTTTAACCATTTCCACTCCACAGCCCCAAATTTCCTCTCCTCCTTTCAGATATTTAAGTTTTTGGTCAGGCCACCTTGATTTTAATAGCATTTTGCAGGACAACTGGAAAGGGGTTTCCTCTTCTAACCCTTTTACTAAACTCCGGTACCTCCAACGAAACTTGCTAAAGCTTGAGAAAGTGGAGCTGGAAGTCCATTGGTGATGTTTTTAAGGGGGTTATCCAGGCTGAATGGGAGGTCAACAATACTGAGGTTGCTGCCCAATCTGATAATAACATGTTTAAAGACTTTGTTTCTGCTCAAGAAAAGTTGCTGACTTACCTTAACTGGCAGGACCAAATTCTTAGTCATAAAGCTTCTATCAATAAATTTAAGGATGAGGATAGGAATACAAAATATTATCATGCTTGTATCAAGTATAAAAGGAAGTGCAATGCCATTTTTTCCATTAGGAATGATCAAGGGACACTTCTTACTAACGGAACTGAAATAGCAAATAATGCTGTCTCATTTTTTCAAAAGCTTCTGACCTTCAAGCCGAGTTCGGGTATCCCGATTGATGATAATCTGTTTAATGATGTCCACAACTACACTTACTCTCTTAATCTTACTGACACTCCTTCTATGGAAGAAATTTGGCCAGCTTTGCAGTCCATTGACAATTCTAAAGCTGCTGGCCCTGACGGGTTTAATGCAGAATTCTATAAAAAGGCATGGAGTTTTTTCACACCGATGTTGTAGGCTGTCTGTTCAAGGATTCTTTAATGGCGTTGATCTTAATCATTACTTTTACTCCTCTAATACTGTGCTTATCCCAAAAACTAATGCACCAGTGAACTGGAATCACTACAGACCTATAAGTCTAGCCTCTGTGATTAGTAAAGTTGTCAGCAAAGTTCTTGTTGGGAGATTACAACCCCACCTTGACAAATCATCAGCCCTCAGCAGTAAGCTTTTGTGAAAGGAAGGTCCATTGCTGATAATGTTCTTCTTGCCCAGGAATTACTTCTTGATCTTGATAAAACCTGTAGGGGAGGTAACCTTATCTACAACTTAGACATCAAGAAAGCATATGACACTTTAGATTGGAACTTCATCCTTCAAGTGCTGCATGCCGAGGTTTTCCACCGAGTTACGCTATGGCGATCAAGAGATGGCTGAAGTTCAACCATCATTCCATTCTTGTGAATGGCCGGTCTTTGAGGAGGTTTCCAGGCAACCAGAGGTCTTAAACAAGGAGACCCTTTATCCCCCTCTATTTTTATTGTAGTGATGGACTATCTCTCTAGACTCCTTGAAGCTCAAGTCTCTCCTCACCACTATGCTAGATACCACCACAAATCAAATGTTATCATCTCCCATCTGTTGTATGCTGATGATTTGATGTTATTTTCCAGAGCTTCCAAGTTGGCTGTCAAGTGAGTTACTAGATTCCTTACTCACTTCCAAAATATTTATGGGCTCCAATTTAATAAGACCAAATGTGAATTGATTTTTCCCAGGAACATCAAGGCTGATCTCTCTCACTGGATCGAAGCCACACGAGATTTTCTACGACAACTCTTCCTTTGAAATACACGGGTGTGCTTCTAATCGAGGAAATCTAAGCAGCTACACTTTGATGAGATCATTAGCAAACTTAATACCCAACTTTCTAATTGGTCTAATTCCTATTTATCAACTGGGGGAAGAATCACTCTCCTACATAGTATCCTTACTACCTTTCCTAATGATGTTCTCCAAATGGCTTGCTTAAAGAAAAGCTCTAGAATTCAAATTGAAAGGATTTTCAATAGGTTTTTATGGTCTGGTCAAAGAAAGCATTTGCATTGGGCAAGTTGGCAGAAATTAGCCAAACCTACTTGGGCTGGAGGTTTGGGTTTCAAGGGTTTACAACACCTTCAGAAAGTCAATTTCTGCAAGTTATGGATTCACTTACGACAACAGAATTCCTTATGGGCACTTTATATGACAGGAAAATATTGTAAGGATAGCCACCCAGGTTTGGCCCAAGTTAAACCTGGTAGCTCTAGGATTTGGAAACAAATGCTTATCAATCGGGATCTGGCTGAATCTCTTTTTAGATGGGAGCTTGGTCATGGGAAGATTATGTTCTGGCAGGACACTTGGTGCCCACCTGAGATGAAGATTGCTATCCTCCATACAAATCAACAGTTGTTCCCTGTGGCTACCTTCTGGGACAACAACCACTGGTCCCTCACTAAGCTTCAGGAATTACCGACTGACTCTTCTGCTCAGGAAGTTTCTGCTGTTCACTTTGACAGATCTCAACCTTACAAAATTATTTGGCAGAATGGTAAGCTCCACAGCCTCACTAAGCATATCTACCAGACAGTCAACAATTGGACTGCCATTACTTGGGGTAAACAAATATGGAACAAATATCTTACTCCCTCCATGTTGTTCTTCATCTGGAGGTTTTTCCATCGCCTCCTTCCTACTGATGACATACTTAAACTCAAGGGTATTAGAGGACCTTCCAAGTGCTACTTGTGTGGGAATAGTGCTTGAATCTTTGCAACATTTATTCTTCAACTATAGGTTCTCACAGGAAGTCTGGAGGGGAGTGATCAATTTGCTAAACCTTAACACTCTCCTACTTGAATGGAAGGACCTATCCACCTTACAGCGGCAACGGCAAAAAGCTAATTTAGATGTTGTTCCATTTCTGATTGCTTGGTTTCTCTGGATGCACAGGAATAAAGTAAAATATGTGGAGGAGAGTAGTAAAGTCTTAACAGTGGTGGGGAACTGTCAAGCCTTCTTGACCAAAATCATACATTGGAAGAATTTCCCCAATATTCTTAACTATCCCGACCGAGTCCACCCAAGCGAGTTCAAGATTTTGTTAGTAAGCGGAAAGCTCCTACTTCCCCTTTCATTAAAGTTAACACCGATGGGGCCTTTTCAACGGTAGTGCTCGGGTGTGGTGGTGTGTTCGGGGATCCGAGTGGCAAGTGTGTCCGCTTCTTCCATACTCCTACTGTGGCGGCTGATGCATTGGAAGCTGAGTTAGCTGCTGTGTTTTGGGCTATTAATTTGGCCATCTCTTGTCATTGGCAAAATGTCCTTGTAGAATGTGACTCTGCCACTCTTTTACAATACTTGCATTACACTCTCCATCCTCCTTGGCATCATTCCAATTGGATAAATAAGATCAGAATACTCACCCAGCAAAGTAATATCCAGTTTACTTTCATTTATAGAGAGGGTAATAGGCCTGCAAATTGGCTTGCCAGGAGGGCCCTCAACTCCCAGCAGGTTCTTGTTTCTTCTGCCCCTCCTCCCATCCTGTCCTACCTCATGGATGCAGATTGATCACAGAAAAATATGTTAAGAAATTCATACCTATGTTTGATGAAATTGCACTTTAAAGAAAGGTATTTTCTTTATTTTATTGCAGGAATGAAGATTTATTGGTGATAGAAGCAAAATGCATGAAATGGAGCAAATTTGGATCAAAAAGGAAGAAATTCATGCAAATATAACTACTTCGCCGACGACGAGATCGAGGTAGCCAACGGCGAGATCGTGAGGAGAAATTTCTGAAGGAATTATAACTACCTCGCTGACAGTGAGCCCGAGCTCGCCGACAGCGAGATCGCGCGGTTTGAAGACCTTCAGAAGCCCCGTGACGGCGAAGTCGTTTCCGCCGACGGCGAGCTAGTTCAAAATGCATATACATTGAACACGGACACTTTTTAAGAGGTGTTTAAGCACCCCTTGGACCTTTGCTTACCTCTATAAATAGAGGCCGAATTCTAGAGTCTAGAGTGTGTCTTTTGAGTCTTCTGTGAGTCTAATTCTAGTGTCTTAAGTGTAGTTTGAGTGAGTTTAGTGAGTTTATTAGTTTAATTGAGTACTATTTAGTTGCTGTACTAGAAGGAAAAGTTAAAGGAACTTCAGGAGTACGCTAGGAAGGAAATTAAGATAAGTATTTTTGTTTATTGTTTTTAACTTTAAATGAAATCCATGCTTTGTTTTATTCTTATGCATTCTGAGTAGTTTTCTTAGTCTTTCTCCTTGTTTATGAAAATTATGTGGTTTGATGAAATTAAATAAAGGCACTTAATATAATATAAATAAATTGTGATAATTTTTACTTAAAACTTAATTTACTTTCAATCGACGATTGAGTAGTTAAAATATGTTGAATTATCAACTATAGTAAAAATTACATCCAATATTTAGGGAAATCAAAAGCCTTAGAAGGAGGGTGCAAATAAATAGGGAAATATTAATTATCGGGCGTATAATTGGATATTTTAGTGTGATAGACTAAAATACTCAATTCGATCCTACTATTTGAGAGCTGAAGTGTAGATGTTAGCCCTCAGGTGAGGGGAACGTGGGAGCTCTGAAGTGGCAGCCAGTATCCTCCGAGCCTAGCCGCAGATTCAGTAATCAAACATAGGATTAGTCAATGTTCTTTGCACATGGACCAAAGGGTAAAGAATATGAATGCTCTTATTTGTCACAATACAATTTAAAAATTCTAATTAAATTCATCATTTCACTTAATTTTCTAAAAACAAGGAGAAGGATACTTTTTACGAATTAATTAAATCAACTTATTTCAAGCATTAGTTTACTTTAGTTTATTATAGTTACTTAGAATTTACATTCACTTTATTAAGTAATTCCTTTAAATTTAGGCGATAACAATTACAGTTAAAAACTTTCTGTGGGATCGATAACCAGGACTCCACTAGAGCCCTGTATTACTTGATACTATACATATACTTGCGTAGAATCCACATTATACATTTAAACATATTCCTATATTTAAAGCGGGATCAAGTTTTTGGTTCCATGGCTATAAACATAAATTACATACATACAAAAAGTGGGTCAAGTTTTTGGCGCCGTTGCCGGGGAAGTAAAAAAATTATTTACTAAAGTAACAGACTTAGCTAAAAATTTATTTTAAAAATTGTATACGAAAATTTGGAAACGAAAATTTAATACCTTATGATTCAGAATTAGAGCGTACAATTAAAATAATTAAAAAACAAAAAAGAGAAATTATAAATTTAACGCAAATGGCAAATATTCCTGAAAATCAAAATAACAATCAACCAAGACCATTACGAGATTATGCCAACCCTACATTAGATGAAATTCATTTAACTATTCAAAACCCTGATGTAGCTGCTAATTCATTCGAACTTAAACCTATAATTATCCAAATGGTACAAAGCAATCAATTTAGTGGTTCACCTACTGAAGATCCTAACTTACATCTTGCTAGTTTTTTAGAACTATGTGCTACTTTTAAATATGAAGGAGTATCTAACGATGTTATTAGACTTAGACTTTTTCCTTTTTCTTTAAGGGATAAGGCTAAAATGTGGTTAAATTCGTTAGCACCTGGATCTATTAAAACTTGGGAAGAATTATCACAAAAATTTCTATCCAAATATTTTCCACCATCTAAAACTGCTAAACTTAGAAACGATATAACTTCTTTTAGTCAGTTTGATGGAGATTCAATATATGAATCTTGGGAGAGATTTAAAGAACTTCTTAGGAAATGCCCACATCATGCTTTGCAGTTGGTTAATTATTCAAACTTTCTATAATGGATTAGTAGGATCTTTAAGATCAATCATCGATGCTGCTGCTGGAGGATCATTAATGTCAAAACTATTTGATGAAGCCTATGCACTAATTGAAGAAATGGAAACTAATAATTTTCAATGACCTGTTGATAGATTAAATCCGAAGAAAATTGCTAGCATTCATGAAAATGATGCACTATCTATGTTAGCTTCACAAATTGCTGCTATATCTAAAAAATTAGATCAATTTGGAATGAATTACTCTCCAACTATATTAGAAGAAAATTCATCTGGACAACTTATAGAATCCCAATCTCAATATGAAACAATTAATGCAATTAATAACAGACCCAATAATCCTTACGCAAATTATTATAATCCTGGATGGAGAAATCATCCTAATTTTAATTAGAATAATTATACACCTAATCAACCATGGATGAATAATATGACACAACAATCAGGAAATCCATCTAATCAAGGAAATCCTAATTATAAAACCAATTATCCACCTGGATTTAATAATAATAACCCTCAATTTAAAGATAAGAAATTATCTATAGAAGAATTAATATTAAATATGGGTCAACATCTACAAAATCAAGGAAATCAATTACAAATACAAGGAAATCAATTACAAAATCAAGGAACAGCTATCAAAAATATTGAAACTCAACTTGGACATATCGCTACTGCACTTAATAATAGAATACCTGGAACATTCCCAGTAATGTGGAAATAAATCCTAAAGACAAGGGAAATGAACAAATTAAAGCGATACAATTACGAAGTGGAAAAGAATTAGAACCTCAAATTCAGAAAGAACTTGAAAGTAAAAAAGAGGAAGTTGAAATTGAAAAGGAAAAGAATCAACGAGATCCAAATTTAGAAAATCCTTTAATACCTATGAAAATTTCTGTTGGAAAACCTCCACCACCATTTCCTCAACGACTAATTCAACATAAAAAAGACAAACAATTTGCTAAATTCCTTGAAATTTTAAAGAAATTAACGATAAATATTCCTTTCGTAGAAGCTTTAGAACAGATGCCAAACTATGTAGAATTCATGAAAGATATTTTAAATAAAAAAAGAAAATTTACTGATAATGAAATGGTTGCACTTAGTGAAGAGTGTAGTGCTTATTATTCGGAAAAAACTTCCGAAAAATTAAAAGATCCTGGTAGTTTCACTATACCACGAGCTATTGGAGAAAAAATTTATGGAAAAGCTTTGTGTGACTTAGGAGCAAGCATCGATCTAATGCCTCTATCAATTTTCGAGAGATTAGGATTGGGAGAAATTTCACCTACTTCGGTAACTCTTCGGTTAGTCGATCGTTACGTTACATATCCTAAAGGAGTTATTGAAGATGTATTAGTAAAAGTGGATAAATTTATCTTCCCTGTAGATTTTATTGTTCTAGATATGGAAGAAGATAAAGAAATTCCTATTATTTTAGGAAGACCATTTTTAGCCACTGAAAAAGCTATGATCGATGTTCAGAAAGGAGAATTAACTATGAGAGTAAATGATCAAAAAGTAACTTTTAATATTGCTAAATCAATGAAATATCCTGCGCTAGAAAAAGATGATGAGTGTTTTCGAATGGAAGTACTCGATCAATTACAAAAAGAACATTTTAAGGAATATTATGAAGAAAAATTAGAAAAGGAAAATATTGAATTAATTGAAAAATCCGATATAAATGAAAAATTAGATTATATTCAGAGAAATATGATTTTTTGGATAACACGGAAAACAACTGAAAAGAATATAGTTCCATCGATTATTAAACGCACTGAACTTGAGTTAAAAATGTTACCTAATCATTTGAAATATGCTTACTTAGGAAATTCTTCAACTATATCAGTTATTATTTCATACGAATTAAATGAATCTCAAGAACAAAAACTTTTAGATACATTAAAAAAATATAAGAAAATTTTTGGTTGGACCTTAGCGAGATATCGAAAGGAATTAGTCCTTCAATACGTATGCACAAAATTATTTTAGATAATGAACATAAACCTAAAGCGAGATCCACGAAAGGAGATTAAATCCGATAATGAAAGAAGTAGTTAAGAAAGAAATTTTAAAATGGTTAGATAATGGTATTATATATCATATTTACGACGAGTGCTTGGCAAGCCCGATTCACTTGTAGTACTAGAAAAGGAGGAGTGATTGTCAAAGCTAATGAAAATAATGATCTTATCCCTATAAGACAAGTCATTGGATGGCGAATATGTATTGATTATAGAAAATTAAACATAGCCACCAGAAAAGATCACTTCCCTTTACCATTTCTAGACTAAATGTTATATAGATTAGCCGGACACAAATATTTTTGTTTCTTAGATGGATATACAGGTTATCATCAAATATAAATTGCTCTCGAGGATCAAGATAAAACTACATTTACTATTTCTTATCGAACTTTCACTTTTCGAAGAATGCCTTTTGGATTATGTAATGCACCTGCAACATTCCAGAGATGTATGATGTCTATATTTAGTAAATTAATTGATAATGAAATAGAAGTATTTATGGATGATTTCTCTGTATTCGGAACAACATTTGACACATGCTTAAATCATCTTGAAAAGGTATTTGAAGTATGTGAGAAAACTAATTTAGTTCTAAATTGGGAGAAATGTCAATTTATGGTTACAGGCGGCATTGTATTAGGGCATAAAATTTCGGGAGAAAGGCATGGAAGTAGACCCCTGCAAAAATTCAAGTAATGGCTAAATTACCACCTCCAACTACGGTAAAAGGGGTAAGAAGTTTTCTTGGACACGCTTGGATTCTACAGGCGCTATATTAAAGATTTTTTAAAAATTACTAAACCTCTATGCCAACTTCTTGAAAAGGACAAGAAATTTGAATTTACAATTGAATGCCTGAATGCTTTTGAATTATTAAAAGATAAATTAATTACAACACCTATAATAGTTTCACCTAACTGGGAGAAACCATTTGAACTTATGTGTGATGCTAGTGATTATGCTATAGGAGCGATTCTTGGCAAAGATATGATAAGATTTTCAAAGTTATATATTATGCTAGTAAAACTCTAAATAATGCTGAAATAAATTATACAGTTACTGAAAGAGAGTTATTAGCAGTTGTATATGCTTTTAATAAATTTAGGCATTATCTAATAGGAACTAAATGCATTGTACGTACTGATCACTCTGCTATAAAATATTTAAAACAGAAGAAAGAGACTAAACCAAGATTAATCAGATGGATATTATTAATGCAAGAATTTGATTTTGAGATCATTAACAAAAAGGGAACTGATAATCAAATTGTTGATCATTTATCAAGATTAGAAAATCCTGAATTATCGATGCGATAATGAAATTTTAGACGATTTTCTCGATGAACAACTTTATAATATTAATGAGTTGAAAATACCTTGGTATCTTGATATAGTAAATTATATTGTAAGTGACATTTTACCACCTATGTTAACTTTGCAACAACGAGAAAAATTCATTCACGATACTAAATCATACTTTTGGGACTAACCATACTTATATAAGCAATGCGAGGATCTAATTATTAGAAGATGTGTACCTTATGAAGAAATTGAACCAATTATTCAAAAATGTCATGATTCGATTTTAGAGGATATTTTGGGACGAGATAAAGCTGCATATAAAATTCTACGATACTGGATTCTACTGGCCTACTCTATTTAGAGATGTATATAGATATATCAAAACTTGCAATAAATGCCAAAGAGTAGGAAACATTTCAAGGAAAAATGAAATATCTCTAAATTTTATATTAGAAGTTGAAATTTTTGATGTTTGGGGATTAGATTTTATGGGACCTTTTATTCCGTCATTTGGAAACTCATATTTATTAGTAGCTGTTGATTATGTTTCCAAATGGATTGAAGCACAAAGCTTTATCTAGGTGTGATGCTAAAAGTGTTTCAAAATTTTTAATGAAAAATATTTTTACTAGATTTGGAATGCCGAGAGTGATTATCACTGACGGAGGGACTCATTTTAGAAACAAATACATTCACAAACTAGTGGAAAAGTATAATATTATGCATAGTATATTAGAAAAGTCTGTAAACCCTAATAGGTCAGACTGGTCTATAAGACTAGACACTGCATTATGGGCATACAGGACTGCTTATAAAACTCCGATTGGAATGACTCCTTACAAGCTTATATATAGAAAAACTTGCCACTTACTAGTTGAATTAGAACATAAAGCATATTGGGCAATTAAAGAATTTAATTATAATATGAAAGAAGCTGGTGAGAAGAGATTGTTGCAAGTAAATGAATTGGAAGAATTAAGAAATGAATCATATGATAATGATAGGACTTATAAAGAAAGAATGAAATTATGGCATGATAAGAAGATTAATCAGAGAAATTTTAAACCAGGACAAGAAGTTTTGCTTTATAATACTAGATTGAAATTATTTCCTGGGAAATTGAAATCTCGATGGTTAGGACCTTTCACTGTAACTAAAATATTTTCATATGGAACTATAGAAATTGAAGATCCAAAAATAGGACATAAATTTAAAGTAAATGGACATAGATTAAAACCATATTTCGAAAATAGACGACCAAATTTTAAAGAGGTTTTAATTCTTAGTCAACCTGAACACTAACTAAATTAGGTCGGGTGCGACGACGTTAAACCAAGCGCTTTATGGGAGCGACCCATAGTAGTCTTTTATTTTTATATATCTATATATTAGTGAATCTATATTATTAAAATAAATCTTACTACTCAAATTCTTATTTAGAATCATCACAAAAATTGAACTTATTATATGAGATCAGAAAATATTTAGACCAGAGTGAAAACGGGCGATTTTTACGAATCTCGCCGACGGCGAGGTCGATTCTCGCAGACAGCGAGATCTCGTGTTAAATTGAGTCAGTTCCATAACTAAGTCGCCGACGGTGAGGTAGTTTAAAATTTGGTTTCTTAAAGATTTTTCGTTAAGTTTTGGACGAATCTAAGTCATTCCTTCATAAGAAATTATTCCAAATCCGATTTTACACCATTTTCTTCCTTAGGAATGACTAGAGATCAATCCATTCCATCCAAAATGGCCTCAAAATTCCTAGAAACCACAAAAACTGAAGTTTTCAACCGGCGAAAATTTGTTAGTTCGGAGGCACAATGAATCTTCAACAAAGGCTTGATGAAGAAAAGACTTATCAAAGAAAGAGGATTCGTCAATAGAGGAGTAGAGAATGCTTACTACAAAAATTGAAGAAATGATCGCACGGCGGCATTGGGAGGTATTTTGTTATACAACTTCCGTTGTAGTTATACCGGTAGTCGAAAGAGTTTTACTCTAATTTACATGCGATCAACCATGGAAATGTGTACGTCGAGAGGAAGATGGGTAACATTTACTCTGCAAGGGTAAATGAATTGTTTTCATAGAAAATACCTCTGTTTGTCACTATTCCAACTTTGTGCCTTCAAGATATAATATGAACGAGATCTATAGATATCTGACTGATGAACCAGATGATTGGGAGTTACGAGAAGACGAGTATGTTAGTTTTTCTGCATCACTTGTAAACCCTGTCTCGAAGCACTGACATTTCTTTATATCATCAAATTTATTACCTACCATGAGAGTAAATAAAGTTTCAAAGGAATGCGTTATTTTAAACTATTGTATTCAAATTGGATTACCTATTGATGTTGGATCAATAATAGTAAAGTACGCATTGGGATTAATCGTGCATGGGTCAGTGCATGGACTTGGACACCCATCTACTATATTTGCTTTATGCAGTCAGTACCAAGTTTCTAATGAGGCTTGGGAAAAAGTACTTTTATCATGGAAACCCCTGGATCCTACTGATATGTTTCCCACTTTGGATAACAATGATGAGTTCACCGTTATTTCTGACAGAGCATCACAGAACAATCCTTTAGCAAGGCCTATTACTGATAAGACTAATTTTATTACGAAGAAGATTAAAGGATTGGAGAAAGAATTGCAAAATGTGATGAATTCCATTGACAATATCTCGATATGTTTGATCATATTGATTGGAGAATGAAGGAGCACTTTGATCATGCTTGGACATGCGGAAGGCTAGTTTTATTCATCTACTAAGACGAAAGGATGGATTAATGAAGAATCTACCGAGAATTCCCTTTCAGGCCTTTCTACAATTTATTTGTGCACCTGCGTCGCATCAGAAATATCAGAGAAGATATTAGTTTAGACACGGAAGAGTAGGAATGATTTATATGTTTATGTTATATTTGTAGGTGTGAGTGTTTGTTTTAGAGTTTAAGTTTTATTATGAGTCGAACTTTAGATTTGATAAAATTTTATGTAAATTGTTATGTCTCAACATTTAGAGTGTTGTGGTTTGGATTGCGATGCTGAGTGGTATGGATTTGAACAATTAAGTTAAGTGTGTGTGAAGTTGTTAGTGTGAAATTTGTAAGTTTCATGGATTTCATATATAAAGTTATATTGTTTGTGTTGTGTGACTTTTTGTGAGTATAAGTATCTAATCTTTGTATTATTATTAAATTAAGTGATCGGAAGATTGATTAATGGCAATTCAAGGTTGAAAATGATTGACGAATTTCAAAAATTGAAAATTTTTGGAACCTCACCGACTGCGAGAATTATCTCTCTGACAGCGAGAAAACTCGCTGACAGTGAGACCGAGCTCACCGACGGCGGATTTTTCCCGAAACTTTTGCCTTATGGAATTAATTAGCTTGCCGACGGCGAGAAAAACCTCACTGACAGCGAGAACGCGAAAAGACCTATATTTGACCGGTCAACCGACACTATTCATCATCCCCTTCCTCAAATTTTCAAAAAAACCAACCTAGGGCTTGAGAGATCTTGGATTTGAAGCAATTTCAACACTTTTTGACACTGGATTTCATCTTCTCTTGGTAAGAGCTTCACTCCTATGCAAAAATTTTTGATTTTCACCATTGATTTCTTCAACATTGGGATATTTTGAAAAATTTTGAAATGTGAAGAAAATACTTGGAAGAATTTCATAGAAATCGATTTAAATGGATTTTAGTTGTTGTGGGAAGCCTTTTTAGTAATATTTTGGAGTTTAGTTAAAAATTTTGTAAATTTCACAGATCGAGAAATGGCTCCACGACAAAAGCGATGATTAGATTTTGACGAAACTGGATTCATTAATGCGAGAGCACAAACACGATATTTTCAAAATATTCAAGCAAGAAAATGCATACAAGATCGAATTTTCAAGAATCCAGGAGGAGAAGTAGAGCGAGTTATAAAGGAGCGAGGATGGGAAAACTACGTTTCGTTACCAACGAAGCAACTTGTGGAAGTAGTAAAAGAATTTTATGCAAATTTAACACGAGTCGAAGATGCACCGATAAAGGTTAGAGGATTTTTTGTCGATTTCAGCGCTGCTAGAATAAACGCATATTATGAAGTTCAAGACACACGGAGTGAATATGAAACTTTTGGAACTATGGAAGGACCATTAGAAGAGGTGATTAACTTTCTCAGCGATGGGAAAGGAGTACGGAAGATAAAGCGGCGAGAACGGGTAAACTTCCCTCTTTCTATGCTAAATACAACATCAAAAGCCTGGAATTATTTTATTTGTTCTACTTTGTTACCTACCTACCACCATAGTGAGGTAACAAGAGATAAAGCGACTACGAATTTACGTATTCGGAACCGGAAGAGTATCAATGTGGGAAATGTTATATATAAAAACATATTAGCCACTGCTAGAAATGAAAGTGGAGGAGGATTAGGACATCCTGGTCTTATCTATGCACTTTTCCAATTATCTGGGGTAGAGGCAAGAGATGATGAGGAATGGATAGAGCCTATGAAATCCCTAACTCAGGCTAATATAAAGAAATATGAATCCCACGAAGGATGGAGATTTAGGACAAGGGATTATGTACCTTCTTCAAGTAGAGATATACCCTCTACTAGTTATGAACCACCCCCTCAGTACACTACTCCTACCCTTCAAGATCTGATGAATGAATTAACCCTGAGTAGAAAGAATTTTGAGTTATTTGGAGAAAATATGGAAAGAAGATTTGAGCATATAGATCAAAGAATTGGAGGCTTGGAGAGAAGACACGATTATGATAGCGAATATCTCCAACAACATTCAGAATACGAGATTGCATACTATGAAGCTGAGCGTCGTTATAGGAGTGGTGATTTAGATTTTGTCTTTCCTGAGTGCCCCCGATATTCACAGTACCAGCCTGCTAAGCCTTCTCAGCCTAGAGATCAAGGTGATGATATAGTTTGGGATTTTAATGTAGAAGATTAGAGTCTTTGTTTAGTTTGTTTTATTTGTTTAGATTTGTTGTTTTGCAAACTTTATTATTTTGGATGTGATTATTTCGTACTTTCTGTGGACTTTGGACTTGATATGTTGTTGTTTGCTTGAGCTATGATATTAGATTTTTCTTATGTGTGTTAAATTAGTTGCAAATTTTTATATATAGGATGTTAGTTTTTCTTTAATGTATTGTTTAAATTGTAAATGTATGTATAGTAACAAATTAAGTTTTCTATGTTATGTTTGATACTTATTTTAAAAATTTCCATCCCTGCACTTTCTTTTTAAATATTATATATGGAAGAATACTAACAGTACATGTTACGTAAGTAATGAAAAAGCCTGCAAAAATTTCAAAAAAAGAAATACCAAAAGCTCGAAAGGTATGATGAATTTTATTTATATACTTTCCCTTTTTCACTATATAGTATAGATAGAAAAATTTAAGTTTGGGGGAAGGTAAAAATACAAATTTAATTATTAAATTGTTCTCAAATTCTATTTTCAAAAATTATTAAATGATTTTCTATAGTAATTTTCAATTCAATAAATATGAGTTGCTTTATTTAATTATTATATAAAGTTAAAGAAAATACTTCTAGTAATTCAATTAAATTAATAGAAGAAGATATTTGGTTAAAAGGAATAAGAATGTAGTAGACTATTTAAAATAAGGGAAACTATATTCTAAAAATTGGAAATTCTTAAGTATATAGATGAAAAAGAAAGGATAGAAACTTAATGAAGTAAAAATTATGAAATATATATAAGTAAAGAAGTATTTTAAGTTTCAAATTTAGGAAGAGAAATTAAAGTTCAAAATTATTAACAGGCTTTCCAGATACACTAATCCTCACTTAAAAAAAAAGAGAAAAGAAAAGAAAAGAAAAGAAAAATATAAGTGAGGAGAAGCTTGAGGAGATGCCTTATCAAAAATTGGCTTCAATGGATTCAACCTAAAGGGTAAAACTTAACTATATTTCTAAACTTATATTTATGGATTAGTATTTTACTACATAGAGTTTTCTTGAATTTCCTATCATCTAAATATCTTAAGTAATTTATTAATTTTTAATATTGTCTTTCACGAAATAAATAGAAAGCTAAAAATCTTAGACCTAATAACTAAATAATCTTATCTCTATAAAATTAATTGAAATTACTTAGAAATATTTCTTTTTAACTTTATTATAATGTTATTTAAAATTAATTCATATATTATTTGAGTTGAAATATTCTTTTATAGAAATCATTATTTTTATTTAGTATTAAAATTACTTGAGGACAAGTGATAATTAAGTTTGGGGGATTTTGATCACAGAAAAATATGTTAAGAAATTCATACCTATGTTTGATGAAATTGCACTTTAAAGAAATGTATTTTCTTTATTTTATTGCAGGAATGAAGATTTATTGGTGATAGAACCAAAATGCATGAAATGGAGCAAATTTGGATCAAAAAGGAAGAAATTCATGCAAATATAACTACTTCGCCGACGTCGAGATCGAGGCCGCCTACGGCGAGATCGTGAGGAGAAATTTCTGAAGGAATTATAACTACCTCAGCGACGAGCGAAGCCCGAGCCCGCCGACGGCGAGATCGCGCGGTTTGAAGACCTTCTAGAAGCCCCGCGACGGCGAGGTCGTTTCCGCCGACGGCGAGCTAGTTCAAAATGCATATACATTGAACCTGGACACTTTTTGAAGAGGTGTTTAAGCACCCCTTGGACCTTTGCTTACCTCTATAATTAGAGGCCGAATTCTAGAGTCTAGAGTGTGTCTTTTGAGTCTTATGTGAGTCTATTTCTAGTGTCTTAAGTGTAGTTTGAGTGAGTTTATTAGTTTAATTGAGTACTATTTAGTTGATGTACTAGAAGGAAAAAGTCAAAGGAACTTGAGAGTTACGCTGGGAAGGAAATTAAGATAAGTATTTTTGTTTATTGTTTTTAACTTTACATGAAATCCATGCTTTGTTTTATTCTCATGCATTCTGAGTAGTTTTCTTAGTCTTTCTCCTTGTTTATGAAAATTATGTGGTTTGATGAAATTAAATAAAGGCACTTAATATAATATAAATAAATTGTGATAATTTTTACTTAAAACTTAATTTACTTTCAATCTGGCCAATTGAGTAGTTAAAATATATTGAATTATCAACTATAGTAAAATTACATCCAATATTTAGGGAAATCAAAAGCCTTAGAAGGAGGGTGCAAATAAATAGGGAAATATTAATTATCGGGTGTAGAATTGGATATTTTAGTGTGACAGACTAAAATACTCAATTCGATCCTACTTGTTTGAGAGTTGAAGTGTAGATGTTAGCCCTCGGAGTGAGGGGAACGTGGGAGCTACGAAGTGGCGACCAATATCCTCCCAGCCTTAGCCGCAGATTCGGTAATCAAACATAGGATTAGTCGATGTTCTTTGCACTGGACCAAAGGGTAAAGAATAGGAATGCTCCTATTTGTCACAATACAATTTAAAAATTCTAATTAAATTCATCATTTCACTTAATTTTCTAAAAACAAGGAGAAGGATACTTTTTCTGAATTAATTAAATCAACTTATTTCAAGCATTAGTTTACTTTAGTTTATTATAGTTAGAATTTATGTTCACTTTATTAAGTAATTCCTTTAAATTTAGTCGATAACAATTCGTTAAAAACTTCCCTGTGGGATCGATAACCAGGACTCCACTAGAGCCCTGTATTACTTGATACGATACGTATACTTGCGTAGAATCCACATTATACATTTAAACATATTCCTATATTTAAAGCGAGATCAAGTTTTTGGTTCCGTGGCTATAAACATAAATTACATACATACAAAAAGTGGGTCACATCAGATTGATGCTTCCCCTATTTTGGTTTTTTGGTGGGTCTTTTGTTTCCTTTGTGTTTTGGTTTGGTTTCTTTATAGGGGGTATACTGGTTTATTGTAGAGGTAGAGATGTGTAGCATTACTTCCCACTATAGTTTTGGTATCGTCATCAGTTTTGTAACCTCTCTCATTATTAACATGTAGGGAGCTAGTCTAGCTCTTTTATATATATATATATATATATATATATCTATGGTTTAATAAACTCTCTATGGTTTAATAAACTTCTTTTTTTTGCTATATATATATATATATATATATATATATATATATATATATATATATATGTATGTATGTATATGTATATATATTTGTGTGTGTATGTGTTTTATTTAAGAATAACCCTTGAATACTTACTTGTGAAATATGATTTTAAATCCTAGGAGCACATTTCGATGATATTTATTTAGAAATTATATTTTTTTTTGTTAGAAAACATGGAGGCTACAACTAGCATAATTATCTCATAAGCACTTTAAACCACAACTTGTATGAATATGACATAAGCACGTTGAACCACAACAATCATGAATATTGTATAAGCACATTAAACCACAATTTGGATGAATATGACATAAGCACATTAAACCATAACTCGCATGAATATTGCATAAAGAATTAAACCAAAACTTGAACAAATATTGGATAAGTATATATACTTATATAAATTTGTTAAAGGACATGGAGACATTCACATAAACATACTATCAAGGAATTTTGGAAGACCTTAATCACATAAACTAAAAATCTTTTATGATAACTCGTAATCATGAAATTTTTATCTAATGCATTTAAACATGAGATTATTCTTAATTAATAACATTAAAATTTTCTAAAGCACACAAACATGAGAATTTTACTAGGTCGCTGATCCACTGAAAAATTGTAACTTTTTACTGTCCATTTCATACATGTTTTTGATGATATTACACTTTAAAGAAATGTATTTTTCATGATTTCATGCAGGTACAATGATTTTAGGCTTTTGGAACAAAAGGAAGAGAAAAGGAGCAAATTTGGAACAAAAAGGGACAAAAGTGCATTTTATTGAACTAGATCCGAATGGCACAGTCACTAGTGCTGGGCCACACTATTTTACAGAGAGTTACGACCGATTGGAAGAATAATGCATCGAATGGTGCCCTATCCAGTGCCAGTTCACGTCCTATCCCGATTTCAAACTATATTTAATGTATTTGGTCGGATTTTGGAGGGTAGCTTGAAGAAACTCTTGGGAAATCAGTCATGGCCAAATTTAAACTTCTTTGGAGCCAAGTTTAGAGAGGGGAGAAGAGTTTAGAGTGTAGAGAGAGTTTAGAGAGAGTGTATTTTCATTTTGTTTAAGAAATCTAGATTTTTTATTTTCTCTTCTAAGGAGTGTAAGAGGAGAGGGAAAGTGGGAGATTTCTTCTTCCTTACTTATCTAAAGAGAGAATTGTGTATTGTTGTGAAGAAAGAAGAGGAGTCAAAGGAATTCCTTGAGATTTGCTTGGGGAAGAGTTTGAGATAAGTTGTTTTTTCTTGACTCTGTTTGTATGACGTTGTTTTAATATATAAAATCCATGTTTTGTCATCTTTTCCTCATGAGTCTTGAGTAGATTTCTTTGTCTTTCTCCTTTTCATGTGATGTATTGATGTTGTGATATGAAAATGATGTGCCAATTTATTATGGAGAATTTATGATGACCTTTTCACCTAGAACTTCATTTAATTTTTAATCTAGCCAATTGAATCGTTAAAACTTATTGGGAAACATAAGTTCCAAAAGGATTATAAGTTCCAGAAAAAAAGTGAAGGTCACATTCAATGTCCATGAATGAGACACGTAGTTCATGAAGATTGAGTGCAAATAAATAGAAAAATATACTTTGATGGGCGTAGAATTGGAGATTTCAGCGTGATAGGCTGAAATCCTCAATTTGGTCCTAATGTTTAGAAACTAAAGTGAGAGTTAGCTTTCAGGCGAAGGGAAGTGGGAGCTCTGGAGTGAGACCCATTATCCTCCCAGCCTAACCACTGATTTGGAGACTAAACTTAGGATTGGCCAATGTTCTTTATACGTTGAAAAAAGGGTAAAGAATAGGAATGCTCATATTTGGCACAATACATTTGCATCACTAATCTATGTCACAATAATCATCATATTATAATTGGAAAGGAGGAAGACTCTTTCTTACAACTATAATTTGTTATAACTTTAGTCTTGTGTCAGTTTAACTTGCTAGAAGTTTAGAGCGTACTTTGGTAGAAATAGTAACTACAACAGTTTGTCTTTATTTTAAGAATTGAACTTACTTGCAATTGTGCTGTGATTCGATAAGTGATTTTTGTGCTACACCATAAAATTAAAGCCTCCCTGTGGGATCGATATCCAGGACTCCACTAGAGCCCTGTATTACTTGAGCGATATGTATACTTGCATTTAATTGTGTGACTCATTATAAAACTAAATTATTATATATATAAATATGAGTTCAAAAATTTTGGCAAATTAAAAAGTCGCACCAAGTTCTTGGCGCCGTTGTCGAGGAGGTGAGGAAAGGTAACTGCTAAAATTTAATTTTGTAGTATTTGTAATCTTATATTTAAATTACAAGTCATAATTATTTGTGTTTGTTTATTGTTAGCGTGCTTATTGTGTTTGTATGCATAGTATCAGATCTATAAGTTTAGTGCCTTACGATTCTAAATTAGAGCGTACTATTAGAAAAATTTGAAAATAATAAAAACAATCTTCAAATCCTCACAAAATGGCAAACAACTTAAACTATCAAAATGAAAATATACCAAGACCTTTAAGAGATTATGCTAATCCAACAACAGATGAAATTCACTTAACTATCCAAAACTCTGATGTTGCTGCTAATTCTTTGAGCTTAAACCTGTTATTATCCAAATGATACAAAATAATTAATTTGGAGGAACACCTAATGAAGATCCTAACTTACATCTCGATAGTTTTCTAGAACTGTGTGCTACATTTAATAACGATGGAGTGTCAAGCGATGCTGTTAGGCTTAGACTATTTCCTTTTTCATTAAGGGATAAGACTAAAGCGTGGTTAAATTTGTTAGCACATGGATCTATCAAAACTTGTGGAGAACTTTCACAAAAGTTTCTGTCAAAATATTTTCCTCCTTCCAAAATTGCTAAGCTGAGGAATGATATCACATCTTTTAGTCAGTTTGATGGAGAATCCATATATGAAGCTTGAGAAAGATTCTTCTGGGAAAGTGTCCACATCATGCTTTACTAGATAGGTTAATAATTCAAACCTTTTATAATGGATTAGTGGGATCTTTCAGATTGATTATCGATGCTATTGCTAGTGGATCATTAATGTCTAAACCATTTGGTGAAGCATATTCGTTAATTGAAGAGATGTCTACTAATAATTTTTAATGGCCCTATGAGCGGGTAAATCTTAAGAGAGTAGCTAGTATTCATGATTCTGATGCGATAACTATGATAGTCTCTCAAATTGCTGCACTTTCTAAGAAAATAGATCAATATGAAATGAATTAATCTCCAACACTAGTGTTAGAAAAAAATTCATCAGGACAGATGGTAGACTCTCAAATATCTTATGAAACATTGAATACCATATATAATAAAGTCAATAATCTTTATTCAAATTATTATAATCCTAGCTGGAGGAATCACCCAAACTTCAACAGGAATAACACAATGCTGTTGTTAACCCGCAATGGGGAAACAATCTTATGAATCCAGTTGGAAGTCCGAACAACCAAGGAAATACCAATTATAGACCTTCTTATCCTCCTAGTTTTAATAGTAATCAACAATTTAAGGAAAAGAAGTTGTCTACTGAAGAAATGATTCTTAATATGGGTAATCAAATTCAAGCTCAAAACTTTGCGATGAAGAACATTGAGAATCAATTGAGACATATCTTTACTGCGCTTAATAATAGACCTTCTGGAAATCTTCCTAGCAATGTTGAGATCAACCCAAAAGATCAAAACAAGGATCAAATTAAGGCTATTCAATTAAGGAGTGGAAAAGAATTTTAGCCAAGAGTTCAAAAAGAAGTCGAAGTTGAAATAAAGGAAGTGAACATTGAGAAAGATTCTAATAAGATATATCCAGACGAATATCCACTAGAACCAATGAAGATAACTGTTGAAAGACCACCTCCTCATTTTCCTCAAAGACTAAAGAAACATAAAAGGGATAATAGATTTGCAAAGTTTTTGGAAATTCTTAAGAAATTATACGATTAATATTCCCTTTATTGAAGCATTAGAGCAGATGCCTGATTATGCAAAGTTTATGAAGGATATTCTTAAAAAGAAAAGGAAGTTCAAACCATGAGACTGTTGCACTTAGCGGTGAGTGTAGTGCAATTATTCAGAAGAAGCTTCCTGAAAAACTTAAAGACCCAGGTAGTTTCACTATCCCGTGTGCTGTAGGTGAGAAATTTTTTGGAAGAGCCTTATGTGATCTTGGAACTAGTATTAATCTTATGCCTTTATCAACTTTCAAAAGATTGAGAATAAGTGAAATTTCACCTAGATCTGTGACTCTTCAACTGGCTGATCGTTCTATCACTTGTTAAAGGAATTGTGGAATATGTATTAGTAAAGGTGGATAAATTTTTCTTTCCTTTGGACTTTCTTGTATTAGATAAGGAGGAAGATAAAGAAATTCCAATTACTTTGGGAAGACCATTCCTTGCTACTGGGAGAGCTATGATCAATGTTCAAAAATGAGAATTAACTATGAGAGTTAATGATTAAGAGATAACTTTCAATATTATGAAATCTATGAAATACCATTCAAATGAAAAAGATGATGAGTGCTTTTGAATGGAAATCTGCGATTATTTGAGAGAAGATCATTTTGAAGAAGTATTTGAAGAAAATCTAGAATGTGAGGATGAATATGAAAGTTAAAGTGAAGATGATTTGGATGATATGAAGAATGAAAAGTTACAATTTGTTCAGGAAAGATTTGAAAGATTGGATACTATGGAAAATGGAGATAAAAGTTTAATTCCATCTATCATTAGACCCCCTGAACTTGAGCTGAAAACTCTCCCTAATCATTTGAAGTATATGTTTTTAGGAGAATCATCTACCTTACCAGTCATTGTATCTTCATATTTAAATGAATATCAAGAACAAAAATTATTGGACACCTTAAAAAGATACAAAAAGGCTTTTGGTTGGTCCATAACTGATATTAAAGTAATCACTCTATCGATCTGTACGCACAGAATTTTGTTGAATGAACAACATAAACCTAGAGTTGATTCACAAAGGAGACTGAACCCAATAATGAAAGAAGTGGCTAAAAAAGAGATTTTAAAGTGGTTAGATGCTGGAATTATATATCCTATTTCTTATAGTGTTTGGGTAAGCCCAATTCATTGTGTTCCTAAGAAAGGAGGAGTGACTGTTGACATAAATGATCGAAATGAAATTATACCGATAAGACAAGTCACTGATTGGTTAATATGTATTGATTATAGAAAATTAAATGTCACCACCAGAAAAGACCACTTTCCTTTACCATTTTTAGACCAAATGCTAGACAGACTTGCTGAACACAAGTACTATTGATTTTTAGATGGATATACTAATTATCACCAAATACCTACCGCTCTTGAGGATCAAGAGAAGACTACAGTTACTAGCCCTTATGGAAATTTTGCTTTTAGAAGAATTCTCTATGGATTATGTAATGCACTTGCAACATTTCAAAGATGTATGACGTCCATATTTAGTAAATTAATTGATGATGGAATAGAAGTGTGTTTATGGATAATTTCTCAGTATTTGGAGATTCATTTGATGCATGCTTGTCTACTTAGAAAACGTTTTAGAGGTATGCGAAAGAACAAATTTAGTCATAAACTGAGAAAGTGTCAATTTATGGTTGCAGGAGAAATTGTGCCAGGGTATAAAATATCCGAATATGGCATGGAAGTAGATCCTACGAAGATTCAAATTATAAAAAAATTACCACCTCCAACAACTGTGAGAGAGGTAAGAAGCTTTTTGGGACATGTAGGATTCTATAGGCGATATATTAAAGACTTTTCAAAAATTACTAAGCCTCTATGACAACTTTTGGAAAAAGATAGGAAGTTTGATTTTAACGATGAATGCTTAAAAGCTTTCGATCTATTAAAGGAAAAATTAATCGCTGCCCCTATAATAGTTTCACTTGACTAGGAGAAACTATTTAAATTGATGTGCGATGCTAGCGATTATGCTATTGGAGTTGTTTTAGGGCAAAGACATGAAAAATGTTTAAAGTTAAATAATACGCTAGTAAGAATCTTACTGATGCTCAAATTAACTACACCACTACATAAAGAGAGTTATTAGCGATCGTTTATGCCTTAAAAAAATTTAGATCTTATTTAATTGGGGCTAAATGTATAGTGTATACTGATCATTCTGCTATTAAATATTTAATGCAAAAGAAGGATGCAAAACCAAGACTGATTCGATGGATACTTTTAATGGAAGAATTTGATTTTGAGATCGTTAATAGAAAATGGGCCGATAATCAAATAGCTGATCATTTATCTAGACTTGAACAACCTAAGTTGGATGACTTTGAAAATGAAATCACTAAAACTTTTCCTGATGAGCAATTATATAATATTATTGAAGAAAATTTATCGCGGTATGCTGATATTGTAAACTATATCGTTAGTAATATTTTACCACCTGACTTAACAATGCAACAGCAGAAAAAAATTAAGCATGATGCTAAATTTTATTTATGGGACGATCCTTATCTGTATAAGCAATGTAAAGATCTTATTATTAGGAGATGTGTGCCTTATAAAGAAACTGAAAGAATTATTAGAGAATGTCATGATTTTAAATTTGGAGGACATTTCAAAATTGATAGAACTGCACATAAGATTTTGCAATCTGGATGTTATTGGCCAACACTTTTTAAAGATGTTTATAAATTTATCATAACTTGTGATCGATGTCAGAGAATAGGCAATATATCTAAAAGAAATGAAATGACTCTTAATTTTACTTTGGAAATTGAAATGTTTGATGCTTGGAGATTAGATTTTATGGGACCATTTATACCTTCGTTTGGAAATATATATATACTGATTGCTGTTGATTGTGTATCAAAATGGATTGAGGTAATAAATTTACCTAAGTGTGATGCTAGAAGTGTTTCGAGGTTTTTAACGAAAAATATTTTCACAAGATGTGGAATGCGTAGAGTAATCATCACTGATGGAGGATCCCATTTTAAGGATAATCTGATTCGGAGATTGGTGGAAAAATATAATATTATGCATAGAATCTCTATAGCTTATCATCCTCAAACTAATGTTTTAGCATAGGTATCTAATCGTGAAATTAAATGAATTTTGGACAAAGTCATTAATCCTGAGAAATTAGATTGGTCTTCTAGACCAGACATAGCTTTATGGGCATACAAAACTGCTTATAAAACTCCTATAGGAATGTCCCCTTACAGATTAATCTTTGGAAAGACTTGTCACTTGCCAGTTGAATTAAAATATAAAGCATATTGGGCGATAAAGAAAATGAATTTTAATATGAAAGATGTTGGTGAGAAGAGACTGTTGCAATTGAATGAATTGGAAGTAATTAGAAATGAATCTTATGGTAATGATAGAATATATAAGGAGAGACGCAAAATATGGCATGATCAGAAGATTGTTAAAAAGGAATTTGAACCGGGATAAAATTTTTTAATATATAATATAAGATTGAAATTATTTCTTGGGAAACTGAAATCTAGATGGAGAGGACCTTTCATTGTCGTAAAAATATATCAGTTTGGAGCTGTGATTATCGAAGACCCTAAATATGGAAGAATATTTAAAGTTAATGGACAAAGATTAAAACCATAATTTGAAGGTAATAGACATAACTTTAAAGAGGTTTTAATGTTGGATCAACTTGAATAACGGGAAGTTATGTCGGGCTGACGACGTTAAACCAAGCGCTTTGTGGGAGGCAACCCACAGTTATTGAGTGCTTGCTTTGTTTGATGTGTTATTTGTGTTTGTTTGTTAGTTAAGTCTTATTCTTCTTTAAATATCATTAAAAACGTTAAATAAACGAATCAAACCAAAATTTAGAAAGAATTTGGATGAGGTGAAGTTTGGCAAAATTTAAACTAGCACCGAACGACGCTGTTATTAGTGCCGGACCGCGCCGCTATTTAGAAAACATTTTCTCATTTTTAAATTCGAGTTTTGGCGGTTCTAGGCGGCAATTATTCCACTTGAACTCCCAAAACCGCTCATAGACGTAGGAACTACCAAAGGAATGAAGAGGAAGATCCCAAATCTCGTCTGACTCGATATAAACTTCAAGATTTTAAGTTTTCAATCGTAGAAAGTTTGTCAGTTTCAAAGCGCAATGTCTATTCAACAAAAATATCTTGAAAATCAGGTTGATTAAGGAGCGAGGCTTTGTGAATCGAGGTACGAATTCTCTTACGACTAGAATTGATGAAATTATTGTTCAGAAACATTGGGAAGTATTGTGTTATACTACTACCACCGTAGTTATCCCAGTTGTGAAGGAGTTTTATGCAAATCTTCATGGAATCAACCAAGGATCAGTCTACGTGTGAGGTAGATTGGTCACATTTAATCATGCAAAGGTTAATGATTTATACATGATTGAGAATGTGCCAATCTGCTACTATTCGAATTTTGCCCCTACGAAGGATAACATGAATGATATATACAGATATCTGACGAATGAAAGTGATGAATGGGAGATAAGAGATAACATGTATGTAAGTTTTTCGACTACACTATTAAATCCTACGTCGAAACACTTACATTGTTTCTTATGTGAAAAATTTCTCCCAACAATGAAAATCAGTAAAGTAACTAAGGAGTGTGCTATTATGAACTACTGTATTCAAATGGGGATGCCCATTGATGTTGGTGCGATAATTGTTAAGTCTGTTTTGGGATTGATCGTTCATGGATCAAAGTTTTGGCTTGGACATCCTTCCACCATATTTCTCTTCTACAGTCAATCACCAAGTGCCGTATGAGAACTGAGAAAAGAGTACTTCTACCTTGGAAGTCTATAGACCCAGCAGATGCATATAGTAACCAGGCAGTTGGTGATATGAATGACATGAGCATTATTGAAGATCAACCATCTCAGAGGTCAACACCTATTCCTCCTTACTTTCCTGAAAGTTCACAGATCATCTTGAAGAAAATTAAGAAATTGGAGAAGGAAGTACAACACCTGATGAATGGAATCAACAATCTATCTGATTTCTTTGATCATCTGGATTGGAGAATTAAGGAGCACTTTGATCATTCCGGGTATCTTGAAGGAAGTTTGATGTGATTGATGAAAAGGAAAGATTGGATTGAAGAATATTTCACTGAAGAATTCCCATTTCATCCATTCTACAATCGGTTCGTTCACGCCCAATCAATTGGAGATCTTAGAATTGATGATAGTTCTGAGGAAGAAAGAAGACTTGATTATTGTATTTCTGTGTTTCTGTATTTTATTTCTTTGTTTTGCTTTGCTTGGATGTTATATTTGGACTTGCTTTCTTATTTAGTTTTCAACGTTATTGTGTTGTAGTTGTGATCGACGCTGAATTTTAGAATGATATAACTTGATAATGTGTGGTATTTCGTGCTATGTGTATGTGTCTAAAACTTGAATTTATAAATGAAACTGATTTTTTGTGTTGTTAGTGTTAAGGAATATCATTTTCCATGGCTTTAGAATGTTATTCAATGCTTAATTAGACTAATTAGACGTCAGAGTGGGCTTGAAAAGATCAAAATTACAAAAGAAAGTCTGAAGCCCAGTTTTTGAATTGACACTGAACGAAGCTATCACTAGCACTAGACTGTGTTAAAAGATAGAGAGTTTGGCAATAAGAGCAGAAAAATGAGCCAAACGGCGCCGTCGCTAGCGCCGGACAGTTCTAGACCAGAAAAATGGCCTGAAACTCCAAATTTTTGCGATTTAACCCAGGGACCTATGATTTTTGCCTAAAACATCATCTTATACCTCCAGTCAAGGCCGATTTGTACACCTAGGGCTCACTAGCATTTGGATTTAAAGTGATTTCGTGGCCAGAAAAGTTCGGATTTCATCTTCTTTAGGTAAGAGCTACACATTAACCTAAATTTTTTTCGATTTTGACCGTGGAAATCTCCTACATTAGGAAGATTTGAGATTTTAAAGTTTTTAGAGAAACTTTGGAGATTTTTCATTGATTTTAAGTTCTTATCTTTTTAAATTTACCTTTGAGTCCATTACATTGCAATTTTAAAATTGATTTGGATAAATTTGATATTTTTAGATAATGGCTCCAAGAAATCAAAGGGGAAGAGAAAGTTTGATTATGATGAAAGAAAATTTGTGAATTTCAAGGCTTATTCTCGCTTTAATACATTTCTTAGCAATAAAAAATGTATTCAAGAGAAAGCCTTAGAAAATCTTGGAGGTATGCTTGAAGAACTTATTGCGAATCGTCAATGGAAGATTTTATGTTATTTCACTACTGAAGCGATGCTGGAAATTGTTAGAGTTTTATAAAAAATTTGTATTACTCTGAGAGTGAATGCATATTGGTTAGACGATAAATGGTTGAATTCACCCTTGCTCGCATTAATGCATTTTATCGGTTAAGAGCACCTTTTTTTGTGAATATGAAAATTTTCCTATTACGAATGAAGTATTGGATACGATTTTGAACTTTTTGACTGACGAAAAAGGGGAATGGAAGGTTAAATAAAGACTAAAAGTTAAATTCCCCCTTTCTAATTTGAATCCTGTATCAAAAGCCTGACACTATTTCATTTCTGCAAGACTTTTGCCTACCAACCATTATAGCGAGGTTACTATAGATAGAGTTGTTCTGAACTATTGTATTCAGAACATGAAGAATATCAATATTGGTGCAGTTGTTCATAAAAGTATTTTGACAAGTTCAAAATGAGAGACTACAGGTGGACTAGGACACCCCAGCCTGATTCATGCCTTGTGTATTCAGTTAGGTGTAGCAACTAAAGATAATGATGAGGTAGTCTATCCCCTGAAGCCCATCACTAAACTAAATTGGAAAACCTATGAAGCCCATGTAGGATGGAAGTGGAGTAAGAAAGCTGATGAGCCTTCTTCTAGTCGTGAGATACCATCTACATCTAGAGAGCCTACTCTACATGATGTTATGGATCGGTTGGAAAGGTTGAACACCAGAGTAGAGGACTAGAAGTAAGGAGCAAGATAAACGATGATTATCAAGTGCGATGGAGAGAATATGAAATAACTTATCATGACACACATATGAGATTTTTCAGGGGAGACACTAGTGCTGTATTTCCTACTTACCTTGAGTATACTCCATACTAGCCTGAAGAACCTGATGATGGTGGAGCTCCTGCAGATGAAGATTGGTAGTTTTATAGTTTTATTTTCATTTTATTTTGTTTTTGAGTTTTGTATATGTGATGTACCTGAGAATCTTTATGATTAGTATTTGTGATGTAATGTGTATTTGGTTGTACTTATAGCAGACTTTATGTTGATTTGTGATGTATGTGATGTAATAGTAGAGTTTGCATGTGTTTGGTTTATTAGTTTAATCTATGATAGTAACAGTTGGATGTTAATGTTGTGTGTATAGTTTATGTTGTATGCTTTTAAACTTCTTCCCTTACAAATTTTTAACCCATTTTTGTGTATAGAAATGCTCTTAATTATTTCAAGTATATTGTCCTAGTTTATGAAGAAAAACCAGCTTAAACTCAAAGGTATGAAAAGCCCAACATATTGAGGTATGAGTTATATGTTTAAAACTTTTTTCTTCCCATGTTAATTATATTGATATTAAAAAATCTAAGTTTGGGGAGGGAAAGAATTAACTATTAGTTGTTCTTATTTAAAAGTATTTTCAAAATTATTAACATGATTTTCTGTAATAGAACTCAATTTCAGTAACTATATTTTGATTTTATTTAAGTATTTTGTAAAGTTGAATGAAAGTATTTGATAATGAAAAGTAATTTTGTAGGCTAAGATATTTGGTATAAGAGAATAAGACTATAGTCAACTATTCAAAGTAAGAAAAACTGTATGTTTGAAATATTAAGAATTTTAAAACTTTATGTGAAAGGAAAAGATTGAGACTCTATGATGAATCATTAATAAGCTAAAGAAATGTCTTTAAGGTAAATGAATGTGGTAAGTTTCAAATTTAGGGTGAGAAGGGTAAGGTTCAAAATTATTAAAGGCTATCCAGATACAGTAATCCTCACTTAAAATAAAAAAAAGAAAAAAAAAGAAAAGAAAAGAAATGCAAAAGAAAATAAAAGAAAGAAAAGTGAGGAGAAACTTAAGGAGATGCCTAATAAAAAATTGGCTTCACTTAGACCTACATGATGGTGATGAAAATCTCTTTTATGTCATCGACTTGCATCGCTATCAATTCCCGTATCATGTCAATGTAAAAGGAGTCGCCACTCTTTTTCTCTATCTGTCACCCTAATTCTTATCCTACCTAGACTTATTGTCAGAAGTCTTTGGAGAATTTGAAGAAGGACTAATCATGATAGAGATTGAGAGAAAAAGAGATCAAATGATAATCTCATAGAATAAATCTTCAGATTGTGTAATTACTGAAGTTTTCATATAAGAATATCATATGAAGATCTTGAGTAACCAGAGAGGTCTTGTAGGTGAAATACCTATCCTGAGTTCTTTAATCTCATATAGGAGCAAGCTCCTATAGTTAATTACATCCTGAGTAATTAATACTGCCTAGAAAAACTCCCAATTAAGGTTAACATTTATCCTCAAAAAAGTGTGAGTGTTGTCATTTTTAAGTTCGATTTAGGTCGAACTTAAGAATTATGTCGGTCAATGTCGATTTATGTCAAATCATGTCGATTTAAGTTGAATGTCGAATTATGTTAAGTTTGATTTGAATTGTCAAAAAATGTCATCTAATGTCGGTGATTGTTGAATTTGGTTTGAAATGTCGATTAATTTCGGTTTATGTTTGATTATGTTTGGAATGTTGACTAATGTTGAATAATTTCGTTTGAAATGTCAAATTTGTAGAATTTCGTTTGGAATGTCGAATTTATGTCAGTTATGTCGATTTTTGTTGGAAATGTCAGATTTATGTCGATTATGTCGATTTCTGTTTGAAATGTCACATTTATGTTGGTTATGTCGATTTGTATTTGAAATGTCAAATTTATGTCAGTTATGTTGATTTGTGTTTGAAATGTCGAATTTATGTCGATTATTTTGATATTGTTTGAAATGTCAAATTTTGTCGATTATATTGATTTTTGTTTGGAATATCAAATTTCGTCGATCTTATCGATTTATGTTTGAAATGCTAAATTTTGGTTGATTATGTCGATTTAAGTTCAATTTTGTCGATTTAGGTTCAATTTGGGTTAAACCTAAGATTTATGTCGATTTAGATTCAATTTGGGCAGAACCTTATGTCTTGGTTTAGGTTAAACTTTGGTTCTTGTCGTGTTCAACCTAAATATGTTTTGATTTAAGTCTAATATGGGTTAGACTTAAGTTGGGTTTAGGTTAGACTTAGGTTCATGTCGAGTTAAACCTAAGTATGATTTAATTTAAGTCTAGTATGGGTTAGACTTAAGTCAGGCTTGGGTTAGACTTAGGTTCATGTCAGGTTCAACCTAAGTATGGTTTGACTTAAGCCTAACATGGTTTAGACATAAGTTAGGTTTGGATTTGAATTTGATTAAACATTAATTGGTTAAAGTTTAATAGTTTAATTAAGTCTGATGTGGTAGACTTAATTAGAATTTAAGTTTGATTAAACCTTAGTTGGTTAAGGTTTAATGGTTTAATTAAGTTTAATGTGATAGACTTAATTATGGTTTAAGTTTGATTAAACCTTAGTTAGTTAAGGTTTAATTGTTTAATTAAGTTTAATGTGGTAGACTTAATTAGAGTTTAGGTTTGATTAAACCATAGTTAGTTATGGTTTAATTAAGTCTAATGTGGTAGACTTAATTAGAGTTTAAGTTGCATTAAACTTTAGTTGATTAAACTTTAATAGTTAAATTAATTCTTATGTGGTAGACTTAATTGGAGTTTAAGTTGGATTAAACCTTAGTTGATTAAGGTTTAATAGTTTAATTAAGTCTAATGTGGTAGACTTAATTATGGTTTAGGTTGGATTAAACCTTAGTTAGTTAAGATTTAATGGTTTAATTAAGTCTAATGTGGTAGACTTAATTAAGGTTTGTGTTGGATTAAACCTTAGTTAGATAAGGTTTAATGGTTTAATTAAGTCTAAAGTTATAGACTTAATTAGGGTTTAAGTTGAATTAAACCTTAGTTGGTTAAGGTTTAAAGGTTTAATTAAGTCTAAGGTGGTACACTTAATTAAGGTTTGTGTTTGATTTGGGTTTGAATTAAGTTAGGTTCAAGTTAGGTTGAACCTAGACTTAAGGTTGACTTAAGTTCAATATGAGTTGAGCTCAATTTAGATTTTAAGTTTGAGTTAAGTTAGGTTCAAGTTAGGTTGAACCTAGACTTAAGGTTAGCTTAAGTTCAATATGGGTTGAACTCAAGTTAAGGTTTGAGTTGAGTAACGTTAGGTTCAAGTTAGGTTGAACCTAGACTTAAGGTTAACTTAAGTTCAATATGGGTTGAACTCAAGTTAAGGTTTAAGTTTGAGTTAAGTTAGGTTCAAGTTAGGTTGAACCTAGACTTAAGGTTAACTTAAGTTCAAAATGTGTTGAACTCAAGTTAAGGTTTGAGTTGAGTTAAGTTAGGTTCAAGTTAGGTTGAACCTAGACTTAAGGTTAACACAAGTTCAAGTTGTGTTGAACCTAAGTTAAAGGTTATTTTGAGTTTGATTAAACCTTAGTTGGTTATGGTTTAATAATTAATTAAGTCTAAAGTGATAGACCTAATTAAGGTTTAAGTTTGATTAAGTCTAATTTAGTTAAGACTTTATGATTTAATTAGGTTTAATGGGTTAGACCTAATTAGGGTTTAGGATTAATTAAGTCTAATTTAGTTAGGACTTAATGGATTAATTAGGTCTAATGGGTTAGACCTAATTAGAGTTTAAGTTTGATTAAGTCTAATTTAGTTAAGACTTAATGGTTTAATTAGGTGTAACGGGTTAGATCTAATTAGAGTTTAGGTTTCATTAAGTCTAATTTAGCTAAGACTTAATGGTTTAATTAGGTCTAATAGGTTAGACCTAATTAGGGTTTAGGTTTAATTCAGTCGAATTTAGTTAAGACTTAATGGTTTAATTAGGTATAATGGGTTAGACCTAATTAGGATTTAGGTTTGATTATGTCTAATTTAGTTAAGACTTAATGGTTTAATTAGGTCTAATGGGTCAGACCTAATTAGGGTTTAGGTTTCATTAAGTCTAATTTAGTTAAGACTTAAAGGTTTAATTAGGTCTAATGGGTTAGACCTAATTAGGGTTTAGGTTTGTCTTAAACCTAATGTTTAAGTTGTTAATTATGTTTAATATGTCCTTAAAGTAAATTAAAGGTTTTGTTTTGTATTAAATCTAATTTAGTTAAGGTTAAATAAATTAATTAAGTTTAACATGTCCTTAAACTTAATCAAAGTTTTGATTTTGGTATTAAACCTAATTTAGTTAAGGTTTAATGGGTTAATTAAGTTTAATATGTCGTTAAACATAATTAAAGGTTTGATTTTGGTATTAAACCTAATTTAGTTAAGGTTTAATGGGTTAATTAAGTTTAATATGTCCTTAAACTTAATTAAAGATTTGATTTTGGGTATAAACCTACTTTAGTTAAGGTTTAATTGGTTAATTAAGTTTAATATGTCCTTAAACTTAATTAAAGGGTTTGATTTTTTATTAAATCTTATTTAGTTAAGGTTTAATGGGTTAATTAAGTTTAATATGTCCTTAAACTTAATTAAAGGTTTGATTTTGGTATTAAACCTAATTTAGTTAAGGTTTAATGGGTTAATTAAGTTTAATAAGTCCTTAAACTTAATTAAAGGTTTGATTTTGGTATTAAACCTGGTTTAGTTAAGGTTTAATGGGTTAATTAAGTTTAATATGTCTTTAAACTTAATTAAAGGTTTCATTTTGGTATTAAACCTAATTTAGTTAAGGTTTAAAGGGTTAATTAAGTTTAATATGTCCTTAAACTTAATTAAAGGTTTGATTTTGGTATTAAACCTAATTTAGTTAAGGTTTAATGGGTTAATTAATGTTAATATGTCCTTAAACTTAATGATTTGATTTTGGTATTAAACCTAATTTACTTAAGGTTTAATGAGTTAATTAAGTTTAATATGTCGTTAAACTTATTTAAAGGTTTGATTTTTGTATTAAACCCTAAGGCTTGATGATTTAATTAGGCTTAAGTTGTCTTTAAACCTAATTATTGTTTAATTTGAGTTCATTTAAGTTTGGATTCATCACTTGCTTAATCCATGATGAAATGGATTAAATATGTGAAGAAAAGGTTTTGAATTATTAATTTTAAAATTAATAAATCTTAACCTTATTTCAAAGTGTCTTTTAGATTAATTTGATGGCTTGACAATTGTTATTTCAGGATTGTTATCAGTTATCTTAAGGTTCTCAATCATTTTGCATTTTAATTTTCCAATTTTCCTAATTTTATAATTATTTTTTAAAATAATTTCAAAATGTCATGGAAATTAGAAAATCACATCTTAGAGAGCTATCCTAGCCTTAGAAAAATCAGGAAATGTGTCTAAGGACTTAAAGGTTCTTCCCTAAAAATTTCATATTTTTCTGATTTGTAAATAATTTTTAATAATTAAAATACTCCAGAGAGTATTTAATTATTTAAAAATTAAATACTGAGAATAAAATTATGATTTTAGTTTAATAGTTTTATTCTATTCAAGAGATTTCCAGAGGTATTTTTATTTTATTTTTAGGAGCTCTGGATCAAAAGATATGAATTTTTGATGTTTTTAAGGTTAATTAGAATTAACCCAGCCCAGAAAATCCAACAGCGCGACATGTGTCCTCGTACTGTCGAAGGGGAGGGAGGATCCGGTGCACGGCGTAGAACAACGGACACGGGATCATTAGATCAGCACCGTCCGTTCCAAAACACGGGAACGGACGGCAAAAATAAATCCCCAAAAAATTCAAAAATATTTGAACCGTCCAACTTCAAAGCTCAGTATCTCACTAATTGCTCAACGAAATTGAGTGATTTCTGAACCTATGGAATCATCTGGACATATAGATTTCATCTATACGGTGTTGATACATTTCTGGGCTAGTTTAACCCATGGTATTTCAATTATATAATATATTTTGGACAAAATAAATCCATACCATAGCCACAAGTTTGTCGAGCTTGATCAGGCCTCATGGTCAGCTTCTAGGACTCTCAAAGAAGATCTTTGTCACTTCAATTTGGTTTTGTAGCTTTCCTTGGAGAGCAATTTTGGCAAAATGGCTAGTTTGGGCTGATTTTGGATTTTGGCCAAATTAATTTGATTGGGCTAATCCTATGGCTTGATTTTGGTTGGAATAGGTTGCTGAGCTCCCTAGGAAGACTTTTTGTGTTGGGAGCCAAGGGATTTGGGCAGCCTATAGGTTTCTATGGATTTTTTCTGACCTCTTGTAAATTTCGGCCAAGGGGTCCTTATATAGCCATGAATGGCTATGGTTCAACCTTGGTTAGCTTAGGTTTGATCATGGTATGGTTAGAGCTGTAGAGTACAACCTCCCCCATGTAAACCAAGCCTTACCTCTCCTTCTCCCATGAGAATTTTGCCACTTAAGCGAGTGCACATTTCATGGCAATTATGACTTCAAATTTGTCATGATGGATTTTAATCTCTTTGTTCCCATTCCATTGGCTAAGTGGGAGGTTAATGATGACTTAAATGGTTGAGACCCTCTCCTTGCAGCACCTCATTTATCATTTCATGGAGTGGTGACACATTAGCTCCCCTCTTTAACATTTTTTTTGAAATGTTATGATGAGCTTAACCATGGTGTGAAGAATGGTTAAAGCTTTGTCTTCTTATCATTGGGTGGCTAGAGAGGTGTCTAAACTAAATTCACCATGGTAAGACACCTCATTTTACAAAGGGGGTGAGTCACACTTTAAATCACCATGGTTTTACCACCTCATTTTAATGTCATTATGCCCCTTTACCATGGTTAAATATGAGCCATCAATGGGTTATTTTATCTTTAATGGGTCATATGGGTTGTGTCTAACCCATATGAGGTCACGTGTGATGTCATAAAGGAGTTTTGGAATTTTTAGAAAACCATGTCATAGGTTTTAAAAATTCCATTTAATGCCCTCCTTATTTTAATTTACATATTTAATTAATTATGTCATTAAATAAATATTGGAAATTATTTTATTAATCAATAATTAATTGGAAATAAATCCAAACTAATTATTTGATTAATATCCATGTCATTAAAATTGAATTTTGTCTCTTTTCATGACTTTTCAATTTAATTTTCATTTTAATTAATTATGTCATTAATTAAAATGTGAAAATTAAATTATTGGACAATTAATTAATTAAAACTAATTTTAGAATTAATTGTTTGATTAATGCCATTATTTTTAATCAATTTGTGGATTTTGTCATTTTATGAACTTTAATTTAATTTTTCATTTTAATCAATCATTTAATTTAATTAATTAAAATATTGAAAATTAAATTATTAGTCAATTTAATTAATCAAAATATTTTTTTAAATTAATTTGATTAATCCTTGTCATTGTGGGGTCTTAAACATGTCATTAAGTCAACAATTGGTTATTTAGTCAAAAATTGATCATTTTAACCAAAATTGACTTTTTAGGGCATGGGTTGACCTATGGGGTCAACAGGGTTGGTCAGTAGGTCTGGATTGACCATTTTGACTAAAGTAGACTTTTTAGGTCAAAAGATTGCCTATGGGGTCAACAGGGTTGGTCATTGGGTCTGGATTGACCATTTTGACCAAAGTTGTCTTTTTAGGTCAGAAGGTTGACCTATGGGGTTAACAGGGTTGGTCATTGGGTCTGGATTGACCATTTTGACCAAAGTTGATTTTTAGGTCAAAATGTTGACCTATAATTTTCATTTTAATTAATCATGTCATTACTTAAAATGTGAAAATTAAATTATTGGACAATTAATTTATTAAAAATAATTATGGAATTAATTGTTTGATTAATTCCATTATTTTTAATCAATTTGTGGATTTTTTCGTTTTATGACTTTTAATTTAATTTTTCATTTTAATCAATCATGTCATTTAATTAATTAAAATATTGAAAATTAAATTATTAGTCAATTTAATTAATCAAAATAATTTTTGAAATTAATTTGATTAATCCTTGTCATTGTGGGGTCTTAAACATGTCATTAGGTCAATAATTGGTTATTTAGTAAAAAAATTGATCATTTTAACCAAAATTGACTTTTTAGGTCATGGGTTGACCTATGGGGTCAACAGGGTTGGTCATTGGGTCTGGATTGACCATTTTGACCAAAGTAGATTTTTTAGGTCAAAAGGTTGGCCTATGGGGTCAACAGAGTTGGTCATTGGGTCTGGATTGAACATTTTGACCAAAGTTGATTTTTAGGTCAAAAGATTGACCTATGCGGTCAACAGGGTTGGCCATTGTGTATAGATTGACCATTTTGACCAAAGTTGACTTTTTAGGTCAAAAGGTTGACCTATGGGGTCAACGGGGTTGATCATTGGGTCTGGATTGACCATTTTGACCAAAGTTAACTTTTACGTTTAAAGGTGGACTATGGGGTCAACAGGGTTGGTCATTGGGTCTGGATTGACCATTTTAACCAAAGTTGACTTTTTAGGTCAAAAAATTGACTTATGGGGTCAACAGGGTTGGTCATTGGGTCTGGATTAACCATTTTGACTAAAGTTAACTTTTTAGGTCAAAAGGTTAACCTATGGGGTCAACAGAGTTGGTCATTGGGTATGGTTTGACCATTTTGACCAAAGTTGACTTTTTAGGTTAAAAGATTAACTTATAGGGTCAACAGGGTTGGTCATTGGCTCTGGATTGACCATTTTGACCAAAGTTGACTTTTTAGGTCAAAAGGTTGGCCTATGGGGTCAAGAGGGTTGGTCATTGGGTCTAGATTGACCATTTTGACCAAAGTTGACTTTTTAGGTCAAAAGGTTGACATATCATAGAAATGAGGTCAACAAAAGGGCCCCCAATTTGTGTGGAATACTGCATAAGTATGCTGCACATATTGGCGTTGACCGAAGTGGTCTGAAGAAATGTCTAACAATAATCAGGAAAGGAGTGGGTGTCATATCGCTCCTAAAGAATGTCATATGTCTCATATGTCGGTTCTGAGAAGGAATGTCCTTTTCGTGTCTAGAAAGGGACTTATGTCCAATAACTGGAGAGAGACATGGATGTCATTTTCCATTTCTCAAAATGTCAATGTCGATATTTGGTTAGAAGAAAACCATGACTTCTGTGTCAGGAAAGGATTTACATCCAATAACCAGAGAGAAAATGGATGTCATATTCCATTTCTCAAAATGTCAATATTGATATTTAGTTAAAGGAAAGCCATGATTTTCGTGTCAGGAAAGGACTTACATCCAATAACCAGAAAGAGAAAATGGATGTCATATTCCATTTCTCGAAATGTCAATATTAGTTAGAGGTAAGCCATGATTTCTGTTTCAGGAAAGGACTTACATCCAATAATCGAAAAGAGAAAATGGATGTCATATTCTATTTCTCGAAATGTTGATATTAGTTAGAGGAAAGCCATGATTTCTGTGTCAGGAAAAGGACTTACATCCAATAACCGGAAAGAGAAAATGGATGTCATATTCCATTTCTCGAAATGTCGATATTAGTTAGAGGAAAGCCATGATTTCTGTGTCAGGAAAAAGACTTACATCCAACAACTGGAAAGAAAAAATGGATGTCATATTCCATTTCTCAAAATGTCGATATTATTTAGAGGAAAGCCATGATTTCCGTGTCAGGAAAATGACTTAAATTCAATAACTGGAAAAAGAAATGGATGTCGTATTCCATTTAATAACTGGAAAGAGAAAATGGATGTCATATTCCATTTCTCGGAATGTCAATATTAGTTAGAGGAAAGCCATGATTTCCGTGTCAGGAAAGGACTTACATCCAATAACTGGAAAGAGAAAATGGATGTCATATTCCATTTCTCGAAGTGTCAATATTAGTTAGAGGAAAGCCATGATTTTCGTGTCAGGAAAGGACTTACATTCAATAACTGGAAAGAGAAAATGGATGTCATATTCCATTTCTCGGAATGTCAATATTGATATTTAGTTAAAGGAAAGCCATGATTTCCGTGTCAGGTAAGGACTTACATCCAATAACCGGAAAGAGAAAATGGATGTCATATTCCATTTCTCGAAATGTCGATATTAGTTAGAGGAAAGCCATGATTTCCGTGTCAGGAATAGGACTTACATCCAATAACTGGAAAGACAAAATGGATATCATATTTCATTTCTTGTAATGTCAATATTAGTTAGAGGAAAGTCATGATTTCCGTGTCAGGAAAGGACTTACATCCAATATCCGGAGAGAGAAGATGGATGTCATATTCCATTTCTTAAAATATTAATATTAGTTAGAGAAAAGCCATGATTTCTGTGTCAGGAAAAAGACTTACATCCAATAACTGGAAAGAGAAAATGGTTGTCATATTCATTTCCTGAAGTGTCAATATTAGTTAGAGGAAAGCCATGATTTCCGTGTCAAGAAAAGGACTTTCATCCAATAACCGGAAAGAGAAAATGGATGTCATATTCCATTTCTCGAAATGTCGATATTAGTTAGAGGAAAGCCATGATTTCCTTGTCAGGAAAGGACTTACATCCAATAACCGGAAAGAGAAAATGGATGTCATATTCCATTTCTCGAAATGTCGATATTAGTTAGAGGAAAGCCATGATTTCCGTGTCAGGAAAAGGACTTACATCCAATAACTGGAAAGAGAAAATGGATGTCATATTTCATTTCTCGTAATGTCGATATTAGTTAGAGGAAAGCCATGATTTCCGTGTCAGGAAAGGACTTACATCCAATAACCGGAAAGAGAAAATGGATGTTATATTCCATTTCTCGAAATGTTAATATTAGTTAGAGGAAAGCCATGATTTCTGTTTCAGGAAAGGACTTACATCCAATAACCGGAAAGAGAAAATTGATGTCATATTCTATTTCTCGAAATGTCGATATTAGCCATGATTTCCGTGTCAGGAAAAGAACTTACATCCAATAACTGGAAAGAGAAAATGGATGTCATATTTCATTTCTCGTAATGTCAATATTAGTTAGAGGAAAACCATGATTTCCGTGTCAGGAAAGGACTTACATCCAATAACCAGAAAGAGAAAATGGATGTCATATTCTATTTCTCGAAATGTCAATATTAGTTAGAGGAAAGCCATGATTTCTGTTTTAGGAAAGGACTTACATCCAATAACCGGAAAGAGAAAATGGATGTCATATTCCATTTCTCGAAATGTCGATATTAGTTAGAGGAAAGCCATGATTTCTTTGTCAGGAAAAGGACTTACATCCAATAACTGGAAAGAGAAAATGGATTTCATATTTCATTTCTCGTAATGTCAATATTAGTTAGAGGAAAGCCATGATTTCCATGTTAGGAAAGGATTTACATCCAATAACCGGAAAGAGAAAATGGATGTCATATTCCATTTCTCGAAATGTCAATATTAGTTAGAGGAAAGCCATGATTTCTGTTTCAGAAAAGGACTTACATCCAATAACCGGAAAGAGAAAATGGATGTCATATTCTATTTCTCGAACTTTTGATATTAGTTAGAGGAAAGCCATGATTTCTGTGTCAGGAAAAGGACTTACATCCAATAACCGGAAAGAGAAATTGGATGTCATATTCCATTTCTCGAAATGTCGATATTAGTTAGAGGAAAGCCATGATTTCCATGTCAGGAAAGGACTTACATCCAATAACTGGAAAGAGAAAATGGATGTCATATTCCATTTCTCGAAATGTCAAATGTCGATTTCGTGTTAAAAGATTGCCATTTCCGTGTCAGGAAGGACTTACATCTGATAAATAAGGAGAGGATGTGTGTCAAATGTTGATATGTCAAATGTCGCAATGTCGTATGTCAGACGTCGATAACAATTATTGATATATCAAAGGTCAAAATGTCGATGTGTCAAATGTTGATAATGATTGTTGATATGTTGAAATGTCGATATGTCAAATGTTTAAAGATAATTTCGATAACAATTGTTGATTTGTCAAATGTCAACAGTTCAATATCTCAAATATCAAAATGTCGATAACAATTATTGATTTATCAATGTTGAAATGTTGATAACAATTGTCGATATGTCAAATGTCGAAAGATCGATATCTCAAATGTCAATAATAATTGTCGATATGTCAAATGTCGAAAGATCAATATGTCAAATGTCGCTAACAATTGTCAATATGTCATATGTCGAAAGGTCGATATCTCAAATGTCGATAACAATTGTTAATTTGTCAAATGTGAAAAGGTCGATATCTCAAATATCGAAAGATCGATATCTCAAATGTCAATAATAATTGTTGATATGTCAAATGTCAAAAGATCAATATGTCAAATGTCGCTAACAATTGTCAATATGACAAATATCGAAAGGTCGATATCTCAAATGTCGATAACAATTGTCAATAGTTAAAATGTCATTGTGTCAAATGTTGTTAACGATTGATATGTTGAGATATCAATACGTCAAATGTTGAAAGATCGACATCTCAAATGTTGATAATAATTGTCGAAATGTAAAATGTCGAATTGTAGAAATGTTAAATGTACAAATGTTGAGATGTTGATATGTCAAATGTCAAAATGTCAATATGTCAAATGTTAAAATGTATGTCAAATGTGGAGATATTAAGTTATGGGAATGTCATAATTTTTATGACAGGAAAGGATTTTCATCTGAAAGTTATAAGGAGAAAATGGATGTCGTATTCCATTTCTCAGAAATATCAAATGTCAATGTTGGGTTATAGGAATACCATAACTTCCGTGTCAGGAAAGGACTTACATCTGATAACCAGAGAGAGAAAATGGATGGCATATTCCATTTCTCGATAATGTCAAATGTCGGTGTCAAGTTAGAGCTCGATAATGTCAAATGTCGGTGTCAAGTCAGGAAAGGACTTATATCCAATAACTGGAAAGAGAAAATGGATGTCATATTCCATTTCTCGAAATGTCAAATGTCGATATTGAGAAGGAATGATATGTGACTTACATCCTGTCTCAAAATTATAGCTAATGGAGTGCCCTATTTCTGTGTTAGGAAGGGACTTATATCCATAGTTGGAGAGAAAGCATATGTCGTACTATCTCTTCAAATGTCAAATGTCAATTTTGAGAAGGAATGCTATGCGACTTACATCCTATCTCAAAATTATAGCTAATGGAATGCTTTATTTCCGTGTCAGGAAGGGACTTATATCCATTAACCATAAAGAGAGTGGCGAACTCAGAACGAAGAGTGTATCTGCTGGGGATTTGACCTTTACAGGTCGAAAGAAGTTATTCATCACAAGTTTTTTTTATTATGTCATTATTAATTCAAAGTCCTTATTTTGGCATTTTTGGAACTGTCGATGTATTGTAGACAATTGAGGAAAAAGAGAGCGAATGTCATGTCAATTTTCTCGAAAAGGTGACAATGTCAAAATGTCGATTTTGGAATAGGAGTGCGTAAGAGACTTATATCCTATCAAAGGAAAGATTGCTAAAGGAAGGCCAGTGTCATGATGGTTTTACATCCAATAGTGACAAAAAGAGTAGATGCCATTGTTGACCTCAATTTTGGTGAGGTATTTTGCTTCTCTCTTTAGTACTTAGGATCTAGCCTTAGGCTTTTCCTTTAACTAATCTTAGAGGACTAGAAATGGAACCCACAATTTAGAAATTCAAACTACTTCTTAACTCCCTGCAAACTCCACAAGATTGATTGTAGACCCCAATCACCTAGAGGGTTGAAATCGAATGTGGAGGTTTAAGGATGAGTTCCCTATAGGACTTTTTGGCACTTAAGAATACCCTGGATGGCACAGTGCAGTGAGGGTTGACTTGCACATACACTACACTCTCACACACATTCCAAGTCCTAAAACCACACTCTCACCCAACTTGACTTCCTGACTCATGTAGGTAATTCATATGGATGGTCCTTAACCCCTAAGCCCCTAGCTAAGAGGGTTAGGAATAATATAGTGAATGCCTCAAATGAGTCCTCTCATGGCTCATATGGGCTTGATATGGCTTCATGGCTCATATGGGCTTGATATGGCTTCATGGCTCCACCAAAGTGATTCCATTTCACTCACACTTGATCAATCTTCCTTTTTTCAAAATTTCAGTTTTTAACTCCCGGGGCCCCGAACCCACCAAACCTACCAAATACCATTGAAATGACCCAAAATTTGTAAATTACCTAAATTACCCAAGATTCCTCATAATTAATCCTAAACACTTCCTACCACTCAAATTGGCCTTCTTTGGCCAAAAATACCAAAATTTCCAAAAATACCCCTAAATCCCCCTAAAATTACCAAAATACCCTTTTACCCCAAAAATCCAAAAAATTCTAAAAATTCCCAGAAAATTCCAAAAAATTCCAACTATTCTCAATTTCATTTTGTTCAACTACACCATGGGCCAATTTTTTCAATTTACCTCACTTTTACCAAAACCCCCAATTTGACCCGATTTTTTAACCCGAGTGAACCCGATGTCAAACCGAACCACCCCGATTGACCTCGATTTTGGTCCGATTCAATTCTAAACTTCAATTCAATATTCCCGATATCAATTTAGGCTAAATCCAAGTCCAATTTGATTGACATTTGGGCCCAATTTCAATTTGAAGCCTAATGCCCAATTTTGGCCCATGACCTAAACCTAGCTCAAACCAACCCAACTCAACCCCAATTGTCCCCAAATCTTTTCTAAAACCTTCCTAAAATCCCCACAAACAAAACACTAACTTGATTTGCCCCAAATTTGAACCTAAACTCCACCCAAACCTAACCCAAAACCAAAATCCCTTAAATTAACCTAAGCCCAAACCTAACCCAAATGGACCCAAACCCCAAAATTAGAGCCCAACCAAAGTGAAAACTCTGTAACACCCCCATAAAAAATTTTCAACATTAATTTTACACCAAATTCAACCTTAGCCAAACCTTAGCCCAAGTTAGCCCAATTTGGCCCACCTTGGCCCCTTTACCGAAAAAAGCCCAAATTCAACCCAATTCTACTCTAAATCACACCAAATTGATTCCAAACCATTCATGAAACATCCCTAAACTAAATCCAACATTTATTTGGCATGATATTTCACAAAATTCTTCATCCAAAAGTCCATTTTGAAATATAAAGGCCCACCCATTTAAGCCTTTTAAAAAGCCCATCCAAAATGATTTCAAAAAGCACAAAATCCATTCCAAAGCCCACATGAGATTTCCTCTCATCATCCCTTTGATTTAAATCATTCCCTAAGTTTCAAACTCATCATCAAATTATCCTAAATTAAGCCTCACACCAATCTCCCCTAAAGTTATAAAAAATGCCAACATCCTTTCTCATACGAATGAGCTAACTTTTCCACTAAGCGAATGGAGCCATGAAGCCATGCATAAGCCACATACAAGCCATGGAAGCCACTTTCCACCTCACCAAGCCATTAATGGCAAGAGGAGGGGTTCTTTCTTAACCCTTTATTAAACTTTTTTAACCTCATTTATGCTACACTCTAAACCAAGCTTAGCCACCTCACGCATGGATGGAGACTTCACCACTCCGATTCAGTCGACCCAAATGATACCCCAAGCCCAGAAACCAGGTCATGGGAGGGTGCACCCAACCCATTTTCATGAGTTGACCAAACCGAGCCTAAAATAGCCCTTTCCCCATACCATTTAAATCAAACCACTTTACACATGTCCAAAGCCGATTGAGTTCACCATATACTGAGTCGAGATGGTGACACGACCACGGCCGGCGGCCACCACGGCCGCCGGAAAACCCCATGGCTGAGAGCTCCATGTGAGCCGAAAAATTCAAAACTCACCTGTCGAGTCCATCCCAGCCCTAATGGCCACTGGAGCTCTTCTTCTCCTCCACTGAGCGGTGATCCCGACCTTGAACCCCCACAGGAAGCCCTCCAGCCATTCCTATTTAAACACTACCCCCTCTCGGCCAAAGGGGGTGTTGAACAAAACCTTACCAAAACTCTGCCAAAATCACTCAAGATCCCTCTCCAGACATAGAGAACTTGATCGCCAGCTGAAATCCGGCCACTAAAACCCTCTCCGTGAGTCTAATTTTGGAGTTGAAATTCAAGCCCAAAACCGGGACACTTCACCACGGTGAGCCAATCTTCAAATTGATTGACTCTACACCTTCACCCGGACCAAGAGGAGAAGTTTCCCGGTAAAAGCCCCCTCACCGGGCTAGCCATTGCTTCCGGCCTCCGAAGCTTTGTGATCGGCCTTGGTCACTTTTGTACTAGGCATTTCCCCAGAGCAAGAGACTTCATCTGAAGCTTGCTTGGACTCAATCGAAGGTGACACAACCCTCAGATTGAAGCTTCACTTCTCTGAGCAAAGGTATGAACTCACTCTTCCTCCCGAGCTCCTGGAGATTCTCCATTTAGTTTGAGTTGATTTCAATTCACCTTAACCATATAGATGTGTTCGTCTCTTCAAGACGAATCGATAGAGTATAAGAACACAAAAATCCATGGAGAATCGAGTGAGATATTAAGGTTTTAGTGTGGACGGTCACGGGTGCACACCAGTCAGAGACGATAACCAGGAGCCGTTGGATCACGCGTGTATCGAGCGGACGGTCGAGATCAAGCCGGACAACACAATGTTATGTGAATGGCGGCCCCCATAGCGCTGACTCAGATGACAGCGTCGAATCACGGAGCGACGCGTGGGCTTTTGATCCGGACGAGGATGACGCGGCGCCGAGTCGGATAAGTAGAAAATTAGGATTTTTTTGGATTTATTTAAATATGAGAACTTCAAAAATTCATATCTTTGCATAGAAAAATCATAAAAATAAAATAAAAATACCCACTTGCTCAGTGAATAGAGGAGAATAATGTGGAAAAGAAATCAAGTTAATTGGATGAGTATTTTATTTTTAATAATTTACTTACTATTTCCAATATTTTGATCCTCCATTTGCATAGAAAATTCACCAGGGCATGAGACCATAGGTTTTTTGAAGCCTCTAATCTTGGAAACATTCCCTGAATTTTTCAAGGTCAGAGGCCATCTCTGTGAAAAGTTATTGATTTTTCAAGTTCATGTCACTGTTTTAGGTATTCTAATTCCAATAATTAGCATGTTGTAAAATAAATTATAGGAAAATTTGATGGTGTTTCTTAGGACTAGGGGACCCTATGAAAAATGTATTTTGAGTTAATTCATTCATAATAACCTTAATTGGCCTAAACTCCCAAAATTGAATTTGAATTAATTAGGGTTAACCACACACCAAATTGACTTGAAAACAATTCTCCATTGCTCTTTAGGGTTAGAGAAATCTTACATAAAATTTTGAAATCAATTGGACTTGATTAACCCCACCAAATGGATTGATTAAGCCTCATAGGCAAAATGAAACTTTAAAAATTCATAACTCCAAAAATACTTTTCAAAAATTTACAAAAATGGTTTTGGAGCTTCTCTGATATTAGGGGAGTTCAGGAAAATTAAAATTGGAATTTTCTAAAAAAGCTAATTTTTCACAATATTTTAATATTTTAATAATTAAAAAATAAGAAAAATCACAAAAATATTAAAAATTATAAAATGTCACATTTTGACTCCAAATCATTTAGGAACAAACCAAATATTTTTCACAAGTCCCTAGGATAAGATATTGAATTTTAAAGGCTTAATGTAATTTTTAATATTAAAAAATAAATTTTCAACCTTTTTCACTAAAATAATTCTAATAAATCAAAGAAAATTTAGAAAATTATAAAATTTATTTCTCTGGACTCCTTGAGGTCAGAGAAATTTAAGAAGAATATAAAATCTATTTTTAAATTTTTATTTTATTTTAAAATTAATTAATACTCTAAAACTCAAAATAATTATAATAAATAAAATATATTTCAAAAAATCACAAAAATTGGTCCAAGTGGTTCTCTAGTCATTAGAAACATTCCATAATTTTCTTAAGGACAGAAACTTTACCTTGGTCATGTTGTTGAATTTTCTTTGAAAACCCCTATTTTCTACAAAAAATAATTATATAAATAAATTAAAGTTAGAAAAATCACATTTTCTCCTCTAATGTCTTAATTGACATGTGTGTGAGGTGAAATAAAAATTTCAAATTCATTTGAGCTCAATTTAGTGAGTTATGAAATAAATAAGCCTAAAAGGGCATAAAGATAATTAAAGAATTTTAACCCTTAATTAAAACTTTAGGTTTAATCAAAATGGAGGGTAAAATATTTGATTTTTAATTTTCTCTTGGATGATTGAAACTTAGGGAAATTAAGGGGTAGAAACCCATTAAACAATTTGAAAATATCAAAATAAAACTCTAATTAATTAAATAATTTAAAATTTGGAAAGAATATATTTAAAGTTTGGATTATTAAAATAGGGATATTATTAAGAGGATATTTATTCTTTAATTTAAAAATCCCTAAATAAGTCACTTCAATAATATTTAGTTCTTAATTAAAGATTAAAATAATAATCCAAACTAAATAAATTAAAAATTAAAAGAAGATAACCCTTAAATGAATTAATGCTTAAAATATTAAATGGTCCAATAATTAAAATCAAATTTAAAATCTTGGAGTTAAATTAAATTAAATTAAGTTAAGTCAAGTCAAAATTTAAATTAAATTAAATTAACACCTTAACAATTAAATTAAATTAAATTTAAAATATTGAAACTAAAATTAAATTAAAATAAAATTAAATTAAAATTAAATTAAATTAAATGAAATTAAAATTAAATTAAATTAAATTGAATTAAAATTAAATTAAAATTATATTAAAATTAAATGAAATTAAATGAAATGAAATGAAATGAAATTAAATTAAATTAAATTAAATTAAATTAAAATCACTTAACAACAAACCTAAATCAAATCATTAAGAGTTAAATCAAAACATATCAATAATTTCAACACCTCTTTCTATCTAAGTAAATTTAAAACATAAACATCAATCTGAAATACTAAGATAATTGAAAGTGTAAAGATTTAAATTAAATCTAAAATAATTTGAACACTATTCCAAACTTAAAATTAGTAATTAAAACCTCATAAATAAATTAAAACACTTTAAATCATTAACTCAAACTTTAAATTAAGAATGATTAAAATTCTCGACAACCTAACTTGCTCTTAAAGGCTTTAATTATTATAACTCTTAAATAGAGTATTAAGTGAGATGTCACTTCATTCATCGAGTAATCAAATACCCGGGTTCACCGAGCAAGAGACAAAGCTTAACTAAACTCCTGGATGATTAATTCACTTGTGCAACTAAATTTACTTGGACTCGAAATAATCCCAGAAGTATTGAAAAGATGTTTAGGACTCATCCTAAGCACTTCCTCAATATGACGGGATGTTTTAGAAGAACAATTGAATTTAATTGTTCTTCGATGAAGAAAATCATCCTTAAACCAAACCAACAACCTAGACGTCATAGGAAATGACCAGCAATAGGATTAGGATTCTGGTAAACAACCAAAACCCTTCCCTTAGCTTTACCTAGGTACTTGTTGAAATATTTAAATGCCTTAACATGTGTTTTAAGTGTAGCTTGGGATGACGGGAGTACCCTCCAGGTACGCTTTTATTTTATTACAATTTGCTTTATTGCAATTTACTTACATGCACTGTACTTTACTTTTTCTTGCATGTTAAATAAGACTGTTGCATGAAAACCAAAACCTTTAGGATAGCCCTTGAACCGAAATCAAAACTGAATTAAAAGTCACCACAAGATAAAATTTACCGCCACAACATTCCAAAATATAAAACAACTCAAAATTTAATCACAAATAGAGCAACAAAACTACAACTTTAACTAAATTAAAACGTCTTGTTAGATGATCGGGAATACCTCGGATGATGTAACCTACGTGTTGCTAACGAGATTTCCCACGGTCTAAATGAAAGTGTGGAACTCATTCAGTTGAGTTTAGCAAATTCATCTGGACTAAGTGAATCCGATAAAAATAACGATGCCGGAATGATGGAACCGTGGGATCTTAACCGGTGTTGTTATAATCAACTTTAAGATTTGTTTTAATTAAAACATTAAAAAAACTTGAATTTTAAGATTTTCTCTAAACCAAGACACTTTTCTCATCCCCTGATTTTCACCTTCTAAAACTAAACCTCTGCAACAACAAGGAGCTTGGAGCATGGTGGGCAGCACGACCATCTTTGTCATCAAAACTTGAATATACTTCAGTAAAACATTTCTTAGTTTTAAATAACCAAGCCATAGGACTTCGAGGTAGTTTGCTTAGTGCAACATAATTCCTCAACTTTTTGTTAGGCATTTGTATAATCATGCTATGCAAATTAAGCCCTAACTGGTCTTAGGACTCTGAGGTAGTCGTTTGATACGACATAAACCCTCACATCTTCGAGGCTATTTATGTGATTATGTCATACAAACATAAGTCCTAATTAATTAAAATTGGCAGGATTGAAACATTAAGTAAATTCCCAAATCTAAGACAAACAATAGGATAGTTTGGGAAGTTGCCAAGATTCTTCTTGGATCCTCAGCTTCTCCTACTTCTCTTCCTTTTGACTCTTAAAATAAACTTGTTCCAAATTTGAGCTGATCCCTATTGAAATTTCCAAAATCTAATCCTTTGAAAACCTTAAAATTTGAAATTCTTGAGAGCAAAATCACTGATTATTATCGAGAGTTTTCTTAAATGATTCCCATCATTTAAGATGTAATTAACTATAGGGGCTTGCCCTTAGAGGGAACTTTAAGAACCCAGGTAATATAAACCCTGTTTAATTCCTTTATATTAAACAGGGGAACTTGTCGGCTTATAAAATTGGTTCGCAGACCAAATAGATGTCACAAATCTTCTAGTTTATTTAATCGAGCCCCATCATCATGCAGTGTGTCTATTCCTTGGGATAGATGCACGGTTTCTGATGCAGTGCTCGTTTACATAAACTATTTGGGATGTGAGATCGGTTTGATTTCATATCTTAAAATTTTCAAACTTAAAATTATTTTTCAAAATCAAATGTTACCTTCCAAATTATATATATTTAAATTAAATTTAAAATTTAAAATTCGCCGACAATTTCTGTAGGCGACCCCCTTTTCAAAATACAACACAACCTAAAAATATGCCGACAGCTATCTTCCATTTAAGGAGGTCATACACTATATCTTAGAAATGTCAATGTCGATATGTCGATTTTGGAATAGGAATGTGTATGAGACTTATATCCTATCTAAAGAAAGATTGCTGAAGGAAAGCCAATGTCATGTTGGTCTTTCATCCAATAGCGAGAAAGAGAGTAGATGTCATGTTCCATTTAAGGAGGTCTTACACTATCTCTTAGAAATGCCAATGTCAAAACATCGATTTCAGAATAGGAATGCGTATGAGACTTATATCCTATCCGAAGAAAGATTGCTAAAGGAAAGCAAATGTCATGATGGTCTTACATCAAGTAGCGAGAAAGAAATTAGATGCCATATTCAATTTAAGGAGGTCTTACACTATCTCTTAGAAATGTCAATGTCAAAATGTCAATTTTGTAATAGGAATGCGTATGAGACTTATATCCTATTCAAAGAAAGATTGCTAAAGGAAAGCCAATGTCAAAATGGTCTTACATCCAATGGCGAGAAAGAGAGTAGATGCCATCTTCCATTTAAGGAGGTCTTACACTATCTCTTAGAAATGTCAATGTTGATATGTCGGTTTTGGAATAGGAATGCATATAAGACTTATATCCTATCCGAAGAAATATTGCTAAAGGAAAGCCAATGTCATGATGGTCTTACATCCAGTAGCGAGAAAGAGATTAGATGCCATATTCCATTTAAGGAGGTATTACACTATCTCTTAGAAATCTCAATGTCAAAATATCAATTTTGGAATAGAAATGCGTATGAGACTTATATCCTAACCAAAGGAAGATTGCTAAAGGAAATCCAATGTCATAATGGTCTTACATCCGATAGCGAGAAAGAGAGTAGATGCCATCTTCCATTTAAGGAGGACTTACACTATCTCTTAGAAATGTCAATGTCGATATGTCGATTTTGGAATAGGAATGCATATAAGACTTATATCCTATCCAAAGAAAGATTGCTAAAGGAAAGCCAATGTCATGATGGTCTTACATCCAATAGCGAGAAAGAGAGTAGATGCCATCTTCCATTTAAGGAGGTCTTACACTATCTCTTAGAAATGCAATTGTCAAAATGTCAATTTTGGAATAGGAATGCGTATGAGACTTATATCCTATGCAGAGAAAGATTTCTAAAGGAAAGCCAATGTCATGATGGTCTTACATCCAATAGCGAGAAAGAGAGTAGATGCCATCTTTCATTTAAGGAAGTCTTATACCATCTCTTATAAATGTTAATGTCAAAATGTTGATTTTGGAATAGGAATGCGTATGAGACTTATATCCTATCCAAAGAAAGATTTCTAAAGGAAAGCCAATGTCATGATGGTCTTACATCCAATAGAGAGAAAGAGAGTAGATGTTGTCTTCCATTTAAGGAAGTCTTACACTATCTCTTAGAAATGTCAATGTCAAAATGTCAATTTCTGAATAGGAATGCGTATGAGACATATATCCTATCCAAAGAAAGATTTCTAAAGGAAAGCCAATGTCATGATGGACTTACATCCAATAGTGAGAAAGAGAGTAGATGCCATCTTCCATTTAAGGAGGTCTTATACCAGCTCTTAGAAATGTCAATGCCAAAATGTCAATTTTGGAATTGGAATGCGTATGAGACTTATGTCCTTTGCAAAGAAAGATTGCTAAAAGAAAGCCAATGTCATGATGGTCTTACATCAAATAGCGAGAAAGAGAATAGATGCCATCTTCCATTTAAGTAGGTCTTACACTATCTCTTAGAAATGTCAAAATGTCGATTTTGGAATTGGAATGCGTATGAGCCTTATATCCTATCCAAAGAAAGATTGCTAAAGGAAAGCCAATGTCATGATGGTCTTAATCCAATAGCGAGAAAGAGAGTAGATGTCTTCTTCCATTTATGGAAGTCTTACACTATCTCTTAGAAATATCAATGTCAAAATGTCAATTTTGGAATAGGAATGCGTATGAGACTTATATCCTATCCAAAGAAAGATTGCTAAAGGAAAGCTAATGTCAGATGGTCTTACATCCAATTGTGAGAAAGAGAATAGATGCCGTCTTCCATTTAAGGAGGTGTTACACTATCTCTTAGAAATGTCAATGTCAAAATGTCGATTTTGGAATAGGAATGCGTATGAGACTTATATCATGTGTAAAGAAAGATTGCCAAAGGAAAGCCAATGTCATGATGGTTTTACATCCAATAGCGAGAAAGAGAGTAGATGCCATTTTCCATTTAAGGAGGTCTTATACTATCTCTTAGAAATGTCAATGTTTGGTTGTTTGTTTCCCAGTTTACAAAACAAGTCATTCATTTTTGTTTATGTTGCATCTTTTTCAAATACTGACCATTGATTGGGTGTATTATGTTTTTCTTGGTAGTCTCCCAACTGACACGATTTCCCCGAATGTGTCTTCTTAACAAGTATATGGGCCCTTCCATGACAATAGGTGTTTGAATTACTAAATTGAAATCCCTGATCTTAGTGTCCTAGGGTGAACCAATTTATCATGGGCCCGTACAATGCTTGCCAGTCATGTAGGTTCATAAAGCTTCCATTAATCACCAATTCTATAAAGATCATTCAGAATGTCTTTCAAAAAATAACTTTAACATTTCCAAATTGGGATTGGGGTTGGATCTTTGGAAAATTATGACTTCAGAGTATAATTTCCATTATTCTCCAATAACAAAGCCATTTACCTTAGTTCTTTCATTCTGGGTCTTACAAATTTTTCAAAATTTTGATAATGTGATCAAAATATCTTTTATCTTCTAAAGATTTGTCTAAACCAATTAATTGTCATAAAAAAGACGGGATCACTTAATCCTTTCCTTTATATAATACCAGAAGAATTTTCTTAAGAAAGTTTTTCAAGATTTATCAGTTATGGGAGAATTTGGACACTAATTTTTGAATTTATGCTCACCTCAAGCTTCTTCTCAGGGAATTACTATATCTAATGGAGCATGTTAAAGATTTTGAATGTTTGAATTGAGACACCAATTTTTAATTTTGTGCCCACCTCAAGCTTCTTCTCAGAAACATTTTTTATTTTCTTTTTGTTTTTTTTGGTAGGGCACACTTTAATGATTTTGAATGCATGAACTCAAACACTAATTTTTGATTTGGAACTCACCTAAAGCTTCTTCTCAGAGAATTATTATATCTGGTGGAGCATATTTTAATGATTTTGAATGTCCAAACTCCCCTAATTCATAATTCTTAAATATTTCTTAAGACAAATTCTGGGATATTATAACTCATTCAGAAGTCAGGACCCAATAACATGGCAGAAGATTAAGAGGCTCATGAAATCTTTACTCAATTACTTGTATTTTGATCACAATATTTTATTTTTCATTTAGGACCCAGTCCGAAGATTTAAAATAAAGGGCCCAGTTATTAGGGCATTAATTTCATATTCCCCTTGAAATCAAGATTTTCTTGTCAAAATGTCAGAATTTTTGTCTTGGATTCTTCCTTTCTGAATTGTCTTTCTGTCAATAGGTGGATAAGAAGAATATTTCCAAAGATATTAAATCCAAAGATTTCAAATTTCATCCCACCTCACAGATCAATTTTGATTTCATTCCAAAGATATTAAATCCAAAGATTTCAAATTTCATCCCTCGTCACAGATCAATTTTTATTTCTCCACAGAGGACATGTTTGTTGACTAGTCCTAGAACTAGACACAACATTCAACAAATATCTTATTTTCATTCCGATTGATTTCTTTCTTTATGTCAAGCTGTTCGAAAGGGAAATCCTTGATGGAATTCATTAAAAAGCGCTTGTCTTCCAAAATTTTATTAATGATTTTGATAGTAGACTATTTGGTCGATTGAGAAATCAGAACCTTGAAGGCAGGGAAAAGATCAACTTGAGGGAATCTATAGGAGTGGTTCAGAGGCTGCAGAAGCATAACCACGAAGAATAGGTTCATAGACCATAAAGGCATAACCTAGGGGAATGGTTCAGAGGCTGTAAAAAGCATAAACACGAAGAATAGGTTCATAGGCCATAAAGGCATAACCTAGGGGAGTGGTTCATAGGCTGTAAACCACGAAGAATAGGTTCAGAGGCCATAAGGGCATAAGCTAAGAGAGTGGTTTAGAGGCTGTAAAAAGTATAACCACGAAGAATAGGTTCATATGCCATAAAGGCATAACCTAGGGGAGTGGTTTAGAGGCTGTAAAAAGTATAACCACGAAGAATAGGTTCATATGCCATAAAGGCATAACCTAGGGGAGTGGTTTAGAGGTTGTGAAAGCATAACCATGAAGAATAGGTTCAGAGGCCATAAAGGCATAACCTAAGGGATTGGTTTAGAGGCTGTGAAAAACATAACCACAAAGAATTGGTTCAGAGGCCATAAAGGTATAACATAAGGGAGTGGTTTAGAGGCTATGAAAAGCATAACTACGAAGCCAGATAAACTAAACATGTTTGGCTGAGAAAATATTTGCTTGAACTTATTCAAAATGGAAATATCGATCTGCCTGACAACAGAATCGATGAAAACTCCATCCCTGACCATATTCGAAACAGTTTGTAAGGACTTGTAATGTAAACTGGGTGGGAAGGAAGGGAACACATTTCATTTTTGTATGTCATTTATGTCATTTTTGGTTTGTCGATTATGGAAATGGAAGATTCTAGGATTTGTTCGTCATGAACGAATCTGTGAATCGAAGAGGTATTAGTTCTATTCTACTTGAGATTGAGTAAGATATAGAACAAAATAAAGGATGATTTAGCCCTTCAAAAGACAAATTATCATAGTACGAGGACAAGTTGATTAACCAAAGATGGGGAGAGAGGATATCCCCAGCGGAGTCTCCACTCTTTGATGGCGATGAGAATCTTTTTAAGTCGACTTGCATCTCTATCAATTTCTGTATCATGTCAATGTCGAGGAGTCGCTACTCTCTTTCTCTATCTATCACCCTAATTCTTATCCTACCTAGACTTATTGTCAGAAGTCTTTGGAGAATTTGAAGAAGAACTAATCCTGATAGAGATTGAGAGAAAAAGAGATCAAATGATAATCTCATAGAATAAATCTTCAGATTGTGTAATTACTGAAGTCTTTCATATAAGAAAATCATATGAAGATCTTGAGTAACCAGAGAGGTCTTGTAGGTGAAGTACCTATCCTGAGTTCTTTAATCTCCTAAAGGAGCAAGCTCCTATAGTTAATTACATATTGAGCAATTAATACTACCTAGGAAAACTCCCAATTAAGGTTAACATTAATCATCGAAAAAGTGTAAGTGTTGTCATTTTAAGTTCAATTTAAGTCGAACTTAAGAATTATGTCGGTCTATGTCGGTTTACGTCAAATCATGTCGATTTATGTTGAATGTCGAATTATGTTAAGTTTGGTTTGAAATGTCAAATAATGTCATTTAATGTCGGTGATTGTTGAATTTGGTTGGAAATGTCGATTAATGTCCATTTATGTTTGATTATGTTTGGAATGTTGACTAATGTCGAATAATTTCGTTTAGAATGTCGGATTTATGTCAGTTATGTCGATTTTTGTTTGAAATGTCAGATTTATGTCGATTATGTCAATTTCTGTTTGAAATGTCAAATTTATGTAGATTATGTCGATTTGTGTTTGAAATGTCAAATTTATGTCGGTTATGTCGATTTATGTTTGAAATGTCAAATTTATGTCGGTTATGTCGATTTATGTTTGAAATGTCGGATTTATGTCGGTTATTTTGATATTTGTTTGAAATGTCAAATTTTGTCGATTATGTTAATTTTTGTTTGGAATATCAAATTTTGTCGATCTTATCGATTTATGTTTGAAATGTCAAATTTAGGTTGATTATGTCGATTTAAGTTCAATTTTGTCGATTTAGGTTCAATTTGGGTTGAACCTAAGATTTATGTCGATTTAGATTCAATTTGGGTTGAACCTAAGATTTATGTCTTGGTTTAGGTTAGACTTAGGTTCATGTCGGGTTGAACCTAAATATGGTTTGAATTAAGTCTAATATGGGTTAGACTTAAGTTGGGTTTAGGTTAGACTTAGGTTCATGTCGAGTTGAACCTAAGTATGATTTAACTTAAGTCTAGTATGGGTTAGACTTAAGTCAGGCTTGGGTTAGACTTAGGTTCATGTCAGGTTGAACCTAAGTATGGTTTGACTTAAGCCTAATATGGTTTAGACATAAGTTAGGTTTGGGTTTGAATTTGATTAAACCTTAATTGGTTAAGGTTTAATAGTCTAATTAAGTCTAATGTGGTAGACTTTATTAAAATTTAAGTTTGATTAAACCTTAGTTGGTTAAGGTTTAATGGTTTAATTAAGTCTAATGTGGTAGACTTAATTATGGTTTAAGTTTGATTAAACCTTAGTTAGTTAAGGTTTAATGGTTTAATTAAGTCTAATGTGGTAGACTTAATTAGAGTTTAAGTTTGATTAAACCTTAGTTAGTTAAGGTTTAATGGTTTAATTAAGTCTAATGTGGTAGACTTAATTAGAGTTTAAGTTGGATTAAACCTTAGTTGATTAAGGTTTAATAGTTAAATTAAGTCTAATATGGTAGACTTAATTAGAGTTTAAGTTGGATTAAACCTTAGTTGATTAAGGTTTAATAGTTTAATTAAGTCTAATGTGGTATACTTAATTATGATTTAGGTTTGATTAAACCTTAATTTGTTAAGATTTTATGGTTTAATTAAGTCTAAAGTGGTATACTTAATTAAGGTTTGTGTTGGATTAAACCTTAGTTAGTTAAGGTTTAATGGTTTAATTAAGTCTAAAGTGATAGACTTAATTAGGGTTTAAGTTAAATTAAACCTTAATTGGTTAAGGTTTAAAGGTTTAATTAAGTCTAATGTGGTAGACTTAATTAGAGTTTAAGTTTGATTAAACCTTAGTTAGTTAAGGTTTAATTGTTTAATTAAGTCTAATGTGGTAGACTTAATTAGAGTTTAAGTTGGATTAAACCTTAGTTGATTAAGGTTTAATAGTTAAATTAAGTCTAATGTGGTAGACTTAATTAGAGTTTAAGTTGGATTAAACCTTAGTTGATTAAGGTTTAATAGTTTAATTAAGTCTAATGTGGTAGACTTAAATATGATTTAGGATGGATTAAACCTTAGTTAGTTAAGATTTTATGGTTTAATTAAGTTTAAAGTGGTATACTTAATTAAGGTTTGTGTTGGATTAAACCTTAGTTAGTTAAGGTTTAATGGTTTAATTAAGTCTAAAGTGATAGACTTAATTAGGGTTTAAGTTAAATTAAACCTTAATTGGTTAAGGTTTAAATGTTTAATTAAGTCTAATGTGGTAGACTTAATTAAGGTTTGTGTATGATTTGGGCTTGAATTAAGTTAGTTTCAAGTTAGGTTGAACCTAGACTTAAGGTTGACTTAAGTTCAATATGTGTTGAACTCAAGTTAGATTTTAAGTTTAAGTTAAGTTAGGTTCAAGTTAGGTTGAACCTAGACTTAATGTTAACTTAAGTTCAATATGGGTTGAACTCAAGTTAATGTTTGAGTTGAGTTAAGATAGGTTCAAGTTAGGTTGAACCTAGACTTAAGGTTAACTTAAGTTCAATATGAGTTGAACTCAAGTTAAGGTTTAAGTTTTAGTTAAGTTAGGTTCAAGTTAGGTTGAACCTAGACTTAAGGTTAACTTAAGTTCAATATGTGTTGAACACAAGTTAAGGTTAGAGTTGAGTTAAGTTAGGTTCAAGTTAGGTTAAACCTAGACTTAAGGTTAACTTAAGTTCAAGTTGTGTTGATCCTAATTTAAAGGTTATTTTGTGTTTGATTAAACTTTAGTTAGTTAATGTATAATAATTAATTAAGTCTAATGTGATAGACCTAATTAAGGTTTAAGTTTGATTAAGTCTAATTTAGTTAAGACTTAATGATTTAATTAGGTCTAATGGGTTAGACCTAATTAGGGTTTAGGTTTAGTTAAGTCTTAATAGTTTAATTAGGTCTAATGGGTTAGACCTAATTAGGGTTTAGGTTTGATTAAGTCTAATTTAGTTAAGACTTAATGGTTTAATTAGGTCCAATGTGTTAGACCTAATTAGGGTTTAAGTTTGATTAAGTCAAATTTAGTTAAGACTTAATGGTTTAATTAGGTCTAATGGGTTAGACCTAATTAGGTTTAGGTTTGATTATGTCTAATTTAGCTAAGACTTAATAGTTTAATTAGGTCTAATGGGTTAGACCTAATTAGGGTTTAGGTTTAATTAAGTCGTATTTAGTTAAGACTTAATCGTTTAATTAGGTCTAATGGGTTAGACCTAATTAGGGTTTAGGTTTGATTAAGTCCAATTTAGTTAAGACTTAATGGTTTAATTAGGTCTAATGGGTCAGACCTAATTAGGGTTTTGGTTTGATTAAGTCTAATTTAGTTAAGACTTAATGGTTTAATTAGGTCTAATGGGTTAGCCTAATTAGGGTTTAGGTTTGTCTTAAACCTAATGTTTAAGTTGTTAATTAAGTTTAATATGTCTTTAAACTTAATTAAAGGTTTGGTTTTGTATTAAACCTAATTTAGTTAAGGTTAAATAAATTAATTATGTTTAACATGTCCTTAAACTTAATCAAAGTTTTGATTTTGGTATTAAACCTAATTTAGTTAAGGTTTAATGGGTTAATTAAGTTTAATATGTCCTTAAACGTAATTAAAGATTTGATTTTGGTATTAAACCTAATTTAGTTAAGGTTTAATGGGTTAATTAAGTTTAATATGTCCTTAAACTTAATTAAAGGTTTGATTTTATATTAAACCTTATTTAGTTAAGGTTTAATGGGTTAATTAAGTTTAATATGTCCTTAAACTTAATTAAAGGTTCGATTTTGGTATTAAACCTAATTTAGTTAAGGTTTAATGGGTTAATTAAGTTTAATATGTCCTTAAACTTAATTAAAGGTTCGATTTTGGTATTAAACCTAATTTAGTTAAGGTTTAATGGGTTAATTAAGTTTAATATGTCCCTAAACTTAATTAAAGATTGGATTTTGGTATTAAACCTAATTTAGTTAAAGTTTAATGGGTTAATTATGTTTAATATATCCTTAAACTTAATTAAAGGTTTGATTTTTGTATTAAACCCTAAGGCTTGATGATTTAATTAGGCTTAAGTTGTATTTAAACCTAATTATTGTTTTATTTGAGTTCATTTAAGTTTGGATTCATCACTTGCTTAATCCAGGATAAAATGGATTAAATATGTGAAGAAAAGGTTTTGAATTATTAATTTTAAAATTAATAAGTCTTAACCTTATTTCAAAGTGTCTTTTAGATTGATTTGATGGCTTGAGAATTGTTGTTTTAGGATTGTTATTTGTTATCCTAAGGTTCTCAATCATTTTGCATTTTTGTTTTCCAATTTTCCTAATTTTATAATTATTTTTGAAAATAGTTACAAAATGTCATGGAAATTAGAAAATCACATCTTAGAGAGCTATCATAGCCTTAGAAAAATCAGGAGATGTGTCTAAGGACTTAAAGGTTCTTCCCTAAAAATTTCATAATTTTTTATTAGTAAATAATTTTTAATAATTAAAATACTTCAGAGAGTATTTAATTGTTTAAAAATTAAATACTAAGAATAAAATTATGATTTTGGTCTCATAATTTTCTTCTCTTCAAAAGATTTTCAGAGGTATTTTCATTTTATTTTTAGGAGCTCTGGATCAAAAGTTATGAGTTTTTGATGTTTTTAAGGTTAATTAGAATTAACCCAGCCCATAAAATCCAATAGCGCGACACGTGTCCTCGTACCGTCGAAGGGGTGTGAGGATCTGGTGCGCGGTGCAGAACAGCGGACATGAGATCATTAGATCAGTGCTGTCCGTTTCAAAAACACGGTAACGGATTGCAGAAATAAATCCCCAAAAAAATTCAAAAATATTTGAACCGTCCAACTTCAAATCTCAATATCTCACTCATTTCTCAACAAAATTGAGTGATTTCTGAACCTATGGAATCACCTGGACGTATAGATTATATCTTTACGGTGATGATACATTTCTGAGCTAGTTTAGCCCATGATATTTCATTTAGATGATTTATTTTGGACAAAATAAATCCATACCTTAGCCACAAGTTCGTCGAGCTTGATCAGGCCTGATGTCAGCTTCTAGGACACTCAAAGAAGATCTTTGTCACTTCAATTTTGTTTTGTAGCTAGCCTTGGAGAGCAATTTTGGCAAAATGGCTAGTTTGGGGTGATTTTGGATTTTGGTCAAATTGACTTGATTGGGCTAATCCTATGGCTTGATTTTGGTTGGAATAGGTTGCTGAGGTCCCTAGGAAGACTTTTTGTGTTGGGAGCCAAGGGATTTGGGCAGCCTATAGGTTTCTATGGATTTTTTCTCTGCTTTTCTAAATTTCAGCCAAGGGGTCCTTATATAGCCATGAATGGCTATGGTTTAACCTTGGTTAGCTTAGGTTTGATCGTAGTATGGTTAGAGCTGTAGAGTACAACCTCCCCCATGTAAACCAAGCCTTACCTCTCCTTCTCCCATGAGAATTTTGCCACTTAAGCAAATGCACATTTCATGGCAATTATGGCTTCAAATTTGTCATGATGGATTTTAATCTCTTTGTTCCCATTCCATTGGCTAAGTGGGAGGTTAATGGTGACTCAAATGGTTGAGAGCCTCTCCTTGTAGCACCTCTTTTATCATTTCATGGGGTGGTGACACTTTAGCTCCCCACTAAACATTTTTTATGAAATGTTATGATGAGCTTAACCATGGTGCGAAGAATGGTTAAAGCTTTGTCTTCTCACCATTGGGTGGCTATGGAGGTGGCTAAACTAACTTCACCATGGCAAGAAACCTCATTTTACGAAGGGGGTGAGTCACACTTAAAATCACCATGGTTTTGCCACCTCATTTTCATGTCATTATGCCCCTTTACCATGGTTAAATATGAGCCATCAATGGGTTATTTTCTCTTTAATGGGTCATATGGGTTGTGTCTAACCCATATGAGGTCATGTGTGATGTCATAAAGGAGTTTTGGAATTTTTAGAAAACCATGTCATAGGTTTTAAAAATTCCATTTAATGCCCTCATTATTTTAATTTCCATATTTAATTAATTATGTCATTAATTAAATATTGGAAATTATTTTATTAATCAATAATTAATTGGAAATAATTCCAAACTAATTATTTGATTAATATCCATGTCATTAAAATTGAATTTTGTCTCTTTTCATGACTTTTCAATTTAATTTTTATTTTAATTAATTATGTCATTAATTAAAAAGTGAAAATTAAATTATTGGACAATTAATTAATTAAAAATAATTTTGGAATTAATTATTTGATTAATTCCATTATTTTTAATCAATTTGTGGATTTTTTCATTTTATGAATTTTAATTTAATTTTTCATTTTAATCAATCATGTCATTTAATTAATTAAAATATTGAACATTAAATTATTAGTCAATTTAATTAATCAAAATAATTTTTGAAATTAATTTGATTAATCCTTGTCATTGTGGGGTCTTAAACATGTCATTAGGTCAATAATTGGTTATTTAGTAAAAAATTGATCATTTTAATCAAAATTGACTTTTTAGGTCATGGGTTGACCTATGGGGTCAACAGGGTTGGTCATTGGGTCTGGATTGACCATTTTGACCAAAGTAGACTTTTTAGGTCAAAAGGTTGGCCTATGGGGTCAACAAGGTTGGTCATTGGGTCTAGATTGATCATTTTGACCAAAGTTGTCTTTTTAGGTCAAAAAGTTGACCTATGGGGTCAACAGGGTTGGTCATTGGGTCTCGATTGACCATTTGGACCAAAGTTGACTTTTAGGTCAAAAGGTTGACCTATGAGGTCAACAGGGTTGGTCATTGGGTCTGTATTGACCATTTTGACCAAAGTTGACTTTTTAGGTCAAAAGGTTGACCTATGGGGTCAATTGAGTTAGTCATTGAGTCTGGATTGATGATGCACCAAAAATATAAACTCTTTTAGCTATGTGTTTTTACCTATTTTTGGTGATATTGCACTTTAAAGGAATGTATTTTTCATGATTTGTTGCAGATATGATGATTATAGGTGATTGGAGAGAAAAGATGCAAAAAGGAACGAATTTGGAGTAAAATGGAGCAATTTGGAGGAAAGCAATTCTGGCGCCACCGGCGCCCTATTCCAGAGAGTTCAAATTTATTGGCACGATAGGGCACCGCCGACGCCACTATCGGGAGCTGCCGACACCCTATGTCGGTTCACTTCGAATTCAAAAGTTTTTGCGAATTTTTGAAGAGGTGCTTGAAGAAACTCTTGGGGAATTTGCTCCTAACAATAAATTAAGTGTCCAAGACGAAAATAGAGAGGAGGAAGAGAAGAGAATTGCTGTAGAGAGTGTGAGGAAAGTGTAAGAGAGAGTTAGGGTTTGTGATTTTAAGAGAGATTTTTGTCTAAGGAGGGGAGAAGAGGGAGTAAAGTGAGAGATTGCTTCTTCATCTTTGTTCGGAAGGGAGAAATCAAGTGTTGCAAGGAAGAGAAATGGAATCAAGGGGACTTTGAAGAATTTGCTCGGGGAAGAGAAAGAGATAAGTTGTATTCACTTTTGTGGCTTGTATGACTCTTCTATCATTTATAAAATCCAAGTGTTTTTATATCTTCTCCATGAATTGTGAGTAGTTTCCCTTGCCTTTCTTCTTGCATGAAGTAGTGATGATGTGATGATGTGGAATTGATGTGCCCTTAAAGTATTATAAAGTTGTGATGTTTTTTTCATTTAGAACATAATTTACTTTTCAATCCGGCCAATTGAAATGTTAAAACATGTTGAGGAATATTAATTCCAAATGAATTGAATATTCTACAACAGGAATGAAGAAATCATTTAATGTCCGTGAATGAATTGCGTAGTTCATGGGGATTTAGTGCAAATAAATAGGGAATGAGTTTTGATGGGCTTCAAATTGGAGGTTTCTTGGTGACAAAATGGGATCCCCAATTTGGTCTTAAGATTGGTAACTAAAGCCTATGGTTAGCCTTCGGGTGAAGGGTGAGTGGGAGCTCCGTAGTGAGAGCCGGTATACTCCAAGCCTAGCCTTAGACTTAGTGACTAAACTTAAGATATGACAATGCTCTTTACATGCTTAGAAGAGGGGGTACTCTTTTAAGGGTAAAGAAGCAAATATGCTCTTATTTGACACAATACAGATAATTAACATTTTTCATCATCCACCCATCATGATCTTTATGCAGGAAGAAAGACACTTTTTCATATAGAAGTATCTTATAAATCACATAAGTTAGTGCGTGTGTTAGTTAAGAGTTTAATACGTAGAAGTAATCGTAGTAATTTTATTATTGAACTTTGCATTAACTAGTTGTAGTACACTTAAGCAATTGTTACATTTGGTATTGGATTTTAGTGCTATATTATCTGATTTAAAGAACGTTCACCTCCCTGTGGGATTGATAACCAGGACTCCATTAGAGCCCTGTATTACTTGATACGATACGTATACTTGCATTGAAAGTGTGACTTTATTAAACCATTATAAATATATAAATCTAAATTCATAAAGTCCTGCATTTTTAAGTATATAAAGTCGCCGCATCAATTGACCATTTTAACCAAAGTTAACTTTTTAGGTCAAAAGGTTGACCTATGGGGTCAACAGGGTTGGTCATTGGGTATGGTTTGACCATTTTGACCAAAGTTAACTTTTTAGGTCAAAAGATTGACCTATTGGGTCAACATGGTCGGTCATTGGGTTTGGATTGACCATTAGGACCAAAGTTGAATTTTTAGGTCAAAAGGTTGACCTATGGGGTCAACAGGGTTGGTCATTGGGTCTGGATTGACTTTTTTGACCAAAGTTGACTTTTTAGGTCAAAATTTTGACCTATGGGGTCAACATGGTTGGTCATTGGGTATGGATTGACCATTTTGACCAAAGTTGACTTTTTAGGTCAAAAGGTTGACATATCATAGAAATGAGGTCAACAAAAGAGCCCCCAATATGTGTGGATTACTGGATATGTATGCTGCACATATTGGCGTTGACCGAAGTGGTCTGAAGAAATGTCTCATAATAATCAAGAAAGGAGTGGGTGTCATATCGCTCCTAAAGAATGTCATATGTCTCATATGTCGGTTCTGAGAAGGAATGTCCTTTTCGTGTCTGGAAAGGGACTTATGTCCAACAACTGGAGAGAGAAATGGATGTCATATTCTATTTCTCAAAATGCCAATGTCGATATTTGGTTAGAAGAAAACCATGACTTCCGTGTCAGGAAAGGATTTACATCCAATAACCAGAGAGAAAATAGATGTCATATTCCATTTCTCTAAATGTCAATATTGATATTTAGTTAAAGGAAAGCCATGATTTCCGTGTCAGGAAAGGACTTACATCCAATAACCGGTAAGAGAAAATAGATGTCATATTTCATTTCTCGAAATGTCAATATTAGTTAGAGGAAAACCATGCTTTCCGTGTCAGGAAATGACTTACATCCAATAACCGGAAAGCGAAAATAGATGTCATATTCTATTTCTCGAAATGTCGATATTAGTTAGAGGAAAGCCATGATTTCCATGTCAGGAAAAGGACTTACATCCAATAACCAGAAAGAGAAAATGGATGTCATATTCCATTTCTCAAAATGTCGATATTAGTTAGAGGAAGGCCATGATTTCCGTGTCAGGAAAATGACTTACATCCAATAACTGGAAAGAGAAAATGGATGTCATATTCCATTTCTCGGAATGTCAATATTGATATTTAGCTAAAGGAAAGCCATGATTTTCGTGTCAGGTAAGAACTTACATCCAATAACTGGAAAGAGAAAATTGACGTCATATTTCATTTCTCTAAATGTTGATATTAGTTAGAGGAAAGCCATGATTTCCGTGTCAGGAAAAGGACTTACATCCAATAACTGGAAAGAGAAAATGGATGTCATATTCGATTTCTCTAAATGTCAATATTAGTTAGAGGAAAGCCATGATTTCTGTGTCAGGAAATGACTTACATCCAATAACCGGAGAGAGAAGATGGATGTCATATTCCATTTCTCGAAATGTCAATATTAGTTAGAGGAAAGCCATGATTTCTGTGTCAGGAAAAGGACTTACATCCAATAACTGGAAAGAGAAAATGGATGTCATATTCCATTTCTCGAAATGTCAATATTGATATTTAGTTAAAGGAAAGCTATGATTTCCGTGTCAGGAAAGGACTTACATCCAGTAACAAGAAAGAGAAAATGAATGTCATATTCCATTTCTCGAAATGTCAATATTAGTTAGAGGAAAGCCATGATTTCCGTATCAGGAAAGGACTTACATCTAATAACCGAAAAGAGAAAATGGATGTCATATTCTATTTCTCGAAATGTCGATATTAGTGAGAGGAAAGCCATGATTTCCGTGTCAGAACAAGGACATACATCCAATAACCGGAAAGAGAAAATGGATGTCATATTCCATTTCTCGAAATGTCGATATTAGTTAGAGGAAAGCCATGATTTCAGTGTCAGGAAAAGGTCTTACATCCAATAACTGGAAAGAGAAAATAGATGTCATATTCCATTTCTCAAAATGTCGATATTAGTTAGAGGAAAACCATGATTTTCGTGTCAGGAAAATGACTTACATCCAATAACTGGAAAGCAAAAATGGATATCATATTTCATTTCTCGGAATGTCAATATTAGTTAGGGAAAAGCCATGATTTCTTTGTCAAGAAAGGACTTACATCCAATGACTCGAAAGAGAAAATGGATGTCATATTCCATTTCTCGCGGAATGTCAATATTAGTTAGAGGAAAGCCATGATTTTCGTGTCAGGAAAGGACTTACTTCCAATAACTGGAAGAGAAAATGGATGTCATATTCCATTTCTTGAAGTGTCAATATTAGTTAGAGGAAAGCCATGATTTCTGTGTCAGGAAAGGACTTACATTCAATAACTGGAAAGAGAGAATGGATGTCATATTCCATTTCTCGGAATGTCAATATTGATATTTAGTTAAAGAAAAGCCATGATTTCCGTGTTAGGTAAGGACTTACATCCAATAACCGGAAAGAGAAAATGGATGTCATATTTCATTTCTCGAAATGTCGATATTAGTTAGAGAAAAGCCATGATTTCCGTGTCAGGAAAAGGACTTACATCCAATAACTGGAAAGAGAAAATGGATGTCATATTCCATTTCTTGAAATGTCAATATTAGTTAGAGGAAAGCCATGATTTCTGTGTTAGGAATGACTTACATCCAATAACTGGAGAGAGAAGATGGATGTCATATTCCATTTCTCGAAATGTTAATATTAGTTAGAGGAAATTCATGATTTCTGTGTCAGGAAAATGACTTACATCCAATAACTGGAAAGAGAAAATGGATGTCATATTCCATTTCTCGAAGTGTCAATATTAGTTAAAGGAAAGCCATGATTTTCGTGTCAGGAAAAGACTTACGTCCAATAACTGGAAAGAGAAAATGGATGTAATATTTCATTTCTCGAAATGTCGAATGTCGATGTCGTGTTAAAGGAATGTCATTTTCGTGTCAGGAAAGGACTTACATCCGATAACTAAGGAGAGGATGAGTGTCAAATGTTGATATGTCAAATGTCGCAATGTCGATATGTCAGACGTTGATAACAATTATTGATATATCAAAGGTCGAAATGTCGATGTGTCAAATGTTGATAATGATTGTTGATATGTTGAAATGTCGATTTGTCAAATGTTGAAAGATAATGTAGATAACAATTGTTATTTGTCAAAAGTCAAAAGGTCAATATCTCAAATATCAAAATGTCGATAACAATTATTGATTTATCATTGTCGAAACGTTGATAACGATTGTCGATATGTCAAATGTTGAAAGATTGATATCTCAAATGTCAATAATATTTGTCGATATGTCAAATGTCGAAAGATTAATATGTCAAATGTCGCTAACAATTGTTGATATGTCAAATGTCAAAGGTCGATATCTCAAATGTCGATAACAATTGTTGATTTGTCAAATGTCAAAAGGTCGATATCTCAAATGTCAAAAGATTGATATCTCAAATGTCAAAATAATTGTCGATATGTCAAATGTGGAAAGATCAATATGTCAAATGTCGCTAACAATTGTCGATATGTCAAATGTCGAAAGGTCGATATCTCAAATGTCGATAACAATTGTCAAAAGTCGAAATGTCAATGTGTCAAATGTTGATAACGATTGTTGATATGTTGAAATGTCGATACGTCAAATGTTGAAAGATCGACATCTCAAATGTCGATAATAATTGTCGAAATGTAAAATGTCGAATTGTCGAAATGTCAAATGTCAAAATGTTGATATGTCAAACGTCGAGATATTGGTATGTCGAATGTCAAAATGTTGATATGTCAAATGTTAAAATGTCTGTCAAATGTGGAGATATTAAATTATGGGAATGCCATAATTTCTTTGGTTGGAAAGGACTTTCATCTGAAATTTATAAGGAGAAAATGGATGTTGTATTCAATTTCTTAGAAATGTCAAATTTCAATGTCGAGTTATAGGAATACCATAACTTCCGTGTCAGGAAAGGACTTACATTTGATAACTAGAGAGAGAAAATGGATGTCATATTCCATTTCTCGACAATGTCAAATGTCAGTGTCAAGTTAGAGGAATGTCATATTCGGTTTCTCGATAATGTCAAATGTCGGTGTCAAGTCAAGAAAGGACTTATATCCAATAACTGGAAAGAGAAAATGGATGTCATATTCCATTTCTCGAAATGTCAAATGTCGATTTTGAGAAGGAATGATATGTGACTTACATCCTGTCTCAAATTTATAGCTAATGGAGTGCCCTACTTCAGTGTTAGGAAGGGACTTATATCCATAGCTGGAGAGAACGTATATGTCGTACTATCTCTTCAAATGTCAAATGTCGATTTTGAGAAGGAATGCTATGCGACTTACATCCTATCTCAAAATTATAGCTAATGTAATGCCTTATTTCCTTGTCAGGAAGGGACTTATATCCATTAACCATAAAGAGAGTGGCGAACTCAGAACGAAGAGTGTATCTGCTGGGGATTTGACCTTTACAGGTCGAAAGAAGTTATTCATCACAAGTTTTTTTATTATGTCATTATTAATTCGAAGTCCTTATTTTGGCATTTTTGGAACTGTCGATGTATTGTAGACAATTGAGGAAAAAGATAGCAAATGTCGTATCAATTTTCTTAAATAGGTGACAATGTCAAAATGTCAATTTTGGAATAGGAGTTCGTATGAGACTTATATCCTATCAAAGGAAAGATTGCTAAAGGAAAGCCAATGTCATAATGGTCTTACATCCAATAGCGAGAAAGAGAGTAGATGCCATCTTCCATTTAAGGATGTCTTACACTATCTCTTAGAAATGTCAATGTCGATATGTCGGTTTTGGAATAGGAATGCATATAAGACTTATATCTAATCCAATGAGAGATTGCTAAAGGAAAGCCAATGTCATGATAGTCTTAGATCCAATAACGAGAAAGAGAATAGATGTCATCTTCCATTTAAGGAGGTCTTACACTATCTCTTAGAAATGTCAATGTCATAATGTTGATTTTGAAATAAGAATGCGTATGAGACTTATATCCTATCCAAAAAAAAAATTGCTACAAGAAAGTCAATGTCATGATGGTCTTACATCCAGTAGCGAGAAAGAGATTAGATGTCATATTCTATTTAAGGAGGTCTTACACTATCTCTTAGAAATGTCAATGTCAAAATGTCAATTTTGGAATAGGAATGCATATGAGACTTATATCCTATCCAAAGAAAGATTGTTAAAGGAAAGCCAATGTCATAATGGTATTACATCCAATAGCGAGAAAGAGAGTAGATGTCATCTTCCATTTAAAGAGGTCTTACACTATCTCTTAGAAATGTTAATGTCGATATGTCAGCTTTGGAATAGGAATACATATGAGACTTATATCCTATCCAAAGAAAGATTGCTAAAGGAAAGCCAATGTCATGATGGTCTTACATCCAGTAGCGAAAAAGAGATTAGATGCCATATTCCATTTAAGGAGGTCTTACATTATCTCTTAGAAATGTCAATGTCAAAATGTCAATTTTGGAATAAGAATGCGTATGCGACTTATATCCTATCCAAAGAAAGATTTATAAAGGAAAGCCAATGTCATAATGGTCTTACATCCAATAGCGAGAAAGAGAGTAGATGACATCTTCCATTTAAGGAGGTCTTACATTATCTCTTAGAAATGTCAATGTCGATATGTCGGTTTTGGAATAGGAATGCATGTAAGACTTATATCCTATCCAAAGAAAGATTGCTAAAGGAATGCCAATGTCATGATGGTATAACATCCAATAGCGAGAAGGAGAGTAGATGATGTCTTCCATTTAAGGAAGTCTTACACTATCTCTTAGAAATGTCAATGTCAAAATGTCAATTTTGGAATAGGAATGCGTATGAGACTTATATCCTATCCAAAAAAAGATTTCTAAAGGAAAGCCAATGTCATGATGGTCTTACATCCAATAGCGAGAAAGAGAGTAGATGCCATCTTCCATTTAAGGAGGTCTTATACCATCTCTTAGAAATGTCAATGTCAAAATGTCAATTTTAGAATAGGAATGCGTATGAGACTTATATCCTATCCAAAGAAAGATTTCTAAAGAAAAGCCAATGTCATGATGGTCTTACATCCAATAGAGAGAAAGAGAGTAGATGATGTCTTCCATTTAAGGAAGTCTTACACTATCTCTTAGAAATGTCAATGTCAAAATGTCAATTTTGGAATAGGAATGTGTATGAGACTTATATCCTTTCCAAAGAAAGATTTCTAAAGGAAAGCCAATGTCATGATGGTCTTACATCCAATAGCGAGAAAGAGAGTAGATGCCATCTTCCATTTAAGGAGGTCTTATACCATCTCTTAGAAATGTCAATGTCAAAATGTCGATTTTTAAATATGTATGCGTATGAGACTTATATCATATCCAAAGAAAGATTGCTAAAGGAAAGCCAATGTCATGATGATCTTACATCCATTAGCGAGAAAGAGAATAGATGCCATCTTCCATTTAAGGAGGTCTTACATTATCTCTTAGAAATGTCAAAATGTCGATTTTGGAATAGGAATGCGTATGAGACTTATATCCTATCCAAAGAATGATTGCTAAAAGAAAGCCAATGTCATGATGGTCTTACATCCAATAGCGAGAAAGAGAGTAGATGTCGTCTTCCATTTAAGGAGGTCTTACACTATCTCTTAGAAATGTCAATGTCTAAATGTCGATTTTGGAATAGGAATGCGTATGAGACTTATATCCTATCCACAGAAAGATTGCTAAAGGAAAGCCAATGTCTGATGGTCTTATATACAATTGCGAGAAAGAGAATAGATGTCATCTTCCATTTAAGGAGGTGTTACACTATCTTTTAGAAATGTCAATGTAAAAATGTCAATTTTGGAATAGGAATGTGTATGAGACTTATATCCCATCCAAAGAAAGATTGCTAAAGGAAAGCCAATGTCATGATGGTCTTACATCCAACAGCGAGAAAGAGAGTAAATGCCATTTTCCATTTATGGAGGTCTTATACTATCTCTTAGAAATGCCAATGTCGTTTTCTTTTTGTTTTGGTTATTTGTTTCCTAGTTTACAAAACAAGTCATTCATTTTTATTTATGTTGCATTCTTTTCAAATACTGACCATTGATTGGGTGTATTATGTTTTTCTTGGTAGTCTCCCAACTGACAGGATTTCCCCAAATGTGTCTTCTTAACAAGCATATGGGTCCTCCCATGAGGATAGGTGTTTGAAGTACTAAATCCAAATCCCTGATCTTAGTGTCCTAGGGTGAACCATTTTATCATGGGCGCGTACAATGCTTGCCAGTCAGGTAGGTTCATAAAGCTTCCATTAATCACCAATTCTATAAAGATCATTCAGAATGTCTTTCAAAAAATCACTTTAACATTTCCAAATTAGGATTGGGGTTGGCTTTGGAAAAATATGACTTCAGAGTATAATTTCCATTAATCTCCAATAACAAAGCCATTTACCTTAGTTCTTTCATTCTGGGTCTTACAAATTTTTCAAAATTTTGATTATGTGATCAAAATATCTTTTATCTTCTAAAATTATGTCTGAACCAATTAATAGTGAACCAAAAAGACGAGATCACTTAATCCTTTCCTGAATATAATATCAAAAGAATTTTCTTAAGACTGTTTTTCAAGATTTATCAATTAGGGGAGAATTTAGACACCAATTTTTGATTTTATGCTTACTTCAAGCTTCTTCTCAGGGAATTAATATATCTGATTGAGCATGTTAAAGATTTTGAATGTTTGAATTGAGACACCAATTTTCGATTTTGTGCCCACCTCAAGCTTCTTCTCAGAAACATTTTTTTTCTTTTCTTTCTTTTTTTCTTTTTTTTGGTAGGGCGCACTTTAATGATTTTGAATGCCTAGACTTGAACACCAATTTTTGATTTGTTACTCACCTCAAGTTTCTTCTCAGAGAATTACTATATCTGCTGGAGCATATTTTAATGATTTTGAATGTCCAAACTCCCCTAATTGATAATTCTTAAATATTTCTTAAGATAAATTCTGGGATATTATAACTCATTCAGAAGTCAGGACCCAATCACATGGAAGAAGATTAAGAGGCTCATGACATCTTTGGTCAATTGCTTGTATTTTGATCATAATATTTTATTTTTCATTTAGGACCCAGTCAGAAGATTTAAGATAAAGGGCCTAGTTATTAGGGCATTAATTTCATTTTCCCCTTGAAATCATAATTTTCTTGTCAAAATGTCAGAATTTTTGTCTTGGATTCTTCTTTTCTGAATTATCTTTCTGTCAATATGTGGATGAGAAGAATATTTCCAAAGATATTAAATCCAAAGATTTCAAATTTTATCCCACCTCACAGATCAATTTTGATTTCATTCCAAATATATTAAATCCAAAGATTTCAAATTTCATCCCTCGTCACAGATAAATTTTTATTTCTCCACAGAGGACATGTTAGTTAACTAGTCCTAGAACTAGACTCGAAATTCAACACATTTCTGATTTTCATTCTGATTGATTTCTTTTTTTCTGTCAAGCTGTTCGAAAGGGAAATCCTTGATGGAATTCATCAAAAAGCGATCATCTTCCAAAATTTTATTAATGATTTTTATAGTAGACTATTTGGTCGATTGAGAAATCAGAACCTTGAAGGCAGGGAAAAATATCAACTTGAGAGAATCCATAGGAGTGGTTCAGAGGCTGCAGAAGCATAACCACGAAGAATAGGTTCATAGGCCATAAATGCATAACATAGGGGAATGGTTCAGAGGCTGTAAAAAGCATAACCACGAAGAATAGGTTCAGAGGCCATAAGGGCATAACCTAGGGGAGTGGCTCATAAGCTGTAAAGAGCATAACCACGAAGAATAAGTTCAGAGGCCATAAAGGCATAACCTAAGGGAGTGGTTTAGAGGATGTGAAAAGCATAACCACAAATAATAGGTTCAGAGGCCATAAAGGAATAACCTAGGGGAGTGGTTTAGAGGCTGTGAAAAGCATAACTACGAAGCCAGATAAACTGAACATGTTTGGCTGAGAAAGTATTTGCCTGAACTTATTCAAAAATGGAAATATCGATCTGTCTGACATAGAATCGATGAAAACTCCGTACCTTACCATATTCGAAAGAGTATGTGAGGACTTGTAATGTAAACTGGGTGGGAAGAAAGGGAACACATGTCATTTTTGTATGTCATTTATGTCATTTTTGGTTTGTCGATTATGGAAATGGAAGATTCTAGGATTTATTCGTCGTGAACAAATCTTTGAATCGAAGAGGTAATAGTTCTATTCTACTCGAGATTGAGTAAGATATAGAACAAAAGAAAGGATGATTTAGCCCTTCAAAAGACAAATTATCATAGTCACGGAGACAAATTAATTAACCAAAGATGGGGAGAGAGGATATCCCCAGTGGATTCACCACTCTTTGATGGCGATGAGAATCTTTTTAAGTCGACTTGCATAGCTATCAATTCCCATATCATGTCAATGTCAAGGAGTCGCTACTCTCTTTCTCTATATCACCCTAATTCTTATCCTACCTAGACTTATTGTCAGAAGTCTTTAGAGAATTTAAAGAAGGACTAATCATGATCGAGATTGAGAGAAAAAGAGATCAAATCTTAATCTCATAGAATAAATCTTCAGATTGTGTAATTATTGAAGTTTTTAATATAAGAAAATCGTATGAAGATCTTGAGTAACCAGAGAGGTCTTGTAGGTGAAATACCTATCCTGAGTTTTTTAATCTCATATAGGAGCAAGCTCCTATAGTTAATTACATCTTGAGCAATTAATACTGCTTAGGAAACTCCCAATTAAGGTTAACATTTATCCTTGAAAAAGTGTAAGTGTTGTCATTTTAAAGTTTGATTTAGGTCGAACTTAAGAATTATGTCGGTCTATGTCGGTTTATGTCAAATCATGTTGATTTATGTTGAATGTCGAATTATATTAAGTTTGGTTTGAAATGTCAAATAATGTCATTTAATGTCTGTGATTTTTGAATTTGGTTTGAAATGTTGATTAATGTCGGTTTATGTTTGATTATGTTTGGAATGTTGACTAATGTCGAATAATTTCGTTTGAAATGTCGAATTTGTTGAATTTCGTTTAGAATGTTGGATTTATGTCAGTTATGTCGATTTTTGTTTGAAATGTCAGATTTATGTCGATTATGTCGATTTGTGTTTGAAATATCAAATTTATGTCGGTTATGTCGATTTATATTTGAAATGTCAAATTTATGTTGTTTATGTCGATTTATATTTGAAATATCAGATTTATGTCGGTTATGTCGATTTGTGTTTAAAATGTCGGATTTATGTCGATTATTTTGATATTTGTTTGAAATGTAAAATTTTATTAATTATGTTGATTTTTGTTTGGAATATCAAATTTTGTCGATCTTATCGATTTAAGTTTGAAATGTCAAATTTAGGTTGATTATGTGGATTTAAGTTCAATTTTATCGATTTAGGTTCAATTTGGGTTGAACCTAAGATTTATGTCGATTTAGATTCAATTTAGGTTGAACCTAAGATTTATGTCTTAGTTTAGGTTAGACTTAGGTTCATGTAGGGTTGAACCTAAATATGGTTTGATTTAAGTCTAATATGGGATAGACTTAAGTTGGGTTTAGGTTAAACTTAGGTTCATGTCGAGTTGAACGTAAGTATGGTTTAACTTAAGTCTAGTATGGGTTAGACTTAAGTCAGGCTTGGGTTATACTTAGATTCATGTCAGGTTGAACCTAAGTATGGTTTGAAGCCTAATATGGTTTAGAAATAAGTTAGGTTTGGGTTTTAATTTGATTAAACCTTAATTGGTTAAGGTTTAATAATTTAATTAAGTTTAATGTGGTAGACTTAATTAGAATTTAAGTTTGATTAAACCTTAGTTGTTTAAGTTTTAATGGTTTAATTAAGTCTAATGTGGTAAACTTAATTATGGTTTAAGTTTGATTAAACCTTAGTTAGTTAAGGTTTAATGGTTTAATTAAGTCTAATGTGGTAGACTTAATTAGAGTTTAGGTTTGATTAAACCTTAGTTAGTTTAGGTTTAATGGCTTAATTAAGTCTAATGTGGTAGACTTAATTAGAGTTTAAGTTGGATTAAACCTTAGTTAATTAAGGTTTAATAGTTTAATTAAGTGTAATGTGGTAGACTTAATTATGGTTTAGGTTGGATTAAACCTTAGTTAGTTAAGATTTAATGGTTTAATTAAGTCTAATGTGGTATACTTAATTAAGGTTTGTGTTGGATTAAACCTTAGTTAGTTAAGGTTTAATGGTTTAATTAAGTCTAAAGTGGTATACTTAAAGGATTAAATCTTAGTTAATTAAGGTTTAATGATTTAATTAAGTCTAAAGTGATAGACTTAATTAGGGTTTAAGTTGAATTAAACCTTAGTTGGTTAAGGTTTAAAGGTTTAATTAAGTCTAATGTGGTAGACTTAATTATGGTTTGTGTTTGATTTGGGTTTGAATTAAGTTAGGTTCAAGTTAGGTTGAACCTAGACTTAAGGTTGACTTAAGTTCAATATGAGTTGAACTCAAGTTAGATTTTAAGTTTGAGTTAAGTTAGGTTCATGTTAGGTTGAACCTAGACTTAAGGTTAACTTAAGTTCAATATGGGTTGAACTCAAGTTAATGTTTGAGTTGAGTTAAGTTAGGTTCAAGTTAGGTTGAACCAAGACTTAAGGTTAAGTTCAATATGGGTTGAACTCAAGTTAATGTTTGAGTTGAGTTAAGTTAGGTTCAAGTTAGGTTGAACCTAGACTTAAGGTTAACTTAAGTTCAATATGGGTTGAACTCAAGTTAAGGTTTAAGTTTGAGTTAAGTTAGGTTCAAGTTAGGTTGAACCTAGGCTTAAGGTTAATCAATATGTGTTGAACTCAAGGTAAGGTTTGAGTTGAGTTAAGTTAGGTTCAAGTTAGGTTAAACCTAGACTTAAGGTTAACTTAATTCAAGTTGTGTTGAACCTAAGTTAAAGGTTATTTTAAGTTTGATTAAACCTTAGTTGGTTAAGGTTTAATAATTAATTAAGTCTAATGTGAAAGTCCTAGTTAAGGTTTTAATTTGATTAATTCTAATTTAATTAAGACTTAAATGATTTAATTAGGTCTAATGGGTTAGACCTAATTAGGGTTTAAGTTTAATTAACCCATTAGATCTAATTAAACCATTAAGTCTTAGCTAAGTTCGACTTAATTAAACCTAAACCCTAATTAGGTCTAACCCATTATACCTAATTAAACCATTAAGTCTTAACTAAATTAGACATAATCAGACTTAAACCCTAATTAGGTCTAACCCGTTAAACCTAATTAAACCATTAAGTCTTAACTAAATTAGACTTAATCAAACCTAAACCTAATTAGGTCTAACCCATTAGACCTAATTAAACCATTAAGTCTTAACTAAATTCGACTTAATCAAACCTAAACCTAATTAGGTCTAATGGGACCTAATTAGGGTTTAGGTTTGATTAAGTCGAATTTAGTTAAGACTTAATGGTTTAATTTGGTCTAATGGGTTAAACCTAATTAGGGTTTAGGTTTGACTAAGTCGAATTTAGTTAAGACTTAATTGTTTAATTAGGTCTAATGGGTTAAACCTAATTAGGGTTTAGGTTTGATTATGTCCAATTTAGTTAAGACTTAATGGTTTAATTAGGTCTAATGGGTCAGACCTAATTAGGGTTTAGGATTGATTAAGTCTAATTTAGTTAATACTTAATGGTTTAATTAGGTCTAATGGGTTAGACCTAATTAGGGTTTAGGTTTGTCTTAAACCTAATGTTTAAGTTTTTAATTAAGTTTAATATGTCCTTAAACTTAATTTAAGGTTTGGTTTTGTATTAAACCTAATTTAGTTAAGGTTAAATAAATTAATTAAGTTTAACATGTCCTTAAACTTAATCAAAGTTTTGATTTTGTATTAAACCTAATTTAGTTAAGGTTTAATGGGTTAATTAAGTTTAATATGTCCTTAAACTTAATTAAAGGTTTGATTTTGGTATTAAACCTAATTTAGTTAAAGTTGAATGGGTTAATTAAGTTTAATATGTCCTTAAACTTAATTAAAGATTTGATTTTGGTATTAAACCTAATTTAGTTAAGGTTTAATGGTTTAATTAAGTTTAATATGTCCTTAAACTTAATTAAAGGTTTGATTTTTTATTAAAACTTATTTAGTTAAGGTTTAATGGGTTAATTAAGTTTAATATGTCCTTAAACTTAATTAATGGTTTGATTTTGGTATTAAACCTAATTTGGTTTAGGTTTAATGGGTTAATTAAGTTTAATATGTTCTTAAACTTAACTAAAGGTTTGATTTTTGTATTAAACTAAATTTAGTTAAGGTTTAATGGGTTAATTAAGTTTAATATGTCCTTAAACTTAATTAAAGGTTTGATTTTGGTATTAAACCTAAATTAGTTAAGGTTTAACGGGTTAATTAAGTTTAATATGTCCTTAAACTTAATTAAAGGTTTGATTTTGGTATTAAACCTAATCTAGTTAAGGTTTAATTGGTTAATTAAGTTTAATATGTCCTTAAACTTAATTAAAGGTTTGATTTTGATATTAAACCTAATTTAGTTAAGGTTTAATGGGTTAATTAAGTTTAATATGTCCTTTAAACTTAATTAAAGATTTTATTTTGGTATTAAACCTAATTTAGTTAAGGTTTAATGGGTTAATTAAGTTTAATATGTCCTTAAACTTAATTAAAGTTTTGATTTTTGTATTAAACCCTAAGGCTTGATTTAATTAGGCTTAAGTTGTATTTAAACCTAATTATTGTTTGATTTGAGTTCATTTAAGTTTGGAGTCATCACTTGCTTAATCCATGATGAAATGGACTAAATATGTGAAGAAAAGGTTTTGAATTATTAATTTTAAAATTAATAAATCTTAACCTTGTTTCAAATGGTCTTCTAGATTGATTTGATGGCTTGAGAATTGTTGTTTTAGGATTGTTATCTATTATCCTAAGGTTCTCAATCATTTTGCATTTTAATTTTTCAATTTTCCTAATTTTATAATTATTTTTGAAAATAATTACAAAATGTCATGGAAATTAGAAAATCACATCATAGAGAGCTATCCTAGCCTTAGAAAAACCAGGAGATGTATCTAAGGACTTAAAGGTTCTTCCATAAAAATTTCATATTTTTCTGATTTGTAAATAATTTTTAATAATTAAAATACTCTAGAGAGTATTTAATTATTTAAAAATTAAATACTGAGAATAAAATTATAATTTTTGGTCTCATAATTTTCTTCTCTTCAAGAGATTTCCAGAGGTATTTTTATTTTATTTTTAGGAGCTCTGGATCAAAAGATATGATTTTTTTATGTTTTTAAGGTTAATTAGAATTAACCCAGCCCAAAAAAGCCAACAGCGCAACACGTGTCCTCGTATCGTCGAAGGGGCGGGAGGATCCGGTGCGCGACGCAGAACAACGGACACGAAATCATTAGATCAGCGCCGTCCGTTCCAAAACACAGGAATGAACGGTAGAAATAAATCCCCAAAAAATTTGAAAAATATTCGAACCGTCCAACTTCAAAGCTCAATATCTCACTCATTTCTCAATTAAATTGAGTGATTTCTGAACTTATGTAATCATCTGGACGTATAGATTATATCTGTACGGTGATGATAAATTTTTGGGCTAGTTTAATCCATGATATTTCGATTATATGATTTATTTTGGACAAAATAAATCCATACCTTAGCCATAAGTTTGTCGAGCTTGATCAGGCCTGATGGTCAGCTTCTAGGACTCCCAAAGAAGATCTTTGTCACTTCAATTTGGTTTTGTAGCTAGCCTTGGAGAGCAATTTTGGCAAAATGGCTAGTTTGGGCTGATTTTAGATTTTGGCCAAATTGGCTTGATTGGGCTAATCCTATGGCTTGATTTTGGTTGGAATAGGTTGCTGAGGTCCCTAGGAAGACTTTTTGTGTTGGGAGCCAAGGGATTTGGGCAGCCTATAGGTTTCTATGGATTTTTTCTCTCCTCTTGTAAATTTCGGCCAAGGCGTCCATATATAGCCATGCATGGCTATGGTTCAACCTTGGTTAGCTTAAGTTTGATCATAGTATGGTTAGAGCTGTAGAGTACAACCTCCCCCATGTAAGCCAAGCCATACCTCTTCTTCTCCCATGAGAATTTTGCCACTTAAGCAAGTGCACATTTCATGGCAATTATGGCTTCAAATTTGTCATGATGGATTTTAATCTCTTTGTTCCCATTCCATTGGCTAAGTGGGAGGTTAATGGTGACTCAAATGGTTGAGACCCTCTCCTTGCAGCACCTCATTTATCATTTCATGGGGTGGTGACACATTAGCTCCCTTCTTAACATTTTTTATGAAATGTTATGATGAGCTTAACCATGGTGTGAAGAATGATTAAAGCTTTGTCTTCTCATCATTGGGTGGCTAGGGAGTTGGCTAAACTAACTTCACTATGGAAAGACACCTCATTTTACAAAAGGGGTGAGTCACACTTTAAATCACCATGGTTTTCCCACCTCATTTTCTTGTCATTATGCCCCTTTACCATGGTTAAATATGAGCCATCAATGGGTTATTTTCTCTTTAATGGGTCATATGGGTTGTGTCTAACCCAATGAGGTCACGTGTGATGTCATAAAGGAGTTTTGGAATTTTTAGAAAACCATATGTCATAGGTTTTAAAAATTCCATTTAATGCCCTCCTTATTTTAATTTCCATATTTAATTAATTATGTCATTAATTAAATATTGGAAATTATTTTATTAATCAATAATTAATTGGAAATAATTCAAAATTAATTATTTGATTAATATACATGTTATTAAAATTGAATTTTGTCTCTTTCCATAACTTTTCAATTTAATTTTCATTTTAATTAATTATGTCATTAATTAAAATGCGAAAATTAAATTATTAGACAATTAATTAATTAAAAATAATTTTAGAATTAATTGTTTGCTTAATTTCATTATTTTTAATCAATTTGTGGATTTTGTCATTTTATGACTTTTAATTTAATTTTTCACTTTAATTAATCATGTCATTTAATAAATTAAAATATCGAAAATTAAATTATTAGTCAATTTAATTAATCAAAATAATTTTTGAAATTAATTTGATTAATCCTTGTCATTGTGGGGTCTTAAACATGTCATTAGGTCAATAATTGGTTATTTAGTAAAAAATTGATCATTTTAACCAAAATTGACCTTTTAGGCCATGGGTTGACCTATGCGGTCAACAGGTTTGGTCATTAGGTCTGGATTGACCATTTTATCCAAAGTAAACTTTTTAGGTCAAAAGGTTGGCCTATGGGGTCAACAAGGTTGATCATTGGGTCTGGATTGACCATTTTAACCAAAGTTGATTTTTAGGTCAAAAGGTTGACCTATGGGGTCAACAGGGTTGGTCATTGTGTCTAGATTGACCATTTTGACCAAAGTTGACTTTTTAGGTCAAAAGTTTGACCTATGGGGTCAACAGGGTTGGTCATCGGGTCTGGATTGACCATTTTGACAAAGTTAACTTTTTAGGTCAAAAGCTTGACCTATGGGGTCAACAGGATTGGTCATTGGGTCTGGTTTGACCATTTTGACCAAAGCTGACTTTTTAGGTCAATAGATTGACCTATTGGATCAACTGGGTTGGTCATTGGGTTTGGATTGACCATTTTGATCAAAGTTGACTTTTAGGTCAAAGGGTTGACCTATGTGGTCAACAAGGTTGGTCATTGTGTCTGGATTGACCATTTTGACCAAAGTTGACTTTTTAGGTCAAAATGTTGACCTATGGGGTCAACGGGGTTGGTCATTGGGTCTGGATTGACCATTTTGACCAAAGTTGACTTTTTAGGTCAAAAGGTTGACATCATATAAATGAGGTCAACACTACATAAAGGGAAAAACTTAATTACTTTCCTGAACTTATATGTGTGGATTAGAATCTTTACTAATAGTGGTCTCACAAACTTTTTTTCATGTAATCATTTTAAGTGCCTTAATATGACAATCTACAGTTATTTTTGAAATGAATAGAAGGCTAGAACTCTTAGACTTGATTACTAGATAATCTTACACTTGTAGAATTTACTTGAATAATTCAAAGATCTTTCTGAAAATTTTACCATTGTACTTATCTAAATCAAAATTATGGTATTCTAGAAAGAAAGTTCATTGCACTGGATCATTATTTTATGTATTAACTAATATTACTTGAGGACAAGTAATAGTTAAGTTTGGGGGATGTTGATCCACGAAAAAATTTGTAGCTTTTTACTGTCCATTTCATACCTGTTTTTGATGGTATTGCACTTTAAAGAAATGTATTTTTCATGATTTCATGGAGGAACAATGATTTTAGGCCTTTGGAGCAAAAGGAAGTGAAAATGAGCAAATTTGGAGCAAAAAGGGACACAAGTGCATTTTATTGAACTAGCGCCGAACGACTCAGTCACCAGCGCCGGACCGCGCTATTTTACAAAGAGTTGTGACCGATTGGTGGAATAATACGCCGGACCGTGCTATTTTACAGAGAGTTGTGACACGGTGCCTTATCCAGCGCTGGACCGCTCCCTATCCTGATTTCAAACTAGATTCAATGTATTTGGCTGGATTTTGGAGGGTTGGTTTAGGAAGCTCCTGGGAAATCAGTTATGATCGAATTTAAAATTCTTTGGAGCCAAGTTTAGAGAGGGGAGAAGAGTTTAGAGAGAGTGTCTTTCCATTTTGTTTAGGAAATCTAGGTTTTGTGTTTTCTCTTTTAAGGAGTGTAAGAGGAGAGTGAAAGTGAGAGATTTCTTCTTCCTTACTTATCTAAAGAGAGAATTGTGTGTTGTTGTGAAGAAAGAAGAGTGGTTAAAGGAATTCCTTGAGATTTGCTTGGGGAAGAGTTTGAGATAAGTTGTCTTTTATTTACTATGTTTGTATGACGTTGTTTTTATATATAAAATCCATGTTTTGACATCTTTTTCTCATGAGTCTTGAGTAGATTACTTTGTCTTTCTCCTTTTCATGTGACGTGTTGATGTTGTGATATGGAAATGTTGTGCCGATTTAATATGAAGAATTTGTGATGACCTTTTCATTTCGAACTTCATTTACTTTTTAATTTGACCAATTGAATTGTTAAAACTTGTTGGGAAACATTTGTTCCTAAAGGATTATGAGTTCCACAACAAAAGTGAAGGTCACCTTCAATGTCCATGAATGAGAGACGTAGTTCATGGGGATTGAGTGCAAATAAATAAAGAAATATACTTTGATGAGCGTAGAATTGGAGATTTCAGAGTGACAGGCTGAAATCCTCAATTTGGTCCTAATGTTTTGAAACTTTAGCGAGAGTTAGCCTTCAGGCGAAGGAAGTGGGAGCTCTAGAGTGAGACCCAATATCCTCCCAGCCTAACCACAGATTTCGGGACTAAACTTAGGATTAGCTAATGTTCTTTATACGCTGAAGAAAGGGTAGAAATAAGAATGCTCCTATTTGGCACAATACATTTGCATCATTGATCTATGTCACAATAATCATCATATTATAATTAGAAAGGAGGAAGACTCTTTCTTAGAACTGTACTGTGTTATAACTTTAGTCTTGTGTCAGTTTAACTTGCTAGAAGTTTAGAGCGTACTTTGGTAGAAATAGTAACTACAACTGTTTGTCTTTATCTTAGGAATTGAACTTACTTGCAATTGTGTTGTGATTCGATAAGTAATTTTTGTGCTACGCCATAAAATTAAAGCCTCCCTATGGGATCGATATCCAGAACTCCATTAGAGCCCTGTATTACTTGAGCGATACATATACTTGCGTTTAATTGTGTGTCTCATTATAAAACTAAATTAATATATATATATATATATATATATATGAGTTCATAAATTTTTGCAAATTAAAAAAGTCACACCAGTCGCATAAGCATGTAAAATTTTCTAAGGTACATAAAAAGGGAATTTTATTAAGTCACATAAACATGGAATTTCTCTCAGGAAGTGGAAGCATGATAATTTTGTTAAAGCATATGAACATGGGATTTTACATGAGTTACATAAACATGGAAATTTTTTTTAGGCAACATAAGCATAAAGATTTTTCAAAGGCATATGAACATGAGATTTTACATAAACCGCATCAACATGGAATTTTTCTTAGGCAACCTGGGAATTGAGATTTTCCAAAGGCATATGAACATAGGATTTTACCAAAGTTACATAAACATGGAATTTTTCTAAGGAAACCTAAGCACGAAAAGTTTCCTAAGGCACTAAGACATGGGACTTTACATAAGGAACATTAACATGATAAATTTTAAAGAAGGATTTACATGCCAAATGATTGAAAGCTTCAACACTTTATTCCAATGTATTTAACTTGTCATGATTATGCATGAATAACATACACATGTAACGAATCATGTAAAATATTTTTCAATTACTAAGTACATAAATTAAACCAAACATAGATCAAGTAAGTGAATCATCAAACTAAAAAGAAGGGATGGGGTGGAAATGATGTTTGACAAAGGCAAGAAGAAGGAGAAGATGGGTTAGGGTTTTGGCCAAATAAAGAGGAAGAAAGGTGTGGGGGGAATGATGTGATTTGGCTAAAGGAAGAAGAAAAGAAGTAGATTTGTAGAGATTATGATAAGAGAAAAGGGATAATAGGGTCATGGGGTTTTTGCTAGGAGAAGGAGAGGAAGTGGTGGTTCGACTAAAAGAGGTAGAAGATGATTTGATGATGGTACTGGTGTAGGGATTTGGTTAGGAGAAAGTGAAGGGAAGATGGTGGTGATGAGAAGAAGAGTAGAAGAAGTGTAGTGTAGTGAGAAGAAGAGAAAAAAAAGCGTGTTGTAGTATGAAGAAGGGAAGAAGTAGAAGAGAAGAAAACAATGAAGAAGAAGAGTGAAGAAGAAGAATAAATAAGTGAAAAGGATTGAAGTGAAGAAAAGTGAAGAGAAAGAAAAATGTAGAAGAAGTAGAAGAAAAAAGAAGAGAAAGAGGAAAAATAAGAAATGGAGAAGAAGTACATGAAGACTTATAGTGAAGAAGCTAAGAACACTGGAGACAAGGTAGACCAATTGAAAGTAGGACCATCAAAGAGAACAATCAGCAAAAAGGAGAGGAGGGATGATCAAAATTTCTATGATTTGTGCCGGTTAGAACAAGGACTTAGACTCCTTTTAATGCTAGGGAATGAACGGGGAATGATTGGTGCTTTAAAATAGAGTAGGAGGAGATTGAACATCCTCCGCCATCCCTTTCACATAATTATGTTATTCTCTCAGGTAGTTCGACATAGTCACACCATCAACTGGCATGGTTACATGAGACAAAGACTTGGTTTTATGTACTACCGAGCTCCTTTGAAACCCATAAATCTTGTTTTTTCATGGATTATCCACCCGAAGGGGGATGAATGAAAGTTTTTGCTAAAATTGACTACAAAATGAGGTCAACATAAATAACATTGAGAATATATTAAAATAAATTTTAAATATTCTCATAATTTTTTAGTTTAAACAATTGTACTAATATTGTTTCATTATAATCTAAAAAAACTATTCATAATATTTCTTACTAGTCTTGTATTTTTTAAATAATAATAAACACTAATAGTGAAGTTTCAAGCTAGTTTTTATATAATGATATTATATAATGAAATAGAAAATATGAAAAACTAAGAAGAAAGGATACATGCATGACACTTTTTTACTATTAGTCTCATTAGTCTATTCAAATCTCTTCAAACACATGATGTTTTTTATTTATTCATAATAATATTTTTCATCTTCTCAGATCGTGCTCCCGTTTCTCTCTTTATATAAGTTATTTTTCTGTTAACTTAATATAGGAAATTTTATTTAGATGATACTTCTAATAACAAACTAACATTAGTTCAAAAGAAGAAAGTGAAATCATTTATACACTAACTGACTTAAGGACATAATAACAACTAACAAGCAGAAAAACAAAAAATAAAAAAAAGAAACAACAACAACAAAATTCAACCAAATTTCTATTTCTTAAAGAGTTACAACCATGTCATAGGCATGGTTTATGATTTCAATCATCCACCAGTATGGTTATCTTAGCTTCAATTTCATCTCCATCTTCCATTCCCAAATATTCTGGCGTGTCTTCATCACTAATTTTATGACCATCATAAATGAAGACAACAGAATCTATGTTTTCAGAATAACGATCACAGTAAGCTTTCATTAGTGTCTTAAGCTTTGTGCAATGTTTGATCTTGTAAAGAAATTCATTCCCTTGTTGTCCCTTTATCTTCAAATTGATGTGTGTTGGCCATTCAACCTCCTTCTTAACCTTATTTTTACTAGTGCCGGACATTCTTCACCCAACACGACTTACCTCCACCAGAAAGATTACATAAAAGTCTTTTTGAAGAAAAAAATCACAAATAAAAAAAAGTGAATGGTTTATTTTGGATGAATCTCTAGAATGCTTTTTAGGATATATAAATGCATACAAGAGAAATGCCATATATGGAAGTTATATATTTATAGCAACATCTTCTAGAAATAATACTACAAGATAAATTTAATTGATTACAATTTATTAACATGCTAAGAATAGTTTGAAGATGTATTAAGTAGATGATAACTCGAAAAAAAATATAAGGAGATTTTATTAATTACCAAATATTTATGTAATATGATGAGGAATTAGCTAGCATTCCTTATTTAATATCTTTATATATATATTTGTGTGTGTGTGCACGGACACACATGTGTGCACGGACACACATCTATGTATTGTTATATGCATATATGTGTAAAATTTGGGTATATTATGCAAAGGACCTTGCCCAACTTGTATGCTTTGCTATTTTCCACTTGAAGGTCCTAAGCACCACTTATAGTTACCAATGATAGGCTCCATGTCCAACCTAAATATATATTGGCATTAAGGAAGCATAATAAAATCATGAATACAATTTTTTTTCTTTTATGAGTAACTTATTACGTGTTTCATAAAACATAATTTTTTTAAATTGCTGCTTATTTTTTTTGAAGTATCATCAAACTTTTAGAAATAAAATTTAATGTGTGAACTTTTTTCTTCTATGAACATTGCATGTCTCATCTTTGATGCTAATTTCAAATGTTATGCATTAATTGAATGAGTATCTCACTGAATAAAAAAAATTATTTAAGTTGTTATTTTATATCTTTATTCTTTTTTGTAAATAAAAAAGAGAAAAGAGTAAATTTTACGATATAATTTTGAAGTAAAAATAATTAAGCTTACTTAAATATGTGTATGTGTGTGCACATGCGTGTGAGTACATTTGTTTTTGTGTATGAATCTAGAATTTTAATTTAAATTGACTACCATATGTTTAAATTATTTATATTAATTTAAATTGACTCCCATATTTAAAAAAAATTTGTTAACTCTTTTTTATATAGATGTTAGTTATCCTGATGTGAAAGAAATTATTATAATGATAATAAACATATGTTTGTAGGGTTTAATTATATAAATTATGTTATGTTAGGACCATAAATTAATATCATTATGATTGGTTAACATAAATAGTTGATAGATAATAAAAAAATAGAAATGGTTAAGGCAACATAAGATTATTAAGCTCGAGATAAATGAAAAATTAAAATTATTTAGAAGCATTAAGTTTAGATTCTTAGGATTTTATTTGCTTAGGTTCTACATAAATTTCTTATTTTAAAGTAAATTTTTATGATAAATCTCTAATATATAAAAGTTTCAATAAAAAATATTCTAACTTACTTGAAGAATATTTCTTAAAATTTCAAATTTCTAAAGATATTTTTAATTTTTTTGGGCAGAAGCTATGTTATTCTCACTAAATTGCAACATTATTTTACTTAATTGGATCCACTAATTTCTTAGAAAAAGTTTGTTATTTTACAAGGTATATGTTCTAATGAAAGAGAGATTATTTTAATTTTTAAGAATTAGCTACTATTTTTAATAATAGACTTGCAATTAGATCATAATTTGAAGACCCCTCTAACTTGTTATTTTTTATCCATTTGTAGAGTAATTAAGAGATATTTTTATTTATTTTAAACATTCTAGAAAGGCTATAAGTGGGAGAGGTTCGGAATGGGGTATGAAATGAAAAGTTCGTAAAAACATTTTTACACTTGTTCTCTTTCAAAACTCTTTTCAAGCAACAATTTTTCTTGAACTAAATCTTAAGGCTGGTTTTGAATCTTGCATAAATATTGAGCTCATACGAACTCACATCATCTACAAAAAAAATTAAAAATTTTCAAGCATTCAACATCTCTTTTGAACAATTATTTAAGTTTTTTTATCTTTTTATTTGTAATTTTTGTAAAATTAGAAAAGTTTCATATCAATGTTTTTATTTTTATACAAGGTTTAGGATAAATTTGCAAGCACATAATGATATTTTTTGTAAACTTGTTTTTTAGTTACACTTGCTCATTCAGGATAAGCATAAATCATATATGCATTCTCCACCTTGAGAAAAATGGAATCTTATGATCGTAAAAATTAGTTAGTGGGATTTAGATAGTAGAGTTTTATGTAAGGACATGCCAAGCCTAATAAAATCTTTTTCTATGTTTTTCTTTTTCATCTTGTATTTTACTTCCTATATAATTTTTTTATACGTAATAAACTATCTATTATTCACAATTTTAATTTGATTCCCAGTTCACTAAGAATATATAATTTTGACAAGCATCAATTCACACCCCACCCCCTTTATGGTTGCGCAACACACTTCAATATATATATATATATATATATATATATATATATATATATATATATATATATTCTTTTGGGATTTAGGCTGTGGGCAAATCTAGTTTTGGTTGGACAATTAGTGCCCCAAGGAGTGGTTTCTTCCTGGCAGTGCACCTCTAAATCCCAATCTAAGAGTTGTTGATTGCTGGTCTGGCAATAACTAGTCAATCTCATTTCTTCAGTCCTTTCTCCAGGGTCCTTCTATACAAAAAGTTAGCAACCTTCCTTTTGATAGAGGGAGACCTGATAAAATCTGTTGGCAAACCCACTGCTACCAGAGCCTTACCAAAGCTATCTATGCAAAATGCTTCACTTGGGACATGATTCCCTGGGGGAAGGTGATATGGACTAAACATCTGTCACCATCCATGTCCTTCTTTTGCTGGAGAGTTTTTCTCATGCTTCTCCCTACTGATGATATACTAAAGCTTAAAGGACTCAGAGGCCCTTCTAGATGTTGGCTTTGTTCTAAGGAAGAGGAATCCATGACCAATCTCTTCTTTGGGTGTTAGGTTTCTCAATAAGTATGGCAATGTTTATTGAATAAACTATCTATTCAAAGGGAGGAGTTCAAATGATATGTTCTTTATACCTGCTAGAATCATTGGTTCTCTACCAAGATTGGTGAGGTCCCATTGATTGTTGCTTGGTTCCTTTGGATGGTCAGGAACCAAATAAGTATCAGGGGAAACCTTGTGCTGTGGCATCTGTTGTCAGCCACTGCATTGTGTTTATACAAAAGTTAATACAATATAAATCCTTCCCTAACATTCTTACTCACTATGCTATTGGACAGAGGGCCTCCCCAAGGGCTATACTGTAGATTGTAAACTCCCTATGCCTTCCACAATCAAAATTAATACTGATGGGAGTTTCTTGGATAGGGCAGCTGGAATTAGAGGGGTCTTCAGAAATTTCTTTGGGCAATGCTTGTTGTTCTTCCAGGCCCCAGTGGTGGTGGTGGATGCTCTGGAAGCTGAATTGGTGGCTATCTATTGGGCCCTTAAGTTTGCCTTAAGAGACTCTTGGGTCACTCTATGGGTGGAAGTGGACTCTGCTGTTCTGCTCTAGCTAGTGGAGCAAGGGGAGTTATCAGCTTGACACCATAATATCTGGATTTCTAAAATCAGACAACTCATGAACTTGGTCAATGTATTTTCTTTCTTTTATTTATAGGTAAGGTAACAGACCTGCTCATTGGCTTGCCAAGAAAGGTCTGACCTCCCAAGTTGTTTTTGTTTCATCCTCCCCCCCCCCCCTCTTTTTTTTGCTTCATGGGGACCTCCTGCAAGTGCCCCATCTCAGACTTGTAACTTAAGTTCATTGTGAGGGAATATAATTACCTTTCTTTATATATATATATATATATATATATATATATATATATATATGTATGTATGTATGTATGTATATAAATAATTTATTGGATGCTTTTATTTGTTATATTAGAAAATGATAAAAAAAAATTATAAGAAGAAAATGATATTAAAAAAATATTAGAAGCATTGTATAGTTCTAATAAGTTTGCCATAAAAAAAAATTGCCTTATATGAAATTTATTTAATATATTAGGAGTAACTAACGATATAGTTGTTTTTTTGCCAATAATGCACTTTTATTTTGACTATTAAGATGTTCGTAAGATTAAATTAAATGCTTTTAAAATTTATGGATGGTACCTGGTGTTATTGATCTTCTCTTAGACTTTTGGAATACATATTAAAATTTATTTTGGTATAAAAAATAAAGTTGATAATTTTTATTAATTAAAATTTACATTATTATTAAAAAATTTAGAAAGACTTCAAGAATACATCTTGACAAGTATGAATGATCTATACTTTTTTTAGGATTTATCAAATAAATCTTAAATTTGTTATAATTTATAAATAGTAACCAAATTTTATGAAAAATCATAACAAGTAGAATTTTATTCTTAATAGAAAGAGAAAAATGATGGAGGATTTTTAAAGTTTGGGATATTTATGAAATTATTATGTCAAACACTAGTTATATATATATATTTGAATTTTGAAATTTTGAAAATGAAATAAGCCAGCAAGCATCTTTCTAATATTTTACATGATAAAAATTTTCACCATTTACGTTATCAATGATAGCTCTAAACAAGAAAATATTATGGATATCTTTTCAACCTAATAAGAATTTATTTTGTTGGACAAAACCATAGTATGACATGCATTAGATTTTTGGATTCTACTTGATAGAAATCTAATGGTATACACAACGTCTTCCTTCCTTTAGCTAAGCTAGGAATCAAAAATTTGTATCTTGCAAGGCTCACCTACCAAACCTCAACTTTTTTACCTTTCTATTTCCTCATGCCTCCTCAAGGAAACTTCCTCTCGTGGAGTCTTGAAGGTGGTTTATGGTAACTAATGCTAGTCTTAGTTTGTCTAACATCGACATAGAACCTTCATCAACCAATATGCATATGATTAGTCTACTGTCTCAGTGATCACTAGTATGAGAATCAAGTTAGGGGATTAGCTTATTTCATATTTAGAAAGACGAGCTACTAGCTTAATTCTAACCTAGCCTTATTTAAGGCATTAATTGTGACTAATGGGATCCAAAGATGGTATATGGAGTATTAGAGTGTAGGATTTAAAATTTAAATAAATTTTTGCCTTTTGAGAACTCTCACTATTACTCCCCTTTGTCCTTCTTATTTGAGTGTATATTATGAGTTTGTCCATTTTTTATTTTTATCATCATAGTTACTATTTGGTGTAAAATTAGAAAAAAAAAGATAGAGGGATTCTATAAGGTTGTTTGATATACACCCAGTTTAATATTATTCTTACAAAGATAATTAATTAATTACACTAATATTTATCCATTTTCCAACCTTAATAGTACATTAATTAATCTATGGTAAATTGGCTTGCCAAGGGTTGTTGATCTTGTACGATTTAGCTTAGGATATTTTCTATTAATGAGTAGCACTTGGCCAAATGGATTCAATTGATTCAATTAATTCTAATCATCACATAATTTTTTTTTTCTAATTGGATTTTTCTAACCCATTAGACCCACCCATTTTTGCTGATGAGTGGTATCAAATGGCATAGTACCACTAGAGTTAGGCTATTCAAAACTTAAAATGGATTTATTATTAATTTTTTGATGATTTAATGTGCTTTGAAGATTTATTTTGATACAAGGTAATTTTTTTGAAGATATTTCCTTAAATACTTGTGGTATAATTGATGATTCAAATACATTTGGCTAAATAGTGTTTCACCTAGAGTATCCATAATATTTTTTAATTGGATAAGAAATAATAAAATGATAGATTAAGTCTTTTTGAGGTTAACTTGGGTTTTTTTGTGTTTTATTTCATTAATTTGACATTCTAATGGAGTTAATTTTGACATAGTGATTTTAGATGCTTAAAGTTGAACTTTTCAAAGTTAATAAAATATATGACGATAGAACTTAATGTCATCATCACTATATATATATATATATATATATATATATATATATATATATATATATATATATATGTTCACCAAAATAATTGTTACAAAGAGGAAGAGGGGATTCTAAAGTAAGGAAGATCTAGCATATTCCCTTTGAACCAAACAACTAGAATGGGGAGGATGAGTACAAAAAAAAATTGCCTTGAATGTGGTACAAAATTTGGCAAGCCAATCAGCAGGTCTATTTTCCTCTGTGGGAATAAACGATTGAATTATGGAGAGGCAGGAGGAAAATTGACCAATCCTTTTAGTAGTACGGTGAATTTGCCAATGGTTAATGTCTTTTTAAAGAGAAGCAGCTCCATAGCAACAAGGAATCTACCTCCATAATTACTCTAGTTCAACCCAAGCAACTGCAATTTGGAGAGAAGCTAGGACAACATCTGCTTTAGCTTGTAAGGGGGACACAAAAATAAAGGAAATATAAAATAGTAATAAAAATTTGTGAAAGTGATTCTTGAAAACCTCAACACTACTAGTAGCAGTGGTATTACACTCCCATTAGTATTTTTTGTCATTCATTCTTTTTCTGCTTTTGTCAAATGTATAAGATGAGGTAGTTGCTTTGGTATATTATTGATTATGTTGATTCCCTGTGAGAGAATGTTGAGAACTGCTAAAAAAATTATCTTTGATTTTATCATACTTAAGGATTTTATTGAAAATAAAAAATAATATAACATAAGATAGCATTAGGGCTCTTCAAATGGTTATAATGCTTTAGCTTGTTCCTTGCTAACCACAAAAATAAACAAATGACAACATAAGTAATGCTAAGGATTGATTTACTAAGCTGTCTCCAATCATCAAAGTAGCTTGAGATAGAAAAATATAGTATCCAAGGCACCTTTAACATTCCAACAAACCTTCTCTACACCTCATTAACAAATCTACAAGACAGAAATATATGAGAGAAAGACTCCTCATAATTTCAAAAAGGCAAATGGAGGGAAGTCTAAAACCCTTAAGCTTGAGGATGTCATTTGTATGTAGTAATAAGTGAAGATCTCTTCAAAAAAAAAAAGAAAAAAAAGAAAAAAAAGAAAGAATAAAAAAGAAGGTGGTTTAAAAATAGAAGTGTATAGCCACCTGAAATTAGTGAACATTATGGGTTTTGAAAAGAATAATAATGTTCTTGGAGGTCGATACACCAACAACACCTTTAAAATTTGACAATCCTTACCAGTACGTACGAAAGGAATTTTACAAACCTGATAAGCATCCTTTCACCTCAATTTAGGCACTTTCAAGTAATCGTTAATCCAACTGTCATCCACAATGATGTTGATATCCAAAGGACCACCATAAAGATCCATAAGAGCATCAAAGGATGAATAGTTATCAGACGAAGCTCAAGAGCAAAAATCTCTAGTAATAAACATATAAGCATCAATCTTGCACTTCAACATCTCTTTCCACATAACAGAATCATATTTTAGACTGTTAATTGCTAAAGGAGGACACAACCCACAATACTTATTATTTAAGATAGTTGCCAACATAGAATTATCAGCAAAGAAATTTATTCATAACTTCATAAAATTGATCTCCATAGAGTCACCCAAAAGCCTAAAACACAAACCTCTTTGACTGTAAGGTCTACATAATTTTCCCCAATTGGTCCAATGAAGTTTAGAACCCCTACCAACCCACATAAATATGTTAAAGAGTTGCTCCAAACTTACCATTGTTGACCTCACTTTTTGGTTAAGGTCTAGTCTTTCTTTAGAATAGCCTAGGGTCTAGCCATAGGAGTCTCCTAGTGGCTTTCTTAGAAGACTAGTCATGGCACCCCTCCCCATAGAAATTCAAACTTTTCTCACTTCACTGGGAGTTTTCATATGCTTAAGGCCTAACCTCTAGTTTCTGTGAGGAAGAGACCAGACATAAGGAAGCCCAAAGGAAGTCTCCTATAGGTGGTCAAGCCATAGGATCTACCCTGGGAGGTCTGGAGTTTAAACCACACTCACACTATACACTTACAACCCTAAACACATCTCACTTTGATCCCCTAACTCTTTGGAAATTCACGTAAGTGGTTTTCAAATTAAAGAGCAATAAGTTATTATAGATGCTCATACCCTAATGCACCTTGATAATGAAATCCTAGAAAATGGTGTCATAAGCCTTCTTAATATCTATTTTCCATAATCATGTTACCACCCACACAATTTCTATCCAAATCCAAGACCAATTTATGGGTTATAAGGATATTATCAGAAATATTTCTACTGTTCAGAAAAGCAGCCTCATGGACTGAAAAGTCTACGAATGTGAGGTTGGAGTTTGGATACCAAAATATTGCTAATGACTTTAGACACCACAGAGGTAAGGATGATGGGCCTAAAATCAACCCATTAGCCTTTGCATTTTATCTATGGATTTAGAGAAATAGAAGATGATTTAGAGAATCTATGAAAATTAAAACCTTTGAAGAAAGCTTGAATAGTAGAAATTAAATCAAGTTTAATGATATCTTAACATTCCTAATAGAAATTTGCACCAAAACCATCACAAAGTGCAGTTTTAGAACTGTTAATCACTTCACAACATCCAAACATTAAAATTCCAAGGAAATATTTATAAGGTTAAAGGTGGAAATATAGTTCTTGTTGTCTTGGAAAAGACAATCCTTAAGCTCCTGATCTGCAGCAGTCCCAATAGTAAAAAAAATACATGAAAAAACTTAATGCAATTTTTGATAATCTCCTTCTTGTCAGACTTCCACAGACCATGAAAATCTTTGATTTTGGTGATGGAATTCAAATTCTTCCCCCTTAATAAAATCATGGAAATGTCTGATAATCCTATTCCCATCAACAAAATGATTCCCAACAACCTTTTTATTTTAAAACTCTTCTTCATGGCAATACGATGAATAAAACTCTTTTTGTAGTAGTTAATTCATGTTAAGGGATTTTGTCTTTATAAAATCATCCTCCCTCAACTTCACATTATCTTCATCCACTTTAACCTTTTGATGTATATTGTTAAAAGCCACCTAAATCCAAATTTTAAGAGCTCTAGAAATGTTCTTATGAAGCAACCACAATCTAGTCTAAGAATTTGCAGGTTGGTCGCAGATCTAGTTCTCCATAATAACCTTCAGAAAATTGGAATGAGAGGACCACCTATTCATGAAGTTAAACAGAGTATATTGAGGTCCATCAGAATTCAAAAGAGACAAAAGCAATGGTGAATGATCAGAGGTAGTTTTGGATAATTATTGAACTTGAAAATGATAAATGTTCTCCAATCAAATTAATATAGCAAAAAATCTATCTAAGCATTCAAATAATTTTCTTCTATTGAGCTTAAAATTTGGTTAACCATTTTTTCTTGGCTTATATCCAATCTCAACTAAACATAAAACCTCTCTCTTAGTGTTATCAGATGATTGAATTGAACTCAGATAAATAATAGCTTATACCCCATATGAACTAAAGCTTGTGCTAACCCTAAGTTAATAAAAAATTAAATTCTAACTGAATAAGCATTGAAATTAACTAAACAAAAATAGAAAGAATATAATTAACTTCAGCCGAACCCTAGAAGTTACCTAAAAACCAGCTGTTGGCTGTTAAGATGCTTAGATTTAGTTTATGTAAATATATATAAATTTTTGGAAAATATCATTTTAATTTAAAAATATGAAGTCATTCCGATCTCACATCCTTGTCAGTTTAAATAAACGAGCACTACACTACAAGCGACACATCTATCCTGAGGAATGGAATATTAATTCATATTGCGGCTCGATTAAATAAACTAATAACTTTATAACATCTATTTGGTCTGCAAACCTTTATTTTGACTGACAACTTCCCCTAACTAGTATAAAAGAACTAGATAGGGTTTATATTAATCTGGGGTCTTTAACTTTCCTATATGGGCAAGCCCCTATAGTTAATTACATTTTAGACAACCGAGGTCACCTAAGAAAATTTTTAATTTAGATCAAGAAATATTATGTTCATGACTTCCAAAAGGTACAATATTCAAGGTAATGTAGTATTAGAAAATCCAATATGTGAGTGGCTCAAGTTTGGAGTAGTTAATATAGGAATCCAAAAGAAAGAAGGCTAGGGGAAAATAAAGCTCCAAGAAGAATCTTGGTGATTTCCCAAACTATCCAATTGTTTGGCTCCAATTTGAGATATTTATTTGACAATTTTATTATTTAGGGCTTACATTCACTTGATACTAATCATGTGAATAGCCTAAAAGATAGGAGAATTTATGTCTCATCCAATGAAAACCTCAAAAACCTAAGACGAGAGGGCTTACATTGCACAAGGTACGAAGGCCTAAAGAAATAAAATGAGGATTTATGTTGCACTAGGTAAACTACCTCAAAGTCCTATTGCTGTTGAAGATTACCGTGCTGCCTACTGTGTATGCTTCAAGCGTTTTGTCATAGTAGGTTTAGTTTTAGAAGTGTCAAATGTAGGAGATGAGAGAAGTGTCATGTATTAGAAATGTTTAAATTGAGATATCTTACTATCTTATTAGGGGAATATTTAAATTGATTATGGCAACACCAGTTAGGATCCCACAGTTCCCTTGTTTTGGTACCACCATTTTCTTTGGATTCACCTAGTCTAAATGAATTTACCATATTCAACTAAATGAATTCAGTACTTTCATTCAGGCCGTAAGAATTATTATTAGCAGCCGTAGGTTGCCTCATTCGAGAGATTCCCGATCATCCAAAGAGAAGTTTTAATTTAGTTTCAATTGTGATTTTATTTTGATTGTGATTAAATTTTGAGTTGTTTTATATTATAAATGTTGTTGCGGTGAACTTTATCTTTGTTTTGTTTTAATTTTTGTTTAGTTTTTAGTTTCGTGGCTATCCTAAAAGTTTTGGTTTTGACATGCAGGTTTACTATGTTGTTTAACATGCAATTTAACAAGCAGAAAAGGGTACGAGAAGGTAAATGAATGTAAATTGCAGTACAATAAAATAAGCGTACCTGGCATTTCTTCTCATGCCTTCACTAGAAAGTTTAGCCCTGCAATTCATATATATATATAATTTTGTGAGAATTAATGCTTGCTAGAACGTAGGAAAATAAGTTTGAAATGTACCCATCAAATCATACATCATAACTTAGTGGATCCTATTTTAATGTATAGATGATTCCTTAAAAAAGGCATAAAAAGTTTAATCGTCCTCAAAGGTATCCAAAAGAGTATGAGAAAGGTCCAGGGGCTAGGCCCCGGACATCTCACAATCCACTTAAACGTCTCGAGTTCATTCCAACTTATTATATCGCTTAATGATCCATCCTCTATCATACCCTTATGCTCAATGAACTGATATTTTAATCATCCTAAAAAGTGGGGTAATTATCATTCGAAATTTAATTTATAAATAATGTAAGTGGGGCCTTTAGGGGCACATTGATTTAATTAAGAAACTTAGTCGATTTGATTTTTAAAGTTGGGCTTGTAGTGTTTCAAGTATGTTTACAATTAATTTTATCATCTTTTATAATCCGTATTAATCAAGTTTGATTAAGCCTAGCTCACTACTAAGCCTTTAAACTTAACGGGTATATTTGCAATTTTAGAAAAAGTTAACTTATGTGATTGTAATTCTTATCACAGTATTGAATTATTATTTAAACATCAACTAGGGGTACTAGATTGATGAATTATTAACTTCCAAATTCAAACCCCTAATCCTGGAATCATTTAATTTTGATTATCTTCCAAATTAAAATAATTAAATAAATTGTAAAATTTATATTTTATGTGACAAAGGTGAGGTTATTTTCTACCATTTAAAATTCCTTGTGTTTCAATCATCCAAGTATGTCAATTATGATCATTTATTGCCCACTTTACCCTTTAGTTAGTCCTAAACATTTATTAATGCTTAAATCCCTTTATTACAATTTTGGCCCTTAAGGCCTATCACTTCATAATTTATTAAATTTAACTCAAGTGACTTTGAAAATTTTATATTTCCCCACTCATGGGTCAATAAAACATCAGAGGAGAAAATGTGACTTTTCTAATTTTAATTTAATTTATACAATTATTTACATGTAAAATGAGGATTTTCAAAGATAATTCAATAACTTAATCAAAACACATTTTTTTATTCTTTAGAAAATTACTTGAGGTTCACCTAGATTAGTGGACCACTAGGATCAATATTTATGATTTTTTTGAATTTTAATTTAATCATTATAATTATGTTTGTTTTGAGTATAAAATATTATTTATGTTGAAAATTATGTTTGGTATTTTTCATAAATTTCTCAGAGGTCAGGGAACCTAGAGAAACAAATTTTTTATTTTTATGATTCATATTTTAATTATTAGAATTATTTTAGTGAAAAATTAAGAAAAATCCATTTTTAAGCTTAAAAATTATTATTAACCTTTTTAAAATTAATATCTTCACTTAGGAAATTAGAAAAATTATTTTAATGGTTCCCAAATGATCAGGAGACCAAATGTGACATTTTGGTGGATTTTAATATTTTTGTGATTTTTATGATTTTTAATTAATTTTAATAAATTTTTAATTATTTTTAAATTTTAAAATAAGCCTAAAAATGAAGTGTTTATTTTAATTACCATTTTATTTTTATTAAACTCTTGTGGTCATAAGGAACTTCCATAACCAATTTCATAATTTTCCAACTTATATTTTAATTATTATAATTATTTTAATGCTAAAAATGTTATTTAACTTAGAAAATCAAATTAGGTGGTCAAACTAACTCTAAATGACTTGAAATTTTTTATAAGAGCTCCTCTGACCCTAATCCATAGTGGAGAATCAAAATTAAGTTATTTATAATTATATTTAACTCATTTTAATTTTCTTTCATTTTAGAGGTTTAATTACCATTAGTGAGATTTTGAATGAGTTAAACCAAACTTATATTTTTCTACTTGTGCTCGGATCACAGTGAACTTAAAAAAAATTACTTTGCATTTTTCTAGTTAGTATTTTAACTATTATAATTATTTCATAAAAATATGGGTGATTATCTTAAAAATTAGAGATCTCTTCATAGAGATGTCCCCTGACCTTAGAAAAATCAGGGAAGATCCTTCATGATAGAGAGAACAAAAGCCATAAATTTGAAGTAATGGTGAAATGTCTATGCCAAAATATATTTAAAACATGCAGTATTGTATTTAATTAATTTAAAATACAATATACATCAAATAAACACCAAACTATTTCCACATTGTTCTTCTCTGTTCAGTGAGCAAGTGGGTATTTTTCTTTTATTTTTAGGATTTTTTTACACCAAGTAATGGATTCTTAAAGATAGGTTAATTTAAATAATAAAAAATCCCTATTTTCCTATTTAAACCACGCGGCGCTGACTATATCCTTAGCAGCTTTGAACTCCCATGCGGCGCGCTCCCATTTGAAGCCTCCATCTAACTCGACAGCCACTCGTCTCACACTTTATACACTATTCTCCTGACCAGCGCAATCAGTGTCGTCCATCCAATATACGCGCGATCGAACAGTCCTCCTTCATCGTACCCAACTGGCCTAACCCTTAAACCGTCCACTTTTTAGCCCTAACATCTCAGCCTTGAATCAACCAAATCAATTTAAGTTTGATCCTATATACTCATCTAGTCCAGACGAACATATCCATATGGTTTATATGGTATGAAATACAATATACATGCATGGAGAACAAAAATAGGCTTAGGTTAAGGTGAGAGCTCTATACCTTGGTCTGAGAGGGGAGGCCTCAATCAGAATAGTTTTACACCATTGTAGGGACCTTGCGAAGCTCCAAGCAGTAATTGAGCTCTCCTTGGGTCCATGTATGAACATGTTCAAACCCGATTTGGGGGGTTGATCAAACTCTATGCTAGGGGCTCTTTGTGATGGAGCTTCTGTATGGGATCTTCTACTCTTAGTCTGGTGATGGTGTGGGTTCAAACAATCAGATTTTGGTGCAGTGTGGAGTGATGGTTGATTCTGTCCTGTTTCTGGCAGGGAATTGGCTTGGGAAATTGTCTTAGGGAAGTGAGTTTATATGGCTGAAAACAGTGGGCTTGGACTCAGGAGGGTCTGGAGAAGCTATGGAGAGATTTTAATAGGGCTTCGTCAGGGGCAAGTGCACTCTCCATCTTGGCCGTGAAAGAGTCCATTTATATCCATGGATGTCGGTGAAGCTTAGGGCTTGGCAATGGGTGCATTGAGCTGCTTATGTGGAGTGTTGAACTACTGCACCAACCAATCAGAGCTTGCCACATTGGTTGGGCCAATTTAGGTGGGTGGCTCTTGGTTTTGAGGTGCTCCAGTGACTAGGCCAGTAGCCAGAGGTCAGGTGAGCCAGTGGTCAGGTGAGCAAGGTATTAAATTGGATGGGTGTTGGTTTTCGATAAAGATACCTATGGTTTAAAAATTTAAGGAAGGGAATCCCCTAATTTAGGGGACCCTTGGTCCATTTCTCCACTAGGTTGGGCTAGATGGATCTAGACCAATCCCTAGGGTTCACCTAATGGCTGTGGTGGGCTTGGCTTGGTCACATTGGGCTCGGTTTGGTCACATTGGGTCATGGGTTCATATTTGGTTAACTTGGGTCAATGTTAGGCTAAGTTCGGTTTGAACTTGGTGTTTGTCAAAATTATTGTTCTATGTGTTTTGTATGATTTTCATAAAGTATTTGGAAAAGGATTGGAGTGATTTTGAGTTGATTGGAAAGGTAAATTTAGTGGAAATTGGACATTTGGTCAATTTTGGGCATGTTGGGTTATACTTGGGTTTGGGTTAGGCTAGAGCTTGGCTAAGGTTAAATTGATGGTTCAAATTGGTTTGGGGGAATTTCATGGGAGTTTCAACATGAATTGGGTGGAAATTTTATGGTTAGGGGATTCAATTTGGTGAAATTTGGGCATTTTGACGGGTTGGATTTGGGTGAGGTTTGTGCTCAAATGTGGGTCAATTGATGGATCAATTTGGTGTGTAGGAATGATATGAAGAGTTTGGAATTCAATTTTAAGGAAATCAACATGGCTATGGGGGTTAATTTGGGGGATTTAGGTCATATAGCCAAAATTGAGGCTTTTTTATTTGGATTAAAATTAAATTTAAAATTTGGTTAAATTGGACAAGGAATTGGTTTGAATTGAGATTAGGCATGATTAATTTGAGTTTAGAATTGAAATTTGGTAGGATTGGGTCAATTGAGTGGACATTGAAGGTGATTTGGGCATTTTGGGCTTAAAGGGGCAATTTGGGACCTTAGGTCAAAATGGGTGAATTTGGTCAAATTGGGTATAGTGAAGTGGTTTTAATTGGTTTTGGGGACATTTGGGATGATTTTAAAATTTTTGGGAACTTTTGGAAATTTTGAATTTGGAGGGGCATTTTGGTCATTTTGGGTTTTTTGGAGGTATTTTGGAATTTTTGGTATATTTGAGGTGTTGAAGATATTTTGAGCGGTGAGGAATGCTTTGGGATGATTTTTGGAGAGAATTTGGTAATTTAGGTATTCTTTGGATTTTTGGTCAAAATTAGGGTTTAGGAGCAATTTGATATTTTGGTGGGGTTTAAGGGTCAAAGGGTCAATGGTTGGAATTTTTGGTAAAATTGGGGTTAAATGAGAATTTCAACCTATTTGAGCCATGGACCAAGGGTATTCCCTATTTGGATCCTCCATGTGTTAGTTCTAACCAAACCCTAGCATAGGGTCAAGAGCTTAGGGAAACACCCACATGAGTTTCCAAAAGAGTAGGGGATTAAGTGTGATGAAGTAAGTGTAAGTGTAAAGTGGGTGTGAGTGTGTGTAAGATTGACCCAGACCAGACTTCCCAGGGTGAGTCCCAAGGCTTGATACTCTTATAGGGGGCTCCTCTTGAGCTTCTTTATACTTTGTCTCATCCTCCAAACTACTTAGAGGTTGGACTTTAAGCATTTGAAACTCCAAGTGAAGCAAAGAAGTGTTTTGAATTTCTATAGGGGAAGGGTCCCATCACTAGTCTTATGAGATAGTCATTAAGAGAGTCCCATGGCTAGTTCCTAGGCTGCCTAAAGAAAGACTAGACCTCAACAAAAGTGAGATCAACACCAGCTTAAACTAATATGCACACAAATTTTATTACTTTATTCACAGATCATCATAGAGCTTAAAATTTCATTCTAAAAATTACTTGATATTTATTATCATATAAAATGACCATACGAATAAGTTTGATAATTATATAACATAATTTTTATGTAAAATTTTTCACTTCAAATTTTATGCTTGAATAGTGCTCATGCAAACCAAATATTACTGTACTCTTTATAGACCAATCCAACAATATGAATTTCATTCTATAAGTTTCACATTGTTCATTATTAAAAATAAGAAGAATGAAAATCATTTAAGTGATGATTAGGCACTATATTTACATAGAAAATCTTGTTTTGGCTATATTCTGGCTATGAAATAGGCTCTCCATTTATAAAACTATCTCCTTTAAGGGTGACTTCTTCTATATAGGCTGAGTATTGACTTGAAATCTTAGTGGGTTTCTAGATTTTGTTTCCTTGGGTGTTCCAACTAACTGTTGGGTTTTCTTGAAAAATACCCCACAATTTATTTTTTAGAAGTTGGTTGTTATTCTTTAATTAAAAATTGGGGTGGTTTCTTAAGTCGGGGTTGTAAGTATTGGACTAAGAGTTGTTCATCATTTTCCTTATGGCATTTAAGAACTATATGATTGTGGTGCTAGGATCTCTTATCGGTCCAAAACTCATCTCCTAAAATGAAAGGGATACTAGTACCGAATTATCCTAAAGGTGGTTAAATTTCTAGAAATGGTAGATACTTGGGCTGCTAGGACAGTCAGAACATCCATGTCATGCATCCTAGCTACTCTCTGAGGAGTGACTCTCTCCGAAGGCCATTGAAAGTGGTAGCCATTTTCTCTATCAAATCATAGGTCTCCTCAATTAGTTTTGAAATTAGGGAACCCCCCACTGCAGCATCTATAATGGACCTTAAAGAACCTACCAGCCCTTTGTAAGAAGTTTGAATAATAAACCGATTGGGCAAGGCAACGTGTGGGCACCTCCAAAGAAACTTCTTAAATCTCGCACCTCCAAAGAAACTTCTTAAATCTCTCATAGGTCTCAAAATTTAACGCTCCATCTATCTAGGTGAATGTCGCGATGTCACTCCTAAGTTTTGTAGACTTAGATAAAGGAAAGTATTTATTCATGAACTTCTATGCATGGTCAATCCAAGTAGTAATGGCTGCTAGGGCTAGAGAGTTCAACCTCAACTTGGCTTTATCCCTCATAGAAAAAAGAAACCTTAGTCTAACAACATCGCTTGGAAAAATATCAAATCTAAATGTGGTATATAGTTCTAGGATGTTCCCTAAGTGATGTTTAAGGTCTTCTATGGGTGATTCCCCAAACTAGTTGGTTTGTGCCATTGGGATGATGGCTGGTCTAAGCTCAATTGTGTTGGCTTATAGAATAGCGAAATTTATGCTCATTTGAATCTCTTCTACTAAGGGGTTGGCTTACTCCCAAAGTGATTTCACAAGGTGATCATTAGGTTTATCCATTACTAAGGATTTCTAGAATAGTTATTGAGTTCCCATAAGTCATCAAAAGTTTTGCTCAATCTCAGGGTCAAATTATGTTAGGTTATCTTTAGCAATCCTATGCATACGACAACACTCCCAATCACACACACACACACACACACACAAACACAGACACAAGTTTTTTAGCACACAAAAACTCAACAACCAAGGAAAAAAAACATAAAAAAATAATTTTTTTCCCTTTTAATCATTTTTTAGCTTTCTTAGCACTTATAAAAAATTAAATGCAAAGCAACAATGCATGTAATCTAATAAAACTTAGATGTGAAAACATGAATAGAAGAAAAAAACATTAAAGCTAGATTCTCAGATGCTCAATGATAGTTCTCTTCGAGTAAGAATATTTCTTAACATATATCCCCAAAAATAACACAAAAAATTTATTGGTTGAAAAGTTGTTGTGAGGTAAGTTGCCAAGCACGCAAGTATAAGCGTTGAGTAATATGTGGTTTTATGAGTCTATGTTTCAATCCCATGAGGAAAGGGTTAAAATCAATTCTAATAAGTGAATCACTAGTTTATGGACCTACGATACCTAGTTTGGCATGATTACAAATGTAAGATTCAAATGCTACAATCCTAAGCTAATCAGTAAAGAGAGCAAAAGTCAAGTTCAAAAAACAAAGGAAGCACTAAGTAGAAGTGTCCTTCAGAATGTGAGAGGCTTGTGCTTCTGTGATACAAGTGAAGTGTGTTTTCGTGGGTTTCCAAAAAATTCTCCAATGAGATGGTTGTCAACTAAGGATAATATATTTTATTAGACTTTTCCTAGGTCATAAGAAGAATTAGAAATTATATTACAGTTAAGTGGGGCTTAACCATGTAGTGTTTTTCTAGGACTCATTAGATCTCTTATCCAGCTTATGAAACTCTAATGATAACATGCCTATTTCACCAATTTTTTGTGAGTTAACTTATTTAGTCCACTAGTCAATTGGAGGGAGTCCTAGATTAAAAATTATTTTTACTTTCTAATGGGCCATATCAGGAGTAAACAAAGTTTAAAAAGTTAACTCAATAACTTGCATGCATGATAAGTGCGAAAAAACATTACATAGAAATCACATGAAAAAAACCAGGAAAAATAACTATCTTAATATTACAGAAGCAAGAAGAAAATTTAGCTACAAGCCATGCAAGAGAAAAAATGAAAGCGAATCATTGAAATTATTCAAAAACAACATATATATGAAAATAAAAAAATCAATTTTCCTCTCTATAAAAGCATTGAACTTCTTTTTACAATAAATACATGGTAGGAAAAGAATAGTTATGGTAGGAAAAAAAACTATAGTGGATGGTAAGATCAAATATTTATGGTAGGAAAGGAGAAGAGGGAAATGTCCTACAAAATAAAATCAAGAGGAGGTGGAAGAAGATTAAGAAGTAATAGAGGACTTTTTTTTTATGTTTATTGTATGATAAATTATTTATTGTGGGATAAAGTAACAAGTACTATTAAACAAGTGACAAAAGTTAAAATTGAAGAATAAAATAAAAAAAATTATATAAATAAAAAAAGTGGTGGAGTAACAAAACAAGATAAAATATAAGTAGTTAGGTTATATAAGATGACCCCATAGAGAGTCTAAGAAAACAATTTGTAATGCTAAAAAATTCACTTTTAGTGATCTTTATAGTATATTAGATACTAAAGAGAGTGAAAAATATATGTTTAAACTAGGAAAATAAAAAGAAAAGAAAAGTAAGGATTTAATTCAAGTAAAGTGTATTAAAGATGAAAATCAAAAAGTACTTTTTTTAGAGGATAATATTCAACATAGGCGGGTGAGCTATTTTGATAAACTTTTCAATAAAGTTTCTGGAAATATAATTGAAATTAGTAAACGTAATATCATTATTAATAATAAAATATTTTATTTTTACCATCACATCTATAAAGAACAAGTTGAGGAGGCTTTAAGCAAACTGAGTGTGGAAAATTAATAGGACATGATGATATCCCAATTGAAGTGTCGAGACATTTAGGAGATTTATAAATTTATTGTCTTACTAAACTCTTTAATATTATTCTAAAAACTAAAACGACGTCTGAGGATTGGAGGAAGAGTATTTTGCCCCCATCTTTAAGCATAAAAGGGATGCACAAGAGTGTCCTATTTATAGAAGAATTAAGTTGATGTAAAGTACTTTAAAATCATGGGAGAGGATAATTAAACATATGTTAAGACGTGATACAAAAATTTCTCATAATCAGTATGGTTTTATGTTGGGTAGTTGTATTATTGAAGCTATATATTTATTTAGAGGTTTGATGGAGAAGTACAAAGAGAATAAGGAGGATCTACATATGATTTAACGTTCTAAGAGAAGTACTTTGGAGAGTTATAGAGAAGAAAGATTTAAGTCAGTAAAGATATGTATACTAGAGTTGTTGCTTGTGTTCGTACAGAAAGAGGATTGACCAAGTATTTTTCTATCTCACTTGAATTACACCAGGGATCCGCCTATGCCCATACCTTTTGCTTTAGTTATAGATGCTTGTCGGCATGTTTTTAGGTTGAGTGTTGTATTTTAAAAAAGGGGTCGCCTACATAAATTGTCGGTAAATTTTAGATTTTAAATTTAATTTAAATATATATAATTTAAAAAGTAGCATTTGATTTGAAAATGATTTTCAAGTTTGAAAATTTTAAGATATGAAATCGAACCGATCTCACATCCCAAACCGTGTATCTATCCCAAAGAATAGACACACTGCTTGATGATGGAGCTCGATTAAATAAACTAAAAGATTTGTGAATCCGTTTAGTCTACGAACCAATTTTATAAGCCGACAAGTTCCCCTGCTTAATATAAAGAAATTAAGCAGGGTTTATATTACCTGGGTTCTTAAAGTTCCCTATAAGGGCAAGCCCCTGTAGTTAATTACATCTTAAATGACGGGAATCATTTAAGAAAACTCTCGATAATGATCAGTGGTTATGCTCTCAAGAATTTCAAAGTTCAGATTTTCAAAGGATTTGAATTTTGAAAATTTCAATAGGGAATGGATCAAAATTTAGAACAGTTGTTTTGAGGATCCAAAGGAAGAGAAGTAGGGGATGTCACGGACCCGAAGTGAACTTCGGTGACTTCCCGACTATCCTATGATTTGGCTTCAATTTGAGAATTTATTTAATGTTTTGATCCTGCCAATTTTAATTAATTAGGACTTATATTTACATGACATAATCATACAAATAGCCTCGAAGATGTGAGGGTTTATGTCGTATCAAACGACTACCTCGGAGTCCTAAGACCGGTTAGGGCTTAATTTGCATAATATGATTATGCAAATGCCTAAAGAAAAAACTGAGGATTTATGTTGCACTAGGCAGATTACCTCAAAATCCTATGGCTTGGTTATTTAATTCTAAGAAAGGTTTAGCTGATGTAGACACAAGTTTTGCTGATGAAGATGGTCGTGCTGCATGCTCCAAGCTCCTTGTTGTTGTAGGGGTTTAGTTTTAGAAAGTGAAAATCCAGAGATGAGAGAAGTGTTTTGGTTTAGAGAAGTCTTAAGGTTCAGGTGTCTTAACATTTTTTTAGGGGAATCTTAAAGTTGATTATAACAACACCGGTTGAGATCCCACGGTTCCATCATTCCGGCTCCGTTATTTTCATCTGATTCACTTAGTCCAAATGAATTTGCTAAACTCAACTAAATGAGTTCCACACTTTCATTTAGATCGTGGGAAATCCCGCTAGCAACATGTAGGTTACATCATCCAAGGTATTCCCGATCATCCAACGAGACGTTTTAATTTAGTTGCAGTTATAGTTTTGTTGTTCTGTTTGTGATTAAATTTTGAGTTGTTTTATCTTTTGAATGTTATGGCGGTGAATTTTATCTTATTGTGACTTTTAATTTAATTTTGGGTTTCAGTTTTGTGGCTATCCTAAAAGTTTTAGTTTTCGTGCAGGGTGACATTGTTGTTTAACATGCAAGAAAAGTAAAATACAGTGCAGGTAAGTAAATTGCAATAAAATAAAAGCGTACCTGATGAGTCTTCTCGTAATTCTCGGCTATACTCAAAACACATGTTAGAGCATTTATATAATTGCAAGAAATACCTAGGTAAAGCTAAGGGAAGGTTCTGGTTGTCTACTAAAATCCTAATCCTATCGCTAGTCAATTCCTATGAAGTCTAGGTTCTTGTGTTTTGTTAAGGATGATTTTCTTCACCAAAGAACAATTAAATTCAATTGTTCTTCTAAAACATCTTATCATATGGAGAAAGTGCTCAGGAGGAATCCTGAACAACTCTTCAATACTTCTGAGATTGTATCGAGTCCAAATGAATTTCATTATACAGGTGATTTAATCATCCGAGAATTTAGTTAAGTTTTGTTTCTTGCTCAGTGAACTTGGACAATTAATTGTCCGATGAGTGAAGTGACATTTCACTTGATGCTTCGTTTAAGAGTTATGATAATGAAAGCCTTCAGGGGCAAATTGGTTCATTAAAGATTTTAACCATTCTTAATCGAAGTTTTGAGTTGAAGATTTAAAGTGATTTTTTATTTAGTTATAAAGTTTTATTTAGTTATAAAGTTTTATATGACCTTTTTAGGTGTTTCAAATATTTTAAGTTGGAAAAAGTGTTCAAGCTGTTTAGTTCAGTTAAGTCTTTATGTCTTAGATGATCTTAATATTTTAGATTAATTATAATGTTTTAAATTGATTTAATTTATGATGTTTTAACCATGAATTGTTCCAGGTTAATCTTTGATGTTTTAAATTTGTTTTGATTTAAGTCTTAAACAATTTCAGATTAATTTTAACATCTTGAGCTTGTTTCAATTTGATTTTTAAGTAATTTCAAATTAATTTTAATATTTTAATTTTATTTAATTTAATTGTTAAATCATTTAATGTTTTAAGTTTTAATTTATTTAACAAGTTATTTCCCTTTTAATTATTAACTTTGATCATCATGTCTTTAAAATTGATTAAGAGTTGAATATTATTGGAGTGATTCATTTAGGAATTTTAGATTAGATGATTGCAATCTTCCCAATTATATCCCCATTTTAACAATCCAAATTCTTAATTATCCTTCCAAAATTTAAATTATTTAATTAATTAAGGTTTCATTTTAATTTATTAAAAGTGATTAACGGGTTTCTACCCCTTAACTACCTCAGTATCAATCATCTAATAAGAATTTAAGATCAGATATTTTATTTCCCCATTTGGTTTAGTCTAAATTTTAGTTATGGTTAAAATTCTTTAATTAACATTATGCCCCTTTAGGCTTATTTATTTTATAACTCATCAAATCAAGCTCAAATGAACTTGATATTTTGATGTCACTACACTCTAATGTCAATTAAGACATTAGAGGAGAAAATGTAATTTTTTTCTATTTTTAATTTAATTTATATAATTATTTTTGTAGAAAATAAGGGCTTTCAATGAAAATTTAACAACATGATCAAGTTAAGGTTTCTATCCTTAAAAAAATTATGGGATGTTCCTAATGACTAGAGGATCACTTGGACCAATTTTGGTGATTTTTAAAATTATATTTTATTTATGATAATTATTTTGAGTTTTGGGGTATTAATTAATTATAAAATAAAATTAATGTTAAAAATTGAGTTTTATATTTTTCTTAAATCTCTCTAACCCCAAGGAGCTCAGAGAAATAAATTTTATATTTTTCTAATTTTTCTTTGATTTATTACAATTATTTTAGTGGGAAGGTTTGAAAATTCATTTCTAACATTAAAAATTACATTAAGCATTTAAAATTCAATATTTTAACCTAGAGACTTAGAAAAAATATTTAGTTGGTTCCTAAGTGATTAGGGAGCAAAATATGATATTTTTGGGATTTTTAATATTTTTGTGATTTTCTTAAATTTTTAATTATTAAAATATTAAAAATAGGGTTAAAAATGAAATTTTTTAGAAAAATCCAATTTTAATTTTCTTAGATTCCTCTAATATTAAAGAGCCCACAAAACCAATTTGGTGAATTTTTGAAGTGTATTTTAGGTTTTATGAATTTTTGAAGTTTAAAAATGGTCATGCAACTTAAATAATTCATTTAGTAGGTTAAATCACTTTTAATTGACTTCAAATTTTTATGTGAGGTTCTCTGTATCCTAAGTGACAATGGAGAATTATTTTCAAGTGATTTTGATGTGTGGTTACTCCTAATTAATTAAAGTTCAATTTTAAGTGTTTGGGCTAATTAGGGTTATTCTTAAGGAATTATACCAAACCATAATTTTCCTAGGGTCCTCTAGTCATAAGATACGCCCCCCTAATTTTTCTAGAATTTTCCAATCAATATACTAATTATTAGAATTAAAATACCAAAACAGACACATAAACTTGAAAAATCAACAACTTGCCATAGAGATGGCCTCTGGCCTTGAAAAATTCAGGGAATGTTCCCAAGAATAGAGGCTACAAAAGCCCTATGGTCTCATGCCATGGTGAATAGTGTATGCAAATGGAGAATTAAAACATCACAGAGAGCATTTAAATCATTAAAAATCATAGACTCAACAAATTAACTTAATTCTTTTTCCACATTATTCTCCTCTGTTCACTGAGCAAGAGGGTATTTTTCTTTTATTTTTATGATTTTTCTATGCAAATATATGGATTTTCAAAGTTCTGGCTATTTAAATAATTAGGAAAATCCCTAATTTCCTACTTATCTGTGCGGCGTCGCGTCAACCTCAGAAGCTCCGAACTTTCCACGCGACGCGCCTCCATTCGATGTCGCCTTCCATCTCAGTGCCACGTAGCCCCGTGGTCTTGTCCCGTATCCTGATCCGACACAATCTGGATCGTTCATTCGATACATGCGTGAATGGACGACATCCGTTCATCGTCCCCGAGTGCCCCTACCCGAGAACCGTTCACACTTAAACCTTAAGATCTCAAGCTATAGTTAACCAAATCACATGCGGTTTTCTCCTACATGCTCGTCTAGCCTAGAGCTACACATCCATATGGCTAACATGCATCAAAATCGACTCAAATTAGATGATGGATCGCTGGAAGCTCAGGTTAAAGAGAGGTTTACATACCTTGGTTCAGAAGGTGAAGCCTCGACTGAATGTGCTCGGCACGTTCGTTGGAGCTGAAGGAGCCTAGGGATGGAGTCTCTGGCCCTTGTGAATTACCTAGACCTGACTTCCCCCAAACCCGATTTCAAAGCTTGGCTGATAGGAAGAATGGCTGGCGTGGTGAAGGGGCTTTTGCTGGGAAACTTCTTCTCTTGGTCTGGTGAGGGTGTAGAGTCAATCAATTTGAGGATTGGCTCACTGTGGTGAAGTGTCCTGGTTTTGGGCTTGAGATTGAACTTTGAAATTGAGCTCAACTAGTGGGGATTAGGGCTGGATTTCAGTGGGGATCAACTCCTTTGTGCTAGGAGAAGGGTTTGGAATGATTTTGGCAGAGTTTTGGTAAGGTTTGTTTCAGCACCTCTTATGGCCGTGAGGATGGTGGATTTAAATAGCCATGGCTGGAGAGCCTCCCAGAGCCAAGTGAGGGTTGGGATCAGCTACTTAGGGAAGGAGAAGAAGAGACATGGTGTCCACTAGGGTTGAGACAGCTCAGCAAACAAGTTTTGAATTATTTGGTTGACATGGAGCTCTCGGGTGTGGTGTTTTCCGGCGACCCAGGCGGCTGGCCGGCAGGCATGGGTCACCACTTGACCAGTGAGGTCACGGTTGGGGTTTGGTGAGTTCAATTGAGGCTTGACGTGTGTAAAGGAGTTGATTCAAAATGGAAGGGGAAAGGGTGCAATTTTGGCTTGATTTGGTCAAACCATGGAAATGTGTTGGGTTCACCCTCCAAGGTGGCTTTAGGGTGATGGGGAATCGGTTAGATCGACCGAGGAAGGATGGTGAAGTCCCCATCAAAAAATTGTTTGGGTTAATTTTAGATTAAAGTGAAACATGGATAGGGTTAATGACTTTTAAGGAGTGCTTAAAGGCTTCCCTCCTCTTTCCATAAATGATTTGATGACAAGTCTAAGATTCTCATGGCTTTTATATGGCTTATGCATGGCTCCAAGGCTTTCTCATGTCTTGAGAATGGCTTGGCTTAATTTCATGAAAATGGATTTTAGAAGTTTTGACACTTTAGGGATAATTTGGCATGAGGCTTGATTTAGCATGGTTTAATGATGATTTTGAAACTTAGGGATGATTTTATTAAATGGATGATGAGAAGAAAATGTCATGTGGGCTTTGGATTGGACATTTGGGCTTTTTAAATTTGATGAAAATGAGCTTTTAAAATGCTTTAAGGGGATGGGCTTTTAGATTTTAAAATAAACTTTAGGACAAAAATTTTGTAAAAGATTGTGTCAAATAAATGTTGCATTTAGTTTAGGGATGTGTCATGAAAATTTTAGCAAAGATTTGGTGTCATTTGGGATTGAATTGGGTTTCATTTGGGCTTCTTTAATAATAGGGTCAAAGTGGGTCAAATTGAGCTAACTTGGGCTAAGGTTGGGCCAATGTTGGTTTTGATGTAAAATTAATGTTTTGAAATGCTTGTGGTGGTGTGAAAAAGAGTTTTCAATTTTGGTTGAGTCTTGATTTTGGGGTTTGGGCATGTTTGGGTTCATGATTGGTTTAGGCCAAATTGGGGATTTTTTTGTTTGGGTTAGGCTTGGGTGGATTTTGGGTTCAAATATTGGTTAAATTAAGTTAGAGTTTTGTTTGTGAGGATGTTAGGAAGATTTCAAAACAAATTTGGGGAAGATTGGATGACATTTGGGTTGAATTTGGGATGGATTGGGTTAATTGGCCATTTTGGGCCTTAAGGGTCCATTTGGAACTTTTTGATCAAATTGGATTATATTGACAAAATTGGGATATGTGGCAGTTGAACAAAATGAAATTGGGAATATTTGAGATTTTCTGGAATTTTTTGAGAATTTTTAAAATTTTTGGGATTTTTTGGGCTAAAAATGGTACTTTGGGTATTTGGAGGGTATTGGGGGGTATTTTTGGAAATTTTGGTATATTTGGCCATGGATGATCAATTTAAGTGGTGAGGAATGTTTAGGATTGATTTTGAGGAATTTTGGGTAATTTAGGCAATTTTGGAAGTTTTGGGCAATTTCAAGGATATTTGGTAGGTTTGGTGGGTTTAGGGCCCCGGTGGTCAAAAATTGAAATTTGGAAAAAATGAAGGTTAATTAGGTGTGAGTAAAATGGGGTTATTTTGGTTGATCCATGAAGCCATATTAAGCTCACAAGGGCCATAAGAGGAGTCATTTTAGGCACTCAATATGTTGTTCCTAACCCTCTTAGCCAGGGGCTTGAGGGTTAAGGTCCATCCATATGAATTTCCTACATGAGTCAGGAAGTCAAGTTAGGTAAGATGAATTTTAGGGTTTGGAAAGTGTGTGAGAGTGTAGTGTGTGCAAGCTGGACCTCACTAAGACCAGGTCACCCAGGGTAATCCTAAGGCCAAAGAATCTTATAGGAAACTCATCTTTTAAACCTCCACATATTAATTTTAACCCTCCAAGTGTCCTGGGGGTTTACAATCAAACATGTGGGGTTTGAGGGGAGTTAAGAAGGGTTTGAATTTCTAAGTGGTGGGTCCCATTTCTAGTCCTCTAGGATAGTCAAAGGGAAAACCTATGGCTAGATCCTAAGCACTAAAAGGAAAGAAAAGACCTCACCAAAAATGAGGTCAACAATGCTCTTGTTGGTCATTTATAGGAGGATGCACCTTGGTGTATGCTTTTTGATGATGATATCTTTCTCGTGGTCAACATTGGAGAAATGGAATGTAAAATTAGAGTTCAAGAAAAATGGAGTGATATCCTTCTAGTGGTCTACATTGAAGACTAGAGAAAGTGTTTGACAAAAAATTTAATTATGAAGGTTTGCATTGGAATCTAAAGGCCTTCATTTGAGTAGATCTAAAACTGAATAAATGGAATGTAATTTTACTAATATTATCTCTACTAGTAGAGTTGTAACTATGGGTGATGAAATTATTAAAAGGTGTGAATGGTTTAGATATCTTGTGTCAATTGTTCAAAGTGGTGGTGATATAGATGGGGATGTTATTAGTAGAATTCAAGTTGGTTGGTTGAAGTGGAGGAATTCATCAAACCTATCATGTGAAAGAAAAATATTGCTTAAAATGAAAGGAGAATTTTATAAGATAGTGGTGAGACTAGTAATGCTATGTGGTGCAAAATGTTGGCCTTTAAAAGAGAAGCATAAAACAAGGTTAAGTGTTGTTAAGATGAGAATGGTTAGGTGGATGAGTGACTTGACTCTTAGAGACAAAATGGAAAAGTATTATCCGTTGCACTAGGGTTAGTGCAGATTCAGTGGCTGACAAGATTAGAGAGAGTCATCTTAGATGGTTTGCTCATATTAAGAGTCAAGCATATGATGATCCGGTTAAGAGAGTAGATGTTTTAAGTTTGACTTATGTTAAGAGAGGTAGAGGTAGACCTCAAAATACTTGGGCATATTGTACCAAAATTGATCTTAATTATTAGACACAAATGAAAATATGACACTCAATATAACATAATGGAGAAAAAGAATTCATGTAGATGACCCTACTTAGTGGGATGAAGGCCGGTGGTTATTGTAGTTATTTGCTGATTATTTATAAGTCTATCTTTGGGTCACCTAATTATTTTTTCTTTTGAATCTTAATAACTAATTGTAATACCTATAAAGAAAGTAGATTTTGTTTCTATATATGTTGTTGGTCAAAAATGGAAAAGAATTAACACCCCAATGTTTTTTTTTTTTTTGCTTTTGTATAAATTTTGAGTAGATTTTTAGTGAAATTACATCACCATGATCAATAATTGATAATCTAGTAATAGAATATTTTCCAAATATTTTCCATTCAACCAATGACATATTTTTTTATTGGAATGTTTGATGTAAGTTCTTCTAGTGGTAGGTCAGAAATTTTTCGGACAGATAAAACACTCTTTTCTATTAGACATTCTAATTTTCCAGTAGTTAACGCTTATTTTTAATAAAAATTTCAATAAACTTTCTTTGATAAATTCTTTTGGCAGTGTTTTTATTTTATTATTTTTTCCAGATTGCATTTTTGCTCCGGAGTTAATCGTCAAACTATCATTTCTTAGTAATCAGCTAGAAAAATGAATGAACCAACGAAAGTTCAAGATTTTTCATGATAAATTTTGTCATAATTATAGTATTTCTTATTGTGAGATTCTTGTTTGAAGACTTGGATTTGCATCAAAGTGATAGTGTTATATTTTAACGCATTATTCACCTTGCTAGAGATTATCTACATCAAATTAAAATCTTGCATATTAAATTTCTTTAGGTTACTTTAAGAAGAGAATGTTAGAAAATGTTAAAGCATTGTTCAAGTGATAGGCATAGTACACAACACTACTATAACAATTACCATTATAATACTAGTTCATGAGCTCAAGAAATGCATGAACATTGGCTAGTGTAGTTGTTGATACCTTTCAAGGGCTTCAATGACGATTTCGGCATCTAATTTGTTTGTCATTGATTTGGAAAATTAGATGAAAAAACGAATTACCAACTTGTGATCATGAAGTGTTTATTGGTAAATGTCTTCTTTGGCTTATTATAACCAATGGATTAAAAAGCATTATCGAATTTTGTGAATGACATGAGAGGCTGTTGAGAGAGGAATTTTGCTTCTATCTTTTGGTCTCTCTTGAGAACTCCACTAAGTAGTCCAAAGTTATTCTAAGAACTTCCAAGTCTTAGAAAAATAGATTTTTATACTTCATTTATTTGATATTGGATTTTATGTGGGTCAACTTCGTTGAGATATTAAATTTTTGATTGAATTACATAAATTATAGGCCTGTTCCCCATCATTTATTTATTTATTTATTTATTTCGTTTATACAAATAAGCCTGTTTGATGAAATTTTGATATAAAATCACTCCTAAATGGCCCTTGGCGATCTCTTCAGAGCACTTTTCTCTTTTGATATTATTTTTTTAATCATATTAGTGTGAAGCGATCATTTTGTTTCCTTACGTTGGGTCTACTGTTACTACAATAATTTTTTGTCAACTAAAATATTAGGCTGTCACAAATCACCGCGAATCAAAAGGCATCTCAATTCCTAAAGTCTCTATCGCATCAGCAGACAGTTTCCTAAAGCAGTCCCAATTAACAAGAGCTCCATTTCAGAGCATATTCACTTCAGAGTTAATGCAAATAAATTAACTGTGAAGTAACATTCTAACTCAATGGTTGACTCCTTTACAATATATTACTTCTGGTCTTTTTGTCCTCCCATGACAATACCTGCTTATTTAACATGAAAATATCACTTCATCCAACAATAACAACAACAACAAAGCCTTAATCCCACTAAGTGGGTTCGATTTCATGAATTCTTTTTCTCCATTGTGTCCTATTTAGTGTCATATTTTCATTTAATTCTAATAAATTAAGATCATCTTTTATACAATAAGCCCAGGTCTTTCAGCGTCTACCTCTGCCTTTCTTAACATAAGTCAAATCTAAAACATCTATTCTCCTATTCTGGTCATCAGATGGTCGACGTTTAATGTGATAAAAACATCTAAGACGAATCGCTCTAATTTTGTGTGTTACTTGAGCTACACCAACCCTATCACTGATATATTCATTTCACATTAGAAAATATCTCTTCATCCAAGAAAAAAAAAATGATAGTCATCTATGAATTTCCATGACAGTGAAATGTTAACCACTCTATTTTCAAATAATATTTTGGCCTGCAAAATTAACGTATTTAGGCTGTTTATATGGTTTGCCTGGTTTGTCCGTTGGGGAGCACATGATCCCTTATCTTATATTCCATATTTTATCATTAAAAGTAGCATTGTCTAAATCAATGGCATCATCTGAATAAGCATGACAAAAATTATAATATTCCCTTCATTACCGCTACGGCCTTCCCCTTGAAAATCTAGACACTCCATTCTTTATCATGAAACGTGGAATTAGAGCTGGTTTAAAGATTAATCTATGGTTTATCTTCCCCCTACAAATAGGATTTCAACTCTACAAAGTTCTAAATTAGAGGGAAGTCATGATACGAAGGAGATGGGAGGATTTGGCCTTTGATTGCTTGATCTGTGTTTTCTGCAAGTTGGGATTTGAGGATCTCACGATTGCAGTTCCCTTTGTCTGCAGATCATGGAACAAGGCCTCTCTTGATCCGCAATGCTGGAGAGTTCTTGACTTCAAGGAGTTAGATTTCTCCACAAAGAGCAAGTTCATAGCAAGGTTCAAACAATTGTATCAGCTGCAGAGCTTCTCCTTCTCATCTTTCCTGAAGCTCTGCATCTCAAGAAGCCATGGATCTGTCATTGAACTTCGCATTCCCTCCTTGTTCGGCGCATCGCTGCACCAGGATTTGGTTTTAACGTCCATCGAGTATGAAATACTCTGTTTTGATGTTAATTTCTTATTCAAGTTTTTTTCTTGAGAAAACTTGCTTGGTGCATATACTACTATAACAACAACAAAGCCTTTGTCCCGCTATGTGGGGTCGGCTACATGAATCCTTTTTCTCTATTGCGTCCTATTTAGTGTCATATTTTCATTTAGTTCTAATAAATTGAGATCATTTTTCGTACGATAAGTCGACTATAAAACATCTACTCTCCTAATCGGATCAGCGGATGGTTGACGTTTAATGTGACCAAACCATCTAAGACGACTCTCTCTAATTTTGTCCATCACAGGGACTACACCAACCCTATCACGGATATAATCATTTCGCATCTTGTCTGTAAGTGTAAAGCCATTTATCCAGCTATCATTCTCATTTCAGCAACACTAAAGTTAGTATTATGCTTCTCTTTTAAACGCTAACATTCAGCACCATAGAGTATTGCAAATCTCACCACCATCTTATAAAATTTTTCTTTCAATCTAAGCTGTACTTTTCTTTCACGCAAAAGGCCCGAAGCATTCCTCTACTTCGACCATCCAGCTTGAATTCTACTATTAACATCCCATCTATATCAACATCGCTTTGAACAACAGATCTGAGATATCTAAGTCGTTCGCACCTTTTAATAATTTGATCATCCAAAGTTACACTTCTGTCATTAGTGCTACTACCATCAAAATTACATTTCATATATTCAGTTTTAGTTCTACTTGAATGATAAAAGATAGTCCCTTTTCATTGAGGAGTTTAACACATTTCATCTAGTTGCAGGATTCCTATTTGTATTTAGTAAGGCAACAACAGACAACAATTATTCAAATTTAATAAATTCTTACAGAACACTGAAAAATGGCTTATCCGTGGATAAAAAATGAAGAATTCTCTGAAAGAAAAAATAAAAAATTAAAAAGAAACCTCACAAATGACACAAGAGGCCATAGTTGATTAATGATGCAAACCTTAAATTACTTGACTTTTCAGATGTCCAAAACTAAAGGTGCTCTCTCTACCAACACTTATATGGAACGATGACAAGCAACTGCCAGGGCTGATGTGCAACTGGAAGGAAATGGAAGCATTAGAAATGATCTGGAAGCCAATTTCATTTCTCAAAATGCTAGAGCAAATCAAGCTCCACTGCCCGAACTTCCATGGGCTTAATCTCTGCGGCTTCTTCAATGGAAAAGATGCACAAGCAATGATCAGATGCTTGCCTAAGTTGAGGAGTTTGCTGATGAGTGCATCCTTTCTGCGAAAGGATGACTTGCTGGTGATTTTGGATGGATGCAAGGATTTGGAAGAGGTTGATGTTTCTAAATGCAGAGGATTGGATGTTGATGATGTTTTGCTGAAAAAGGCTTCGAAGTTGAACAAGTTCGAATTTGAAGGCTGCAAACCTGAAGAATTTTATGGCAATAACTACAATAATTATGATGATTTATTCATGGAATTGGTTTTTGGATACTAATGAAGTATGGATAGTTATTTATATCCTGAGTTCCCCTGCCATGCCGTTGTACTTCTTTTCTTAATAAAAGTTGTATGACAGGAAGACTGTTAATTTTTGACAAAGTCATATTGGATTTTCCTGCATGCTGGACCTTTTGTGCTGAGGGAAATGAGAATATATGGATGAATATCACAATGAATAGTTGAATTAAGGGAGGGCTTGCCTTTAAACCAGTTAAAATTTCTTGTTTTTAAGAGAATATGATTGCTAGTGTAACAGGTAAACTTTGATAAACTTTGATTGCATAATCCTTGGACTTGTTTCTAAAAGGTTAAATTTCTTGGTTCGTATTGCTCGGATAGTCTATATTTTTTAATGTAGAAAGATGGAGACTAAAGAGGATGAGAAAAAAATCAGTTCAAAAATAAGCAGCAAAAAAATGAAGAAAATATTTAATTTTGTGCCATTATATTACCATTCCAAGTCTATGTTGCTCGGTTGGATTTTTAAATGAGCATATTGGGAGGAAGAGAGTAAATATCTTGGGATTTTATTAATAACATAAGAGCTGCTAAACAAAAAATGTTATGAAATCTTTAGGGCTTGGATCTTACTTTATTCCTCGAAACTCATTCCTCTCTCTTCATTAAGTTCTTCTTATACCCCATGACAGCAATGTCACAGGCCACCCAATAGAATCCAGATAGATAATGGATTATATAAGCTGAAATTAAACAAAGGGAGAAAATAAAGTATTTGCTATAATATATTTTAGTCAGTTGTATTATTATTTGTATAAACGCCTATAGTTATCCCTCTAGAACACAGTTTATTAATTCATCAAATAGAATCATATTTAATCCACAAGCATGTAAAGTACAAATAGAAAACCTTTATTTGAAGAAGACAGAATTATACTGCATCATGATTTCGTACAATCGCACTTTAAATCCTCGTGTCAATGTTAGGACTTCTCATGAAAGCAACGTGTTGTGTGACTTGGATATAATAAATAATGTGTATGAGCCATTGCACCACTTCCAAAGTGTATTGTTAAATATGCAAGGGTTTCTATACGATGAACGGGTGCATGTACAAATTTTAGTCAATAAAATTAATAGTAAGATAAGAACTTGGAATATAGGTACTCTCACAAGTAAATTAATGAAGTTAATAGATATTATGGATCATGTGATAATAAATATCTTATGCATTCACGAAATTAAATGAGTTGGAGAAAAGACTAAGGTGATTGATAGCCTAGGTTTTAAACTTTAGTATTCGAGTAGAAGTCATACTTCAAATGGTGTAGAAATGATTTTAGAGAGGATTTTTAAAGATAATATTATAAAAATTAATAGAATTGAAGATAGAATTATAGCTCTAAAGATTGTTCTTAACAATAAGGTTTTTATTTTTCAAGTTTTTATGCTCCCTAAGTTGGTTTGGATATACATTTAGAAAAAAATTTTGAATAACCTAAAGGAGTTAATAAAAATGACACCCCCTAGAAAAAAAAATCATTATTAGCGAAGATTTGATGGACATTTTGGTACAATCATAGAATATTTTAGAAGTATTCTTGGTGGCGATAAATTTGGAGCGATTAATGAAAAAGGTATGACCATATTAGATTTTACTTTAACTTATAATTTTATTATAGCTAATGCTTTATTTAATAAAAGAGGTAAGCATGTTCTTAATTATAATAATAGATTTAAAAAAAATACTAATTGATTATTCTCTTATAAGAAAAATAAATTGTCGAGATTGTAAGGTCATTTATAATTTACGTTCAAGTACCCAACATCGATTATTGATTTTGGATTTTAAAATAAAGAGTTGAAAGCTAAAAGTTACAATTTAATTTTATCATAGAATTGGATGAGGGCACTTAAATGATACAAATAAAATTATATGTATAAGTAGTAATATACATCGAGTATGTCAAAATTTATAGCACAAAATGTTGGCCTATAAATGAGAGATCAAGTTGGATGGTTGAACTAGGGGAATGCATTGAGCTTATTCGGTGATAAAAATGCACCACTTAACTCAATGAAAAATTTTATAAGATGGTGGAGGGAGCTGCAATGCTTTATGGCATAGAATGTTGGCCTACAAAAGAGAAGTCAAAATTAATTCAATTGTTGTTGAGATGAAAATGCTCAGGTGGATGAGTGGTTTTACAATCCTTAAGAAATTATAATACATTCTTATCTTTAAAAAGGTTGGAGTAGCTCCAGTGGCAAACATGATTAGAGAGAGTCACCTTAGATGGTTCAGCCACATTAATTGTCGACCGTATGATGATCAAATATATTAAATTTGATTTATGTTAAGAATGGTAGAGGTAGATGATAAGAGATAAATTTTCATATTTTTTCATATATTAAGTAGCATGTTTTATTCATCATTTATCACAATTTTAATCTTGTGGAAGGTTTTTTGTAGGTTTTAGGTGTCGAGCACGTAACATAAAGTCAAAACGCTAATATGGTGTTGAACGGTATAGTCATACCAGCTCTTTGTGTGATTATGCCAGATCTGGGTGTGACAACGCTCGATCTGGGTGTGGCCACACCAAAACTAGCGTGATCATGCTAGTATCGAGCGTAAACACATCGTCGGACCGCTAGATCTCATTTTGTGAAGTATTTTCATGCTGATTTCGGCCAGGTCATTAAAAGAGAAACAAGGGAAACTTCTCAACAATATGGAGAGATTTGTGTGGGCTCTTTAGCATAGATTTGAGGGTTTGAAGTTCTCTTCTTCTTCCTTGAAGGAGAGAACTTGTAGGGTAGTTTTGTTTTCTTTCTCTTTTCATGTGTTTTTATGAGGTTTTGATGAGTTTGTGATAAGAGAGGTTGAGTGCATTAGTATGAGATGAGACCGTCACTTAACTTGTATTGAACATCTCGACGTATTGCAAAGATCGATTGGCTTGGTGAGAGTTTTATGTACCTCTTGTGCTATTCTTTTTTTTTATTCCAGCAATAAGTGTTGACCTCACTTTTGTGAGGATCATTTCTAAATCTTTTTGAGATAGGTTGACTCCCTAAATCTCAATAAGAGTCACTAAACCATATTGACCCAACAAATCAACTCTTCACCCAAAAAGTCAACTTTGGTCAAACTGGTTAATCTTTGACCCAATAAGTCAACCTTTGACCAAAAAGTAAATTTTGGTCAAAATAGTCAATCCTTGACCCAATGACCAACCTATTGACCCAATAACTCAACCTTTAACCAAAAAGTCAATTTTGGTTAAAATAGTCAATTTAGGTTAAAATAGTCAATTTCTGACCCAATGACTAACCCATTGACCCAATAAATCAACATTTGACCAAAAATTTAAAATTGGTCAAAATAGTCAATCCTTGACCCAATGACCAACTCATTGACCCAATAAGTCAACCTTTGACCAAAAATTCAATTTTGGTCAAAATAGTCAATTTCTAACCCAATGACCACCCCATTGACCTAACTTGTCAACCTTTAATTTAATAAATCAACTTTAGTCAAACTACTCAATTTTTAACCTAATGACTACCACATTGGTCAAATCTTGACCCAACCAGTCAACCCATGACTTGAAAGCCATCACATTGACATCATAGGTCAAACTTTGACCTAAACAGGCCAAATTGGTCAAATAGGCCAATCCAAAGCCTAAAAGACTACCATATTGACATCATAAGTCAGACATTAACTTAATCAACTTGAAATTGGTCAAGAAGATCAATACAAAATCTAAAAGTCACCACATTGACCCTTGGATTGACCTAAACCTTAAAATTGGTCAACATGACAAATTAAACCATAAATGACAAAATCTTTGGACCTAATGACCAATCAAACCATGAAAAGGTTAAGAAAGTCAAAATTGGTCACCTTTGAACCAAAATGGGTCAACCTAGGTCAACATAGGTCAACCAGGGTCAACATTAGTCAACCTTTGTCAACATTTATCAAATGCGGTCAAAATACACAATTTTGAACCAAAAATGATAAAAATTAATCAAATAATTAATCCCAACATTATTTTAATTAATTTATTGGCTAATAATATAATTTAAAATATTTTTAATTAATTACATAATTAATTAAAAATGGAAATACAATTAAAAAGCCATAAAATGACATTTTGACACATGACATCATATGTGACATAAAAATCCCATAATTTATTTTAAAATCAAAATTAAATTATAGAGAAACACTAGTGAGTCACCCATGACTCATTAAGACACATTATAACATAAATTAACCATGGGACAAATCAATTAACCATCATGGTTAACCTTGGGTTAAGGGTCGTCATTATACAAAAATGAAGTGGCATCTCCCCTCCATTTCAAAGCCATGACTCACCTCTCCTTGATAATGAGGTGGCCGGCCACGTTGAGGATGATGTGTCATGCCTCATGGAATACTCAATGAGAAGAAGAAACCATCTTCAATTCTCTTTTTATCATGGTTAACCAAAATGGAACTTCATCATGATACCATGATGAGAGAGCTTCAAAGGTGGCAATCAAACATAATGTCCATGGGGGATGATTTGGGTGAGTCAACATGCACCTCTACCATCACCCAGTCAAGGAAAAAGCTTAGCTACACCACCCTTTGAATCATGGTTAACTCATCATGACAAAACATAAAAAATGAAGAAGATGAAGCCTATGTGGCATCCTCCCTAAGCTTCACCAAGAGAATGACAAAACTCACTTGGGGAAGGTTCATTCAACAGGATATAATCAGCCATAACCACCTAACAAGGAAACCAATAAGGAAAAGCCAAAGCCATAGATTAAAATCTCACCATAAATGAACTTGATATAGATATGCCTAGGAAGGCTCAAGTGTGATAATTCTCAGTCAAAGAACTTATCCACAGACATTATTAGCATGATAAAAGCTTTCCTAAATGAATCTAAGCTCCTCCCATAGCCATCCATGGCTATATAAGGACCTAACCCGAAAGCTTAAGGAGAGGGTAGAAAAAAATTGGAGATAACCAAACTCTACCTGATTCCCAAAACTCTCAACACGAGAAATACTCCCTATACCCTGAGCAATTAGTTCCTCATGGAATCAAGGCATAAAGCTCACCCAATCCTTTCAATTTGATCAACCTGAAACACCCTAAAACAGGACATTTTGGAAGTATTAAACCAAACCCTTCAAAGCTCCAAATTAACTGATCCAAAACCATCTAGGGACTAAACAAGGATGAGCCCAATCCAAATTGGCCTTCCTTATGGCCTATAACCACTGATTGACCACACCCATTCAAACCGAGCCCCTTTTGATCAAAATCACGCAAGGACTCAATTTGAACTCAATTTGAGTTGAGGGAAAGCCTTCTTAGGACCAATTGAAGCTTCCAATCCATTCAATTCAAAGCTAGACTCACTGAGGCCACGGTATGGATTTTCTACTTTAATGGCGTTCGGGTTTCACACTTGGTGAAACAAACCATTTCAAAATCCATATATCACCGTATGGATGGGTTCGTCATCTCAATATGATCCTATAGAAACAAATTTCACTCGATTTCATCAAGAATAGAGAGAGAGAGAGATCTTGTTCCTAGATCATGGACGGTCTACGGGATCGAAGGGAATGAATAGGATGAACGGATGTCGTCCGTTTCCATGTTTTGGAAACGGACAGCTGTGATTAAAACTCGCCATCTCTGTTGTTCGGATCCCCAAACAGGATCTACCACCTTTCGACCCGTTCGGGGACACGTGGCAGCTAAAGATTTATCTGGATTTAATTAAATCCAGGTAAACCTTAAAACAATCAAAATTACATATCTTGACATAGTAAAATCCTAAAAATATGACAAAAATACCCCTAAACTCAGCATGAAGAGGAGAAAATTATGAGACTAAAATCATAATTTTATTCTCTGAATTTAATTTTTAAATAATTAAACACTCTTTGGAGTATTTTAATTATTAAAAATTAATTATAAACAGAAAAATATGAAAATTTGGGAAAATTATCTCTAGGCCCTTAGGATTATCCGTTGATTTTTCCTAAGCTAGAAAAATCCTTTAAGACACAATTTCCTAATTTTCAAGACAATATGTAATTATTTTTAACATTATTATAAAAAATGAAAATTAAGGAAAATAAAATATAAAAAATGGTTAGGAAATTTAAGTTGACAGATAATAACCTTAAAATGATAATTCTTAAACCATTAAACAATTTTAAATGATATTTTAAAATTAGGGTTAAAATTTATTAAATAAAAATTAATATTTCAAAACCCTAAAAATCTTCTCCTTTCCTAACTTAGCCCATTTCACAATGGACTAAGTAAAAATTGATTCTAACCCAAAATAAACTCAAAACAAGTCTTAATTAGGTCTAAGACATCAAATTGGACCTAATTAAAAATTTAATTAATTTATTAAACCTTAATTACATTAGGTTTAATACAAAATCAAACTTTAAATTAAGTTTAAGCACATATTAAACTTAACTCATTAAACCTTAATTATATTAGGTTTAATCCAAGATAAGACTTAAATTAAGTTTAAGGACATATTAAACTTAATTTACCTATTAAACCTTAATTACATTAGGTTTAATACAAAATCAAACTTTAATTGAGTATAAAGACATATTAAACTTAATTAATTCATTAAACCTTCATTACATTAGGTTTAATACAAAATCACATTTTAATTAAGTTTAAGGACACAATAAACTTAATTAACCTATTAAACCTTAAGTATATTAGATTTAATACAAATCAAATCTTAAAATCAAATCCTAATCAGACTTAATCAAATCTTAAAGACATCAATTAGGTCTAACTCATTAGACCTAATTAACCATTAAGTCTTAACCACATTAGGCTTACTCAAATGCCCTAATCAACCTTTAAACCCTAATTAGGTTTAACCCATATTAAACCTAATTAATCAACTTAAACCTTACTTACATTAGGTGAAAGTAACTCTTGAACCCAAATTAGGTTTAACCCATATTAAACCTAATTAATCAACTTTAACCTTCCTTACATTAGATCTGAATAACTATTAAACCCAAATTAGGTCTAACCCATTAGACCTAATTAAATCATTAAACATTAACTAACTAAGCTTTAATTAAACTGCAACACTAATTAGGTTTAACCCATTAGAATTAAATCATTAAACTTAGGTTTAGTCAAATTTAAACCCTAATTAAGTCTAACACATTAAACTTAATTAAACTACTAAACCTTAGCCAATTAAGGTTTAATCAATACTAAACCTTAATTAAGTCTAACACGTTAGACTTAATTAAACTATTAAACCTTAACCAACTAAGGTTTAATCAAACCTAAACCCTAATTAAATCTAACACATTAGACTTAATTAAACAATTAAACCTTAACCAACTAAGTTTTAAACAAACCTAAACCCCAATTAAGTCTAACACATTATACTTAATTGAACTATTAAACGTAACCAACTAAGGTTTAATCAAAATTAAACCCCAATTAAGTCTAACACATTAGACTTAACTAAACTATTAAACCTTAACCAACTAAGGTTCAATCAAAATTAAACACCAATTAAGTCTAACGCATTAAACTTAATTAAATTATTAAACCTTAACCAACTAAGGTTTAATCAAACTTAAACCCTAATTAAGTCTAACACATTAGACTTAATTAAACTATTAAACCTTAACCAATTAAAGCTTAATAATACCTAGACTTAAACCTAACTTAGGTCCAATCCATATTAGACTTAAGCCAAACTTAATTTAGGTTCAACATGACATGAATCTAAATTAACCTAAACCTAATTTAAGTCCAACCCATATTGGACTTAAGTCAAACGTAACTTAGGTTCAAAATGACATAAATCTAAGCTAACCTAAACCTAACTTAAGTCCAACCTATATTGGACTTAAAACAAACCTAACTTAGGTTCAACATGATATGAATCTAAGTTAACCTAAACCTAACTTAAGTCCAACCCATATTGGACCTAAGTCAAACTTAACTTGGTTCAACGTGACATGAACCTAAGTCAACCTAAACCTAACTTAAACTCATATTAAACTTAAACCAAACCTAACTTAAGTTCAATATGACATAAATCTAAGTTGAACTAAACCTAACTTAAGATCAACTCACATTGAACTTAAGTTTTGGATTCAACCTAACATAAACCTAAATTAAACCCAAGTTAAATCCGGGTTAACCCCAACCTAACTTAAGTTGAAACCACATTGGACTTAAGTCAAACTTAAGCTTAGGATTCAACCTGACTTAAACCTAAGTCCAAGACAAACTTAACTTAAGTTCAACACAAATTGAACTTAAGTCTAATCCTTAGGTTTAACCTAACTTAAACCTAAGTCAAACTCAACATAAATTTTAGGTTTAACTAAAATTAAACCTAACTTGACATTAAAATTAAGTTTGATTTATATTGAACTTAACTTAACCAAAATTTAACAAGAGTTCAACCCAACTTGAACCCAAGTTAACCTAAATGTTAGGTTCAATCTATATTGAACCTAACTTGATCAAATAATTAAACTAAAAATATTAGATTCAAATGACATTGAATCTAATTATCAGACTTCTAATCAATTTAAAACTATTAGATTCAAATAACATCGAATTTAAGATAATAAAATTTAAGTTTTTGTTAGATTTGAAGTTTAATCGACATTAAACATAACATTCTTGAACAACATCGAATCTAAAATATTAAAATCTAAACTTTTAGATTTTAAGTCTAATCAACATTAGACTTAACATTTTTAAATTCAAAAGACATTAAATCTAAAATATTAAAATCTAACTTTTTGTTAGATTTTAAGTCTAATCAACATTAAACTTAAAATGAAATTGAAATATAAATTTTGTTTAATCTACATTTTCTTAAATTCTAACACTCTTTTTCTTGCAAGTTAAGTCTTTGCATATTATAGGGTGTGCTAACTCTGTTTTGCAGGACGATCAAGACGAAACGAAGACATTAAATTCATTTTAGATTTTCTTTGCATGTTATAGGGTGTGCTAACACTGTTTTGCAGAACAACATTCTGAAGATGGGACAAACGACAAAAAGATAAAACAAAATCACAACGACATCAAAGCAACGATATTGACAAAACAAAACGAAAAAAACAACATTAAAATGATAAAACCAAGACAAAACAAAACTAAAACTTTAGGATAGCCACCAAAACAAATAAAAAATTACAAGAAAATAAAATAATGACATTGACAAAACAATAAAAAATGACAAATAACAAAACAAAACAAAATTTGACAAAATCAAACTGTTAGGGTAGTACAATATATTACCCTTAGGATTGAATGTTGTTGTTTCTTTCCTTAAACTTCTTAGAAAACAAGTGATTAACAGTAATCAGAAGTTTTATTAGACAATTATAATTGTCTAAGTTGTAATTAATTATAGGAGCTTGCTTCTATAGGAGATTTAAAGAACTCAGGATAGATATTAAATCTAGAAATCTCTAGTTACCAAAACTTCATCATCCTTATATAGAACTTCTAGGATAAGACATTCTAGAATTTTCTTTTATAAGGATTATAACCAACATCTCTTTTCTACTGGCTTCTATCTTATTAGCCATTATTTTCTTTGAATTTCTTATCTAGGAATCCTTTTACAGAATCCAAAGAAATAAAATTTATTGAAAATTAGGGCAATATTATAGATAAATAAAGTGGCGACTCCAAAATAACATCAACATTGACACCAAGAAAATCTCCGACACGGCTACGAATGTCGACAAGAGATTTTATTTGGCGACACCGCTGGGGATTATCTTTCTTCTCATCTTTTATTAAATCGCTTATTTTCATTTGATACTTTAAGACCGCATCCTTACAAAATCCAACTCTTTGAAAAGTTATTTTTGATAATAAAATAAAGTCCCAGTTTATAAATGAGTTCATAACATTTTATTCTCTTTAAACTTTCAGAAAAGTTGCAATGAAATCCTCGGATTCAATCTTTTCTTATTATCAAGATTTGAATACACCAATTGAGGAAGACTTTTGCCTTTATCAGAATGATTTTAGATTATTCAATGAAGTTGAACTTACATTTGAAAATCTGTATCAAACTGATATGCAATCCTTTGAGGAATTCAATCTGGAACCTTATAAAGATTTTCTTAACTTTACAGAAGACTTACCTCAATACATGCTTGAAGAACAATATACTTTTGAAGAAATGGAAAGAGAACTTGACAAAAAAGGAAAGGAAATTTGTGTTGAATAAGGAAAGGACATCCCACCTCCATCCATACATGAAGTTGGATCTTGTTCCAAGAATATTCCAAGAATTCGTTCCCAACATAAGAATAAAACTCGTTCTCTTAAAAGAAAAAAAAAGGTGGAATGAAAATGATAATTTTGAAACACCTAAATTCGAATAAAGTGTTTTCGGGAACCCTTCCTTTTTAAAAGAAAACCGATATGTTCTGATACATCTTGAATATGAGGAAAATAATTTCCAACCAAGAAAATCTCCATCAATTCATGTCGTATACTCTGTGCTTAAAAGATTAACATGGAAAGATAGGTCTTCAATTTTGCGACTGTTAGATAAAATGGGATGTGTGGTCTCTACAACAAATGAGAAGAAGGATTCTTTTGATTGAAGATCCTATTTACTTAAAAGGACAATTCCCATTAGACAGTCACTGTAGTCGGGTGCCAGTAAAATTTTGTCTGGGACCAAGAATAAAAGATGTGGTTGTCACAAGAAATAGAACTAAGCATAAATGATTAATATCAGAAGCAGAAGACACATTCACTAAAGCGACTACTTTAGTCCAAATGTTATAATGTGGAGACCCTTGTTATTCACAAAACGATGATACACTTCCCATGATATCTCGTCCTATACTAAAAATTAATGTATGGAGACAAGAATCATCAGGAGGAATCTCAGATACCGTGAGTACCCCTGCAGATAGTTCTTAGGAGCAAAGTAGTGAAAAGCATCCTATGAACGAAGAAAGATTGAAGAAATTGAAAAATGACATTAAACAATTCTCAATACAAAGGATGGATAATTCTTCAAATAGTTTAAATGAGGAAGTCGTCGGGATAAATATGGTGGAAACACGATCTACCTTTCTAGAACGAGAATTAAGTGAAGAAGATACGACAAAAGAGTTACTAGCAGTTATTCCACAATGAGATGAACAAATCAATTGTCTCGAACAAAAAAAATGGAAGAAATAATGGTAGCTATACAAAACCCACCAACAAATTCATTGCCTACTATTGAAATCATTATGCTAGAGGCAATACACATTTTGGAGGACAAAAGAAAGCTAATAGAAATTAAAGAAAGCAATCAAAAGAAAAAGGATTCTCCCCAAAGAAGAATTATAGAAAAAAAAATTACACAATTGATAGAACAAAAAATAAAAGAAACTGTGGCTTAGGTAAAAGTTGGATCATTAATTTCAAAGGGTAGACCCTATTCAGAGGAATTTGATTTTGTTCAATACCCTAAAGGTTTTGTTCCTCCTCTCTTCAAAATTTTTGACGGGACTAGTAATCCTCATCAGCATCTTGCACACTTTAGAGCAAGTTGTTCTAATGCGGAAGGAAGTGACACTCTTCTTTTCCATCAATTTGTGAACAGTCTCACAGGAGTTGCCTTTGATTGGTATGCAGAACTTCCTAATGGGTTTGTTAAGACTTTTGTAGAACTTGAAAGTCTTTTCATTCAACGGTTCACTGGAGCACAACACCATACGACATTTGGTGATTTGGTAGTAGAAAAGCAAAAGCCATGAGAGAGTTTAGTGGATTATATTTTGCGTTGGAGAAATCTCAGCATGAAATGTGAACCGCAAATCCAAGAACAACACGCTGTTGAAATCTTGCTTAAAAATATCCATGGTCCTATAGCATATTTACTCAAAAGATTCACAATAAAAACATTTAAAAAATTACTCAGTAAAAGCTGCCAATCTTCAAGAAGAAGTTAAGCAGATGAGTGTAACTGAAAAGACCGAAAAAATAAAGTCTGTCAAAACATTTGAAAAGAAGCCAGGAAACGTTGTAGAGAATGGTAAACAAGTAATGCAAGTTGAATCTGAACAAAAGAAACAACGATGAAACAAATCATCACCACAAACGTCTTCTCAATTACAACATCAACAACTAATTCCAGTATCAACAGACAAAAGTATGATGGCTGAAAGAATGAATAAAGAAAACCCATTTAAGACAGAGGCCGTCAGCAAAATATTCCATAGCATGCTAAAAATATCAGAATTCAAGCTTCCTGAGGCAAAAAGGCTAGTAAAAGTTGACATGAAAGACAATCCCAACTATTTTCCTTACCACAGAATGCTTGGACAAAAAATTGAAGAATGCTTTATCTTCAAAGACTGGTTAGAGCGTAATTTTAAAGAAGGAAATATAGTAATTCAGAAAGAATATTTGAAAAAACCTGAAAAAGGTTCGGTCAATATGATTTCGGTTGATAAGCTTAATTATGACAATGAAAACAAAGATAACACTGTTCAAGGTAAATCTTCTAAGGAGATCCTTAAAGACATTCAAGTCACAAAATCTTCCAAGAAAGGAAAGAAAAACAAGAATAAAGAATAAAAAAGGATTAGAGATCTTCCAAATTTAGGGACTACAGTTCCTTTTGTATTCCTAGCTCTTATGTTTCTCCATCTTCTACTAGGATAGTTATCTCGGATGAAGGGAGAAATCCCTCAGGACTTTAACCTTGTATGACTTCCTTTTTACCACTACTGTGAATAATAATACTTCCAGTTCTTCTTACATTTTGTCTATTTTGGGTGGTACCTCTGAAAATGATCATTCAAATTTTAATTTTGAAGATAATACTCAAATCGTACATGATCATGATCAATCTAATGACAACCAAAATGACAATAACATTAATGATAATTCTAACAATGACAAAGACGAAAGTGATACTGTCACACTCCAACTACAAGGAACCCCAATTTCCATAGAGTTGGAATCTTCATACTGAGAGACAAAACAGCCAGATAATAAACTTGAAGAAGTAGTTGAAATTAATTTGCGAAGTGGAAAAGTTCTACCTTCCAGAAGGGCTTCCCAAGAAAAGGAGAACACATAGTTACACCGGAAAAGATCGTTCCTCCTATAAATACACAACTCCCTGAAATAAATGAGGAGGATCTTCACAACAAGGTGAACTATAATGTATTAGCTTGCTTGAGAAAGTTACCAACAAAATTGAGTATTTATGACGCTCTTATACTCTCCAAAGAAATGAGAGAATCATTGATAAAAGCTTTTTTAGATCCAGACATTTGTTTAGCTCAACTTGCTAGCATCACTGAAAATGAAGTTTGTCCATTAGAAGAGTCGACAAAGATTACCTTCTCTAACAATGACTTGTTACTTGGAACGACTGAGCATAATCGTCCACTATACATCAATGTGAACATAAATGACATGACACTTTCAAGAGTGCTTATCAACCCCGGTGCCTCGATTAACATAATGAATATGAGAACTCTTGCATATTTGTATATTGATGCATCCCAACTAGAAAGAGATACAATAATGTTACAAGGATTTAATCAACAAGGAGAACTAGCTCTAGGATCAACAACATTGCTCCTAAAGATAGATGACTCGGTGACAACGACAAAATTCCATATCATCGACTCTGATACCTCTTTTAATGCTTTACTTGGCAGAATATGGCTTCATGAGCATAAAATGTTTCCTCTTTCACTACATCAATGCATAAAATACTTACAGAAAGGACAAGAATGTTGTATTATAGGGGATCTACAACCATTTTCAATTCATGAAATTGGTATACATGAAGATGCAGCATATTAAAAATTTCAACTTCCAGAGTAAAATTAAGAGGCATTTCGTTTCTTCTAGATATATTACATATTCTCTGACATTGATCACAATTTTTGATAAATTTATAAACATCTCTGAAAAGTGTAGGCTAATAAAATTCAGATTGCAAAATCTTATATGCAGTTCTATCAATTCTGAAATGCCCTCCAAATTTAGAATCCTGGCATTCTAGAATAATTTTTTCAGTTTCTTCATAAGGCACACATCTCCTAATAATAAGATCTTTACATTGCTTGTACAGATAAGGATCGTCCCAAAAATAAAATTTAGCATCATGCTTAATTTTTTTCTGTTGTTGCATTGTTAAATTAGGTGGTAAAATATTACTAACGATGTAGTTCACAATATCATCATACTACGGTAAATTTCCTTCAATAATATTATATAATTGCTCATTAGGAAAAGTTTCAGCAATTTCTTTCTCAAAATCATCCAAATTAAGTTGTTCAAGTCTAGATAAGTGATCAGCCATTTGATTATTGAACCCTTTTCTATTAACGATCTCAAAATCAAATTCTTGTATTAAAAACATCCATCGAATTAGTCTTGGTTTTGCATCCTTCTTTTGCATTAAGTATTTAATAGCAGAATGATCAGTATGCACTATACATTTAGCTCCAATTAAGTAAGATCTAAAATTTTCAAAAGCATATACAATTGCTAATAACTCTCTCTCAGAAGTAGTGTAATTAATTTGAGTAGCAGTAAGAGTTTTACTAGCATAGTATATGACTTTAAACATTTTATCATGTCTTTGCCCTAAAATTACTCCAATAGCATAATCGCTAGCATCACACATTAATTCAAATGGTTTCTCCCAATCAGTGAAACTATTATAGGTGCAACAATTAATTTTTCCTTTAATAGATTGAAAGCTTTTAAACATTTATCATTAAAATCAAACTTTCTCTCTTTCTCTAAAAGTTGGCATAGAGGCTTAAAAATTTTTAAAAAGCCTTTAATATATCTCATGTAGAATCCTACATGTCCCAAAAAACTTCTTACCCCTCTCACGGTTGTTGGAGGTAGTAATTTTTCTATAACATGAATTTTCGTAGGATCTGCTTCCATACCATATTCAGATATTTTATGCCCAAGCATAATTCCTCCTGTAACCATTAATTGACATTTCCCCCAGTTTAGGACTAAATTTGTTTTCTCTTATACCTCTAAAACTTTTTCTAAGTTGCATAGACATGCATCAAATGAATCTCCAAACACTGAGAAATCATCCATAAGCACTTCTATTCCATTATCAATTAATTCACTAAATATAGAGGTCATACATCTTTGAAATGTTTCATAATTCAAAGGGCATTCTTCTTAAAGAAAAAGTTCCATAAGGGCTAGTAAATGTAGTCTTCTCTTGATCCTCAGGAGTAATAGGTATTTGGTGATAACCGGTATATCCATCTAGATAGCAATAGTACTTGTGTCCAACAAGTCTGTCTAACATTTGGTCTAAAAAGGGTAAACGAAAGTGATCTTTTCTGGTGGCGGCATTTAATTTTCTATAATCAATACATATTCACCAACTAGTGACTTGTCATGTCGGTATAATTTCATTTTGATCATTTACGTCAACAGTCACTCCTCCTTTCTTAGGAACATAATGAATTGGGCTCACCTAAACACTATCAGAAATAGGATATATAATTCCAGCATCTAACCACTTTAAAATATCTTTTTTAACCACTTCTTTCATTATTGGGTTCAGTCTCCATTGTGGATCAACTCTTGGTTTATGTTGTTCATCCAATAAAATTCTATGCATACAGATCGAAGGACTGATTCCTTTAATATCAGCTATGGACCAACCAAAAGCCTTGTTGTATCTTTTTAAAGTTTTCAATAATTTTTTTTCTTGATATTCATTTAAATCCAAAGATACATGAATGGTAAAGTAGATGATTCTCCCAAAAACATATACTTTAAATGATTAGGCAAAATTTTCAGCTCAAGTTTAGAGGGTTTAATGATAGATGGAATCAAACTTTTATCTCCATTTTCCACAGTATCCAGTCTTTCAAAATTTTCCTGAACAAAGTCTAACTTTTCATTCTTCATATCATCCAAATCATCTACATTTTCACTTTCATTTTCATCCTCACATTCTAGATTTTATTCAAATACTTCTCTAAAAAGATCTTCTCTCAAATAATCGCAAACTTCCACTCGATAGCACTCATCATCTTTTTCAGTTGAAGGTTACTTCATAGATTTCAGAATATTATAAGTTACCTCTTGGTCATTCACACTCATAGTTAATTCTCCTTTTTGGACATCAATCATAGTTCTCCAAGTAGCAAGAAATGGTCTTCCAAAAATAATTGAAATTTATTTATCTTCCTCCATATCTAATACAATAAAGTGCACAGGAAAGATAAATTTATCCACCTTCACTAATACATCTTCCACAACTCCCTTAGGATAAGTGATAGAACGATCAGCAAGTCGAAGAGTCACAGATGTAGGTGAAATTTCTCCTATTCCCAATATTTTGAAAGTTGATAAAGGCATAAGATTAACACTAGCTCCAAGATCACATAAAGCTTTTCCGAAAAAATTTTTACCTATAGCGCACGGGATAGTGAAACTACCTGGGTATTTAAGTTTTTCAGGAAGCATTTTCTGGATAATTGCACTATACTCACCGCTAAGTGCAATAGTCTTATTGTCTTTAAACTTTCTATTCCTTTTAAGAATATCCTTCATAAACATTGCATAATCAGGCATCTGCTATAATGCTTCAACAAAGGGAATATTAATCATTAATTTCTTAAGAATTTCCAAAAATTATGTAAATCTGTTATCCCTATTTTGTTTCTTCAGTCTTTGAGGAAAACAAGGAGGGGGTTTTCAACAGTTATCTTCATTGGTTCTAACAGATATTCGGTGGGATATATCTTATTAGAACCTTTCTCAAAGTTCACTTCCTCTCTTTCAACTTCGACTTCTTTTTAAAATCTTGGTTCCACTTCTTTACCACTCCTTAATTGAATAACCTTAATTTGCTCTTTGTTTTGATCTTTCAGGTTGATCTCAACATTTCTAGGAAGATTCCCAGAAGATCTATTATTAAGTGCAGTAAAAATATGTCTTAATTGATTTTCAATGTTCTTCATTGTAACGTTTTGAGCTTGAATTTGATTACCCATATTCAGAATTATTTCTTCAGTAGACAACTTCTTTTCCTTAAATTGTTGATTACTATTAAAACTACGAGGATAAGAAGGCCTAAAATTGGTATTTCCTTGGTTGTTTGGATTTCCAACTAGATTCATAGGATTGTTTCCCCACTGTGGGTTAACGACAGCATTGGCATTATTCTAGTTAAAGTTCGGATGATTCCTCCAACTAGGATTATAATAATTCGAATAAGGATTATTAACTTTATTATGTATAGCATTCAAGGTTTCATAAGACATTTGAGAGTCCATCATTTGTCCCGCTGAATTTTCTTCTAACACTAGAGGTGTTAGAGAATAATTCATTCCATATTGATCTATTTTCTTAGAAAGTGCAGCAATTTGAGAGACTATCATAGTTATCACATCAGAATCATGAATATTGGCAACTCACTTAGGATTTACCAGCTTAGAGAGCCATTGAAAAGTATTAGTAGCCATCTCTTCAATTAACGAATATGCTTCATCAAAAGGATTTGACATTAATGATCCACCAGCAACAGCATCGATAATCGATCTCAATGATCCTACTAATCTATTATAGAAGGTTTGAATTATTAACTAGTCTAGTAAAGCATGGTGTGGACACTTCCTCAGAAGATCTTTAAATCTTTCCCAAGCTTCATATATGGATTCTCTATCAAACTGACTAAAAGATGTGATATCACTTCTCAACTTAGCAGTTTTGGAAGGGGGAAAATATTTCAACAGAAACTTTTATGAAAGCTCTCCCCAAGTTCTAATAGATTCAGGTGCTAACGAATTTAACCACGCCTTAGCCTTATCCCTAAGTAAAAAAGGAAAAGTCTAAGTCTAACAGCATCGTTCGACACTCCATCGCATTTAAAAGTAGCACACAGTTCAAGAAAACTAGCGAGATGTAAGTTAGGATCTTCATTAGGTGTTCCTCCAAATTGATTATTCTGTACCATTTGGATAATATCAGGTTTAAGCTCAAATGAATTAGTATCAACATCAGGATTTTGAATATTTCATCAGCTTTTGGATTAACAAAATCTCTTAAAGGTCTTGGTATATTTTCATTTTAACTGTTTAAACTGTTCGCTATTTTGTGAGGATTTGAATATTATTTTTGTAGTTTTCGAATTTTTCTAATAGTACGCTCTAATTCAGAATCGTAAGGCACTAAACCTACTGATCCGATACTACGCATACAAACATAATAAACACACACTAACAATAAACAGACACACAACTATACTTGCAATTCAAATATATGATTTCCAGTACCACAAAAATAAATTTTAACACTTACTTTTTTTACCTTGCCTCCCCGGCAATGGCGCCAAAAACTTGGTGCGACTTTTTTATTTTGCAAAAACTAATGAACTCGGATTTAGATATATATATTGATTTAAATAATAATGAGTCACACAATTAACGCACGTATACGTATCGCTCAAGTAATACAGGGCTCTAGTGGAGTCCTGGGATATCGATCCCACAGGGAGGCTTTAATTTTATAGTGTAGCACAGAAATCTATTATCGAATTGTAGCACAATTGTAAGGATTTTAATTTTAAAGGTAAAGACAAACAGGTTCAGTTACTATATCTACCAAAGCACGTTCTAAACTCTAGCAAGTTAAACTAATGCAAGACTAAATTTATAACAAAGTTCTTGCCATTCATAATGTGATGATTATTGTGACACAGATCAGTGATGCAAATGTATTGTGCCAAATAGGAGCATTCCTATTCTTTACCCATATTTCAGCGTATAAAGAACATTGGCTAATCCTAAGTTTAGTCCCCAAATCCGTGGTTAAGCTAGGAGGATACTGGCTCTCACTCCAAAGCTCCCACTTCCTTTCACCTGAAGGCTAACTCTCGCTTCAGTTTCTAAACATTATGACCAAATTGAGGATTTCAGCCTGTCACTCTGAAATCTCCAATTCTATGTCCATTAAAGTATATTTCTATATTTATTTGCATTCAACTCCCACGAACTTCACCATTCATGGAATTTGAATGTGACCTTCACTTTTATTGTGGAACTCATAATCCTTTCGAAACATATGTTTCCCAACAAGTTTTAATAATTCAATTAGCCAAATCAAAAAGTAAATGAAGTTCTAAGTGAAAAGATAATCACAAATTCTTCATAATAAATCGGCACATCATTTCTATTTCACAACATCAACACATCACATGAAAAGGAGAATGACAAAGAAATCTACTCAAAACTCATGAGGAAAAGATGACAAAACATGGATTTCATATATAAAAACAACGTCATACAAACAGAATAAAGACTACTTATCTCAAACTCTTCCCCAAGCGAATCTCACGGAATTCCTTTGACTCCTCTTCTTTCTTTACAACAACACACAATTCTTTCTTTAGAATAGTAAGGAAGAAGAAATCTCTCACTTTCCCTCTCCTCTCACACTCCTTAGAAGAGAAAAACAAAAACCTAATTTCCTACACAAAATGGAAAGAACTCACTCTCTAAACTCTAAATTCTTCTCTTCTTTTCTTCCCCCTTTGAAATGTGGCTCCAAAAGTGTTTATATTTGGCCAAAACTAAATTCCCAAGAGTTTCCTCAAGCAACCTTTCAAAATCCGGCCAAATACATTGAATCTAGTTCAAAATCGGGATAGGGCACTGTCCGGCGCTGGTAGGAGCGCCGTTCGGCGCATTATTCCGCTAAAACGTCGTAACTCTCTGGAAACTGGCATTGTCCAGTGCTAGGCACAGTGTCGTTCGGTGCTAGTTCAATAAAATGCACTTTTGTCCTTTTTCGCTCTAAATTTGCTCCTTTTCACTTCATTTTGCTCCAAAGGCTTAAAATCATTGTACCTGCATGAAATCATTGAAAATACCTTCCTTTAAAGTGCAATATCATCAAAAAATGTATGAAATGAATAGTAAAAAAGCTATAAATTTTTCAGTGGATCAACAGTGTCAGAAAAATAGACTGATAAAAGAGATATTTCTGAGGAAGAATTACAGCGAATTCGAAACATCAGACGACACTCTTTTGAGCAATTTAAACATATCAATGGACAGACTATCAACATTCTAGAAAGCATTAAATTGTTCACTAAAGTATTCGACGAAGATGAACAAATGGCTATTATTGAGCACTTGATGGAAGCTCGAGATTTGGGTCAGGCTGGATGCCTTAAGAAGAGAACCTATACTGAGCCAAACAAGTGGATACATGGCAAAGGGCGGTTGACAATCCAGTATGGATGCTACTATAACTATGCTAAGGACAAGGAAGGAAACCCTCCGGGGATTCTACGACATGAACAGGTGGATCCGATGCCTACTGTGATCATCCAGATCATTAGGCGACTTGTCACCTAGGGGATAATGCCAGCAAACTACATCCCGAATAGTTGTATTATCAACATTTATGATGAGGGAGACTATATCCCACCTCATATCGACAGTCATGATTTTGAGAGACCATTTTGCACAATATTCTTGATGAACAGGTGTGCTATCCTCTTCGAAAGAGAGATACAGATTCTCGGACCAGGAGAATTTAATGGGACATATCAAATCTCTTTGACTCGAGGATCAGTTCTTCTATTACAAGGGAACGTCGCTGATGTGGCAAAACATTGCATATCGAGAGTCAGTAGACATCGCATCTCGATCACTTTACAACGGATGCGTCCAAACAAACGACCCGTTGGATATAAGGCCTTTCCAGAGCTTAAGGGATTGATACCTCTGGAATTATCATGACCCCATGAATGTTTAAAAACCTAAGACATATTCTACAGACAGTGTCTTGGAGTGTTAGATATTTAAGGTTGGTCTAATAGTATCCGAGGTTGCAATAACAACAAAAGGACAATATAATAATTCCTAATGTGATAAATATCGGTAGTTTGTGGCATGTGTGCTATGTGACATATGTACTGTTGACTTTTATTCTCAATGTACATTATCCTTGATGATGGAATAAAATGTTGAAAATATTCCCCAGTTGACAATAACAAATCGGCAGGTCTAAAAATGCCAAAATGAACATTTTAAAAATAACATGATGAACAACGTGTGATAATCTTTTGATTTGTAAAGGTCAAATCCCCAACGGATACACTTTTCTTTATGTGTTTTTCACACATAACTTCTAGTTATTGGATATAAGTCCCTTCCTGATACGGAAACATGGCATTTCTCTAGCTTTATCTTTGAGAAAGGATACAAGTCATATAGCATTCCTTCTCAAAATCGACATATCGACATTTGACATTTTTAAGAAATGGAATATGACATCTATTTTCTCTCTCCAGTTATTGGATATAAGTCCCTCCTGACACGGAAACATGGCATTCCTCTAGCTTTATTTTTAAGAAAGGATATAAGTCGTATAGCATTCCTTCTCAAAATCAACATATCGACATTTGAAATTTTTGAGATATGGAATATGACATCCATTTTCTCTCTCTAGTTATTGGATATAAGTCCCTAACTGACACGGAAACATGACATTCCTCTAGCTTTATTTTTTAGAAAGGATATAAGTCGTATAGCCTTCCTTCTCAAAATCGACATATCTACATTTGACATTTTTAAGAAATGGAATATGACATCCATTTTCTCTCTCCAGTTATTGGATATAAGTCCCTTCCTGACACGGAAACATGATATTCCTCTAACTTTTTTCTTTAAGAAATGATATAAGCTGCATAACATTCCTTCTCAAAACCTACATACACACATCTTACATTTTCTAGGGATGTTATGACATCCATCCTCTTTCCCAATTATTATAAGACATTTCCTCATAAACTAACAATGAATATTATAACATCATGACCATTCCGGTTAACGCCAATTTGTGCGGCATACTTGTGTAGTATTCTACACATATTGGATGCCCATTTGTTAACCTCACTTTTGTGAGGATCATATCTAAACCTTGTTGAGATAGGTTGACTCATTAAATCTCAATAAGATTCACTAAACTCTATTGACCCAACAGGTCAACCCTTAACCTAAAAGTCAACTTTGGTCAAACTGGTTAATCCTTGACCCAATGACTAACCCATTGACCCAATAAGTCAACCTTTAACCAAAAAGTCAATTTTGATCAAAATAGTCAATCCTTGACCCAATGACCAGCCCATTGACCCAATAAGTCAATCATTGACCAAAAAGTTAATTTTGGTCAAAATAGTCAATCCTTGACCCAATGACTAACCCATTGACCCAATAAGATAACATTTGACCAAAAAGTTAATTTTGGTCAAAATAGTCAATTTCTGACCCAATGACCAACCCATTGACCTAGTAAGTCAACCTTTGACCAAAAAGTCAATTTTGGTCAAAATAAGCAATCCTTGACCTAATGACCAACCCATTGACCCCATAAGTCAATCTTTGACTAAAAAGTCAATAATAGACAATTTCTGACCCAATGACCAATCTATTAACCCATTAAGTCAACCTTTGATCAAAAATTTAAATTTGGTCAAAATAGTCAATCCTTAACCCAATGACCAACCCATTGACCCAATAAGTCAACCTTTGACCAAAAAGTTAATTTTGGTCAAAATAGTCAATTTCTGACCCTATGATTACCCCATTGACTCAACTGGTCAACCTTTAATTTAAAAAGTCAACTTTAGTTAAACTGGTCAATTTTTGACCTAATGACTACCACATTGGTCAAATCTTGACCTAACCAGCCAACCCATGCCCTGAAAACCATCACATTGATATCATAGGTCAAACCTTAACCTAAACATGTCAAATTGGTCAAATAGGCCAATCCAAAGCCTAAAAGACTACCATATTTACATCATAAGTTAGACATTGACTTAATCAACTTAACATTGGTCAAGAAGACCAATACAATATCTAAAAGTCATCACATTGACCCTTGGATTGACCTAAACCTTAAAATTGGTCAACATGACAAAATTAAATCCTAAATGACAAAATTTTTGGACCTAATGACCAATGAAAACATGATGAGGTTAAGAAAGTCAAAATTGGTCACCTTTTGACCAAAATGGGTGAACCTAGGTAAACATAGGTCAATCAGGATAAACATTGGTCAACCCTAGTCAAAATTTATCAAATTTGGTCAAAATACATAATTTTGAACCAAAAATGATAAAAATTAATCAAATAATTAATCCCAACATTATTTTGATTAATTTATTGGCTAATAATTTAATTTCCAATATTTTTGATTAATTATATAATTAATTAAAAATGGAAATACAATTAAAAAGCCATAAAATGACATTTCGACACATGACATCATATGCGACATAAAAATACCATAATTTATTTTAAAATCAAAATTAAATAATGGAGAAACACTAGTGAGTCATCCAAGACTCATTAAGACACATTATAACATACATTAACCATGGGAAAAATCAATTAACCATCATGGTTAACCTTGGGTTAAGGGTCATCATTACACAAAAATGAAGTGGCATCTCTCATACATTTCAAAGCCATGACTCACCTCTCCTTGATAATGAGGTGGCCGGCCACCTTGAGGATGATATGCCTTGCCTCATGGACTACCCGATGAGAAGAAAACATCATCTTAAATTCTCCTTTTACCATGGTTAACCAAAATGGAAATTCATCATGATACCATGACGAGAGAGCTTCAAAGGTGGGATTCAAACATAATGTCCATGGGAGATGATTTGGGTGAGTCACCACGCACCTCTACCATCACCCAATAAAGGAAAAAATCTTACCTACACCACCCTTTGAACCATGGTTAACTCATCATGACAATACATAAAAAATGAAGAAGATGAAGACTTATGTGGCATCCTCCCCAAGCTTCACCAAGAGTATGAAAAAACTCACTTGGGGAAGGTTCATTCAACAGGATATAATCAGCCATAACCACCTCACAAAGAAACCAATAAGCAAAAGCCAAAGCCATGGATTAAAATCTCACCATAAATGAACTTGATATAGATATGCCTAGGAAAGCCCAAGTGTGATAATTCTCAGTCAAAGAACATATCCACAGACATTATTAGCATGATAAAAGCTTCCCCAAATGAACCTAAGCTCCTTCCATAGCCATCCATGGCTATATAAGGACCTAACCCGAAAGCTTAAGGAGAGGAGAGAAAAAAATTGGAGATAGCCAAACTCTACCTAATTCCCAAAACTCCCAACACCAGAAATACTCCCTATACCCTGAGCAATTAGTTCCTCATGGAATCAAGGCATAAAGCTCACCCAATCCTCTCAATTTGATCAACCCAAAACACCCTAAAATAGGACATTTTGGGAGTGTTAAACCAAACCCTTCAAAACTCCAAATTAACTAATCCAAAACCATCTAGGGACTAAACGAGGATGAGCCCAATGCAAATTGGCCTTCCTCATGGTCTATAACCACATATTGACCACACCATCCAAACCGAGCCCCTTTTGATCAAAATCATGCAAGGACTCAATTTGAACTCAAATTGTGTTGAGGGAAAGCCTTCTCAGGACCAATCGAAGCTTCCAATCCATTCAATTCAAAGCTATACAAGGTATGGTTTTTCTACTTTAATGGCGTTCTGGTTTCACACTTTGTGAAACAAACCATTTCAAAACCCATACATCACCGTATGGATGGGTTCGTCATCTCAAAACGATCTTATAGAAACAAATTATACTCGATTTCATCAAGAATTGAGACAGATATTGTTCCTAGATCATGGACGGTCTGCGGGATTGAAGAGAATGAACAGGATGAACGGATACCATCCATTTTCGTGTTTTGGAAATGGACGACGGTGATTAAAACCCGCCATCTCTACTCTTCGGATCCCCGCCTTAAAATAATAAAAATTACATATCTTGACATAGAAAAATCCTAAAAATATGATAAAAATACCCCTGAACTCAGCATTAAGAGAAAATTATGAGGCTAAAGTCATTATTTTATTCTCTGAATTTAATTTTTAAATAATTGAATACTCTCTGAAGTATTTTAATTATTAAAAATAAATTATAAAATAGAAAAATATGAAAATTTGGGAAATTATCTCTAGGCCCTTAGGAATATCCTTTGATTTTTCCTATGCTAGAAAAATCCTTTAAGACACAATTTCCTAAATGTCAAGACACTTTGTAATTATTTTTAGCAATAATTATAAAAAATGAAAATTAAGGAAAATAAATTTGGAAAAAATGGTTAGGAAATTTAAGTTGACAAACAACAACCTTAAGATGACAATTCTTAAACCATTAAATAATTTTTAAAAGACATTTTAAAATTAGGATTAAAATTTATTAATTAAAAATTAATATATCAAAACCCTAAAAATCCTCTCCATACCCCCACTTAGCTCATTTCACAATGGACTAAGTCAAAATTGATTCTAACCCAAAATAGACTCAAGACAAGTCTTAATTAAGTCAAAGACATCAATTTGGACCTAATTAAAACCTTAATTAATTCATTATACCTTAATTACATTAGGTTTAATACAAAATCAAACTTTAAATTAAGTTTAAGGATAAATTAAACTTAACTTATTAAACCTTAATTACATTAGGTTTAATCCAAAATCAGACTTAAATTAAGTTTAAGGACATATTAAACTTAATTAACCTATTAAACCATAATTACATTAGGTTTAATACAAAATCAAACTTTAATTGAGTTAAAAAACATATTAAACTTAATTAATTTATTAAACCTTAATTACATAAGGTTTAATACAAAATCACATTTTAATTAAGTTTAAGGACACATTAAACTTAATTAATCCATTAAACTTTAATTATATTAGGTTTAATACAAATCAAATTTTAAAATCAATTCCTAATCAGACTTAATCAAATCTTAAAGACATCAATTAGGTCTAACCCATTAGACCTAATTAACCATTAAGTCTTGACCACATTTGGCTTAATCAGATGCCCTAATTAGGTTTAACCATTAAACCCTAATTAGGTTTAACCCTTATTAAACCAAATTAATCAACTTAAACTTTAACTACGTTAGGTTTAAGTAACTCTTAAACCATAAACTTAAACCTTACTTACATTAGGTTTAAGTAACTCTTAAGCCTTAATTAGGTTTAACCCTTATTAAACCTAATTAATCAACTTAAACCTTACTTACATTAGGTCTAAGTAACTAGTAAATACTAATTAGGTTTAACTCATTAGATCTAACTAAATCATTAAACCTTAACTAACTAAGGTTTAATCAAACTGCAACCCTAATTAGGTCTAAACCATTATACCTAATTAAATCATTAAACTTTAACCAGATAAGGAATAATCAAATTTAAACCCAAATTAAGTCCAACACATTAGACTTAATTATACTATTAAACCTTAACCAACTAAGGTTTAATCAAACCTAAACCCTAATTAAGCCTAACACAACTTAATTAAACTATTAAACCTTAACCAACTAAGGCATAATCAAAATTAAACTCCAATTAAGTCTAACACATTAGACTTAATTAAACTATTAAACCTTAACCGACTAAGGTTTAGTCAAAATTAAACCCCAATTAAGTCTAACGCATTAGACTTAATTAAACTATTAAACCTTAACCAACTTAGGTTTAATCAAACCTAAACCCTAATTAAGTCTAACACATTAGACTTAATTAAACTATTAAACCTTAACTAATTAAAGCTTAACTATACCTAGACCTAAACCTAACTTAGGTCCAAACAATATTGGACTTAAGTCAAACTTAATTTAGGTTCAACATGACATGAATCTAAATTATCCTTAACCTAACTTAAGTTTAACCCATATTGGACTTAAGTCAAACCTAACTTAGGTTCAAAACGACTTGAATCTAAGCTAACCTAAACCTAACTTAAGTCCAACCTATATTGGATTTAAAACAAACCTAACTTAGGTTCAACATGACATGAATATAAGTTAAACTAAACTTAACTTAAGTCCAACCCATATTGGACTTAAGTCAAACCTAACTTAGGTTCAACATGACATGAATCTAAGTCAACCCAAACCTAACTTAAACCCATATTAATCATAAACCAAACCTAACTTAGGTTCAACATGACATAAATCTAAGTTGAACTAAACCTAACTTAAGATCGACTCACGCTGAACTTAAGCTTAGCATTCAACCTAACATAAACCTAAATTAAACCCAAGTTAAATCAGGGTTAACCCCAACCTAACTTAAGTTCAATCCACATTGAACTTAAGTCAAACTTAAGCTTAGGATTTAACATGAAATAAACCTAAGTCCAAGACAAACCTAACTTAAGTTCAACATAAATTGAACTCAAGTCTAATCCTTAGGTTTAACCTAACTTAAACCTAAGTTAAACTCAACATAAATTCTAGGTTCAACCCAAATTGAACTTAACTTGACATCAACATTATGTTTGATTTATATTGAACTTAACCAAAATTTAACTAGAGTTCAACCCAACTTGAACCTAAGTTAACTAAGCGTTAGATTCAATCTATATTGAACCTAACTTGATCAAATAATTAAACAAAAAATATTAGATTCAAATGACATTGAATCTAATTATCAGACTTCTAATCAATTTAAAACTTTTAGATTCAAATAACATCGAATCTAAGATAATAAAATCTAACTTTTTGTTAGATTTTAAGTTTAATCGAAATTAAACATAACATTTTTTAACAACATCGAATCTAAAATATTAAAATCTAAACTTTTTAGATTTTAAGTCTAATCAACATTAGACTTAACATTTTTAGATTTAAAAGACATTAAATCTAAAATATTAAAATCTAACTTTTTGTTAGATTTTAAGTCTAATCAACATTAAACGTAAAATGACATTGAAATATAACTTTTGTTTAATCTACATTTTCTTAAATTATAACATTCTTTTTCTTGCAAGTTAAGTCTTTGAATATTATAGGGTGTGTTAACTCTGTTTTGCAGGACGATCAAGATGAAATGAAGACTTTAAATTCATTTTAGATTTTCTTTGCATGTTATTGGGTGTGCTAACTCTGTTTTGCAGAACGACATTCCGAAGACGGGACAAATAACAAAAATAAAACAAAATCACAACGACATTGACAAAACAAAACGAAACAAACAACATTAAAATGAAAAAAACTAAGACAAAATAAAACCAAAACTTTTAGGATAGCCACCAAAACAAATAACAAATTACAAGACAATAAAATAATGACATTGACAAAATAATAAAAAATGACAAACAACAAAACAAAAACGAAATTTGACAAAATCAACCTTTTAGGGTAGTACGACATATTACCCTTAGGATTGAACATTGACGTTTCTTTCCTTGAAACTTCTTAGAAAAAATGTGATTAACATTAAGCAAATGTTTTCTTAGACAATTATAATTGTCTAAGAAGTAATTAGCTATAGGAGCTTGCTTCTATAGTAGATTTAAAGAACTCAGGATAGATATTATATCTAGAAATCTCGGGTTACTAAAACTTCATCATCCTTATATAGAACCTCTAGGATAAGAAATTATAGAATCTTATTTTATAAGGATTATCACCGACCTCTCTTTTTCTACTGTCTTCTATCTTATTAGCCCTTTTTTTCTTCGAATTTATTATCTAAGAATCCTTTTATAGGATCCAAAGAAATAAGATTTATTGAAAATTAGGGCAACATTATAGATAAACAGAGTGGCAACTCCAAAACGGCATGGACGTTGACACCGAGAAAATTTCCGACACGGCTATGAACGCCGACAACAAGTACTGGTATTTCTTATTTCTTAAATTGTAAGTAATCTTGCTTTCATTCTCGTGTGATCTAAGGTTTGTGATTTTCTTGTTGTTTTCATTCAATGGATTTTTTGTTTCTCTCGATGCCTTTTTGATGTATAGATTTTTGTTTTTGATGTGTTAACACTCTGATCATAATTCATTTTTTTAAAAACATAATAAGAATGTTAAATATCTCTCGTACAATTTGACTTCTGCTCATTGCATGGTGGAATGACTAGGTTAACCACAAAAAATTGGCAGAATAGGCATATTCTGTTAGGATTTTGCAACTTAGATATGAGCAGAAGAATTCTAGAAATTGTCATAGGGTTAAGGGAAACTTAAATTTATGGGTTCTTGATTCTTCTTCTAACATAGGCATAAGCTTAAGGAGGAAACTTGTATCCCTGCTGTCAGATGATCATACCTCTATGAAGTCTGCTTTAGGGAAAGTTTCATCTGCCATTCCTATTGACCCAACTAAGAGAAATCCACCTCCATCCCTTAAAAGACTGCAAAAGCATAGCAAGGATCCTAGTAGTTTCACTGTTCTCTATGCCATATAAATTGAGTTTTAGAGAAAGAAACTTTGTAACCTAGGAGCTAGTGCAAATCTCATGTCTCTAAATATTTTCAAACAACTTAGAAGAGGAGAAATTAAGCCAGTTAATTAGACACTCTAGTTAAAATGCCATTCTATGACTCATCCTTTAGGAATAGTTGAAAGTCTACCTTTTACTGTGGATGGATTCACCTTGCTAGCTGATTTAATAATCTTGGATTTATAAGTTGATAAAGAAATGCATATGATTTTGAGAGACCATTCTTAGTCACTGGAAGGCTTATAGTTGACGTCCAAGAGGGGAAGATAATTTTGTGAGAACATGAGAGACCATTGTTAGTCACTGGAAGGTTTATAGTTGATGTCCAAGAGGGGAAGATAATTTTGTGAGAACATGATCAAGGTGTTACTTTTGATTTAAAATCATCAGGACATCCTCAACCCCCTAGAAATGATAAGAACCAAAAAATGGAAATAGTGACTACGGCAATGAGAATCCAATCTGTTGAATTGAATGAGTTAAAACTTCGAAGAGCAAAGAATCATTGAATGATAATATGATTCTTCTTGTAGGAGAAGCCTAGACACAAGTCCAAGGCCTTTTAGGAGATCACCTTAGTCAGCCTCTTGGAAAGATCGATGATTAACTGATTGAAAGTGAAAGGTTAGTTAGTGGAGAGAACAGGATAGGTATTTGTGGGACGAAGCTGAGAAAACACTACTTAAGGATGAGAGAGGAAATCCAGGATAACTTGAATACGAGATAATTGATCCGGGACTATTAAATTGGCAATTTGATCATAGAGGCCTAGTTTAAGATGATTTCTTAGACTTCATCTAATTGAGAGCGTTAAAACAAGTGCTATCTTGGATGGCAACCCAAGCGTTATCCTATGTTTAGATTTATTTGTTGCACTATTTTTTAAATTTATTATTTTGTTTAAAATTAGTGTTTGTATCTCACAAGGTTATTGTTATCGAAGTACAACACATCTATGGAGTAGATGGTCTATTTGGAGAGGTGTAGTGTGAGAAATTTTGTGTCATACCGGACGTCAATATGATCACGTCAGGATTTGGCTTGACTGATACCCGCTTCTAGGTGCAACAACACACTCTAGGCTCAAGTAAGTGCATAGTTCGTATCAGTACTATCAATTATTTTTTTAGACTGGAATGTCGATCCCATAGGGAACGAATGACTTCCACTTACGAAAAGTTCTAGCATACCGATTTTATTCCTAGTTTGAAATTTAGATTGTGTTGGAGTCCTACAAGTGATCCAAAGTCTTACAAGTAGTTAAAAAGTTAAAGTCCTACAGTTATAACCCTACTTATTGTGGTTTGGATTGATGAATATCAATTCCTGAAGATACCCTCCTTGTAATGATGTAATTGAAGTAAAGAAAAAGTAAAGCGCAAATTATAAAAGCCGAGTGACAAATAAGAGCAACACTTCTTTACTCTCTCCTGAGTTTATAAAGAAGATTGGTTAAAAATAGTTTTAATTCCTTCAATCCAATAATTAACCCGTAAAAGTATATTTCCTTTACATTTGCATCTCCCTACAAAGCATATCAACATATATCCCATAGTTCAATGTGACTACCTAGTTGATTCTATCATAGCTCTCTTAAGTCATTATGGTTCACAACACATTCTAACATTTCACTTGGCTAGAATGAAAAGTAAATGAAGATATGAAGGTTAATCATCACATTTGATAATTAAAAGTAATTTAAAAGCACTTTCCAGTTCTATACATCCCACTTAATTATCACAAGGTTAGGTAAAGAAATCTACGCAAGAAACATGAGAAAGACACCACACAAATTCATTGAAACAAGATAAATCCATTATCCAAATATTTACAAATAAAATAAAAACAATACAAAATAAACAATACTTATATTTCTCTCCTTTACAATGACTTAAAGATGATTAATTAAAACTCCTTCTGAACATGGGCTGCTGCTCCTGAAATCTCTCTCTGTCCTCTGCCTTAGAAGAAGAAGAAGGATTCTACAGCAAGCTAACCCTCAAAATTACCAAATCTCATTATTCTTTTCACATTCATCAACATTTAATTATTTATACTCCTTTACCATAACATAAATCCACCCGATAGCCTCCTACATGATGTCCCATGGTAGGCTTCTTGTATTGTCATAACTTCCTAAAGCAGTTGCAACGCCTAGATGCTAGTCTCTCTGTATGCTGAAGAAGGCTTGGGAGCCTAGGAGCCCATTGGTTCGGCCCCTAGATGCTAGTGTTGCAGTGTCTAGACGCCCACTGGGTGGCACTTAGGCCCCAATCTCTCGGGTTGCTAAGTGAAGGATTGGCTATGCTGCTTTGCTCAAAGTCTCTTCCACGCTTCCTCATTTCCATTTCATGTTTTACTTGTAAGAAAACAAAAAAAATACCTTTCTTTAAAGCATAATCTCATCCATATAAATGTGTAAATCATAAGAAAGTATTAGCATACTTATTTACACATTAAAATCCCCCAAACATAAATGTTACTGATCCTCAAGTAACACTAAAGCTTAAATACCAATTTAATTAAATTAAAGGAGAGGGTTTCATAAAAATTATCAACAATCATGCTTTAAGATATTCATAGTGGTGAAAAACAACTCACAGACAAATAAGTCCAGACTAAATGTATAAGAAATATTACATCCAACCAAGAAAATCTGAGTTCATATTTACTTCAAAAAGAAATCAACAAATGTTAAATAAGATATACTTGATGGTAAAGAGATGGAGAATTTAAATACTCCCTTTAAAAATTTTACTAAAACTTCCTAAACCTCAATAAACTTAGGAATGTAGTTGAGTTGAAAATTATATATATATATATATATATATATATATGTTGACCTCATTTTTGATGAGGTCTTCTCTTATTCTCTTTAATACTTAGGATCTAGCCTTAGGCTTTTCCTTTGACTGTCTTAGAGGACTAGAATTGGAACCACCTTTTAGAAATTCAAACCACTTCTTAACTCCCTGCAAACTCCACAAACTTGACTGTAGACCCCTAATCACCTAGAGGGTTGAAATCAAATGTGGAAGTTTAAAGGATGAGTTCCTATAGGACTCTTTGGCCTTAGGGCCCATGCCAGGTGGCTCTGGTGCAGTGAAGGGGCTGACTTACACACACACTACACTTATACACTACACTTATACACTACACTTTCACACACCCATACCTAACTTGACCTCCGACTCATGTAGGTGATTCACATGGATGGTCCTTAACCCCTAAGCCCTTGTCGAGAGGGTTAGGAACAACATAGTGAATGCCTCAAATGGGTTCCTTCATGGCTCATATGGGCTTGATATGGCTTCATGGCTCAACCAAAATGACTTCTTTCCACTTACATCCACCCAATCTTTAATTTCCCAAATTTTCAATTTTTGACCCCCGGGACCCCACACCGCTTAGCTTACCCAAAACCCCGAAATTACCCAAATTTCTCAAAATTTCCAAATTATCCAAAATTCTCCAAAATCATTCCCAAACATTTCCACATCACTTAAATTGATCATCCATACCCAAAAATACCAAAAATTCCAAGAAAACCTCCCAATACCCTCCAGAATACCCAAAATACCCCTCTTGACCCAAAAATCAAAAAATTCGAGAAAATTCCCAGAAAATTCCGAGAAAATCCCAATATTCCCAATTTCATTTTGTCCAACTACACCATGGGCCAATTTTGTCAATTTACCCTACTTTTGTTAAAACCCCCGATTTGACCCATTTTAACCCGAAAGTGAACCCGATGTTAAACCAAACCTACCCGATTGACCCCGATTTTGGTCCAATTCAATTCTAAACTTCAATTCAACATCCCCAATACCAATCTAGACCAAATCCAAGTCAATTTGATTGACATTTGGATCCAATCTCACTTTTGGCCTTAAAGCCCAATTTGGACCCATGACCCAAACCTAACCCAAACTCACCCAATTCAACTTCAATTAACCCCAAATCTTTTCTAAATCTTCCTTAACATTCCCACAAACAAAACACTAACATGATTTGCCCAAAATTTAGACCCAAATCCCACTCAAATTCAACCCAAAGCTAAAAGGCCCATTTTTGACCTAAACCCAAACCTAACCCAAATGAGCCCAAACCCCAAAATCAAAGCCCAACCAAAGTCAAAACCTCTTTGAAACACTCCCATAAACATTTCTCAACATTGATTTTACATCAATTTCAACCCTAGGCCAACATTAGCCCAACTTGGCCCACTTTGACCCATATAGGCCCACTTACCAGAATAAACCCAAATTCAAACCAATTCAACTCCAAATTACACCAAATTGACTCCAAGCCCTTCATAGAACATCCCTAAACCAATTATGACATTTATTTGACAAAGTCCTTCACAAAATCTTCACCCAAATGCCCATCCTAAAATCAAAAAGCCCATTCCCCTTAAACTTTCCTAAAAGCCCACTTCACCACATTCAAAAGCCCAAATCCATCCAAAGCCCACATGGCACTTTCCCTCATCATCCATTTAATCAAAATCACCCCTAAGTTTCAAAATCATCAATTAAACCATTCCAAATCAAGCTTCATGCAAATTTTCACCAAAATATCCAAAATTCTTAAAACCCATTTTTATGAAATTGACCCAACCTTTTCCCAAGCCAAATGGAGCCATGAAGCCATGCACAAGCCATATGCAAGCCATGGTAGCCACTTTACACATCACCATGTCATTTTTGGCAAAAGGAGGGAGTCCTTTAATGATTCCCTTAAGGGTGATTTAGCCACTTCCATGACTCCACTAAACCATGCTTAAGCTTAATTGTACTTGGATGGTGACCCTTCCCCACTAATTAAGCTGACCTAAACCACTTTATCTTCAGCTCAAGCTAGCCATGGGAAGGTGCACCCAACCCATTTGCATGGGTTGACCAAAATGAGCCAAAATGACCCCTTCCCCTTTCTACTTTGATTCAACCACTTTACACATGTCAAACCTCGATTGAATGCACCAAACCCCAGCCCCGACCCACCCGAACAGGATGGTGATCAATGCCGGCCGGCCGGCCACCGAGCCGCCGGAAAACACCATGGCCGAGAGCTCGCATGTGAGCCCGACTTGAAATTCTCACCTGTTGAGCTGCCCCATCCCCAGTGGCCATTGGAGTCATTCTTCTCTTGCCAAGAGCGGTGATCCCCGACCCTAACTCTCCACAGGAGGCCCTCCACCCTCTCCTATTTAAACACCACCCCTCTCGGCCATGAGAGGTGCTGAAAACAAACCTTAAGGAAACTGCGCCAAAATTGTTCCGGACTCCTCCCCATACACGAGCACTTGATCCCCAGGTGAGATCCCCCTGCCATTTCTTCTCTCGCGAGCTCGATTTCGGAGTTGAAATTCCACCCAAAACCGGGACACTTCTCCACGGTGAGCCAATCCCCAAATTGATTGGTTCTACACCTTCACCAAACCAAGGGAAGGTGTCCACCGAGCAAAAGCCCCATCTCCGAGGCCACCCGGTTTCTCCGGCCTCCAAGCTTTGTGATCGAGCTTGGTCGAAATCACATCTGCAGACGATTCATCGGACCGGGAGACTTCATCCGGAGCTTCGCGGGATCCAATCGAAGGTGCAACAACTCTCGGATTGAAGCCACACTTCTCCGAGCAAAGGTATGAACTAATTCTTCATCCCGAGCTTCGGAGATTCTCCATTTCGAATGCTTTAATTTCAATGCATGATAACCGTATAGATGTGTTCGTCTCTTCGAGACGAATCCATAGAGCATAAGAACATGAAAATCCATTGAGTATCGAGTGAGATCTTAGGGATTTAGTGTGGACGGCTCTCGGGTGAGGACGCTCGGGGACGATGAACGGATGCCGTCCATTCAATACACGCGCGGGCGGACGGCTCAGATGGCGTCGGACCGGGAGACGGAGCGATACGGCGGGCCCGAAGCGCCGACTCGGATGGCGGCGTCGAATGGGAGCGCGACACGCGGCGTTTCGGAGATGCCGAGGATGAGTTGGCGCCGCGTGGATAAATAGAAAATTAGGGTATTTTTTGATTTATTTAATTCCCTAAACTTCAAAAATTCATAACTTTGTGTAGGAAAATCGGAAAAATAAAATAAAAATACCCTCTTGCTCGGTGAACGGAGGAGAATAATGTGGAAAAGAAATCATTTAATTTCATCGAGTATTTTATTTTTTATAATTTATTTACTCTCTGCATACTTTTAATTCTCCATGCATGTATACAATTCACCATGGCATGAGACCATAGGGCTTTTGAAGCCTCTGAATTTGGGAACATTCCCTGAATTTTCCAAAGTCAGAGGCCATCCCTATGAAGAGTTATTGATTTTTCAAATTCATGTTGCTGTTTTGAGTATTTTAATTCCAATAAATAGCATGTTGTGAAATAAATTCTAGGAAAATTTGAGAATGTTTCTTATGACCGAGAGAACCCTAGGAAAAATAGGTTTTGAGTTAGTTCATTTAAAACAACCCTAATTGGCTTAAACACCCAAAATAGGTCTCTAATTAATTAGAGTTAACCATGCATCAAATTGACTTGAAATCAATTCTCCACTGACCTTTAGGATCAGAAAAACCCACCATAAAAATTTAAGGTCAATTGGACTTGGTTAGTCCCACTAATTGGGTTGATTAAGCCACTTAGTCATTTTAAAATTTAAAAATTCATAACTTTCAAAATACTTTTCAAAAATTCACCAAATTGGTTTTGGAGCCTCTCTGATATCAGGGGAATTTAAGAAAATTAAAATTTCAATTTTCTAAAAAAGTTGATTTTTAATAATATTTTAATATTTTTAATAATTAAAAAATAATAAAAATCACAAAAATAATAAAATTCACCAAAATGTCACATTTTGAATTTTAATCACTTAGGAACAAACCCCACATTTTTCTTAGGTCTATTTAGTGAAATATTAAATTTTAAAGCCCTAGGGTAATTTTAAAATTAAAAAAATGTATTTTCTAGCATTTTCACTAAAATAATTATAATAAATCATAGAAAAATCAGAAAATTGCAAAATTTGATTCTCTGATTTCCTTGATATCAGAGAGATTTTTGAAAAATATAAAATTCATTTTTCAACATTTATTTTATTTTTAAATTAATTAACACTCCAAAACTTAAAATAATTATAATAAAAATAATATAATTAAAAAAATCACCAAAATTGGTCCATGTGGACCTCTGGTCATTAGGAATGTCCCCTAAGTTTCTTAAGGACAGAAACTTTCCCTTGGTCATGTTATTAAATTTTCCTTGGAAATCTCTATTTTCCACCAAAAATAATTATATAAATAAATTAAATACATAAAAATCACATTTTCTCCTCTCATGTCTTTATTGACATATGAGTGAAGTCACATAAAAATTTCAAGTTCATTTGAGTTCAATTTAGTGAGTTATGAAATTATTAAGCTTAAAGGGTAAAATGGTAATTAAAACCTTTAATCTTTAATTAAAACTTTTAGGTTTAACAAAAAATTAACAAGTAAAATATTTGATCCTCTTTTGATTTGGATGATTGAAATTTAAATAATTAAAGGGTAGAAACCCATTAAACAATTTTAAAATGATTAAACTTTAATTAAATAATTGATTAAATTTGGAAGAATAATAAAATTGGAATTATTAAAATAGGGATATTATTAGGAAGAGATTTATTCTTTAATTTAAAAATCCCTAAATTAATTATCTCATTAATATTCAATTTTTAATTAAAATGATAACTCAAATTTAAAATATATTAAAAGACTTAATCATTAAGCTAAAGTTAAATTATTAAACTCTTTTAAAGTGTTAATTAAAATTAAAAATAAAATTAAATTAAAAATTAAATTAAATTAAGTAAATTAAATAAATTAAATTAAATTAAAATTAAAAGTTGAATTAAATTAAAAATTAAATTAAAGATTAAATTAAATTAAATAAACAAATTAAATTAAATTAAATAACTTAAATTAAATTAAATTAAATTAAATAAATAAAATCAAATTAAATTAAATTAAATTAATTAAATTAAATTAAATTAAATTAAATTAAATCAAATTAAATTAAATTAAATTAAATAAATTAAATCAAATTGAATTAAACTAAATTAAATCAAATCAAATGAATTAAAATTAAATTAAATTAAATTAAATTAAATTAAATCAAATTAAATTAAAAATTAAATCAAATCAAATTAAATTAATTTAACATCAAATCAAACTAAATTGAATTAAATTAAATTAAAATTAAAACTCAATTAAATTAAATTAAATTAAATTAAATTGAATTAAATAACAACACTTAAAACAGAAAGAAATTAAAAATAAAGCAACTTGAACACTATTCCAAATTTAAACCCTTTAATTTAAATCAAATCATTTGAATACCAATTTACCCTCGAAAGCTTTGGTTATTATAACTCCTAAACAGAACATTGAATGAAATGTTACTTCACTTATAGGATATTCAAACGTCCTAGTTCACTGAGCAAGATAACAACAAAACTTGAATTCTCGGATGATTAATTCATTTATATAATTAAATTCATTTGGACTTAAAACAATCCTAGAAATATTGAAAAGATGTTTAAGATTTGTCTTAAGCACTTCCTCGATATAATAGGATGTTTATAAGAACAATTGAATTTAATTATTCTTTGATGAAGAAAATCGTCTTCAAACAAAAACACAAAGAACCTAGACGTCATAGGAAATGACTAGCTATAGGATTAGGAATTTGGTAGAAAACCATAACCCTTCCCTTAGCTTTACCTAGGAACTTGCTTAAATATTCTAATTGTGTTTTAAGTGCAGCTTGGGATGACGGGAAGACCCTCAGGTACGCTTTTATTTTATTGCAATTTACTTTCTTGCAATTTACATTATTGCAATTTATTTAACTGCATTGCACTTACTTTTCTTGCATGATAAACACTTGTTGCATGAAAACCCACACCTTTAGGATAGACCCTAAAACCGAAACCAAAACTAAGTTAAAAGTCATTGCAAGATAAAATTCACCGCCACAACATTTCAAAATATAAAACAACTCAAAATTTAATCACAAACGAACACAAAACTACAATTACAATTAAATTAAAACGTCTCGTTGGATGATCGGGAATACCTCGGATGATGTAACCTACGTGTTGCTAACGGGATTTCCCACGGTCTAAATGAAAGTGTGGAACTCATTCGATTGAGTTTAGCAAATTCATCCGGACTAAGTGAATCCGATAAAAATAATGATGCGGAAGGATGGAACCGTGAGATCTTAACCGGTGTCGTTATAATCAACTTTAAGATTTGTTTTAAATAAAACATAAAAAACACACTGGAAATTAAGATTTTCTCTAAACCAAAACACTTTTCTCATCCCCGATTTATGACTTCTAAAACTAAACCTCTGCAACAACAAGGAGCTCGGAGCATGGTGGGCAGGCACGGCCATCGTCATCGATGAAACACGAGTCTACTTCAGCAAAACTTTCCTAGAATTAAATAACCAAGCCATAGGATTTCGAGGTAGTTTGCACTAGTGCAACATAAATCCTCAACCTCTTCGTTAGGCACTTGCATTGCAAATTAAGCCCTAACCGGTCTTAGGATTCAGAGGTAGTCGTTTGGGTACGACATAAACCCTCGCATCTTCAAGGTTATTTGTATGATTCTATCATATAAATATAAGTCCTAATTAACTAAAATTGGCAAAATCAAAACATTTAAATAAATATTAGGACTTTCCTAAATCCAAGCCAAACAATAGGATAGTCGGGAAATTACCGAAGTTCGCCTCGAATCTGTGATTTCTCCTACTTTTCTTCCTTTGGATTCCCAAAACAAAATGTTCCAAACTTGATCCATTCCCTATTGAAATTCCAAAATTCAATCCCTTGAAAACTTAAACTTTGAAATCCTTGAGAGCAGAATTATTGATTATTATCGAGAGTTTTCTTAGGTGATTCCCGTCACTTAAGATGTAATTAACTATAAGGGCTTGCCCTTATAGAGAATTTTAAAGAACCCGAGTAATATAAACCCTGTTTAATGTTTTCATATTAAGCGGGGAATTTTGTCGGCTTATAAAATTGGTTCGCGGACCAAACGGATGTCACAAATCTTCTAGTTTATTTAATCGAGCCACACCGTCAGCGAGTGTGTCTATCTGCAGGGATAGATACACGGTTTGTGGTGCGGTGCTCGTTTATATAAGCTATTTGGGATGTGAGATCGGTTTAATCTCATATCTTAAAATCTTCAAATTTAAAATTATTTTCAAAATCAAATACTACTTTCCAAAATTATTTATTTAAACTAAATTAAGAATTCGCCGACAATTTCTGTAGGCGACCCCTCTTCAAAACACAACACACCGACCTAAAAAATATGCCGACAATATATATATATAGCGAAAACAATTTTTTATAGGGCTTCTAATGAAGCTTCTCCTCATTTTATATTTTCTTTTATACTCCTTTTTTTCTCTTACTTTAGGGTGAATGTTTCAATCCTTAATTTTACTTTATGATGATTACTATATCTAGATATTCCTTATAATAATTTTGAATTATATTATCATCTCTTTAAATTAAACTATTGACCTCACTTTTGTTGAGGTCTTGTTTTCTTCTCTTAGGAGCCAAGGTTCTAGTCAAAGGACTTTCATATTGACTATCCTATAGGAAATGTGATGGAACACATCTCCCATAGAAATTTTATTTCATTTCTTCACTCCCTCTTGAGTTTTACATGTATGATTTCGACCTCTAGCACTTAGAAGGATGAAACCAACATGTGAAAGCTCAACGAAAGTCCCCATAGCATTGTCAGGCCTTAAGGTAACCCTGGGTTTTTTGGTCTTGCTCACACACACATTTTAACTCACCAAAATTCCCCACACATCCTAAAATCCAAAATCACTTGTACTTGACCTTTTTCCCGCCTCTTTTGGAAACTCACGTGGAAGGTCCCAAGAACTTAACCTTTATCTAGATGACCAGGGCCAACATGTGGAGGATCCAAAATGAGCTCTCTTGTGGGTCTTAAGGCCTTTGAGGGGGGGTGGGGAGGGGGTTTGCATGGTTACCATGTCCAGTCAATTCCAATTCCACCAAAACACCCAACTTTAGAATTCTACCCCCAAATTTCTTAAGATTACCAAAAGCCCCTGAAACCTAAAATTCCCCAAAATTTTCCAAACTCCCAATTCTTCACCAAAAATCATATTTAGCCACTTAAAACTATCCAAAATGCTCAATTTCACCCCAAAGTCCACAAAATTACCAAAATATCTCCTACACCACCCAAAATTACCAAAAATGACCCTAATGTCCAAAAAATTGCCAAAATCCCCAAATTCATTCCAAACTTCACCAAAACCAATCCTAACAGCTTCATGTCCCCAATTGCACCCAAAATTCCCTAAGTCCACAAAAATTGGCCAAAATTCCCAAATTCCCAAAATCCCTAAATTACTTCCAATTTCCACCAAATTCATTTCAAACTCACCCAATTTTAAATCCAAAATAAATATCTTCACATTCAAGCCCAATATAAACTAGCTCCAAACCCACTTATATCAAATTAAAAACACAAATCCCATGCGCAAGTCAACACCTCAATTGATCCTAACTCGAAATTTCACCAAATTGAGCCATATGATCAATTCAATTCCTTAAATTTTATCTCCCAAATTCATAATGAATTTTTTTAAGACTAACTTGAGCATTTAATTGGTTTAGATTCAAGCCCAAACCTAGCCCAAATCCAAATCCAAGCCCAAATCCCCAATTTCAAGCCTAATCCAGAATTCAACTCAAATCATTTGATTTAACCAAAGCTTAATTGCCAAAGCCATGTATTACGCCTCAAGATGCTAATCACATCACTAATTCAACCAAAATATTGTGCCATGGACCAATGGTAACTCAAAATGTGAAAACCGTCCTAATTTGGTTAAGTGACTCACCCATGCCATCATCTGACTAAACCTCAAATCTAATCACCATTAAGCCTTCCCTGACCCTTTTAAGCTAGCTAGCTACCACCTCTGACCTGGTCGGCCACCCTAGTGGCTGAAAAACCCAAAATAGAGAAGGGTGGCCATGGCTTAAACCCAAATTCTCGCCCATCCCATGTGGCAAATCCCAATTGGTCACTTTCGCCAAATTTCTCTCCACCTAAGATAAATGACACTAGCCAATAGGAGCCCAAAACCTTCCCCATGGCCTGAGTTTTAAATGGTCTCCCATCACGACCAAAAAAGGAGAAGTGCAAGAGCTAAGGGGAAACTCTACCAAATTATTCTTAGAGCTCTTTACATTAATGCTAAGTTTAATCCAACCATTTTCCAGCCTTCAAACCTCACATAGAGCTACAATTTCACCACTAAAATCTAAGGGCATTTTGTGTTCTTCGAATCAAATTCCATAAAACTTCAAATTGACCCTTTCATAAGCTTCACCGTACCTCCAACAAACTTTCCTAATCAAATTTCCATCATCCCGAGTCCTCTACCATAGCTCAAGACCAAGCCCGAGCCACCTACTAATCAAAATCATACATAGGCTCAAGCATAGCCCAAAGCAAGACTTGGAGGATGTTCGTGAGACCAAGACGAAGCTCAATAATAAAACCAATCAAGTTCTAACCTCTTAAGCTAAGGTATAACCCAAAAACATTGATTTTGTGCTCGATTTGTACCTTTATGAAAGAAATGCATATTTCATACGTATTTAACCGTATAGATGTGTTCATCTCACTTAGATGAAGGTGTGGGAACAAACCATACTTAGTTTGGTTGAGTATCAAGTGAACTCTTAGGGTTAGAATTTGGACAGTTCTTATGTTAGGGTGTGTTTAAGATGATGAATGGATGTCATCCATTTCCGCTTGTATTGAATGGACGGACCAGTTCGCGTCAGACAAGAAGGTAAAATAGGAACAGCGGGTTGCATGACAGCTGAGGTGTAAAGTGCGGTGAATCAAATGGTGACGCGTAGGGCATAGTTGGATATGACGATGACACGGCGACAGACGTAGATAAGTAGGAAATTAGGGTATTTTGGAATTAAATAAATACATAAACTTTAAAAACGCATATCTTGGTGTAGAAAAATCATAAAAATTAAAAAATTACTTTGTGCTCAGTGAACAGAGGAGAAATTATTGGACTAAAAATTAAATACATTTATTAAGTGCTTTATTTATTTTAAATATAAATACTCCCGACTGTAACTACATTGTAATTAATTAAATATTTAATTAAATTAAATGAAATTTTGAGGGCTTATTATTAATGACATTAGGGATCTTCTTTGATTTTTCCAAAGTCAGAGAGTGCCTCTATGATCAAAAGCCCTAATTTTTAAGATATTTAACATTATTTTAACTAAAATAATTATGAAAAAAAAAGGTCATAAAAATATAAAATCATGTTTGGTTTGTTAGAGAAAGCTAGGAAAAATAAAAATCAAATTTAAAAAGATCAAAATGCATTTTCTTATTTTAAAAGTAATTAAAATTACTAAAAATAGATAAATATAAATAATTCAAAAAATCACCAAAATTTGTTAACTTGAGGATAATCACCTTAGGAAGCCTCCGTAAAAATTAAAAATCTATAATAATTATTTTTTATGGAAAAGATGTATTTTTCTAAGCAAATAATATTTTTTGCTTAAAATAATTATATAAGTTAAAATAAAAATAAAAAAATATAAAAATTGGTTTAGGGTGTTGTGTGAGATCAGAGACATTCAGGAAAAATAAAATTGAGATTAAAATAAAAAGTTTATTTTTGAGCTATTTTTCAATTTAAAAATAATTAAAAATAAAATAAAATTACAAAAATATAAAATAAATTTCTCCAACTTCTTTGAAGTCAATGAGACTTATGAAAAATATAAAAGTTAGTTTTTGAAATAAAAATGTTTTCTATTTATTTACCCCATAAAATCAATTAAAAAATTAAAAATTTAATTAAAAAATTCACAAAAATCCTCTAATTTTTTTATTAGCCCATGAATAGGGTAACAACAAAATTTGAAAGTCAATTGAGTTAAATGTAATGAATTATGAACCTGAAAGCCCTAGGGGAAAAAATGATAATTTTGGGATGTTATGGCCTAATTAAGATTTAGGTCAAACTAGAGGGTTAATGGACAATATTGATCATAATTTACTCTCTGAAATGATTGAAACACAAAGAGAGAAAGGGTATAAACCAACTCACATCATTTTCTATAAAAGGGTAAAAGTGTAATTTTCTGAAATTATTGTGGTTAAAGACAATTAAGTTAGAAGATTTTAATGTGCAGTGCTTGTGTTGGATGATAATAAGCCATTAATTAGAAGCTCCAAATCAATGTTCAAATGATAACATGATCATTTAATGAGAATTAAATTCATGTCATTTAAACTTTTTAAAAAAAAATGCAAATTTACCCATTGAAGCTTAAGTGCTAAGTAGTGAACTAAGGCCTAACCTAAAATCATTTAATGAGATTTAGAAAAGAAATGAAGACAACTATAATAATTATTTGAAACACTACAAGCTCAACTCCTAAGTGTCTCTGGTTTCAAAAAGCAATCCAAATTATTTTTCATAATTTTCTAATTTTTATTTACAATTTTATAATTTTTTTAAGCCAAAATTTCAACTTAAAAACTTCATTTTTGCATTCAAAAAAATATTTACCACTTTCACATTTTTACAGAGGTCTCCTAAGGTGATTTCTTCAATTTAGTTCATTTTGGTGTTTTTTTTTTAAATTATTTTATATATTTTTAATTTTTAATAATTTTTATTGATTTTAAAATTAAGAAAATTCTTTTTCACCATTTTAAATCTGATTTATATTTTTTCTAAGGTCCTCTGAACACATTAAACCTACCACTGCATTTTTATATTTTTCAACTTTATAATTTAATTTTCATAATTTTCTTAATTCAAGTGAGGGTGATTTATCTTGAAAATTTGAACTTTCAATGTTAGGGATGCTCTTTGACTTTGGAAAAATCAGAGAACACTCATAAGCACATGATGATTAAGCCCTCCAAATTTCACATTACGGTGATTAATATTAATGAGTTTTAAAGTATTTAATTAATTTAAAATTAAATATAAATTAAATATATTTTATTTTTAGTCCACATTATTATTCTTTGCTCACTGAGTATGGGAGTATTTTTATTTTATTTTTAGGATTGTCTACACCACTATATGGATTTTTAAAGTTTTTAAATTAATTTAAATAAAAAATACCATATTTTTCTATTTATCCATGTCGGCGCCGCGTCATCCTTAACATCTCCAAAGCCCCAAGCATCGCATTCTGGTTGGTCTCACTCTACACCTCAACTGCCACGCATACCTGCTATTCACGGCTCATCCGCTCGTCCAACTCCTTCTCCGTTGTCTGATAGATACACGTTCAAATGGACGACATCCGTTCATCATCCCCAATCACTCTAACCTGAGAACTATCCATTTTCTAAACCTATTATCTCACTTGATACTCAACCAAATCACATGGGGTTTGTTCTTACACCTTCATATAAGTGAGGTGAACAAATCTATATTGTTAAGTAAATATGAAATTCATGTTTGTTTCATAAAGGCTCAAAGCAAGGCAAAAATCAAAGTTTTGAGCTTATAACTTCGTCCAAGAGGTGTAGCCTCGATTGGATGTGTTGAGAAGCTTCCTTGAGCTCGAGAACGTCCTTCGAGTGTTGATTTGAGCTGAGGTTGGGCCTAGGGATATGATCCTGAACTCTTATATATATGCTTTTATATGTATGCAATTATATTCTCAATTCTCTTTATTTAATATAGGGATTCTACGCAAGCATATGTATCGTTATCAAGTAATTGATTAAGCCATAAATATGGATCACACAGGGAAAAATTCAACTCTTTATAGAAATTAGATAACAAATTCTACTTTGAAAATATTTTTACTTAAATTATAGATACTATTGTAGGAATAAAAGTTTAATTTTTTTTGATAAATTTGATAATTGAAAATAAAGTAAACAACTAACTAAATTGAAAGAGATTTTTGTAAGATGAAACTAATATAACTAAAATATCTTTTTCCTTATCATGAATCAGTAACAAGTATAGAAATTCTATTGTGGAAGTATATAAATTGTGTTATGCAAATGGGAGAAATATTATTCTTTACCTTAACTAGAGATTTTATAAAGAACATTAGCAATGGATTCTTACTTAGAACTATCTAACCACCTTCTCCATTGCTAGGAATGAGAAAAGTGAGAAATAACCCTAAGTAAAAAATTCTACAAATCCTTACTTTAATACACTCTAAATCTACTATTCAAATTTCTTCTAATCTGTTCTCATTTGCTTCAATTTAAGTCCTTCCTTTAAAATTTTTCCAAAATGTGCTTTGGTATCTCTTCAAAATGTGTCTATATTAAATAAATCTTCTAGGTGTTGCCTTTTTTCAAAAGCCATCTCAATTTAGTTTCGTGCCCATTAACTAAAATTTACATTTTCAGCAAGAGCTGCTTCAAATACCCCTTCAAAATTTACGCAAAATTCTTTGAACTTCCAAAATAACTCCCCGGTGCTTAAGCTCGAGTTCTTCAGTGCTTAGGCACAGCCTTCTCTGTCTGCTGGTGCTTAAGAGCTAAATCTTGGCGCTTAGGCGCCACAATTCATTTTCACATCTTCATTTTTTCTCTAAATTTGATCCTTTTTTAACACTTTTCATCATATCCATCCATTTAATTGTACCTGAAAGAAAAACACACAACTACCTTTCATTAAAGCGCAATATCCTCAAAAATAGGTATAAAATTCTATATAAAAATGCTATATATTCTAGGTTTATCAGTATACTCTTGCTGATGTGGTGAATCAGTTTTGGTGTAGACCTAGGTTAGAGTGCTCTGGGAGGGTGGATTTTGGTTGGAAATATGTTCGTAAGCTCTAGTGAAGCTTTTGAGTGAGACAATTTGGGTTTTTGTGAGGTTTGGTAGGGTGGTTGTGAAACACCATGGATTTGGGCCTCAACATTAGACTAAAGCAGTGGGGATGAAGTCTATAAAATAATGGGGATGATATTCTCTAGCCAGTGGGAAGATCTGGGAGGAATTTGGCAAGTCTTAGCCAAGGTTTTTTGTCACTCTCCCCTTATGGTCGTGAGAGGTGGTGAATTTATAGAGGGGGAAGGGGTGGCCAATTGGGCTAGCTAGTGGATTCAAAGTGAAGCTTATGTGGAGGGAAGAAGAGTGTAATTAGCCAATTGGGATGAGCCAAGTAGGGGTGTCTCAATTTTGATTTTAAGCCAAGGTGGATCTCCTCAATTTGGTGATTTCTGGAAAATAAGGTGGTCGACCGGCCAAGGAGAATTTACCATCCCCCTCAAGGAGGTTAGGTCTTAATGTTAGTGAATTCAATTGGAGGTAATCATGTGTAAAAGCTTGGATGCATATGGAATGGGTTTGAATGGATTTTTTGCGAGATTTTGGTCAAGTCATGTTTTTAGGTTAGGTTCACTCACCAAGGTGGCTTGGGTTGAAGAGGGACCAGCTTGATTAGCATGGTGAAGTCCCCATCCAAGTGGATTAGTGTTAATCATGAGTTTAAGTGTGTTATGAGAGTGGTTAATCACATTTGGGGAACTTTTAAATAGCCTCCTCCTTTTGCCATATAAATCTTGGTGACATTAGCATGGCTCACATGGCTTACATGTGGCTTGGAGATGGTTTCATGGCTTGTCCTTAGCTTGGTCAATTTGCATGAGAAAGGATTTTAGAATTTTGGATGATTTTGTGATAAATTGTCATGAGGCTTAATATAAAAGATTTCAATTATAATGTATGGTAGCATAAGGTTTGATTCAATTATATGGATGACGAGGTGAAGGCTTATCATGTGGGCTTGGGCTTTTAAAAGGAATTAGAGCTTTGGGCTTTTAAGATTGGTTAATGTGGGCTTTCAAAATTTAATCATGGTAGGCTTTAAGTGGGCTGTTAAAATTTGATGTGAGGGAAGTGATTTTGGTCTTTTAAAGTTATTTAATGGTGGTTTTAATTTAATTTGAAAATTTTCATGACCAAATTTGGGGAATAAGCTTAACAAAATTTGATTTGACTCATGAGTGTAATTTTAGAGAAATTAGGTTTCGAGTTGATTTGGGTTGACTTGAATTTGGGTCTGGGAATTGGGCAGGATTGGGTTTGAATTTCAAATTAAGCGGAATGGGAGTAAATTTGGTGGAAATTGGAAGCAAATTTGGAATTTTGGTGAAAAATGAACATTAGGGGCATTTTGTGATTTTTAGTGGATTTTTTGGTATTGGGTTAATTTTAGCAATTTTGGAGTATTTGGGCAATTTGGAGAAATTTAAAATGATTTTTGGTGAAAATTTAGATATTTAGACAATTTTAGGGATTTTGGGAATTTATTAATATTTTTGTAATTTTGGTGAAAATTGGAAGAAATTGGGTAATTGTAGAGTTGATTGTAGGATGATCATGCAAGCATGAAACATTTCCTAAAGCCACAAGGTCCATAAGAGAACTCATTTTGGACCATTAACATGTTGATCCCAGCCATCCTAACCAAAGGCTAAGGGCTTGGGACCACCCCCATGGTTTTCCAAAAGAATTAGGAGGTAGGTCCAAATGTGTGTGACTTTAGGGTTTGTGACATGTGAATTTGGTGGGTTTAGGTGTGTATGTGAGTGAGACCAATCCCGAGCCAATCAGGGTTTCTCTAAGGCTTGCAAGTAAGTCCTATGAGGCTTTCTCTGAGCTTCCTCATGTTGGTTCCAACCATCTAAGTGCTAGAGGTCACAATGAAACATGTGAAACTCCAAAAAGAGTAAAGAAATGGTTTGAAATCCTAAGGGAGGTGGGATCCATCACTAGTCCTCTAGGATAATCAATAGGAAAGTCTTATGGCTAGATCCTAGACCCTAAAGAGAAAAACTAGACTTCAACCAAATTGAGGTCAACAGACATATGATGTGTGTTCGCAAATCCCAGCAGCAGGTACTAGTCCACCATGTTGCATAGGTCTCTTGAATGGAAGTTGTTTAGGTAGTTTCGTAAGCCCTCTGACCAAAGCACCTCAGTGATGGTCAAGTCATACTCTATCATTCCAGGAGCTTTTGGGAACCAGTCCCTCAACACATTTTTAAGGCGAAGTTAGAGTTCTGGTTGAGAAAGACTTTCAAGCTCTCCTCTTAGAATAAACTCCAATAGCCCTTAAGTCCATTTTATTTTTCTTTAAAGGCCAAGGGAGGGAGGAATCAAAGTCTTCAGTCAGATCCTTGCCCTTCCTCTAAAACTCTTTCTCTTCAAAGAGGGCCAAGTCATGATTTGGAACAAATTCTAACCCGATATCCTTTACTCCAGTCGTGATTTCCTCCAAGTCTCCCACTTCCACAAGTTTTGTCAATTCAATTAGCAATCTCAGGTAAAGGCTACTAACATCCCCTATTTTAGATAGAGGGCTGAAGCCCAAAGAAGATGGATGAGGTAATCTTTGTGTTGATGGTCATTCTAATGAGACCTCAACATCCATTCCAAGGATATTAGGAGTTTGCTCCTCTTATTGGCACCACTCCCTCAAATACCCTAAAATCATTAAAGTTTGTTTTGTTCAATTAGGACTAATTCCATGATGACAATATTTTGAATGAAAAATGTTGTTTCAAAAATAGATTGGATTAGTTTTGAACATGGGACAGTCCAGCTATCTTGTCGTCCTCTTCTGTGTCTTCTTTGACTGCTTCCCTGCAATTTTTGGAGTTGCTACCATTTTTTCCTCGACTCTTTCTATGAGAGCCAATAAACATTCTTGATTTGTTGCCTCTCCACCTCATCAAATGTAGCTCACAGCTTGGGAGTCATGACACCAAACCGTGCAGGTTCAATACATGTTTCACTATCATAAGATCAGTATACTAAATAACATGTAGATGTTTTCCCATAAAGGTTGACACATGTCCCAGGACCCACAGTAAAAGTCCCTTCTTCATCTTGTACGACTCTTTAATCAATCGTGAAGAGATTCCCTAGCCTTGGCAGATACCGCGGAGGAACCAAAAACATAGAATCTTTAATCATGTTCTTTAGATCAATGAAGTGAAACTTCTAATTTGATCTGAAAATGACATTACCATCGAACTCCACCTTAAAATAGAAAATGTAAGAAAATAGCTCCCGTGACCAGGTAGATCACAAAGTTCATTGATCACAATTGGGTTTGGCTTTATTTACATGGGGATAAATTCTTATTGGTTCAAGATAAACCGAATCTCACGATATAAGGGCATTCATCTCAATAGGAAATTTGTTCTTTTTCAAAATTGTCGGTCGCTTTAGCCTTCATCTCCACTTCCCCCAGCATTCTTCTTGTACGACATTCATAAGTACTTTTAAGTAACTCAGAATTAAACAATATAAAGGAAGACTTATTGTTTGTTGGCACCGCACCAAAGAGTTGGGGATAATGCTTGGAAATCATGTGAATCGTTGGAATTAAATCAACATACCGAGAGAAATGCAGCTGAAAGGAAGGGAAAGGAAGATTTGAGAAGAGCAAAATTACTTTTTCCTTTGACCCTTACACACAAAGTGCTCAGAAAATTTAAAACACCACAAATCTGCACCTCTATTCCCAGAAATTCACATGATATCAACATGAAGTTTGAGAAAAGGAGAGGACATACGATTTTCAAAATTCATGAGATTAAATTTTATTTATTCAAGATAAGAAATATTTTACACGAAGTTCTTCAGCTGTCTTTCCAGAAATAAGACCGAGACTAACTAAACTTTAACACAAAGTTCTTCAGCTGCCTTGACAAGTGCTATGAGGATTGTATTAACGAAACAGATTGAGTCACTAACTGAATTGAGGTGAGTTGCCAAATGAAGTTGGGCTTGATTTATGTTTTAGGCTAGCATTCCATGAACTAGGGCAAGTGTTTCGCTGAGGCGAGGAGAATGCCCTCCTAAATTTGGCCAAGTGACTTTTAGGCTATGTAGAATGTCTTTTAAGTTGGATGAATATCCTTTCCTAATGAGTTCACCTGAATTTTGTTTTTTTTTTTTTTTCCTTATGGATATTGCAATGAACAATACTATTTATTAGAACTGAATTAGAACTATCAGAAACAAATTGTGGATCTATTTTTGTAGCAGAAAAAGAGTGACAGGCATGCGCTTGGTCCGCATCATGACGTTGCAGAAGTGGTTCTAAATAGGGGTTCAGAAACCAAAGAGGTCCATAGAGGCTCGAGTCCATTATTTGTAGAATGAAACGGCGATGGTAAGATTGTGGGGGCTCAATGCGGTATTTGGCAGCATATTATTAAAAAGGTTTAGGCAATAACTTAACTTAAATCTAATTAAAAATTAAAAAATAAAACTTAAATCTAGAGCTCCGTTAAATCTAATTTATTCTCGTTTCGTCAATTTTTTTTTTGGCGCTTCTTCTTCATTCCGATATAAATCCGTATTTAATAAATTTGAACATGAGCCTGATTTAGAAGATTTATTTCACCGTCAATGCATTTTATTTTTATAAAAAGATTTATCATATTTAATAAATCCTATATTTAGAATAATTCAAATTGCAGCCAAATAGAAAAGATTTTTTCAATCCAAAAAATATGTTTCCCCCATTCTTATGAGAAATTATTGTATATTGAGTACGCATACAGCTCTGCGTGCGTAATAACCCCAGTAATCTTTGTGGTTTCGTATTTTGGGGTTATTAAGGAGTTATTGGGGTGCTATTGACAGGTTATTGGGTATTAATTCTAATAATCTCCAACCCCTTAATATCGTTTGTAGGTTCCATTTCAATGTTATTCATAGATTATTATGAATGTATTGAGGAGTTATTGGAAGTACGCATGAAGATCTGCATGCGTGCTCCGTATACAACAATTTATCCATTCTTACAGCTTCGTTGTTCGGGATCTCCTTTTCTCATTTTGTTTTTATTTTTTTTGTTTTTTTTTTTTTATCGCGCTAAACTACCATGCTTTCGGGATTGTGGAGGACAGTTCGCTAAGACATTTAAACAAACAGGTGATGTGCTACGGGGGCAAAACAAAAACGCAAAGGGAAATAGTCGAGGCTAGCACGCATTTCCTGCTCTCTCTCGTTTGAGAAAAAAACTTGCATACGGAGAGCGTACGCTCTCTGATCACGGCCCTTAATTCACACTCACGCAAAAGCGTATAGGAGTGGGTCCCATTTTTTAATTTCTTTTTTTTTAAAAAAAAATTTTGAATCGTGAGTTGTGATTGGACTCTATATATGCTTACCGTATGCAAGTTTTTCTCCTCGTTTGAAAACATGGACAAGGTTGTTGGGCCCAGTAGCTAGGATGGAATTTCATTGACCGGCTTCTTAGGAATTGGCTGGTAGTAAAAGAAAAGATTGTGATTCTAGAAATAATGGGATGCTGGGAAAGTGGTGAGATGGTAACAGTTTACTGGTGTTTGCTACTACAAGGTTTTTTTTAATTAACTTATTAAAGCCGTTTCTCTTAAGAAAAAAGCAGCCTTCTTTTTGGTTTAAGATAAGGCTTTTATTTTAATATATTTGGCATCTATATTTTTATATTAAAGTGATCAGTTGTGTAATAATGAGCTTTGAAATGAGCAATCATCATTTTCCTTGAAACTAAATTGTTACTACAAATAATATCATAAATATTTTTACTCATTTACATACATCTAACTGTCAAAAAAAAATATTAGTATTTGTTGAATTTTAATTGTCGAGAAAGCACACGCAAAAGATTAGAGCATTTGAATCAAGAGAAAAAAGAGAGAAAGAGGAAGAGAGGGAGGGAGGGAGAGAGCGAACAGCGACTTGTTCTTCTGGAACAAAATGAGATATTTTCAGACTCTTATTATCCTTTTTATATTTCGAATATTTTTAGTACATGGAAAGTTTGAAGAGCTTAAAATCCCTTCTTATGTGAAGATACATGGGAGAAGGGAGAGACAAAAAGTTTTATTACATTAAAAGATCTCTCCATTTACAGGAGAAGGAAAATAATGAAGAAAAATTATATTTATAACCTTGTTTTAAGGAGGATTGTAAAGGCTATTATTGAAATTATACCCTTGTGGGCTTAGTGCCTTATTGTTCTTTAGTTCGGTCGATTAGGGTCGAAGAGGTGAATTGATCACTGCTTCTGGTCAGCCGTCTAGACAGGATCATTGGTTAGTCAATCCTTCAAGTACAGGTGGCCAACTGGAATTTTGAAGACATTTGGTGAGGTTGATCTGGCCGGCCGATATTTGTTGGGAGGATGAGTTGGGTCGGTCGTCAGTCCACAGTGCTCTTTGGGGTAATTCTTGCTTTCTGAGCAGACTTTTACCCATGAGCAAGGATGTCATCTCGGCATATATCATTGGGTCGGTTTGGATAAACTATGACTAGTGTGAACCGATCAGTTTTTCTGGGTTCCAGGGTCGCTTTGTGGTGGGTTCGACTTTTCCATGCAACTCTTTCTTGAGCCGTCGAATTGCCTAGAGATTGGTGTTGTTATGTTTTTTGTGTATACATTTTGTGTCTGACTTTCTTGCTTCTTGGAAATTATAATGCAATGAGAAAAAAGAATGTAATGCAAAAAATGAATAATATTTATGATTAATTAACAATGCAATAGTTGAACACCCTTGAATTGTGTGTTTGCAATTCCTATAAATATGGATTAAGGGGCATGCTTTTCCTATCATCCTCTGATATTCTTAGCCCACTATCTGAATTCTGATTGATGGCATGGTTAATGAGTTTTTTTCCAAGGTTGATAAGACAACAAAATCGCATAATATAGGGCATTCAAAAACTTTAGGTGGGAGATTGAGTCTTGCTTGGAAGAAGAGCGGAGGCAGTAAGTGTTAGCAAAAATGTGGAGGAGACCCTATCCAAAGGATGAGGAGCAATCGTTGGACTCACTTCTTGGTCAGCTCGATGAGAAGGTGCAAGTGGAGGAGAGCAGCCTGAGAGATGAGGCCCATGAGGATAAAGGTTAACTGGTAGAAGTGTCTCGGGTGGAAGATAGTACCCATATGAAGGAATGACCGACAAGTCTATCGGCTCCTGCTTAGACTCCAACATTGCGAGTAGAAGAAGGAAGGGTTGGTGCTTTGCTACTTCCTAGGGTACAAAAATTTGTTGTTGGGGAGCTGTACGAGAGGCGGCTTATGTCTCAGCTTCGTCGAAAGTGTAGGGTGACACCGACCTTACTTCTTTAGTTGATGGAGAGAAGAATGTTGAGGAAGGATTCTCGTTCACCGTTTTAGAGTAGGAACATATCATGGGTATGGAAGGTGTTTGTTGGGTGAATTTTCTTTTTCTGAATCATCTTTATATTATCTTATGATATAAATGATGCAATCACCAAAGTGGTGATTGAAGAATCCACTTAAGGGAGGTTGGTGTTAATCCGATCGGGAAGGTGGACGGAGGGTTTGCCAAGAGTGCTCCGCGCCAAGCCGAGGCTAGGAGTAGTCATTCTAGTCTATCAAGGGAGGCTCAAGCAGAGGTGGCTAGAAGGCCAGAATCTCCTAGCACAAGGGAATGCAGATCGATTTCCTCATGCTAGGGAGATTCTTCTGCTGCTTGAGTGGGTGAAAAAGTTGGAGAAGTGGTAAAATGAAGTGTTCGCCATCCATGTTCGGATGCTGCACTCCATGAAGAAGTAATAGTTATGCGGGAGTAACTGCTAACCATTCGGGAGGCGTCTTCGGCTGCTTGAGCACAAGCTAAAATATAAAGTGTATATATTTACTTGCGTGTTGTTTGAAATTTTTTTCTTGAATGATGTTCATGTTTTGGATTCATTTATCTGTTAAAACCCCATTTCACTTTATGCTTTGTGAATTTTATTTAGGCAGGTGTGGAAAAATGCATCCTTCTGGAATGCTTGTGATCCAACTTTATGCTAACAAAGTGTTATGTTATTTCACAAAAACTATTGACATATTTTGGCATTTTTATTTGTTTTTTGCATTGTAAGTATGTCATCCTTTTTTTTTTTTTGCACTTGCATGCTTGACAATCTTGTAATGTGCATATGTTATAATATGCCCATGATGAATGCTTGCACAACAAATGGAGATGACTAGTTCAACTAACGTTATCCCATCTTCTATTTCCCTTGTTGCGAGTCATTATTCCTAGCATAGACTCTATCGTGATATTCAGTCGATGTATGCATAATCACTTCAACTAGGATGAATGTGTAATGTATGGACTTTTGCTTGCCCCTCAAGTGTTGTCGTTTATCTCGTACGAACATGTTAGATAAGCAAGTCACATGTTTTCATACATGTGATTTGGTGTGAGTGTTTTTGACCTCATTTTTATGAGGCCTGTCTCTTTCTTTCTCTAGAATTTATAATCTAGCCATAAAATTTTCCTGGTGGCTCTCATAAAAGACTAGTGTAGGGGCCTGAACCAATTAGAAATTAAACTTTTTTTTTATTCGTTGCAGTTTCATATATTTGACCTTAAAACCTCAAACTTTGGTTGAGTTTATTGAAGTCCAATTATTAAAACTCGACTTGAGCTCCTATAAGTTTAAAATGTCTTAGGAAACCCTTTGACCCTAGAAACTTAGGTCTTTTAGTGAGTCTTTTCTAGGAACACTTCATTCACTTCACTCATTTTTGTGGACTCCTCTTTTAGCTTTTGAAAAATTCATTTGATTATGAAGTTTCCCTTAGGTTAAGATGAATAATTATCCTATGAAAAAAAATAATTGAAATAATAAAATTACCAAATTTCAAAATTTTCAATAAAAAAAATCATTAAATCAATTGAAATTAAAATTAAAATTATTGAATTTTCAAACTTCATAAATAAAATTTTACAATATTAATAAAATTTAATATTTTAAAAAAATGAATCAATAAACTGAAAATGCGAAGAAATAATATAAAATTTGAAAATTATAAATATTTCAAAATGAAACAAAATACAAAATAAAATTTGAAAATAAGAACGAAGAAATGAAAATTTCGTAAAGTCAAATAAATCAACAAATCTTTGAAAATATCTTTATGTTACTTTAAAATTCAGTCAAATCTTATTTAATTAAAATATGATTTAAAAATATATAAAAATTAAAAATTTGTGCAATTCACTCTTTAAAATATTCACAAAATCTTTAAAACACTACATAATTCTTCTTAATATTCAAATTTAACTAATTTTAAGAACACCAAGGATTTCATCCACTCGAACACTCACTCACTTTGTGGTGTTTTCTAAACCAACACGTAATCTTTTTAGGGTGTTATATCTTTGTTGAATACATTCAAGCCATTTTAGTCATATTCAATTCATTTTTGAGCTCTGTCAAGCTACTTTGTAAGCTCTTTAAACCATTTTAGAAACTTCTCCCAAGCGACCAATGATTGATGTAACCTCAATGCCACTTGGCAATTCTTCATTTGCTCTTCCCAAGACCATTCTAACTAAATTTTTAACCTCCCTAACAGCTTGTTTGAACTCAGCATAAACTTTTCACCTTGAATCTTGCATTGGAAGCCATTCAAACTTCTTAAAGACCAAATCTACCAAACCCATTTGTAGCCTACCAAATTTAACTCACCTCTCATTAACTGTCAAGGTTTAACCCATGTCACCTCACCTATCCATGGCCAATTGATTGTGCTAGTCAGGAACTCAGACCTACCCTTACCTGCACCTCTAAATAGAGCAAAAATTTTGGATTCAACTCACAATATTCACTTCTCGGCGAAGCCCACCCAAATTACTTCTAATCAAATCCCTTAGAGCTTTAAACACTTTTTCCATTCGTTTACACCTTTCTTAAGCCAAAATCCACCATTGAGCTTACCTGAAACATGACCTCCTTGGTTCCTTAGATTTAGCCATCAACCTTTCAATCTAAATTCTTCATTACTCTTCTTGAGTGAGAAAACCCTCTCCTTAATCATTTCTCTTAAATATTAAGCTCATTGCATTGGTGTTCAAACAGAGAGCATACGGTCTTGATTAACTTCATTTAAAATCACTTTATAAGTTATTTCTTTTATTTCTACTTCTGATGCACCATCTACTTCAGCCTCGAGACTTTCCACATCTAGTGCTTCTACATTGGATACTATATTGGAGCAGCTATACATTCAGCAAGGAGATATAATCTCCTTATAGAATCAGATGCATCAGAATGAGAAGCTATGGGATCATTTGGAGCATTATTTAAAACATCCAAGTGAATATGAAGCAAATTTTGGTACCTCCCTTGTGAGTTTCCTGAAGGTTGACCAAAGAGTTGAGTTTCCTACATGTCCTCTGTACCAAGTATTTGAGCGCCGAAAGGCCATGGAGCAAGAAGATGATGATGAGGATGAGGAGGGGTAGTTTTTATGATTTTGTGTTTGTTTTTCTCTATTAATCATTTATTTTCTCTTTTTGTTATCTACTAGACATTTTATTATATTTTATTTTGTGTGGTGTGAATTTAGTGATAAAATGTATAGTAGATAACAAAAAGAGAAAATAAATGATTAATAGAGAATTCTATATATATATATATATATATATATATATATATATATATATATATATATATATATATATATTGCCTAAGTGTGATAGTAGTTCTTTTGCTTAGTACTTTATTTGTCAAATCTCTTTTTAAAATTTACTTATTGCTACACATACAAGCTACTTTTAGTACCTGTATTATTTTCATGTTTAGAACCATGTAATAGATATTTAATCTGGTCTCTCTTCATGCTTGTTTATGTAATGTAATGTTTTGAAAATGATTTAAAAATTCAAGTTTGGGGAGAGAGAAAAACTAGTCCTCATTAAATATATTTAAAAATTAATTTAAGCATAACCTATGGTATGTGGTGTTATCTTTAGAGGACTAAATTTTAAATTTGAAAATGTTATAGTAAGCTTAAGTAAAAAATTTCAGTAATTATGGATAATTTTATAGTTAAGAAATTTGGTATGAAAGTATAAGGATTATGCTTTTATTATTCAGAGTATGAACATTTGTATTTTTGAAACACTATGGATCTTGGATCTACACTTAATAAAAGAATTAGAGACTATGAAAATTATTTTTACCAAGTAAAGAAAGGTGAGATATTTTTAACTTTAGGAGAGGATAGTGAAGTTTAAAATCATTAAAGACTCGTCTCAGTATATAGTGTTAAATGTATTTGTCAAACTATATATATATATATATATATATATATATATATATATATATAATCATGGTGGTGGCTGAGGTGAGAGAGGCTCTGCTAGGGTTTGGTCTGTGATGGGTGCCCTCAGGTGGTGGCTGGACTCCCTTTCTGGTGGTGGTCGACTGGTGCTGGGCCTTGGCGGTGGTCAGGTAAGCTTAATGTGGTGGCTGGTGGGAGGTCTCCCTCCTTTTTTGATTTCCCGGGCAGTAACCTTTTGAATTGGGTTACTGTTACATTGGTCGTTTCTTCCCTGGTACTTCTGTTAGGAGGAGTGTTTTTTGGTATTTTGCCATCCTCTTCCTGCTGATTTCTGTGTTGTGTCTCCCACTGGTTCCTTACTTGCTTCAGCTATTTTCCTCATCTGCTTCTAGCCGGCTGTTGTCTTTATGGCTGGGGCTAGTAATGTCCCTGCTTCATTCACCTATGCTTCTGTTGTGAGCAAGGGCCTCCCCTCTTTCAGAACTGCTGATCAACTTGTTTTCCCTCAAGCTCTGCATGATGCAGCTGCTGGAAAATCTGCTTCCCCTTTTATCAGACCCCTTGGTTCTAAGGATGGTAGACCTGCAATCATCTTCACCTCTCAGGAAATGGAGACACTTGTTGAAGCCATTAAATTCTCAGTTGTGGGACAATTCCAGTTTGGCCATCCCAAAATGGAATTGGTCAGAAACCATTTTGATCAACTGAGTTTTGTTGGTAACTGGAAACTAGGTGTAATGGATGGCAAACATCTATTAATTAGATTATCCAAAGAGGAGGATTATCCCAGACTGTTGGGTATGCAGGGAATGCAGATAGCCAACTCCTATATGAAATTCCTGAAATGGTATCTTGGATTTGATCCAGCAAAGGAACCCCCACTCAAACCCCTTTGGTATAAGTTCCCCAACTTGCCCATACAGCTCTACCACACACATGCCATATTTCAAATCAGTAGGGCCTTAGGCACACCTTTAAAAGTGGACCCTTCCACATTTGATATGGGTAATTCATATGGAGCTATAGTCCTGATTGAGAGAGATGTATCTCTCCCTGAATTGGATAAAATCTGGATCACTACTTCTGATGAGGGAGAAGGGTTCTGGCAAGAAGTAATTTTAGAAAGTAAAACTATTTTTTGCAATCACTGCAGAATGTTTGGACATTCTAAGGAAAAATGTTACAGGTTAAAACCTCCCCTCATAAAGCTATCTAAACCAAAGGCTGTGGAGAAACAGGCCATGGTGGTTGGTGAGGAGACTTCTTTGGGGGGTAGTCAGGTTCAGGAAGTTGTTGTTGTTGCTCCAGTTAATGCTGAAGATGTCCCTCACAACCTTGAAAATGTCAATCTTGGTAAATCATCCAATGAAGAAACCATATGTTCAGTTCTTGAAAATTCAGATACTAAGAACTTAGCACAGTTGGCCAATGAAGAAAACCTGGAACTGGAGATTTCCCCCTCCAAAGTCCATTTGGAAAAGTACATAACAAATTGGAAGAGGTATGGCAGGAACAAAAGTCTAGGAAAAAGAAAAAGGCTCTCTCTGAATTACAAAAATTAGCTCTTTCTACACAAATCAATGAAGTTGACAGCAATTTTAATGGTTCCCCCCTGTCAGCAGAAAGGGAAGAACCAGATTCAGATCAAGATCCATCCCAGCTCAATCCTCAACACATACCCAACCCCCAGATGTTTAGACTCTTATGCTGGAATATTAGGGGAGTGGCCCACCCCCTATCAATCAAAAGACTAGTATATCTATATAAAAAATATCAACTGTGGTGTATGGTTCTCTTGGAACCCATGGTGCATAAAAACCAAAGTAAGCTTCTAACCAGGTTCCCTGGATGCTCCTTCTTTGTTAATTATTCTAACAAAATCTGGATCATCTGCAGGAAGGAAATTAATTGGAAAGTGGTGATCAATCACTCTCAACTAGTTCATCTTCACTGTAATTTTAATGGCATTACCTTTGCTACTACTTCCATCTATGCTGGTTGCACTAAAACTGCTAGAAGTAAACTTTGGCAGGAAATTCATCAGATTCATGCTACTGAAAACCTCTGCTGGATTGTGGGAGGAGATTTCAATGATATTTCTTCTACTGATAAGAAACTGGGTGGAAGACCCCCCCCCCATCAGACTAAACTAACTGAATTTAATGATAATATTCATAGAGCTGCTTTATTTGACTTGGGCTTCCAGGGGGAACCCTTTCACATGGAGGAGAGGCAATATCTGGGAGAGATTAGACAGATTCTTGGCACCAAAATTTTCTTCACACTACCATAACCCACCTCAATTTTGATGGATCTGATCACAGACCTCTTCTCATCACCATCTCATCCCCACCTTCTCATACCACTTCCACACCTTTCAGATACTTACACTTTTGGTCCTCCCATTCAAATTTCCACTCCATTATTTCAGAACACTGGCATGGCTGCCCCCACCCTAATCCTTTTATCAGGCTTCAGAATTTTCAACTTAAATTAGCTGCTTTTCTTTCTCATTGGAGTTGGGAATCTATTGGTGCTATTTTCCAGGGTGTTTCCAAAGCTGAAGAGGAGGTGTCTTCCCTTGAAGCTGTTGCTGTTTCTGATGAGGCTGCTTATGGCAATTTATTAGCTGCCCAGGAACACCTGCTCATTCTAACTGATTGGCAAGACCAGCTACTGAGACAAAAAGCTGCCATCACCAAATTTAAAGATGGAGACAGAAATACCAAATTTTTCCATGCCTGGATCAAATATAGAAGGAAATGCAACATCATCCACTCCATCATGAATGATCAAGGCACTGTTCTCAGAAATGTTGCTGAAATTGCCAAGGATGTTGTCACTTACTTTCATAAACTCATTACCAACCTAGCTGCAGACCCCCAATTGATGGCAATCTCTTTAGCGAAGAATTCCAGTCTACCAACTCTCTTGTTCTAGCTTATATTCCTTCTCAGGAGGAAATCTAGGAGGCTCTAAGCTCTATTGACAGTTCTAAAACTGCTGGACCTGATGGGTTCAGTGCAGATTTTTACAAAAAGGCTTGGAGCAGCTGCAAAGTTGAAGTGATTTCTGCCATCCAAAGCTTCTTTCAAGGTATTGACATTCCCTAATATTTACATGCCTCAACCATTGTTCTAATACCCAAGAACAATGCTCCCAAGAATTAGAACCACTATAGACCTATCAGCCTCACCACTATAATCAGCAAAGTCATTAGTAAAATCATTGTGGGAAGGCTACAACCTCATCTTGATACTCTAATCAGGCCTAATCAATCTGCTTTTGTTAAGGGAAGATCCATTGCTGATAATGTCCTCCTTGCTCAGGAGCTAGTGTTGGATTTGGATAGGCCTTGTAGGGGTGGAAATCTCATTTACAAACTTGATATTCAAAAAGCCTATGATTCTATTGACTGGAATTTTATTCTTCAAGTCCTACTGGCCAGAGGTTTCTCCAATGACTTCTGTACTCTTATCAAAAGATGGCTTAAATATAATCACCACTCTATTCTCACAAATGGGTAATGCTGGGGAGATTTTCAAGCTACCAGAGGACTCAAGCAAGGAGACCCTCTCTCCCCAACCATCTTCATCATTGTTATGGATTATCTGTCTAGACTGTTGGATAATCAACACAACTCCTCCCTTAATACTAGATACCATCATAAATCAGATATAGTAATCTCTCATCTGATGTATGCTGATGACATTATGCTATTCTCTAGAGCTTCCAAACTAGCTGTCAAGAAGGTAATTAAGTGCCTCAATCTTTTTCAAGAGGTTTCTGGTCTGCACTTCAACAAAGCTAAGTGTGAACTGCTCTTCCGCAATCACACTCCCCCTGCAATCTTCCATTGGATTACCAACTTCACTTGTTACACCAAAAGCTAGCCTCCCAATGAAATATTTAGGAGTTCTTCTTCTTAAAGGCAGAGCCAAACAAATTCACTTTGATGAGATCATTGGGAAACTCAACACTCATTTATCCAGCTGGACTTCTTCATTCCTTTCCACTGGAGGTAGAATTACCTTACTGAATAGTATGTTAACTACTTTCCCCTCTTATGTACTTCAAATGACCTGTATGAAGAAAAGCTCTAGAATCAGAATTGAGAGAATCTTTAATAGATTTCTTTGGGCTGGCCAAAGAAAAAAAAATCCCCTGGGCTAGCTGGTAAAAATTGGCAAAACCCAGGGATGTTGGTGGGCTGGGATTCAAAGGTCTCAAACATCTCCAACAAGTCAACTTTTGTAAGCTTTGGATTCATTTTAGGTAGCGGGATTCTCTCTGGGCCCTTTTCATGAAGGGTAAATACTGCAGAAACACACACCCATCAGCTGCCCAAATCAAACATGGCATCTCTAGAATCTGGAAACACATGCTCCTGAATAAAGACACTGCTGACTCTCTTTGTTTATGGGTAAAGGGGATATTCTCTTCTGGCATGATCACTGGTGCCCTTTTGAAACCCTTGTCCCTCTACCCAATATTGAAAAACATCAGTTTCCTGTGGCTAGCTGTTGGGAGGATATGACTTGGTCCACTCCCATTCTTCAACAACTTCTTTTGGAACCCTCTATTAGTCAGGTGTCCAATATTCCTTTTGACAGATCCAAGCCTGATAGACCCATTTGGCATCAGGGTAAGGGATACAGCATGACCAAGCAGATTTACCTTACCATCCACAGGTGGACCCAGGTTAGTTGGGGAAAGAAAATCTGGAACAGCTTCCTCACCCCCTCCATGTCCTTCTTCATTTGGAGAATTTTTCATGGGTACATTCCAACTGATGATATACTCAAACTGAAAGGATTGAGAGGGCCTTCCAAATGCCTTCTCTGTGGCTCTCATTCTGAGACTATTCAGCACCTCTTTTTCAATTGCTCTTTCTCCCAGGATGTTTGGTCTGGCCTCATTAACTTACTCAATGTCAACCACTTCCTGCTGGACTGGTATGACATCACCAGCTGCTGGCAATCCTGACATCATGCTAAAGTTGGGGACATCCCATTTATTGTTGCATGGTTCATCTGGATGCACAGAAATGGGGTTAAGTATGAAGGCAAAATTAGCAAAGTGACATTTGTTGTTACTCACTGTCACACTTTCATATCTAAGCAGATAACTTTAAATAAGTTCCCTAATATTCTAAAAACCCCCCACCTGACCAACCGAAGCAGTCCAAAATTATTCAAATCAACTGGAAAGCTCCCACCCTCCCCTTCATTAAAGTTAACACTGATGTTGCATTCACTGAACATTCTGCAGGCTGTGGTGGCATCTTCAGGAATCATCAGGGGAAATGTATCTTATATTTTCAGGCCCCTATCTATGTTGCTGACCCTCTTGAGGCTGAACTTGTTGTTGTGTATAGGGCAATATACATTGCTAGCCTTCACCAGTGGACAAATTTAATAGTGGAGGGAGACTCTTCACTGCTAATACAACTGCTACATACTGTTTCTCACCCACCTTGGCACCATTCAATATGGATAAACAAAATCAAGGCCTTTAATCTCAACCTCCAATTTGCCTTCATCTACAGGGAGGGCAACAGGCCTGCAAACTGAATTGCTAAAAGGGCCTATCTCTCTCAGGAAGTAGTTGTTTCTGCCTCACCTTCTCCCCACCTGCTGTTCCTTTTGGAAGCCGACCTTTATCAGGCACCTCATTTTAGAATTGTGGCTGAATGATTGTTTCCTTTCCAGCTGTCTCTGGATCATTTGTTGGCGTTCATTTTTTGCTTTATTTTTGGGTTAGAATTTTGATTTCCAAAGGAATTGTTTTTCTTTCTTTTTTTTTTTTGAGATAGGCTTTAATTTTAGTTTTGTTACTCTTCTCTTTCTATTTTGGTGTGGAGTTGTAATTGGTTGAGGTGGCCCAATTTAGGTATTCTTTGTACTTCACAAATATCTAACATGTAGGGAGTCAATGGTTACTCCTTTTTTCTAAAAAAAAATGTATTAGTCAAACTATACTAGTAGAGTTCTCATATAATTCTATCTTTAAAATCTACTATGATTCCTAAGTGTAATAAATTACAATTATTTTTGAAATGAATAGAAAATCAGAATTTTTAACTTAGGTACACAATATTCTTATGCCATAGTTTTACCTTGAGTTATTGAAAATTATTCTATAGTTTCACTAACACATTTTTGGAGCAAAAATATAGTAACTTCTAATAAAACCCTTCACCACAAGTTGAAGTATTTATTTTTATGAGTTACTTGAGGACAAGTACCGTTTAAGTTTGGGAAAATTGATACACCTTAAAATGTGTATATACATTTTTACTCATTTATAAGGATATTGTGATTTAATGAAAGCTATTTTGTGTGTTTTTTATTGTAGGTACAAAATATGGAGCTTAAAGAGAAAAGGGAGAAAACCAGAGCAAAAAGAGGTCAAATGAAGCAAAAACTGATTTGCCGCCTATTCGCTAGAATCTGGCGCCTAAGCACCAGGTAGTTACCAGGACATCTAGAAGCTTGGTGCCTAGGTGTCACGATTGGGCGCCTAGGCGCAAGAATCAGTTGACTTTTATGCATTGAATTTGGATGAATTTTTAACAGGTGCCTGAGGTGACTCTTAGTTATTTTTGAAGCTTTATTTTATAGGGTCATTGGTGGCAAAAAATAAGGAGTCTATAGGAGAGTTTAGAGAGGAGTCTAGAGAAGAGTCTAGAGATGAGTCTAAGGAAGAAGTCGAGGGTCGTGTGTGTGGAAGTCGTTGGAGAGAGTATTTGTTAGGCTTGTGTGTGGGTGTGTGAGTTAGAGTCTTGTTACTGTTTGTTTTAGTGTGTTTATTGGAGGAAGAAAACAACAAAGGAACTCCAAAGGATTTGCTTGAAGTGAAATCTAAAATAAGTACCTTGTTTTTTTGTTTAAGTTTTGTTTTATTTTGTAGACTTGACTTTTAATATATATCATGTTTTTACTGTTATCCCCATGAATTCTGAGTAGTTTTCTCTATATTTCTCCTTGCAATAAGACTTTATCTTGTTTGAGATTAGAATGGTTTGAAGATTTCTTTTATTCCACAATTTTGATGATATTTTTACTTCCACTTAATTTACTTTGCAAACTGGCCATTGTAATGTTAAAATCCATTGTGAAACATAATAATCCGAAAGGGCTATGATTTCACCCAACAAGACAATACCACATTAACCATAAGATGGAGGGTGAACAAGTTCTAAGGGGAGTGCAAATAGATAGAGAGATAAGTTTTGACGAGACTAGAGTTGGTATTTCTAAGGTGATAGACTAGATCCTTACTCAATTTGGTCTAGAGTGTAGAACCTGAGGCCTGGTTAGTTCTATAGAGATGGCCAAGTGGGTAATCTGGATGTGAGAGACTAGAACATATCCAGCATAACCATATAAATCGGGAACTTTCTTTAGATTAATCAATGTTTTTTATGCACTCGGGAGAGGGTAAAGAAATAGTATGCTCCTATTTGTCACATTACAACATTTAAACCTTTAACTTTTTGATTCTTACACTGATTATGATCTCTTTGGAAGGGGAAAGATTTTTTCATATTATTTGAACTCCTTTAAACCTAATTAGTTAGAAAATCTGCATTTACTTTCTGCTTAAAATTAGAATTAGCAATTATATAGTTTTAACTTTTTACATACATTTAGATAGTATTATTCTATAAATTGTGTTTGCAGTTTAGGTAGAAGTTTTTCAAATTGTTATAAAAAATATATCTTTCCATGTGGGTTTGATACTGGGGTTTTTAAAGAAAAATATTTATTACTTGAACCGATACGTATACTTGTGTAGTATCCATAGTGTGTAAGACATCAATTAAAATTATAATTTCTATAACATATTATTTTAGCCACTAAATATAAATTGGAACAAGAATTTTGCTATCTTTTGAAACTTAATTAAACTGTGTAATTGCAGGTTGGGGATCAACGAGCACAAAATTCAAGGAGAGCTCAATTATTGCATCATTATGTAATCATAAATACTGTCCATTTTTATAGATTAAATTATCTTGTTCTTATCTTAGCATAACTGTCAAGAAGCAAAAGAACCATATAATTAAATATGTACACTAAAAATACGACGAATCTTGAACAAATCAGACAGGACAAAGGAAGTGTGCTGAGAAGGGACTAACCAACAATTAAAGGGCACATTATATGGGCCAGGCGCGTCCATATGCTCGGTTGCCTCAAGGAAGAGTCCAAAGGAGATCCACAGACTACAAAAGCCGATCAGCTGATGAAGGATGGCCAGTCAAAGATTCAACCGACCGACAAGCATTCAGTCAGTCGGCCAGTTAGACCTGATAGAGCCCGCTGAGCAGCCTCCCATCTGATCGAAGTTTATTTATTGTAAATGGCCGATCAACAGAAGCACCGAGCTGAATACTTATTTATTTTTCAATTTACACATGTTTTTAAATATTTATCTATTTATTTTTATCAAATTAGGTTGTAATTCCCCCGTTAAAGTAAGGGCAAGCAGGTAATTGTGCCTTTTATATCCCTCTTTGTCTATAAATAGGAAGCCATTTATATAGTAAATAGCTAATGAATCAGCAGTAAAAAAGATTAAATCTTTAACTTACTGTATTCAATCTCTCTCTCTCTCTCTCTCTCTCTCTCTCTCTCTCTCTCTCTCTCTCTCTCTCTCTCGCCTGTGAAAAGCTATATTCCTCGAGTATTACCCACATGCATTTAGATTCAAAATATCCTTCCGAGCTTGTTAGATAATTCTGACTTTGATGAGTGACTCAGAGTACATATCATATTTCCTAATGAGTTTGCCAAAATTTTGTCTTTCTTCGTTATGAATATTTGAATGCACAGTACCATTTTTTTTAAATTGATTACATATCAGAAGCGAATGGTATAAATCTTATTTTGTAGCAGAGAAAGAGTGAGGAGAACCGTATAGCAACACTGCAAAGACACAGCAAAAGTTGAACCGTGGAATGGAAACCTCAGATGCTAATCTGGTGACCAATATGCTCAATGCATTAAGGCTAAGTGGCACTAAACAGGGATTGAACGATGAAAGAGATCCATAGAGGCTTGATTCCAACATTTGTAGAATGGGACGCTCGTCGAAAGATTGACGAGGCTCAACCTATAGAATATGTTTTCAATCCAAGAAATTCGCTTCACCACATGTGAATATTATGGGTGGAACTTACACATGCGGATTGGTGGTATCTGGTGGCATTTAACAGTTTTATGGTGATATTCTGATGGTACGTTACCCCAATACCATCATAAGATCACTAAATATCATCAAATACCACTAAATTCATATCTATTCATATCTAACTTACCCACAAACAGTATTTTTCTTTTCTTACAGCTTCGTTACGTGGAATCTTCTTTTGACTTTTTTTCTTCCGCTTAACTTCCATGGTTTTGCGACGACATAAGGCAGTTTTGCTAGGATGTTTAAATGAACAGGTGACGTGCTATCGATAAAACAGAAGGAAAATTGGTGAGGTTATAACACGCTTTTGCAGCAGTCGTTAGGAACAAGGACAACGGTAACTATGTCAATGCAAGGTTGTAAGGCCCTGTAGCTAGAATGAAATTTCATTGACTGGCTTCTTAGGAATCTTTTCTTTTTGTAGAAAAATTATTTTCTGTGTTTCTAGAAATAAAGGGACGTTGTGAAACTGGTGAGAAGGAAGTTGTTAACTGGCGTCTGCTACTAGAAGGTTTATTTTTAGTTAACTGGTTAGAGCCGTTTCTCTAAAGAGTTCGCCTTCTTTTAGGTTTTAGATACGGCTTTTATTTTTAATATATTTGGCAAATATTTTTTTATATTAAAGTGGTATGATGTATAATAATGATGTATGAAATGAGATTTCACCATTTTCTTTTAAATGAAATGGTTACTATAAATAACATCATAAATATTTTTACTCGGTTTATTCATCTAATCATTAAAAATTTAGTATTTGTTGAATCCTAATTTCTCTGGGAGGAAGGAATTAGAGCACTTGAATCAAGAGAAAACAGTGAGAAAGAGGGAGCGAGGGAGAGAGTAGCGCACAACAATTTGCCTTTATGGAGGATAAAATGAGGTATTTCAGGACCCTTCTGACCCTTTTTATATATCAAATATTTTTAGTATATAGAGAGGCTGAAGAGCTTATAGTGGCTTATGTGAAGATATATGAGAGAAGAGACAAAAATTCTCACATGAAAAGACCCCTCCATTTATAAGAGAAGGTAAATAATGAAGGAAAATTACATTTAAAATCATGCTTTAAGGAGAGTTGTATAGGCTATTCTTGGAATTATACCCCTTTGGCACAGGGACTTGCAATTCTCTGACTTGGTCGATTGGGGTCGAAGAGGTGAATTGATCACTGCTGATGATAAGCCTTCGAGACTAGGTCATCGTTCTAGCGGCCAACTGGATTTCTGAAAATGATCAGCGAGGATGATCCTTTTGGCTGATATTTGTTGGGCGGCCGAGTTGGGCCAGTCAACAAGTTTAAATTGTTACCGAGGTAATTCGTATCAGATGATTATAAATTTACCTTCATTCAGGAGATATCATCTAGGCATGCATCGTTGAGTCGATTTGGATGAACTCTTGCTAGAGTAATCCAGTCAATTTTTCTAGAGGGATTTTGAAGGCTGACAAGTATTTTGCAAGGATGACAAGCACAGAGCTGCATACCGGAGGGATTTTGAAAACCTTAGGTGGGAGACTAAGTCCCACCTAGAAGGAGAGTGGAGGTAGGAAGTGTTAGAAAAGAAATGTAGGAGACTCTATCAAAGGATAATGTGGGGTCATTGAACTCATTCCTTTGTCGCCCCGATAAAAAGGTGCAGGCGGACGACATCCGCCCGAGAGAAAGGATGTATAAGGAGAAAGGCCATCAAGGAGAAGTGTCTCGGGTGGAGGATAGTGGACATATGAAGGAACTACCTACCAGTCTTTCAGCTCCTGCTCAGACTCGAGTACCTGATGCAGAGAAAGGAACTGTTTGGGCTTTAATGCTTCTTATGGAGTTGAAGGTGCCTTCTACGGTGATGTATAAGAGGCACCTTATGTCTTGGCTTCGTAGGGTGTGCAGGGTGTCCCCGACCTTCCTCTTCCAGTTGTGGGAAAGAAGACTAGTGAAGAAGGATTATCTTTCACCACTTTTGGGTGGGAACAGATCATGGGTCTAGAGGGTGTTTGTTGGATGAATTTTTTTTTTCTAAATCTTGCTTTATGTTGATGATGATGACTTAGGGCCCATTTGGGGCAGCTTATAGGCAGCTGTGGCAATTTCATACAGCCGACTAACTGTTTGAATATCGCGATAGGTGAAAAATTTTTGGTGCCAAGGCTTTTTTTATCGCTATTTTCTTTGTGACTTCGTAAGTGGGACTCCCACCGTGTCCCGCTTACGAATTCTGCGATTAGATAATATTTCCTGTGCTTCCCCACAGAACTCCCTCGACCTAGCTCTTGGATTCGCAAGTTCTCCCTCGCCTCTAGACTCCCTCGGTTCGCCATCTTCCTCGATCTCTCTCGGGGTTCTTCGGCTTGCCATCTTCGCCATCTTCCTTGATCGCCCGCTCGATCGCTTCTACTGGTATTTCTCTCCTTCCCTTTCCTTCGGTATTTCTCTCCTACAGGTATTTCCACTCGGTTTGCTCCTACTGAGTTCGGTATTTTCATATCTCCCTCTCCTCGCCTCGTAGGTCTCGCCTGGTCTGCTCCCTCGTCTTGCCCTTCCAGGACCCGCGAGCCCTAGCAATTTTCTGTAAGGTATGGTTCCCTGCATTTCGATTTTCCAGGAATTATTTTGTGGTATTTTGTTAAGAATGTGGAAGTTTTTTTTTTGTTATTTTTTCTTGTATTGTTGAAGCCCTGTACAAAGATAAAAATATAAGAAAGGGAGGAATTTATTCTTAGCTTCCCCTACATTTTGAGTTTCTTATTAATTTTTTTTTCTTTCGTTGTGCTGATTACCCAACATGTTGCACTGCCGACAGTGATCAGGTGGCGGTGGTTTCTCAAGATAAGTTCGCAGCTGAAGATCGACGTCATCAAAGTTACAAACTGAAAATTTTAATATTTTTAACTGTACTTATAATTCTATTTATGTTTTTTTTTTGTTACTCACGGATGAGTGAGAAGTCTATGTTTATTTTTTTAAGTGATCTTTACTGATTTGACTCTTCTGTTTGATCCGTTGCTTCAGTTTTATTTATTTTTCTCCTCATACAATTTTGTTGAAAATAAGCTGTTCTGAATAAGTTCTCCCAAACAATAAACAGCTTTCAGGGTTATTTTGGTCATCTATCCAGTGACAGCTACAAAAATGTTGTTCTAAATAAGCTCTCCCGAACAGCAAGCCAGATTATTTTGATAATCTGCAGATTATTAGATTATCAGAATAATCTACTTATCAACAGATTATAAATAATCAACAGCTGCCCCAAACAGACCCTTAATCACGAAAGTGGTGTTCTATGATTCCACTTCGGGGAGGATGGGGTTGATCAAGTTGGAAAGGTGGACCAAGGATTTCCCAAGGGTGCTATGCACTGAGTCGAGGTTAAAAGTAGTCATCTGAATCTCCCAGAGGAAGCCCTGACTGTGTGAGATAGAAGACTCATTCATCCAGGCGGCTAGATTTCCTCAGGTCAGGGAGATGCATGTTCCACCTAAAATAACCTGTTTTTAGTACATATTTTCTAAGCTTTATATATATATTTTTAATGATATTGCACATTAAAAGAATGTATTTTGCATGTTTTTGGTTTTAGGTACTTGGAATGGACATTTAGAAAAATGTATTGGAATAATGGAGCAAAATTGGGCAAACATTGGTGGCACTATAGTGCCACCCCTATCGCTAATAGCATCAGTCTCCAAGATGAATGGCTTTTTAGCGCCACAGGCTGGCGCTATAGCATCAAAACTACCTTTCTGTAAGATTCATTAAATTTGCCAAATTTTGGAGAGGTGTTTGAATAAAACCATGGTTATTTTCTGTTTTCTATTAAATGAGAAAAATTTGGCTGAATTAGAGACCTTTTGGAGCTTCAAATCTTCAATTGGGCAGCAATAGTAAATTAGGGTTTTCTTTTTTTTTTTAAGTGTAAGTGTGAGTGTGTTCTAGTGTGTAAAAGTTTGGAGATTGCTTAAAAGAAACTCCTTAAGTTTACTTGAGAAGAAGACATAAGGTACTTTTTATTTGTGTTTAAGTTTCTGTTGTAAGACTTGGATTTCAATGCAAATGTTTTATTTTTGTTTAATCTCCATGAATTCTGAGTTGTTCCCTTTCTTTCTCCTTGCATAAGGAATTAATCTTGTGGGATGAAAATAATTTAAAGACTTCTTTTTACTCTTATAATTGTGATGGTATTTCTACCAAATCTTCATTTACTTTACATACTGGCCACTTGTGAGATTAAAACCGTTGAGAAACATAATAACTTAGAAGGTCTATGATTTCAACCAACTGGTGAATACCACGTTTCATTCTAGGCAGAGTCATTGTGATCACCTAAGGGGGAATGCAAATAAATAGGGAGATAAGTTTTGATGAGCGTAAAATTGGTTAGTTCTAGAGTGACAGGCTAGATTCTTATCAATTTGGCTTAAGGTTTAGTACCCTGACGTTGGAATTCGGTCAATATTTTGGCTTAGGCTAGGGTATCTAGAGGTGAGAGGCTAGAATGTTCCGATGTAGAATTGAGATGTTAAGGAATCGACCTTAAGTTAGATTATGTTCTTTGCTAGCACCGAGAGGGTGTAAAGAATAAGGTATGCTTCTATTTTTCACAATACATTAATTTTATCTTAAATTATTTGAATCCTACATAGATTAAATTCTCTTTGCAAGGAGAAAGGTTTTCCATAATTTCCAAACTTGTTGTTATATTTTATTAAGCTGTTACATTTAGTTGCTTTCTTTTTAGTAGTAATTTTTAGTAAGCATATCATTATATACTTTTTATCTATTTAATTTGCAATTTAAATAGAAATTTTGTAAGTTGATTTTAAGAGTTACCGCTTTCTCTGTGGGATTGATAATGAGATTTTTAAAGAAAATCTTATATTACTTGAAACGATACGTAAACTTGCGTAGCACCCGTAGTGTAAAAAATCTATTATATATTTCATAAATCTTTACATTTGTCACACTAGCCACTAGGTATGATTTGAGACATATTTTCTGGCAAAATTATGGAGATTAAAAATACACGTAATTGTGGGTCGGGTCAATGCACCTGCTGGTTGAGTGGGTGAACAAGTTGGAGAAACTAGAAAATGAGGTGGCCTCCAACCATGCTTGGGGGGCTGTACTCTGCAAAGTAACAATTGCAAAGGTGGAACTGCTAGCCTTTCGGAGGTGTCGTTGGTTACTCAAGTACAAGCTAAAATAAAAGTTAAAATTTTTTTCCTACATGATGTTCATATTTTGGATTTATGTATGAGTTAAAGCTATATTTCACATTATGCTTTGTGAGTTTTCATTAGGCATGTGTGGAAAATTACATCCTTTTGGAATGCTTATGTTCTAGCTTTATTCTAACAAAGTATTATGCTATATCACACAATAATTTGACATACTTTAGCATTTGCATTTGTATTTTGTATTGTTTATGTATGTATGTCATGCGAGTGCAACATCCATTATTTTTTGCACTAGCATGTTTGACATTTTTTTCATGTATATATGTTATCATATGCCCATGATGAATGCTTGCACAACATATGGAGATGGCTAGCTCACCTAGTACTAGCACATCTCCTATATCACTTGGTGTGAGTCATACTACCTCGTGTATGACTTTGTCGTGATATTCAGTTTATGTATGCATAGTCACTTCACCTAGCGTGAATGTGTAATGCATACTCTTGCTTTCCCCTCATGTGTGATCGTTTATCTTGTTCGACCGTGCTAGATAAGCAAGTCACATGTTTTCATACATGTGATTTAATATAAGTGCTCGCATAGTAGAACATGAACAATCATTCGATGTTTGTATTTTTTCTTATACCTTGATAGACCATTCACACATGTCGAACCACATATCATATCGATTAAAATATATTATGTGTTTACATCATTTCTACCTTTTTTGTGATTGCAAATCTTCTTTTTTTAGATGTGTGACCTGATACTGGTCGCAATGCTTTAATGAGCATTTCTTGTGAGCATATCTTAGTAAGCAATACGAATTATCATATTGTGATCAGCACGTGTGCAAATGTACTAGGGATTTAAGAGATCTAACACATGTCACTTTGGTCTTATTTTAAAATTAAAAAAAATAATCAATTTATTAATATCCATTATGTTTTAATAAAGCATATTTTTAAATAAAAGCATCCATAGTTTAGACCATAAGTAAGGTTAAGTTTTAAATATATTTTACTCAAAACTATCATCCTTTAAGTGAAGTGTAAAATGGGGCCAGTACTGTTGACCTCGTCAAAATCATGCACCAACCTTAGCAACACCTTTCCTGTACATGTAGGTGTATGTTAATTAACTTTTCTTAGATTCTTGTTTTGAATAAAGCAGAGTGTAGTTAGAATTTCCATATGTTTGACTATTATTTCTTGACTGAACCACTCGGTAGCCACGCGGCCCGCGGTTCCTTTCCATCTACTCGTCCGGCTTGATCTCTGCCGTCCATTGGATACACGCGCGAATGGACGGCATCCGTCCATCGTCCCCAGGCGCCCTAACCTGAGAACCGTCCATCTTCTAACCCTAAGATCTCACTCGATACTCAACTAAATTACATGATCTTGGGCTCTATGAACTCATCTCGACAAGACGAACACATCTATATGGCTATGATTCTATGAAATTAACTCAAACAAAATAGAGAATCGAAACAAGATCTCGGGAAGGAGTAGTTCAATACCTTGGCTCTGAGAAGTGAAGCTTCAATCAGAGGGGCTTGGCACGTTCGTTGGAGTCCACGGAAGCTAGGGATGAAGCATGGAGCTGTGGCGAAATGCGTAGGTATGATTTCCACCAAATCTGATTTCAAGCTTTGGTCTCCAGCACAAATGAGTGGCCTAGTGGGAGGGCTTCCACTGGGAAACTTCTTCTCATGGTCTGGTGAAGGTGTAGGGTTGATCAATTTAAGGTTTTGGCCACTGTGATGAAGTGTCCTGTTTTGGGGTGGATTTTGGATTGAGAAATTGAGCTCTGTTAATGGAGATTAGGGCAGGGAAGCAGTGGGGATTGAGTTCTCTATGCTAGGAGAAGGGTTTGGAGTGAATTGGGAAGAGTTTGACTAAGGTTGGTTTCATCACCTTCTTTGGTCGTGAGGGAGGTGAGTTTAAATAGCCATGGCCATGGCTGATTTCAGGGAGGTTTGGAGGCTTGGATTTGCTGCCTAGGGGAGGAGAAGAACAGCCACAATGGCCACTTGGGTTGGGACAGCTCAGCAGGTAGATTTTAAATTTTTTAATTCAAGTGAGGCTCTTGGCCTAGTGTTTTCTGGCGAGCCAGGTGGTGGTCCGGCCAGGGTAAAGTCACCCTCATGGTCAGTGAGGTCAGGGCTTGAGGTTTGTGAGTTCAATTGGATGTTGTCATGTGCAAAGAAGTTGATTTAAATGGCATGAGGGAAGGGTTCATTTTGGGTTAAAATGGCCAAGTCATGATTTTGGGTTTGGTGCACCCTTCAAGATGGCTTTGGGCTGATGGGGAATCAGTTGGGTCAGCTAGGAAAGGGTGGTGAACTCCCCATCCATGAATATTTGGATTAATCATGGATTAAGGTGAAGCATTAAAAGGGTTAAAACTTTTTTAAGGGGGTTTAAAAGAGGCTCCTCCTTTTGCAATTAATGGTATGGTGATGTGTAAAGTGGCTCCCAAGGTTTGCATAGGGCTTGTGCATGGCTCAATGGCTCCATGTGGCTTGGGGCAAAGCTTGGTCAATTTCATGGAAAACGGTTTTGAAATTTTGGGTATTTTGATGGAAAATTTTCATGAGGCCATATTTGGTTTAATTAAATGATGAAATAAAACTTAGGAGATGATTTTATTAAAGGGATGACAAATGAAAATGTCATGTGGGCTTTAGGATAGATTTTGGGCTTTTGATTTGTTTTGGATGGGCTTTTGAAATGTCTTAAAGAGGTGGTCTTTTAGGTTTTAAAATAGACTTTTGGATAAAAAATTGGTAAAAGGTTGTGCCAAATAAATGTTGCAATTGCTTTAGGAATGTGCCATGAATGATTTGGAACAAGTTTGGGGTAATTTGGAGTTGCATTAGGTTTAATTTGGGTCTTTTAGTAATAGGACCAAAGTGGGTCAAATTGGGCTAACTTAGGCTAAAGTTGGGCTAATGTTGGGTTTGATGTAAAATTAATGTTGCAAAATGTTTATGTAGGTGTGAAAAAGAGTTTTCAATTTTTTTTAGGTCTTGACTTTGGGATTTGGGCTTGTTTGGGTTCATGGTTGGTTTAGGCCAATTTGGGGAATTTTGGTTTGAGTTAGCCTTGGGTGAAGTTTGGGTTCAAATTTGGGGTAAGTTAATCTAGATTTTTGTTTTTAGGGATTTTAGGAAGGTTTTAAAACAAATTTGGGGAAAATTGGATGACATTTGGGTTTAATTTGGGATGGGTTGGGTTACTTGGTCAATTTTGGGCCTTAAGGGCCACTTGGAATTTTTTTGATCAAATTGGGTTAAATTGACAAAATTGGGATATGTGATAGTTGAATAAAATGATTTGAATAATATTTTGGAATTTTTGGGGATTTTGTGAGAATTTTTTGAATTTTTAGAATTTTAGGCTAAAAAGGGTATTTTGGGTATTTGGAGGGTATTGGGGGGTATTTTTGAAGTTTTTGGTATATTTGGCCATGGATGATCAATTTGAGTGGTGGGGAGTGTTTAGGATTGATTTTGAGGAATTTTGGTAATTTGGGCAATTTTTGAGAATTTTGGGCAATTTCAAGGGTATTTGGTAGGTTTGGTGGCTTTAGGGCCCCGAGGGTAAAAAAATTGAAATTTGGGAAAATGAAGATTGATTAAGTGTGAGTAAAATGAAACCATTTTGGTTGAGCCATGAAGCCATATTAAGCTCACAAGAGCCATGAGAGGACTCATTTTAGGCACTCAGTATATTGTTCCTAACCCTCTTAACTAGAGGTTTAGGGGTTAAGGCCCATCCATATGAGTTTCCTACATGAGTCAGGAAGCCAAGTTGGGTAAGAGTGGTTTTAGGGTTTAGAATGTGTGTGGAAGTTGAACCTCACCAAGACCAGGCCACCCAGGGTTGTCCTAAGGCTTGACCATCCTATAGGAACTCATCCTTGAACCTCCACATTTAACTTTTAACCTTCCAAGGAGGCTTGGACGTTTATGATCATCTGTGGGGTTCAAGAAGAGTTAAGAAGTGTTTGAATTTCTAAGTGGTGGGTTCCATTTCTAGCCCTCTAGGATAGTCAAAGGGAAAACCTATGGCTAGATCCTAAGCACTAAGAAGAGAAAAGACCTCACCAAAAATGAGGTCAACATACCCTTATGACCAACTATAGCTTTAAAGGTATTGGGATGATCATATTAACTTTTGATATTCTTATTTTACTAGTTAACACAAAACATAAGCAAGAATCCTTTTAATCAAGAGTATTCTTGGGTATCTCTAAGATGTAATTAGCCAAGGGGATATGTTCCTTTAAAACTACCCTTGACCCCATAATAAAATAATAAAGTTTTGTTCTCTAGTTATATGTGGGTAATTTCTTTAGGGTTGTCTTTATGGATACATTTTCAGAGTGTTTTTGACCCGTTATTTTTGGGCATACACTTCTCATCTATATCACAAATGTTATCTTATAGAAATTCTCCTCATTTTTTTTAATTTATCTATCTAATCTTATTTTATGTTCTCTTTTTTCAATGCCTCCTCTTCTCAGGATCACTTCTGATCTATCACATAAATATTATCTTATAGAAATTCTCCCCGTTCTTTTTAAATTTTTCTATCTAATCTATTTTTATTTTCTCTTTTTTCAATACCTCCTCTTTTAGAATGGTTCAAGAAATAAGATTATTTGAAATAGAGAAATATAAGACAATGAATAGACAATCTAACGATTTCGAATTAAAAAGAACAAAATCATGGCTGCCGCCTCCTTCGAACTTTAATTTCCTACTCTAGAACCATCAAGTTTTTATTGTATTCCTTATTTTCTCTCATCTGGCTCTAAGTAGAGAACCTCAACCGTTTTTTCGTCTGGATGGCTCTTTCTTCCCCTTTCCAAAGCTGGGTGATCGCCTTGATCATCAACTTTTTTGTGGCTTTTCTCGGTAATGGACGACTAACCACGCCATCAGAGGGAATCAGTCTCTTGTTTGACTAAAGTTTGTTGCTTTCAAGCTCTTCAGCAATTGCTCAAATGAATCAAACCAGATGACCTCAGCTAAGAGCCAAGGATAGTTCACCACCATTAGGGTATCCATATACCAATTCCTTTCACTATTGATGATGATGAAACACTGAAAAGAGCTTGACCAAATGTTGGAGCTCTACCACATGGATGGAACCCACCTAAAGTTGAACCCTTTCATTTTTGTCGAGTGGGACGTGCGAACATACATCTTTGATGGGGATCTTACCCTCCTGGTGCGGATTATCACCTTCCAATTCGCCGAACTCTACCTCATCATTGGTTTCGACATCCTTATTAGCCTCAAAACCTGAATTCAATTGTATGGCTGAGGGGTGACTCGCCATGCCTCTTGACTGACCATCTATATAGAAGACACCGATAGGTTGGGTTTCTTCATTATGATCAACTAGCGACATCCCCCCCTTCTTCTCCATGGAATAAACTGGGAGTCATTGTGGATTCCTCCCTATGAGCACCTGAGGTTCTTGCACTAGCAGAAAAACCACTCGATTAGCCGCAACTCCCCTAAAGCATGAGAAATGGTCGACGGGAAGAAAGGAACAAATCACATACCTGTCGTGCCAGCTTGGATAAGAACTAGTGATTTTTGTGAGCGAGGAACAACAACGTGCTCAGATTAGGCAAAATTTTCCCCGAGTTTCTTCTCAGCATCTTGGGTGTTGGTTCATTAACTACTCAAAAAAATACTTTACAAAACTATCAGCGGCCAGTTCGACAGAATCAAACCTTCATTAAAGTAGCTGCTTGTATACAGATTCTGTACCTAATTAAACCTGTCGGTTATGTCTATTTCAGATTTTTTCCAAGTGACCAAAGATACCTCCTGGGTTCCGTCAGAAGGTATGCAACCTTTTCTTAGAGGATAGCCTCTCGAGCAAGCATGTCAGCCACCTCCTCCACCTTTTCCAGCCAGTGAAGTTGATCAGGGCCTCAAGTGCATCTCTTTGGCTCGGGGAAATCCAGCCGTTCGAAGGAAGGAATGCTCCATCTCGTGGAGCCGAAGCTCTTTTAAACCAAAAGGATTTGATCCTGCAGCTTCCTCTACTCAGACTTCCTCTAAAAAGTTTGGGCGGCTTCCTGACACGAGGTGCCCTCAGCAGAGCCTTCATTCATCGCAACTTCGGTGAACACATCCACATCTATCATCACCAAAGAACTAATGATCGACACTTTGGTGATCAGATCATCTCCATATATATATATATATATATATATATATATATCAAAATGCAGAAAAAGCCAAATTCACCCAATAGGTTTCCTCCTTACCCAAAACTCGTTCTTTTTCCAAACTTTACTAGTCTTGGGTGTTAGTTCATTAACTATCATGGTGACCGGAAATTAGACATATTGACGAAGTAAAAAAAAGTTTGGAGAAAATGTGTCCTTCATTTTGTATTTATAGAAATTGCGAGGGAACCTCAATTTTTCCATCATTAGGTTAATCATAAATACAGTCCATTTTTATATATTCGATAATCTTGTTCTTATCACAACGTAACTGTTGAGAAGCAAAAGAATACAAGAGTTAAATATATGCACTTAAAAGACGACAACAAGAATCTTGAGGAAATCTAACAGAAGCTTACTCATAAGGGACCCACCAACAATTAATGTGCACATTATATGAGCCAAGAGCGTCCATCGACTCAGTTTCCTCAAGAAAACTTCCAAAGGCGATCGACAGAATACAGAATCCGATTAGCTAAAAAATGCTGGCAGGTCTCAGCCGATCGACAAGCATCAAGTCAGTTGACCACTTATAGACGATAGAGCCCGTCAAGTAGCCTCTCGCCAACTCAAAGTTTATCGGCCATAAATGATCAATCGGCAAAAACAGTGAGCTGAATACTTATTTATTTATCTAGTTACATATGTATTTAAATATTTATTTATTTATTTTTATCAAATGAAGCTGTAATGTCTCTATTAAAGCAGGGGCAAATATGTAATTATTATGCCTATTATATCCCCTTTGTAAAAGACTAATGAATCAGCAGTAAAAAGGCTTGAATCTTTTAGCCTTCTATGCATTCTCTCTCTCTCTCTCTCTCTCTCTCTCTCTCTCTCTCTCTCTCTCAATTTTTGCTGTTCTATGCTCTATTCATTGGCCCAAATGACAAATTCGGATTCAGCATATCAATGCCCTTCTGAGCTCGTTTGACAATTCTGAGCTTGATGAGTGACTCAGAGTACATATCCTATTTGCTAATGAGTTCGCCTGAATTTTGCCTTTTTTTTTTACAGCTCTATTTATTAAAATTGAATTACCTATCAGAACTGAATGATAAATCTTATTTTATAGCCAATAAAAGAGTGAGGAGAACCGAAGAGCAACAGCGCAGCCACGGGAATAAGCTAGAGTCCGCCTCATGACGCCGGACAAGTAGAATCGTGGAATGGAAAACTCGAATGCTAATCTAGAGACCAAACAGGAAATCAGCGACGAAGGAGGTCCATAGAGCCTTGATTCCAAGATTTGTAGAAAGGGACCGCCGGTCTAATATAGAGAAGAGGTTTTCAATCCAAGTATGGGGGTCATATTTTTCTTTTATCTGTTTTCCTTGCGCTTGACTTCCATGGTTTTGGGATGGTGGAAGGAGGTTCGTTGGAATATTTCAACAAACAGGTGATGTGCTACGGAAAAGGAAAATAGGGCAGGCTAACGCGCTTTTCCTGCTCCGGTTTTGGAGAAAATATTCCAATAATAATTTTTGAACAACACTAAAATAGAATTCCCAAATTTTATTGGAAGGTTATTAAGATTATTGAGTTATTGAAATTAATATTCCAATAATCTATCAATAATAACTTGATAATATCAAAATGAAAATTATTACGTTCAAGCATTCTCGATATGAAAATATTTCTCCTGATTTTGAAGGGATGACTAAGGGTCCGTTTGGGGCAGCTTAAAACAATGGGGGCGTTTTTAAAAAAGCCGCACAACTATTTGGATTGCACTTATGAACTGCGTATTTCAAAACTGTGTTTTAATTTTGTATTACACGCTACCCGGAGGAGGACCCCCGCGGGCCGCTTTTCCTTCACGTTTTCTGATCAAATTTCTTCAGTGCCCTCGTCGCTCGCTTGTCTCGTGCGCTCCACATTTCGGTCTTCTTCTTCGGTATTTCTAAATCACCGAACGTTGGAGAAAATGGCGTCACTCGTCTCCTTCCGCGAAGTTCGTTGCCTCCTCTTCCACGGCGAAGGGTTGCCTCTCGCGACGATTGTCTCCTTCCGCGAAGTTCGCTGCCTCCTCTTACGCATTTCCAAACCACCGAACTGAGCGACGGTTGTCCAAGGAACCAAAAAGCAAAAAGCCCTAACTGAGCGCTCTCTGCTTGAGGAATTACAAAAAAAACGAGGTGAGCTTCCCCGATCTCTTGTCATAGGTATGCCCTTGTATTCTGAAAGAGAACCCAATAGGTGCCTTCTTTTTCCTCTTGGTTTCTCCGTCAATTCTTTTGAAAGCTTAACATATTCAAGGTTTTCGATGATTTCGATGTTATTCGTCAACTGATTTACTGATTTTGATTTTCTTTCACTATATTTGTACGAGAAGCAGAGTATACTATTCAGATAATTTTGCCTAATTCATCTTTTCATATCCTTCTTTTCCGTCAATTCTTTTGAAAGCTTAACATATTCAAGATTTTCAATATTGAGGGCAAAATGATCATTTATCCTAGATCAGCTGGTTTACAAACACACAAACCAAATAGTCAGACAGCTTATCCAAATCAGCTGCGTATCAGCAGATTATCCAGTATAGTTCAGCTTATCGCCAGGTTCTGGATAAGTTCGCAATGACCCAAACAGCCCATAAACCGTGTGCGTGTGCGATTGTAGGGCCCATAGTTAGGATGGAATTAATTGTCTGGCTTCTTAGGAAAAGGAAAAAGATGTTTTCTAGAAATAATGGGATGCTGGGAAGGTGGTGAGATGGTAGTGGTTGACTGGCGTTTGCTAACAAGGTTTTTTTTAGTTAGCTTATTAAAGCCGTTTCTCCTAACAAAAAAGTAGCCTTCTTTTTGGTTAAAGATAAGGCTTCTATTTTTAATATATTTAGCATATATATATATATATATATATATATATATATATATATATATATATATATATATATTAAAGTGAATAATGATCTTTGAAATGAGCAATCATCATTTTCTTTGAAATGAAATTGTGACTACAAATAATATCATAAATATTTTTACTCATTTTTATACATCTAACCACAAAAAAATATTTAGTATTTGTTGAAGCCTAACTAGAGAAAGAAGAGAGGGAGAGAGGAGTGCATAATGTCTTGCCTATCTGAGGCAAAATGGGATATTTCTGGGCCTTGTGATTCTTTTTATATTTTTGGTACATAGAGAAGGTAAGAGTGAAGTCCTATATTATGCGAAGATATAGGAGAGAATGGAGAGACAAAAAAATTGTTTTATATGAAAAAACCCTCTATTTAAAGGTGAGGGAAAACATTGATGGAAAATTACATTTGTAACCTTGATTTAAGGAGAGTTGTAAAGGCCATTCTCTAGCTCGGTTGATTGGGGTCGAAGATGTGAATTGATCAGAGCCCTCAGAACGGTCGGTCAACCCTTCAATTACGGGTCATCCACTAGATTTTTTTAAGACAATCTACGAGGTTGATATGATCTACTAATATTAGATTAGCCGATAAGTTGGGCCGGTCGTCATTTCTCAATTCTCACTGAAGGATTTCTTAGCGGTTGAGTAGAATTGTAATCTCGAACAGAGGGTGTCATCTAAGTGTGTATCATTGGGTTAGTTCGGATGAACTCGAGATAGCATGAGTCGATTAGCTTTGCCATGGATTAGCTTTGGCATGTCACTTATTTCTGGGTCCTTAGGCTATTTACGGTGTGTCCTGGTTTGCCATATCACTTATTCTTGAGCTGTTGATTGCATCGAGATTCATGTTAACACGTTTTTATGTACATATTTAGATCCTTGATTCGTTTATGTATTTGAATTTACGATGCAATAAACAAGAGAATTTAATACAAATGGTGAAAGGTGTTTATGATTACTTAATAATGCAATAATTGAACTACCCTTGAATTCAATGCCCATGATTTCTATAAATATGGCGTAAGGGTGTGCTTTTTTAACTTCCTCTAATTTTCTTCCCACTGGTCTGTTAGAATTCTGATTGTTAGCATGGTTAATGAGTTGACATCTAGGGCTAACAAGTACAACAAAACCGCTTGCTAGAGGGCTTTCGAAAACTTGAGGTGAGAGACTAAGTCCCACTAGGAAGGAGAGTAGAGGAAGAAAGCCTTGGCGATGAAGCAAAAGATGCCTAACCTGAAGGATTGGGTGCTTGTAAAACTCGCTCCTTGATCATCTCGGTGAGAAGGTGTAGGTGAAGGAGAGCCACTTGTGAAGGGGACTGTGAGGAGAAAGGTCGTATGAGAGAAGTATCTTTAGAAGAGAAGAGTGGCCATCCGGAGAAATGACCACCAGTTCATCAACTCCTACTCAGACTCCAACATTGGAAGCATAGCAAGGAGCTGATGGTGCTTTAGCGCTTCCGGAGGCACCAATAGTAACCAATGTGGGTGTTGTGTGAGAGATGGTTGATGTGTCAGCATTGTTAGGTGTGCAGGGTGTTGCCGACCTTTCTAGTCCAGGGAAGGGACGAATGACTGGTGATGAAGAATTCTCTTTCACCACTTTAGAGTGGGAATGAATCATGGTTATGGAGAATTTTTGTTGGGTGAATTTCAATTTATTGGTTCTTGCTTTATATTCTCTTCTGATGAGGTGTCCTGATCATCAGCAGTGACTGCGACTCCATTTTAGGGAAGGTTGGTGTTAATCTTGTTGCTAAGGTGGATCGAGGTTGTGCCTATTCTATCAGATTTTTGTAGTTTACCTAATCTTTCCACTACATACTAGACAAAAGTCATAGTTCATGATGGATTTCAACATTCTTATAACATATGGTAAAAAGTAAATTACAATAAAAAGTTTATACATCAATATTAGAAATTCAGGCATAAAAAGGTATCGAGAAATAAAAGATCCATTGAATGAAAACCATAAGAAAACAATGTGTCTTACATTACAGGAGTTTGAAACAGAATTAATTACACTACAAGTTAACATGAACTTTGTTATTAAAGGCAATAAAAAGGAAACAATGCAAGAAGTACAAAGAACTCACTACAGAGCCAATCAGTCATTACAATAGATTGTATTCCTCTTCACTCTATAAAAATGTCCATGGATCTCTCTCAAACATATACACTCAATCTCCCCTTACAACATCATTAAACCCTCGAAAAGAAACACGAAAAGTGGAAGAAATGGAAAAAAAATCATATTATTTTGATCAAATCCAAGGGAGAAACTCTAAGAGCTCTAAAGACTTTAATAAATCATAGAGACATATACCATAGAGCCAAAAGTGCTTCTATAATGATAAAATTAGTTTATATATTTAGATACTGTATTATAGGTCCAAAATAGACACAAAAATTATATAAATACATCAAATTGTGAAATTCAAAAATTTAAGATCACTGGCGAGGTTGAGTGCGTGCACATGGACGCTTAGGTGCTCATGTCAGATGTGGATGCGCACACAGGTGTCCAAATGTGTGCACAGCTACAACCACGTGCGTGCAACTTGAAAAGTGTGGATGTTGCAGACAAGTGCGACCATGTACTGGGGTCGTTGCAAGCATGACAATGGCAGGGGGCGCAGAGCATGTAAGTGCATAGAGCATGCAGTAGAGGTTGCGTGCAAGTGCATACACACAGGGTGTTGGAGGCTTGCGCTCACAAATGTGTGGTTGGATGCACACAATTGCAAACACATAGGGTACACATGCAGGAACAGGTGAGTGCAAGTGCAGGTGCATGAGAGTAAATGTTGGGTCGCTTGTCTAAAATCCTGCTTTCCATTCGTTTTGCTCCCCACTTTACCTCTTTTTCTTCCATGGGTGGCATAAACCATGTATCATGCACACCACAATAAAAACACCTTTGTTAAGTGCAATATCATGAAAAATCAGTGAGATAACATGATATTTAATGTAATAAAATCATGTAATTTTACCTCATATCAGTGGGGAAATTAAGGATATGTCCCAAGGAACATGTAGATAATTTATTAAAGTATTCTTCAAAATTTTGGTTCTACTTATTTAGACATGTCTAAGTAAGTTTATCAATATAATCCAAGCTTGGCTTAAGAATAGAGCAGAGTTCTCTATTATGATAGATGCTAAAGTCCTAAACAATGGTATGTAATTTTGGATTAGCAACTACTTATGTTTTACTTTTTCTTTAGTGATTACTGCTACTTTTCTTCTTTTAGGTTTTTTTATTTAGTTTTAGACATAGAGGCTACTTATGTCTTGCTTTTTCTTTTTTCTTGCACCTTAGTTTACTTTTATTTCTGCACATGATTATTTTTGTTGCTAGTGCTAATTTTTTTAATATCTTTCCGTCATTTATAGATGACCATAGGTGGTGTAGATGGTTAGCCACCTTAAAGACCATGTTTTATTGGAACATTAGAGACCACCTATTGCAGCAGGAAGAAGCAGTCTTTTTCTTCCGCCGCTGCTTCTGCACCTACTCCTCCGTCTGTTATTGCCACACATCCTATGACACTTGCTTCCCCACCTATTGTTTCCTCCTAGCACACCTACTCCCTCACCTGCTGCGACATGTGCTACGACACCCTCGCTTCGCCGCCCCCCTCACCCCCACCCCCCACTAGTTCCAGGCCCACCTGCTTCGACACCTTTTGAGCCTGACCCCTCAAATCATGCCCCACAATGGTACATTTACTGTCGAAGAGGGACATTTAAATTATCTTAGCATTATATTATGTTTGTCTTCAATTTATATGTTTTTGTGTAAACAATGTTTTCTTATGCAAATTCATTCCTCACAAGTTGCCTGTCACCTTCATCACATAGATAATTTGAAGCAAATACAATGAGTCATATATATATTGGAAGCTTATCCATGTAGTAACTCAGGACTTGTGGTTTAAGGAGTTTGAGGTATGATCTAGTAATTTGAATCATAATCATTAATTTATTTATTTTGTTATACTAACACATGAATTATTTGTTGCATTGTTGAGGTTCTTCACTTGGCTCCCGAGCACCACCACTAAATCGCCGAATCTTCGAGATTCAGGGGAGGCATCAGCTTAGTGAAATGTTCACCACAACCTGCCAGAAGGGTGAGAGGCTCACTTGGATCGGTGATGAGCTCTGGAGTTAGTTCGCCACAACGTGGGCCTCTTCTGCTTATGAGAGGAAGACACGAACTAAACTGGCAAACTGAGCGATGGAGGGGGTGAGGAGAGCTGTGCTCCATATTGGAGGATTTCTCCTCCCATATAGAGCAACAGTTGAGGCTGATAAGATTTTTTTAAATATTTAAAAATTCAATCTTTTATGTAAATATGTGGCACTAACCAGTTATATACGCTACACAAGCCAAGGAGTTGAACTGTGAACTTCTCATTGCGAAGCTACATGTCTGAACTCATTGGTGCCCGGGGATGCAGCAGTGGGTCTCAGAGCATTCCCGATGGGTTGCTATAAGTATAAAAATGAAATTTAAAACTTTATTTTGACATTTACTATTCAAAGTGCCAATTGAAAATTGATTTTAATTTTGCAGGAGGAGTTTGAGCAACTCCAAAAGAGGCAGATGGCCACTCAACCCAAGACATCTACCAGCTACAGTCGTAGTCATTCTACCACTGCACAGTTCAAGTTCGAGCTTTGGACTCAGGTAGTGGAAAAGAAGGGGAGAGTTTATAGCCTTGGTTTGAAGGGCATAGCCTTCGAGGCCGAGATTTCTCGTGATCAAGTATTGCGTTCCCTGAGCACCTCACAGCTAGATCATAATGTTTTTCCCATGTAGGCACTACATTGAACAAAGAGCTCTGCTGGTTGCGCAAACAGATGCTAGAATGCCAATACAGCTATAACATGCATGACAATAGTTTAGTGAATGCCAAGGCAAGCAACTGATGTCATCTATAGAGGAGGAGGAGGAGGAGGAGGGAGATAACGAGTAAGAATTACTTTTTATGTTTTTTTTTTAATTATTTTTTAGCATTACTTTGAATATTTACTCTGGATATTTTGACTAATTTTATTGTTATTATTTGGAACAATTTGTTACATTATTTGACTTTAAATTATTTATATTAATTGGAATATAATCTATGTTGGTGTGGCTGGATGAATTGTTGATGCGATGTGGATTATCTGTTATGTGCAGGTTGTGGAAATGTGATTATTATTTTATATATTTTTTCTATGAAACAAGTTTGTGGCTGATTTTTGTCCATGTTGTGTCGAATATTCTGACTTTCAAAAGACAATTATTTTTCATTGTTCTTCAATATTATCTGCTGCTAATCCGAGATAATCCAATGCTATTTTTGACCTCCGATTTTTTCGACGCCAAATTCAAACGCATGTGGAGTCTCCACAAAAATCGACGCTAATTCGACAAAAATAAGACACAAATAGATTTCGTCGAATTAATTCGATGCTAAAAGTAATGATAATGACATTATCGACCTCCGATTAACAAAAAAAAAGACGTATAACAGACATAAATCCGACGATAAAACAAAAATATCATCGGATTAGTCTCTGATTTACGTTAGATATAACGGACACAAATATGATTAATTTTTATAGTATAATAAATACATAAAATACATAACCTTGAACAATGATTTAACAAAGATAAAATATGAGCTACAAAATTCTATTATTCGTTATTTCATTTTCTCCTAGTCATGAGATATTAGTTAAACTCCTCCTTGGCTTAAGATCTAGTGGTTGGCTCCACTTTCTTAACCACTTCGTTTATATCAATTAATATGATTGCTCTCCCCAACTTCTCGCGAGCCCACACTTACCTCCCTCTATTCCCTCATCAGAGAAATCTTTCCAAGATGGTGTAGGCCTAAGAAATCAAATGATAAAAAATAAAAATAAAATAATGTAATAATATGACTAAACTATTATATATAATCAAAATGCATTTCTATATCATTTAAAATATATGGAAACAATAGAAAGCTTTTCTAATTTAATATTAGTTGGAAGATACTTTAAGCTTTAGTGCAATATAAAACACTGCTAATTATTTATATTTTACATCCAATTTAAAGGATATCCAAAAAATTATAACAATAGTCATAAAAACATCTTCATTTTATTTTCATAAAAAGAAAATGCAACTTTTAATAAGTTATATAATTATTATTGTACATAAAAAAGGAGTATCTTGAAAAGATCTAATGAACTAGAACAAAAGAGTACGACGGAGGCAGACTCACTACGAGGACATCGTGAGGCCCAAATAACTGAAGAAGCAAAGCCAGGGGAGCCAAGCCAACTAGGCCAAAACTGATAGAACCATGAGGCAGGCAAGAAGATGACTAGGTGATCCAAGTATAAGCCATTCAAATAGAAATGATAAAGAGAACATCTGAGTCATCCCCTGCAAGACAGACGACTCGACGCAATAGACTGTCCCTCAATAGAGCCGATCCAAAGGACAATTTAGTTCTGCAATGTATTTTTGACCATCACGTGGAGAAATCCAAAGACTCCTCACGAGGGATCAAATATAGTCAACTAGGCTGGATCTGCCGACCGAACTCTACCGACCAAACTCAATCAATTAAGCTAATTCCATCGACTCGAAGAGAACTAAGCTTAGGCGACCAAACCAAAATACATTCGAACGATAAGCCCACACTTATAAATTCCCAAAACACCCTAATACATAACCTTTCTAAACAAAAATAAAAATATAATATCACTATTATACTGTCTTATTTATAAATAAAAGAAAAATTATATGAAGATGAGACTATTGAAATTTATTCATCACTATTCATCTCTCTCTCTCTCCATACGTTATATTTTTTGGGTGTGATTAGGACTGGCAATCTCAAATTCAAAAATTATTAAAAATAAAGTGACACTCTAAACAATTAGATTTAATTGAGTCAACTCACTTCCAAATTAAAAAAAAAAATGAAAATGTGAACTACATTTTAACTACCAGGGTACCAGGTCAATACTAAAGGGCTTAAAATGGTTTATATATAAATATGAATTATTAGATATTAGACACATAAATAACTAAAAATTCCATGGTGAAATGAACGCTATTGTTTGATATAGTTAAACATCCATTCAAAACCTAAAATGAAGATAAACTCATTCAAATAATCACGATCAACGGAATAGATCAAAGAAAAAACATTACGTCTCAAGTTCGAACAACGGACGTGATGCAAGCTCCGGATCGAAATTTAGGGGTTTGGAAACCTTGAACTAACAAAAAAAAAAATCCAATCATAAAAAATTCAGCAAGAAAAGAAGCATCCATTATGATGCACATAAGAGAGAAATCAAAGCAACCACATCTCATAGCAATCATCATAATACATCAACATCTGCTCCAAAGAAACTTCCCCATTATCTTCAACCTCACACACATCTTCCACGGTGCATCCCTCATGCTCGAATACCTCAATCCCACTCGCCCTTTTCTTCACCTCCTCATCCACCTCAAACCCGCTACACTCTCTCACACTCAATCGCTTCAGATGCCTGCATCCGTCAACTATAGCAAGCAGTTCCCCTCTGCCCAACCGGCAGCTGCTTAGATCTAACCATTCCAGATTCGGAAGACAGCCCACAATCGCTGCGGCGTCTTCTTTCTCGATGGATCCCCGGAGCTTTAGCCCCTTGAATTTGTTGCAGTGGAAGCTGATCTGCTTCAGCATCTCAGCCAGAATTGATGGCTTTGATTCCATCTCAAGCACCTCGAGCTCCTTCCACTTGCTTATCGCTTTCAAGAGTTGTTCCTCATCCTCCGATTCAACCCGGGGGAGTATCAGATTCCTCAGCTTCGGGCATCTATATTAGATCGAAAATCATCAGCCCCCCTAGTATTCTTCAAACTTTGTAACAGTTTAATGAAATAGAACTTACTCATCGGAAGCGAGGGATAGATCTTCCTTGGAAACGGAAAAGAGCGAAGGGAATCGGAGATCAACGGCGGCGCCACGGGCATGTTCCAGCGCGAGCTTGAAGAAACCGGAAAATGACAAGCATGGAACTGAGAGCATCGGGGCCAAGGGGCTCGATGAATTGAAGTCTAGGTGGCGAAAATCAAGGATTCGCTGGCAAAGAGGGTCGAAAGAAGCTTGATTCCAAGATTTGCAGACGAAGGAGACGGCGGTGAGGAGATCTTCGAGGCCGAGTCTAGAGAAGATTTTGACAAGGCAATCGGTATGCATCCCCTCCCATCTTCTTAGCTCCATTATTGGGGATTTGAGCTTTAAGTTTCTGTGTGTTTCAAATTCGTGGTGTTTGAGATGGTGGAAGACGGAGTTCAATGGGGTATTTAAACAAACAGGTGCTGTGCATAAGAACGACTTAAACCGCCGTAGAAAGAGTGCTGTGGAACGTCTCGCCCAAAACAGGGGAAGAATTTTTACATCAGGACGCCGCAGCTACGTGCGGCGTCCCCGATCCAGCCGCACATCGCGGCTGTTAAATTTTTTTTTTTTTTTTTAAAAAAAAATTTGAATTGCAGCCGAATCCCCATACACCCTTCGCCGCGATGTGCAGCTGGATCGGGAGCTACGTGCGGCGTCTTGATGTAAAAATTTTTCCAGCAAGGGACGTCGATTGCCATTTGCCTGCAGAGCTGTAGGGCCTGCTAGTATTGCCTGCATTATTTCTTAATTATTTTTCCAATTTGTATTCTTTTGGCAGCAACAGGATATGCTGTGCTTCTAGAAGGTTTATTATTCTTTATTGCTACTGGAAAGTTGATGGTCCCCATCTTACATCAAATATTAAATTATTGTGATGTACAATTACGAAATGAATTTGATAAGAACGACACAAGCTTCCAATAAATGAGGTAAGATAAAATAATTTAGTTCATTGCATAAAGCAATACAATCCTTGTATGCATAAAAATCGTCGAAATATATTCTCAATGTACTCATGATGATGCCGAATAATCGAGGCATCTACTCACAAGAACATGATCTATTCAAAGACCGACAACTTGACACAATATGAAGACGGATTCAACAGGCGGGCCACACTTTACAATCTCAGACCACGTAAATTTTTCATAAAGGCACTCGATTGTAATATATCCACCGATCTTTTACTTCGACAGGCATGATCATCACTCAACAGGTCGCCAGTCGATCGAATTCAAACTCGTCGACCAATTGGTTACCGCCAAATTTGAATTCAAATTGTAATTTATATTTGATAATAAATTATAGCGATTAAAATTCTCTCCATGAGACACAAAACAAAGACTCACTAAAAGCTTAACAAAACTTTCCACACATACAAACACACACAGTCCTCACGCTACCTTCTAGAAAACTCTCCTTTCTTACACCTTCTAACTTCTTTTATGATAACTCACGAAATCCGAAAGATCACTTCATATGCTTCTTCAAAATTCGATTAAATTCAATGCATATTGAAGAAACCAATTATAGCGCCTAAGTGCTAGAAGCTGTCGCTTAGGCGCCAGTTGAGAATTCAGCTCCTTGCTCTATTTCACTCAATCTTGCTTCGTTTTGCTCCGTTTTCACTCATTTTTCTCCAAAATTCTATATCTTGTACATGAAACTAAAAACATACAAATACATTCAATTAAAGTGTATTATCAATAAAAATGAGTTTAATATTTATTTAAATATTAGCATATTTTTAAGCGTGTCAGTTCCCTAAAGGAAGAGTCCAAAGGCGATCAACTGACTACATAAGTTGATCAGCTAATGAAAGATGGCTAGTCAAAGATTCACCGATCAACAAACATTCAGTCAACCAACCAGTTAAGCTTGATAGAGCCCGCCGAGCAGCCTCCCATCGATCGAAAATTATCGACCGTAAATGGCCGATCAGCAGAAGCACTGTGTTGAATACTTATTTATTTATCCATTTACTAATGTATTTGAATATCTATCTACTTATTTTTAACAAGTTACGTTGTAATGCCCTTATCAGAATGGGGGCAAACAGGTAATTATGTCTTTTATATCTGTTTTTGTCTATAAATAAGGATCCATTTATATGGTAAAGAGCTAATGAATCAACAGTAAAAATGCTTAATCATTAACCTGCTATGCATTCTCTCTCTCTCGCTCTCTCTCTCCCTCCTGTTATATGCTCTGTTCCTTGGGTTTTACCTCTATGACAGATTCAGATTCAACAGATGAATATACTTCTGAGCTTGTTAGATAATTCTGAGCTTGATGAGTGACTCAGAGTACATATCCTATTTCCTAATGAGTTTGCCTGAATTTTGTCCTTTTACCTTATGCATATGTGAATGCACCATATCATTTTTAAAATTGAATTACATATCAGAAGTGAATTGTACATCTTATTTTGTAGCAGAGAAACAGTGAGGAGAACCGTAGAATAAAAGTGCCTTCACAGGAATGACCTAAGATTCGCCTCAAGTCACCGGAACAGTTGAACTGTGGAATGGAACTCTGGCGACCAATGTGCTCAACGTATTAAAATTAATTGGCACTAACTGGAATTCAGCGAAGAAGAAGATCCATAGAGGTTTGATTACAAGATTGTAGAATGGAATGGTCATCGAAGATTGAGAAGGCCTGACCTAGAGAAGATGTTTTCAATCCAAGAAATCCGCTTCACCACAATTTTATGACTGAATGTTATGTACAGAATTCACACATGCGGATTGGTGGTTTCTCCTGGTATTTGACAATTTTATATTAGTATTGTAATAGTATATTATCAAAATATTATCATAATATCACTAAATATCATCAAATACTATTAATTTCATATCTATTCATATTTATGGCAAATCTTTTCTTTATTTTTTTTTTTTTCTTCCACTTAGCTTCCATGGTTTTGCGACGGTGGCAAACAATTCGGTAGGATATTTAAGTAAACAGTTGATGTGCCATGGGGGACGTGGAAACACACAAGGAAAATTGTGGACGGTAACTGTGCGTGCAAGACTGTAGGGACCAGTAGCGAGGATGAAATTTCGTTGTCTGGATTCTTAGGAATCTTTTCTTTTTGTAGAAAAAAGATTTTCTGTGTTTCTAGAAATAATGGGATGTTGTGAAACTGGTGAGAAGGCAGTTGTTAGCTTCTCGTCTGCTGCTAGTAGGTTTATTTTTAATTAAGTAGTTAAAGCCGTTTCTCCAAAGAGTAGTCGCTTTCTTCTAGGTCTTACATAAGGCTTTTATTTTTGGATGTCTTCTAGGCGTGCCTTATTGATTCGGTTCAGATGAAATTTGACTGGCGTGAGCCGATCGATTTGTCTGGGTTCTTTGGTTGTTTTATGGTGGGTCTAATTTTTTTTCATGTCACTCTTTTTTGAGCTGTCAAATAGCCTTGATATTCATGTTGGCATATTATTTGTGTACACATTTAGTTGGTTAATTTTTTTGCTTCTTGAAAATATTACACTATTATAAGAACACTAAAATTTAACGCAAAAAAAAGAACAATGTTTATGATTACTTAATACTGCAATAATTGAACCTCCTTGAATTGTGTGCCCGTGATTCTTATAAATATGGAGTAAGGGGCGTGCTTTTCCCATCTTCCTTTGATTTTTTCGCCCGGTCTATCTGAATTTTGTTCACTAGCATGATTTATAAGTCATTTTTCAAGGCTGACAAGTACAACAAAGCCGCATACTAGAGGGCTTTCGAAAACCTTGTGTGGGAGATTGAGTCCCGCCCAGAAGGAGAGCCGAGCAGAAAGCGCTAGAGAAGAAGTGGAGAAGACACTATCAGAAGGATAGTGTGGGGTAGTTGGACTCAATCCTTGGTCGCCCAGATGAAAAGGCACGGCCAGACGACAACCACACGAGAGAAGAGGCATATGAGGAGAAAGGCCATTGGGGAGAAACGTCTCGGTTGGAGGATAGTGTCCATCCGAAGGAACGACCTACTGGTCTATTGTGCTCAGACTCAATTATCCGAGGTAGAGTAAGGAACTGTTGGTGCTTTAATTCTTCCTAGGGCATCGAGAGTTGATTCTGGGGTGATGTGCGAGAGGCACCATTTGTCTCGTCTTCGTTGGGTGTGCAGGATGTCCCGGATCTTCCTCCTCTAGTTGATGGAAAGAAGACTGGTGAGGAAGGATTCCCTTTCATCACTTTGCGGTGGGAACGGATCATGGGTAAGGAGAGTGTTTGTTGAATGAATTTTCTTTTTCTGAATCTTGCTTTATATTGTCTTCCTATGTACATTACTCAATCACCGGAGTTCAGACATAGCAGATGAATCTCCTTCGGAGCTTGTTTGACAATTAAGAGCTTGATGAGTGACTCAGAGTACATATCCTATTTGCTAATTAGCTTGCCTGAATTTTGCCTTTTTTTCCCTTACTCATATTTGAATGCACTGTACTATTCAGTAAAATTGAATTACCTATCAGAACGGAATGATAAATCTTATTTTGTAGCCAATAAAATTTCAACAAACAGGTTTTGGGATGGTGGAAGACGGTTCGTTGGAATATTTTAACAAACAGGTGATGTGCTACGGAGAATAAACATAGGGGAGACTAACGCTCTTTTCCAGCTCTGGTTATGGAGAAATAGGAAGAACGTGCGCAGCGGTGTGTGCGTATTTTCAATAACTTTAAAATACTCTCATAATAATCTATGAATAATATTGAAATGAAACCCGCGAAGGTTACTTAGAGGTTATTAGGGTTATTAGGTTATTGAAATTAATTCCTCAATAACCCTTCAATAACCTCGAAATGAAAGTTATTAGGGAGGTTATTACGTACGCGCAGTGCGTGCGTTCTCCGTATGAAAATATTTCTCCCATTTTTGAAGGGACGACGGTAAATTAGATGCGTGCAAGATTGTAGGGCCAGTAGCTAGGATGGATTTTAATTGACTGGCTTCTTAAGAATTGGCTGGTAGTAGAAGAAAAGAGGTGCTTTTCTAGAAATAATGCGATGCTGGGAAGCAGGTGAGATGGTGCTGGTTGACTGGCGTTTACTAATACAAGGTTTTTTTAGTTGGCTTATTAAAGCCGTTTCTCCTAAGAAAAAAGTAGCCTTCTTTTTGGTTTAAGATAAGGCTTCTATTTTTAATATATTTGTCATATTTTTCTTTATATTAAAGTGATCAGATGTGTCATAATGATCTTTGAAATGAGCAATCATCATTTGCTTTGAAATGAAATAGTTACTATAAATAATATCATAAATATTTTAACTCATTTTTATACATCTAACCACTACAAAAAAAGTTAGTATTTGTTGAATCCTAACTAGTAGGAATCACACCTAAGTGATTAGAGTATTTGAGCAGAAAGAAAGAGGGAGAGAGGGAGAGAAAGAAGAGAGGGAGAGAGGAGTGTATAATGACTTGCCCATCCGGGGCAAAATGAGATATTCCTAGGCTATTGTGACTCTTTTTATATTATCAAATATTTTTTGTACATAGAGAGGGTGAAGAGTCTGAAATCCCTTATTATGTGAAGATATAAGAGAGAAGGAAGAGACAAAAAAAAACATATTATATGAAAAAACCTCTCTATTTAAAGGAGAGGAAAACATTGATGGAAAATTACATTTATAACCTTGATTTAAGGAGGGTTGTATAAGCCATTCTCAGAATTATAACCCTGTGGGCTCAGGATATTGCCATTCTCTAGCTTAGTCGATTGGGGTCGAAGATGTGATTTGATCATAGCCATCGGACGACTTTCTAGACGGGCCATCGGTCGGTCAGCCCTTCAATCACGGGTCGTCCACTTGATTTTTTAAAGACACTCTACGAGGTTGATCTGATCGCTAAGATTAGCTGAGCTGATAAGTTGGGGCAATTGTCAGTTCTCAATTCCCACTGAGAGAATTTTTAGCAGTTGAGTAGAATTGTACTCTCGAGCAGAGGATGTCATCTAAATGTGTATCATTCGGTTAGTTCGGATGTACTCCAGATAGCATGAGTCGATTAGCTTTCTAGGTCCCCGGGCTATTTTACAGTGTGTCCTGCTTTGCCATGTCACTCATTTTTTAGCTGTAGGTTGCATCGAGATTCATGTTAACACGTTTTTATGTACATATTTAGTTCCTTGATCCGTTTACTTTTTTGAATTTATGATACGAAAAGAATAAGAGAATTTAATACAAAAGGTGAAAATTTTTTATGATTATTAATAATGTAATAGTTGAACTACCCTTGAATTCCATGCCCACGAAGGGTGCGCTTTTTTAACTTCCTCTGATTTTCTTCCCATTGGTTTGTTAGAATTTTGACTGTTAGCATGGTTAATGAGTTGTCATCTAGGTCTAACAAGTACAACAAAGCCGCTTGCTAGAGGGCTTTCGAAAACCTGAGGTGAGAGACTGAGTCCCACTAAGAAGGAGAGTAGAGGCAGAAAGCCTTGGCGATGAAGAAAAAGAGGCCCGACCTGAAGGACTGAGTAGGGTTGTCAGACTCGCTCCTTGATCATCTCAGTGAGAAGGTTTAGGTGAACCCGAGAAGGGGACTATGAGGAGAAAGGTCGTCTGAGAGAAGTATCTCTAGTAAAGGAGAGTGGTCGTTCGAAAAAATGACCACCAGTTCATCAGCTCCTACTCAGACTTTAGCTTTGGAAGCATAGCAAGGAGCTGATGGTGCTTTAGTGCTTCCGGAAGCACCGATAGTAACCAATGTGGGTGTTGTGTGGGAGATGGCTGATGTCTTAGCATCATTAGGTGTGCAGGGTGTTACCGACCTTTGTACTCCAGGGGAGGGACGAATGACTGGTGATGAAGAATTCTCTTTTACCACTTTAGAGTGGGAATGAATCATGGTTATAAAGGATTTTTGTTGGGTGAATTTCCTTTTACCGGCTCTTACTTCATATTCTCTTTTGATGAGTTGTCCTGATCACTAGAGTAGTGACCGCCTACTCCACTTTAGGGAAGCTTGGTGTTAATCTTATTGCTAAGGTGGATCGAGGCTGTGCCTATTCTATCAGATTTTTGTAGTTTACCTAATCTTTCTACTAAATACTAGACAAAAGTCATAGTTCATGATGGATTTCAACATTCTTATAGCGTATGGTAAAAATTAAATTACAATAAAAAATTTAACACATCAATATTAGAAATTCAGGCATAAAAAGATCAAGAAAATAAAAGATCCATTGAATGAAAACCATAAGAAAACAATGTGTCTTACATTACAGGAGTTTGAAATAGAATTAACTACACTACAAGTTAGCATGAACTTTGTTATTAAAGGCAAGAAAAAGGAGAGAATGCAAGTAGTACCAATAACTCATTACAGAGCCAATCAATACATTGTATTCCTCCCAGTTCTATAGAAATGCCCATGGATCTCTCTCATACATATGCACTCAATCTCCCCTTGCAACATCATTGAACCCTTGAAAAGAAACATGAAAAGTGGAAGAAATAGAAAAAAAAACATATTATTTTGATCAAATCCATCAGAGAAACCCCAAGAACCTAAAGACTCCCCTAAATCATATAGGCATATACCATAGAACCAAAAGTGCTTCTATAATAACAAAATTGGTTTATATACTTAGATACTGTATTATAGGTCCAAAATAGACAAAAAAATTCTACAAATATATCAATTTGTGAAATTCAAAAAGTTAAGCACACGAGCAAGGTTGAGTGCGTGCACATGCACGCTTAGGTGCTCATGTGAGGTGTTGATGCACACACAGACATCCAAATGTGTACACAGCTGCAACCACGTGGGTGCAACTTGAGAAGTGTGGACTATTGTTGCAGACAAGTGCGACCATGTACTGGGGCGGTTGCGAGCACGACAATTGCAGTGGTGGTGCAAAGGTGCGAAGAGCATGCGAGTGCATGGAGCATGCGGTAGAAGTTGCGTGCAACTGCATACACACAGGGTGCTGGAGGCTTGCACTCACAAATGTATGTTTGGATGCACACAATTGCAAACACACAGGGTGCACACACGGGCACAGGTGAGTGCAAGTGCAGTGCATGAGAGTAAATGTAGGGTCGCTTGTCTGAAATCCTGCTTTCCATTCGTTTTTCTCGCCACTTTACCTCTTTTCCTTCTAAAGGTGGCATAAACCATATATCCTGCACACCATAATAAAACACCTTTTTTAAGTGTAATATTATGAAAAATAAGTGAGATAACATAGTATTTAATGTAATGAAATCATGTAAATTTACCTCATATCAGTGGGGAAATTAAGGATATGTCCCAAGGAACATGTAGATAATGTAAGTAAACTATTCTTTAAATTTTGGTTCTACTTATTTAGGCAGGTTTAATTAATGTTATCAATATAATCAATCCCTGGCTTAAGACTAGAGTAGATTTCTCTATTATGATAGATGCTGAAGGCCTAAACAATGATCTGCAATTCAAAATCATATTTTATTATGAAGATTCGATTGATTAAGACTAAATTTTATTTAAGAATGTTAGTTTTGCTTTTGATTTTTGAGTAAAGAGATTATTTTATCCTAGAAGCCTACTTCTACTATCGTGAGCCCAATCAAATAAAAATCATCAATAAAGCAAACAAAAATAAATCACATAATCATAATAAAAAGAAAGAACATAAATCATAAAAAAAAAAATAAAAGATCCCGTGTTTTTGAGTTTGTAACATATCCCATAATATTGAAAAAGGGTTAGTTGGGATCCGCATATACAACCCAATCCTATATATAATAATAATAATAATAATAATAATAATAATAATAATAATAATAATAATAATAATACTTGGTAATCTAATACTAATGTTTAAAACACAATCAAGTAACAACATGGTTCTTCAAAGTAATGTTCCAATCATCGCCTTCAAAGAACCTATACATGTGCCTTATTTTTATTACAAACTCAATATTTGGACTTTAAAAAGTATATATAAAGTCACAAAATTACATAGTTGATAAACTACTAAATAACAGGTTAGTGCACATGTATATCGATCACAAGTAAGCATGATAATAAATTATGCTTGTAGGGGAATCTGTTCTCTTGCATTAGTAAAAGATATTATGATAATATTTTCTTGTTGGTTTTCTCCATTGTGAGCATACCTCATTGGAAGAAGATCACATAAAAACTTAATCTAGTATACATATCTCAAACCCAATAAAACATAAATAAAGCAAGCAAAAATTACATATTTAGAGAGTAAAAATCAAGAATAATAGTCATGTATAAGAAAACCTACTTTCACTCTCATCTATACTAAAAAAATATCAACACGTGTGTAAGATTAAAATACCTAGGTGTGTTGGTAAGTGTGCCCATGGGTGGGCTCAAATGACTTTGATTAGGTAAACATCTCTCGCCCTATTTGAGGGATCTAAATGTACATGAATTTTTCACTTAGATATGTTTAGTTTTAACCAAATTTAAAATTCAAATATATATAACAAACTATATTAAAGAAAATAGTTTTTATTATTAAGAAAAACTGCTCTTTTTTATAGTCTAAATTGAAAAAATATATTCTCCTAAAATGTAAGCGTAAGAATATTTAAATTTACTAGAAATTAAATTTTTATTTCATATAATGATCTTATATGTGATCTAAGTATTCAAAGTGACATATCCTAAGTAATTTAAAAACATAATACAATCATATTAGTATTACAGTAACGCAATAAATTGTATTGTTCAATGAGTTATATTCAAGAAGAATGCTCTTTAAAGCATTATAACTAAGGATTTATCTCACATATAAAGGTTTTTTTTCCATTGAGGTGTTGATTTCAAAAATGTACATTTAAATGAAATTTTAAATGCAAATGATAAAAGGGGATGATATGTAGATATTCCTAGAGTAAACTCAATAAGTTATATGATGCATACATGAGAGGTTAACAATAGGATTTACTTTTAGGATATATGAAAGATACATTATATGCAAGCCACCTTGGTCTTGCGGTTGGGTTCAAGCCCTTTGATATGCAGAATGTGTGAGCACGTCTGCCTGTGCGTTTGTATCAAAATTACACAATATAGAATACCAAGTATCCTATGTAAATGCTTAATACATAGATATGCCAAGATGTAAGCATAAATCCAAGAAAAATAAATTTAATGTTCACATGATAATGTCTTAAGAATGTAATTAACACATAAATTATAAGCATGCTTAAAACTTTGTTAACTTAAGTATTAAAGCCACATCTCCATATGTCTCTAGAATAAAATTATGTTAATGCACATAAATAAAAAGGACATCTTGAGATTCAGGATTCAAATCCAAAATATTCATAACAAATTACAATGCGCACATACACAATATATCTATCATAATATGTTTCTATTGCATGCATAAAATAAACCATAGAAAGATAAAACACAATGCATAAAATTAGTGAAATGGGATATCAAATTTGCAAAGCCTACCTTCCAATATCTTAAATATGTTACCAATGCATAGGCATTCAAAGTATAAACATGTATGGATTAACTATTTTTCCTCTCTTGCTTGGTCCAATCACTTGACTCTGTATCAAGCCATTCACAAGATTTCACTATAGAAACATCATAAAATTTCTCATCTCATAAACACATAATAACATATAACACTACATGAGGAGCATAAAATAGTGTCTGAAAGTTGTGTCAGATTTTTCAAACGCTCATATTGGCGTCTGTTTTTCAGTTATGAAGAGTTGGCATATAAGTTTTATTATTTACAGTGGATTTTGCGTCTGATTTGCCTACAATAAATCGTTGCAAAAGGCTTACAGAGATCATGAAAAGCTTTGCGACGAATGTAGCTCTATTTTTCATGAAATAAATTGACGCAACAAGTTCACCTGAAAGCGTCAAAAAACTCGGATGCCAAATAAAATGCTAAGTCTACCGCTTTTAATGCTACTTCAGTGTTTCTTAATTGGGGTGAACTTTTGGACACCAAGTTTGATGGTATGGAGATGCAAAGAATCTAAAATTCTAATTTCATGCCGCTAGCCTTATTTTCTCTTTGCACCTCTCTTCCTTTCCTCTACCCTCACCCGAAAAGCTCACCCTCTTCTCTTTGTCCAAACCCTCATTCAAAACCCTTGCCCTCTCCTCTCTGTCCAAACCCCGCCCGAAACCCTCACCCTCTCTTCTTTTTTCAGCTGCATTTTCCTTCAAAACCATCACCATTCGTGACCAAATTTTCATGATACGGTCATCATTAGCTAGTTGGGAAGGCAAGGAGAAGACCACTAAAAGTCCTATATTTCTCATATTTTCGCTCAGCTCCTATTAAAAAGCATCATGGCAGGTAAGTTAATTTGTTCCACTCATTTTTTCATTTTATAATGTGGTATGTTTGTAAGATTTGATTTTTAGGAGTTAGCTATGTTTATACAGAAGAATTGAGTGGTAAGAATCGCAATCTTAATAGAAAATAAAGCTTAGCTGTCATATATATATATATATATATATATATATATATATATATATATATATATAAGTACTGCGTGGTATTATGAAAATTTATTTGCATAGATAATGTGGTATTATATAAAAATTGAAGTTTAGGTGTTAGATACATACATACATAAGAATTGAATGGTGCATATGTTTGAAAATCTTCATAAAAAATGAAGTTTAGGTGTTAAGCACGCAATACATTCAAGGGATTTTTTTAATAGAATTCCTATTAGTTGGTTGAAGTGGAGGAATGCATCAGGTCTATTGTTAAAGTGATGGTGATATAGATATATTATTAATAGAATTCAAGGTGGTTGATTGAAGTGGAGGAATGCATTGTGTCTATTGTTCATAGAGGTGGTGATATATATAAGGATGTTATTAGTAGAATTCAATTTGATTGGTTGAAGTGGAGGAGTGCATCATATCTATTATTCAAAGTGATAGTGATATAAATGGGGATACTATTATTAAAATTCAAGTAAATTGGTTGTAGTGTAGAACATATATTCTCTACAACTCCTTTACCTCAATCTCTATCAAAAATGAAGGACCAGTGCCTTGACAGAGCTAAAGAGGGTAGGGCGGTATTTTAGAGCCATCCCAAGGAATAAGAAATGGTTAGCAAATGGAAGGTGAAGAAAAATTGAAAGCATAGATAGACATATTAGAAGACATAAAGTAAAAAACAAGCAATCACATACCTTGTTTATAAGGTGAGTGTATAAAATGAGGCATCAGATAATGATAAGTGTCACACCAAACAATTCTCAATTTATTTAAGTGTCTCTTAATTTCAAATGACAGTATTATATAACTTGAATAAAGTGCTTTATGAGCTGATCTTTTAAGGCCTCAGTCAGGACATAACCCTCCTTTAAGGCCTCAATCAAGACCATTTTTTTGATCTAGTTGATCATCCATCCATGGGAACTCTCCGAAGTCGATTGGCTCACGAAGCACTCTATGATCGTGCAATTCCTCGACCAATTAGCTCTGTAAGAAGTAACCTTCACACGAAGGGTTGCCACCTCTGAGTTTGTAGAAGCCGGAGGTAATTAAAGATACTGTGTTGGGTTCATGGTCGAACCTCTAGCTGCTCCCCCTAAAGAACCAACACCACAAATAGCTTGGTCCCTTTTGGCAGTCGCTCCATGGCTTCAGGGAAGGCTGCCACAACTCTGTACGCTCCAGTTCATAACTGATAAAGGGCAAAGGGTCGGCCGACTAGCGCCCCTCTGAGGTAATGGCCTGCAGCAGCTTGCATATTTAGCTTGTAGATTGACCACCATAACAGGGAGAGGCTCCACAGTGTCCATCAACAGCTGACCATTCTGGTGATCTATCGACCCAATCGATTCATCTACATTGGAATTATGAAAAAAAAAATTGAGAACATTGATGCACCAAAAAAATGTTTGATTTTTCATATATATTTTGTACTTATTTTTGGTGATATTGTACTTTAAGGGAAGGTATATTTTATGTTTTGTTGTAAGTATGATGACTTTAGGCAATTGGAGCAAAAATAAGCAAAAAGGAATGAATTAGGAGCAAAAAAGGGCAAAAACCAGGAATTTGAAGTTCTGGCGCCGTCGACACCAGAATAGGCACCCACGGCGTATATTTCGAGAGACTTCAGATAATTAAACGTGATAGAGCACCGACGGTGCCCAAGGAGGCCAAATTCATTGTATTTGGATGACTATTGGTGGGATTTTTGAAGCATCTCTTGGGGAAATCATTCCTAAGCTGTTTTAACTTATTTTTGGTGTCATAATTCAAGAGGAGAGTCAAGAGAAGGAGTGGGTGAGTGAAAGAAATTAGTATGTGAGTTGAGAGGAAGTTTTTGTAGAGAGTTTAGAGTCTAGGGTTTAGCGTAAAGTGTTGCTTTGTGAGGGCTTCTTCTCAAAAGAGTTGTAGAAGGAGATTAAAAGTGAGAGATTACTTCTTCCCTACTATTCTAAGAGAGAATTGTGTGTTATTGTGAAGAGAGAAGGAGATTCAAAAGAACTTCAAGGGATGCTTGGGGAAGAAATTGAGATGAGTTGTATTTACTCATTATTGTTTGTATGATTTTGCTTTTATATATAAAATCTTTATTTTGTCGTAACTTCCTTATGCATTCTGAGTAGATTTCTTCGTCTTTCTCTTTACAATGATAAATGGTGAAATGATGGTTTAGATTGGATGTGTCATATAAAAGATAAGAAATTGTGATGATTTTTCACTTCATTCTTCATTTACTTTTCAATCTGGCCAATTGAATTTTTAAAATATGTTGTGAAACATACGATCCGAAAGGGATATTCTTTCTACAACAAAAGTGGAGATTGCATTAAATGTCCATGAATGAGTGATGTAGTTCATGAGATTTAGGTGCAAATAGGAAATATGGGTTGTTGGGCGTAGAATTGGAGATTTTAGGGTGACAGACAAAAATCCCCAATTTGGTTCTAGTGTTTGTAAACTGAAGTGAGAGTTAGCCTTCAGGCGAAGGGAAGTGAGAGCTCTGGAGTGAGAGCCAGCATCCTCCCAGCCAAACCACGGATTTAGGGACTAAACCTAGGATTAGCCAATGTTCTTTATAGCACTCAGAAAATGGTAAATAATATGCATGCTCTTATTTAGCACAATACAATAATTATACTAATCAATATCATTCACTCACCATAATATCATTTTAAGGGGGAGGACACTTTCTGTAAATTTGAACCTTGCAATTCAAAACTTAGTGTAGTAGTAGTTAACTTTAATTTCAAATTTAGAAAGTACTTTAGTGATTTAAAATCTCTAGCTTCTTTAAACTTTAGTAACGTTAGTATTTACTTTTGATGCATTGCAAATTTGAATATTGGATTTTCTGTGCTACGCTTTAAGGTTTGCTTCCTCACTGTGGGATTGATAACCAGGTCTCCACTAGAGCTCTGTATTACTTGAGTGATATGTATACTAGTGAATAGATTGGCTGATTTCTTATTAGATTGATTTTACTTTGTGACTGAATTGAAAATACTTTTGAAATATTACTTAAAGGAAGACACCAACCAAGTTTTTGGTGTGTCATCGGAGAGGCAATAATAAATTTAGTAGTAACTGAAAAACTTTAATTCATATTTATGTATGCGTAGTTTTGGATCCGAAGGTTTATTACCTTATGGTTCAGAATTAGAACGTACCGCTAGAAAAATTCGAAAATAAAAAAAAGAATTTAAAATTTTGAACAAAATGACGAATAATCTGGATAACCAAAAACATGAAAATGAACATCAACCTAGACCTTTAAGAGATTATGCTAACCCTACAGCAGATGAAATTCATTTAACTATTCAAAACCCTGTATTGCTGCTAATTAATTTGAGCTTAAACCTGCTATCATCCAAATGGTACAAAATAATCAATTTAGTGTAATACTGACTGAGATCCCAACTTACATCTTGCTAGTATTCTGAAATTGTGTGCTACATTTAAATATGACAGAGTGTTGAATGACGTTGTCAGGCTTAGACTTTTTCCTTTTTCATTAAGGGATAAAAATAAAGCGTGGTTAAATTTGTTAGCACATGAATCCATCAGAACTTGGGGAGAACTATCACAAAAATTTTTGTCAAAATATTTCCCTCCATAAAAAACTGTCAAGCTTAGAAATGATATTACATCTTTCTGTCAGTTTGAAGTGAAATCAATATATGAAGCTTGGGAAATATTTAAAGATCTCCTTAGGAAGTGTCCACATCATGCTTTACCAGATTGGTTAATAATTCAAATATTTTATAATGGATTAGTGGGATCTCTTAGATCAATTATTGACGCTGCTGCTGGTGGATCGTTAATGTCAAAACCTTTTGATGAGGCATATTATTTAATTGAAGAGATGGCTACTAATAATTTTCAATGGCCCTCTGAATGAGTAATTCCAAAAAGAGTTGCTAGTAGTCATGATTCTGATGCAATATCAATGTTTGCTTCTCAAATTGCCGTGATTTCAAAGAAAATAGATCAATTCAGAATGAACTATTCTCAAACACCTCAGGTGTTAGAGAAAAATTATTTAGGACAAATAGTAATTATTAATTATGTTATGAGACTTTAAATGCTATCAGTAATAGACCCAACAATCCTTATTCTAATTATTATAATCCCAGTTGGAAAAAGCACCCAAACTTAAATTGGAATAATAAGACTACTGCTGTTAACCCACAGTGGGGGAATAATTCTGTAAACCCATTGGGAAATTCAAATAACTAGGAAACACTAATTATAGACCTTCTTATCCTCCAGGTTTAAATAGCAACCCACAATTTAAGGAAAAGAAGTTGTCTAAGGAGAATTGATACTAAACATGGGTAATCAATTGCAAAGTCAAGGTAATCAATTGCAAAGTCAAGGGAATCAATTGCAAAGTCCAGGAGCATCTATTAAAAATATTGAAAATCAATTGATAGATAAATTATCAAAATAAAGAACAACTTAAGGCTATAAAGTTAAGAAGTGGAAAAGAATTAGAAACAAGAGTGCAAAAAGAAGTTGAAGTTAAAAAAGAGAAGGTGGAAACTGAAAAAGGACATGATAATATATATATATATATATATATATATATATATATATATATATATATATATATTAGATTATCCTTTTAAACCAATGAAAATTATTGTAGAAAAACCCCCACCTCTATTTCCTCAAAGATTGAAACAACAAGAGAGAGACAAGCAATTCTCAAAATTACTAGAAATCCTAAAAGAATTAGAAGTAAATATTTCCTTTGTTGAAGCCTTAGAATAAATGCAAATTATGTGAAGTTTATGAATGATATACTAAATAAGAAAATAAAGTTTACAGATAATGAGACTATCGCACTCAGCAAAGAGTGTAGCACAATTATTTAAAAAAGAAGCTACCTAAAAAACTCAAAGATCTTGTTAGATTCACTATACCTTGTGCTATTTAAGAAAATTTTTTGGAAGAACCTTATGTGATCTGGGAGCCAGTATTAATCTCATGCCTTTATCAACTTTTAAAAGATTGGCAATAGGAGAAATTTCCCCTACTTCAGTAACCCTTCAATTAGTTGATCGTTCAATTACTTACCCTAAAGGAGTTATAGAAGATGTTTTAGTAAATGTTGATAAATTTATCTTCCATGTGGATTTTATCATTTTAGATATGGAGGAAGATAAAGAAATTTCTATTATTTTAGGTAGACTATTCCTTGCAACTGGAAGAGTCATGATAGATGTTCAAAAAAGAGAATTAACTATGAGAGTGAATGATCAAGAGGTAACATTTAATATATCAAAAGCTATGAAATATCCTGCAACAGAAAAAGATGATGAATGCTTTCGAATGAAAATTTGTGACTACTTAAAGTATGAGCATTTTAAGAAAAAGTTTGAAGAAAAAAGGGAACAAGAAGATTTTAAAATGTGAGGATGAAGATGAAATGGAAGATTAATTTGATGAGATAGATAATGAAGAACTGAACTACGTTCAGGAAAGATTTGAGATGTTTGATATTACAAAAAGAGATAAGAAAAGTCTAATTCCATCTATCATAAAACCTCCTGAACTTGAGATGAAAATATTTTCAAATAATTTAAAGTATTTATTTTTAGGAGAATTATCTACATTACCAGTTATTGTATCCTCAAATTTAAATGATTTGCAAGAGCAGAAATTACTAGAAATATTGAAAAGATACAAAAAAACTTTTGGTTGGACTTTAGCTGATATTAAAGGAATCAGTCTTTCAATATATATGCATAGAATTATGTTGGATGACAACTTAAACCTAAAGCTGATCCGCTGACCAAAGGAAAATATGTTGAGATTTTCATACCTATTTTACACGGATTTTGATGATATTGCACTTTAAAGAAAGATATTTTTGATGTTTTGTTGCAGGAATGTTGACTTATGGTCATTGGAGCAAAAAGATGCAAAAAGTAGCTAATTTGGAGCAAAAAGGACGAAAATATGAAGATTTGACCTTGGGCGCCGATGGCGAGCTCGACGGCGAGCTCGACAGCACCAACTGCGGATTTTTCCCGAGAGTTTAAAAATTAAAAAGAAAAGAAAGCCGCCGACGGCGAGATCGACCCCGTCGACGACACAGTTTTCTCAATAGTGCCAAAACTTAGTATTCTAGAAGGTCGTCGACGGCGAGTATATCAGTTCTCTCACAAAGTGCATTGAATGTGGAAGATTTTTGAAGGGGTGCTTGGGCAACTCTTGAAAACTCTTCTACAACTTTAAAAGAGACATTTTGAGGCCGAAAATGGGTGTCCACTGTGTCTGTTAGTGTTTGTGGCGCCCTTAGAGTTATAGAGAGTTAGTTTAATTAGTGTTAATTGTGAGGAATTCTTCGAGAGATTGTAAGAGTGGAAGGAAAGTGAGAGATTTCTTCCTCCTTGCCGCTTCGAAGGAGAATTCTGTGTGCTGTAAAGAAAGGAAGAGATTCAGAGGAGCTTCAAGGAGTTTGCTTAGGGAGGAATTCGAGATAAGTTATATTTACTTATTGTAGTTTGTATGACTTTGCTTTTATATATGAAATCCAAGTTTTGTCGTATCTTCTCCATGAGATCAGTGTAGTTTCTCTGTCTTTCTCCTTGTTTTGAAATTTTGTGAAATGGTAATTTGAATTAGTTGTGCAAGAGAATGTTAAAGAAGTTGTGATGATCTTTTCACTTAAATCTTAATTTATTTTCAATCTGGCCAATTGATTTGTTAAAATATGTTGAGTTTTACAACTAAAGTAAAGATTACATCCAAGATTCAGGGAGGTCAAAGTCCTTGAAAGTAGGGTGCAAATAAATAGGGAAATATTATTTATCGAGCGTAGAATTGGAGATTTTAGAGTGACAAAATAAAATCCTCAATTCGGTCCTATCGTTTGGGTGTTGAAGTATAGATGTTAGCCCTCAGGCGAGGGGAACGTGGGAGCTCCGAAGTGAGAGCCGGTATCCTCCCAGCCTAGCTACAGATTCAGTAACCAAGCATAGGATTAGTCAATGTTCTTTATGCCTGGACCAAAGGGTAAAGAATAGGTATGCACCTATTTGGCACAGCACAATTTGAACAAATTCAATTTATCCATTCACTTAAATTTCTTGACAAGGAGAAGGATGCTTGCTTATATATTGAACCTCACAATACAAACTTTTTTAGTAAAATTAGTTAATTATTAGTAGAATTAGTTTATAAAAATTACATCTTATTTACAATTACATATTAGTGATAAATATGCAATTTGAACTACAAGGTTGTGATTCAGTATTCGTTTTTAAAATCGTAGTTCGTAACCTCTAATATGTTCCCTGTGGGATCGGTAACCAGGACTCCACTAGAGCCCTGTGTTACTTGAGCGATACGTATACTTGCGTTGATAAGAGTAACTTTGTGATTATTGAATATTTTATACACTTCTTTATCAAATTTATAATCACGGTCAAGTTCTTGGTGTCAATGTTAGAGATTCAAGCTTTTTAGTAGTGATATTAAATTCTTGCAATGATTGATGCTGCTGCTGGTGGATCACTAATATATAAACCTTTTGAAAATGCTTATGCTTTAATCGAAGAAATGGCTACCAATAATTTTCAATGACCCGCTGAAAGCGTAAATCCTAAGAAAGTAGCCAGTATTCATGATTCAGATGCTTTAACTATGATAATTTCTCAAATTGCTGCTCTTTCAAAGGAAATAGATCAATACGGAATGAATTGTTCTCAGATGCCTGCAGTGTTAGAAGAAAATTCTTTGAGACAAATTGTAGATGCCCAATCTTCATATGAAACTTTGTCGGCATATTTTTAGGTTGTGTATTTTGAAAAGTGGGGGTCGCCTACAGAAGTTGTTGGCGAATTTTTTAATTTTAATTTAAATAATTTGAAAAGTAGTATTTGATTTTTGAAAGTAATTTTAAGTTTGAAAATTTTAAGATATGAAATCAAACTGATCTCACATCCCAAATAGTTTATATAAACGAGCACCGCACCATAAACCGTGTATCTATCCCTAAGGATAGACACACTGCTTGATGGTGGGGTTCGATTAAATAAACTAAAAGATTTGTGACATATGTTTGGTCTGCGAACCAATTTTATAAGCCGACAAGTTCCCCTGCTTAATATAAAGAAATTAAGCAGGGTTTATATTACCTGGGTTCTTAAAGTTCCCTATAAGGGCAAGCCCCTACAGTTAATTACATCCTAAGTGACGAGAATCACTTAAGAAAACTCTCGATAATGATCAGTGGTTTTTCTCTCAAGAATTTCAAAGTTTAAGGTTTTCAAAGGATCAGATTTTGGAATTTTCAATTGGGAATGGATTTAATTTGGAACCGTTTATTTTGGAATCCAAAGGAAGAGAAGTAGGAGAAGTTGAGGATCCAAGAGGAATCTTGGCAACTTCCCGACTATCCTATTGTTTGGCTTCAATTTAGGAAGAATTATTTAGTATTTCGATCCTGTCAATTTTAATTATTTAGGACTTATATTCGTATGACATGATCATACAAACAAGCCTCGAAGATGTGAGGGTTTATGTCGTACCAAACAACTACCTCGGAATCCTAAGACCGGTTAGAGCTTAATTTACATAATATGATTATGCAAATGCCTAACAAAAGGGTTGAGGATTTATGTTGCACTAAGCAAACTACCTCGAAATCTTATGGCTTGGTTGTTTAAAACTAGGAAAGGTTTTGCTGATGACGATGGCCGTGCTGCCCACTATGCTCCAAGCTCCTTGTTGTTGCAGAGGTTTAGTTTTAGAAGTCATAAATCAGGAGATGAGAGAAGTGTTTTGGTTTAGAGAAAATCTTAAAATCCAAGTGTTTTTAATATTTTAATTAAAACAAATCTTAAAGTTGTTTAAACGAACCGATTAAGATCCCACGTTTCCGTCATCCCAGCACCGTTATTTTCATCGAATTCACTTAGTCCGGATGAATTTGCTAAACTCAACCGAATGAGTTCCACACTTTCATTTAGACCGTGGGAAATCCCGTTAGCAACACGTGGGTTACATCATCCGAGGTATTCCCGATCATTCAACGGGACGTTTTAATTTAGTTAAAGTTGTAGTTTTGTTGTTCTGTTTGTGATTAAATTTTGAGTTGTTTTATATTTTGAAATGTTGTGACGGTGATTTTTATCTTGTAATGACTTTTAATTTAGTTTTGGTTTCAGTTCAGGGACTATCCTAAAGGTTTTGGTTTTCATGCAACAGTTGTTTATTATCCAAGAAAAGTAAAGTACAGTGCATGTTAGTAAATTGCAATAAAGTAAATTACAATAAAATAAAAGCGTACCTGGAGGGTCTTCCCGTCATACCAAGCTACACTTAAAGCACATGTTAAGACATTTAAATGTTTCAACAAGTACCTAGGTAAAGCTTAAGGGAAAGGTTTTGGTTGTCTACCAAAGTCCTAATCCTATAACTAGTCATCTCCTATGACGTCTAGGTTCTTGTGTTTTGGTTTAAGGATGATTTTCTTCACCAAAGAACAATTAAGTTCAATTGTTCTTATAAACATCTCATCATATTGAGGAAGTGCTTAAGACGAGTCTTATACATCTTTTCAATACCTCTAGGATTGTTTTAAGTCCAAGAGAATATAATTATACAAGTGAATTAATCATCCAGGAGTTTAAGTTTTGTTCTCTTCGCCAGTGAACTAGGACATTTGAATATCCTATAAGTGAAGTAACACTTCACTTGATACCTCATTTAAGAGTTATAATAATAAGAGCTTTAAAAGTGCAAATCAACTTATTAAGTATTTTAATGATTTAAACTTAGTGATTTAATTTTAATTTTGATTTAATTATAAAAAAATAGTTTAAGTTTGGAATAGTGTTCAAGTTATTTTAGATTTAATTCTTAATGATTTCATTTAGGTTTGTTGTTAAATGATTTTAATTTAATTTAATTCAATTTAATTTTAATTTAATTTAATTTAATTTAATTTAATTTAATTTAATTTGATTTTAATTTAATTTAATTTAATTTAATTTAATTTAATTTTAATTTAATTTAATTAATTTAATTTAATTTTAATTTAATTTTAATTTAACTTAATTTTAATTTAATTTAATTTAATTTAATTTAAGTTAATTTAATTTAAATTTAAATTTAATTTTAATTTAATTTTAATTTAATTTAATTTTAATTTAATTTAATTTAATTTTAGTTTAATTTTAATTTGGATTATTATTTTAATTTTTAATTAAGAATTAAGTATTATTGAAGTGATTTATTTAGGGATTTTTAAATTAAAGAATAAATATCCTCTTAATAATATCCCTACTTTAATAATTCCAATTTCTATTATTCATCCAAAATTTTAATTAATTAATTAATTAAAGTTTTATTTTAATTATATTTGAAATGGTTAGTAGGTTTCTACCCTCAATCATTTATGTTTCAATCATTCAAAATCAGTTTAAAATCAAATATTTTACCCTCCCCTTTTTGATTAATCCTAAAATTTTAATTAAGGGTTGAAATTTTTAATTACCCTTTTGCCCTTCAAGCTTAATAATTCTATAACTCACTAAATTAAGCTCAAATAAACTTAAAATTTTTATGTAACCTCACTCACATGTCAATTAAGACATTAGAGGAGAAAATATGATTTTTCTGTATTTAATTTATTTATGTAATTATTTTTAATGGAAAATAGGGGTTTTCAAAGAAAATTCAATAACATGACCAAGGAAATGTTTCTGTCCTTAAGAAAATTATGAGATGTTTTGAATGACCAAAGGACCATTTGTAATAATTTTGGTGATTTTTTGAATTATATTTTATTTATTAGAATTATTTTGATTTTTGGAGTATTAATTAATTCTAAAATAAAATTAAAATTGAAAAATGGATTTTATATTTTTCTTAAATTTCTCTGACCTCAAGGAGTCTAGAGAAATAAATTTTATATTTTTCTGATTTTTCTTTGATTTATTAGAATTATTTTAGTGAAAAGGTTGGAAAATACATGTTTTAATATTAAAAATTACATTAAGCCTTTAAAATTCAATATCTTATCCTAGGGACTTAAAAAAAATATTTGGTTTGTTCCTAAGTGATTAGAATTCAAAATGTGACATTTTGGTGATTTTTAATATTTTTATGATTTTTAATATTTTTATGATTTTTATTATTTTTTAATTATTAAAAATATTAAAATAATGATAAAAATCAACTTTTTAGAAAATTACAATTTTAATTTTCCTAAGTTCCTCTGATATCAGAGAAGCTCCAAAACCATTTTTGTGAATTTTTTGAAAAGTATTTTGTGAGTTATGAATTTTCAAAGTTTAATTTTATCCATTTTGCTTAAGAGGCTTAATCAACCCATTTGGTGGGGTTAATCAAGTCCAATTGATTTCAAATTTTTATGTGATCTTCCTCTGATCCTAAAGATCAGTGGAGAATTGTTTTTAAGTTAATTTGATGTGTAGTTAACCCTAATTAATTAAAGTTCAATTTTGGGTGTTTAGGCCAATTAGGATTGTTCCATGTGAATTAACTCAAAAACTATTTTTCCTAGGTTCCACTGGTCATAAGAAACATCACCAAATTTTCCTAGAATTTATTTCTCAACATGCTAATTATTGGAATTAAAATACTCAAAATAGTAATATGTAATTGAAAAATCAATAACTTCTCATAGGGATGGCCTCTGACCTTGAAAAATTCAGGGAATGTTCCCAAGTTCAGAGGCTTCAAAAGCCCTATGGTCGCATGCCATGATGAATTGCCTATGCAGATGGAGAATTAAAACAATGCAGAGGGTAAATAAATCATTAAAAATAAAATACTCAATGAAATTACTTGATTTCTTTTCCACATTATTCTCCTCTATTCACTGAGCAAGAGGGTATTTTTATTTTTATTTTTATGATTTTTCTACACAAAGTTATGCATTTTTGAAGTTCTGGGTATTTAATAAATAAGAAAATTTCCTAATTTCTTACTTATCTACGCGGCGCTACACAATCCTCAGCAGCTCCGAATAGCCACGCAACGCGTTTTGATTCGGCGCCGCCATCTGAGACAGCTGCCACTGGGCCCGCGGTTCACGTACCATCTCCTGGTCCGACGCCATCTGAGCTGTCCGCTCGAAACACGCGCGATCCAACGGCTCCCGGTCATCGTCTACGACTGGTGTGCACCCGTGACCGTCCACACTAAAACCCTAAGATCTCACTCGATTCTCAATGGATTTTTATGTTCTTATACTCTATGGATTCGTCTTGAAGAGACGAACATATCCATATGGTTTATGTGGCATGAAATTAACCCAATCAAAATAGAGAATGTTCAGAAGCTCGAGAAGAAGAGAGAGCTCATACCTTTGCTCAGAGAAGTGAAGCTTCGATCTGAGAGTTGTGTCACCTTCGATTGAGTCCAAGCAAGCTCCAGATGAAGTCTCAGGCCCCGAGGAATCGCTAGACCCGATTTCCACCGCACCCGATTTCAACCTTTGGAGGCTAGAACAAATGGGCGGCCCGGAGAGGGGCTTTCACCTGGGAACTCCTTCTCTTGGTCTTGTGCAGGTGTGGGAGAATTTAATTTGATTTTGGTGGAGGATCCGAAAGTGTCCTCGTTCGGCTCGAAAATCGAGCTCCAAAATCGAGCTCAATCAGTGGGAATTAGGGCGGGAGGACGGCTGGGGATCAAATGCTCTCGGCTAGGGGAAGCTTTGTGAGGAGTTTGGAGGGATTTTGTGAAGGTCGATTTCGACTAACCTTTTGGCCGAGAGGGGTTGGCTGGCTTAAATAGCCATGGCCATGGCCTCTCACGGGGAGTTAGGGGCTGGGATCAGCTGCTCTGGTGAGGAGAAAAACAACCATAATGGCCATTTGGAGTGGGGCAGCTCAGCCATGGAGAATTGCAATTTTTGGTTGATTTGAACCTCTCGGCCTGGTGTTTTCCGGCGACTGTGGTGGCCAGCCGGCCGTGGTCGAGTCATCAGTTGTGATCGGGAGGATCAGTGCTTCGAGGTTTGTGAGTTCAATTATCAAATGCCATGTGTAAAGAGGATGACTTGAAATGGAAAGGGGAAGAAGTGATTTTGGCTTGATTTAGGTCAACCCATGTATTTGGGCTTGGTTCACCTCCCCATGGCCTAATTTTGGGTTGAGGAGGTCAGGTGGGTTAGGCTCACATGTGTGGTGAAGTCCACATCCAAACATATTTGGATTAATTTTGGGTTAAGGGTAATCATAGTTAAGGCTAATGACTTTAAGGGAACCTAGAAAGAGCTTCCTCCATTTGCCCAATGTGGTATGGTCACATGTCAAACCTTTCATGGCTCCACATGGGGCTTAAGGATGGCTTCATGGCTCCTATATGGCTTCGGGAAAAGTCAAGTCAACTTTCATGGAAAAGGGTTTTAGGAATTTTGGTACTTTGGTGTGAAATTTGGATGGTTTGTCATAATACCATTTTGGTTTGATTTTCATGATGGATTTAGAACTTAGGGAGTGATATTAATTGAGTGAGAATGAGATGATATTGTAATGTGAGCTTTAGGAAGGGTTTGGGCTTTTAAAATTTGGTAAAGGTGGGCTTTTAAAATGGCTTAAGGGGAATGGGTTTTTATGTTTCAAAATGGGCTTTTAGATAAAAAATTTTGCAAAGGGCCATGCCAAATAAATATTGGGTTTCGTTTAGGGATGTGTCATGAGTGATTTAGAACAAATTTGGAGTGATTTGGGATTGAATTGGATTGGATTTCGGTTTATTTGGTAAAGGGGCTAAGGTGGGCCAAATTGGGCTAACTTAGGCTAAGGTTGGGATAATGTTGAAATTGATGTAAAATTGATGTTGAGAAATGTTTAGGGGAATGTTATGAAGAGTTTTCAACTTTGGTTGGGGTTCAATCTTGGGATTTGGGCCTATTTGGGTTCATGGTGGATTTAGGTCAATTTAGGAAATTTTGGGTTTGGGTTGAATTTGAGTAAGATTTGGGTCCAAATTTTGGGCAAATTATGTTACTTTTTTATTTATGGAGATGTTAGGGAAGATTTAGAAAAGTTTTGGGGTTAATTGGAGTTGAGTTGGGTTAGGTTTGGGCTACGTTTAGCTCATGGGTCAAAATTAGGCTTTAAGTTTAAGAATGAAATTGGACCTAAATGTCAATCAAATTGGGCTTGAATTTGGTCTAAATTGATATTGGGGATATTTAATTGAAGTTTAGAATTGAATTGGACCAAAATTGAGGTCAATTGGGGAGGTTTGGTTTGACATTGGGTTCATTTGGGTTAAAAACGGGTCAAATTGGGGATTTTAGTAAAAGTGAGGTAAATTGACAAAATTGGCACATGGTGTAGTTAAACAAAATGAAATTGGGAATATTTGGGATTTTCTAGAATTTTTTTGGGAATTTTTGGAATTTTTAGATTTTTGGGTCAAGAGGGGCATTTTGGTAATTTGGAGGGTATTGGGAGTATTTTTGGAATTTTTGGAATTTTTAGTCAACGATGATCACTTTGAATGGTGAAAAATGTTTAAGGACTGATTTTGAGGAATTTTGAGGAATTTGGGTAATTTTGCAAATTTTGGGTCATTTCAAGAGCATTTGGTAGGTTTGGCGGGTCCGGGGCCCAGAGGGTCAAAAATTGAAATTTTGGAAAAATGAAGAATGATTGAATGTGAGTAGAATGGAATCACTTTGGTTGAGCCATGAAGCCATATTAAGCCCATATGAGCCATGAGAGGACTCATTTGAGGTATTCACTATGTTGTTCCTAAGTGATCACTGAAAATTTTATTAAGAAATTCATACCTATTTTTGATGAAATTGCATTTTAAAGAAAGGTATTTTCTTTATTTTGTTGCAGGAATGTAGAATTTAGGTGATAAAAGCAAAAATCATAAAAAGGAGCGGATTTGGAGCAAAAAGGAAGAAAATAATGCAATTTGTCATTGAGTCGCCGACGGCGAGATCGAGCCCGTCGACGGCGAGGGTACGAGGAAGAAATTCGAAGGATTTATAACCGTCTCGCCGATGGCCGAGACCGAGCCCGCCGACAGCCGAGATAGCGCGGTTCGAAGACCTTCTAGAAGCCTCGCCGACAGCGAGGTAGTTCGTCGCCGACGGCGAGGTAGTTCGTCGCCGACGGCGAGGTAGTTCAAATGGCGCAGATACATTGAACCTGGACACTTTTTGAAGGGATGCTTACACACCTCTTGGTCCTTTGCTCACCTCTATATATAGAAGCCGAAATTCAGCTTTTAAGAGTGTTATAAGTGTGTTATTTTGTGTTATAAGTGTGTTATTTTGTGTTATTTTGTGTTATAAGTGTGTTACTTTGTGTTATAAGTGTGTTATTTTGTGTTATAAGTGTGTTATTTTGTGTTATAAGTGTGTTATAAGTGTGTGTTATTTTATGTTATGTGTGCAGTTTTGAGTCTTTAAGTGTCAATTTTAGTCTTTAGAGTCTTAATTAGTGAGTTAGTGAGTTTTTAGCGAGTCTTCATTGTATCGGAAGGAAGAGTCAAAGGAACTGCGAGGAGTCCGCTAGGGATAAATCGAGATAAGTATTTATATTTATTGTTTTTAACTTTAAATGAAATCCATGCTTAGTTTAGTTCTCATGCATTACGAGTAGTTAATTTAGTCTTTCTCCTCGTTTATGAAATTAAGTGACTAGATGAACTAAAAATAGAAGTACTTTTAAATATTAATAAATTGTGATAATTTTTACTTAAAACTTAATTTACTTTCAAACTGGCCATTTGATTTGTTAAAATGTGTTGATTATCAACTATAGTAAAAATTACATCTGATATTTGGGGAATTCAAAAGCCTTGGAAGGAGGGTGCAAATAAATATAGAAATAATATCACTGGGCATAGAATAGAGCATTTTAGTGTGACAGACTAAAATATTCAATTTGGTCCTATTGTTTGAGAGCTGAAGTGTAGATGTTAGCCCTCAGGCGAGGGAACGTGGGAGCTCGAAGTGGCGATCGGTATCCTCCCGACTTAGCACGCAGATTCGATAATCAAACATAGGATTAGTCAATATTCTTTACACCTAGACCAAAGGGTAAAGAATAGGAATGCTCCTATTTGTCACAATACCTTAAAATTATCTATTTAAATTCATCAATCACTTAAATTTCTAAACAAGGGGAAAGATACTTTTTCTGAATAGTTAAGACTTATTTAGCAATTAGTTTAATTTCCTGCACTTTCAATACGTATTAATTTTCTACTTAGTTAAGTTACCTAATTAAAATACTTAGTTTACTTTATTGTGCTTAAATTTAGAATTCCAAATTTTCGTATACTATTTTAAAATTATTATTATTATTATTTTAAAATTAGTTGTTATATAATTTTTTATTTCCCTGTGGGATCGATAACCAGGACTCCACTGTAGAGCCCTGTATTACTTGATACGATACGTATACTTGCGTAGCATCCACAACATAAACAATTACAATTCTATACATATAATATAGCGGGGTCAAGTTTTTGGCGTCGTTGCAATTAAATTAAAAATATCATAATATAAAATTGTGGGTCAAGTTTTTGCGCTCATTGCTGGGAAGTAAGAAAAATTTACTAGAGTAACGTGACTATTTTAAAATAATCATAATAAATAAATTAATATCTATTCTAAAATTGTATGCGCAAATTTGGAAACGAAAATTTAATACCTTACGATTCGAATTAGAGCGTACAATTAAAAGAATTAGAAAACAAAAGAAACAAATTATAAATTTAACACAAATGGCGAATATTCCCGAAATTCAAAATATGAACCAACAAAGACCATTAAGAGATTATGCCAACCCTACATCAGATGAAATTCATTTAACTATTCAAAACTCGATGTAGTCTGCTAATTCATTTGAACTTAAACCCGCAATTATCCAAATGGTACAAAATAATCAATTTAGTGGTTCACCTATCGAAGATCCTAACTTACATCTTGCTAGTTTTCTAGAACTTTGTGCTACTTTTAAATATCAAGGAGTATCCGACGATGCTATAAGACTTAGACTTTTTCCTTTTTCATTAAGGGATAAGGCTAAAATGTGGTTGAATTTGTTAAGCACTTGGATCTATTAAAACTTGGGGAGAATTATCACAAAAATTTCTATCCAAATATTTTCCACCATCTAAAACTCGCTAAGTTTAGAAATGATATAACTTCTTTTTGTCGATTAGATGGAGAATCAATATATGAAGCTTGGGAGAGATTTAAGGAACTTCTTAGGAAATGCCCACATCATGCGCTACCGTATCGGCCGATTATTCAAACCTTTTATAATGGATTAGTAGGATCTTTAAGATCAATCATCGATGCTTCTTCTTGGAGGTTCATTAATGTCTAAACCATTTGATGAAGCTTATGCACTAATCGAAGAAATGACAACAAATAATTTCCAATGGCCTCGTCGATAGAGTAAATCCGAAAAAGATAGCCAGCATTCATGAAAATGATGCAATATCTATGTTAGCTTCTCAAATTGCTGCTATATCTAAAAAATTAGATTATTTTGGAATGAACTACTCTCCTACTTTAGAAGAAAACTCATCTGAACAAATCATAGAATCTCAATCTAATTATGAAACTTTAAATGCTATTAATAATAGAACTAATAACCCTTATTCAAACTATTATAATCCTGGTTGGAAAACTCATCCAAATTTTAATTGGAATAACACATCTAATCAACAATGGATGAATCAACCTAATCAAGCAAATCCAAACTATAAACCTAATTACCCACTCGGATTTAATAACAATAACCCTCAATTCAAAGATAAGAAATTAACTATGGATGAATTAATTTTGAATATGGGTCATCAACTACAAAATCAAGGAAATCAACTACAAATTCAAGGAAATCAATTACAAATTCAAGGAACATCTATTAAAAATATCGAAACTCAACTTGGACATATTGCTACTACGCTAAATAATAGAATATCTGGAACTTTTCCTAGTAATGTGGAAATAAATCCTAAAGATCAAGGAAAAGAACAAATTAAAGCAATACAACTAAGGAGTGGAAAAGAATTAGAACATCAAATTCAAAAAGAACTTGAAAGCCAAAAAGAGGAAGTGGAAATTGAAAAGGAAACACTTCAACAAGATTCAAACTTAGAACATCCTTTAATACCTATGAAAATTTCGTTGAAAAACCTCCACCACCATTTCCTCAACGATTAGCTCAACATAAAAAAGATAAACAATTTGCTAAATTCCTCGAAATATTAAAGAAATTAACAATCAATATACCTTTTGTCGAAGCTTTAGATCAGATGCCAAATTATGTAAAATTTATGAAAGATATTCTAAATAAGAAAAGAAAATTCACTGATAATGAAACAGTCGCACTTAGTGAAGAGTGTAGTGCTATTATTCAGAATAAGCTTCCTGAAAAATTGAAAGATCCCGGTAGTTTCACTATACCTCGCGCTATAGGAGAAAAATTTTATGGAAAAGCTTTGTGTGACTTAGGAGCAAGCATCAATCTAATGCCTTTATCAATTTTTAAGAGATTAGGATTAGGAAAAATTACCCCTACTTCAGTAACCCTTCAATTAGCTGATCGTTCGGTTACCTATCCTAAGGGAGTTATTGAAGATGTGTTAGTAAAAGTGGATAAATTTATCTTCCCAGTAGATTTTATTGTTTTAGATATGGAGGAACTTAAAGAAATTCCTATCATTTTAGGAAGACCATTTTTAGCTACTAGAAAAGCTATGATTAATGTTCAGAAAGGAGAATTAACTATGAGAGTAAATGACCAAAAAGTTACATTTAATATTGCAAAATCAATGAAATATCTCTGCGCTAGAAAAAGATGATGAATGTTTTCGGATGGAAATACTTGAACATTTACAACAAGAACATTTTAAGGAATATTACGAAGATAAATTAGAAAAAGAAAACACCGAATTAATTGAAGATAATAATGAAGAACTAGATTATATTCGGGAAAGATTTGAATTTTTGGATAATACCGAAAACACTAACAAGAATATAGTTTCATCAATTATTAAACCTCCCGAACTTGAGCTAAAAATATTACCCGATCATTTGAAATATGCTTATTTAGGTAATTCTTCAACTTTACCAGCTTATTATTTCATCCGCATTAAACGAATCTCAAGAACAAAAACTTTTAGAAACTTTAAAAAAATATAAGAAAACTTTTGGTTGGACTTTAGCAGGATATTAAACGAATTAGTCCTTCAATCCGTATGCATAGAATTATTTTAGATGATGAACATAAACCTAAAGCAGCATCCCCAAAGGAGATTAAACCCGATAATGAAAGAAGTTGTTAAGAAAGAAATTTTAAAATGGTTAGATAATGATATTATATATCCTATTTCGACGATGCTTCGGTAAGCCCAATTCACTCGTGTTCCTAAGAAGGGAGGAGTGACCGTCACCGCTAATGAAAATAATGATCTTATTTCTATAAGACAAGTTACTGGTTAGCGTATATGTATTGATTATAGGAAATTAAATACCGCCATCGGGAAAGATCACTTCCCTTTACCATTTCTAGACCAGATGTTAGATAGATTAGCCGGACATAAGTATTTTTGTTTTCTAGATGGATACACCGGTTATCATCAAATACAAATTGCTCCTGAGGATCAAGAGAAAACTACATTTACTAGTCCTTATGAAACTTTCGCTTTTCGAAGAATGCCTTTTGGATTATGTAATGCACCAGCAACATTCCAGAGATGTATGATGTCTATATTTAGTAAGTTAATTGACAATGGAATAGAAGTATTTATGGATGATTTCTCTGTATTTGGAACATCATTTGACACATGCTTAACTCATCTTGAAAAAGTATTAGAAATATGTGAGAAAACAAATTTAGTTCTAAATTGGGAGAAATGTCAATTTATGGTTGCTGGCGATATTGTATTAGGGCATAAAATTTCGGAAAAAGGCATGGAAGTGGACCCTGCAAAAATTCAAGTTATAGCTAAATTACCACCTCCAACTACGGTAAAAGGGGTAAGAAGTTTTCTTGGACATGCTGGATTCTACGTACGCTATATAAAAGATTTTTCAAAAATTACTAAACCTCTATGCCAACTTCTCGAAAAGGACAAGAAATTTGAATTTACAATCGAATGCCCGAATGCTTTTGAACTCTTAAAAGAAAAATTAATTACAAGACCTATAATAGTTTCACCTAACCTGGGAGAAACCATTTGAGCTTATGTGTGATGCTAGTGATTATGCTCTGTAGGAGCAGCTTCTTGGCAAAGATATGAAAAGATTTTTAAAGTTATATACTATGCTAGTAAAACTCTAAATGATGCTCGAAATAAATTATACGAGTTACTGAAAAGAGAATTATTAGCGGTAGTATATGGTTTTAATAAATTTAGACCTTATCTGATTGGAACAAAATGTATCGTGCATACTGATCATTCTGCTATCAAGTATTTAATGTAAAAGAAAGATTCCAAACCAAGACTAATTAGATGGATGCTATTAATGCAAGAATTCGATTTTGAGATCGTTAATAAGAAAGGAACTGATAATAAAATTGCGGATCATTTATCAAGATTAGAAAATCATGAATTATCTGATATTGAAAATGAAATTATAGTACAATTTTTCCGATGAACAACTATATAATATCAATGAGTGGAAAATACCATGGTATGTCGATATAGTAAACTATATAGTTAGTAATATTTTACCACCTATGCTAACTTTGCAACAACATAAAAAATTCATCCATGATACGAAAACCTATTTTTGGGATGAACCATATTTATATAAGCAATGTAAGGATTTAATTATTAGAAGATGTGTACCTTATGAAGAAATCGAACCAATTATTCAAAAATGTCATGATTCCGATTTTGGAGGACATTTCGGACCGATAAAACTGCTTATAAGATTCTACAATCTGGATTTTACTCGGCCTACTCTATTTAGAGATGTATACGGATATATTAAAACTTGCGATAAATGTCAAAGAGTAGGAAATATATCTAGAAAAAACGAAATGCCTCCGAATTTTATATTAGTAGTTGAAATTTTTGATGTTTGGGGATTTGATTTTATGGGACCTTTTATTCCTTCGTTTGGAAACTCATATATATTAGTAGTCGTTGATTATGTTTCCAAATGGATTGAGGCACAAGCTTTACCTAAGTGTGATGCTAAGAGTGTTTCAAAATTTCGATGAAAAATATTTTTACTAGATTTGGAATGCCGAGAGTGATTATCACCGACGGAGGAACTCATTTTAGAAATAAATACATTCACAAACTAGTAGAAAAATACAATATTACTCATAAGATATCCACCGCTTATCATCCACAGATCAATGGATTAGTCGAAGTATCTAATCGCGAGATTAAACGTATTTTAGAAAAATCCGTAAACCCAAATAAGTTAGATTGGTCTATTAAATTAGACAATCGCATTACAGGCTTATAGGATCGCTTATAAAACTCCGATTGAAATGACTCCTTACGAACTTATATATGGAAAAACATGCCACTTACCAGCTGAATTAGAACATAAAGCATATCGGGCGATTAAAGAATTTAATTATAATCCGAAGGAAGTCTGGTGAGAAAAGATTGTCGCAATTAAATGAATTGGAAGAATTAAGAAATGAATCATATGATAATGATCGGATTTATAAAGAAAAGATGAAATTATGGCATGATCGGAAGATTAATCAGAGAAATTTTGAACCGAGTGACAGGAAGTTTTGCTATATAATACTAGATTGAAATTATTTCCTGGAAAATTGAAGTCTCGATGGTTAGGACCTTTCACCATAACTCAAATATTTTCATACGAAACTATATAAATCGAAGATCCAAAAACTGAACATAAATTTAAAGTTAATGGACATAGATTAAAACCATATTTCGAAGGTATAAGACCTAACTATAAAGAGGTTTTAATGCTTAGTCGACTCGATTAATAATTGAAATTAGGTCTGGCCGACGACGTTAAACCAAGCGCTTTATGGGAGGCAACCCATATTAGTTATCTATTTTTATTGTATCTTAATAGTTAGTCTATATTATTGAAACTTTACTACTCAATTATTATTAAGAATCATCACATATTCGAACCATTATGATGAGAAAAGAAATTATTCGATTTAAGAGCGAAATTGGACATTATTTTGGAATCTCGCCGACGGCGAGGTCGATACTCGCCGACAGCGAGGTTGTTATAATGATGAGTTATTTATAATTTGAATGCCGATTTGGATGGTTTCAACACCAATTCCTTTGTGAAAACCCATTCTTAAATCATTCTAGATCTGCCTTCTTCACTAGAATTCATTCCATTCACCATAATGGCCTCCAAATTCTTAGATTCCTCTAATTCTGGAGTGTTTAACCGGAGGAAATTTGTGAGTGCGGAAGCGCAGCGGATCTTCAACAAGGTTTTGGTAAAGAAAAGAGTTATCAAGGAACGGGGATTTGTCAATCGAGGATTAGAGAATTCCACTACGAAGATAGAAGAAACAATCGCGCAGCGGCACTGGGAGGTATTTTGTTACACTATGTCTCGCTCGTTGTTATTCCAGTCGTGAAAGAGTTCTACTCTAACTTACATGCGATCAACAATGGGAATGTCTACGTCCGAGGAAGATGGGTGACGTTTACTCCATCAAGAGTAAGTGAATTATTCTCTATAGAAAACACCCCGGTATGTCACTATTCAAATTTTGTGCCTTCTCGATATAATATGAATGAGATATTTCGATATCCGACCGATGAACCGGAAGATTGGGAAATGCGTGAAGACGGGTATGTTAGTTTCTCTGCATCACTTTTGAATCCTGTCTCAATGCATTGGCACTTTTTCATCTCATCTAAATTGTTACCTACTATGAGGGTAAACAAGGTTTCGAAGGAATGCACTATATTGAATTATTGTATTCAAAATGGATTACCTATTGATGTTGGATCAATAATTGTTAAGTCTGCATTGGGTTTAATTGTGCATGGGTCGGCTCACTGACTAGGACACCCATCTACTATTTTTGCATTATGCGATCGCACTGTGTTTCTTATGAAGCTTGGGAAAAGGTTCTGTTACCTTGGAAACCGCTTGATCCTACAGATATGTTCCCTACTTTGGACAATAATGATGAAATTACATTTATCTCTGATAGAGCATCACAGAATAATCCTATAGCAAGGCCTATTTCAGATAAAATGGAGTTACTTATGAAGAAAATTAAAGAAATGGAGAAAGAACTGCAGAAAATGAGAGATTCAATCGACAATATATCTGATTTATTTGATCACATTGACTGAAGGATGAAAGAACACTTTGATCATTTTGGACACCTGGAAGCTAGCTTTCTTCATTTACTAAGACAGAAGGGTTGGATCACTGAAGAATCTGTTTCGGAGTTTCCCTTCAGGCCTTTCTATAACTTATTTGTGCATCATCGTCATATCGGAAATATCAGAGAAGATGAAGATTCTGACATTGAAGAGTAGTAGTAAAGATTTCCATAGTATGATTGTATTTATGTTATTTGATTTGATTTAGATTTTATTATGTGTGGAGTGATGATTTAAATATCTCAAACTTAATTGAGATATGCGTTATAGTTTTGTATCAGACATTTAGTGTGTCATGGATTGGTTTGCGATGCCGATTAGTAGTAAGGATTGGAGAATCGAAGTTTGATTATAGAGTTTAAAATTATGTTAGTTTGTACATCTCATGGATTTCAATATTAAAGTTAATTTGTTGTGTTGTGTGAATTTGTTTGTGTATAAGTAGCTAATCTTCATATCAAATTAATAAATGATGTGATCAGAAATATAATATAAGGCAACTCAAGGACGAAAATTAGTGATGAATTTCGGAAATTAAATTTTTTTGGAATCTCGCCGACAGCGAGAAAAATCCCTCCGACAGCGAGATCGATCTCGCTGACAGCGAAGGTTAGAGCAAAAATTTCTCGCCGACAGCGGATTTTTCCCGAGAGTTTTTGGTTCCGAAAAATATTAGCTCGCCGACAGAGAGAAAAATCTCGCTGACAGCGAGGTCGTGAAAAACACTTTAATTGACCGGTCAAAAACACTATTCATCATCCTCAACCTCTCATTTTCGCAAAAACTACCCTAGGGCTCACGAAATTTCGGATTTAGAGGCGATTTCATCACTCAAAAATACCGGATTTCATCTTCTCTTGGTAAGTGCTTCACTCCTATGCAAAAATTTTTGATTTTCACCATGTATTTTCTCCACATTGAAAAATTTTGAAAAATCCTAAATGTGGAAGATTTACTCGGTAGAAATCCATAAAATTTGTTTTAATTTGATCTTATATGTTGTAGGAAGCCTCCTTAGTAATATTAGGAAGTTTAGTGACGATTTTTGTGAATTTCATAGATTGATCGAAAAATGGCTCCGCGATAGAAAAGACGAGTAGATTACGATACTAACCGATTTGTCAATGCACGAGCACAAAATCGGTATTTTCAAAACATTCAAGCAAGAAAGTGCATTGCGAACCGAGTTTTTAAGAATCCGGAAGGCGAAGTTGAGCGGATCATTAAAGAACGAGGTTGGGAGAATCTCTGCTACATCACCAATAAAGTCCGCTGTGGAAGTAGTAAAGGAATTTTATTCTAACTCGATCATCGTAGAGGACGCAACAAGAAAGGTACGTGGATTTATGGTCGACTTCGACACTGCTAGAATTAATGCCTTCTATGAAGTTCGGGACGGTCCAAATGAGTACGAAACCTTTGGAACTATACCGGAACCTCTAGAAGATGTGATAAATTTTCTTACTGACGGGACTGGAGTTTGGAAGATAAAGCAGCGGGAAAGAGTGAGTTTTCCTCTTTCTAAGTTAAATGCAAATTCTAAAGCATGGCACTATTTTATTTGTTGTCTTTGTTACCTACATATCACCACAGTGAGGTAACAAGGGATAGAGCGGTTCTGAATTTCTGTATTCAGAACAATAGAAGTATAAACATTGGAAGTGTCATATATAGAAATATCTTAGCCACTACTGGAAATGAAAGTGGAGGGGGATTGGGACATCCTGGGTTGATTTATGCAATGCGCCAACTCTCCGAGTTGAGGCAAGCAGATGATGAGGAGTGGATAGAACCCATGAACCCACTCACGACGGCCAATATTAAGAAATATGAGTCTCATGAAGGGTGGAGATCGGGAGTTAGAAGTTATTTCACTCGGTCGAGTAGAGATATACCCTCTACTAGCTATGAACCTCCTGAGCCTACCAACCCTACCCTACAAGATCTGATGAATGAGCTGACACTGCATAGGAGGAGTTTTGAGCAGTTTGGAGAGACAATGTGGAGAAGATTTGATCATTTTGATCAAAGGATTGATAATCTGGAGAGGAGACATGATTATGATAGTGAGTACCTACAGAGACATTTAGAGTACGAGATAGCATATCATGAAGCTGAACGTCGCTACAGGAGTGGAGATTTAGATGTCATCTTTCCAGAATGCCCCAGGTATACTCAGTATCATCCTCGCTCGGCCTTCTTAGCTCGCGGATCAAGGAGGGGATGACAATATAGTTTGGGACTTCAATATAGAAGATTAGGACTTTATTTTTTTGTTTGTTTGATGTTAAGTTATTTTGGAAACTTTTATATGTTTGTAATATTTAGTACTTTATGTTGTGAGACATTGGATATTTGTTAGATTATTTGCTTGAATTGTTATAGTAGTTTAGTTTTTGTTTTTGTGTTAGTTAATTGCATTTGTTTTTTATGTTAAATAGGATGTTAGTTTTCTTTAGTATGTTTTTATTTTATTCTGTATTGTTTTAAGTTGTAAAATTTTTAATGTGTTAGTTAAATTGTTTTAATATGTTAGTAATTCATATGTGTAGTGTAGAGTTAATTTTAATTGTTGTATTTAATACTTATCTCGGATTTTATCCCTGCATTTTCTTTAAATTGTTATATATATATGGAGAATACTAACGAGCATGAGTTCAATGAAAAATGAAAAAAGCCTGCAAAAATTTCAAAGAAAAAGAAATACCTAAACTTCAAAGGTATGATTTATTTATTTTCCTTTTTTTCATTATTTAGAGTAGATATAAAAATTTAAGTTTGGGGGGAAGTAAAATACAAATTTAGTTATTAACTTGTTCTCAATTTCTATTTTCAAATTATTATAAGTTGATTTTTATAAGCAAAATTTTCAATTTAATTAATATGAATTATTTTATTTAATTATTATAAAAGGGTAAATGAAATATTTCTAATGCTTTAATTAATTAAATAGAATAAAATATTTGGTTAAAGGGAATAAGAATATAGTAAACTATTTTTAGTAAGGAAAACTATATTCTAAAATTAAAATTCTTAAGTATTCAAGTGAAAAAGAAAAGATTGAAAATCAATGAAGTAAAAACTATGAAGTATATATAAGCTAAGAAATATTCCTAAGTTTCAAATTTAGGAAGATGAAAATGAAGTTCAAAATTATTAACAGGCTCTTCAGATACAGTAATCCTCATTAGTTTAAAAAAAATAATAATAAAAAAAATAAAAAAAAAGGAGGAGAAGCTTGAGGAGATGCCTTATAAAAAATTGGCTTCATTTGAATTAACCTAAAAAGAAAAAAAACTTAGATATTTCCAAACTTATGTTTATGGATCAGAATTTTACCTAATAGTGTTTTCTTGAATTTCTTATCATATGAATATCTTAAGTAATTATTCTTTTAAATATAGTCATTCCTGAAATGAATAGTAAGCTAGAAATCTTAGACCTGATAACTAAATATTTTATTTCTATAAGATTAATTGAATTACATGAATTATTTTTATTTAACTTTATTATGATATTAATTAATCTAATTCATAGTTTATTTGAATTGAAAAATCTTACTATAGAAATCATTATTTTTATGTAGTACTAAAAATTACTTGAGGACAAGTAATAAGTAAGTTTGGGGGATTTTGATCACTGAAAATTTTATTAAGAAATTCATACCTATTTTTGATGAAATTGCACTTTAAAGAAATGTATTTTCTTTATTTTGTTGCAGGAATGTAGAATTTAGGTGATAAAAGCAAAAATCATAAAAAGGGGCGGATTTGGAGCAAAAAGGAAGAAAATAATGCAATTTGTGCTGAGTCGCCGACGGCGAGATCGAGCCCTCCGACGGCGAGGGTACGAGGAAGAAATTCTGAAAGATTTATAACTGTCTCGCTGACAGCGAGACCGAGCCCGCCGACAGGGAGATAGCGCGGTTCGAAGACCTTCTAGAAGCCTCGTCGACAGCGAGGTAGTTCGTCGCCGACGGTGAGGTAGTTTAAATGGCGCAGATACATTGAACCTGGACACTTTTTGAAGGGATGCTTACACACCTCTTGGTCCTTTGCTCACCTCTATATATAGAAGCCGAAATTCAGCTTTTAAGAGTGTTATAAGTGTGTTATTTTGTGTTATAAGTGTGTTATTTTGTGTTATTTTGTGTTATAAGTGTGTTATTTTGTGTTATATGTGTGTGTTATTTTGTGTTATAAGTGTGTTATAAGTGTGTGTTATTTTGTGTTATGTGTGCAGTTTTGAGTCTTTAAGTGTCAATTTTAGTCTTTAGAGTCTTAATTAGTGAGTTAGTGAGTTTTTAGCAAGTCTTATTGTCTTCGGAAGGAAGAGTCAAAGGAATGCTATAGGAGTCCGTTAGGGATAAATCGAGATAAGTATTTATATTTATTGTTTTTAACTTTAAATGAAATCCATGCTTAGTTTAGTTCCCATGCATTCCGAGTAGTTAATTTAGTCTTTCTCCACGTTTATGAAATTAAGTGACTAGATGAACTAAAAATAGAAGTACTTTTAAATATTAATAAATTGTGATAATTTTTACTTAAAACTTAATTTACTTTCAAACTGACCATTTGATTTGTTAAAATGTGTTGATTATCAACTATAGTAAAAATTACATCTGATATTTGGGGAATTCAAAAGCCTTGAAAGGAGGGTGCAAATAAATAGGAAATAATATCATCGGGCATAGAATAGAGCATTTTAGTGTGACGGACTAAAATATTCAATTCGGTCCTATTATTCGAGAGTCGAAGTGTAGATGTTAGCCCTCGGACGAGGGGAACGTGGGAGCTGCGAAGTGGCGGTCGGTATCCTCCCGGCCTAGCCGCAGATTCGGTAATCAAACATAGGATTAGTCAATATTCTTTACACTCGGACCAAAGGGTAAAGAATAGGAATGCTCCTATTTGTCACAATACCTTAAAATTATCTATTTAAATTCATCAATCACTTAAATTTCTAAACAAGGGGAAATATACTTTTTACGAATAGTTAAGACTTATTTAGCAATTAGTTTAATTTCCGCACTTTCAATACGTATTAATTTTCTACTTAGTTAAGTTACCTAATTAAAATACTTAGTTTACTTTATTGCGCTTAAATTTAGAATTCCAAATTTTCGTATACTATTTTAAAATTATTATTATTATTATTTTAAAATTAGTTGTTATTTAATTTTCTATTTCCCTGTGGGATTGATAACCGAGACTCCACTAGAGCCCTGTATTACTTGATACGATACGTATACTTGCGTAGCATCCACAACATAAACAATTACAATTCTATACATATAATATAGCGGGGTCAAGTTTTTGGCGTCGTTGCAATTAAATTAAAAATATCATAATATAAGATTGTGGGTCACTAACCCTCTTAGCTAGGGGCTTAGGGGTTAAGAACCATCCATGTGAATTACCTACATGAGTCAGGAAGTTAAGTTGGGTGAGAGTGTGGTTTTAGGACTTGGAATGTGTGCGAGAGTGTGGTGTATGTGCAAGTCAACCCTCACCAGACCAAGCCACCCAGGGTAACCCTAAGGCCAAAAAGTTGTATAAGAAACTCTTCCTTTAAACCTCCAAATTTTATTTCAACCCTCTAGGTGATTAGGGGTCTACCATCAAACTTGTGGGGTTTGCAGGGAGTCAAGAGGTGTTTGAATTTCTAAATGGTGGGTTCCACTTCTAGTCTTCTATGATTAGTCAAAGGAAAAGCCTAAGGCTAGATCCTAAAGACTAAGGAGAGATAAACGAAAAGACCTCATCAAAAATGAGGTCAACAAAATTTTAAATTTGATTAATAATAGACAAAATAACCCTAATTTAAACTACTATAATCCAGGTTGGAAGAATCATCCAAACTTTAATTGGAATAACCATGGTAATGCTAATCTTGTTAATTCTCAATGGGGGAACAATCCTGTAAACACATTAGGAAATGTAAACAATCAGGGTAATCCCAATTATAGACTTTCTAATCCACCAAGTTTTTATAATAATTCATAATTTAAGGAGAAGAAGCTGTCAATGGAAGAATTAGTTTTGAATATGAGAAATCGATTACAAAATCAAGGAGCTGCTATTAAAAACATAGAAAACCAATTGGGGCATATTGCTACTTCACTGAGCAATAGACCTTCACCGGGCAATAGACCTGTTGGAACTTTACCTAGCAATGTTGAAGTAAATCGTAAGAATTAAGGAAAAGAACAGATCAAGACTATTGAATTAAGTAGTGGAAAATAGTTGGAAACAAGGGGCCAGAAAGAAACTGTAGTTGAAAAGGAAAAAGTGGGAAATGAAGGAGAAAATGAAAGTTTATATCCTGATTATCCTCTGAAACCTATGAAAATTACTGTTGAAAGACCACCATCACCATTTCCTCAAATATTGAAACAACAAGACAAGGGAAAAAGATTTGCTAAATTCTTAGACATTTTAAAAAAAATTGTCAATAAATATTCCTTTTGTTGAAGCTTGGGAACAAAAGCCTGATTATGTTAAATTTATGAAGGATATACTCAACAAAAAGAGAAAGTTACTAGATCATGAGACTGTTGCACTCAGTGAAGAGTTTAGTGCTATAATTCAGAAAAGCTTCCTGAAAAACTTAAAGATCCTGGTAATTTTACTATTCTGTGTGCTATTGGTGAAAAATTTTATGGGCGAGCATTATGTGATTTGGGAGCTAGCATAAATCTGATGCCTCTATCAACTTTTAAGAGATTGGGAATATGAGAGATTGCACCAACTTCTGTAACTCTACGATTAGTTGATCGATCTATTACACATCCTAAAGGAGTTGTAGAAGATGTTCTGGTTAAGGTTGATAAATTTATCTTTCCTGTAGACTTTATCATTTTAGATATGGAAGAAGACAAGAAAATACTTATCATTTTAGGAAGACCATTCCTAGCTACAGGAAGAGCCATGATAGATGTTCAAAAAGGAAAGTTGATTATGAGAGAAATGATCAGGAAGTGACCTTTAACATCTCAAAGTCAATGAAATATTCTTTAATAGAAAGAGATGATGAATGTTTTAGAATGGAGACATGCAATTATTTGAGAAAAGAATATTTCAAAGAAAAATTTGAAGAACATGAAGATATGGAAAACGATAATTATGATGAAATTGATAACTAAGAAGCTGATTATGTTCAGGAACAATTTGAAACGCTTGATTCAATAGTACCAGAGAACGAAATCTTAATTCCATCTATTGTGAAACAACCTGAACTTGAATTGAAGACTCCTCCAAATCATTTGAAGTATGCATTTTTAGGAGAGTTATCAACATTACCAGTGATTTTATCATTGGACTTAAATGAAACTCAAGAACAAAAATTAATGGACACATTAAAAAAGTACAAAAGAGCTTTTGGTTGGACTCTGGCTAATATAAAGGGAATTAGCCCTTCTATTTATATGCAGAGAATTTTATTGAACAATGAAAATAAACCAAGAATTGATCCGCAAAGGAGACTGAACCCTATTATGAAAGAAGTAGTTAAAAAAGAGATTTTAAAATGGTTAGATTGTGGAATTATATATCCTATTTCGGACAGTGCTTGGGTAAGCCCAATTCATTGTGTTCCTAAGAAAGGAGGAGTGATTGTTGAAGCAAATGAGAATAATGAATTAATACCTATCAGGCAAGTTACTGGGTGGCTTATTTGTATTGATTATAGAAAATTAAATTTTGCCACTAGGAATGATCACATCCCTTTACCACTTCTAGACCAAATGTTGGATAGACTTGCTGGGAATAAATATTTTTGTTTTTTAGATGGATATACCGGTTACCATCAAATTTCTATTGCTCCTAAGGATCAAGAGAAAACTACATCTACTAGTCCTTATGGAACTTTTGCTTTTCGAAGAATGTCTTTCGGATTATGTAATGCACGTGTAACATTCTATAGATGTATGATATCTATATTTAGAAAGTTAATTGATGATGGAATAGAAGTTATGGATGATTTCTCTGTATTTGGAACATCATTTGACACATGCTTAAATCATCTTGAAAAAGTTTTGGAGTTATATGAAAGAACTAATTTAGTTCTAAATTGAGAGAAATGTCAATTTATGGTTGCAGGAGGAAATGTATTAGGGCAAAAAATTTCAGAAAATGGCATGGAAGTAGAACCTGCAAAAATTTAAGTTATAGCTAAACTACCACCTCCTACTACAGTGAGAGGGTTAAGAAGTTTTCTTAGACATGCTGGTTTTTACAGGTGTTATATTAAAGATTTTTCAAAAATTACCAAACTTCTATGCCAACTTTTAGAAAATAACATGAAATTTAAATTTACTGAAGTCTGCTTGAATGCCTTTGAGTTATTAAAGGATAAACTAATTACAACACCTATAATTATTGTTGACCTCATTTTTGATGAGGTCTTCTCTTCTCTCTTTAGTACTTAGGATCTAGCCTTAGGCTTTTCCTTTGACTATCTTAGAGGACTAGAGATGGAACCTACCCCTTTAGAAACTCAACCACTTCTTAACTCCCTGCAAACCCATAAGCTTGATGGTAGACCCCTAGTTACCTAGAGGGTTTAAATCAAATGTAGAAGTTTAAAGGATGAGTTCCTATAGGACTCTTTGGCCTTAGGAGCGCCTTACTAGGTGGCTCAGTGCAGTGAGGGCTGACTTACACACACACTACACTTATACACTACACTTTCACACACCTCCTAAAACCACACACATACTCAACTTGACCTCCCGACTCATGAAGGTGATTCACATGGATGGTCCTTAACCCCTAAGCCCTTGGTAAGAGGGTTAGGAACAACGTAGTGAATGCCTCGAATGAGTCCCTTCATGGCTCATGTGGGCTTGATATGGCTTCATGGCTCAACCAAAATGATTTCATTCCACTTACAATTACCCGATCTTCGATTTTCTAAATTTTCGATTTTTGACCCTCGGGACCTCGGACCCACTAAACCTACTAAATGCCGTCGAGCCTACCCAAAACTTGCAAAATCACCTAAATTACCCAAAATCCCCCAAAATCATTCTTAAACATTTCCCTCCACTCAAATTGATCATCCATAACCAAAAATACCAAAAATTCCAAAAATACCCCCAATACCCTCCAAATACCCAAAATGCCCCTCTTAGCCAAAAAATCCAAAAATTCAGAAAATTCCCAAAAAAAACCAAAAAATCCCAAATATTCCCAATCCCATTTTGTCCAACTACACCATGGGCCAATTTTGTCAATTTACCCCACTTTTACCAAAACCCCCAATTTAGCCCATTTTTTAACCAAAGTGAACCCAATGTCAAACCAAATCTACCCAATTGACCCCAATTTTGGTCCAATTCAATTCTAAACTTCAATTCAACATCCACAATATCAATCTAGACCAAATCCAAGCCAAATTTGATTGACATTTGAATCCAATTTCATTTTTAAGCTTAAAGCCCAATTTGGACCCATAACCCAAACTTGACCCAAACCAACTCAATTCAACTCCAATTTAACCCAAATCTTTTTTAAAACCTTCCTAACATCCCCAAAAACAAAACACTAACATAATTTTCCCAAAATTTGGACCCAAACCTCACTCAAATTCAACCCAAACCCAAAATCCCCTAAATGGGCCTACACCCAAACCTAACCCAAATGGGCCCAAACCCCAAAATCAAAACCCAACCAAAGTTGAAACCTCTTTGAAACACTCCCATACACATTTTTCAACATTAATTTTACATCAATTTGAACCCTAGCCCAACATTGGCCCAAATTATCCCAATTTGACCTACATTGGCCCCTTCACCAAAGAAGCCCAAATTACACCCAATTCAAACCCAAATCACTCCAAACTTGCTTCAAATCACTCATGACACATCCATAACCCAAATCCAACAATTATTTGGCCCAATCCTTTACAAAATTCCCATCCATAAATTTATTTTCAAGCCTAAAGCCCACTTCCCTTAAACCTTCCTAAAAGCCCATCCAAGACAAATTCAAAAGCCCAAAGTCCATGACAAAGCCCACATGAAATTCCTCTCATCATCCCTTTAATTTAAAACACTTCCTAAGTTCTAAAATCCATCACCAAATGAACTCAAATCAAGCCTTATGACAATTCTCCCTAAATCCATGAAAAATTCCAACACCCTTTCTCATGCAAGTGAGACAACTTTTCCCAAGCCATATATGAGCCATGAAGCCATGCATGAGCCACATGGGAGCCATGAGAGCCATGGAATCTTCTTTCCACCTCACCATACCCAAGATGGCAAGAGGAGGAGGCCCTTTCCATATTCCCTTAAGAGGATTAGCCACTTCCATGACTCTACTAAACCTTGCTTAAACTTAATTGTACTTGGATGGTGACCCTTCCCCACTAATTAAGCTGACCTAAACCACTTTATCTTCAGCCCATACTAGCCATGGGAAGGTGCACCTAACCCAATCCATACATTTGACCAAACTTAGCTAAAATACACCCTTACCCCATTCTACTTTGATTCAAACACTTTACACATGTCAAACCTCAATTGAATGCACCAAACCCCGCACGACCCACTCGAACACGAGGGTGACCCATGCTGCTCGGCCGGCCGCTCGGATCGCGGAAAACACCATGGTCGAGACTATGGGAGGAGCCAAATTTTGGAATTCCACCTTGCTGAGCTGCCCCACTCTAAATGTCCATTGCAACTGTTCTTCTCCTCACCAGAGCAGCTGATCCCAAACCCTAACTCCCCCTGGGAGGCCCTCCAGCCTCTCCTATTTAAACACCACCTCCTCTCGGCCAAGAGAGGTGCCGAACCAAACCTTACTTGAAACTCGCGCAAAATCATCCCGGACCACTCTCTACACATAGAGCACTTGATCCCGCACTCGGATTCCGGCCCGATTCCCCTAGCCGAGCTCGATTTTGAGTTCGAATTTCGAGCACAAAAACCGGGACACTTCACCACGGTGAGCCAATCCCCAAATTGATTGGTCCTACACCTTCACCGGACCGAGAGGAGGAGTTTCTAGCAAAAGCCCCCTCTCCGGGCCGGCCCGATGCTTCCGGCCTCCGAGCTTTGTGATCGGGCGTGGGCACTTTCATACACTGGACGATTTGCCGGGCACGAGACTTCATGCGGAGCTTGCTTGGACCCGATAGAATGTGACACGACTCTCGGATCGAAGCTTCACTTCTGCGAGCAAAGGTATGGACTCACTCTTCCTCCCGAGTTTCCAGAGATTCTCCATTTAATTTGAATCCATTTCAATGCATGATTACCGTATGGATGTGTTCGTCTTCTCAAGACGAATCTATAGAGCACAAGAACACGAAAATCTGTTGAGAATTGAGTGAGTTCTTAGGGTTTTAGTGTGGACGGTCACGGGTGCACACCAGTCGTAGACGATGACCGGGAGCCGTTGGATCGCACGTGTATCGAGCGGACGGTCGAGATCAGGTCGGACGGCGCTACGGTACGTGAACCGTGGGATCTGGAGTGCTGATTCGGATGGCGGCGTCGAATCAGAACGCGACACGTGGACTTCGGAGCTGCCGAGGATGCGCTGGCGCTGAGTCACTTAAGTAGAAAAATAGGATTTTTCTTATTTATTAAATACCCAGAACTTCAAAAATCTATATCTTTTCATAGAAAAATCATAAAAATAAACTAAAAATACACTCTTGCTCAGTGAACAGAGTAGAATAATGTGGAAAAGAAATCAAATCATTTCATCAAGTATTTTATTTTTAATAATTTATTTACTATTTTCAGTATTTTAATTCTCCATGAATGTAGGCAATTCACCATGGCATGAGACTATAGGGCTTTTGAAGCCTCTGAATTTGGGAACATTCCTTGAATTTTCCAAAGTCAGAGGCCATCCCTATGAGAAGTTCTTGATTTTTCAAGTTCATATCACTGTTTTAGGAATTTTAATTCCAATAATTAGCATGTTGTGAAATAAATTCTAGGAAAATTTGGTGATGTTTATTATGACCAGAGGACCCTAGGAAAAATAGTTTTTGAGTTAACTCACTTGGAATGACCCTAATTGGCTTAAACACCCAAAATGAAACTTTAATTAATTAGAGCTAATCATACATCAAATTGACTTGAAATTAATTCTCCACTGACCTTTAGGATCAGAGGAACCCACCATAAAAGTTTGAAGTCGATTGGACTTGGTTAGCTACTATCGAATGGGTTGATTAAGCTATTTAGCCAAACTTAAACTTCAAAAATTCATAACTTTCAAAATACTTTTCAAAAATTCACCAAATTGGTTTTGGAGTCTCTCTGATATCAAGAGAATTTAAGAAAATTAAAATTACAATTTTCCAAAAAAGTTGATTTTTTGCATTATTTTAATATTTTAATAATTAAAAAATAATAAAATCACAAAAATAATTAAATTCACCAAAATGTCATATTTTGAATTTTAATCATTTAGGAACAAACCCCATATTTTTCTTAAGTCTCTATGATGAGATATTAAATTTTAAAGTCCCAAGGTAATTTTAAAATATAAAAAAATGTATTTTCTAGTATTTCCACTAAAATAATTCTAATAAATCAAAGAAAAATCAGAAAATTATAAAAATTGGTTCTCTGGTTTCCTTGATATCAGAGAGATTTTTGAAAAATATAAAATTTATTTTTCAACCTTTATTTTATTTTTTAAATTAATTAATACTCCAAAACTCAAAATAATTATAAATAAAATAACATAATTCAAAAAATCACCAAAATTGGTCCAAGTGGTCCTCTAGTCATTAGGAATGCCCCATAATTTTCTTAAGGACAGAAAATTTCCCTTGGTCATATTATTAAATTTTTCTTAAAAAACCCTATTTTCCACCAAAAATAATTACATAAATAAATTAAATACAGAAAAATCACATTTTCTCCTCTAATGTCTTGATTGACATATGAGTGAAGTCACATAAAAATTTCAAATTCATTTGAGCTCAATTTAGTGAATTATGAAATTAGTAAGTTTAAAGGGCAAAATGGTAATTAAAATTTTAACCTATAATTAAAAATTTTAGGTTTAATTAAAAGGGGTGGGTAAAATATTTGATACTAAGTTGATTTTGGATGTTTGAAACTTAGGCAATTAAATGGTAGAAACCTACCAAATAATTTAAAAATAATTAGAATAAACCTTAATTAATTAATTAATTAATTTTGGAAGATTAATAAAAAAATTGGAATTATTAAAATAGGGATATCATTAGGAAGAGATTTATTCTTTTATTTAAAAATCTCTAAATTAATCACCTCAATAACATTTAATTCCTAATTAAAAATGATAATCCAAATTCAAGATTTAAAGTGTTAAAAGACTTAATCATTAAATTAAATTAAAGTTAAAACATTTAAGTTAAATCTTTCCAAAATTTCAATTAAATTAATTAAATCATCTTTAAAATAAAAAAAATATATAAAATATTAAATTAAAATTAAATTAAATTAAATTAAAACATAGTAAATTAATTGAAATTAATTTAAATTAAGACATATTAAAAAAATATAAATAAATAAAATCAAGTTAAAATAAAATTAAAACTAAATTAAATTAAATAAAATTAAATTGAAAGTAAAACTAAACCAAATTAAATTAAACTAAAATTAAATTAAATTAAATTGAATTAAATATAACCTCACTAAAGACATAAAGAATTCAAAATAAATCTAAAAGCAACTTGAACACTATTCGAACTTAACCCCAATTAATTGAAATTAAATTAAATCACGAAATCACTTGAACATTAATTTGCCCTCAAAAGCTTATGTTGTCATAACTCCTAAATGGAGTGTTAAGTGAAGTGTTACTTCACTCATGGGATATTCGAATGTCTAGTTCAGCTGAGCAAGATAACAAAACTTGAACTCCTGGATGATTAATTCATTTTGTATAATTAAATTCTCTTGGACTTAAAACAATCATAGGGGTATTGAAAAGATGTTTAAGATTCGTCTTAAGCACTTCCTCGATATGATAGGATGTTTATAAGAACAATTGAACTTAATTGTTCTTTGATGAAGAAAATCATCCTCGAACAAAACACGAGAACACAGACGTCATAGGAGATGACTAAGCTATAGGAGTAGGATCTTGGTAGAAAACCATAACCCTTCCCTTAGCTTTACTCAGGAACTTGCTTTAAATGATTAAATATCCTAAATTGTGTTTAAGTGCGGCTTGGGATGACGGGAAGACCCTCAGGGTATGCTTTTGTTTTATTGCAATTTACCTCATTGTAATTTACTTTATTACGGAAATGCACTTTACTTTTCTTGTATGATAAATAAGCATTTGCATGAAAACCCACACCTTTAGGATAGTCCCTAAAACTGAAACCAAAACTAAACTAAAAGTCATTACAAGATAAAATTCACGACCACAACATTTCAAAATATAAAACAACTCGAAATTTAATCACGAAACGAGACAACAAAACTACAATTACAACTAAATTAAAACGTCTTGTTGGATGATCGGGAATACCTCGGATGATGTAACCTACGTGTTGCTTAACGGGATTTCCATGAGTGCTAAATGAAAGTGTGGAACTCATTTAATTGAGTTTAGCAAATTCATTTGGACTAAGTGAATCCGATAAAAATAACGATGCGGAAGGATGGAGCAAGTGGGATCTTAGCAGGTGTTGTTATAATCAACTTTAAGATTTGTTTTAATTAAAACATAAAAAAATACTTGGAAATTAAGACCTTCTCTAAACCAGAACACTTCTCTCATCTCTCGATTTATGACTTCTAAAACTAAACCTCTACTAACAACAAGGAGCTCGGGGCATGGTGGGCGGCACGGCCATCGTCATCGGCAAAACTCGAGTGCTACTTCGAGCAAAACTTTCTTAGAATTAAATAACCGAACCATTGGACTTCGAGGTAGTTTTCATAGTGCGACATAAATCCTCGACCTTTTGTTAGGCATTTGCATCGCAAATTAAGCTCTAACCGAGTCTTAGGACTCAGAGGTAGTCGTTCGATACGACATAAACCCTCACATCTTCGAAATTTATTTGTATGATCATGACATACGAACATAAGTCCTAATTAATTAAAATTGGCGAGATCAAAACATTAAATAAACATTAGGACTTTCTCTAAATTCAAGCGAAACAATAGGATAGTCGGGAAATTACCGAAGTTCGCTTCGAATGCTGTAATTTCTCTTACCTTTCCTCCTTTGAATTCCCAAAACAAAATGTTCAAACTTGATCCATTCCCTATTGAAATTCTAAAATTCAATCCCTTGAAAACTTAAACTTTGAAATTCTTGAGAGCAGAATTATTGATCATTATCGAGAGTTTTCTTAAGTGATTCCCGTCATTTAAGATGTAATTAAATATAGGGGCTTGCTCTTATAGGGAACTTTAAGAACCCAAGTAATATAAACCCTGTTTAATACTTTCATATTAAGCAGGGGAAATTTGTAGGCAAATAAAATTGGTTCGCAGACCAAACGGATGTCACAAATCTTCTAGTTTATTTAATCGAGTCCCATCATCGAAGCGATGTGTATACATCTTTAGGGATAGATACACGGTTTGTGGTGCGGTGCTCGTTTATATAAACTATTCGGGATGTGAGATCAGTTTGATTTCATATCTTAAAATTTTTAAATTTAAAAATTATTTTCAAAAATCAAATACTACTCTTTCAAATTATCTATTTAAATTAAATTGAAAAATACGCCGACATGTTTCTGGCGACTCCGCTGGGGAATAGTTCCTCTCTCCATTTTGATCAGATAGTTCTGCTATCAAAAATCGGTAGTATATCCATGTCCCTAGTGGATCGAACTACCCTTCTTCGGTTGGAATACTATGTTCATTTCTACCTTGAACGAGTATAGCCGACATTTTCTCGGATTTAGGAGCCTTTGTTTAGACACCCCTAAACGAGAGAGGTTCGAGATCCTTTTACCTCATTTACGAGGTGGGGTGGGCCCCCAATAGGTATTAGTTTAGGAGCAATCTTGCGGGTCGAGAAGTTTCTACAAGACTTTCTCTTCTTTTTTCCAGTTCCTAATCAATTCCTTTTACCCTTCCTACAACTCTTCTTCTTTTAATAATTCTTCGTCCTAACGAACAAATCTTTTAGAAAAATAATTATCTAAATAAATTTTCTTTTAATACCACAAATACATTAAGATAAACAGAAATGTGTTCGGACTCTTTCTTTTTCGTCATAAGTTTTACGACGAGAAGAAGCACGATTCGGGGGTCGACACTTAGAATGCGCACTGCGAAATGGAAGCCCCAAGGCGATCTTCTCCTTCGTCGACGGATTTGGACACAGGTTGTGTTCGAGGACGAGCGCCTCGATAATGGAATCATTAGATTCGGACGAGGATTCAGGGACAGCGACATCAAAATCCCAGACGTCGCTCTCTTTTCACTCACGAGCAAAGTACAGGAGGCGAGAAGCCGTTGATTGAGTTTAACCTCGAGTCGACTCATGAATTCCCTCCTCTGCAAAAGATTCAGTGAGAGGAGTATGCTTGTTCCCGGAAGAATCTGTTGTTGCTACTGCCATTTGGTCTAGTTGTCTCTTTACCTACCCGAGCACGCGAAGCTAAAGGGAAGGAAATTCGAAGCGTAATGAACTGTGGAGGGTACGGATCTTCTGTGAGACCTTTTGTTTTCGAGATCGGGTCCGGCTCGAGAATTCCATCAGCAACACGGACTCGGAGGAGGAAAAAAGTAGAAGGATTGCTAGAAAAGCCGGAGGCTGCTTGAAGTTGCTTTCTGGAGGAAATCCGGAAGCTGCCGAGTATACACCGTCGCTGAATACATACCATTTTTGGGAGGAAGTAGGTTCCATCCGCTCTCCGCCACAGAGGATGAGGAAAATGTCCGCAAGATTGCTTCTGCATTGCCTCAGCCCGCGTATTACAACAACGGCCGTAAGAAAAGGGCTAGGATTACACCATTTGCCCGACTGCAGACTGTGATAGAGAAGTTAGCAAAGAAAGAAAAATGCCCTGTATCAGAGATTTTAAGAAGGATAGGGCGGGTGGCGGCCAAATCCCGTCTTTGACAGCGAGTAGAACTCAGCATCCTCTGCGAGAAAAGCCGAATAAGAGAATGAAAGCTAGTCCACTTTGTCGTTGTTTCGGGACTACAAATTAGGGAGGATACCACCTTCCGGCACTTGGGCGACGGACCATCCGGTCCTAGACCTTCTGTGCTAGAAGGATGGTATGGCGTCCCCTCTGGGACGATTAAGATTAAAACGACAACACGAGAAGGAAAGTCTCGTCGGGAGACTTGAGTCGAAGAAAGTGCTACTGCGATGAAGGGAACTCATGAGAAGGAAACCCGACGGTTATCGCATGACAGCTGCGAGGATGTACGAGAAGAGACCATTAGAAGATGCTTATGGAAAAGCTAAGAAATGATATTCGGCGATTAGCAAGAGAAGAGAAGAAAAATTCGAAGATGAAGTCGACTCGTCGAGTTCATGGATGATGAATATGCGAGAAATTAACATGGTTGAAACACGAGCTTCGTCGGCTTCACGAGTGTTCTACGGCAGCGCAGAAGAGAGGAGCCGGAAGTGATGAGGATACGGCTTCGAGAGAAAGATGATACGATCGCCCGAATGGCAAAAAGGATGGAAGAGATGGGCTGCGGCCACTAGCCGCTCTCCGGAGTCGGAGTTCGACCCCGAAGAGAAACACCCCAGAAGTTATTCACATTGTAGACGGAGGAAAGGAGATTACATCCGTCAACGGGGATGATCGGTTAAAAAAGGATGCAACACGAAGCATGATTCGGAAAAGGATATCGAGAGCATGGTGGAACGGCGGGTGCGAGAAGCCTTGGCACAATCGAAGAGCGGGACATCCATTCGGACGGGTAGACCTTACCCGAAGAATTCGACGTTGTCCGATATCCAGAAAGGCTTCGTACCACCTCTGTTCGAAGACCTTTGATGGAACCGGAAACCCTCGACGACATGTTGCACATTTTCGTGTCGGTTGTTGCAATGCGGCGGAAGTGATGCTTTACTCTTCCGACAATTTGTCGGCGGCACTGTCGGGAATCGCCTTTGATTGGTATGCGGAATTACCGAACGGTTCGGTGAAGACATTTTCGAATTAGAGAACCTCTTCATCGAGCGATTTGCGGAGCTCGGCACCGCATCACGTATAGGTGATTTAGTGGTAGAGAAGCGAAGCGAACGAAACTTTGGTGAACTACATACTTCGATGGAGGAATCTAAGTATGAAGTGTGAGCCACGACTACAAGAACGACATGCGATCGGCATTTTACTTAAGAGCATTCACGGCTCGATAGCACTTCTCCTCGAGGATTTACTATTAAGACTTTCGAGAAGTTGTTAAGCGAGGCGGAAGCTTGCGAGAGGAGGCGAAGCAATTAAGTTTCACCGAGCAAAACGGACGAAACGAAGCCCGTGAAAACTTTTGAAAAGAAGTCGGGATCGTCGCGGCGGTCGATAAAGGCGAGCGACCAATACAAATACCGCCAGAACGGCCGCGGCAAATTCAACAAAATTACCGGCAACCACGAGCCCGGCTATCGGTCATCTCGACGGTATGAACAACCGCCTCGTCCACAACGTACGTTAAGGGAGCTTACGAGCGAGGAGTATCCGTTCGAGAATGAGACGATGCTCGAAAATGTTCCGCGATCGATGAAGACTCCGGATTTCCAGCTGCCGAGCCTAAGAGACCAGGAAGAAGTCGACGAGAAGGTGATCCCGACTTTTGCCCTTACCACCGGATGCTTGGACACAAGATAGAAGATTGTATTACCTTCAAAAGTTGGCTCGAGCGACAATCTCGAAAAGGGAACATAACGATCCGAAGGAATACATGAAGGAACCCCGAAAGGAGGTTCCGTCGATGTTATCTCGACGGATCTCATTGTTCAGATAGATCCCTATGCGGTCGATGATGGATGGACTACCGCTTGGACAAAGTCTTCGAAGAAGATTTTGGATCGCATCCAAACCGCTTCGGTGCGAGCCTCGATTCGAGTTCGAAACACAGTCGAGTCGGCACTATCACTTACGATAGAAGAACCACCTCGACAAGAGACGATTGAAGAAAAGAAGAAAATTGATGAAGAAGAGAAGGCAGAGACTCTTAAGGCTAGGCTAGGGGCTACTTATCCTAGGATGGTTGTTTCCGATTCGGGGGAGAAATCCCTCGAACCTCTAACTACTGTATGATTATTTGCTCACTCCGGTGGGATCTTATAATGATAAGGGTTATGGCGTTGGCTACGTTTTGATTGTTTCTAACGATTACGTAACTAGCGACAACCAACCTAATCCGGACATCGATTCGATACAAGTAACAATTCTCGAATCATACACGATCTCGACGATCACGATGACAAAGAAGACATCCACCAAGGAGGCTACGAGAGTTCGACATGCAATGAATCTATTTGCGAGTTTCGAGGAGCTCCGGTCACGATAGAGTTAGAGCCTTCGGACTGCGAAGCTAATCCGAGAAGAACCTGTCATTCCGATTCGGGAGGAGACACCGACAAACTCGATACTAGATTCGGAGAAATTACGGAAGTCGACTTAAGAAGTGGAAGAGTTCTACCTCCGAGAATGGGTCCGAAGGACAAAGGAAAGCGGTGGTTGTTCGGGAAGAACCAACCCGAGCGGAAGAAATACCCGTTCGGGAAGAAATCGAGACACATGGAAATAAAGTGGACTACAACGTGCTAGCCCATCTTAGGAAACTACCAGCCGAGCTAAGCATCACGACGCTCTCATCTTATCGAAAGGAGATGAGAGAAGCTACGATCGAGGCCTTGCTTGATCCGAGAAATTTGCTTAGCTCGAATGACCAGGAGATTCCTTAGATGAGGTTTGCTCGTTAAAGGAACGACGAGGTGTTACCTTCGCGGACGATGACTACTTGCTTGGGACGGCGAGACCACAATCGACAGTTGTACATTTCGATTACTGATTGGGAAGTTTACACTCTCCGGAGTATTGGTGGATCCGGGAGCATCGATCGATATAATGAATCTTCGAACGCTAGCATACTTGGAAATTGATGCTCGCGAGCTCGAAGCGGACAAAATGTTATTAAGAGGATTCGACGAGAAAGGAGAAAGAGCCCTCGGATCGATAACACTGCTAATGAAGACCGGTGACTTAGCGAAGACAACCGCGAAATTTCACATAATCGATTCGAAACGTCATTCGACGCTCTCTTGGGCCGACCATGGATACATGAAAACCGGATGGTACCATCATCCCTACATCGATGCATCAAATACTACGATGGAGGGGAACGAGTGCATCGAAGGGTGACTTACTGACCATTCTCCGTACATGAAATTGGAATCCATGAAGATGCGGCTTATTACGCACCTCCGAAGAAAACAATCTTCTCCAGAGATACCATAACGAATGAAGCGAAAGGAAGTTCGGGACGACGAAGAACACGAAGTTCTAGTCCAACGATCACTCGCCACTCCCTTACGGCGAGATGGTGAAGGTTTCTCCACGACTCGCATCAGAGGTCGAGGCCGGGGACGAGGTCGTGGCGGAGACGTTAGGACGGTTGGACGGAGGAAACCAGCCATCGATGTTGATTGGGAAGATAATTCGAAGAAGAAAAAGAGATCGAAGCAGAAGCGGCGAAAATAAGTCGGAAGAAGCCGCGATTCGGGATTTCTCTCGAAGATGAAAAGAACGAGGAATATAAATCGATGTACGAGAAGATTAACCACTTATGTACATACTATGACCACGACCCCGATCCATTCTAATAAGATCGAGGGTATGGTGGTCGAAAGAGGTACGTAGCGGCGGTGCGAAGCCCATCGAATTCTATCGTGGTGCTCCTTCCTCCAAAGCGAAAACAATGTACAATTTGAAGATGTCACTTCTTCGAATTAATGGAATTACCTTTTGAGTGGTACTCTCCCTGTGTTGAAAATTTAATTCGGCGTGGTTTCTTACCTCGACAATGGACAAAAGGTCGATCACAACATTTTGAAAAATTATGGAATAACTCCGGTCGTCCGCTGATTGAAAACATGGTCTCGGATTCGGCACGATAGGATCGGTTGACGATGCGAATTTTGCTTGGTTGTCACTTGCGAGTCTAATGAAAGCGCATGGAAACTACGGAAGAACTTGAAGATTTACAAATTGGAAACGCTCACGGAGTTCGAAGAAGAGATCGAATCTCTGATAGATGAGTTAACGGAAGTTAACTTAGGTACTAGCGAAGAGCACTAGACCTACCTTTGTTAGCTCCTTACTCGATAAAGAAGACTCAGAAGAAATAATCGAGTTATTAATGGAATTTAAAGGCTTGTTTTGCTTGGAGCTACGATGAGATGCCGGGATTAGCTCCGGAGGTCGCGATCCATAAGCTAGGAGTGGATTCTGCTACATTCCGGTCGGACGAGGTCCCAGAAGAATGCGTCTAGAAATTGAACAACAAGTCATAGGTGAAGTTAAAAAGCTAATAGACGCTAAATTTGTCACGTGAAGAACAATACCCGAGCTTGGTTAGCCAATGTGGTACCGGTCGGGAAGAAGAATGGTCGGATCGGAATTTGTGTGGATTTCGAGAGATTTAAACGAGGCATGTCCGAAAAGATGAATTCCTCTACAGATCCGGAATTAATGATCGACATTGCTTGACACATGAAATATTCTCATTCATGGATGGATCTTCGAGGATACGACCGGATAAAAATGGCTCCAGAAGATGAAAAACTTACGGCATTCGGAACGCCGATCGGAGTATATTGCTTACACGGTGATGCCATTCGGAGCGAAGAACGCGGGAGCAACCTACCGAGAGAGCGATGACGAGAATTTTTGATGATCTCATCCACGATCGAGTTGAATGCTTACGTGGATGATGTGGTCATCAAAAGCAAAGTAAAGGAAAACCACTGTATGATTTGAGAATTGTTTTCGAACGATTAAGACAATTTAACCTTAAGATGAATCCCTTAAAATGCGCCTTCGGCGTCACCTCCGGGAAATTCTTAGGATTCGTTGTCCGACATCGTGGAATTGAAATCGACCGGAAAAGATTAAAGCTATCTTAGAAATGCCACCTCCCAGAACCTTAAAACAACTACGATCTTTTCGAGGAAGGCTGGCATATCTTCGACGCTTTATCTCGAACTTGTCGGGTAGGTGTCGGCCTTTCTCGGCATTAGTTAAAAAGGACGCCAAATTTATTTGGGAAGAGAAATGCCGGAAGGGCCTTCGAGGACATTAAACAATATTTAATGACACCTCTGTCTTAGTAGCCCCAGTCTCAGGTAGGCCGTTGATACTTTATACCGCGGCTTTAGACGACTCACTCGGAGCACTGTTAGCCCAGGTTAATGATGAAGGTAAAGAAAATGCTCTTTACTACTTAAGCTGTCGTTTACTTCCGACGAAAATAAAGTATCCCACAATTGAAAAGCACTTTGTTTGGCCACGATCTTCGCCGCTCGAAAGCTCGGGCACTACATGCTTTCTCATAAGGTCGACTTGATCTCGAAATTTAATCCATTGCGATACTTGATGACCGTCCAACGCTTTACGGCGGACTTGCCGGGTGGTCGATGATATTATTGCAATTCGATATAACTTTCGTGCCTCTTCGTGCCGTGAAGGGACAAGTCTAGCGGACTTCCTCGCGGCACACCCTTTGCGGCGGAATCTCCTCTCGATGACGACTTGCCGGATGAACAAATAATGAGCTTAGAAGACCACGATGATCGACGTTGGGAATTATATTTCGACGGAGCATCTTCGGCACACAAAGATGAAGAATCGCAAGTGATAGTGCCGGTAAGGCGGGGAATCGGACTAATCTTTATAACACGGAGCGGGGGATGTTAAGATACTCCTACCGCTTAACGAGCCGTGTACGAACAACGAAGCGAGAATACGAAGCTCTCGTAACGGGGCTGGAATTAACTATTCGAATGGGGATAACAAACATCGACATCTACGGGGATTCGCGGTTAATCATTCGACGGATCGCCGGACGGTACGGAATTTTAAAGCCGAAGACTCGACGATACTTCCGGTATGCTCATACGGTTGTTAGAGCAGATTCCGAATGTGACGATCTACAAAATTCCCGAGAGAAAACGCTTTAGCGGATGCGTTGGCCCGCCTCGCAAAAGAATTTGCACGCTTGCAAGATGAATCGGTGGAAGTGTCGGTTCGCGGACGTCGGGTCTATCACGGCTCGACATAGACACAATACACAAATCGAAAAGAAAAAGAATCGGTTGCGGCGGTGACGGAAAACACGAGAAGATTGGCGACGGCCATTAATGAACTACACTGCAACGGGAAAACTACCGGACGATAGGTCGTTAGCCGCATCGGATCGAAAAGAACTGCGTCTACGCATTAATAAACAACGCGTTATACGGAAGGTCTTTCGATCGAATGTGGCTAAGGTGCTACAGCGGGTCCGAGGCCCGTGAAATTGTTAAAGAGGTGCATTCGGGACTACGTGGCGCTCACCGATCGAGTCCAGAAGATGAAAATGAAAATTAAAAGACTAGGGTATCTGCGGCCCTCGATGATGACCAGTTGCATGAAAATCGCCGAGAGGCGTCACCGATGCCGAGTGCACGGAGTGGTTCTGCATCGACCTCCGAATGTGCTACATCAGAGCAATTGCGTCGTGGCCATTTGAATGTTGGGGCACGGATATAGTGGGTCCGATAGAACCACCATCTTCGAAAGGACATCGCTTCATTCTTGCGGCTACGGATTACTTTTCCGAGTGGGCGAGGCGGTTCCGCTCGGAGAAGTGAAAGCACACCACGTCTTACGGTTTTCGAGAACCGAGTTGTCTACCAGTTTCGGAGTGCTGCGCAGGATCATCTCGGATAATGGGTCGGCATTCGGAAGCACGCAAATCAATAATTTTGTCGGGAGACACGGAATCGGCGGCGGTATTCGACGATTTACTATCCGAGAGCAAACGGCACAGGTGAGGCTTTTAATAAAACTCTCGTTCAAATTTTAAAGAAAACTTTGGACGATAATAAGAAGAAATTGGCACGAGAAGTTATTAGAAGCCTTATGGGCCTACCGGACGACCTTCGAACTCCTACTCGAAGCTACACCTTACGCTTCGGTGTATGGGTCCGAGCGAGTGTTACCCTTAGAGGTCCGGCTTCCTTCACTCGGAATTGCGGTTGCGAAACAAAATCACGACGAGAGAGAATGCCAAATTACGACTAGAGGAGTTGGAAAGCCTGGAAGGGAAAAGACTTGCGGCGCGACGAATTTAGAACTATACCGAGCTAAGATGGTTCGAACGCATGACGGCGAGTCCGCCGAGAACCTTGAAAGTTGGTGACTTAGTTCTCGTTCTCGAGAGACTATCCTTGCACACGCAAGATAGGAGGAAAATTTGAACCCACTTGGGAAGGACCGTTTGTGGTTGAGGCGATCTACTCGGGAGGCTCTACCGGCTAGTGAATTGCGAGGAGAACGACATATGCTTCAGATCGACGGACGATACTTGAAGAAGTATTACAGCTACTGATGTTTCGAAGGAATGAATTCTTCATCCCTAGAAGCACGGGTGAAGTAATTACTTATGACTAGGAGTCCGAACCCAAAAATAATAAAAATGTGCTAAAATAAATAAAATCATGATAATAAAGTTTTCCTTGTTCTCTCTTCCAAATCGAAATCTTTTTCCAGATCTTTTCCCACTTCATTCCTGTTGAATTTAAAAATACAAAAGGAGTAATAAAAAAAAAGAAAAAAAGAAAACTTGTCTCTAATAAACATTTTCTTAATATTCTTGTTCTTAGTACAGCCCCTGATCCTTTTCCTTGTCTTTTCGCAGGGAAATGTCGAACGGGCGGTTGGTCCTGAACTTTAGAAATGGCGTAAGCCTTGCACTCGACGAAAAGAGGGTGAAAGATGGAGCGATAATAGAGATTGACTCGGACTTCGCACCGGCGGGCCTGCTGATACGAGGAAGGTGGTCAGGTCCCGGTTGACAAGAGGAGCGCCGATCGGACGATAATGAAAGTGGGTGGCCCGAGCCACCAGCCCGGCGACGAAAGGAAAACAAACAGCGAGGAGGACAAGAGAATCAAGTACGTAGTCGCTACGGCGGAGGGCGAGGCTTGTCGGCGCCACGCCCGCGAGGGTCGGGAAGTACGAAGAGCTACTCTCGCGGCGACTCGGCGAAGAAATAAAAATCGCCGTATCACGCGAGATGTTAACTAAACTAGCGGCGGACCCGGCGCGACGGGCGGTTGCTACTACCGGTGCATATGCTTCGAGGATGCCGGTTCGCCGGGAACTGAAGAAAGGAGGCCGGCCACGAGGATAACGGAAGAGACCGGGGAAATCTCGAGGAGATCGGAAGAAGGAAGGCTACCACGCCACCGGATAAAGCCACCGATGATGCATGACCTTGTTGCGAAAGCGACCCGGAGGATGTCCGAGCGGAGACCATCCCCGAGGAGCCGAGGTATGCGGGGAGAACGCGAAGGGATTGAGCCATATATCCCACGATACGTCACCGAGGCCTCGCCATTTGCAGATTATTCCGGAATACGAGCTAGAAAGAATGCGAGAATGTCGAGAAGCAAACTTTTGAATACTTCGAGAGAATTAGAGGCGGGGAGGATCAATATACTTAGAAGGCCTCGAGCTACATACGAAACGTGTTCTCGGAATACGAACAACGACAAATCGTGGACTACATCCGGGATTTGAAAAGAATGGGTCGAGCGAGGCCGCAAGAGAAAACACTACTCGGAACCCGGAGATGGATGCCGGGGAAAGGGAGAATTACGATACGATGTGGATGCTTGCTACAACTTCGCGAGAAGACGGGAAGGAAACCCACGGGGATACTCCGTCATGGCGAGGTAGATCCGATGCCATTAGTCATCGAAAAGGATGGTAAAGAGAATGATAACATGGAGAGTGCGCCGGCGGATTGCATACCGACGGTTGCATCATTAACATTTACAAGAGGGTGATTGCATACCCCGCACATAGATCACCACGACTTTGTCGGACAACTACGCACGAGTTTCTTTTACGAACGAGTGTAATATCATGTTCGGATGCGACCTCCGGATAGCGAGGCCGGGTGAGTTCGAGGGCCGGTAAAGATACCATTACCGGTAGGTTCAGTCATGATACTAAAGGGCAACGGAGCAGATGTCGCTAAACATTGCATACGGGAGTACCAATGAAGCGGATCTCGGTTACTTTCGAAGGATGGATGACGGGAAAGCACCTTACCACTTCCGGGCGGACCCCGAGCTAGAGAGCCTCAGGCCTTACGAGTTGTGAGTTACATGGAAAATATCACACCTCCAACGTACATCCATACGACATCCTTGCCGAGGATGGCTTGGAAGGTGATGTTATTGACCATGTACCTCCTTATTCGGACATGGATTTTTGACGAGATGCCTTTTTGGATGGATCGACAAAGATCATACATAGTCCGTTTTGAGTCTACATGGATTGTATGAGATGTATTTCAGATCGAGTTGTATGATGTATCTTCGACAAGATTGGAATGAAAGTGATTATGTCACATTTTGGCCTTCACCTCTTTTTATGTGCAAATTGACTGGGAAACGCCATTAAAGTTAAATGAACTTCGAATAAAGAACAGAAAAGAAACAAAAGAATAAAGAAAACTTTCCTTAAAAATCTAAAAAAAATGATGAACGCCAAATCCACATGAACATTAAATGAACGATAAAGCAAATTTGAATCGTTAAAGGACAAAGCAAAATGAACACAAATTTTAAATCGAATCTCGATCGAATTCGAATTCGACCTTCCGGATCTCGAATCGAATCTTAATCGAATTCGAATTCAACCTTCCGGATTTCGAATCGAATCTCGATCGAATTCGAATTCGACCTTCCGGATCTCGAATCAAATCTCGAGTCGACATTCCGATTGATCGATCTCGATCGATTGACTGACCTTCGAATCGAAATCGATCGTTCTACTCTCTCCTTGTACGGGATGGAAGCGGTCGATTCCATTGACACGGAGCCACGGGGTTTTCGATTCGGATGCGATGGCGAGGAATTGTATCCGATCAAACCGGCGACTTTCGATCGACTCTTTTGAATGGGATGTGTAGCATCTACGTATTCCCTCTGTCTGTTTCTTTCCACAAAAATCTTTTACAACTTTCATGAAATCCTCGAAACACCAAAATTCCACACTTTTCGAATCAACACTACAAATCTTTGCAAAATCGAATACATCGAAATCAAACTTTTGGGGTTGAGGATTTTACATCCGAGACTTGCATTGCTTTAGGATTCTTTCCCTATCGCAATGAAATACATCGAAATCAAATTCTTGGGGTTGAGGATTTTACATCAGAAGCTGCATTGCTTTAGGTTCTTTCCCTATCGCAATGAAATACATCAAAATCAAATTCTTGGGGTTGAGAATTTTACATCAGAAGCTGCATTGCTTTAGGTTCTTTCCTATCGCAATGAAATACATTAAAATCGAACTTTTGAGGTTGAGGATTTTACATCCGATCTTGCATTGCTTTAGGTTCTTTCACTATCGCAATGAAATACATCAAAATCAAATTTTTGGGGTTGAGGATTTTACATCCAGATCTTGCATTGCTTTAGGTTCTTTCCTATCGCGATGAAATACATCGAAATCAAATTCTTGCGGTTGAGGATTTTACATCAGATCTTGCATTGCTTTAGGTTCTTTCACTATCGCAATGAAATACATCGAAATCAAATTCTTGGGTTGAGGATTTTACATACGAGACTTGCATTGCTTTAGGATTCTTCCCTATCGCGATGAAATACATCGAAATCGAATTCTTGGGGTTGAGGATTTTACATCGAAACTTGCATTGCTTTAGGATTCTTTCCCTATCGCTATGAAATACATCGAAATCAAATTCTTGGGGTTGAGGATTTTACATCAGAGACTGCATTGCTTTAGGATTCTTCCCTATCGCAATGAAATACATCGAAAATCAAATTCTTGGGGTTGAGGATTTTACATCGAGATTTGCATTGCTTTAGGATTCTTTCCTATCGCGATGAATTACATCGAAATCAAATTCTTGGGGTTGAGGATTTTACATCAGATCTTGCATTGCTTTAGGTTCTTTCCTATTGCGATGAAATACATCAAAATCGAATCTTTTGGGGTTGAGGATTTTACATCAGAAGCTTGCATTGCTTTAGGTTCTTTCCCTATCGCAATGAAATACATCAAAATCGAATTCTTGGGGTTGAGGATTTTACATCAAGAGCTTGCATTGCTTTAGGTTCTTTCCATATCGCAATGAAATACATCAAAATCGAACTTTTGAGGTTAAGGATTTTACATCGATCATCGCATTGCTTTGGGTTCTCTCCTATTGCGATAAAGCACACCAAATCGAACTCTTGAGGTTAATGATTTTACATCGATACCGCATTGCTGCGAGATCTCTCCTCATTGTAATGGTTCGATCCAATCAATTCGATTTTCTTTTGAGGTTGAAGATGTTACATCTAAAACCACGAAAATTCCGATTTTCATTTCGAAGTTGAATCCCTAATTAAAATTAATTTTAACAAAACTTGATCTAAATTGAAACTCGAACTAAAATGCGAGCTCGCACATCAAAACTCGAAGCGAAACAAAATGAAATCTAAATCGAAATTCCCCAGGATCATGCGATTTGGGATTCACCTCCTTTTCTTTTCCCAGGCGAGAGTTCGGGTATCTCCGGTCTTGGGAACATACCTGTACTCCCCGGCGGAAATTCTTTTACTACATCCCGAGTTTGTCACTTGGACATACGTGTTGGTTTTGTTGATCTCTTCGGTCGGCCTTGATACGCGCGGTGTGCTCCGTCGGCACACCACGCACATGTGGGGGTCCATTTGTTGACCTCATTTTTGATGAGGTCTTCTCTTCTCTTTTAGTACTTAGGATCTAGCCTTAGGCTTTTCCTTTGACTATCTTAGAGGACTAGAGATGGAACCTACCCCTTTAGAAACTCAACCACTTCTTAACTCCCTGCAAACCCCATAAGCTTGATGGTGGACCCCTAGTTACCTAGAGGGTTGAAATCAAATGTGGAAATTTAAAGGATGAGTTCCTATAGGACTCTTTGGCCTTAGGAGGCCCTACAGGTGGCTCAGTACAGTGAGGGTGACTTACACACACACTACACTTATACACTACACTTTCACACACCTCCTAAAACCACACCCATACTCGACTTGACCTCTTGACTCATGAAGGTGATTCGCATGGATGGTCGCTTAACCACTAGCCCTTGGTAAGAGGTTAGGAACAACATAGTGAATGCCTCGAATGAGTCCCTTCATGGCTCACGTGGGCTTGATATGGCTTCATGGCTCAGCCAAAATGATTTCATTCCACTTACGATTACCCAATCTTCGATTTTCTAAATTTTCGATTTTTGACCCCGGGACACGAGACCACTTAAGCTCTCAAAATGCATTGAAACTACCCAAAATTTGCAAAATTACCTAAATTACCCAAAATCCCCCAAAATCATTCCTAAACATTTCCCTCCACTCAAATTGATCATCCATAACCAAAAATACCAAAAATTCCAAAAATACCCCCAATACCCTCCAAATACCCAAAAAGCCCCTCTTAGCCAAAAAATCAAAAAATTCAGAAAATTCCTAAAAAATTCCAGAAAATCCCAAATATTCCCAATTCCATTTTTTCCTACTACACCATTTGCCAATTTTGTCAATTTACCCTACTTTTACCAAAACCCCCAATTTGCTGCATTTTTTAACCCAGTGAACCCAATGTCAAACCAAATCTACCCAATTGACCCCAATTTTGGTCCAATTCAATTCTAAACTTCAATTAAACATCCACAATATCAATCTAGACCAAATCCAAGCCAAATTTGATTGACATTTGAATCCAATTTTATTTTTAAGCTTAAAGCCCAATTTGGACCCATAACCCAAACTTGACCCAAACCAACTCAATTCAACTCCAATTTAACCCAAATCTTTTCTAAAACCTTCCTAACATCCCCATAAACAAAACACTAACATAATTTTCGCAAAATTTGGACCCTAACCTCACTCAAATTCAACCCAAACCCAAAATCCCCTAAATGGGCCTACACCCAAACCTAACCCAAATGGGCCCAAACCCCAAAACCAAAACCCAACCAAAGTTGAAACCTCTTTGAAACACTCCCATAAACATTTTTCAACATTAATTTTACATCAATTTGAACCCTAGCCCAACATTGGCCCAAATTAGCCCAATTTGACCTACATTGGCCCCTTCACCAAAGAAGCCCAAATTCAACCCAATTCAAACCCAAATCACTCCAAACTTGCTTCAAATCACTCATGACACATCCATAAACCAAACCCAACAATTATTTAGCCCAAGCCTTCACAAAATTCCCATCCATAAATTTATTTTCAAGCCTAAAGCCCACTTCCCTTAAACCTTCCTAAAAGCCCATCCAAGACAAATTCAAAAGCCTAAAGTCCATGACAAAGCCCACATGAAATTCCTCTCATCATCCCTTTAATTTAAAACTCTTCCTAAGTTCTAAAATCCATCACCAAATGAACTCAAATCAAGCCTTTTGACAATTCTCCCTAAATTCATGAAAAATTCCAACACCCTTTCTCATGCAAGTGAGACAACTTTTCCCAAGCCATATATGAGCCATGAAGCCATGCATGAGCCACATGGGAGCCATGAGAGCCATGGAATCTACTTTCCACCTCACCATACCCAAGATGGCATGAGGAGGAGGCCCTTTCCATATTCCCTTAAGAGGATTAGCCACTTCCATGACTCCACTAAACCTTGCTTAAACTTAATTGTACTTGGATGGTGACCCTTCCCCACTAATTAAGCTGACCTAAACCACTTTATCTTCAGCCCAAACTAGCTATGGGAAGGTGCACCTAACCCAATCCATGCATTTGACCAAACTTAGCTAAAATACACCCTTACCCCATTCTACTTTGATTCAAACACTTTACACATGTCAAACCTCAATTGAATGCACCAAACCCCGGCCACAGCCCACTGAACACGAGGGTGACCCATGCTGCTCGGCCGGCCGCTCGGATCGCCGAGAAAACACCATGGCCGAGACCTTGGGAGGAGCCAAATTTTGGAATTCCACCTTGTTGAGCTGCCCGCTCTAAATGGCCATTGTAGCTTGTTCTTCTCCTCACCAGAGCAGGCTGATCCCGAGCCCTCAACTCCCCACAGGAGGCCCTCCAGCCTCTCCTATTTAAACACCACCTCCTCTCGGCCAAGAGAGGTGCTTGAACCAAATCTTGCGGAAACTGCGCAAAATCATCCCGGACCACTCTCTACACATAGAGCACTTGATCCCCGCTGGATTCCGGCCCCGATTCCCCCAGGCGAGCTCGATTTTGAGTTCGAATTTCGGCCCGAAAACCGGGACACTTCACCACGGTGAGCCGATCCCCAAAATGATTGGTCCTACACCTTCACCGGACCGAGAGGAGGAGTTTCCCAGCCAAAGCCCCCTCTCCGGGCCAGCCATTGCTTCCGGCCTCCGAAGCTTTGTGATCGGGTGTGGGCACTTTCATGCATGGACGATTCGCCGAGCCAGAGGACTTCGTACGGAGCTTGCTTGGACCCGATAGAATGTGACACGACTCTCGGATCGAAGCTTCACTTCTGCGAGCATAGGTATGGACTCACTCTTCCTCCCAAGCTTCCAGAGATTCTCCATTTAATTTGAATCGATTTCAATGCATGATTACCATATGGATGTGTTCGTCTTCTCAAGATGAATCTATAGAGCACAAGAACACAAAAATCTGTTGAGAATCGAGTGAGTTCTTAGTGTTTTAGTGTGGACGGTCACGGGTGCACACCAGTCGTAGACGATGACCGGGAGCCGTTGGATCAGGCGTGCATCGAGCAGACGGTCGAGATCAGGTCGGACGGCGCTACGGTACGTGAACCGCGGGCCCCTGGAGCGCTGAGTCGGATGGCGGCGCCGAATCAGAACGCGACACGTGGACTTCGGAGCTGCCGAGGATGCGGCGGCGGCTGAGTCGACTAAGTAGAAAAATAGGATTTTTCTTATTTATTAAATACCGAGAACTTCAAAAATCTATATCTTTCCATAGAAAAATCATAAAAATAAACTAAAAATACCCTCTTGCTCAGTGAACAGAGTAGAATAATGTGGAAAAGAAATCAAATCATTTCATCAAGTATTTTATTTTTAATAATTTATTTACTGTTTTCAGTATTTTAATTCTCCATGCATGTAGGCAATTCACCATGGCATGAGACTATAGGGCTTTTGAAGCCTCTGAATTTGGGAACATTCCCTGAATTTTCCAAAGTCAGAGGCCATCCCTATGAGAAGTTCTTGATTTTTCAAGTTCATATCACTGTTTTAGGAATTTTAATTCCAATAATTAGCTTGTTGTGAAATAAATTCTAGGAAAATTTGGTGATGTTTATTATGACCGAGAGGACCTATAGGAAAAATAGTTTTTGAGTTAACTCACTTGGAATGACCCTAATTGGCTTAAACACCCAAAATGGAACTTTAATTAATTAGAGCTAATCATACATCAAATTGACTTGAAATCAATTATCCACTGACCTTTAGGATCAGAGGAACCCACCATAAAAGTTTGAAGTCAATTGGACTTGGTTAGCCCTATCAAATGGGTTGATTAAGCTATTTAGCCAAACTTAAACTTCAAAAATTCATAACTTTCAAAATACTTTTCAAAAATTCACCAAATTTGTTTTGGAGTCTCTCTGATATCAGGAGAATTTATGAAAATTAAAATTACAATTTTCCAAAAAAGTTGATTTTTTGCATTATTTTAATATTTTAATAATTAAAAAATAATAAAAATCACAAAAATAATTAATTTAACCAAAATGTCATATTTTGAATTTTAATCATTTAGGAACAAACCCCATATTTTTCTTAAGTCTCTATGATGAGATATTAAATTTTAAAGTCCCAAGGTAATTTTAAAATATAAAAAAATGTATTTTCTAGTATTTCCACTAAAATAATTCTAATAAATCAAAGAAAAATCAGAAAATTATAAAAAATGGTTCTCTGGTTTCCTTGATATCAGAGAGATTTTTAAAAAATATAAAATTCATTTTTCAACCTTTATTTTATTTTTTAAATTAATTAATACTCTAAAACTCAAAATAATTATAAATAAAATTACATAATTCAAAAAATCACCAAAATTGGTCCAAGTGGTCCTCTAGTCATTAGAAATGCCCCGTAATTGTTTTAAGGACAGAAAATTTCCCTTGGTCATATTATTAAATTTTCCTTGAAAAACCCTATTTTCCACCAAAAATAATTACATAAATAAATTAAATACGAGAAAAATCACATTTTCTCCTCTAATGTCTTGATTGACATATGAGTGAAGTCACATAAAAATTTCAAATTTATTTGAGCTCAATTTAGTGAATTATGAAATTAGTAAGTTTAAAGGGCAAAATGGTAATTAAAATTTTAACCTTATAATTAAAAATTTTAGGTTTAATTAAAAGGAGTGGGTAAAATATTTGATACTTAAGTTGATTTTGGATGTTTGAAAGTTAGGCGATTAAATGATAGAAACCTACCAAATAATTTAAAAATAATTAGAATAAACCTTAATTAATTAATTAATTAATTTTGGAAGATTAATAAAAAAATTGGAATTATTAAAATAGGGATATCATTAGGAAGAGATTTATTCTTTAATTTAAAAATCTCTAAATTAATCACCTCAATAACATTTAATTCCTAATTAAAAATGATAATCCAAATTCAAGATTTAAAGTGTTAAAAGACTTAATCATTAAATTAAATTAAAGTTAAAACATTTAAGTTAAATCTTTCCAAAATTTCAATTAAATTAATTAAATCATCTTTAAAATAAAAAAATATATAAAATATTAAATTAAAATTAAATTAAATTAAATTAAAACATAGTAAATTAAATGAAATTAAATTAAATTAAGACATATTTAAAAAAATATAAATAAATAAAATCAAGTTAAAATAAAATTAAAACTAAATTAAATTAAATAAAATTAAATTGAAAGTAAAACTAAACCAAATTAAATTAAACTAAAATTAAATTAAATTAAATTGAATTAAATATAACATCACCAAAGACATAAAGAATTCAAAATAAATCTAAAATAACTTGAACACTATTCGAACTTAAACCCATTAATTGAAATTAAATTAAATCACGAAATCACTTGAACATTAATTTGCCCTCGAAAGCTTATGTTGTCATAACTCCTAAATGGAGTGTTAAGTGAAGTGTTACTTCACTCATGGGATATTGAATGTCATAGATTCGTTGAGCGAAGATAACAAAACTTGAACTCCTTGATGATTAATTCATTTTGTATAATTAAATTCTCTTGGACTTAAAACAATCCTAGGGGTATTGAAAAGATGTTTAAGATTCGTCTTAAGCACTTCCTCGATATGATAGGATGTTTATAAGAACAATTGAACTTAATTGTTCTTTGATGAAGAAAATCATCCTCGAAGCAAAACACAAAGAACACAGACGTCATAGGAGATGACTAGATATAGGAGTAGGACCTTGGTAGAAAACCATAACCCTTCCCTTAGCTTTACCTAGGAACTTGCTTTAAATGATTAAATATCCTAAATTGTGTTTAAGTGCGGCTTGGGATGACGGGAAGACCCTCAGGGTACGCTTTTGTTTTATTGCAATTTACCTCATTGTAATTTACTTTATTGCAAATGCACTTTACTTTTCTTGTATGATAAATAACTGTTGCATGAAAACCCACACCGTTAGGATAGTCCCTAAAACTGAAACCAAAACTAAACTAAAAGTCATTACAAGATAAAATTCACAGCCACAACATTTCAAAATATAAAACAACTCAAAATTTAATCACAAACAGAACAACAAAACTACAACTACAACTAAATTAAAACGTCTTGTTGGATGATCGGGAATACCTCGGATGATGTAACCTACGTGTTGCTAACGGGATTTCCCACGGTCTAAATGAAAGTGTGGAACTCATTTAATTGAGTTTAGCAAATTTATACGGACTAAGTGAATCCGATAAAAATAACGATGCCGAAAGGATGGAGCAAGTGGGATCTTAACCGGTGTTGTTATAATCAACTTTAAGATTTGTTTTAATTAAAATATAAAAAAAAATACTTGGAAATTAAGACCTTCTCTAAACCAGAACACTTCTCTCATCTCCTGATTTATGACTTCTAAAACTAAACCCTGCTGACAACGAGGAGCTCGGGGCATGGTGGGCGGCATGGCCATCGTCATCGATGAAACACTGAGTCTACTTGACAAAACTTTCTTAGAATTAAATAACCAAACCATAGGACTTCGAGGTAGTTTTCCTAGTGCAACATAAATCCTCAACCTTTTGTTAGGCATTTGCATCGCAAATTAAGCTCTAACCAGTCTTAGGACTCCGAGGTAGTCATTTGATACGACATAAACCCTCACATCTTCGAGGCTATTTGTATGATCATGACATACGAACATAAGTCCTAATTAATTAAAATTGGCAAGATCAAAACATTAAATAAACATTAGGACTTTCCTAAATTCAAGCCAAACAATAGGATAGTCGGGGAATTACCGAAGTTCGCTTCGAATCTGTAATTTCTCCTACCTTTCCTCCTTTGAATTCCCAAAACAAAATGCTCCAAACTTGATCCATTCCCTATTGAAATTCTAAAATTCAATCCCTTGAAAACTTAAACTTTGAAATTCTTGAGAGCAGAATTATTGATCATTATCGAGAGTTTTCTTAAGTGATTCTCGTCATTTAAGATGTAATTAACTATAGGGGCTTGCCCTTATAGGGAACTTTAAGAACCCAGGTAATATAAACCCTGTTTAATACTTTCATATTAAGCAGGGGAAATTTGTCGGCAAATAAAATTGGTTCGCAGACCAAACGGATGTCACAAATCTTCTAGTTTATTTAATCGAGTCCCACCATCGAGCGATGTTGTACTATCTTTAGGGATAGATACACGGTTTGTGGTGCGGTGCTCGTTTATATAAACTATTCGGGATGTGAGATCAGTTTGATTTCATATCTTAAAATTTTTAAATTTAAAAATTATTTTCAAAAATCAAATACTACTCTTTCAAATTATCTATTTAAATTAAATTGAAAAATACGCCGACATGTTTCTGATGACTCCGCTGGGGAATAGTTTCTCTTGTCATAAAATTTAATTCAGTTAGCTCTATTTTGACTTTATTTAAATATTGTGGAAGATTTAAAGAAATAATTCTAGTAAAGAAAGTTAATTCCATGGGATAAGATATTTTGTATAAAAGAATGAGGTTCTGGTTAACTATTAGAAATAAAGAAAACTATATTTTGAATTGTTAAGAATCTTAGAAATTCATTTGAAAGAGAAAAAGAATGAGACTCTATGAAACATATTTTTAACTATGAAATACTTATAAGGTAAAGTAATTCTTTGAGTTTCAAATTTAGGAAAAGAAGAGTGAAGTTCAAAATTATTAACAAGCTATCTAGATATAGTAATCCTCACTTGAAAAAGAAAAAGAAAGGATTGATAAAAATCCATGAAAAGAAAAGAAAAATATATATAAGATTGAAAAGCAATCTAAATGAAAAGAAAAGAAATACTAAGTGAGGAGAAGCTTGGGGAGATGCCTTATCAAAAATTGGCTTCACTTGGACCTACCTAAAGGGAAAACCTAAATACAATCATGAACTTATATTTATGGACTAGTTTCTTTACTAGTAGTGTTCTCCTGAATTTCTTATCAATTAATTATTCTAAGTGACTTGATCCTGCAATATATAGTCATTCTTGAAATGAACAGAAGACTAGAATTCTTAAACTTGATGACTAGATAGCCTTGCACCTAGAAGAATTAACCTAATTACTTGAAAATTTTTTCTGAAACTCTAACTATGATATTTATTTAAATCAATTTTATAGTATTTCTAAATTAAAACTTTGTTGCAATGAATCATTACTTTTATGTAGTACAAAAATTACTTGAGGACAAGTAATAGTTAAGTTTAGGAGATTTTGACCAAAGAAAAATATGTAGAGATTTTCATACCTATTTTACACGGATTTTGATGATATTGCACTTTAAAGAAAGGTATTTTTGATGTTTTATTGTAGAATGTTGATTTATGGTCATTGGAGCAAAAAGATGCAAAAAGTAGCGAATTTGGAGCAAAAAGGACCAAAATATGAAGATTTGACCATGGGCGCCGACAACGAGCTCGACGGCGTCGAAGATGGATTTTTCCTGAGAGTTCAAAAATTAAAAAGAAAAGAAAGCCGCTGAAGGCGAGATCTACCCCTCCGACGGTGAGGTTTTCTCAATAGTGCCAAAATCTAGTATTCTAGAAGGCCGCCGACAGCGAGATCAAGGCTGTCGACGGTGATTATGTCGGTTCTCTCACAAAGTGCATTGAATGTGGATGATTTTTGAAAGGATGATTAGGAAACTCTTGAAAACACTTCTACAATTTTAAAAGAGACATTTCGATGCTGAAAATGGGCGTCCACTGTGTCTGTTAATGTTTGTGGTGCCCTAAGAGTTATAGAGAGTTAGTTTAATTAGTGTTAATTGTGAGGAATTCTTCGAGAGATTGTATCAGTGGAAGGAAAGTGAGAGATTCTTCCTTCTTGTCGCTTCGAAAGAATTCTGTGTGCTGTAAAAAAAGAAAGAGATTCAGAGGAACTTCAAGGAGTTTTCTTAGGGAGGAATTCGAGATAAGTTGTATTTACTTATTGTAGTTTGTATGAATTTACTTTTATATATGAAAACCAAGTTTTGTCGTATCTTCTCCATGAGATCAAAGTAGTTTCTCTTTCTTTCTTCTTGTTTTAAGATTTAGTGAAATGGTAATTTGAATTAGTTGTGCAAGAGAATGTTAAAGAAGTTGTGATAATCTTTTCACTTAAATCTTAATTTACTTTCAATCTGGTCAATTGATTTGTTAAAATATGTTGAGTTTTACAACTAAAGTAATAGGATTTTAGTTTGTCACTCTAAAATCTTCAATTCGATCCTATCGTTTAGGTTCTGAAGTGTAGATGTTAGACCTCAGGCGAGGGGAACGTGGGAGCTCCGATGTGAGAGCCGGTATCCTCCCAGCCTAGCCGCGGATTCAGTAACCAAGCATAGGATTAGTTAATGTTCTTTATGCTACAGACCAAATGGTAAAGAATAGGTATGCTCCTATTTGGCACAACACAATTTGAATTGATTCAATTTATCCATTCACTTAAATTTCTTGACAAGGAGAAAGATGCTTGCTTACATATTGAACCTCACATTACAAACTTTATTAGTAAAATTAGTTAATTATTAGTAGAATTAGTTTATTAAAATTATATCTTATTTACGATTGCATATTAGTGTCAAATAAGTAATTTGAACTACAAGGTTGTGATTCTGTATTGATTTTTAAAATCCTAGTTCGTAGCCTCTATATATTCCCTGTAGGATCGATAACCAGAACTCCACTTGAGCCCTGTTTTACTTTAGCGATACATATACTTGTGTTGATAAGAGAAACTTTGTGATTATTGAATATTTTATACACTTCTTTATCAAATTTATAATTACGATCAAGTTCTTGGTGTCATTGCTAGAGATTCAACCCTTTTATTAGTGATATTAAATTCATGCAATATTAAGCTTACACAAAATAGCACGGGTATCATCCACAAAGGAGATTAAACCCATAGATGAAAGAAGTAGTGAAGAAAGAAATTTTAAAGTGATTGGATGCTGGAATTATATATTCTATTTCAGATAGTGCATAGGTTAGTCTGATTCATTGTGTTTTTAATAAAGGAGGAGTGACAGTTGTGACTAATGAAGAAATGAATTAATAACCACGAGATAAGTCACTGGTTGGTGAATCTGTATTGATTATAGAAAATTAAATGCCGCCACTAGAAAAGATCACTTTCCTTTACCTTTTCTAGACCAAATGTTGGATAGGCTGCTAGGCACAAATATTTTTGCTCTATAGATGGATATACCGGCTATCATCAAATACCAACTGCTCCTGACGATAAAGAAAAGACCACATTTACTAGTCCTTATGGATATTTGTTTTTCGACGAATGCCCTTTGGATTATGTAATGCACCTGCAAAATTTCAAAGATGTATGATGTCAATTTTTTAGTAATTTGATTGACAAGGGAATAGAAGTTCTTATGGATGATTTTTCTGTATTTGGAACTTCATTTGACATTTGCTTAAATAATTTAGAAAAAATTTTGAAGTTATGTGAAAAAAATTATTTTTAAATTGGGAGAAATGTTTTTCTATGGTTGCAGGAGGAATTATACTTGGGCATAAAAGCTCTAAATATGACATGGAAGTAGACCCTGTAAAAATTCAAATCATCGTGAAACTACCGCCTCCAACTACTGTGAGAGGGGTTAGAAGTTTTTTAGGACATGCTGGATTCTACATGCGTTATATTAAAAAATGTTTAAAAAATTACTAAGCCTCTGTGCCAACTTTTAGAAAAAGATAAAAAATTTGATTTTAATGAAGAATGTTTAAATGCCTTTAATTTATTGAAAGAAAAATTAATCACTGCTCCTATAATAGTTTCACCTGAATGGGAGAAACCTTTTGTACTAATGTGTGATGCCAGTGATTATGCGATTGAAGTTGTTTTAAGAAAAAAGTATGATAAAATTTTTAAAGTTGTATACTATGCTAGTAAAAATCTTAATGAAGCTAAAATTAACTATACCACTATTGAAAGAGAGTTATTAGCGATTGTATATGCTTTCAAAAAATTTAGGTCGTACTTAATTGGAACTAAATGTATAGTGCGTACATACCATTCTGCTATTAAGTATTTATTGCAAAAGAAAGATGCTAAACTAAGATTAATCAGAAGGGTACTTCTAATGCAAGAATTTGACTTCATAATAGTAGATAAAAAAGGATCTGACAATCAAATAGTTGATCATTTATCTAGGCTGGAACAACATGAATTTTTTTATTTTTAAAACAAAATTACAGAAACTTTTCCTGATGAACAACTTTACACTATTAAATAATGGAATTTGCCGTGGTATGCTGATATTATGAACTATATTGTAAGTGATATTTTACCACTTGAACTACCAAAGCAAAAAAAAAATTATGTATGATGCCAAATTTTATTTTTGGGATGACCCATAATTATATAAGCAATGCAAGGGTCTAGTTATTTGGAGATGTTTACCTTATGAAAAAATTGAACAAATTATTCAGAGATATCATGATTCTGAATTTTGGGAACATTTTGGAACTGACAAAACTGCACATAAAATTTACAATCTGGATTCTGTTGGCCAATACTTTTTAGGGATGTTAATAGATGTATTAAAACATGTAATCGATGTCAGTGAGTAGGTAATATTTCTAGAAGAAATGAAATGCTCCTAAATTTTACATTGGAAGTTGAAATTTTTGATGTTTGTGGATTAGATTTTATGAGACCATTTATTCCTTCATTGGGAATATATACATTGATTGCTGTGGATTATGTATCAAAATGGATTGAAACAATAACTTTACCCAAATGTGATGCTCAAAGTGTTTCAAAATTTTTAATGAAAAATATTTTTACAAGATATGGATTGCCGAGGGTTATCATTACTAATGTTAGATCTCATTTTAGAAATAATCTAATTCAAAGATTGTCTGAAAAATTATAATATTATGCTTAGAATCTCAACTGCTTATCATCCTCAGACTAGTGGTTTAGCTGAAGTATCTAATCGTGAAATTAAAAGAATCTTAGAGAAATCTGTAAATCCCCATAAATTAGATTGGTCTGTGAGATTAGATACTGCATTATGGGCATATAGAACTGCTTATAAAACTCATATAGGAATGTCTCATTATAGACTGATTTTTGGAAAAACTTGTCATTTACCAGTTGAATTGGAACATAAATCATATTGGCTGATTAAAGAGTTTAATTTCAATTTAAAAGATGTTGGTGTTATTACAACTCAATAAATTGGAAGAAATTAGAAATGAATCTTATGACAATGATAGAATATATAATGAGAAAATGAATTTATGGCATAATCGGAAGATTATAAAGAAGAGATTTGAATATGGACAGGAAGTTTTGTTATATAATACAAGATTAAGATTATTTCATGGAAAACTTAAGTATAGGTGGATAGGACCTTTCACAGTTATAAAAGTTTACCAATTTTGAGCTATGGATATTGAAGATCCTAAAACTAGAAGAATATTTAAAGTTAACAGGCATCGATTAAAATCATATTTTGAGGGTTCACAACTTAATATTAAAGAGGTTTTAATGTTAAGTCATCCTGAATAAAACTAATGTTTGTCTGGCTGACGACATTAAAATAAGTGCTTAATGGGAGACAACCCATAGTTATCTTTGTTTTTTAGTTTGTTTGATTTGGTTTTAGATGTTATTTTTATTAGATAAGCATAAATTTGAGTCATACTCACTCATAATTATCCTAAATGGTGTTAACTATTGAATTTTATCGAATATTTGGAGTTTATTTGGACGTAAATATTGTTGGAGTAAAACTGTGCTCTAGCCGATAACGCCAGAATGGGCGCCAGCGGTGAGATTTTACAGAGAGCATTGTTAATATTCAGAGCTTGGGCGCCAACAACGCCCTATCTAGCGCCAACAGCGCTGACGGTCGATTTGCAGTTTTTGGAGTTTCAAATGGCTAATTTTGGAGATTTTAAGCTGGAGTTTCACCTCTATAACTCCCTAAACTCATTTTAAATCCCATAAAATCTAGAAAAATGAGAAGGTAGTTCCATAATTTGCATTCATGGCTTCCAACTTTTTAAAATCTCTAAGATTTAGAGTTTTCAATAGGAGAAAATTCGTCAGTTTCGAGGCGCAGCGACTTTGCGATAAAGTTCTTATAAAGAGGATGCTAATCAAGGATTGAGGCTTTGTCAATCGAGGAATGAATGTTCTTAGTACTCGAGTAGAAGAAATTATTTTGCAGAGGCAATGAGAAGTGTTTTGTTACTCTACTGTCGTAGTATTCATTCATGTGGTGAAGGAATTTTATGTAAATCTTCATAGAACCAACCATTGAGTTGTCTATGTGTGATGTGGGTGGATATCATTCACTCCTTCAAAGATTAATGAACTTTAGATGATAGATAATTTGTCAATCTGTCATTACCCTAATTTTGCCCCTGCGAGAGACAATATGAATGAAATCTATCGATATCTGATGGATTAAGGCGAAGATTGGAAGATAAGAGACAATGGGCATGTCAATTTCTCTACAACCTTATTGAATCCTGTGTCGAAGCAATGCCATTTCTTTAGATCTTTGAAATTACTCTTAACCACAAAAATTAGTGAAGTGACAAAGGAAAGTGCAATATTGAACTACTGTATTCAAACTGGAAGGCCTGTTTATATTGCAAAATAATTGTGAAATCTGTTTTGGGTTTGATTGTGCATGCATCAAATTATGGGTTGAGACGTCCTTCCACTATATTTCTTCTTTGCAACCAGTCACAAGTGACAAATGGAAGTTAGGAAAAAATGCTTCTTCCTTGGAAGCCCGTGGACTAAACTAATATTTACGACTATCCAGCAATTGAGTATAAAAATAATTTAAGAGTATCTGCGGATCAACAATCTCAGAGCTTACTACCTATTCAACCTCATTTTCCTGAAAATGCACCGTTGATTCTGAACAAGATTAAGAAACTGGAGAAACAAGTATGAAATCTAATGTATGCAATTAACAATATTTCTGAATTATTTGATCACCAAGATTAGAGGAGGAAGGAACAGTTCGATCACACTGGGCATATGGAAGAAGGATTGATACATTTGATGAAGAAAAATTCTTGGATTGAGGAGGATTCAACTGATGAATTCCCGTATCGACCCTTCTACAACTTGTTTGTGCACCACCAATTTATGGAAGATATCAGAGAAGATAACACTGATATTAATGAGGAGTCGTGATTCTCCGTTTTATTTAGTATTTAGTATTTGGACTTTATATGTTTAAGTGTGATTTGTATTTGGCTTGCTTATGGTGTGATTTCAGACTTACTATGCTTGAGATCTGAGTTTATGTTAAGTTTTCAGCATTTTTGTGTTGTGGTTTGATTGCGACGTTAAATTATTGCTGTAGTAGAATGATTTAAGTAAGTGAATGTTTGTAATTGTGGATTTTATATATAAAAGTGATGTTTTGTATTGTCTGTGTCATATGTGTATTAGTTCATCACTTAATTATGATTATAGATACTTAAAAAGGTTAATTAGATGCCGTCGTAACTTTGAAACGATTGAAATCACAAAATTTTAAGGAATCCTAATAAACGATCTGGCGCCGACGGCGTCCAAAACCTGAAACTCATCCTAGATGTTTTAAACTCATTATTTTGAGCCTTTGAACAAATTTTACCATCTTCAACCTCCAGTCAAGGTCAAATAACACTTCTAGGGCTTGCTTGCATTTGGACTTGAGGCGATTTCGAGGCTTTTTGAGTTCAGATCTCATCTTTTCTTGGTAAGAGCTCTACTTTCAACTAAAAAATTTTTATTTTCATCATGGAAATCTCCTATATTGGAGAGATCCAAAAATTAGGGTTTTTTAAAGAATATTTTGAGATAATCCCTGGTGAAATGCTCTTACTTATTAGATTTGACTTTGGAGTCTTCACATTGTGATTTTGAAATTTATTGAGATTTATTTGCAAATTTTATAGAAATTTTGATATGGCTCCAAGGATATTTAAGGGAAAGAGAAAGGTTGATTTTGATGAAAAGAGATTTGTGAATATCAAAGCACAGTACAATTTCAAATCTACACTCTGTAGTAAAAAGTGTATACAGGATCGAGGATTTGAGAAACCGGGTGGAGTTGTGGAGGAGGTGATTGCTGATAGGAGTTGGGAAACTTATTGTTATTTTATGCCGATGCAGTTGCTAATATAGTCCATGAGTTTTATGCTAACTTGCAGTATACTGAAGAAGAATATGTACTAGTTCGAGGACAAATGGTAGAATTTACTCCTGTACGAATCAATGATTTCTACTAGTTGAGTGATAATTCATTCTGTGAATACAAATCTTTTGGTACTATGAATGATGACTTGAATTAAGTAGTTACTTTTCTTACTGATGGAAAAGGGGAGTGGAAAACAAAGAAAAGGCAAAAGATAAACTTTCATGCTTCCACTATTACTGTCGTATCTAAAGCCTGACATTACTTTCTTTCTGCAAGACTACTACCTACTTATCATCATAGTGAAGTTTTTATAGATAGGGCTATTCTGAATTTCTGTATCCAAAATATGAGAATAATTAATATTTGTAAAATTATTTACAATAGCATTCAGACTATAGCTAATAGAGAAACCATTGGAGGATTGCGGGACAACTTGCTCTAATTTACACTTTATGTATATAATCGGGAGTTGAGGTTGAGAGTAGCGAAGAGTTGGTCCACCCTTTGAAGCCCATTAGTAAAGCCAACATTCACACTTATGAATCTCATGTAGGTTAGAGATCTAGAAGTAAGAGTAGTGAGATTACCTCTACTAATCATGACATACCTTCCACCTCTGGGACTCCTACTATTTCTGATGTTATGGAGCGGATGATGATATAATAAGGTGATATTACAAGGCTTCATAGCAGGATTTATGATTTGGAAACAAGAAATAACATTAATGATGATTATCAGAGGAGAAAGGGGTGTATGATATAGCTTATCATGATTCTCATATGAGATTTATGAGGGGAGAAGCTGGTGTGATATTTTCTTACTTGCCCCCATTATATTCCATACTAGCCTGAGGAAGAAGAAGGAGCAGAAGAAAAAGAAAGGATGATTGGTAGTATAGTATTCATTAGTTTGTTATTATTGTGTAACTTTTGTGTTTGTTACTTGCTTTTGTGTAGTAGTAGTGTAGTAATTGTATTTTTCTTAATTTAGTTAAGTTGTATTGAAGCTTATGTTGGTTTGTTACAATTGTAGTAAAATTGTAATGGATGTTGTATTAAGTGTTTAAAGTGGTGTTTTAAATTTTCTTTACCCTACAAATCTCTGATATATATGTGAACAAAGCTTCTAACTGTTTTATGCCTGTAGTTAAATTTTTAATTAATACTTGCATATTTCAGAAGAATCAAAAGCTTGGGACAAAAAAAGTTATTTTGTTTTCTGTTTTGCTCTCTCTTTTATTAACTTAATATACAATGAAAAATTTAAGTTTGGGGGAGAAAAAATTAACTTTTATTTGTTCTTAATTAAAATGTATTTTCAAAATTATTTTAACATGAATTTGTGAGGAGAAAAAATTGTGACTCTATGATGAATTATTTAAAAGCTAATAGATATCTATAAAGTAAAAAGGCATTTCAAGTTCTAACTTTAGGGAGAGGAGAGTGAAGTTCAAAATTATTAAAGGCTATCTAGATATAGTAATCCTAACAAGAAAATAAAAAGAGAAAAAGAAAAAAGCAAAAAAAGAAGAAAAAAAATGATTGTAAAACAATCCCAAAATGAAAAGAAAATATATGTGAGGAGAAGCTTGAGGAGATGTCTAATAAAAAATTGGCTTCACTTTAATCAACTTAAGGGAAGAGCTTAGTTACATTTATGAATTTATATTTAAAGTATTAGCATCCTTACTAATAGAGTTTTCATGAGATTCTTTTTCATATGATGCTTTAAAACACCCTTAATATGACAAATTATGGTTAGTCTTGAAATAAATAAGAGACTAGAACTCTTAGACTTGATTTCTAAATGTTTTTACTCCTATAGTTTTGACCTAAGTTATTAAAAATATTTCTAAAATCTTGCTATTATATTCGTTTAAATAAAAAATCATAGTATTCTTTAAGTAAAGTTTACTACTAGAAGCCATAGTTTTATGTAGTAAAAGGATTACTTGATGACAAGTAATAATTAAGTTTGGGGGATTTTGATGCGCCAAAAATATGTTTGATTTTTTTATATATTTTGTACTCATTTTTAGTAATATTTCACTTTAAAGGAAGGTATTTTCATGTTTTTCTGCAGGTATAATGATTTTAGAGTCTGTTGAAACAAAAGAAGCAAAAAGGAACGAATTTGGAGCGAAAAAGGGCAAAAACCAGGAATTTGAAGTTCTGGCGGCGCCAAAATGGGCACCGACGGCGTATTTTTCTAGAGAGTTCAGATCATTAAGCGTGATAGGGCACGAAGGCTCCTAATGTCGGTGGAGGACAAATTCAACGTATTTGGATGACTTTTGGAGGGATTTTTGAAGCATCTCTTGGGGAAATCATCCCTAGGCTGTTTTAACAAATTTTGAGCGCAAAAATTCAAGAGGAGAGTCTAGAGAAGGAGTTGGTGAGTGAAATAAATTAGTGTGTGAGTTGAGAGGAAGTTTTTGTAGAGAGTTTAGAGTCTAGTGTTTGGCGTAAAGTGTTGCTTTGTGAGGGATTCTTCTCAAAAGAGTTGTAGGAGGAGAGGGAAAGTGAGAGATTGCTTCTTCTCTACTATTCTAAGAGAGAATTGTGTGTTTTTGTGATAAGAGAAGAAGATTCAAAGGAATTTCAAGGGATTTGCATGGGGAAGAAATTAAGACAAGTTTTATTTACTCCTTATTGCTTATATGACTTTTCTTTTATATATAAAATCTTTGTTTTGTCGTAACATCCTCATGAATTATGAGTAGATATTTTCGTCTTTCTCCTTGCAATGATAAATGGTGAAATGATGGTTTAGATTGGATGTGCCATATAAAAGATAAGAAATTGTGATGTTTTTTCACTTCGTTCTTTATTTACTTTTCAATCTGGCCAATTGAACTATTAAATATGTTGTAAAATATATGATCCGAAAAGGCTATACTTTCTACAACAAAAGTGGAGGTTACATTCATTGTCTATGAATGAGTGATGTAGTTCATGGGGGTTTGGTGCAAATAAAAAGAGAAATATGATTTGTTAGGATATGAATTAGAGATTTTAGGGTGACAGACTAAAATCTCTTATTTGGACCTAGTGTTTGGAAACTAAAGCGAGAGTTAGCATTCAGGTGAAGGGAAGTGGGAGCTCTAGAGTGAGAGCCAGTATCCTCTTAGCTTAACCACAGATTTAGGGACTAAACCTAGGATTAGCCAATGTCCTTTATAGTACTCGGAAGAGGGTAAAGAATATTTTTGCTCTTATTTGACACAATACAATAATTATACTATTCTAAATCATTTGCACACCATAATATCATCATAAGGGGGGATACTTTCTCTAAATTTAAACCTTGGAATACAAAATTTAGTGTAGTAGTTGTTAACTTTAATTTGAAATTTAGAAAATACTTTAGTGATTTTAAAATCTCTAGCATCTTCAAAATTTAGTATTTACTTTTGGTGCGTTGCAAATTTGAATATTGGATTTTCTGTGCTACGCTTTAAGGTTTGCTTCCTCCCTATGAGATCGATAATAAGGACTCCACTAGAGCTCTGTACTTGAGCAATACGTATACCTGCGTATAGATTGGCTGCTTTCTTATTAGATTGAATTTACTTTGTGACTGAATTGAAAATATTTTTGAAATATTACTTAAAGGCAGACCCCGTCAAACATCAACAGACCAAGGAAGAACTTACAATCCCATAAATCCATTTATCAAATAAAAGGTTTAACGGGCTTTTCTCACCTTTACGTCGAGGTGCACCCACCTTCTTGTAGTAACGGCTGAGCAAGGACGATGTTTTCTGCTTTGTCTTGCTCCCTTTAACGTGCCTCAGCACCTTTAGGAAGTAGAGCTTGCTAACCCTTGATGATTACATCCATGACAGGATTATAGACTTGGCTTACTTACGAGGGACTTTCGGCATCTAACCCACAAAATTCTTGTATGAATCAACCTGATCCGCTGGCACAGGCTTGGATCCCGGCCTCCTTTCCCTCTTATTCTTTGTAGGGTCAGTGACTCGATAGCCTCTTTGGCTAGAATTTTGGGGTCCACGGTGATCTAGCCTGAACTGTCAGCCATGGCATAGCTCAGTTGTCTAGGAGAAAGTGATGTCAACAAACTCCATGTCATGTCCACGACTCTATTTATAGAGTGCGTTGAGCACAAAATCCAAAAGTGAAGTTTGTCACCAAATTAAATTTCTTAATTTAAGTGCCACTAGTTATTAATAATTTCTCTTTCATTATCATAGTTGTCACTTATAAGGAGGAAAACTTAGGGAGCTATGTATTGATAAAAATCCTCTACATGAATCTCAAAGAAATCAAGCGACTCAGGATGATGGTTGGACAATTAAGGCATCAAGCCACAAGAATGTGAAAAAATCAACCATTCAATGAACAACAGCTCAGTGGGAGCCACTCAACATATTATTATGAGGGATTCAACTGGCAGGCCACGCCTACAATCTCAAATCGCCTAAATCTTTAACAAGGGCGCCCGACCGCAACATATTGACTGACTGACCTTTTACTTCGGAAGACACGATCGCCACTCGACTAATCACCTCAATCGACCAAATTAACGCGCGTCGTCCAGCTGGTCACCATCACATTTGAATTCAAATTGTAATATAGATTTAACAACAAATCCTCACGATTAAATTGTATTAAGAACGGTTTTCAAAACCATTCCCGTCTTTCTATTATTGTTCCAATACTCCTCTATAAATAGGAGGTAAAAGGGCGAATAAAATGGCCTCTCCCCGTTTCTCTACAGAGACTTTCTCAATTACTCTCTCTCTTTCTCTCATCCTCTTTCTCCTGACTCTAACTCTCAAGGCACGTTTTCACAAAGGACAATCCAGGATTCAACTGCTTAAATACATAAAAGACAAACTTAAAATGTAAGAAGTAAGTAATTTTCCTTCAAACACTAACTCCTAAAATTCAACATAACAATCACACAGTTTAACCTTATCATATTAAACCCTATTTATCCTAAATTAATTAGAACTAAAAAATGATTAAATTGCCCTTTTAAACTTATGCTTAAAATAGATCTTCAAATTATTTAGCAGGCTTGGTATGGGTTTTGTTGGGCAAGTCGACTTAGTGGAGCACAAAGTGGAAGTGACTGGTTGAACACCACTCTCTTATAATAAGACACTTTGTCCTAAAGGTGGAAAAGAAGAAATTGTTACTGGATCAAGTCGTATGAATTTTACATGGCATCACAATTTGAAACCCTTTCCTTTTAATTAGCATCTCTTTCCCTTCTGTCAATTTCTGGGCATCCTCTTCTAACTCCAACGGTTCAAAAAGAACTTCCATATCTCAAGTCGAAGTAGGGAAGTGAAGAAAAGAGCACATCATTAAAATTGTAATATCACTATTATATCATCTCTTCTATAAATAATAGAAATATTTTATAAAAAAAAGACTATTAAATATTATTCATTACTGTCCATCTCTCTCTCCCACTCTCCTTGCACTATATTCTTTGGGAGCGATTCACGAACTCTCAAATTAAAAAAATTATTATAAATAAAGGGACCCTCTAAACTATTACATTTACTTACAGGAGTCCAACTCACTTCTAAATAAAAAATATGAAAATGTGAACTATATTTTAACAACCAGAGTACTCTATTTTATATATAAATGTGAATTATTAGATATTAGACATAAATAACTATAAATTGTATGGTGAAATGAACCCTATTGTTTGATAGAGTTAAACATCCTCTTTAAAACCTAAAACGAAGAAAAACTCATTTAAATAATTATGATTGGTCGGAATAGATTAATGAAAAATATTGCGTGTCGAGCTCGAACAACGGACGTGATGCAGCTGTCAGCTTACATCCGGATTCTGGATTGGCATTTAGGAGTTTGGAAACCTTAGACCAAAAAAAAAAAAAGAAAAAAAAAAAAATCTTAACATAAAAAATTCAGCAAGAAAATAAGCATCCATTATGATGCACATAAGAAAGAAATCAAAGCAACCACATTTCATAGCAATCATCATAATACATCAACATCTGCTCCAGAGAAACTTCCCCATTATCTTCAACCTCACACACATCTTCCATGGTGGATCCCTCATGCTCGAATACCTCAATCCCACTCGCCCTTTTCTTCACCTCCTCATCCACCTCAAATCCGGTACACTCTCTCACACTCAATCGCTTCAGATGCCGGCATCCGTCAACTATAGCAAGCAGTTCCCCTCTGCCCAACCGGCAGCTGCTTGAGATCTAACCATTCCAGATTCGGAAGACAGCCCACAATCGCTGCCGCGTCTTCTTTCTCGATGGATCCCCGGAGCTTTAGCCCCTTGAATTTGTTGCAGTGGAACCTGATCTGCTTCAGCATCTCAGCCAGAATTGATGGCTTTGATTCCATCTCAAGCACCTCGAGCTCCTTCCACTTGCTTATCGCTTTCAAGAGTTGTTCCTTATCCTCCGATTCAACCCGAGGGAGTATCAGATTCCTCAGCTTCGGGCATCTATATTAGATCGGAAATCATCAGCCCCCCTAGTATTCTTCAAACTTTGTAACAGTTTAATGAAATAGAACTTACTCATCGGACGCGAGGGATAGATCTTTCTTTGAAATGGAGAGCAGCGAAGGGAATCGGAGATCAACGGCGGCACCACGGGCATGGTCCAGCGCGAGCTTGAAGAAGCCGGAAAATGAAAAACATGGGACGGAGAGCACCAGGGCCAAGGGGCTCGATGAACTAAAGTCTAGGTGGCGAAAATCAAGGATTCGCTGGCAAAGAGGGTCGAAAGAAGCTTGATTCCAAGATTTGCAGACGAAGGAGACGGCGGTGATGAGATCTTCGAGGCCGAGTCTAGAGAAGATGTTGACGAGGCAATCGGTATGCATCCCCTCCCATCTTCTTAGCTCCATTATTGGGGATTTGAGCTTTAAGTTTCTGTGTGTTTCAAATTTTTGGTGTTTGAGATGGTGGAAGACGGAGTTCAATGTGGTATTTAAACAAACAGGTGCAGTGCATAAGAACAACTGCCATTTCCCTGCAGTTGTAGGGCCCTGTAGTCTTGCCTGCATATATTTTTTTTAAATTATTTTTGCTATTTGTATTCTTTAGTGGAGAGAAGATGTGACGTGCTTCTAGAAACACCACGCTTTATTGCTACTAGAAGGTTTATTTTAACAACAGATTAAAGTATTTGGTTCTCGAAGTAGTTTGATATTCATCGCTCCATTTCGGTCAAGGTTAAAAGAGTCATTCTTCGCATTATAGAGTTAATTATTTATGATATACTTTGAGGTTCATCGTGTTTTATAATAAAATTATGTGATGTATAATTATGAAATGAACAATCATTTCAAGATCACTCGCCCATCACACAAGATGGTCCCCTATAATTTTCACCCAATATTAAATTATAACTGACAACTCAATCGGGGCCATCCGACAAATACTATGACGAGGGATTCAACCAGCTGGCCACATTTATAGTCTCAGACACTTAAATTTTTCACAAAGGCGCCCGATCGCAATATATCGACCAACCGGCCTTTTACTTCGGTGGGCACGATCACCACTGGACCGACACCTAGGTCGATTGAATTCAACAGCGTCGACCAAATTTGATTCTGCACGCATTTGAATTCAAATTGTAATATAGATTCGACAACAAATCATCACGATTAAATTGTATTAAGAACGATTTCCATAATTGTTCTCATCTTTCTGTAATTGTACGAATATGCATCTATAAATATGAGACAAAAGAACAAATAAATGGACCTCTCCTCATTTCTCTATAGAGACTTCCTCAATCACTCTTTCTCTCATCCTTCTTTTCATGGCTCTAACTGTCGAGGTGTGTTTTCACGAAGGACAATCCATGATACAACATCCAGAAAGGTAGTGAGCGTGGCATGCACCAGATGAAAAGCGGAGCCAACTACGAATGAGAATCCCTGTAGAGAAAAATAGCGCCTATGGAGTTCAACAGAGAGACAGTGCGCATCGACATATAGGAGGAGTCAAGCATTGTGAACACAAATAATAGACCAATACGAGGCTCTTGGGCAGTCATAATTTTGTAGAGCGCTTGATTGCCGCTCGTGGAGGGAGACTCTCATTGAATCCGCCCTAGAAGGCCCCCACTCGACAATCCGCAAGTGCCCAACGGATGACCCGACAATCGACCAACCAATGTGTTAAATGATTCCCAACCAGCAAAAATGGTTAAAAATTATGATGAAACATTATTGAGAAGAATTAAGCATGATGACTTTAATTAAGTCAATGAAACATGTATAAGGTTATAAGTGTAATTAGCAAATTATTGAGAATTTTGAAGCTTTAAAATATTTGGACGATAAAATGGTAAATATTGTTGTTTAATTTATAAGACCTCCAACCAAGGTCACGCCTTGTGCCGCTACCACCATGTTCCCTTTGGTCATTGTCGGGCGCATGTCGTCGTTGTGTAGAGTTACCAGTTTGTCTACCTTCGTATATCAGCTTTCTCTCGGAATAACTCTCTCTATGATCATGTGGATGATTTAAAGAGAGAAAAAATCAGAAGGCTAAGGCATGGAATGATGGAGACAAACAAAAGAAACACGTGGGAAAGATTTTGTGAGGTGTACTTCATGTGGATAGCTCTAAAGCACGTGCCCAGGTACAATCGGCTTAAAACACTTTGGAGGCATACTTGTGAAGAAGACTATATTCAAAGCAAACCCACAACTAGAGATTCAAATTATTATACCTGTTATGTGTTTCGGCATACCTCTTAAGCAAGACTGCTTATAGTTAATTACATGCTTAACGGCCAAGGTCTTAGGAAAACTATTAATTAAGGTTGAGACTCCTCCTTAAAAAGTTTGAATTTTATTTTTTTCAAGGAAGGGAATTCAATGCCCTATCCTAAGGGCAGCAATTGCTTGATGGCATAGAACAATCTTGTGAAGATCTCTAACTATCTTATTGTTTTTGTATTATTGTCAATGGTTTAGTTGAGGTTCATCCTTTACTTCTTATTTTAACAGGTTCAAATGATCGTCCTTACAAAACAGAGTTAGCACACCCTAAGAACATGCAGTTTGATTAGTCGCCAGTGATTGGAAGGTACTTTGTTAATAGTCTTAGGTTGCCATCTCCAAAATACCTTCTTAGACCATGTTTCATTTCATTGTTAATGTTTAAGTTTTAGTGGCTTTTAAGGGGAATTTTATGTCTTGTTTTTTAGGTTGGTTTGTACCTCGGCCCAAATTGCCCCTGACTGAGGTTAAGTGTGTTTTTGTTCTCTTATGAAAATTTAAAACTCCATAAACTCAATTCATCCAAGTTGAGTGGAGTTCAGATTAATATGAGCTAAGTCATACTGATCCGAAGTGAGTTTCTAGCCAATGTGACTTAGCCCAGGTTCGTCTCAGGTTAATTTCAAATTAGTTCAAATTAATTATAGTTTAACAAGAATGACTCATGTTGGCATAGTTTGATTGGGGCCAAACTAAGCTCAATTAATATGGACTAACCCTAGTCGTCCCGAGTTAAGCTTCCCAAGTTAAGACAAATTTAGCTTAAGTTAGACTAGGACGGAGTCCAAGTTAATTTGGATTTGATTTATCCATTAATCAAATTAAGTCTAAGTTCAGTTAGACTTGAGTCGATCGCTAATTAAACTTGATTTAAGCTGAACTTAATTCAAGTTCGAAGCTTGATCGGGTTGACCTGAGTTAAGTCAAATCTACTCGGGATATTAAAGTTTGTTTAGGTTTTCTTGGGTTATGTCAGATTGACCCAGTGGTTAAGTTCCATTTGATTTGGGTTAACCCGAGTTAGGTCAAGTTGACCTGATGATTTAAGTTGATTTAGGTTAACTCGAGTTAGGTCGAGTTGACCTGGTGATTTAAACTAATTTGGGTTAACCCTAGTTAAGTCAGGTTGATCCAGTGATTTAAGCTAATTTGGGTTGACCCGGTGGTGATTTAAGTATATTTGGGTTGACCCGAGTTAGATCGGTTTGAACCATTGATTGTTGATTTAGGTTGACCCAACTTAGGTCAGGTTTCTTAGTGATTTTAATTGCTTTGGGTTGATTCAAGTTAGGTCAGGTTGACCAGGTGATTTAAGTTAATTTGAGTTGATCAGAGTTAAGTTAAGTTGACCTATTGATTTAAGTTGATTTAGTTGACCGAGTTAGGTTGGGTTGACTCAGTGATTAAGTTGATTTGGATCTGAGTTGGTTTATACCAAAGGGTTGTATAGTTTGGGCTAAGTCTAAATTATGTTAACCTCAAACTAGATCTAGATTGAATTAGTGTAAGAATGTTTTCGATGGGCTATGTCTTGGTTGGGTTAGACTTAGGGTAATTTAAGTTGGGTAATGTCTATGTTGAGTTAGACCGAAAGTGGTTTAAGTTGGGTTAGGTCTAAGTTAAGTTAGACCTAAAATGTTTATGTTGTAGTTAGGTCTAGGTTGGGTTAGACCTAAGATGGTTTAGGTGGGGCTAGGTCTAAGAGGTTGGACCTAGGAGGGTTCAAGTTGTGCTAGGTCTAAGTTGGGTTAGACCTATGATGGTTTATGTTGGAGTTAGGTCTAATTTGGGTTAGACCTAGGAAGGTTTATGCTTTGTCTAAGTTAAGTTAGGCCTAGGGTTGAACCCTAGCTTGACTTGAGCTAGGTTAGGTCTGAAGTCTAACCTTAATTGAATTGGATCCAATTGTAAATCCACTTGAGTTAAGCCTAGGTTAGGTTAAACCTAAGTCAAGATAGACCAAGCCAAATTCAAAATGGGCTAAGCATGGGGTCCTTAGGGATGACTCCATAATTAAAGGGATAACAAAGATGTCAAACCCTTAAAACCCTAATTGAACTAAGCACCTAAGATTGATTTAATGTTTTAAATTGAATTTAGAGGACAATTTAGGCCGAGGCGTAAAATTTTGATAATACATTTTTACCCCTAGTTTCCTAATTTTTATTTTAAGGTTTAAGGGTGAAAATTGTCATTACACGGGTTAATTTTATTGCTCCAAATTTTATTGTTAATTTCTATTTTCATTTTTGATTATCAAAATAATTATAATTTTGGTTGAAAATTAGTTATTTTAATGTTACGGAAGTCCCCTGACCGTTGCAAAATCAGAATATGTTCCCAAGGGCGGAGGGAAAAATCCCTTAAAATTTCATATTTTTTAGCCTTATATTTAATTTTTATTAATAAAAATACTCATTGGAGTCTAATTAATTAAGAATTAAATATAATTTTATCATTTTCAAAAAAAATTTATTATTTTTTCCTCTGTTCCCTGAGTCCAGAGGTATTTTTATTTTATTTTTATGATTTTTGTTTCCAAAGTTATGAATTTTTAAAGTTTTATTTGATTTTCTAGATTTATTTATTTTGAAAAATAATCAATTTCTTACTTAACCACACGACGGCCATGTCAAGCTCGTCCTCTTGGAAGCCTATGCCTCTTCTTCCGATTGGTTGCGCTTTTGCACCCAAGGGCCACGTTGTCTACTAGTTTGGAGTTCTTCTACCCCGCAGTCCTGTGGTCCCCTTCAATCTCCTCTGTTCATTTTTAATATACAGAAGTGGACGACATTGGTTTATTGTGCTCAAGGACAGAGAATTAAAAACCATCCGTGATCAAACCCTAACATCTCGCTCGATTCTCAACTAATTGATGAGGGTTTGTTCCTATGCCTTCATCTAATCTACACGAAGCTATCCTTGCGGCTAAGTGAAGGCACATTGTACTTTTTTTTTGTGAAAGGCCAAACCAAGGGCCATTTTTATAAATTTAAACCCATACATTGTCCCAAGAGGTGAGGCCTCGATTGGGCTTAACGGAGATAGTCGCCTTGAGATTGTGCAGCTTCCCCTTTAATTTAGGCTAGATTTGACTCTAGCAATGTGCTAGCCCAAATGGTACCACATTTTGGTGTTGGGCTAGGTTAGAGGCTATGAGAAAGCTTAATTTTGATGTTTGGAGGTCTTGTGAAGCCTTTGAGAAGTTTGGTTTTGAGTTTGGAGAGGGTTGGTGTTGAGCCCGATAATGTTCCTGAATTTCAATGATGAAATTAAAGTTTGTTAGTGGAGGGATGACTTGAGGATGGTAGGGATTAATTGCCTTGGTCAGGGAGAAGGTTTTCTCTGTTTTTTAGCAAGAAGTTTGTGAAGCTTTCTAGGGAGCTTGGTGGTGTCTTGAAGGGCTCAATTTAGGGATATTTATAGCCATGGGAGCTCTTGGGATGAGCTTGGCTGGCAAGAGGAAGCTCGACGGCTCCTCAGAGCATTTGTAGAAGAATTTCAGGGGTTTTTGGCAGTGGGAAGAATCTTATCCAATTTTTCATGTCTTGACCATGGTGGTACCAATGGAGGTGCGACTGGCTTGCGGAAGTGCATGGGCTGATTGGAGGAGCTATCACTAGATTTTGTATGGTTTTACCCACCCATGGTTTGGTCTAAGGAGCCATAACGTAGGTGCTAAGTGTGAAGTGCCTTGGTTAGGTGTATTAAAATTTTCTTTAAGTCCTTGGATTTAGTCAAAAATAATTTTTCTATCTTGTGTCACCCATGTACCATGTTGGGTTGGGATAGTGTCATGGGTGACCCTTGAACGATGGGCTATGGGCTTTGGATTTTGGCATAGAACTAACAGAACATGCTTAGGTATTTTTTCATATAATATTTTGGGAAATACAATTATTTCAATTGAAATAAGCACAAAATTCGCTTCTAAAGTTCCAGATAAAATTACTGATCTCTGTCAATTACAGAGGTTTCTGTGTTCACTCAATTTGTAGCAGATTATTATAAAGATCTTGCTTTAGATGTTGTCATTATTTATAATAGATTAAACAATCATCATAATCCATAGAAGTAGAGTTATACTAAAGTTGTCTAATTAATTAATCAAAAAATAAAAATGTTACCTTGTTTACATATTGTCGATCTGTCTCTCCTTAAAATATTGAAGACTAATGCCTCTAATATTGGCTATGACAAAATTCTAAAGCAAAAAGCTTTTATTACCGAACAATTAGTTTGTTTTACATCTAACAAGTGAAAACCACTCAAAAAAAATATTCGAACATCAAAAAGGAAATGCTTTCGGTTGATAAATGCATTACCAAATTTCGAGATGATTTATTAAATATTTTTTTATTACGAATTGATTGCAGTTCAATTGAGTATATATTGCAAATTGACGTAAAAAATCTTATTTCCAAACAAATCTTTGTCAATTGAAAAACACAATTAGCTTGCTTTGAATTTGATATTGAATATATTGCAGGTAATACAAACTCATTACCTAACTTTCTCACTCATAAATTTTTGCAGGGAGAAAGACAAGGAGGAGTGTATTACCCTTCACCCATGCACTAGAATGACACCCCAACAGGGTGGCTCCACCTGTGGTGGGGGGGGGGGGGAGATGTAGGGGTGAACCTAATGTAACCCCACTAAAATTTATTAATCTATAGCAATATTTGTATGGAAGCGTAATGACCTCCACAATTAGATTAGGAGCCCAATCTCCTCAATCTCCTGAGGTACAAATCTAAGAAGTCACAAAATTTGCGTAAAATTCTACAAAACAAAAAATTCTAGAAATCTAGAAGAGTACGAAATCAATGATCCTCGAAAGTTCAAGAACGATATTTAAGCACAATTACCTATGTGCAAGATAGTCTTGGCCATGAATCATATGAGACAATCCTCACTTCATTACAATGTGCTGATATTCAACACAATTATAATGAACCAAATAAATCTATAGCATATAACAAGACAATAATAAATCTCATCTTGCACCATAATGAATGTGGTTTAACTCCTTTTTAAACTAAACATGTTAAATTTATTCATCCTATGAGTAATATAAAAAATATTTCTTTTTAATTATTAGACTTATGTCCAAGCTATGAATCAAGCCTTTTTTACTTATTAATCTAAGACACAAGCATTCACGCTAGTTTTGCTAATGTCTGAAATTTTAAATAAGGAAATACCAAATTGGTTTTTAGTAAGGTGGGAAGAATTTGACGCCACCAATGAAATTCTTCCAGAACTAATTAGTAATCTATATCCAGCATGGGTTCACTCCTCTCTGCAACTCTACAAAATAAAAAAATATTTTCTTAGTCGACAGAATGTGAGAGCCACTATTCTTCTGTCAAGCACAAATTCCATGGATCTTCGCCTGGAATCTATGTCATCAGCAAGATAACCCCAACGAAAAATTCTTATGGAGGAAGTTCTTCATCAAATTGTGATCTGCAATACTTGTCGATTACGAAGTAATCCAAATCAATAAAGTCATCACATTCAATGTTGAAAACATTCAAGAACATAAATCCCTAGAATTTTCCCTAAAAGAAATTCATGACTAGATCAAGAGGAAATATCATCATGAATTCTCAGATCAGATCAAGCCACGAATAAAAAAACTTTATCAAAAACAGATAAATGAATTATTCGAATCAGAAAATGACATGTCAGTCTCTAATCAAGGATCAGACGATGACGAAGAAAGATGAGAGCGAATGGTGACCCACCTCGGTCAAAATAGCAGAAAAGTAAAAAATGGACCCCATTGGGGTCACTTCAGAAGAAATAATAGCCAATAATTCTTCTGATTGAAATAATACCGGATGATGGAATAGTGACTGCAGCAATCTCGTTGGGTGTAATAGTATTTGTAATTATTTTTTCTTTTATGTGACATCTGACATATGTGTTATTTTTTATTAAATTATAATCTATTAAGTTTGGAGTTCACCCTCCATTATAAATAAGAGCTTTGTGTTCTTTCAGTGTGTGCAACATTTTAGAAAGTCTTTCGTTATAAGATAAGAGTGTCTATCTAGTGTTTCCCCAAGCTTGGTGCTCTATTAGTTTTTCTTGCTTTCAATATATTTGTGTATTCTTATATATCATGTTTTTAGCCTCTCATGGCTCTGAAACCAATTGCAAGCAGGGTATATAAGAAAACATAAATTTATTAAAAATAAGAAAAACAGGATCTATAAGAGTACAAAATGTATTAAAAACAAGAAAAGCATATAGAGCATCAAGCTTAGGGAAAACACCAGACATACACAAGATTATTGCAGTCACTATTCCACCATTCGATATTGTATCAAACACAGAATACATGACGATTATTTCTTCTAAACTGACCCCAATTTAGCAGTTTTTTACTTTTTGTGCCATTAATTCGACCCGAAGTGCTTTTGTGCTCCTAAGTTTTTATTTAGAAGTATGTTAAAACTTTTTCATTTTCATGAAAATATTGTTTAAGACCAATTTGTAGAACGTATGCCCACTTAAAAACATTTTGGCAGTACGAAGAGGACAATGATATTGAAATTGGAGGGCTCACGGCAAATTCACAACATTCAAGATAAACTTATCCAAGCCAAACAATGCATGGTACAATAATGCTTAGTCACCCCAATGCGAAGCCTATTCACCCAGCCTTCTAGAGACTCCCATGGAACAATTATTGTCCATGTGTCGACAATTCATTTGCATTTTTTTTTAATTTAGCTCAGTAATGGCCTATAGATTTTTGAATGTGTTTATTTATTATATTGTTTTTGTCTATGGGTGCAAACGATTTTAAATAGGTTTGTGTTCTGCACGTCATATTGATAGGTTTGGCCAAAAGTGATATTCCCTCTTTATTTTTTCTTGTTATTTTCTCTCTTAGCATCTATTTTTTTATCACGTGTGTTTCAAATTCCTGGTGTTTGAGATGGTGGAAGTCGGAGTTCAATGCGGTATTTAAACAAACAGGTGCAGTGCATCAGAACGACTGCGATTTCCCTGCAGTTGTAGGACCCAGTAGTATTGCCTGCATATATTTTTTTTTAAATTATTTTTGCTATTTGTATTCTTTAGTGGAGAGAAGATGTGACGTGCTTCTAGAAGCACCACGCTTTATTGCTACTAGAAGGTTTATTTTTAATAACATATTAAAGTATTTGGTTCTCGAAGTAGTTTGATATTCATATCAATGCTCCATTTCGGTTAAGTTTAAAAGAGTCATCCTTCGCATTATAGAGTTAATTACTTATAATATACTTTGAGGGTCATCATGTTTTATAATAGAATTATGTGATGTAAAATTATGAAATGAACTATCATTTTAAGATCACTCGCCCATCTCACAAGATGGTCCACTGTAACTTTCTTCAAATATTAAATTACAATTGACAACTCAATCGGGGCCATCCGACAAACATTATGAGGAGAGATTCAACTGGCAGGCCACACTTACAGTCCCAGACACCTAAATTTTTCACAAAGGCGCCCGATCGCAATATATCGACCATGTAGCCTTTTACTTCGGTAGGCACGATCACCACTGGACCGACACCTCGGTCGACTGAATTCAAGCACGTCGACAAGCTGGTTACCGCCACATTTGAATTCAAATTGTAATATAGATTCGACAACAAATCATCACGATTAAATTGTATTAAGAACGGTTTCTATAATTGTTCTCATCTTTTTGTAATTACATCTTAAGCAACTGGGGTGCTTAAGAAAACTATTGATTAAAGTTGAGGCTCGTCCTCAAAAAGTTTGAATTTTATTTTTTTCAAGGAAGGGAATTCAATGCCCTATCCTAAGGGCAGCAGTTGTTTGATGGCATAAAACAATCTTGTCAAGATCTCGAACTATCTTATTGTTTTATATTATTGTCAATGGTTTAGTTGAGGTTCATCCTTTGCTTCTTGTTTTAACATGTTCGAATGATCATCCTTACAAAACAGAGTTGACACACCCTATGAACATGCAGTTTGATTAGTCGCAAGTGACTGGAAGGTACTTTTTTAACAGTCATAGATTGTCGTCTCCAAAATACCTTCTTAGACCATGTTGCATTTCATTGTTAATGTTTAAGTTTTAGTGGCTTTTAAGGGGAATTTTATGTCTTGTTTTTTAGGTTGGTTTGTACCTCGGCCCAAATTACCCCTGACTGAGGTTAGGTGTGTTTTTGTTCTCTTATGAAAAAGTAAAACTCCATAAACCCAATTCATCCAAGTTGAGTGGAGTTCAGATTAATCTGAGTTAAGTCGGACTGATCCGAAGTGAGTTTCTAGCCAGTGTGACTTAGCCCAGATTCGTCTCGGATTAATTTCGAATTAGTTCAAATCAACTATAATTTAACAAGAGTGACTCATGTTGGCTTAGTTTGATTGGGGCAAAACTAAGCTCAATTAATATGGACTAACCCTGGTCGTCCCGAGTTAAGCTTCCCAAGTTAAGACAAATCTACTTAAGTTAGACTAGGATGATGTCTAATGTAATTTGGATTTGATATATCCTTTAATCAAATTAAGTTTAAGTTCAGTTAGAATTGAGTCGATCGCTAATTAAACTCGATTTAAGCTGAACTTAATTCAAGTTTGAAGTCGATTTCCTGACCTTGTTGACCTGACTTAAGTCAGATCTACTCGAGATATTTAAGTTTGTTTGAGTTTACTTGGGTTATGTCAGGTTGACCCTTTGGTTTAGTTCAATTTGATTTGGGTTAACCCGAGTTAGGTCAAGTTGACCTGATGATTTAAGTTGATTTGGGTTAGCCCGAATTAGGTCGAGTTGACCTAATGATTTAAATTAATTTAGGTTAACCCTAGTTAAGTCAGGTTGATCCAGTGATTTAATCTAATATGGGTTGACCCGAGTTTGGTCAGGTTGACCCGGTGGTGATTTAAGTTGATTTGGGTTGACCCGAGTTAGATCGGCTTGACCCATTGATTGTTGATTTAGGTTGACCCAACTTAGATTAGGTTTCTTATGATTTTAATTGCTTTGGGTTGATCCAAGTTAGGTCAGGTTAACCGGGTGATTTAAGTTAATTTGAGTTGACCAGAGTTAGGTCGGGTTGACCTAGTGATTTAAGTTGATTTAGTTGACCGAGTTAGGTCGGTTGACCCATTAATCTAAGTTGATTTGGGTCTGAGTTGGTTTATACCAAAGGGTTTTATAGTTTGGACTAAGTCTAAGTTATGTTAGCCTCAGACTAGGTCTAGATTGAATTAGAGTAAGAATGTTTTTGATGGGCTATGTCTTGGTTAGGTTAGACTTAGGATAATTTAAGTTGAGTAAGGTCTATGTTGAGTTAGACCGAAAGTGGTATAAGTTGGGTTAGGTCTAAGTTAAGTTAGACGTAAAATGTTTTTGTTGTAGTTAGGTCTAGGTTGGCTTAGACCTAAGATGGTTTAGGTGGGGCTAGGTCTAAGAGTTTGGACCTAGGAGGGTTCAAGTTGTGGTAGGTCTAAGTTGGGTTAGACCTAGGATGGTTTATGTTGGAGTTAGGTCTATTTGGGTTAGACCTAGGAAGGTTTATGCTTGGTCTAACTTAGGTTAGGCCTAGGGTTGAACCCTAGCTTGACTTGATCTAGGTTAGGTCTGAAGTCTAACCTTAATTGAATTGGATCCAATTGTAAATCCCACTTGAGTTAAGCCTAGGTTGGGTTAGACCTAAGTCAAATTAGACTAAGCCAAATTCAAAATGGACTAAGCCTGGGGTCCTTAGGGATGACTCCATGATTAAAGGGATAACGATGATGTCAATCCCTTAAAACCCTGATTGAACTAAGCACCCACGATTGATTTAATGTTTTAAATTGAATTTAGAGGACAATTTGGGCCAAGGCGTAAAATTTTGATTTTACATTTTTACCCCTAGTTTCCTAATTTTTATTTTGGGGTTTAAGGGTGAAAATTGTCATTCCATGGGTTAATTTTATTGCTCCAACTTTTCTTATTAATTTCTATTTTCCTTCTTGATTTTCAAAATAATTATAATTTTGGTTGAAAATTAGTTATTTTAATGTTAGGGAAGTCCCCTGACCCTGAAAAAATTAGAACATGTTCCCGAGGGCGGAGGGAAAAATCCCAAAAAATTTCATTTTTTTGGCCTTATATTTAATTTTTAATACTTAAAATTCTCATTGGAGTCTAATTAATTAAAAATTAACTATAATTTTATCATTTTCAATTATTATTATTATTTTTTCCTCTGTTCCCTAAGTCCAGAGGTATTTTCATTTTATTTTTATGATTTTTGTTTCCAAAGTTACGAATTTTTAAAATTTTATTTGATTTTCTAGATTGATTTATTTTGAAAATTACACAATTTCGTACTTAAACACTCGGCGGCCATGTCAAGCTCGTCCTCTTGGAAGCCTATGCCTCTTCTTCCGATTGGTTGCGCTTTTGCACCCAAGCGCCACATTGTCTCGCAGTCTGGTGTTCTCCTACCCCGCAGCCCTGTGGTCTAGTTCGATCTCCTCCGTTCATTTTTAATACACAAAAGTGGACGACATTGGTTCATTGTGCTCACGGACAGAGAATTAAGAACCATCCGTGATCAAACCCTAACATCTCGCTAGATTCTCAAGCGATTCTCAACCAAATTGCTGAGGGTTTGTTCCTACGCCTTCATCTAATCGACACGAAGATATCCATACAGCTAAGTGAAGACACATTGTACTTTTTTTGTGTAAAAAGCCAAACCATGAGCCATTTTTATAAATTTAAATCCATACATTGTCCCAAGAGGTGAGGCCTCGATTGGGCTTAACAGAGATCGCCTTGAGATTGTGCAGCTTCCCCTTATTTTAATTTAGGCTGGATTTGACTCTAGTTATGTGCTAGCACAAATAGTACCACATTTTGGTGTTGGGCTAGGTTAGAGGCTGTGAGAAAGCTTAATTTTGATGTTTGGAGGTCTTGTGAAGCCTTTGAGAAGGTTGGTTTTGAGTTTGGAGAGGGTTGGTGTCGAGGCCGATAATGTTCCTGAATTTTAGTGATGAAATTAAAGTTTGATAGTGGAGGGGATGACTTGAGGATGGTGGGGATTAATTGCGCAAGGAGTTTGTGAAGCTTTCTAGGGAGCTTGGTGGGGTCTTGAAGGGCTCAATTTAGAGATATTTATAGCCATGGGAGCACATGGATGAGCTTGGGCGCATGAGGAAGCTCGGCGGCTCCTCAGAGCATTTGCAGAAGAATTTCAGGGGTTTTTTGCAGTGGGAAGAATCTTATCCAATTTTTCATGTCTAGAACATGGTGTTACCAATGGAGGTGAGGCTGGCTTGGGGAAGTGCTTGGGCTGATTGGAGGAGCTATCACTAGATTTTGCATGGTTTGACCCACCCATGTTTTGGTCTAAGAAGCCATGACCTAGGTGTCAAGTGTGAAGTGCCTTGGTTAGGTGTATTAAATTTGCCTTTAAGTCCTTGGATTTAGTCAAAAATAATTTTTCTATCTTGTGTCACCCATGTGCGATGTTGGGTAGGGATAGTGTCATGGGTGTGTTGACCTCATTTTTGATGAGGTCTTTCTCTCTCTCTCCTTAAGATTTTGGGATCTAGCGCAGCTTTCCACTTCGACTATCTTAGAGACTAGAAATGGCACCCACCATTTATAAATTCAAACACCTCTTAACTCCCTTTAAACCCCACATGCTCGATTAGTAAACCCTACAGTCACTTGGAGGGTTAAGATCAAATGTAGAGGTTTAAAGGATGAGTTCCCATGTGAACTCTTTGGCCTTAAGGACTACCCCAGGTGGCCTGGTCCGGTGAGGGTCGACCGCACACATTACACTTTCACACACATTCCAAATCCTAAAACCATTTATACCTAACTTGACTTTCCGACTCATGTAGGTAATTCATATGGATGGACCTTAACCCATATGCCCTCGCTAAGAGGGTTAGGAACAACATAGTGAATGCCTCAAATGAGTCCTCTCATGGCTCTTACGGTTCGATATGGCTTCATTGCTCAACCAAAGCGATTCAATTCTACTCAAACTCGATCAATCTTCATTTTTTTAAAATTTCAATTTTCGACCCTCGGCCCTACACCTACCAAACTCTACCAAATATCCTCGATCTTACCTAAAATTTGCAAAAATTACCTAAATTACCCAAAATTCCTCAAAACCAATCCTAAACATTTCCCACCATTCAAATTGATCATCCTTAGCCAAATATACCACAATTTCCAAAAATACCCCCCAATAACCTCCAAATACCCAAAATGCCCTTTTTAACCAAAAATCCATAAATTCCAAAAAATTCCCAAAAATTTCAAAAAATTTCAAATATTCTCAATTTCATTTTGTTCAACTACACCATGGGACAATTTTGTCAATTTAACCCACTTTTACCAAAACACCCAATTTGGCCCATTTTTTAACCAAAGTAAGCCCAATGTCAAACCAAATCAACCCAATTGACCTCAATGTTGATCCAATCCAGTTCTAAACTTCAATTCAATATCCCCAATATCAATTTAGACCAAATCCAAGCCCAATTTGATTAACATTTGGATCCAATTCCAATTTAAAGCTTAAAGCCCAATTTTGGCCCATGACCTAAACTTAGCCCAAACTAACCCAACTCAACCCCAATTAACCCCAAATCTTTTCCTAAACCTTCTTAATATCCCCACAAACAAAACACTAACAAGATTTGCCCCAAATTTGAACCCAAACTCCACCCAAACCTAACCCAAAACCAAAATCCCCAATTTGGCCTAAACCCACCATGAACCCAAATGGGCCCAAATCTCAAAATCAAAGCCCAACCAAAGTTGAAAACTCTTTGTAACACTCCCATAAACATTTCTCAACATTAATTTTACATCAAATCTAACATTAGCCCAACCTTAGCCCAAGTTAGCCCAATCTGACCCACTTTTCCCCCTTTACCAAAAAGTCCCAAATCAAACCCAATTCAACTCCAAATCACCTCAAATTTGTTTCAAATCACTCATGACACATCCCTAAACTAAACCCAACATTTGTTTTGCCCAATCCTTCACAAAATTTCCATCCACCAATTTGTTTTCAAACCTAAAGGCCCACTTTCTTAAACCCTTCTAAAAGCCCATCCAAAATGATTTCAAAAGGCCCAAAGTCAATCCAAAGCCTACATGACACTTTCACCTCATCATCCCTTTGATTTAAATCACTGCCTAAGTTTCAAATTCATCATTAAACTTTTCTAAACTAAGCCATATGCCAAATTACCCCTAAATGTCCAAAATCCTTAAAACCCATTTCCATGAAATTGACTAACCTTTTCCCAAGCCATGAGCAAGCCAAATGAAGCCATTCACAAGCCATATGAAGCCATGAGAGCTTTGACTTGTCATCAATCCATTTATGGCAAGAGAGGGGAGCTCTTTCCTAACCTATGATTAAACATTTTAACCTTACCCATGCTTCACCTAAACCCAAAACTAATCCAAATAATCTTGATGGGGACTTCACCACTCTTCATAAGCTGACTCACCTGACCTCCCTCAGCCCAAAATCAGAGCTTTGGATGGTGCACCAAGCCCTAAGCGATGACTCGATCCATTCGGACCCAAAATGACCCTTCCCCTTACCACTTAAATCAAACCTCTTTACACTTGGCATCAGCACCGAACCCACAAACTTCAAGCCCCGACCCTCTCGATCGGATGGTGACTGACTCGGCCGCCGACCACTGTGTCACCGGAAAACACCATGGCCGAGAGGTCTAAATGGATTCAAAATTCAATTTGAACTAACCGAGTTGTCCCATGCCCAATGGCCACTGCAGCTTGTTCTTCTCTTCACTGAGCAAGCTGATCCAAGCCATCAAACCCCTCGGAGGCCTCGGCCATGGCTATTTAAACAAGCCACCCCCTCTCGGCCAAAAGGTTGGCTGAAATCAACCTTCATAGAATCCCTCTAAACTCCTCAAAGAGCTTCCCCTAGCCAAGAGCAATCCATCCCCACTATTCTCCTGTCCTAAATCCCATTGATTGAGCTCAATTTTGGAGCTCAATTCTCAGGCCAGAACAGGACATCCTTCAAACCTCCACCAAAATCAAATTAAACTCACCCACACCTGCACAGGACCAAGAGAAGGAGTTCCCCAGTGAAAGCCCCCTCTCCAGGCCACCCAATTGCTCTAGCCTCCAAAGTCTGAAATCGGGCCTGGTCACTTTCATACTTAGACCTTTAACCAGGGCCGCAGGCTTCATCCCTGAGCTCTTCCAACTCCAACGAACGTGCCGAGCACATTCAGTTGAGGCCTCACCTCCTGAACCAAGGTATGGAGACTTCTCTTTAACCCGAGCTTCCAACGATTCTCCATTTCGTTTGAGTTGATTTTAATGCATGTAAACCGTATGGATGTGTTCGTCTCTTCAAGAAGAATCCATAGAGTATAAGAACACGAAAATCCGTTGAGTATCGAGGGAGATATTAGGGTTTGAGTGTGGACGGTCATGGGTGCACACCAGGCGTAGACGACGACCAGCCGCCGTTGGATCGAGTGTGTATAGACTGGACGGCTCAGATTGCGTCGGACTAGGGAACGATACATGAACCGCGGGCCACGTGGCACTGAGTCTGATGGCGGCGACGAATGGGAGCGCGCCGCGTGGAGCTTCGGAGACGCTAAGGTTGCCGTGGCGCTGAGTCAGATAAGTAGAAAAATATGGAATTTATGATTTAATTAAATACTAGAAACTTCAAAAATCCATATCTTTGTGTAGAAAAATCACAAAAATAAAATAAAAATACTCTCTTGCTCAGTGAACAGAGGAGAATAATGTGGAAAAAGAATTGAGTTAATTTGATGAGTATTTTATTTTTAATTAATTATTTACTCATTTCAGCATTTCAATTCTCCATTCGCATAGACAATTCACCATGCGTACGAGACCATAAGGCTTTGAAACCTCTCGATCTTGGGAACATTCTCTCGAATTTTTCAAGGTCGAGGCTACCTCTATGACAAGTTATGTATTTTTCAAGTTTATGTCACTCGTTTTTGGTATTTTAATTCCATTAATTAAGATATCGCTTGAAAATTCTAGGAAAATTTGGGAAGTTTCTCTAGACCAGAGGACCCTAGGATAGTTATGCTTTGAGTTAATTCATTAAGAATGACCCTAATTGGCCTAATTACTCAAAACTAAACTTTAATTAATTAGGGTTAACCACACATCAAAAGAACTTGAAAATAATTCTCTACTGATCTTTAGGATCAGAGGGACCTCACATAAAAAATTGAAGTCAATTGGAAATGTTTAACCCCACTAAATGGATAAATTAAGTTGTTTGACCAAAATTAAAATTTAAAAATTCATAACTCTAAAAATACATTTTAAAAATTCACCAAATTGATTTTGCGTTCTCGATATCGTAGGAGTCTCAATAAAATTAAAATTGGAATTTTTGAAAAATTTTCATTTTCTACCTTATTTTAATATTTTAAATAATTAAAAAATTATAAAAATCACAAAAATATTATAAATCATAAGAATGTCACATTTTAACTCCTAATCACTTAGGAATAAACTAAATATTTTTCCCAAGTCCCAGTGATAAAGATATCGAATTTTAAAAGCTCTAAAACAATTTTTGAATTTAAAAATAAATTTTCTAATATTTTCACTAAATTAATTCTAATTAATCAAAGAAAAATCAAAAAAAATATGAAATTTGTTTCTCTAGACTCATTGAGGTCAGAGAGATTTAATAAAAATATAAAATCCATTTTTTAACTTTAATTTTATTTTATAATTGATTAATACTCCAAAACTCAAAATAATTATAATAAATAAAATATAATTCAAAAATCACCAAAATTGGTCCACGTGATCCTTCCATCATTAGGAATATCCCATAATTTTCTTGCGATGATAAACCTTACTTGGTCATTACTTCAATTCTATCAAAAATCTCTATTTTTTATTAAAATAAATATATAAATTAAATTAAAACGAAAAATCACGTTTTCTCCTCTAATGCCTTAATCGATACGTGAGTGAGTGACATAAAATTTCAGTCTCATTTGAGCTCAATTTGATAAGTTATGCAAATAATTAAGCCTTAAAAGAGCATATTAATAATTAAGAATTTTAACCCCTAATTAAAACTTTAGGTTTAATCAAAATTGGGGGGTAAATTATTTGATCTTAATTCTTTCTTAGATGATTGAAACTTTGGAAAATAAAAGGGTAGGAACTCATTGGTCACTTTTAATAAACAAAAAAAAAACAAAAATGAAACCTTATTTAATTAAATAATTTGAATTTTGGAAGGATAATTAAAAAAAATTTGGATTATTAAAATGAGGATATAATTTAGAGAGACTATAATCACTTAAACTAAAATCCCCAAATAAATCACTTTAATTATATTTAACTTTTAATTAAACTTAAGATGATAATTGGAATTAATAAATTAATAATAAAGAAAAGGTATCCCTTAATTAAATTTAAATTTAAAATATTAAATAACTTGATAATTAAATTGAAATAAATTTAAAACATTAAAAAAAATTTAATTTCAAAAATCACTTGAAAGCAAATTTAAAACAAACATCAAAATCAATTTCAAAAAAATATAATTCTTAATAAAAAAAAATTCAAACCAATTAAAAGTTATTCTAGAATATTGCAATTAGATTAAAATTAATTCATTAAAGTCTAAATTAAATAATTTAAACTCCTCTTTCAATTCAAATAGTTTAAAACACTTAAGAATAAAACAATTTGAACATTATTCCAAACTTAAATTTATTAAGATTTTATAACTAAATTAAATCACCTGAGAACATTAATTCTAATTTTAAATCGTTGAAATTCTCAATAAATTGATTTACCCCTAAAGACTTTTATCATTATAACTCTTAAATGGAGCATCAAGTGAGATGTCACTTCATTCATGGGATAATCAAATGTCCTAAGTTTACTGAGCAAGAAACAAACTAAACTAAATTTTTGTATGATCAATTCACCAATACAATAAAACTCATTTGGACTCAAAATAATCTCAGAAATATTGAAAAGATGTTTAAGATTCGTCCTAAGAACTTTCTCAGTATGATGAGATGTTTTAGAAGAACAACTGAACTTGATCGTCCTTTGATGAAGAAAATCATCCTTAAACAAAGCACAAGAACCTAGACGTCATAGGAGTTGACTAGTAATAGGATTAGGATTTTGGTAGACAACCAAAACTTTCCCTTAGCTTTACCTAAGTACTTGTTGCAAATATTTAAATGCCTTAACATGTGCTTTAAGTGCAGCTTGGAATGACGGGAAGACCTCCGGTACGCTTTTATTATACTCGCAATTTATTTTTGCAAGATACTTACTCATACTCGCACTTTACTTTTCTCGTACGTTAAAGAAGATCGTTGCATGAAAAACCGAAAACCTTTAGTGATAACCACAAAACTGAAACTCAAAACTAAATTAAAAGTCACTACAAGATAAAATTCACCACCACAACATCTAAAAGATAAAACAACTCAAAATTTAATCACAAACAGAACAACAAAACTACAATTGCAATTAAATTAAAACATTTCGTTTGATGATCGGAGTACCTCGGATGATGTAACCTACGTGTTGCTAACGGGATTTTCCACGGTCTAAATGAAAGTGTGGAACTCATTCAGTTGAGTTTAACAAATTCATCTGGACTAAGTGAATCCGATAAAAATAAAGGTGCCGGAATGATGGAACCGTGGGATCTTAACCGGTGTTGTTATAATCAACTTTAAGATTCCTCTAATAAAATATTAAAGAACTTTAAGATTCTTCTAAACCAAAACACTTCTCTCATCTCCTGATTTTCACCTTCTAAAACTAAACCTCTGCAACAACAAGGAGCTCGGAGCACAATGGGCAAAGACGACCATCGTCGTCGCAAGAAACTCGATCGACATCGCAAAAACCATTCTTAGAATTAAACAACCAAATCATAGGATTCGATGGTAGTTCAGCTACAGGCAACATAAATCCTCAACTCTCGTTAGACATTCGCATAATCATGTTATGTAAATTAAGCCCTAACCTGGCCTTAGAATCTCCAGAGTAGTTGTCGATACGACATAAACCCTCACATCTTCGAGGTTATTTGTGTGATTATGTCATACAAATATAAGTCCTAATTAATTAAAATTAGAAGAATCGAAACATTAAATAAATTCTCAAGTTGAAGCCAAACGATAGGATAGTTGGGAAGTCACCGAAGTTCACTTCGGGTCCGTGACATCCCCTACTTCTCCATTGGATTCTTAAAATAAATTGTTCCAAATTTGATCAATTCCCTATTGAAATTTTCAAAATTCAATTTGTTTGAAAACCTTAAACTTTGAAATTCTTGAGAGCAAAACCACTGATCATTATCGAGAGTTTTCTTAAGTGTCTTCGTACATTTAGGATGTAATTAACTATAGTGACTCGCTTTATAGTGAACTTTAAGAACCTGAGTAATATAAACCCCGCTTAATTCCTTTGTATTAAGCTATGAACTCGTCGGCTTATAAAATTGGTTCGCGTACCAAACGGATGTCATCAAATCTTCTAGTTTATTTAATCGAGCCCCATCATCAAGCGATGTGTGTCTATTCTTCGGGATAGATACACGGTTTGTGGTGCGGTGCTCGTTTATATAAACTATTCGGGATGTGAGATCGGCTTGATTTCATATCTTAAAATTTTCAAACTTAAAATTATTTTCAAAATCAAATGTTACTTTCCAAATTATATATATTTAAATTAAATTTAAAATTTAAAATTCACCGACCCCTTTTCAAAATACAACACACAACCTAAAAATAAGCCGTACAGGGTGACCCTTGAAGGATGGGCCATGGGCTTTGGATTTTGGCATAGAACTAACAAAATATGCTTAGGAATTTTGTCATATAATATTTTCGTAAATACAATTATTTCAATTGAAATAAGCATAAAATTTCTTCTAAAGTTCCAGATGAAATTACTAATCTCCGTCAATTACAAAGATTTCTGTGTTCACTCAATTTGTAGCAGATTATTATAAAGATCTTGCTTTAGAAGTTGTCATTCTTTATAATAGATTAAATAAGCAACATAATCTATAGACCTGGAATTATACTAAAGTTGTCCAATTAATTAATCAAAAAATAAAAATGTTACCTTGTTTACATATTTTAGATCTGTCTCTCCTTAAAATATTGGAGACTAATGCCTCTAATACTGACTACGACAAACTTCTAAAGCAAAAAAGCTTTGATTACCGAACAATTAGTTTGCTTTACATCTAACAAGTAAAATACCATTCAAGAAAAATATTTGAACATCAAAAGGGAAACGCTGTCGGTCGATAAATGCATTACCAAATTTCGTGATGATTTATTAAATATTTTTTTAATTACGTATTAATTGCAGTTCAATTGAGTATATACTGCAAAGAGACGTAAAAAATCTTTTCTCCAAACAAATCTTTGTCAGTTTGCAAGCACAATTATTTTGCTTTTAATTTGATATTAAATATAATGCAGGTAATACTAACTCATTACCTAACTTCCTCACTTATGAATTTTTGCAGAGAGAAAAACAAGGAGAGGTGGATTACCCTTCACCCATGCACTAGAATGACACCACAACATGGTGGCTCCACCTTTAGAGGGGGGAGAGGTAAGGGTGAACCTAATGTAACCCCACAAAAATTTATTAATCTGCATCAATATTTGTATGGAAGCAAGATGACCTCCACAATTACATCCGGAGCCCAATGTCCTCAATCTTCTGAGGTACAAATCCAAGAAATCACAAAATTTGCGTAAAAATCTACAAAACAAAAAAATTCTAGAAATCTAGAAGAGTACGAAATCAATCATCCTTGAATGTCCAAGAATGATATTTAAGCACAATTACCTATGCTCAAGATAGTCTTGACCATGAATGATATGAGACAATCCTCATTTCATTACAATGTGTTAAAATTCAACACAATTATAATAACCCAAATAAATCTATTGCATATAACAAAATAATAATAAATCGCATCTTGCATTATAATGAATGTGGTTAACTCTTTTTTAAACTAAACAGGTTGAATTTATTCATCCAGTGAGTAATATAAAAAATATATTTTTTTAATTATTAGACTTATGTCCAAGCTATGAATCGAGCCTTTTTACTTATTAATCTAAGACATAAGCATTCCTGACTAGTTTTGCTAATGTCTGAAATTTTAAATACGGAAATACCAAATTGGTTTTTAGTATGGTGGGAAGAATTTGACGCCACCAATGAAATACTTCCATAACCAATTACTAAGCTATATACAGCATGGGTTCACTCATCTCAGCAACTCGGCAAAATAAAAAAATATTTTCTTAGTCGACGGAATGTGCGAGCCACTATTCTTCTACCAAGCACAAATTCCATGGATCTTCGCCTGGAATCTATGTCATCAGCAAGATAGCCTCAACGACAAATGTTTATGGAGGACGTTCTTCATCAAATGGTGGTCTGCAATACTTGTCGATTACAAAGTAATCAAAATTAATAAAGTCATCACATTCAATGTTGAAAACATTCGAGAACATAAATCCCAAGAATTTTCTCTAAAAGAAATTCATGACTAGATCAAGAGAAAATATCCTCGTGAATTCCCAGATCAGATCAAACCACGAATACAGGAACTTTATCAAAAACAGATGAATGAATTATTCGAATCAGAAAATGACATATCAGTCTCTAGTCGAGGATCAGACGATGACGAAGAAAGATGGAAGCGAATGGTGACACACCTCGGGTCAAAATGACAAAAAAGTAGAAAAACTGCTAAAATGGACCCATTGGGGTCACTTCAGAAGAAATAATAGCCAATAATTCTTGTGGTTGAAATAATACTGGATGATGGAATAGTGATTGCAATAATCTCGTTCGGTGTAATAGTATTTGCAATTATTTTTTGTTTTATTTGACATCCGACGAATGTGTTATTTTTTATTAAATTATAATGTATTAAGTTTGGAGTCCACCCTCCACTATAAATAAGGGCTTTGTGTTCTTTCAGTGTGTGCAACATTTTAGAAAGTCTTCCGTTGTAAAATAAGAGTGTCTATCTAGTGTTTCCTCAAGCTTGGTGCTCTATAAGTTTTTCTTGCTTTCAATATATTTTTGTATTCTTATATATCATGTTTTTAGCCTCTAATGACTCTGAAACCAATTGCAAGCAGGGTATATACGAAAGCATAAATTTATTAAAAACAAGAAAAATAAGATATATAAGAGTACAAAAATGTATTAAAAACAAAAAAAGCATACAGAGCATGAAGTTTGGGGAAAACACCAGACATACACAAGATAATTGCAGTCACTATTCAACCATACGATATTATCAAACATAGAATACATGACTATTATTTCTTCTAAACTGACCCCAATTGGGGTCCAATTTAGCAGTTTTTTACTTTCTGTGCCATTAATTCGACCGCTTTTGTGCTTCTAAGTTTTTATTTAGAAGTATGTTGAAACTTTTTCATTTTCATGAAAATATTGTTTAAGACCAATTTGTAGAACCTATGCCCACTTTAAAATATTTTGGCAGTACGAAGAGGACAATGATATTGAAATTGGAGGGCTCACGGCAAATTCACAACATTCAAGATAAACTTATCCAAGCCAAACAATGCATGGTACAATAATGCTTAATCACCCCCAATGCGAAGCCTATTCACCCAGCCTTCTAGAGACTCCCATAGAACAATTATTGTCCATGTGTCGACAATTCATTTGCATTTTTTTTTTAATTTAGCTCAATAATGTTCTATAGATTTTTGGATGTGTTTATTTATTATATTGTTTTTGTCTATAGTGCAAACGATTTTAAATTGGTGGCAAATGCAGAGTTTGTGTTCTGCACGTCATATTGATAGGTTTGGCCAATAGTGATATTCCCTCTTTATTTTTTCTTGTTATTTTCTCTCTTAGCATCTGTTTCTTTTATCACGTGTCCTCCCGTTATGAGAAATATTTACCTATGGAGAACGGGTGTAGCTCTCCAAGCGTAATTCCTTCCCAATACCTCTCAATAACCGCTGCGAAAGTTATTTGGAGGTTATTGCGGAATTATTTTTGGTGTTATTGCAGAGTTATTTTGGCGCTATTTGCAGTCAATACCCTCCGCAATTACACTTTCACATTTTTTCTGGTGCTAGGGTGTTGACTCCAAATAATGCTGAAATAACTCCGCAATAACCCTCAATAACATTCCTGAAGGTTAATGAGGAGTTATTGGGAGGGGATTGCGTACAGAGAACTGCATGCGTTCTCCGTAAATAAATATTTCTTGCTATGTAGGCTATAAAATATTACTGAGATTTTATATTTATCATTCAATTCCTATTTGTATTATTATATCAACCACGGAAAATAAATTTTTTACATACAGAGCACCTAGTCTATGCTAAAAACATAGGAATGAAATTATTTGTATATAAAAATTTAAAGATAAGATTATTGGCATGTTAATATTTTGAATTATATTCTCTTATTTTACATCTTTTTTTTTCAGAAATATATTGAATTTTTTTGGAACTTACTGTCTCGTATTATTTGTGAGTTCAAATAACTCATAAAAATCTTTTTTTTTTAGGATGGTCTGAAAGAAGGTGATGGATGTCATGCTTAGCACTTGTTTCTTACTCTATTTCTTTTTCCCAAATGAGAGAGACAGAGAATGTGTGTGTGCGTTTGAGTACATTTTCAAGTTCCTGAAAAACGAATCTTTTGAGAGCCCCTCTAATCTCCTTTTTATCTATTTCAGAAAATAAATATAAAATTACATTCTGTACAGTATCATGCCTATCCTCTAGTTTTTTTGTGAAAAGATCGAGATGCTAGTGTCTGCAGCGTATAAGGATTGACATATATTTTTGTATGTAATGATGATTTTTTTCTAGTGGTTCGTCCTAGGCTCGATCGATCATTCTGACATATGTGTGTTTAGCTTGGTCCTTTTGATATGTGGGCTCAGCTCAATCACCTCAGCATGGAAGCTCAACTATCATTTGTGTAGGTGAGCCTAGCTTGAAAATAATGAATTCCATTTGATCTCTATGACAAGCTTCTCAAGAAGTCTTATCGGAAGATTTAGGGCCCGTTTGGATTGCACTTTTGAAAATGCCAAGGTACTGTTTGGATTGCACTTTTGCTCGCTTATTTGAAAACGCGGTTAGGTTTTTATACTAAATGCAGGCCGCAAGTCGAACCCAGCAGTCGACCCGTGAGCCACGTTTCAGGCTAAGCTGTTTATCCTGAAACGTATAAGATGCCCTAAACACACTTTTAGGCTTTGTTTGGAAAATTGGAGTTTGGCTCGCCGCTTCGCTGTCGTTCGACGCCAAAGCAGGCGAAAAGCCGGCCGCGGGATCGACCCAGCAGCCCAGCTTTCGCCTCGTTAATATTCGTATTTGCCCTCGCGAAAGAAGGCCAGTGTTCCATCCCGATACTCTTCTTCGTCGTGCAGGACCCCGCAGCCCTAGCCTTTCCCGCCATGCCCCGCGCCTTCTTCGAAATCGTCGTCTCTGCTGTGTCCCGTGCCAACTCTACAGTAAGCACGCGACTGTACCCGCAGCCCTAGCAATCCTCCGCTGCTCCTTCCCTGTTCGCACGTAGCAAACGCCTCCGCTGCTCCTTCCTGTTCACACGAAGCAAACACCTTCGTTGCTCCTTCCCCGTTGCCTTCGCAAGAAGCACGCGCTTGTACCGCCAGCCATGGCTGCGAAATCAGGATGGAGAAGATGGATTAATTTTTTTAATTTAATTTATTAATAATTAATGATTAATTCATATATTTTTAAATTAATCATAATTAGATGAATTTATATATTATTATTTAGTTATTAATTAATTAATTATTAAACATATTTTTATGTTTTTAATTATTTTATAATAATATAAATTTTTTTAATTATTAAAATTATTTAGAGACAGAATGGTCATTTTTCAAAATACAAGTTGTCCCATAACCGTTTTCACACAGCCGTGACAAACAGATAGTCAACTTTCCTACAAAGAACTTCCTGGGACGGCACAACTGTAACTGCATCAAACAAAATATTAATTAAAATAGAAGCAAAATAATTGTTGTGCAATGATCTGATATTAACACATAACTATCTCGTACAATTATTTTTTATTGGAAACACCGTCACGATTTAAGTGACAAGTCATTTCATTTTATTTTCATGTTTCCATGCTTAGAGCCAAAATATGTAGAGCACCTCATCAAAGGTCTCACAGCTATTTTAAAAAAGGACAAGACAAGACGGGCTCTTGCCGTCGTCTCAGGCATTACCATCAATGAGGAATGCGAAAAAAAACATTAAAAAAGATCATTTCACTGTAAATATTTGGTTACTATCGGAGGTGTCCAATTATTTCAATATCATATGGTATTTGAATGAATAAATTAAGATGTTATGGAATATAACAGCGGAGTGAAAAAAAATGAGATCCATGACTGCGAAGATAACTAAAAGTTAATCTATGATGTGGGAGCTTGGCACAACATCAAAACCTCTGGACTTCGATAGTTTTTGAAGTTGATGATCTATGAAGTCTATTTAGTTGTAGATAATTGACAAAAAAAAATTATAATGAATGTTGTATTGATAGACATGATGTTTTAGTATATGTTATTGTTCACTTCTTTTTCCCTTCTCTCTCCCTTCTCTCTCTCTTCTGATTTACGCTTTTGTTTCCTAGGCGTAAATTCACGGGTAAATCAGAATTTAAATAATACGATTGTTTGTGCATGATCTAAAAAATTTATAGAACATAAAGTAACAATTTGCTTACTTATTGGTAGATGGCAAAAGAGCCCTGAAGACGAAGATTCAACAATTTGAAAAGGAAATCTAGTTCCCTAAGTTAATGAAATCCTAATGTGAATGGAGTTTTAAATGATTAAGTATCATTTTGTGTTATTATAGCTTAATATTTATTTGACAAAAATAATAGAAGAACCTAATAAAAAAGGCGTCAATTTAGCAACGCATGTGTATTGCAAATATATAGTCATTCTAGGGTTATGGGATGCTAATATAAATTTCTTGGGTGTCTTAGCCCAATTATTCGAAGAAAGAGCAACGAGTACGACCTTCCAAGTACAAACTATCAAGTATGAATTACCACAATTTGGACACACACACACACACACACAGATATATATATATATATATATATGTATATATATATATATATATGTATGTATATATATATATGTATGTATATATATATATATATATGTATGTATATATATATATATATGTATATATATATATATATGTATATATATATATATATATATATATATATATATACATATATATATATGGAAAAGAGCACTTATGGCTCCCTACGTATTAATATATAAAATTGAGTACATAATTAAGGGGTGGTGGATCCCCACTGCAAAAACACCAAAAATAAATAAATAATACGCCCCCTAGGGGTTCCACCAACCACAGTACAACACACACAAGAATTCTCCAAAAAAATACAAGTATGTAAAAATACAAGTATACAAAAAGAGAATCCCAAAGAAAACACCAAAAAAACAAAGCAGGAAAGATCTCTAACCATCTTCAGACTTTATGATCCATAGCAACACAGAGAAGCAATAGAGCAAGAGGAGGTAGACATCCAAAGAAGAAGCAATTACCAATTTTTGTCCACCACAGGAAACCAAGTAGCAACCAAGCAGAACTCTATTTTCCACCAGGATGAGAAAGTGTGTAGCAGACAGAGGATCTCCAAGGCAACCTGCAGCAGTAAAAGGAAGACCAAACAAAAAATCCCCAAAAAAGGAATCCTAAACAGAAAATCAGTGCAAGCCAGAATAGGAGGTTGTGGTAACCCAAATGGACAACCAGGAAAACAGATGTCCAAGGGACATCCCCAACTTGTAGAAAGGAAATCCAAAAAAGAACCTCCATCAGTAAACAAGAAAACAAGAAGATAGAATCCCATAAAAGAGATGAGTTTCTCCAGTCCAGAACCCAATAAGAGGTGGCATCCCAAAAAATGATACTTGCAATGGAGATAACTAGATGCCTAAAGGCATAGTCCCAGAAGGTAAAACACCTGTACCAAAGAAACAACAGAAGCAAGGACAAGGAAATAGTGAAATTAAATTCTTATATAAGGAGCCTTCATAAGATCCCCAGATAAATATGTTTTCAGTGGGGGAGGGGGACTTGAGCCAATAATAATGGAAATATAGCCCTGCTTAGAAAGCCAATCTGCAGGCTTATTTCCCTCCCTGAGTATAAAAGAGTAGTGAATGTTTAAATTATTGGCATCAATTAAGCTATACAGGCGTTGTAATAAACAATGTAAATACCAAGAAGAAGTGGAGCCTTTTGTAATTATGTTAAAAAGCATATGAGAGTCCATCTCAATAATTAAAAAAGTAATGCTGCAGGCAATAACAACACACAAATTTAAAAAAAGGCCCAAGTCTCAGCTTCAAGAGGATTAGAAGCCACCACAGGTGAGTTAAAGTATAAAATACACTTGCCCTCAGAGTTACGAAAGGCCGCAGCACTACAGGTAGCCTCAGATGTCCAACTACCATCAATATTAGCTTTCAGCCATCCAAAGGGAAGGATAAGCAATTTAACAAGTTTGAGGGTAGGTGTAAAGCTCCCCTCAGGCAAGGCATTAGTAGCCTTATTAAAATTGGCTAAAATGTAAGAGACAGTGGCAAGGGGAGAGGGTGGAGATGCAGAATATTTATAGCCATTTCTAGCAGACCAGAAGAACCAGAGGAAGATTAGAGGGAAATAATGTAACTTAAGAGGAATATTTTTAATAGCTTGCCAACAAGCAATAATATCCTCCATATTATAATTTCTAGGCCATTGCACCCCAAAATGATGCCCTAAACTAAGCCAAACTTCCTTGGCAAAGTAACAATCATAAAATAGGTGAGAAATAGACTCAACATCTTTTTTGCAGATATAACAACATGATGCCAATTTAAGCCCTTTTAGTTTTAATATATCATCAATATGTAAGAGAGAATGAAAAAATCTCCAAAGAAAAAAGGAAACAGATGGGGAGATGAGCTGATTCCAAATATACTTACTCCAATGCCATTTATGAAAGAAATTAGTTTGGGTATAGAGAGCTTTAGAGATTGCTTGAGACTGAAATTTCCATATAGGTTTATCTCTCAGATTAACCTGAATAGGAGTTTGAGAAATGAGAGTAACAAGATCACCACAGAGCTCTCTAAGCTTAACAGTACTCCTACTTCCATTATCCCAAAAGTCAGAAACTAATAAGTGGTTAACATTATGGGAGTGGGGGATGGTAGTAGTGTTTGTAGTACCCCAGTGATCATTCCAGAAGGAGATATGACCATCCCCCACTTCCCAAAAGATGAAGTTAGAGGCAGTTTGTCTAGCCAGTAGTATATTTTTCCAAAGCTTAGAGTCCCCCATTTTCCACTGAACAGTAGAGAGATGAGAAGAAGAACAATATTTAGAATGTAAAAACTGAACCCACAAAGAATCCTGAGATCTGAATTTGTGCCAAAGTTTCAACATATTAATATCCATAGTTTGCTGTAATGTTTTAAAACCCAGACCTTTAGAAAATTTAGGCATACAGGTTTTGGTCCAAGTAGATATATATATATATATATATATATATATATATATATATATATATATATATATATATTATGTTATTATAATGATATAGCTCATTAGTTAGCAGCATTTGTAAGACCCTAAAGGTCACAAGTTCGAGCCTTTTCTCAAATTAGTCACATGAGATCTGTTGGCAATGAAAGTTTCAAATCCTATAAATTGTGTAACCTAATTTCTTTGAGTAAACACAACTATCACCTCTCTTCAATTCATTCTTCTTTTCTTCTATCGCTCTTTCCTTGAGTTATAAATCCAGCAACACATCTAGATTTGACATCCTTTTATGCTGTGATGGGAGGGTGGATCATGTCATATATAAGAAATTAATCTATTAAAGGAGTAGGAATAAGCCATTAATAAGTAAATAGTATTATGAACTGCACCAAGGAGTTCTTCACCTAACTAATCAATGACTTGAAAAGATAAATGACAATAATAACAAAGGAAACTTTAGCCTAAGCATCGATAATTGGGCATTTCCACTATGATGGGTGACTCTAACATGAAATAGAAGATAACTCAATATGAAAATCATAGAAGTTATCACCCTCTCCGATTGATGAGAATTACACTTTTTGCTTTGAAAGCACAGGTTCAACCATGTTCAGGTACAAAAGGAGGATGGTCAAAAACCATCAGCCCTTAACCATATTATTTAACAATGCCTTCTATAGTGAAATTACTAAAGTTGAAGCACCTAAATGCTTTAAGATTCCATATTTATAATCTCATTGAGCAAAGATAAACACATTGGATAACATCACCTCTTATAGTCCACCGTTTAACATTTGATAGTAAATAATTAGCTTAAGTACCACTTATTCTATATGACTTAATAATTTAGCATTGAGATTACTCAATAGTTTGCTGCTTAGAATGATAAGCTACTATATGTTCACTAAACATACGTTTATAACATAATTTTTCAGTACTCAATGATACCGCAAGTATTCACAATTGCTGCTGCAAATTCTCTAAGAACCAGGCTAAAACTTGCAATCATTTATTACATATTATTAGAGGGAAATGCTAGAAGTTTAATACTTTGAAATTTTAATTCTCATGCTACGTTAGTACAAGGGCTAAGGGAAGGTCCATTTCGTTATGCACATGGCCTATAACACTTGCAAACCTTAGCTGAGTTGTTGGAGCTGGCCAACAACTATTTCCTCACATAAGTATACAATTCACACCATGTTGTCATTCATTCAAATCATCTAAGAAAGTGCCCACCAAAAAGAAAATTTAATTAGATTAGTATGAGATGGTCCGTTTTGTTTAGCCAATTATTTAGTCAAGTTTTGGGGAGTTATGTCCTTTTAAGAAAAGGATGCATGCTCATGAAAGATGAATTGGTATAGTGAAGAAATAAGTTGGGTTAATGGAGAGATGCCAAACATAATTTTTCATAGAGGAACTTAGCATTTCATAACATTGAGATTGTCGCCTTCCATGATAATGCATTTGAGCTCAAACATCCATGATTGGCAAAGTTGTTGAAGAGATAAAATGGCCTTGAGCTTCACAATGAGCTATCCCAATGTACAAGTTGTTGTCTAATCGTAGTGATCCCGATTCCTTATTCATCCTTGTTGATTTCTCTAGTATCCGCAAGTTTCGAAGGTAAAAACACCCCATCGATATTCATTTTTAGCAACTTGAGATGGGGGGTAATGCTAAGCATTTTCCAGCTACAATAGGAAAAAAATTTATTAGAATTAGCAAAAAGAATTAGTATGTAATATAATACAAAAAAATAAAAAAAGAACAATGTAGAATGCCATTTTGACCTCATTTTTGGTGAGGTCTAATCTTTTCTCTTAGTGTTTAGGATCTAGCCATAGGACTTCTCCTTGAATATCCTAGAAGACTAGAGATGGAACCCAATACTTAGAAACTCAAACTACTTTCTTTCTCTCCTTGGAATTCCGCATAGATGGTCATGAACCTCCAAGCTATATAGAAGGTTAAGACCAGGACTAACCCTGGGTGGTCTGGTCTTGGTTAGGTTAGCTTGCACACACTACACCTTCTCACACACCGGAAACCCCGAGCTCACTTGCACCTATCATGATTTGACCTACTGGTGGTGCGACTTTTTAAATTGCCTAAATTAATGAACTCAGATTTATATATATATTGATTTAGTTTTCTATTGAGTCACACAATTAAAAGCAAGTATACGTATCACTCAAGTAATACAGGGCTCTAGTGGAGTCCTGGTTATCGATCCCAGAAGGAGGTAGTAAATTCTATAATGTAGCACAGAAAGCACTTCACGAATCACAGCACAATTGCAATTTTTTACTAAAATTAAAAGAGAAACAAACAATTGCAGTTACTAATCTACCAAAGTATGTTCTAACTTTCTAGCAAGTTTAACTAACACTAAATTTTGTAACAAAATTCAGTTGTAAGAAAGAATCTTCCTCCTCTCCAATAATAATGTGATAATTTAGTGACATAGATTAGTGATGCAAATGCATTGTGCAAAATAGGAGCATTCCTGTTCTTTACCCTTATCCAAGTGCATAAAGAACATTGGCTAATCCTAAGTTCAGTCCTCAAATCCATTGTTAGACTGGAAAGATACTGGCTCTCATTCCAGAGCTCCCACTTCCCTTCCCCTGAAGCCTAACTCTCGCTTTGGTTTCCAAAACTTAGGACCAAATTAGGGATTTCAGCCTGTCACTCTAAAATCTCTAATTCTACGCCCATCAAAATATATTTCCTTATTTATTTGCACTCAACCCTTCATGAACTACGTCACTCATTCATGGACATTAAATGTGACATTCACTTTTGTTGTGGAACTCATAATCCTTTCAGAACATATATTTTCCAACAAATTTTAACAATTTAATTGGCCAGATCAAAAGTTAAATGAAGTATGAAGTGAAAAGGTCATCACAAATTCTCCATAATAAATTGGCACATCATTTCCATATCACAACATCAACACATCACATGAAAAGGAGGAAGGCAAAAAAATCTACTCAAGACTCATGAGGAAAGGATGATAAAACATGGATTTTATATGAAAAAGCAATGTCATACAAATAGAGTAAAGAAAAGATAACTTATCTCAAACTCTTCCCCAAGAGAATCTCAAGGAATTCCTTTAACTCCTCTTCTTTCTTCACAACAACATACAGTTCTCTCTTTAGATAAGTAAGGAAGAAGAAATCTCTCATTTTTTCTTCTCCTCCTACACTCCTTAGAAGAGAACACACAAACCCTAGATTTCTTAAACAAATGAAAAGACACACTTACTCTTCACTCCCTCACACTCTAGACTCTCTCCCCCTCTCTAAACTTGGCTCCAAAATAGTTTAAATTAGGCCATAACTAATTTCCCAAGAGTTTCTTTAAGCATCCCTTCAAAATCCAGTCAAATAAATTGAATCTAGTTTGAAATCGGGATAGGGCGCGGTCCGGTACAGGATATGGCGCCGTCCGATGCTATTTTCTGCCTTCTGATCCAAAAGTCTCTGTAAATTGGCGCAGTCTGGGGCTGGTGACAACGCTAGTTCAATAAAATGCATTTTGCTCCATTTTGCTCCAAATTTGCTCATTTTCGCTTCCTTTTATTCCAAAGGGCTAAAATCATTGTACCTGCATGAAATCATGAAAATACCTTTCTTTAAAGTGTTATATCTTAAAAAACAAGTATGAAATGGACATTAAAAAGATATCAAATTTTCAATGGATCAAGATCCCCCAAACTTAATGATTACTTGTCCTCAAGTAATTTAGTTAATACATAAAATAATGATCCACTGCAATGAACTTTCTTTCTAGAATACAATAATTTTGACTTAGATAAGTACAATAGAAAAATTTTCAGAAAGATCTTTGAATAATTCAAGTAAATTTTGCAGGTGTAAGGCTATTTAGTAATCAAGTCTAAGAGTTCTAGCCTTCTATTCATTTCAAAAATGACTGTAGATTATTTTATTAAGGTACTTAAAAGGATTACATAAAAAGAAGTTTATGAGAACACTACTAGTAAAGATGCTAATCCATACATATAAATTTAGGAAAGTAATTAAGTTTTTGCGTTTAGGTAGGTCCAAGTGAAGCCAATTTTTATTAGGCATCTCCTCAAGCTTCTCCTCACTTTTTCTCTTTTTTTTCTTCTTTTTCTCATTTACATCTTTTCTTTTTTTCTTCTTCTTTTGCTTTTTTCTTTTTTCAAGTTGGGATTACTATATCTGGATAGCCTTTAATAATTTTGAACTTCACCCTTTCACCCTAAATTTGAAACTTACCACAATCCTTTACCCTATAGGCATTTCTTTAACTTATTATGGATTCATTATAGAGTCCTAATCCTTTCCTTTAATATAAAGTTTTAGGATTCTTAATACTTCAAACATACATTTTTTCTTACTTTGAATAGTTGACTATAGTCCTATTCTCTTATACGAAATATCTTAGCCTACAAAATTAATTTTCATTACCAAATACTTCCATTCAAGTCCACTAAAGTACGTAAATAAAGCCAAAATATAGTTATATGAAATTGAGCTCTATCACAAAAAATCATGTTAATAATTTTGAAAGTACTTTAAAATGAGAACAACTAACAGTTAATTCTTTCCCTCCTCCAAACTTAAATTTTTGAATATCAATACAAGTAACATGGGAAGAAAGAAAAGAAATAAACATATATAACTCATACCTCAATATGTTGGGCATTCCATACCTTTGAGTTTAGGCAGGTCTTCTTCATAAATTAGAACAGTTGGCCTGAAATAATTAAGAGCATTTCTACACACAAACATAGGTTAGAAATTTGCAAGGGAAGAAGTTTGAAATTTTAAAACATAAAACATCAACTAAACACATAACACATTAACATTCAAATGTTACAATCACAAATTAAATTAACAGACTAAATACAATTACATCACATCCATCACAATTTAACATAAAGTTCATAAAAAACACATCCAAATACAAATTACATCACAAATACAGATCACAGAGTCTCTGGTACATCACAAATACATCAACAAATACAAAATGCAATGAAATTAAAAATACTAAACTACCAATCATCATCTGCCAGCATCATCAGGTTCATCAGGCTGGTTTGGAGTGTACTCAGGGTATTTAAGGAATACAACACTAGTTTCTCCCCTGAAGAATCTCATCTGTGTGTCATGTTAAGCTATCTCATATTCTCGCCACCGTACTTGATAATCATCATTTATCTTATACCTTGCTTATAGTCCCTCTACTATGGTATTTATTTTTTCTAACTGATCCATAACATCATGCAGAGTAGGTTCCCTAGATGTAGATGGTCTCTCCTGACTAGAAGAAGGTACATCAACTTTCTTACTCCACTTCCATCCTACATTGGCTTCATAGGTATTCAGATTTAATTTACTTATGGGCTTCAAGGGATGGACTAGCTCATCATTATGTTCAGTTGCTACACCTGACTTAATACACAAAGCATGAATCAGGCTGGGGTGTCCTAGTCCACCTGTAGTCTCTCCTTTTGAATTTGTTAAAATAATATTATGAACGATAGCCTCAATATTGATATTCTTCATGTTCTGAATACAGTAATTCAGAAAAACTCTATCTACAGTAACCTTATTGTGATGGTTGGTAAGCAAAAGTCTTGCAGAGATGAAATAATGTCAGGCTTTCGATACAGGATTCAATGTAGAAAGAGGGGGAAGTTAACTTTTTTTTCTTCTGTTTAATCCTCCATTCCTCTATTCTGTCAGTTAAATAGTTCATAACCATATCCAATGCTTTCTTAGTAGCAAGAAAATTTTCATATTCACATAAAAAAGGTTCTCTCAACTGATAGAATGCATTGATGCGGGTGGGGGTTAACTCCCATTCTTGGAGCCATTTTTCTATAAATATCAAATTTATCCAAATCAATTTCAAAATTGCAATGTAATAAACTCCAAAGTAAATTTAAATAGATAAGAAATCCAACACCATGGAAAATCTCCAAAATTTCTCTAAAAACCTTAAAATTCAAATCTTCCTAATGTAGGAGATTTCCAAGGTCAAAATCAAAAAAAATTAGTTTAAAGTGAAGCTCTTACCAAAAGAAGATGAAATCCGAACTTTTCCGGCCACGAAATTGCTTTAAATCCAAATGCAAGTGAGCCCTAGATGTGAAAATCGGCCTTGGCTGGAGGTAGAAGACTATGGTTTGAGCAAAAATGGTGGGTCCCAGGGTTAAATTGCGAAATTTGAGGGTTTACGGCTTTTTTTTTGGTCGGGCGTGGACCAACCCTTGTGACAACACAGTTCGGCGCAATTTTCATTTCAGTAGGCCAAACTCTCTGTCTTTTGGCACGGTCCGACACTGGTGACACACCGTTTAGTACCAGCTCAAAAATTAGGCTTTCAATATTCTTTTGCAATTTCGATCTTTCAAGCCCGCTCTAATGTCTAATTAGTCTATTTAAGCATTGAATAACATACTAAATTCATGAGAAATAATATTTTTTTAACACAAACAACACAAAACATCACTTTGATATATAAAATCCAAATTACAAACACATATAACTAGCACTAAGCTCTACACATCGTCAAGCCATAAAATACTAAAATTCAGCATCCCTCACAACCACAACACAATAATGCTAAAAACTGAACAAGAAAGCAAGTCCAAATATAACATCCAAGCAAAGCAAAGCAAAGTAATCAGTTCAAATACATAAAAGCTTCTTCCTCAGAACTATCATCAATTATTAAATCTTTAACTAATTGAACGTGAACGAACAGATTGTAGAATGAACGAAATGAGAATTATTTAGTAGAATCCTCGTCAATCCAACATTTTCTCTTCATCATACGTATCAAACTTCTTTCAAGGTACCCAAATTGATCAAAGTGTTCCTTCATTCTCCAATTCAGATGATCAAAGAAGTCAAATAGATTGTTGATTGCATTCATTAGGTGTTGCATTTCCTTCTCCAATTTCTTAATTTTCTTCAAAATGATTTGTGAAATTTTAGGAAAGTAAGGAGGAATAGGTGTTCAACTCTGAGATGGTTGATCTTCAATGATACTCTTGTCATTCATATCACCAACGACCTGGTTACTATGTTCATCCGTTGGGTCTATAGGCTTCCAAGGTAGAAGTACTCTTTCCCAATTCTCATATGGAACTTGTGATTGACTGCATAGGAGAAATATGGTGAAAGGATGTCCAAGTCCATACCTTGATTCGTGAATGATCAAAATAAAATTACCAATTATAGAACCAACATCAATATTCAACCCCATTTGAATATAATTGTTCAACATAGCGCATTCCTTAGTTACTTTACTGATTTTCATAGTTGGGAGCAGTTTTGCACATATAAAATAATGTATGTGCTTCGACGTAGGATTTAGCAGTGTGGTCGAAAAACTTACATACCTGTTATCTCTTATCTCCCAATCATCACTTTCATCTATTAAATATTAATATATATCATTCATGTTGTCCTTTGTTGGGGCAAAATTTGAATAGTGGTAGATCTACACATTTTCAATCATATATAAATCATTAATCTTTGCAGGAGTAAATGTGACAAACTTACCTAGGACATAAACTGATCTTTGGTTGATTCCATGAAGATTTGCATAAAACTCTTTCACAACCGGAACAACTACGATGGTAGTAGTATAACATAACACTGCCAACATCTCTGAATAATAGTTTCTTCAATTCGAGTAGTAAGAGAATTCATACCTCGATTTACGAAGCATCGCTCCTTAATCAACCTCTTTTTTGAGATATTCTTATTGAATAGACGTTACGCTTCGAGACTGACAAACTTTCTACGGTTGAAAACTGTAAATCTTGAAGTTTCGATCGAGTCAGAATTCATTTGGATGAGATTTTGGACTTCCTTTTTGTTCCTCTGGTAGTTTTTGTGTCTAGGGGCGATTTTTGGGAGTTCAAGTGGAAGAAATGCCACCTAGAACCGCTAAAACACGTTTTTAAAGATGAAAAACTGTTTTCTGAACAGCAGCGCGGTCCGACGCTAATAACAGTGCTGTCCGGCTCTAGTTCAATTTTTGCCAAACTTCATTTTATCCAAATTCTTTCCAAACTTTGATTCGATTCATTTCTTTAATGTTGTTAATGATATTTAAGAAAGGGTAGGACTTAATTAAGTAACAAAATAACACAAAAAACACATCAATCAAGCAAACACTCAATAATTATGAGTTGCCTCCTACAAAGCACTTTGTTTAACCTCGTCAGCCCGACATAACTTTAAGTTATTCAGGTTGATCCAACATTAAAACCTCTTTAAATTTAGGTCTATTAACTTAAAAATAAGGTTTTAATCTATCCATTAACTTTGAATATTCTTCCAGATTTAGGGTCTTCGATAATCACAGCTCCAAATTGATAGATTTTTACGACAGTGAAAGGTCCTATCCATCTAGATTTCAGTTTCTCAAGAAATAATTTCAATCCTGTATTGTATAGTAAAACTTTCTGTCCTGGTTCAAATTCATTTTTAAAAATCTTCCGATCATGCCATATTTTACTTCTCTCCTCGTATATTCAGTCATTATCATATGATTCATTTCTGATGTCTTCCGACTCATTTAATTGCAACAGTCTTTTCTCACCAGCATCTTTCAAATTAAAGTTCAATTTCTTTATCGCCCAATATGCTTTATATTCTAATTCAACTGGCAAGTGACAAGTCTTTCCAAAGATTAATCTGTAAGGGGACATTCCTATATGAGTTTTATAAGCAGTTCTGTATGCCCAAAAAATAGTGTCTAATCTATCAGACCAATATAATTTCTCTGGCTTTTGAATTGAGCCAGATACATTAAACCTGGACGCTTTTGAAGAGGTGCTTAAGAAACCTTTGGAGATTTGACCCTTCTATAAATAGAGCCAAATTTTAGTCAGTTAGTGTGTCATTCTAGAGTCAGTTTTAGTCATTTGTGTGGAAGTTAAGTGTAATTTAAGAGTCTTTTGAGTGAGTAGATTAAGTTTTTATCATTTTGGTGTGTTGTACTGGAAGGAAGAGTCAGAGGAACTTCAAGAGTCTGCTTGGGGTGAAGAATTGAGATAAGTATATTTGTTATTTGTTTGTTAACTTTAATTAAATCCATGCTTTGTGTTATTTTTCCCATGCTTTCTGAGTAGTTTCTTTAGTCTTTCTCCTTGTTCTTGAGATTAGTGAAATGACAAATTTAAATAGTTGTGCCTGGAATATGAAAATAGAAATTGTGCTAATCTTTTTACTTAATTTGTAATTTACTTTCAATCTGGCCAATTTATTTGTTAACATATGTTGAATTATCAACTATAGTAAAGATTGCATCCAAGATTCAGGGAAATCAAAAGCCTTGGAAGGAGGGTGCAAATAAATAGGGAAATATTAACTAGCGGGCGTAGAATTGAATATTTTAGTGTAACAGACTAAAATATTTAATTCGGTCTTATTGTTTGAGAGCTGAAGTGTAGATGTTAGCCCTCAGGTGAGGGGAACGTGGGAGCTCTGAAGTGGTAGTCGGTATCCTCCCAGCCTAGCTGCAGATTCCGTAATCAAACATAAGACTAGTCAAAATTCTTTGCACCTGGACCAAAGGGTAAAGAATAGGTATGCTCCTATTTGGCACAATATAATTAAAAACTAATTTAAATTTTCATTCACTTAATACTCTAAAACAAGGAGAAAGATACTTTTCTGAATTCTTATATTAACCTTTTAAGCATTAGTTTATTTTAGTCTAAGTGTTCTAAATTTTTATATACTAGATTAATAAGTAAATTTACTTTAAGTTGTTCTTTGAAATTTGCTATCTTCCCTGTGGGATCGATATCTAGGACTCCATTAGAGCCCTATATTACTTGATAACGATATGTATACTTGCGTAGTATCCACAATATAAACCTTAAAATCCATAACAAAATCATAAGAATATATTTAGTGCGGATCAAGTTTTTGGTGCCGTTGCTAACTTTTATAATAGTAAGTATAAATATCGAAAAGTGGATCAAGTTTTTGGCGCCGTTGCCGGGGAAGTAAAAGTAAGTAATTATTAAGGTAATTAATATAATTATTAAAATAATTATCAGAGTAATGGACTATTTTAAATATTACTTAAAAATTGTATGCGTAAATTTGGAAACAAAAATTTAATACCTTACAATTCAGAATTAGAACACACAATTAAAAGAATTAGAAAACAAAAGAGAGAAATTAAAAATTTAACAAAAATAGCAAATAATCCAGAAATTGAAAATCTAAACCAACAAAGACCATTAAGAGATTATGCCAACCCTACATTAGATAAAATTCACCAAACTATTAAAAACCCTGATGTAGCTGCTAACTCATTCGAACTTAAACCTGCAATTATCCAATTGGTACAAAATAATCAATTTAGTGGTTCACCTAACAAAGATCCTAATTTACATCTTGCTAGTTTTTTGGAACTATGTGCTACTTTTAAATATGAAGGAGTATCTAATGATGCTAATAGACTTAGGATTTTTCCTTTTTCTTTAAGGGATAAGGCTAAGATGTGGTTAAATTCATTAGCACCTGGATCTATTAAAACTTGGGGAGAATTATCACAAAAATTTCTATCCAAATATTTTCCTCCCTCGAAAACCGCAAAACTTAGAAATGATATAACATCTTTTAGCCGAGTTTGATGGAGAATCAATATATGAAGCTTGGGAGAGATTTAAAGAACTTCTTAGGAAATGCCCACATCATGCATTACCGGATTGGTTAATTATACAAACTTTTTACAATGGATTAGTAGGATCTCTTAGATCAATCATTGATGCTGCTACTGGAGGTTCATTAATGTCAAAACCATTTGATGAAGCCTATGCTTTAATCGAAGAAATGGCTATTAATAATTTTCAATGGCCTGCTGAAAGAGTAAATACTAAAAAGATAGCTAGTGTTCTTGAAAATGTTGCAATATCTATACTAGCTTCTCAAATTACTTCTATATCAAAGAAATTAGATCATTTTGGAATGAATTACTCTCCTAATATATTAGAAGAAAACTCATCTGGACAAATTATAGATTCTCAATCTCCTTATGAAACTATAAATGCTATTAATAATAGACCAAATAATCCTTATGCAAATTATTATAATTCTGGTTGGAAGAATTATCCAAATTTTAATTAGAATAACAATACATCTAATCAATAATGGATGAACAACTCAATAGGAAATCCACCTAATCAAGGAAATTCAAATTATAAACCTTCTTATCCACATGGAATTAATAACACTCAATTTAAAGATAAGAAGTTATCTATAGAAGAATTAATATTAAGTATGGGTCATCACTTGCAAAATCAATGAAATCAATTGCAAATTCAAGGAAATCAATTACAAAATCAAGGAATAACAATTAAAAATATTGAAACTCAACTCGGACATATTGCTACTGCGCTTAATAATAGAATTTCCGGAACTTTTCCTAGTAATGTGGAAATAAATCCTAAATACCAAGGAAAAGAACAAATTAAAGCGATACAATTGAGAAGTGGAAAAGAGTTAGAAACTAAAATTCAGAAAGAAACATAAAGTAAAAATGAGGAAGTGGAAATTGAGAAAGAAAAAGATCAACAAGATCAAAACTTAGAATATCCATTGATCCCTATGAAAATATCTATAAAAAAACCACCACCACTATTTCCTCAACGACTAAAGCAACATAAAAAAGATAAGCAATTTGCCAAATTCCTTGAAATTTTAAAAAAATTAACGGTAAATATTACTTTTGTAGAAGCATTAGAACAAATGCCTAATTATGTAAAATTTATGAAAGATATTTTAAATAAAAAAAGAAAATTTGCAGATAATGAAACTGTTGCACTTAGTGAAAAGTGTAGTGCAATTATTCAGAAAAAGCTTCCTGAAAAATTAAAAGATCCTGGTAGTTTCACTATACCCTGCGTTATTGGAGAAAAATTTTATGGAAACGCTTTGTGTGACTTAGGAGCAAGCATAAATCTAATGACTATATCAATTTTTAAAAGATTAGAATTAGGAGAAATTTCACCTACTTCAGTAACTCTTCGATTAGGCGATCGTTACGTGACTTATCCTAAAGGAGTTATTGAAGATGTGTTAGTAAAAGTGGATAAATTTATCTTCCCGGTAGATTTTATTGTTCTAGATATGGAAGAAGATAAACAAATTCCCATAATATTAGGAAGACCCTTTTTTAGCCACTGGAAAAACTATGATTGATGTTCAGAAAGGAGAATTGATAATGAGAGTAAACGATCAAAAAGTAACTTTTAACATAGCAAAATCAATGAAATATCCTGCTTTAGAAAAAGATGATGAATGTTTTCGAATGGAAATACTTGAACATTTGCAAAATGAACTTTTAAAGAATATTATGAAGAAATATTAGAAAAAGAAAATATAGAATTAATTGAAGAAGAAAATAATGAAAAACTGGATTATATACAGAAAAAATTCGAAATGTTGGATAATACTGAAAACATTGAAAAGAATATAGTTCCGTCAATAATTAGACCTCCTGAACTTGAATTAAAAATTTTACCTAATCATTTAAAATATGCTTATTTAGGTAACCATTCAACCCTACCAGCTTATTATATCAAATTTGAATTGAATGAATCAAAAGAACAAAAACTGTTAGACAAATTAAAAAAATATAAAAAAACTGTTGGTTGGACTTTAGTAGATATTAAAGGAATTAGTCCTTCAATATGTATGCACAGAATTATTTTAGGTAATGAACATAAGCTAAGAGTAGATCCTCAAAGAAGATTAAACCCAATAATGAAAGAAGTAGGCAAGAAAGAAATATTACAATGGCTAGATAATGATATTATATATCCTATTTTGGACAGTGCTTGGGTAAGCCCAATTCACTGTGTTCCTAAGAAAGGAGGAGTGACCGTAAAAGCTAATGAAAATAATGATTTAATACCTATAAGACAAGTTACTGGATGACGTATATGTATTGACTATAGAAAATTAAATGCAGCCACTAGGAAAGATCACTTCCCATTACCATTTCTAGACCAAATGTTGGATAGATTAGCTGAACATAAATATTTTTGTTTTTTAGATGGATATACCGGTTATCATCGGATACATATTGCTCCTGAGGATCAAGAGAAAACTACATTTACTAGTCCATATGGAACATTTCCTTTTCGAAGAATGCCTTTTGGATTATGTAATGCACCTGCAACATTCCAGAGATGTATGATGTCTATATTTAGTAAATTAATTGATGATGAAATAGAAGTATTTATGGATGATTTTTCTGTATTTGGAACGTCATTTGACGCATGCTTGAATCATCTTAAAAAAGTATTAGAAGTTTGCGAGAAAACTAACTTAGTTCTAAATTGGGAGAAATGTCAATTTATGGTTGCAAGAGGAATTGTTAGGGCATAAAATTTCGAAAAATGGTATGGAAGTAGACCCTGCAAAAATTCAAGTTATAGCTAAATTACCACCTCCAACTACAGTAAAAGGGGTAATAATTTTTCTTGGACATGCTGGATTCTACAGACGCTATATAAAATATTTTTAAAAAATTACTAAACCTTTATGCCAACTTTTAGAAAAAGATAAGAAATTTGAATTTACAACTGAATGCCTAAACGCTTTTGAATTATTAAAAGATAAATTAATCACAACACCAATAATACTTTCACCTGATTGGGAGAAACCATTTGAACTTATGTGTGATGCTAGTGATTATGCTATAGGAGCAGTACTTGGGCAAAGATATGATAAAATTTTCAAAGTTATATACTTATGCTAGTAAAACTCTTAATCATGCTGAAATAAATTATACAGTTACTGAAAAAGAGCTATTAGCAATTGTTTATGTTTTTGATAAATTTAGGCCTTATCTAATTGGAACTAAATGTATTGTGCATACTAATCACTCTGCTATTAAATATTTAATGCAAAAGAAAGATTCCAAACCAAGATTAATTAGATGGATATTACTAATGCAAGAATTTGATTTTGAAATCATTAACAAAAAGGGAACTGATAATCAAATTGCAGATCATTTATCAAGACTTGAATATAATGAATTATCTGAGACTGATAATGAAATTATTGATAGTTTTCCTGACGAACAATTATATAATATAAATGAGTGGAAAATACCATGGTATGCTGATATAGTAAATTATATTGTAAGTGATATTTTACCACCTATGTTAACTTTGCAACAACAGAAAAAATTCATTCATGATGCTAAAACATACTTTTGGGATGAACCATATTTTTATAAGCAATGTAAGGATCTTATAATTAGAAGATGCGTGCCTTTTGAAGAAATAGAACACATCATTTAGAAATGTCATGATTCTGATTTTGGAGGACATTTTGGAACAGATAAAACTGCTTATAAAATTTTACAATCTGGATTCTATTGGCCTACTCTTTTTAGAGATGTTTATAGATATATCAAAACTTATGATAGATGTCAACGAGTAGGTAATATATCTAGAAGAAATGAAATGCCTCTAAATTTTATATTAGAAGTTGAGATTTTTGATGTTTGAGGATTAGATTTTATGGGACCATTTGTTCCTTCATTTGGAAACTCATATATATTAGTTGTTGTTGATTATGTTTCTAAATGGATTGAAGCAAAAGCTCTACCTCGGTGTGATGCTAAGAGTGTTTCGAAGTTTCTAATGAAAAAGATTTTTACTAGATTTGGAATGCTGAGAGTGATTATCACTGACGGAGGATCTCATTTTAGAAATCAATATATTCACAAACTAGTAGAAAAATTTAACATTATTCATAAGATATCAACTGCTTATCATCCACAAACCAGTGGAGAAGTTTCTAATCGAGAAATTAAATGTATTTTAGAAAAGATTGTAAACCCTAATAGATTAGATTGGTCTACAAGACTAGATTTTGCATTATGGGCATACAGGACTGCTTATAAAACCCCAATTGGAATGACTCCTTACAAACTTATTTATGGAAAAACTTGCCACTTACCAGTTGAATTAGAACATAAAGCTTATTGAGGCGATTAAAGAATTTAATTACAATACGAAAGAAGCTAGGTGAGAAAAGATTATTGCGATTGAATGAACTAGATAAATTAAGAAATGAATCTTATAATAATGATAAAATTTATAAAGAAAAAATGAAATTATGGCATGATCGGAAGATTAACTTGAAGAATTTTGAACCAGGACAAGAAGTTCTGCTTTATAATACAAGATTGAAATTATTTCCTGGGAAATTGAAATCTCGATGGTTAGGCCTTTCATTATATCTCAAATATTTTCATACGGAACTATAAAAATTGAAGATAAAAAAACTGGGCATAGATTTAAAGTAAACGGACACAGATTAAAACCTTATTTTGAAGGGAGAAGACCAAATTTTAAAGAGGTTTTAATGCTCAGTCAACCTGATTACTAACTAAATTAAGTCGGGCTGACGACGTTAAACCAAGCGCTTTATGGGAGGCAACCCATAGTAATTATTAATTAGGATCTGTTTACTAATATTATTTAAAATTAAAATATAGAATGAATTTTACTCATTTTACTTTTTAGAGTCATCACAAATTTGAATTTATACGAAGAAATCGAAAAATATTCAGACCGGAGTGAAAAGTTGGGCAATTTACTTAATCTCGCCGACGGCGAGATCGATCCTGCCAATAGCGAGATCGACGCGCTCAATTTCAGTTTAAATTAATTAACTATCCTGCTGATGGCGAGATCGTTACCGCCGACATTGAGATAGTTCAAAAGTGGTTTTTGTGAGTTATTTTGCGGTTTTGGATGGTTCTAAGGCCATTTCTCTTTAAAAAATGTTTAGAACTTCATTTTTACATTATCTTCATCCTTAGAAACGACTAGAGTTCCTCCGAAACAATCTATTATGGCCACCAATCCACTAGAAACCATGAAATCCAGAGTTTTTAACCGAAGAAAATTCATCAGTTCTGAGGCTCAGCGAATATTCAACAAGGTTTTGATGAAAAAGCAACTGATTAAGGAGATATGATTCGTAAATAGAGGAGTGGAGAATTCTACAACAACAATTGAAGAAATGATTGTCGAGTGACGTTGGGAGGTATTCTGCTATGCAACATCTGCTGTAGTCAAGGAATTCTACTCTAATCTGCATGCGATCCATAATGGAAGTGTTTACGTAAGAGGAAGATGGGTAACTTTCACTCCTTCTCGGATAAATGAATTATACTAGATTGAAAATACCCCTGTTTGCCACTATTCAAATTTTGTTCCTACAATATACAACATGAATGAGATCTACAGATATTTGACCGACGAACCTGACGATTGGGAATTACGAGAAGACGAGTACGTTAGTTTTTCTGCGTCACTTCTTAACCCCGTCTCAAAGCACAGACATTTCTTTATTTCATCAAAGTTATTACCCACTATGAGGATAAACAAGGTTTCGAAGGAATGTGCAAGTTTAAATTACTGTATTCAATCTGGATTGCCTATTGATGTTGGATCTATTATTGTGAAGTCTGCACTAGGATTAATTATGCATGGGTCAATTCATGGACTTGGACACCCATCAACTATATTTGCTTTTTGTAGTCAGTACCAAGTGTCCTACGAAGCTTGGGAAAAAGTGCTATTGCCTTGGAAACCATTAGATCCGACAGATATGTTTCCTACATTGGATAATAATGATGATACAATAATTATTTCTGATCAAGCATCCCAAAACAATCCTTTAGTTAAACCCCTGACTGATAGAACAAACCTCATTTTAAAGAAGCTTAAAGGATTGGAGAAGAAACTACAGAATGTGATGAATTCTATTGATAATATCTCTGATTTATTCGATCACATCGATTGGAGAATGAAGGAGCACTTTGACCATACAGGACATCTGGAGGCAAGTTTTATACAACTATTGAAACAGAAAGGGTGGATTGAAGAAGATTCTACTGGTAGAATTCCCTTTCGGGCCTTTCTATAATTTATTTGTGCACTGCGTTCTATTGGAAACATCGGAGAAGAGAACGGTTCGATTCGGATGAGTAGCGAGAGATTTCTATTCATATTATATGTATGTGTGTTGATTTGAATTTAGTTTCTGATTTAGTTTGAACTTTACATAGATAATCTCAGTTTAGATGAGATTGTATGTTGTTTGTTTAGTCTCAACATTTAGAGTATTGTGGTGTGTATTGTAATGCTGAGTTAGATGTGTTTGGGTTAATTTGATAAGTCAATTGCTAGTTATGTAGTGTTTGAAGTTTGTAAGTTCATGGATTTCATTTATAAAGTTATAATGTTTGTGTTGTGTGAATTTATGTGTTAGTATAATATCTAATCTTAATAAAATATATATTAATAAATATATCAAATTTAGTAACCGAAACAGTGAACAAGGATTAATCTAGATTAAAAACATTGTAAGAATTAAAAATATTAAAAATTTTTTGGAAACCCTGCCGACGGCGAGGAAAAGTCCGTTGACAACGAGGAAAAGTCCGCTGACAGCGAGAAAATCCCGCTGACGGCGAGATTTTCCCGAAACTTTGGCCTTGATGAATTAATTAGCTCGCCGACGATGAGAAATTTCTCTCCGACAGCGAGATCGCGAAATGACCTTTATTTGACCAGTCAACCGACACTATTCATCGTCTCCCTCCTAAAAAACTTAAAAAAAACTGACCTAAGGCTTGTGGAATCTTGGATTTGAAGCGATTTCAACACATTTTGACGCCGGATTTTATCTTCCCTTAGTAAGAGCTTCACTTCTATGTAAAAATTTTTGATTTTTACCATGAATTTCTTCTACATTGAGGATTTTGGAAAAATTTTGAAATGTGAAGAAAAGAATTAAAAGAAGTTCATGAAACTTGATTTAGATTGATTTTAGTAACTATTGGAAGCCATCTTAGTAATATTTGAAAGTTTAGTTAAGATTTTTGCAAATTTCACAGATCGAAAATGGCTCCACGACAAAAGAGAAGAGTGGATTACGATGAAACTCGTTTTGTGAATGCAAGGGCACAATCGAGATATTTTCACAATATTCAAGCCAGAACATGTATTCAGGATCGAGTTTTCAAAAGTCCTGGAGGTGATGTGGAGCGAATAATTAAAGAAAGAGGATGGGAAAATTTTTGTTTCATAACCAACAGAGCCGCTGTGGAAGTAGTAAAAGAATTCTATCCAAATCTGACTCAGGCTGAAGACGCACTGGTTAAGGTTAGAGAATTTTTTGTGGAATTCAGCACTGCAAGAATAAATGTTTATTACGAGATAAGAGACACCTACACCAGTGAGTATGATACATTCGGAACTATGGAAGGACCACTGGAAGAGGTGATAGACTTTCTCACTGACGGGAAAGGAGTTTGGAAAATGAAGCAGCAAGAACGGGTAAACTTCCCTCTTTCTATGTTGAATGCATCATCTAAAGCTTGGCACTATTTTATTTGTTCTTCATTGTTATCTACTTACCACCATAGTGAGGTAACAAGAGATAGAGCAGTTCTGAATTTCTGTATTCAGAACTAAAAAAATATTAATGTGGGAAGTATAATTTATAAGAATATATTAGCCACCTCAAGAAGTGAAAGTGGAGGAGGACTAGGACATCCTGGTCTTATCTATGCACTCTGCCAATTATTTGGGGTAGAGGCAAGAGATGATGAGGAATGGGTGGAGCCTATGAAACCCATTACTCTGGCTAATATTAAGAAATATGAATCCCACGAGGGATGGAGATCTGGAACAAGGAGTTCAGTGCCTTCTTCGAGTAGAGATATTCCCTCTACTAGTTATGACCCTCCTCCCTATAGTACTCCTACCCTTCATGATTTGATGAATGAGATGACTCTACAGCAGAAGAGCTTTGAGAAAATAGAGGAAAAACTGGAGCATATTGATCAGAGAATCGGAGGCTTGGAAAGAAGACATGATTATGACAGTGAGTATCTTCAGAGGTGAGTATCTTCAGAGGCATTCAGAGTATGAGATAGCATATTATGAGGCAGAGAGTCGTTACAGGAGAGGAGAGCTCGATGTAGTATTTCCTGAGTGCCCCCGATATACTTATTATCAGCCTAATGCACCCACTGATCAAGGAAATGATGATATAGCTTGGAACTTTGATGCAGAAGATTAGATGTTATGTTTTGTGTTTATTTGTTTAGTTGTTTAATTCATGAACTTTGATGTTGTGATTGTTTGTATGTTTTTCTTAAATTCAGAACTAAAGTTTAGTTGTGAACTTTGATTGTGATATTGTGATAAACATTTGAATTCTGATGTAATATTTAAAGTAGAGTAGTTTTTAATTTTAATATTTTCAGACTTTTTTTGAAATCTTGGATTGGATTATTAAAATATATATGAATGTAGTTTAATGTTTTAGTATCATTTATGTTAGTGTTTTGAACTTATTTCAAAAATTTCTTTACCCAACACTTTCTTAAAAATTATTTGTAGAAAGATAGTAACAGTACAGGATAGTTAAATGATGGAAAGAGCCTACAAAATTTCAAAAGAAGAAATACCTAAAGCCCAAAGGTATGATTTCAATTTACAGTTTATTTTCTTTTCACCCTATATGTAACTAGATAGAAAACTTTAAGTTTGGGGGAGAGAAAAACAACAAATTTAATTATTAAATTGATCTCGATATACATTTTCAAAATTATTATAAAAATGATTTTCTGTAGTAATTTTAATTCAGTAACTAGAATTAATCTATATAAATATTATAAAAAGTTGAATAAAATATTTTTAATAATTAAAATAATTTTATAGATTAAAAAATTTAGTTTAAAAGCATAAGAACATAGTTAACTATTTAAAGTAAGGAAAACTATATTTTAAAATATGAAATTCTTAAATATTTAATTGAGAAAGAAAAGATTGAAACTGAATAAAATAAAAACTTTGAAATAATATACTTTCAAGTAACTATACTTTCAAGTTTCAAAATTTAGGAAAGAATAATCCTAAGAGGGCATTAAGGTAATTAATGTGCTTTAACCTTAATTAATATTTAAGCTTAACCGAAGGGAAGGGTAAAACATTTGATCTTAATTTTCCATTTAGAAGTTTGAAACTTAGGGGGTTAAGGGGTAGAAACCCACTAATCACCTTGAGCATTAAAGAATAAATCTCAATTAATTAATTCATTAAAAACTTTGGAAGATAATTAAGACATGGATTATTAAGGTTAAGGGATTTTAATATAAGAAAATTCTAATTATTTGAATTGAATCCCTAACTAATAGAATTGATCAAATATTACTTAAAAAAAATGAAACAACAAAAGTGATGAATGAAACTAAAGGGAATAATCTTGAAACTTTATAATTAAATTAAAAGCTTAAAACATCAAAATTAATTTGAAAAAATAAAAAAAATCAAATTAAGAATAAACTTAACATATTAAAACTAATTTAAAGATCACTCATAACTAAAATTAAAAATAAAATTGAAATATTAAGATCAATTCAAAATCAAAACTATAAAATTAAACCTATTAAAATTGATCTAAAAACAATATTATTAAGTTAAAACAATCTTAAATCATTAAAACTTATTTTATAACTAAATTGAATCACTCTTAAGTCATTAATTCAATTTTAATTGAAATGGTTAGGTTCCTTAATGAACTAACTTGCCTCGAAAGACTTTCCCATTTATAACTCTTAAATGAAGTATCAAATGAAATGTCACTTTACTCATACGATAATCAAACTTCCTAGTTCACTGAGCAAGAGTCAAAACTCAACTTAAACCCCGGATGATTCATTCATCCACACAATGAAATTCACTTGAACTCAAAATGACCCTAAAAGCGTTGAAAAGATTTTGAAGACTCATCCTAAGCACTTTCTCAACCTAATGAGATGTTTTAAGAAGAATAATTAAACTTCATTTTTCTTTGATGAAGAAAATCATCCACAAACACACCTTAGGACTTGACTAGTGATAGGAGTAGGACTTGGTAGATGACTTGACCGCAATTTTTAATATACTTAAAAATATAAGAATTCAACACCACTACTAGAAGATCTAAATCCCCAGCAATAGCGTCAAAAACTTGACTTGAAACGTAATTTTAATTTTAGTAACAATTATATATTATAATCTTTTAATCGCAGAGTTACCTTTAAACGCAAGTATACGTATCGCTCAAGTAATATAGAGTTCTCATTAAAAACCCCAGTATCGATCCCACATGGAATATTTTAGAGGCAGATTAAGAATAGAAATCAATTCAGAATCACAACTAAATTGAAATTGCCTATCTGTCACTAATACACATTCGACAATAATATGAAATTTTAAATCAAATTAGTCCTACTAATAATTAACTAATACTACTAAAGTTAAGTTCAAATATATAAGCAAGAATCTTTCTCCTTTGTTAATATATTTCAGTGAATAGATAATTAGAATTAGTTTTACAATGGTATTATGCCAAATAGGAGCATACCTATTCTTTACCCTTTGGTCCAGGCATAAAGAATATTGACTAATCCTATGCTTAGTTGCTGAATCTATGCCTAGGCTGGGAGGATACCGGCTCACACTTCGGGGCTCCCACGTTGCCCTCGCCTGAGGGCTAACAATCTACACTTCAACACCCAAACAATAGGACCGAATAGAGGATTTTAGCCTGACACTCTAAAATCTCCAATTCTACGCCTGATTAGTATTACTTCCCTATTTATTTGTACCCTCCTTCCAAGGACTTTGACCTCCCTGAATATTGGATGTAATCTTTACTATAGTTGTTAAACTCAACAAATTTTAACTATTCAATTGGCCAGATTGAAAGTAAATTATGATCTAAGTTAAAGATTATCACAACTTATTATGGCACATTAATTCTATTTATCATACCACAAAAATATCAAAACAAGGAGAAAGATAGAACAACTACTCAGAATTCATGGAGAAGATGCAATAAAACGTGCATTTCATATATAAAATTAAAGTGTTACAAACTAAAGTAAATAAACACTACTTATCTTAATTTCCTCCCCAAGTAAACTCTTTGAAGTTCCTCTGAATCTCTTCCTTCTTTACAGTATACTGAATTCTCCTTCGAAACGGCAATGCAGAAGAAATCTCTCACTTCCCTTCCACTCTTTCAATCCTTCGAAGAATTCCTCACAATCTCTATTTGAACTCACTATTTAACACTCACTAATAACAATGGACACTAGTGGACTCTCTATAGGACACTAAGTAACTATTAGAAATCTCTAATAGTACTTTTTTTGACTCTTAGTGACTTTTAGAGGACTCCAAAAGGACAATTTATCTACCTGAAATGGTTCTTTTTAAAGTTATTGAAGAGTCTTCAAGGGTTTTCCAGGCATCCCTTTGAAAATTGTACAGATTCGATGAATATTGTGAAAGAACCGCCGATCCCGCCGTCGTCGGCCTCGAGCTGCCCCGTAGGCAGCCTTCTAGAAACAGGGCTTTAAACTGACCTCACCGTCGGCGGCCTCGATCTCTGCCGTCGGCAGCGTCCCTTGGAATTAATTATGAACTCTTGGAAAAATCACACCATCGGCTCCATTGACCTCTCTGTCCGCACCCTAGGTCAAATTTTCATAATTTAGTCCTTTTTTCTCCAAATTCACTCCTTTTTGCATATTTTTGCTCCTTTGTCTTTAAATTTTCATACCTGCAGGAAAATACCAAAAATACCCTTATTTAAAGTGTAATATCATCAAAATCAGTATAAAATAAACATGAAAATCTTAACCTTTTTTTTCGTTGGGTCAGTAGACAACCAGATCCTTCCCTTAGCTTTACCTAGGTGTTTTCTTTTAAATATACAAATGCTCTAACATGTGTTTCAAGTGCAGTTGGAAATGATGAGAAGACCCGCCAGCTATGCTTTTATTTTATTGTAATTTATTTACCTGCACTGTACTTTCTTTTCTTGCAAGCTTGCATGATAAACAACAATGTCACCCTACATGAAAACTGAAACTCGTAGGATAGCCGCAAAATTGAACCAAAACTAAAATTAAAATCAATACAAGATAAAATTCACCGCCACAACATTCAAAATATAAAACAACTCAAAACTTAATCACAAACAAAACAACAAAACTACAATTACAATTAAATTAAATCATCACGTAGGATGATCGGGAATCCCTCGGATGATGTAACCCATGTGTTGCTAACGAGATTTCCCATGATCTAAATGAATGTGTGGAAATCATTTAGTTGAATTTAGCAAATTCATTTGGACTAAGTGAATCTGATGAAAATAGTAGTGCCGAGATGATGGAACCGTGGGATCTTAACCGGTTCTACTTAATTAAATTTAAGATTTCCCCTAAAAAAACTTAAGACATTAAATTTGAAAATCAACTTCTAAACCATGACACTTCTCTCATCTCTTGATTGTCACCTTCTTAAACTAAACCTTTTGCTACAACAAGGAGCTCGGAGCAAGCACGGTGGGCAGCACGGTCGACTTCGTCAGCTTTCCTTTCTTTAGTTATTAAATAACCAAGCCATAGGATTTTGAGGTGGTTTGATTAGTGATATGACTTTTTTCCTATTGGGTCTTTATATATATATACTTTCAGATGTAAGAATTTGATACCACTGTTAGAAGATTTAATCCCGATAAACGGCGTTAAAAACTTGATATTGCCCGAGTTTTACTTATGTAAGAATTTATGAATTTATATTTAGATTTTTATAATAATTATTGTAAAAGTCATAATTTTAAATGCAAGTATACGTATCGTATCAAGTAATACAGGGCTCTAGTGAAGTCCTGGTTATCGATCCCACAAGGAAGATTTTGAGCAAAATAAGAAATATTTTTAGATTTTTCAAATTAAAAGTAATTAGTATTTTTATTTCTTTTAAAAGTTTAGATTTAAAATTTAATAAAATTTATACTAAATGTATGTAAGCAATAATTAAATAAAGATTAATGCAGGTATAAATAAAACAATTTTCTCCTTTTCAACTAATCCAAGATTTTTAAAATAATTATCATTTGTGGAGAATTTAGATTATGGTATTGTGCCAAATAGAACCATTCTTATTCTTTACCCTTTGGTCCAGGCATAAAGAACATTGACTAATCTATAAATCGGTTCATGATGTTTTATTAGTAGAATGGGTTAATCTAGGCTCACACTACTAGATGTTCAAGAGTAGCTTTGGTCAGCCCTACCAGTGACCCGTTCCCTTTCTGTAAACCAAATTATTAGAATTTAGTCTGTCACACTCAAAACTAATTAATTATGCGCTCATTAAATCATATCTTCCTATTTATTTGCACTTCACCATGAATAACCCGCATAAAGCCTTCGACTATCCAAGGATTCATGTGATATCTACTAGTTAAGAACTCATCTCCGAAAAGGTCTCAAAATTCTTCAACAGGTTTTAACAATTTAAATGGCCAGTTTAAAAAGTAAACTAAGATCATGTATTAATATCATCACAATTTTTATAAATATTTCAAGTTAAATTCTCCAAAAAAATTTAATTATCTTATTATCTTTGCATAGTTGAAAGGAGAAAGAAAACTAACTACTCATAACACATTGAATTCATACAACAAAATATTTTTATAAAACTTTGAACCAAGTTACAAATACTTATCTGGAATGTTCCTTCAAGTGATCTGCTGACTCCTATTGACTCTGATGCAATGATGAAAGACTTCAACAACAACAACACTAATAATCTCACACTTAACACTCAAAATAAAATAAAAATAAACTCACTAAAAAATAAAGAAGGTGGCTCCCTAAAATGATTGGATGGCTATATAGTGCTTGGGGACTAAAGGATGCTAAAAGGGGTGAAAGGAGTGATTTTCTCTGTAGAATGGGCTCCTATTTATAGAGCTTTGAATTTGACCAGGGGTTGCTTAAGGAACCTCTTCAAAATTCATCCAAATACAATGTATCTTCTAGAAGGTAACTGTCGTGCCTAGGCACCGAGATCTGGCGCCTAGGCGCCGGACTCCGTGACCAGGTCTTTCGCACCTCTTCGCGATTAAAACCGTTTCCTTGAGTCCAGATGCATTGTATCACATGTCCTATATATTAGGAGTAACTTCCAGTCATTTAATTTTTGGTTTTTGGTTTTATAAAAGCATTAGCAAATCATTAACCAAATTTCACTAATTAAGTTTAATTTCAAAGGTTTAAAGAATATTTAACTACCAAATCATAAGACTTCCAATTTTTCATTTATTTCAAGAATAATTGTAATTTATCATATTAAGGTCACATTGAATATTTACAAGAAAAAGATTTTCATGGAACAATTTTCTAGTAAAAATATTTGTACATAAAAATTAAGTTAAAAATGTAATTGGTTTTCCTCCTATAAGATAATTCAAGTGAAGCCAATTTTTGATTAGGCATTTCCTCAAGCTTTTCCTCACACTTCTTTTTTTTCTGCTTTTTTTTATCTTCTTCTTTTTTATTAAGGATGTTTCTTTTTTCAATCCTTCTTTTCTCTCTTTTTTTATTTGCGAGGATTACTATTTTTAGATGGCCTGTTAATGATTTTGAACTTCACTATTCTTAACTTATATTTAAAAACTTATACATTTTTTACTTAATAAATATGAAATTCTTAATAAGTATATTTCAAAAATTATTTCAATCTCTTCTTTTTCAAGTAATAATCTTGATTTCTTAGTATTTCAAAGGTACAATGCTCTTTACTATAAATAGAAAAGTTCTTAATCATTTTATTCTTTAAGTTAAATAAATCTATTCTTAAAATCAATCAAAATTATTGAAATTTTAGTTAAGTTTACTAAATTATTTATAAATTCCAAAAATTAATTTTCATTCCTTATGTTAAGTTAATATTTTAAAGAAAATATTAGTTCATTAAGGACACACAATTCTTAAATTTGAAAAATGCTTTCCCTTCCCCCGAACTTCAGCTGTAGTATATAAATGAATCATAAAATTTTCTAAAGCATGAGAGAAGGAAATAAATAGGAATTATTTAGGTACAATGATAATGTAGAAAGGAAAAACTCATTTCTAAGCCTACACATGCTTTATTAAGTATATAACATAAATAATTAAGCATATATTGAAATGTTTTCATATCAGGAGTTAATTTCTAAAATTTTTTTATATTTTTTTTATAACATGCAAAACTACTAACTATTCATGAATACTAAACAGTAGGCTAAAACAGAATAGACATTTATCATAAAAAATAAAAATTCATCCATATTTCAATCTTAAACATATAACACATCAGATGCTCTAAGCACAGTCTTAATATCAAAAGTCCACACTAACAAACATCAATACAATCATACTAATGAGTAATAACAAACAAGAAATAAACTAAAAACAAAATCACACATCTCAAGAGGTAAATTAAGCTACTAATCACTGTCTGTAGCCTCGTCATCGTCATCACCAAAAGAAAATTTCATATCCATCGGATCAACATACGGTGAAAATCTAGGACAGGTAAGAAACTGAACATCATGTTCACCCTTCAGGAATCTAACTAAAGACTCAGAATACTCAACATCATACTCTCTCTTCCTTTGGGTATACTCAGAAGGATGATCGATCTTCTTATCGATCGAATCTACTCTACAATGAGTTAGAAATAACTCATTCTGCTGCTCCATAAACTGATCATGCATGGATTCCTAGAAACTAGATGGTGGCTCAAAAGTAGAAGTAGAAGGGCTAGAAGTAGAAGCTCTACCGGAAGCAAGTAATAAACTAGAATGTGCAGTAGAACTCTTACCTCGAAGTCGATCATAGATACTGACGCTTTCTCTTCCTATGGGCTTTGTAGACTTGAGCTTTTTCTCAGAAAGCTCAGCAACTTCTCCAGCACTTTCACACAGAGAATATATCAAAGATGGAAATCCAAGTCCAATAGAAGTGCTAGAACGAGCAGTAGCCTCTACAGAATCATAAATGATACTCCCTACATCAATCTACTTCCTCTCTTGTATGCAGTAGTTGAGGATAGCTTTGTCCTTGGTAACCTCACTCAAATGATTGGATGGAACGAGACGAGCAGAAATAAAGTAGTGTCATGCCTTTGATACACCATTAAGCTTAGAAGATGAAAATTTTACCCTTTTTCGTTCCGGATCTTACAAGCTCTATTACCATCAGTCAGGTAAGCAATAATCATATCTAAATCTCCCTCAGATGGAGATAATCCGTAGTAATAACACTCGATGTTTGGCAGCAGGCCATAGAAAATGCTGATACGCTCTGGAGTGAATCCTACTCCAACTCCTCTAATAAAAATCTCATACTCTTCAGCATCCATGAAATTGGCATAAAACTCCCTAACGACAGGGATAATAGCAACAACAGTAAAATAGCAGAATCATTGTCAGTTGAGTGCAACGATTATATCCTCAATTCTTCCTCCTGGATTGTAAAAACTTCGTTCTGAGATAAACTTCTGAGTCGTAGCAAAATCATTGTACCGGAAATGTGCAGCATCAGTGACAAACTTGCTACGATCAAAATTTTCTTATTCCTTTCCTCTCTTAGATTTGGGTGCTATCTAAACGTGAAATAAAAACATAAAATAAATTCATAGGATCAAAGAAAATAAACTAATTTAAGCTTTCTAAACTTGAAAGAGTTTAACATTCCATGGATTTAACTCTAAAAATCAATTTTTTCTCAAAGTTTTGGGTTTCTTCAAAGAGAGCAAAATCCATGGTTAAAATAAAAAATAATTGATTTAGAATGTAGATCTGACCTTGGGATGAAGAAACCGAGTGATTTCAAGCTCAAAAACATTAAAATTCAGCCTCAAATGGGATCTCTAGAGTCTCTTTTCGCGAAAACCAGAGGAAAGGGAAGCTTAGGCTTTAAAATGGCGTGGAGGTGTTTAAGAAGATGAAGTTTCGAGTTCAGGCCGAACTGGCGGCTAGGCGCCGAATTCTGGCGCCTAGGCGCCAGACTCGTCTTTCCAAAAATTTGATTTAAATTTTATATTTTCCACCAAAACTTATCAAATTCGACTCCTAATTACTCTTATGAGAGTATCAAGCCAATTTATATCCTCCAAACATTTCCACAATCAATTTAAAATAATACTTAAGATCCAAATTTCAAACACAAAATTTAACTAAACTCTTCAATTCCAATTCATAGTTTTCATTCCAAACTCAATAAATTCTAGAACAAGAGTATAACAAGGTTCATCATTCTATAAACAACACAAACAACATAAATTCAAAGCAAATTTCCAATCCAACAACACACATCGAACAATTAAACAAACACACAAATTAGATAATTAACACACTAGAACTTGACTCAATCACAACTAGAACACATAAGAGATCTATTCAACAATGATCTTCAATTTTCATCTCTTTCGCAATGAAGTTCGCTAGGACCGCCGAGATAGAAAACCAACGCCCTTGGAAATTCCAAAGCCGTCTTTCATCGATCCACTTGTTCTTCGCGTACATTGCTACTTGAGCGTCTTGATAGGCCTCCATATGATCAAATTGAAGTTTTGTTTGCCATTCCATGTGCTCAATTTGATGATACATTTCATGCAAACGATTCTCAATGCTTTGAAGCTCCACTTCAATGTTCTCCAAACGACTAAACAATCTCTCCACACAAACAATAATAAAACCATTAAAATAAGGTTGAGGATCTTTGGGGGATTTGTCTCTTACCTCATTTCCATGATTTCCTCTATTCATTGCTTCCAAACCCCTCTTAACTCCTCCAAAATGGATTGCTCTGGTCGAAATTAAGGTTTCTATGTGATTGGGGACGCAGATAGGGCAATATATAAGGAGATTTCATGCGAAAAATTTAAGACTTTTGGTTTTTACATGATTTGTAGCTGTGGCGCTTAGGCCCCAAAATCTGGCACCTAGGCGCTGGATTATTGATACGCGCAGGCTATTCTGGTGCTTAGGTGCCAACTTTTGGCGCCTAGGCGCCGGAACCTTGATCGACTCTGATTCTCCTATCGTCAAATTGATAAAATTTCAGTCTTAAAAATAGGTCTAATAAAAGGGTGTATTCCACATATAAACATGATTAAGATAAATTCAAATCACAAAAAATCACACTGATAATAAATGGTTGCCTCTCACAAAGCGTTTGGTTTAACATCGTCAGCCCAACCTAATCAATTGAATTAATCTGGTAGACTTACTTCGTAAGCCTCTTTGTAATTTGGTTTCATTTCTCCCATATAAGGCTTCAGACTTAATCCGTTAACTTTAAATACTTTTCCAGTTTTGGGATCTTTAATATCCACAGCTCCATAAGGTTACACTTTCTCAATTATAAATGGTCTCAACCATTTAGATCTTAATTTTCCAGGAAAAAGTTTTAAATGAGCATTAAATAATAACACTTCTTGTCCAAGCTCAAATATTTTCCTTGAAATCTTTTTGTCATGCAATTTCTTCATTCTTTCCATATAAATCTTTGCATTTTCATAGGACTCATTTCTTATCTCTTCCATTTAATTCAGTTGTAATAATCGTTTCTCACCTACAGCATTCAAGTCTAATTGAACTCCTTTATCGCCCAGTAAGCTTTATGTTCCAGTTCAACAAGTAAGTGACAATGTTTACCATAAACTAATCGATAAGGTGACATTTTGATATGTGTCTTATAAGTTGTTCTATAAGCCCATAATGCAGAATCAAGTCTATCAACCCAGTCAGTTCTTTTAGGATTAACAGTCTTCTCCAATATTCTTTTAATTTCTCTGTTTGATACTTCAACCATTCCACTTGTTTGCGAGTGATAAGCAGTTGCAATTCTATGTTTAATTTCGACTTTTTCCAGTAATGATTGAATTCTTATATTTCTGAAATGACTTCCCCCATCTGTGAAAATTACCCTGGGCATTCCAAATCTTGTAAAAATCATTTTCTTTAAAAATTTTGAAACACATTTGGAATCACAGTTAGGTAGAGCTATAACTCCGATACACTTTGAAACATAATCAATTGCTAATAAAATATAAATCTTTCCAGATGATGGTACAAATGGTCCCATAAAATCTAAACCCTATACATCAAAAATTTCAATTTCTAATATATAGTTTAGAGGCATTTCATCTTTTCTGGATATATTCCCCATTCTTTAACATCAATCATGAGTTATTTCAGAAATAATATAGGTCAATAGAATCTAGAATTTAAAATTTTAAATGCAGTTTTATCCACACCAAAGTGTCATCTAAATTCAAAATCGTGACATTTTTGAATAATTTCAAAAGTTTCTTTATAAGGTATACATCTTTGAATCACAAAAACTCTTCCTATTTTAAATAAATGAGGATCTTCCCAAACATTTGATTTACAATCATTCTTGAATTTCTTAATATATTTGTTATTTAATCTATATGGTAAAATATTGCTAACCAAATAGTTAACTATATCAGCATATCAAGGCATTTGTAATCCTTGAATAACATATAACTGTTCATCAGGGAATTTCACATTTATATTTTCTTCATAAATCTTCTCTTAGTTATTTTTGATTCTTGATAAATGATTAGCAATTTGGTTGACAGTTTCTTTTCTGTTCATTATTTCAAAATCAAATTCTTGTCAAAGTAAAACCCATCTGATCATTCTAGGTTTAACATCCTTTTTAGACATTAAATACATAATAACAGAGTGATCAGTATGTACGATACATTTTGTTCCATGAAGAAATGGTCTAAATTTATCAAAGACATATACTATTGCTAAAAGCTCTTTTTTAGTAGTAGTGTAATTTCTTTGAGTTTCATTAAGAGTTTTGCTAGCATAATATATAACTTTGAAAATTTTCTCATATTTTTGTCCCAATACAGGTCCATTTGCATAGTCACTTGCATCACACATTAATTCAAAAGGTTTACTCCAATCAGGTGCAACAATAGCAAGAACATCCTCTATAACTCCTTTAGGATAAGTGATAGATCGATCAGCTAACTGAAGGGTTACAGTGGTGGGAGAAATCTCTCCTAAATCTAACCTTCGAAAGATTAAAAATGGCATGAGATTAATACTTGCTCCTAAATCACATAAGGCTTTTCCACAAAATTTTTCTCTAATAGCACATGGTATAGTGAAACTTCCAGGATCTTTAAGTTTCTGAGGTAATTTCTTCTGAATTATTGCAAAACATTCTTAACTTAATGCAACAATTTCATAAACTTCAAATTTTCTTTTATTGCTTAATATATCCTTCATAAATTTTACATAGCTTGGAATTTGTTCCAAAGCTTCAAAGAAAAGGAATGTTGATGGTAAGTTTCTTAAAAATCTCAAAAAACTTAGAAAATTGATGGTCAAGCTTCTGTTGTTTTAATCTTTGCAGAAAATGTGGTGGTGGTCTTTCAACTTCCGCTTCAATAGGAATTACAATCTAATCTTTACTTGAAGAAAGAGTATCTTTAGGTTTTTCAATTTCTTCTGCCTCTCTCTCTTTTTCAATTTCATTCCGAATTTTCTCTTTTAATTCCTTTCCACTTCTAAGTTGTACAGCTTTTGCTTGTTCATGTTCTTTTCCAATTTCTTTAGGATTAATTTCAACATTACTATGTAGTGTTCCTTGAGGTCTGTAATTAACAAAATTAGCAATTTGACCCATCTGATTCTCAATATTACAAATAGCAGTGTTTTGGCTTTGTAGCTGATTACTTAGTTGCAAGATTAATTCTTCTATAGATAATTTTTTCTGCTGATTATTAAAACCAGGAGGGTAAGTTGGTCTAAAGTTTAAATTTCCTTGATTATTCTAATTTGGATTAACTTGATTATTACTCCATTATTGATCTCCATTATTCCAATTAAAATTAGGATGATTTTTCCAACTAGGATTATAATAATTAGAATAAGGATTATTAGTTTTACTAACAATAGCTTGCAAAGTTTCTATTGTTTGAAAATCATCAGTATTTGCAGAATTATCATTACTTACATGCGATATATTAATAGCAAAATTATCTAATTTCTTAGATATCGCAGCCACTTGTGAAGCTAAAATAAAAAAGGCTTCATTATCTTGAATACTTGTCATTCTTTTAGGATTAACTCTTTGAGAAGGCCATTAAAAATTATAATTAGTCATTTCTTCAATTAAAGTATAAGCTTCTTCAATTGTCTTAGCCATTAAAGAACCACCAGCAGCAGCATCTATAATAGATCTAAGTGATCAAATAAGTCCATTATAAAATGTTTGAATAATTAACCAATCTGGCAAAGCATGATGAAGACATTTTCTTAATAGTTCTTTAAATCTTTCCCAAGCTTCATAAATTGTTTCTCCATCAAATTGCGTAAATGAAGTTATATCATTTCTTAATTTAGCAGTTTTAGAAGAAGGAAAATATTTATCAAGGAATTTTTGTGTCATATCTGCCCAAGTTTTAATAGAATAAATTGCTAATGAATTAAGCCACATCTCTGCTTTATTTTTTAAGGAAAAAGGAAAGAGTCTAAGCCTAATAGCATCATCAGAAATATTATTAAATTTAAAGGTAGCACAAAGTTCTAAAAAACTAGCAAGATGTAAATTTGGATCTTCATTAGGTGTTCCTCCAAATTGATTATTTAGAACTATTTAAATAATAGAAGGTTTAAGCTCAAAAGAATTAGTATCTACAACTAACATTTGAATACTAATATGAAGTTCATCAGCTGTAGAGTATGCATAATCCCATAATGGTTTATAAATATTTTGTTTATTAATTTCTCTTGGATGTTGATTATTGTTATGTAAGTTAGTCATTTCCTTATATTTTTGAATTTGTTTTCCTTTTTAATTCTTTTAATTGTTATTTCTAATTCAGAATCAAAAGTTAATAATCCTTCAGATCCATAACTACGCATAAAAATAAATTAAAATCTTTTTGGTATTTTTATTTTGTTTGTTTATATATATATATATATATATATATATATATATATATATATATATATTATATGTTTTATAAAATATTTTTAAAGAAATAATAGTGTATAAATTATATTTAATTTGAAAAGTGTAAAAATTGTTCTTTTAACTTTCTTACTTATTTTCCTTATCTTCCCCGGCAACGACGCCAAAAACTTGATATGACTTTTGCCTATCGGGTCTTTATATATATACTTTCAGATGCAAGAATTTGATACCATTGTTAGAAGATTTAATCCCCGGCAATGGCGTCAAAAACTTGATATTACTCGACTTTTACTTATGTAAGAATTTATGAATTTATATTTAAATTTTTATAATAATTATTGTAAAAGTCACAATTTCAAACGCAAGTATATGTATCGTATCAAGTAATACAGGGCTCTAGTGAAATCTTGGTTATTGATCCCACAGGGAAGATTTTGAGTAAAATAATAAATATTTTTAAAATTTTCAAATTAAAAGTAATTATTATTTTTATTTCTTATCAATGTTTAGATTTTTAATTTAATAAAATTTATACTAAATGTAAGTAAGCAGTAATTAAATAAAAATTAATTCAAGTATAAACAAAACAACTTTCTCCTTTTCAACTAATCCAATATTTTTAGAATAATTATCATTTGTGGGAATTTAGATTATGGTATTGTGTCAAATAGAAGCATTCCTATTCTATACCCTTTGGTCCAGGCATAAAGAACATTGACTAATCTATAGATCGGTTCATGATGTTTTATTAGTAGAATGTGTTAATCTAGGCTCACACTACTAGATGTCCAAGGGTGGCTATGGTCGGCCCTACCAGTGACCCGTTTCCTTTCTATAAATCAAATTATTAGAATTTAGTCTGACATTAAAAACTAATTAATTCTGCGCCCAATAAATCATATCTTCCTATTTATTTGTACTTCACCTTGAATAGACCACATAAAGCCTTCGACTACCAAAGGATTGATGTGATATCTACTAGTTAAGAACTCATCTCCGGATAGGTCTCAAAATTCTTCAACAGGTTTTAACAGTTTAAATGGCCATCTTAAAAAGTAAACTAAGACCAGGTAATAATATCATCACATTTTTTATAAATATTTTAAGTTAAATTCTCTAACAAAATTTAATTACCTTATTATCTTTTCATAGTTGGAAGGAGAAAGAAAACTAACTAATCATAACACATTGAATTCACACAACTAAACATATTTATAAAACTTTGAACTAAGTTAAAAAGACTTATCTGGAATGTTCCTTCAAGTGATCCGCTGACTCCTACTGACTCCAATGCAATGATGAAAGACTTCTCAACACTCAAAATAAACTAAAAATAAACTCACTAAATGCTAAAGAAGGTGGCTCCCTAAAATAATTGGATGCTAGAGGGGGGTATATTGGCTATATGGTGCATGGAGACTATAGGGTACTAAAAGAGCAATTTTCTCTGTAGAATGGGCTCCTATTTATAGAGCTCTGAATTTGACCAGGGTTTGCTTAAGGCAACTCTTCAAAATTCATCCAAATACAATGTATCATCTAGAAGGTAACTATCGCGCCTAGGCGCCTTCGCGCCGGACTCAGTGACCAGGTCTTCACACCTCTTCACTTTGGATCACACCTCTTCGCGATTAAAACTGTTTCCCTGTATCCAGACGCATTGTATCACATGTCCTATATATTAGGAGTAACTTCCAGTCTTCTAGAAGCTCTGATAACTGCTTAACACAGTCAAAATAACTACCCAAAGTCGTCAATAATCTTGTCTGCGTCTGTATCGAATTAGCGCCTAGGCGCCAGGCCTACAATTTTGACAACTTTGCTCTTTAAGCTCCATGTTGGCATATTTTTAAGTTTGTGTTTTGAAAAGGGTTCTCCTACAGAAATTGTCGGCGAATTTTCATATTTTAAATTTAATTTAAATATACATATAATTTAGAAAGCAGCATTTGATTTTGAAAATAATTTTAAGTTTGAAAATTTTAAGATATGAAATCAAACCGATCTCATATCCCGAAACGAGCACCACACCACAAACCGTGTATCTATCCTAAAGAATAAACACACTGCTTGATGATGGGGCTTGATTAAATAAACTAGAAGATTTTTGACATCCGTTTGGTATGGGAACCAATTTTTATAAGCCGACAAGTTCCCCTGCTTAATATAAATGAATTAAGCAGGATTTATATTACCTGGGTTCTTAAAGTTCCCTATAAGGGCAAGCCCCTATAGTTAATTACATCTTAAATGACGAGAATCATTTAAAAAAACTCTCAATGATGATCAGTGGTTTTGCTCTCAAATATTTCAAAGTTTAAGGTTTTCAAAGGATTGGATTTTGGAAATTTCAATAGGGATTAGCTAAAATTTGAAACAGTTTATTTCAGGAGTCCAAAGGAAGAGAAGTAGGAGAAGCTGAGGATCCAAGAGGTATCTTGACAACTTCCCAAATTATCATATTGTTTGGTTTCAATTTGAGAAGATGTTATTTAATGTTTCATCCTGGCAATTTTAATTAATTAAGACTTATATTTGTACGACATGATCATACAAATAGTCTCGAAGATGTGAGGGTTTATGTCGTACCAAACGACTGCCTCGGAATCCTAAAACTGGTTAGGGCTTAATTTACATAACATGATTATGCAAATGCCTAACAAAGAGTTGAGGATTTATGTTGCACTAGGCAAACTACCTCGAAGTCCTATGGCTTGGTTGTTTAATTTTAAGAATGGTTTTCCTGATGTCGATCCAAGTTTTGCTGATGAAGATGGCCGTGCTGCCCACTGTGCTCCAAGCTCCTTGTTGTTGCAGAGTTTTAGTTTTAGAAGGTGAAAATCAGGGGATGAGAGAAGTGTTTTGGTTTAGAGAAATCTAAAAGTCCAAATGTCTTTAGTGTTTTAATTAAAACAAATCTTAAAGTTGATTAAACAGAACCAATTAAAATACCACGGTTCCGTCATCCCGGCACCGTTATTTTCATCGAATTCACTTAGTCCAGATGAATTTGCTAAACTCAACTGAATGAGTTCCACAATTTCATTTAGACCTTGGGAAATCCTGTTAGCAACACGTGGGTTACATCATCTGAGGTATGTTGACCTCATTTTTGATGAGGTCTTCTCTTTAGTACTTAGGATCTAGCCTTAGGCTTTTCCTTTGACTATCCTAGAGGATTAGAATTGGGACCCACGACCTAGAATTTCAAACCACTTCTTAACTCCCTGCAAACTCCACAAACTTGACTGTAGACCTCTGTTGACCTCATTTTTGATGAGGTCTTCTCTTCTTCTCTTTAGTACTTAGGATCTAGCCTTAGGCTTTTCCTTTGACTATCTTAGAGGACTAGAATTGGGACCCACCTTCTAGAAATTCAAACCACTTCTTAACTCCCTGCAAACTCTACAAACTTGATTGTAGACCCCTAATCACCTAGAGGGTTGAAATCAAATGTGGAAGTTTAAAGGATGAGTTCCTATAGGACTCTTTGGCCTTAGGACTGCCCTGGGTGGCCTGGTCTGGTGAAAGGGCTGACTTACACACACACTACACTTATACACTACACCTACACACTACACTTCCACATACCTCCTAAAACCACACCCATACCTAACTTGACCTCCTGACTCATGTAGATGATTCACATGGATGGCCCTTAACCCCTAAGCCCTTGGCTAAGAGGGTTAGGAACAACATAGTGAATGCCTCAAATGGGTCCCTTCATGGCTCATATGGGCTTGATATGGCTTCATGGCTCAACCAAAATGACTTCTTTCCACTTATATCCACCCAATCTTCAATTTCCCAAATTTTCAATTTTTGACCCCCGGGACCCTACACCCGCTTACTTACCCAAAACCCCGAAATTACCCAAATTTCTCAAAATTTCCAAATTATCCAAAATTCTCCAAAATCATTCCCAAACATTTCCACATCACTTAAATTGATCATCCATACCCAAAAATACCAAAAATTCCAAAAATACCTCCCAATACCCTCCAAATACCCAAAATACCCCTCTTACCCAAAAAATCCAAAAATTCAGAAAATTCCCAGAAAATTCCAGAAAATTCCAAATATTCCCAATTTCATTTTGTTTTGTCCGTATTTGTGTTGAATATTCGGAAAGCTTTACGAAACGACAATTATTTTCCATTGTTCTTCAATATTATCTGCTGCTAATCCGAAATAATCCAATGCTATTATTATTGACGTCCGATTTTTCGACGCCAAGATTAAACGCATGTGGAGTCTCCACAAAAATCGACGCTAATTCTACGAAAATAAGACACAAATAAATTACGTAGAACTAGTTTGTTGCTAAAAGTAGCGATAATGACATTATTGACCCCTGATTAACAAAAAAAGTAAAAAAAAGATGTATAAGAGACATAAATCCGACGATAACACAAATATCATCTGATTTACTTCTAATATGACGACCCAAATTTGATTAATTTTTGTAGTATAATAAATACATAAAATACATAACCTTGAACAATGATTTAACAAAGATAAAATATGAGCTACAAAATTCTATTATTCGTTATTTCATTTTCTCCTAGTCATGAGATATTAGTTAAAACTCCTCCTTGGCTTAAGATCTAGTGGTTGGCTCCACTTTCTTAACCACTTCGTTGATATCAATTAAGGGCCTGTTTGGGGGCGCAAAGTCGCGGTGCGGCGCTTTACCGCACCGCGAATTTGCGCCTGTTGTCCCGCGGCGTGAATCCGCGGCGGACTGCCGCGAAGCGGGGTTGAAAGCGGACCGCGGGATATACCCGCAGGCCGGAGCTTTCGACCGGCTTCGTGGAATTCTTTCTGCGTTGCCCTCGACCTAGTGCTCTCCCCGAACTCTTCTACTGCCACAGCCCTTCATGAGGCCCGAGAGTCCCGCCCATTTACTCTTCTTCTTCCTCGGCTGAGAGTCCTTCGAATCTAAGGTAACCTACCTTTCGATCCACCATTACGCTATCGCGGCCCGATTTGATGACTTCTATATGTTGATTTTGGTTGAAAGACCTATTTTAGGTGTTTAAGCCAATTAGGGTTAATCCGAGTGAATTAACTCAAGTCCTATTTTTCCTAGAGTTCTCTGCGTCATAAGGAACATCACCAAATATTTCTAGAATTTATTTCACAACATGCTAATTTTTGGAATTAAAATACTCAAAACAGCAACATGCATTTGAAAAATAAATAACTTTTCATGAGATGGCCTCGACCTTGGAAAATTCAGTGAATGTTCCCAAGTTCAGAGGCTTCAAAGCCCTATGGTCTCATGCCATGGTGAATTGTATACATGCATGGAGAATCAAATGTATGCAGAGAGTAAATAAATTATAAAAAATAAAATACTTAATTAAATTAAATGATTTCTTTTCCACATTATTCTCCTCCGTTCACCGAGCAAGTAGGGTATTTTTATTTTATTTTTGTGATTTTTCTACACAGAGATATGAATTTTCAAGTTTAGGGAATTAAATAAATAGAAAAATACCCTAATTTTCTATTTATCCACGCGGCGCCGCGTCAACCTCAGCGCCTCCGAACGCACACGCGTCGCGCTCCCATTCGACGCCGCCACCCGAGTCGCCAGCCCGGCCCCGCGGTTCTCGTACCGTCTCCCGGTCCGACGCAATCCCGGCCGTCCGTGCGCGCGTGTATCGAATGGACGCGCATCCGTTCATCGTCCCCAAGTGTTCTCACCCGAGAGCCGTCCACACTAAATCCCTAAGATCTCACTCGATTCTCAATGGATTTTCATGTTCTTATGTTCCACGGATTCGTCTCGAAGAGACGAACACATCTATACTAGCTAACATGCATCGAAACTAAGGCATTTGAAATGGAGAATCTCCGAAGCTCGGGATGAATAGTTAACTCATACCTTAGCTCGGAGAAGTGTGGCTTCAATCCGAGAGTTGTTGCACCTTCGATTGGGTCCCGCGAAGCTCCGGATGAAGTCTCCCGGTCCGCGTGAATCGTCCGGATATGATTTCGACCAAGCCCGATCACAAAGCTCGGAGGCCGGAGCAACCGGGTGGCCCGGAGATGGGGCTTTTGATGGTGGACACCTTCCCTCGTCCGGTGAAGGTGTAGAGCCAATCAATTCGAGGATTGGCTCACCGTGGCAAAGTGTCCCGGTTTCGGGTGGAATTTCAGTCGAGAAATCGGGCTCGTTGGTGGGGATTAGGGCAAATCGACACTCGGGGATCAACCGGCTCTAAGGATGGTGAAGGGTTCGGAACAATTTTGGCGCAGTTTCGGCAAGGTTTGTGCTTGGCTCCTCTTTGGCCGAGAGGGTGAGGGGTTTAAATAGGAGAGGGTGGAAGGCCTCCTGTGGGAGTTAGGGCTCGGGATCACCGCTTCCGGTGAGGAGAAGATCACCATGGTAGCCACTGGGGATGGGCGGCACTCGACAAGTGAGAATTTCAATGTCTGGCTCACATGCGAACTTTCGCCATGGTGTTTTCCGGCGGCACTGGTGGCCGGCCGGCTGTGCATGGGTCACCCTCAAGGTCAGGTGGTCGTGGTTGGAGGTTTGTGCAATCAATTGGCCATGGACATGTGTAAAGGCTTTGATCCAAAGTGGAATGGGGCATGGCTAGATTTGAACCTAAATGGGTCAACCCACCCATTTGGGCTAGGTGCACCACCCAAGGCCTGGTTTTGGCCGAGGGAAAAGTGATTTGGCTCAAGCATAATCGATAGGGGTCAAGTCACCATCCAAGCACAATTAAAGCTTAAGCATGGTTTAGTGGAAACATGGAAGTGGTTAATCACCTTTAGGAATTAAGGAAAGAGCCTCCTCCTTTTGCCCAAAATGGCATGGTGACATGTAAAGAGGCTCTCATGGCTTGCATATGGCTTGTGCATGGCTCCATGGCTCCATTTGGCTTGGGAAAAGTGAAGTCAATTTCATGGAAATGGATTTAATGAAAATTTTGGTATTTAGGGGTGATTTGGCATGAGGCTTGATTTGGAATTATTTGATGATGAATTTAGGACTTAGGGATGATTTTAATTAAAAGTATGATGAGGGGAAATGTCATATGGGCTTTAGGGTAGATTTGGGCTTTTGAATTTTGAAGGAAAATGGGCTTTAAAATGGTTTAAGGAATGGGCCCCTTAAGTTTAAAAATGAATTTATGGATGGGAATTTTGTAAAGAGGTTGGGCCAAATAATTGTTGGGTTTAGCTCATAGATGTGTCATGAGTGATTTGAAACAAATTGGGGGTGATTTGGGTTTGAATTGGATTGAATTTGGGTTAGGTTTGGGCTTAGGTCAAAATGGGTCTTTTAACCTCGGGTTGAGTTTCGAGTGGGGTTTGGGTCTAAATTTTGGGCAAATTATGCTAGGGTTTTGTTTATGAGGATGTTAAGGAAGGTTTAGAAAAGATTTGGGGTTAATTGGAGTTGAATTGGGTTAGTTTGGGCTAAGTTTGGGTCATGGGTCCAAATTCGGGCTTTAAGGCCCAAAGTGAAATTGGATCCAAATGTCAATCAAATTGGACTTGGATTTGGTCTAAATTGGTATTGGGAATGTTGAATTGAAGTTTAGAATTGAATTGGACCAAGATTGGGGTCAATTGGGTATGTTTGGTTTGACATCGGGTCCACTTTGGGTTAAAATGGGTCGATTTGGGGGTTTTGACAAAAGTAGGTAAATTGACAAAATTGGCCCATGGTGTAGTTGGACAAAATGAAATTGGGAATATTTGGGATTTTCTGGAATTTTCTGGGAATTTTCTGAATTTTTGGATTTTTAGGCCAAGAAGGGTATTTTGGGTATTTGGAGGGTATTGGGGGGTTTTCTGGAATTTTTGGTATTTTTGGGTATGGATGATCAATTTGAGTGATGTGGAGGTGCTTGGGATTGATTTTGGAAAATTTTAGGTAATTTGGAGATTTTGCAAAAATTTGGGTAATTCGAGGTTTTGGGTAGGTTTAGTAGGTGTAGGGTCCCGGGGTCAAAAATCGAAAATTTGGGAAATTGAAGATTGGGTGAATTTGGGTGGAAAGAAATCATTTTGGTTGAGCCATGAAGCCATTTCAAGCCCATATGAGCCATGAAAGGACTCATTCGAGGCATTCACTATGTTGTTCCTAACCCTCTTGGCCAAGGGCTTAGGGGTTAAGGACCATCCATGTGAATCACCTACATGAGTCAGGAGGTCGAGTTGGGTATGGGTGTGGTTTTAGGAAGTGTGTGGAAATGTAGTGTGTAGGTGTAGTGTATGTCGGCCCCTTCATCGACCGAGCCACCTGTGGCGTCCTAAGGCCAAAGAGTCCTATAGAACTCATCCTTTAAACTTCCATATTTGATTTCAACCCTCTAGGTGATTAGGGGTCTATAGTCAAGTTTGTGGAGTTTGCAGGGAGTTTAGAAGTGGTTTGAATTTCTAAAAGGCGGGTCCCAATTCTAGTCCTCTAAGATAGTCAAAGGAAAAGCCTAAGGCTAGATCCTAAGCACTAAAAAGAAGAAAGGAAGACCTCATCAAAAATGAGGTCAACACACCTATACAGTTCTGCTCTGCATATGTTAGAAGATTTTTTTTTTGGTACGTACGCAAAGAAAAATAAAAATTACCTTGAAATAAGGCATGTAACGGGGATCATTTAAAATTTGAAATGGGGTATGAGGAAATGATGGATCCTCTGGCCTGACGATTCGAGTAGCTAGACTAGCAAGTGCTTCTATGCCTTTGGAGAAATAGCGGCTGATAGTCTCGGATGAATGCTGAAACCTCTCCATGGCAGCTCTAACTGATTCATTTTGTGACAGTATATATAGGGTTATGGCCAGTACCTCTCTGCTTGATGTTCTCCTAGAACCTTGAAGTCCATGGTTTAGAGATAACTCGTGAAGTAGGTCTAAAAATATCGGGACAGACATTCTAAATATGTTGCTGAAACGAATTGGATGTCCCGTGAGCATCTCACCAACCCATTTATCCCCGCCAAAGGTGGAGGTCATGCGGGGTAAACGCAGTCGCTCGATCGATAATACTCAAAGCAATATTATGGCAATAGCTGCAGCCAATGCCATTCTCTTACGACGTTCGTGTTGCGTATCCATGCTAGAACAAGAAAGATATTAGATAGATCAAACCGAATACAATTAAATTATAACTCGAAATGCATAAAATGCTACTAATTAGCTTTTGAGTTCAGTCATGAAGAAGTACAATTAACAAGAAAACATAAGTCCAAATAACAGCTGCGTACACAACATTAAAAAGTACAATACAGAAGATAGGAAAAACATAAATAAGCTCAGTCATGCATAATAACACGCAGATATTCGACGCGCATATCTGGAGCCATCGCCATGAATATCTGTCTGCGTGTTGGATCCTCCAATTTTTTCATAGATATTGCATAGAATTGCCTGTCCGCAACCACTTCAGGGATAGAAGACAAAATCCGAATACTTTCAAAGATAGCGCAATCGAGAGCTCGGAGCTCGCTGGTGGTGCTTCAAAAGCTTCAATGAGACTGGCCGAGCTTATCCAATGAACACCTGTCCTTTTCTTTCTTCTTTCTCCCATGCCCGGGCCTCTTCGACCGCGAGCTTCGACTCACCCATCTCCCTCTCGGTTGACACTGTGTATTTCTTCGTCAACATACACTGGATCTGGTGTAGAACTATCTGGAATTCCAGAGAACCCTATCTCACTAGGGCTGACTGCATACTCCCCCGTTGCCACCACACCTCTGAACATTATGTCCAGTTTTTCTTCCAACTCTGGTTCAATTCCGTTCTGTTTGAATTTTTTTAATGCCGGCTTAGCCTGTAACAGAACGTTGAGATTGGGGTTTAGAGATATAATAGCTTGAATAAAAAAAATTATAATAAATGAGGCATGGAAGAAAAATTTTGCAAACAATAAAATCTTACCACAACTTTCTCAGCCACCAATCTTCTCAAGCATTGATTGTCCGTTTAATGGGGTCCCAAACTCAGCCCCGTATATCCAAGCTTCAGCCCCTTCCATAATTTCCACTCTTTCTTCAACTGATCCCATTTGTTTTTAAACTGTACTTTTTCATAATCTCTTCCTGTATGGTCTTTGAACTTTTGAGCAATATTCAGCCAACCTTCCTTACTAAAATGGGTGTTCGGCCTATTACCGGCATCAATCTCACTGATGCAGATGTTGCAGAAAATGTTCGTACTCTCCTTATCCCATATTGCTGAGGTACCGGCTTCATTTGTCCTAACCATTTTCTAATAAAACAATGCAAGAAATGCAACATAAAAACATGAATTTTATTTTATACATAAGACCCAATACATGAATTTTAAAGTAGTACCAATTTTAGCAATAGTAACATAAATACCAAAACTCATTTTGATCCTGTTTATAGCGATATCTATAAACTATCAACTACACCAACCACTTCTGTAACTTGACAATTTGTATCTTCTGTATTTTTATAAAACAGCAATTAGGCTAATGACATTATAAGAATTCAAATATTGTGGTACAAGAAATTCATTGATATATAAACAAAGTTTGCCATAAAAAAAAATTTTAAAACAAATGCATGAAAAATTAAGTATAAGCTAAGAATGAATAGAAGTAACTTCCACTAAAGACAAGGTAATTGAAAATTGTGAAGTAAAAGCATTTCAATCCCCAAATTTTTCAAAACAAAAAACTTTATAAGAAAAAAGAAATAATGGTTAACCCTTAATATTTTGTATCACAGCATACCACCCAATACTTAACTTTTTATATCCGTTCATTATCTAGTAACTTTTCATATCTAACAACTTTTCATATCTAACTACTAAGCTTTGTTTCTTATATTTATACCACCCAAATATTTTGTATCACAACAAAAAATACTTCTTTTGTATCACAACAATAAACTTGTGAAGTGCCCTAGACATGATATAAACCATCCATCTAAAGAATAACCTCTTTGTTTACAAGAGGAAGCCCTGGAAAACAAATCAGAGAAATAATTGCCCTTACTCAAGTCATCTTACCAAATCAGAGAAATGATTGTGAGATTGAGGAAGGATTGTGAGAGTAGCATGAAGGCAAATCAAGAAGACTTGTGTACTAGGCAATGGTTGATACATATATAGTACACAAAAATTAATGTTGCTGTGTGAATCTGACACGGGACGAGGCAAATTTCTATCATCTTGAGGCCATTCCTATGCTTCATTAAAAAGCAACATAAAGCGCCAAAACGTGACAATAAATGATGCCATTATGTACATGGAAATGCTGGGTACAAGCACAAAGTTTTGGTACTGTCTGGCGATGAAATGTTGATTGATTATTTATACGGATAATGAGAGTTTCGGATAAATTAGTCACAAAATTACTTATAAATATTGAATCAACGTAACTATTTGGGAAATTACTGTAGATGGATTCACTAAAATTGAACCTATCGGAGTAAGTTAGAAATATTAGCTTCGTAGCTTCGGAAAGCACTTCAATGATGGAAGATTGATTCATAACTTACCTCGAAATGCCGTGTTACAAGCAGCGCAGCGCAGAACGGAAAAATCGTGGAAAAATGGACCGATCTACCCGATCTGCGAGATCCAGCCGAAGGATGAGTCGCCGAGATGTTGCTCGACGGGGAGGGGGAGAGGCGGGGCTAGGGCACGCGGAAGAAGCAGATATAGCCGAAGGAGAAGAGTAGATCGGGTGTGCTCGATGGGAGGTGCTGCTCGACGGGATACGGATGTTCGAGCGGCAGACGGACGCGAGAGCGAATGTTCGAGCGGCAGTAGAGAGGGCTCCGGTGGAAGATCGGGTGTGCTCGATGGGAGATGCGAGCGAATGTTCGAGCGGCAGTAGAGAGGGCTCCCGTGGAAAATTACCTAAAACCGCGCTATAAGCTTCCCCCGCTCCGCTTTCCGCCTTCGCTTATAATTTCACGAAGCGCGGTTCCGCGGTATTATACCGCATGGACATAACGCCATATTCAAACGTGCGGTGGCGGTATCATACCGCCACCACACCTCAATAAGCAATTCCAAACGCTACCTTATTCTTTAATTTAAAAATCCCTAAATTAATCATTTCAATAATATTTAATTCCTAATTAAAAATGATAACTCAAATTTGAATTTTAAAATGTTAAAGGATTAATTTAAAAAGTTAAATTATTAAACTCTTTTTAAATTTTTCAGTTAAATTAAAATTAAAAATCAAATTAAATTTAAATTAAATTAAATTATATTAAATTAAATTAAATTAAATAATCAAATTAAATTTAAATTAAATTAAATTAAATAAATTAAATTAAATTAAATTAAATTAAATTAAATTAAATTAAATTAAAAAAATATTAAATTAAATTAAATCAAATCAATTAAATTAAATTAAATTAAATTAAATTAAATTAAAGTTAAATGAAATTGAATTAAATAACATTACCTAAGACATAAAGAAATTCAAAAATAAATATGAAGCAACTTGAACACTATTCCAAATTTAAACCCGATAACTGAAATTAAATCACAAATCATTGGAACACCAATTTGCCCTCAAAAACCTTTATTGTCATAACTCCTAAACAGAACATTAAATGAAATGTTACTTCACTTATAGGATATTCAAATGTCCCAGTTCACTGAGCAAGATAACAACAAAACTTGAATTCCCGGACAATTAATTCATTTGTATGATTAAATTCATTTGGACTTAAAACAATCCTATCAGCATTGAAAAGATGTTTAAGATTCTTCTTAAGAACTTCCTCAATATGATAGGATACTTATAAGAACAATTGAGCTTAATTATTCTTTGATGAGGAAAATCGTCCTCAAACCAAAACACAAGAACCTAGACGTCATAGGAAATGACTAGCTATAGGATTAGGAACTTGTGAAAACCATAACCCTTCCCTTAGCTTTACCTAGGAACTCGCTTAAATATTCTAATTGTATTTTAAGTGCAGCTTGGGATGACGGGAAGACCCTCCAGTACGCTTTTATTTTATCGCAATTTACATTATTGCAATTTCTTTAATTGCATCGCACTTACTTTTCTCGCATGATAAACAACTGTTGCATGAAAACCCACACCTTTAGGATAGTCCCTAAAACTGAAACCAAAACTAAATTAAAAGTCATTGCAAGATAAAGTTCACCGCCACAATATTTCAAAATATAAAACAACTCAAAATTTAATCACAAACAGAATACAAAACTACAATTACAACTAAATTAAAACGTCCTGTTGGATGATCGGGAATACCTCGGATGATGTAACCTACGTGTTGCTAACGGGATTTCCCACGGTCTAAATGAAAGTGTGGAACTCATTTAGTTGAATTTAGCAAATTCATCTGGACTAAGTGAATCCGATAAAAATAATGATGCCGGAAGGATGGAACCGTGGGATCTTAACCGGTGTCGTTATAATCAACTTTAAGATTTGTTTTAATTAAAACACAAAAACACTTGGAAATTAAGACTTCTCTAAACCAAAACACCTCTCTCATCTCCTGATTTATGACTTCTAAAACTAATCCTCTGCAACAACAAGGAGCTTGGAGCATGGTGGCAGCACGGCCATCGTCGTCAGCAAAACTTGAATCTACATCGATAAAACTTTCCTAGAACTAAATAACAAACCCATAGAACTTCGAGGTAGTTTGCACAGTGCAACATAAACCCTCAACCTTTGTTAGGCATTTGCATGATCATGTCATGTAAATTAAGCCCTAACCGGTCTTAGGACTCCGAGGTAGTCGTCCGATACGACATAAACCCTCACATCTTCGAGGCTATTTGTATGATCATTTCATATAAATATAAGTCCTATTTAATTAAAATTGGCAAGATTGAAATACTAAATAGACATTAGGACTTGCCTAAATCTAAGTCAAACAATAGGATAGTTGGAAAATTACCGAAGTTCGCTTCGGATCTGTGATTTCTCCTACTTTTCTTCCTTTGAATTCCCAAAACAAAAATATTTCAAACTTGATCCATTCCCTTTTGAAATTTCAAAAATTCAATCATTTGAAAACTTAAACTTTGAAATTCTTGAGAGCAGAACTACTGATTATTATCGAGAGTTTTCTTAGGTGATTCTCGTCACTTAAGATGTAATTAACTATAGGGGCTTGCCCTTATAGGAATTCTAAAGAACCTGGAGTAATATAAACCTCGTCTAATGTTTTCATATTAGGCGGGAATTTGTCGGCACATAATATTGGTTCGCAGACCAAACGGATGTCACAAATCTTCTAGTATATTTAATCGAGCCCCATCGTCAAGCAGTGTGCCTATTCTTCGGGATAGATATACGGTTTGTGGTACGGTGCTCGTTTATATAAACTATTTGGGATGTGAGATCGGTTTGATTTCATATCTTAAAATCTTCAAATTTAAAATTATTTTCAAAATCAAATACTACTTTTCAAATTATTTATTTAAATTAAATTAAAAAATCGCCGCACAATTTCTGTAGGCGACCCCTTTTCAAAATAAAACACAACCTAAAAAATATGCCGACACTTTGCCTAGAAAAATCCTAAAAATAAAATAAAAATACTTTCTTGCTCAGTGAATAAAGGAGAATAATGTGGAAATGATTTCATGTTTGTTTGATGCATATTTTATTTTTAATTAATTAAACATTATTTTCAGTCTTTTGATTCTCCATTCACTTAGACATTTCACCATGGCATGTCATTTAGGGATTTTGTAGCCTTTATCATGGAGGATCTTCTCTAATTTTCCAAAGTTAGGGGAGACCTCAATGAATAATTATCTATTTATTCATGTTTATTATGTTTATCTTGGTAAAAATAATTATAATAATTAGCATGTTATTTAGAAAAATAAAAAAAACTTTGGTAGGTTCCTGTGACCACAGGACCCTAGGAAAAATATAAACTTGATTTAAATCGTTAAGCATAACTCTAATTGGCATAAAACCCTAAAAATGAAATTAAATTCATTTACACTAAATACAAATCAAAATGACTTGAAAATAATTCTCCACTATGGGTTAGGGTGAGAGGAACTTTCATAAAAAATTTGATGTTATTTGGAGCTCATTTGGTCACTAAACTTGATTTTATATGTTAATTTCCAATTTTGACATTAAAATGATTTTTAATAATTAAAATACAAGTCAAAAAATTATGAGATTGATTTTGGGAGCTCCTCATGACCAATGGAATTTTATAAAAATAAAATGGTAATTAAAACAAATACTTCATTTTTTAGCCTAAAATTGAATTTTAAAATATTAAAAATAATTAAAAAGTGATAAAAATCACAAAATTAATAAAACTCATGAAAATGTTCTAAATTACCTCCAAATTACTTGGGAGCAATTGGGATAATTTTCCTAAGTCCCTAAGTGATGATATTAATTTTGAAGGCTTAAAATAATTTTTTGAAGGTTTAAAATGAATTTCCTTAATTTTCCACAATAATAATTTCAATAATTTAAGGAAAAATTAGAGAAATATGAAATTTTCTCCTCTGGGTTCCATGACCTCAAAGAGATTTAAGAAAAATATAAAAATTAACTTTCCACTTTTAAAATTTTTTATAATTAATTAATACTCCAGAAATTAAAATAATTCTCATAATTAAATTAAAGCTTTAAAAATCATGAAAATTTGTCCTAGTGGTCCTCTGGCCTAGGTCTACCTTCAATAAACATTTCAAGGGCGGAGGCTTTGTCTTTGCCATGTTATTGAATTTTAATTAAAAAACCTCTATTTTTCATTAAAATAAATATATAAATTAAACTAAATTCAGAAAAATCAAATTTTCTCCTTTGATATTTTAATTGACCCATAAGTAGGGTGACATAAAAATTTCTAAGTCATTTGATTTTAATTTGATGAATTATGAAATGAACAAGCCTAAAGGGGCAAAATGGTCATTATGAAATTTAGTCTTGATTAATATTTAGGCTTAACTATGGGTAATGGGCAATGAAAAATCTTAACTCATCTCCTTAGATGATTGAAATATGGGGGATTAAACTAACTCATCACTTTTCAACATTAAGAGAAATATTATAATTTCCTTAATTATTAAAATTTGGAAGTTAATTAAAAGAGAAGATATTAAGTGAAGGGCTTAAATCTTGGAAGATCTTAACTTACCAATATAAACTCATAATCAATGATCTAATAATGATGCAACATTGGATAAAGATCAAATGAATTATAAGTCTACTCATAAGGGCTTAAAGGCTTCTAAAAGAGTTTAGGTTAGAATATTATGATTAATTTGAAACATTTTAAAACATCACAATTACTTAAAAATAATTTTAAGATAACATAATTAATTTTAAATAACTTAATATAATATAATTAATTTTAAAATAATTTAAAATAATATAAATATAAAAGAAATAATTTAAAATAATATAATTAATTTAAAAAAATTAAAAATATATAATTAATATAAAAAAACAATTTAAAATAATATAAATAATTTAAAACAGATCTAGAACACTATAACTAAATTTTAAAATAATATGATTAAGTTAAAGTAACTTAAAGATAACATAATTAATATAATATAATTGATTTAAAGCAATATAATTAAATCAAAATAATATAATTAATTTGAAATATTTTAAAATATTATAACTAATTTGACACATTAATTGGGAACGTCTTAAAACTCTATTAATTCAACCTTAATTAAATTGGCTAAGTTTTCTAACAATTCAATTTGCCCTTAAAGGCTCTAACTCACATAATTCTTAAATGGAACATCAAGTGAATGTCACCTCGCTCGAGGGATAATTAAAACATCTTAGTTCACTCAGCAAGAATTATGTCACTCTTAAACCCTAATTAAATTGGGATGATTGATTGATCAACTCAATGAAGCTCATTTAGACTGAAAATGATCCCAGAAGCATCAGAAAGATGTTAAGGATACATCCTAAGCATTTTCCCGATCTGATGAGGCATTTTAGAAGAACAATTGTATTTCATTGTTCTTTGATGAAGAAAATCATCCTGAATACACCTTAAGGACCCGCCAAATCACAACTTAAGATTAGATAGACACACTCTACACATACTTTTCAAGTTTTCTGGCATGCTTTAAATTCCTGCAACATTATGTATATGCATTGCAAAGCTAAACTTTTAGGTGTGGAGACGAGAAGACTCGCCAGGTACACATTTATATATTGCAATCTGTGTTGCTTTACTTAAGTGCCTTTGTTGTTTTGCATATTATACTTATGATAAATTGCTAAAATGATAGAACCCAACATGTTTAAACAACTCAAAATTTAATCACAAGCAAACTAAACTTACAACTTCAACTAAAATTAAGACGTCTCTCGGATGAGCGGGAATCCCTTGGAGGAGGTAACCTACGTGTTGCTAACGAGATTTCTCATGATCTAAATAAAAATATGGAACTCATTCAGTTGAGTTTAGTAAATTCATTTGGACTAAATTAATCCAAAGAAAATAGTGGTGCCAGAATGAGAAAACCATGAGATCCTAACCGATATCGCTTAATCAACTTTAACATTTCCCCAATAAGATTTTAAGACGCCTCAATTTAAATATTTCTATGACATAACACCTCTGTCATCCCTTAATTGTCACTTCTTAAACTAAAACCTCTGTAACAACAAGGAGCTTAGAGCAAGCACGGTGGGCAAAGACGACCATCTTCAACACCAGAACTAATCTTCATCAAATCAACATTTCCTAGAAATAAATAACTAGCCATAAGACTGTGAGGTAGTTTGCTTAGTGTAACACAAATCCTCACCTCGTCATTAGGCATTTGTATAATCATGTTATGCAATTTAAGCCCTGACTCATCTTTGGACTTCGAGGTAGTCGTTCGTTATGACATAAACCCTTTATCTTACAGGTCATTTGTGTGATTGTGTCATATAAATGTAAGTCCTAATTAAGTAAAATTGGCAAGATCGAAACATTAAATAATTCTCTCAAAATTAAAGCTAAATCATAGGATAGTTGAGAAGTCACCGAAGTTTGCTTCAAATCTGTGATATCCTCTACCATTCTTCCTTTGGATTCCTAAAATAATTGTTCCCACTTTGAACCATTTCTTTTTGAATTTCTCATATTTACCTTTGAAAACTTGAACTTTGCAATTCATGAAAGCAGATCCAGCGAGCTTAATCGAGAGTTTTCTTAAGTGATTCTCATCATTTAAGTTGTAATTAACTATAAGGGCTTGCCTCTATAGGGAACTCTAGAACCCAGATAATATAAACTCTGCCTAATTTTCTTATATTATGTAGGGAAATTTGTCAGCTTATAAAATTGGTCCACATGCCAAACGGATGTCATAACTTTCATAGTTTATTTAATCGAGCCTCACTATTGAGCAATGTGTCAATCCCTCGGGATAGATGCATGGCTTGCAGTGCGACGTTCGCTTATTTAAACTATTAAGATATGAAATCGATTAGAATTTCATACATTAAAAAAAAATTATATTTCCAAATATTATTTTTAAAAGCTATACAATATTTATTAAATTAAATCTAATTTATTTTCTATTAAATTAAATGTAAATTATATTAAAAAAAAAAACCAAGATAAACTTTATGGGCCGACATGCCAACATGAAGCTATATATAAAATCAGCAAAAGTAAGAAGAACAACTATAGTGTAAGAAGCGAAAGCGAAAGCAATAATGTGTATAAACCAATCATCTAAGTATACAGACCATTTTTAGTCTATTTCATTTGATGAATAACGTCAGAAAAAACATAAAATTTCTTCGTCAATTTCATCATCATTTTTATCCATATCTAGTGGGACTTCTTCATGAAGTCTCGAGGTATCAACTAGGGGTAACACATCATTGATTGAATTAAGCTGAATACAAAATTCTGACAAAATTTGCTTGTGAAATGGTTCGATAACATTTTGCAACTCAATAGTTTTGCTTGGTTTATTCATTAATACTACAGCCCAATCAATTTTATCCCTTGCTCGACCAAGATATCAAACATAATAAACTTGACTAGTCTGACGTGCCAAAATAAATGGGTCGTACATTGCTTATCTTTTATTCATTTTAACTTCAGTAATATAATATGGGTTTTGTGTCTATGATTCTTGGTTAGGAACATAATCCAACCATTCACAATTGAACATGTAAAATTGTGTTCAGCGTAACTCGGAAATTGCAATTGAATTACTTCATTTAGTAAGTTGTAATAGCTGGTCACATTATTTGTATGTGTGTTTCCTCTAACACAAACACCAAAATTATATATTTGATTTTCGTCACACTAGGAACTCGTGAGAAATCTCTTCTATAAAATTCCAAAAACATCCTAGTGCATACCATTTCCAAACTATGATAAAAATATATTATCACTATTATGCAATATCTTCAATAAATAAGAGAAACATTTTATAAAAAGGATACTATTGAATATTATTCGTTAATATTTGTCTATCTCACCCTTTCTTCATACATTATTCATTGGATATGATTTACAAGCAAACTCAAATTTAAAAATTAATAAAAATAAAGGGAAAAAGTCTAAACCATTACATTTACTTATTGGAGTCAACTCACTTCTAAATAAAATTATGAAAATGTGAACTATAGTTTAACTGCTAGAGTACCGGGTCGACACTAAAGGGATTATTAGAATCTTTTATATTCAAATATAAATTGTTTGATAGAATTAAACATCCCTTCTAAACCTAAAACGATGGAAAACTCATTTAAATAATTACGATTAGCGGAATAGATAAGAGAAAAAATATTGCCTCTGGAATCTGAAGTAGGGACGTGATACAATGCATGCAGCGGATTAAAAAAACATCACCCCTGCATCCCGTACATCACGTCAGTTTGTAACTGGACTCCGGATGAAATATTTTCCGGGCATTGAGGCGTTTGAAAGCCTGGAACAAAAGTTAAAAGATTCCAAACATAAAAAATTCAGGAAGAAAATAAGCATCCATTATGATGCATATAAGAAAGAAATCAAAGCAACCACATCTCATAGCAATCATCATAATACATCAACATCTGCTCCAAAGAAACATCCCCATTATCTTCAACCTCACACACATCTTCCATGGTGGATCCCTCATGCTCGAATACCTCAATCCCACTCGCCCTTTTCTTCACCTCCTCATCCACCTCAAATCCGGTACACTCTCTCACACTCAATCGCTTCAGATGCCGGCATCCGTCAACTATAGCAAGCAGTTCCCCTCTGCCCAACCGGCAGCTGCTTAGATCTAACCATTCCAGATTCGGAAGACAGCCCACAATCGCTGCCGCGTCTTCTTTCTCGATGGATCCCCGGAGCTTTAGCCCCTTGAATTTGTTGCAGTGGAACCTGATCTGCTTCAGCATCTCAGCCAGAATTGATGGCTTTGATTCCATCTCAAGCACCTCGAGCTCCTTCCACTTGCTTATCGCTTTCAAGAGTTGTTCCTTATCCTCCGATTCAACCCGAGGGAGTATCAGATTCCTCAGCTTCGGGCATCTATATTAGATCGGAAATCATCAGCCCCCCTAGTATTCTTCAAACTTTGTAACAGTTTAATGAAATAGAACTTACTCATCGGACGCGAGGGATAGATCTTCCTTGGAAACGGAAAAGAGCAAAGGGAATCGGAGATCAACGGTGGCGCCACGGGCATGTTCCAGCGCAAGCTTGAAGAAGCCGGAAAATGTCAAGCATGGAACGGAGAGCATCAGGGCCAAGTGGCTCGATGAATTGGAGTCTAGGTGGCGAAAATCAAGGATTCGCTGGCAAAGAGGGTCGAAAGAAGCTTGATTCCAAGATTTGCAGACGAAGGAGACGGAGGTGAGGAGATCTTCTAGGCCGAGTCTAGAGAAGATGTTGACAAGGCAATCGGTATGCATCCCATCCCATCTTCTTAGCTCCATTATTGGGGATATAAGCTTTAAGTTTCTGTGTGTTTCAAATTCCTGGTGTTTGAGATGGTGGAAGACGGAGCTCAATGCGGTATTTAAACAAACAGGTGCTGTGCATAACCACGACTGCCATTTCATTGCAGTTGTAGGGCCCAGTAGTATTTCCTGCATTTTTTTTAAAATTATTTTTGCTATTTGTTTTCTTTTAGTGGAGAGAAGATGTGATGTGCTTCTAGAAATACTAGAAGGTTTTTTTTTAATAACAGATTAAAGTAATTGGTTCTCGAAGTAGTTTGATATTCATCGCGCCATTTCGGTTACGATTATAAGTCATTCTTTGCATTATAGTTAATTCTTTATAATATACTTTGAGGTTCATCATGTTTTATAATAAAATTATGCGATGTAAAATTATGAAATGAACAGTCATTTCAAGATCACTCGCCCATCTCACAAGATGGTCCCCTGTCCCTCTGTAACTTTCATCAAATATTAAATTATAACCGACAACTCAATCGGGGTCATCCGACAAATATTATGACGAGTTATTCAATCGGCAGGCCACACTTACAGTCCTAGACAATTAAATTTTTCACAAACGTGCCTGACTGCAATATATTGACCGACCGGCCTTTTACTTCGGTAGGAACGATCGCCATTGGACCAATCGCCTCGGTCGACTGAATTCAAGCACGTCGATCAGCTGGTTACCACCACATTTGAATTCAAATTGTAATATAGATTTGGCAACAAATCATCACGATTAAATTGTATGAAGGACGGTTTCCATAATCGTTCTCATCTTTCTGAAATTGTAGAAATATACATCTATAAATATGAGGCAAAAGAGACTTCCTCAATTACTCTCTCTCTCTCTCTCTCTCTCTCTCTCTCTCTCTCTCTCTCTCTCATCCTCCTTTTCATGGCTCTAATTGTTGAGATGTGTTTTCACAAAAGGACTATCCATGATTCAACATCCTGAAAGGTGGTATAGTGAGCGTGGTATTCATCAGATGAGAAGCGGAACCAACTACGAATGAGAATCCCTGTAGAGAGAAACATCGCCCAAGGAGTTCAACAGAGAGACAGTATGCATCAACATACAAGAGGAGATTAAGCATTGTGAACACAAATAATGGATCAATACGAGGGTCTTCGGACAGTCATAATTTTATAGAGTACTTGACCTCCGCTCGTGGAGGGAGACTCTCAGAGAATCCGCCCCCAGAAGGCCCCCCTCGATAATCCGCAAGTGCCGAGCTGATGGCCCGACAACCGACCAACCAAGGTGCTAAATGATTCCAAACCAGCAAAAATGGGTAAAAATCATGATGAAAATTTATTAAGAAGAATCAAACATGATGATTTTAATTAAGTCAATAAAACATTTAGAAGGTTATGTGAAATTAGCAAATTATTGAAAATTTGAAGCTTTAAAATATTTGTATGATTAAATGGTAAATATTGTTGTTTGTAATTGTTTAATTTATAAGACCTCCAACCAAGGTCGCGCATTGCGCTGCTACCATCATGTTCCCTTTGGTCTTCGTTGGGTGCATCTTGCTGTTGTGTGGAGTTTTCAGCTTGTCTACCTCCTCTCTTTCTCGGAATAACTTTCTTCGTGAATGTGTAGAAGATCTAAAGAGCGAAGAAATCGGAGGGCTAAGGCATACAATGATGGATGCAAACAAAAGAGACATGTGAGAAAGCTTTTGTGAGGTGGACTTCACGTGGATAGCTCTGAAGCACGTGCCCCAAGTACAATCGGCTTAAAACACTTCAGAGGCATACTCGTGAAGAAGACTAGATAAAAGCAAACCCACAACTAGAAGTTCAAATTTTTATACCTGTTATGGGGTTTGCTTCTTCTTATGAAAACAAACTCTTATAGTTAATTACATCTTAAGCAACTGAGGTGCTTAAGAACACTCTTGATTAAGGTTGAGACTCGTCTTCAAAAAGTTTGAATTTTATTTTTTCCAAAGAAGGAAATTCAATGCCCTATCCTAAGGGCAGAAGTTGCTTCATGACATAGAACAATCTTATCAAGATCTCGAACTATCTTGTTATTTTGTATTATTGTCAACGGTTTAGTTGAGGTTCATCATTTGCTTCATGTTTTAAGTGGTTCGAATGATCGTCTTTACAAAACAGAGTTAGCACACCCTAAGAACATGCAAAGTAAATATAGGGTGATGCTCGCCTTTTGTCTTTAAAGGAAATTTTATGTCTTATTTTTTAGGTTGGTTTATACCTCGGCCCAAATTTCCATTAACTGAGGTTAAGTGTGTTTTTGTTCTCTTATGAGAATTTAAAACTCCTTAAACTCAATTCATCTAAGTTGAGTAAAGTTCAAATTAGTCTGAGTTAAATCAGACTGATCCGAAGTGAGTTTCTAGCCAGTGTGATTTAGCCTAGGTTCGTCTTGGGTTAATTTTGAATTGGTTTAAATCAACTATAGTTTAATAAGAATGACTCATGTTGGCTTAGTTTAACTGGGTTCAAGCTAAGCCTAATTGATATGGACTAACCCTGGTCGTCCCAAGTTAAGCTTCCCGAGTTAAGTCAAATTGAACTTAAGTTAGACTATGATGGAGTGTAAGTTAATTTTGAATTGATTTATCCTCTAATCAAATTAAGTTTAAGTTGAGTTAGACTTAAGTCGATCGCTAATTAAATCGATTTAAGCTAAACTTAATTCAATTTTGAAGTCCAGTTCCTAATCAGGTTGACTTGAGTTAAGTCAAATCGACTCGGGATATTTAAGTTTGTTTATGTTTACCTAGGTTATGTCAGGTTGACTCGGTGGTTTAGTTCTATTTGATTTTGGTCAACCCGTGTTAGGTCAGGTTGACCTGATGATTTAAGTTGATTTGGGTTAACCCGAGTTAGATCTAGTTGAGTTTTGATTTAAATTGATTTGGGTTAACCCTAGTTAAGTTAGGTTGATCCTGTGATTTTAGTTGATTTGGGTTGACTCGAGTTGGGTCGGGTTGACCTGGGTTTGGCCGAGTTGACTCGGTGGTTTAACTTTATCTAGGTTGACTCTAGTTAAAATTGGTTGACCTGGTGATTTAAGTTGAATTGGGTTGACCAGAGTTAGTTCGGCTTGACCCATCGATTATCGATTTAGGTTGACCCACCATAGGTCGGGTTTCTTATTGATTTCAATTGCTTTGGGTTGATCCAAGTTAGGTCAAGTTGACTGGGTGATTTAAGTTGATTTGAACTGACTAGAGTTAGGTCGAGTTGACCCGAGTTAGGTCAAGTTGACCGAGTGACTTAAGTTGATTTGGGTCTGAGTTGGTTTATACCAAAGGGTTATATAGTTTGGGCTAAGTCAAATTTATGTTAGCCTTAAACTAGGTCTAAATTTAATTAGACTTAGAATGTTTTAGATGGGTTATGTCTTGGTTGGGTTAGACTTAGGATAGTTTAAGTTGGGTAAGGTCTATGTTGGGCTAGAGCTAAGGTAATTTAAGTTGGGTTTGGTCTAAGTTAAGTTAGACCTAGAATGTTTATGCTGTAGTTAGGTCTAGGTTGGGTTAGACCTAAGATGGTTTAGGTGGGGCTAGATCTAAGAGGTTATTCCTAGGAGGGTTCAAGTTGTGCTTGGTCTAAGTTGGGTTAGACCTAAGATGGTTTATGCTGGAGTTAGGTCCAATTTGGGTTAAACCTAGGAAGGTTTATGCTTGGTCTAAGTTAGGTTAAGCTTAGGTTTGAACCCTAGCTTGACTTGAGCTAGGTTAGGTCTGATTGGGGGTCAAGTCTAACCTTAATTGAATTGGATCCAATTGTAAATCCACTTGAGTTTAGCCTTGGTTGGGTTAGACCTAAGTCAAATTAGACCAAGCCAAATTCAAAATGGGCTAAGCCTGGGGTCCTTAGGGGTGACTCCATGATTAAAGGGATAACAGTGATGTCAATCCCTTAAACCCTGATTGAACTAAGCTCCCAAGGTTGATTTAATGTTTTAAATTAAATTTAGACGACAATTTGGACCATGGCGTAAAAATTTGATTTTAAATTTTTACCCCTTGTTTCCTAATTTTAATTTTGGGGTTTAAGGGTGAAAATGGTCATTCCATCGGTTAATTTTACTGCACCAAATTTTCTTGTTAATTTCTATTTACATTTTTTATTTTTAAAATAATTATAAATTTGATAAAAAATTAGTTATTTTAAAGTTAGGGAAGTTCCCTGACCCTGGAAAAACCAAATTGCTAGGGGTTTGTTCCTATATTCTTTCGGCTAAGTGAAGGCGCATTGTACTTTTTTTTTTTGTAGAAGGTCAAACCAACAACCATTTTCATAAATTTAAACCCATATATTGTCCTAAGAGGTAAGACCTCGTTTGGGCTTAATGGAGATGGTCACCTTGAGATTTTGCAGCTTCCCCTAATTTTAATTTAGACTAGATTTGACTATAGCTATGCGCTAGCCCAAATAGCGCCACATTTTGGTGTTAGGCTAGGTTAGAGGCTGTGGGAAAGCTTAATTTTGATGTTTGGAGGTCTTGTGAAGCTTTTGAGAAGGTTGGTTTTGAGTTTGAATAGGGTTGGTGTCGAGGTCGATATTATTCCTGAATTTCAGTGATGAAATTAGGGTTTGTTAGTGGAGGGGATGGCTTGAGGATGATGGGGATCAATTGCCTTGGTTAGAAAGAAGGTTTTCTCTGTTTGGAGCAAGGAGTTTGGGAGGCTTTCTAGGGAGCTTGATGGTGTCTTGAATGGCTCAATTTAGGGCTATTTATAGCCGTGAGAGCTCATGGGATGAGCTTGGCTGGCAAGAGGAAGCTCAGCGACTGCTCAGAGCATTTGCAGAAGAACTTCAGGGGTTTTGGGCGGTGGGAAGAATCTTATCCAATTGTTCATGTCTTGACCATGGTGGTACCAATGGAGGTGAGGTTGGCTTTGCGAAGTGCTTGGGCTGATTGGAGGAGATATCACTAGATTTGCCTGGTCTGACCCACCCATGGTCTGGTCTAAGAAGCCATGACCTAGTGTTGACCTCATTTTTGGTGAGGTCTTCTCTCTCCTAAATACTTAGAATCTAGCCATAGGTTTTCTCCTTTGACTATCCTAGAGGACTAGAAATGGAACCCACCACCACTTAGAAATTCAAACTACTTTTTGACTCCCTTCAAACCCCACAAGTTTGATTGCAAATCCCTAAATCACTTGAAGGGTTAAGATCAAGTGTGGAGGTTTAAAGAATGAGTTTCCTATAGGATTCTTTGGCCTTAGGATTGACCTGGGTGGCCTGGTCCTGGAAAGGACAAGTTTGCACACACCACACTCTCACACACATTTCAACCCTGAAACCACACCTATACCCAATTTGACTCCCTGACTCATCTAGGTAACTCATATGGATGGACCTTAACCCCTAAGCCCCTGGTTAAGAGGGTTAGGAACAACATATTAAGTGCCTAAGATGAGTCCTCTCATGGATTTTGTGAGCTTAATATGACTTCATTGCTCAACCAAAGTGATTCCATTTCACTCGCATCTAATCAATCTTTATTTTCCAAAAATTTCAATTTTTGACCCCCGGGACCCTAAACCCACCAAACCTACCAAAAGCCCTTGAAATTGCCCAAAATTTGTAAAATTGCCCAAATTACCCAAAATTCCTCAAAATTAATCCTAGACATTTCTCACCACTCAAATTGATCACCCATAGCCAAATACACCAAATTTTCCAAAAATACCCCTCAATACCCTCCAAATACCCAAAATGCCCTTTTTGGCCCAAAAATCCAAAAATTCAGAAAATTCCCAGAAAATTCCAGAAAATTCTAGGAAATCCCACATATTCCCAAATTCATTTTGTTCAACTACACTATAGGCCAATTTTGTCAATTTAGCCCACTTTTACCAAAACCCCCAATTTACCTCTTTCTTAACCTAAAATGGACCCAATGTCCCACCAAACCAACCCAATTGACCTCAATTTTGATCCAATTCAATTCTAAACTTCAATTCAATATCCCCAATATCAATTTAAACCAAATCCAAACCCAATTTGATCAACATGTGGATCCAATTTTAATTTGAAGCTTAAAGCCCAATTTTGACCCATGACCTAAACTTAGCCCAAACTAACCCAACTTAACTCCAATTAGCCCCAAATCTTTTTCTAAAACTTTCCTAACATCCCCACAAACAAAACACTAAATTAATTTGCCCTAAAATTGAACCCAAACTCCACCCAAGCTTGACTCAAATCAAATTTCCCCGATTTGACCTAAACCAATCATGAATCCAACCAAGCCCAAATCCCAAAATTAAAGCCCAAACAAAATTGAAAAACTCTTTGTCACACCTCCATAAACATTTTTCAACATTAATTTTACATCAAACCTAACATTAACCCAACCTTAGCCCAAATTAGCCCACTTTGATCCATTTTGACCTTATAATTAAAGAAGCCAAAATTAAACCCAATTCAACCCAGAATCACCCCAAACTTGTTCCAAATCACTCATGATACATTCCTAAACCAAATGAAACATTTTTTTGACACAACCCTTCACCAAATTTTCATCCAAAGAATTTATTTTCTAACCTAAAAGCCCATCTCCTTAAAACATTTTTAAAGCCCATCTTCACCAAATTTAAAAAGCCCAAAATTCATTCTAAAGCCCATATGACATTTTTCTCATCATCCCTTTAACTGATATCATTCCCTAAGTCCTAAGCCAATCATTAAATAAATTCAAATCAAGCCTCATGCCAATTTCCCTTAAACTCATCAAAAATCCCAAAATCCATTTCCATGTAAGTGAGCCAAGCCACTCCTAAGCCAAATGGAGCCATTGGGGCATGCACAAGCCACATGAGAGCCATGGAAGCTACTTTACACATCACCAAGCCATTAATGGTAAGAGAGGGGAGCTCTTTCCTAACCTATGATTAAACATTTTAACCTTACCCATGCTTCACCTAAACCCAAAATTAATCTAAATAAGTTTGGATGGAGACTCCTCCACTCAAAACCAGCTGACTCACCTGATCCCCCATAACACCCAAAGTCCCTTGGTGGGTGCACCTAGCCCAAAAGCATGGGTTGACCAAACCAAGCCCAAAATGAGCCTTACCCCATACCATTTAAATAAAACTACTTTACACATGGCCAAGGCCCATTTCTTGCACCAAACTCAATCCCTGGACTCATTGGTCAAGCCGGCCAGCCACCACAGTCGTCGGAAAACACCAGGCCGAGAGGTCCAAACCAGACAAAAAATTAAAAAATTGTTTGTTGTGTTGTCCCAACTCCAGTGGACACCATGGTTCTTCTTCTCCTCCCCTGAGCAGCTGATCCCAGCCTCTAATTGCCCCTGGGAAGCTCTCCAGCCATGGCTATTTAAACCCACCTCCCTCACGACCATGAGGTGTGCTGAACCAAACCTTACCGAAACTCTGCCAAAATTGCTTCGAACTCTTCTCCTAACCCAGAGCAATTGATCCCTACTATCTCTTTGCCCTATTCTCCATTAACAGAGCTCAATTTCTCAGCCTAAAATCCACCCAAAAACAGGACACTTCACCACAGTGAGCCAACCCTCAAATTGATAGTCTACACCTTCACCAGACCAAGAGGAGAAGTTCTCCAGCAAAAGCCCCCTCACCAGGCCAATTCTCCCTATCGGCCAAGCATTGAAATCGTCCCTTATCACTTTCATACCTGGACAATTCCTTAGAGCTAGAGACTTCATCTGGAGCTTCCTTGGGTTCAATCGAAGGTGTCACAACTCTCTGATTGAAGCTTCACTTCTCAGAGCAAAGGTATGGACCTCTTCTTCCTCCCGAGCTTCTGTAAATTCTCCATTTTGTTTGGCTTAATTTCATAGCATATTAGTCGTATAGATGTGTGTGTCTTGTTAAAACGAATCCATAGAGCATAAGAACATGAAATTTGGTGGAGAAATGACAGAGATCTTAGGGTTTTAGTGTGGATGGCTCACGGGACACACCACTCGTATACGATGACCAGGAACCGTAAGATCGCGCGTGTATCGAATGGACGATTCAGATCGTGCTGGATGAGAAGATGGAGCGAGACCGCGGGACGCGTGGCTGCTGACTCAGGTGGCGGCGTCGAATGGGAGCGCGCCACGTGGGCTTTCGATCCGCCGTAGGTTGACGCGGCGCTGACTGGGTTAAGTAGATAAATAGGATATTTTCTATTTATTTAAATACCAGAAACTTCAAAAATCCATATCATTGTGTAGAAAAATCACTAAAATAAAATAAAAATACTCTCTTGCTCAGTGAACAGAGGAGAACAATGTGGAAAAAGAATTGAGTTATTTTGTTAAGTATTTTATTTTTAATTAATTATTTACTGATTTCAGTATTTTAATTCTCCATGCATGCACACAATTCACCATGGCATGAAACTATAAAGCTTTTGTAGCCTCTGGTCTTGGGAACAATCCCTGAATTTTCCAAGGCTAGAGGTCATCTCTGTGGCAAGATATTGATTTTTTTAAAAATATGTGTCTGTTTTGCCATTTTAATTCCAGTAATTAGCATATTGCTTAGAAAATTCTAGGAAAATTTGGGGAAGTATCTTAGGACCAGAGGATCATAGAAAAATTATGTCTAGGTTTAATTCCTTAAGAATAACCCTAATTAGCCCAAAAACTTAAAACTGAGTTTTAATTAATTAGGAATAACCACAAATCAAAATTACTTGAAATTAATTTTCCGTTGTCACTTAGGATACAAAGAACCTCACATAAAAATTGAAAGTCAATTGGAAATTATTTGACCTACTAAATGGATCATTTAAGTTATATGGCCATTTTTAAACTTAAAAAATTCATAAAACCCAAAATACACTTCAAGAATTCACCAAAATGGATTTGTGGGCTCTCTGATACTAGAGGAGTCTAAGAAAATTAAAATTGGAATTTTCCAAAAAATTTCATTTTTAACTATATTTTAATATTTTAATAATTAAAAAATAGTAAAAATCACAAAAATATTAAAAATCACACTTAGGAATAAACCAAATATTTTTCCCAAGTCACTAGGTAAAGATATTGAATTTTAAAGGCTTAAAACAATTTTTATATTAAAAAATGGGTTTTTCAACCTTTTCACTAAATTAATTCTAATAAATCAAATAAAAATCAGAAAAATATAAAATTTGATTCTCTGAACTCCTTGAGGTCAGAGGGACCTAAGAAAAATATAAAATCCAATTTTCAATTTTAATTTTATTTTATAATTAATTATCACTCCAAAACTTAAAATAATTATAATAAATAAAATATAATTCAAAAATCACCAAAATTGGTCCATGTGGTCCTCTAGTTATTAAAAACATACCATAATTTTCCTAAGGATAAGAACCTAACCTTGGTCATGTTGTTGAATTTTTATTGAAAACCCTCATTTTCCCACAAAAATAAATATATAAATTAAATCAAATTCAGAAAAATCGCATTTTTTCCTCTAATGTCTTAGTTGACATATGAGTGAAGTGACATAAAATTTTTGACTTCATTTGAGCATAATTTGATGAGTTATGAAACAAATAAGCCTGAAGGGGCATAAAGGTAATTAAAAGATTTTTAACCCTAATTAATATTTAGATCTAATCAAAGGGATGGTAAAATATCTTATTTTAATTTTCTCTTGGGAGATTGAAACTTAAGTAACTAAGAGGTAGAAACCTATTTATCATCTTAAAAATATTTAAAGTAAACCTTAATTAATTAAGTGATTTAAATTTTTGGAAGATAATTAAAATTTTGGATTATTAGGGATGTGACTTAAGAAGATACTAATTCTTTAATTTAAAATCCCTAAATGAATCACTTTAATAACATTTCAATTCTTAATTAAACTTAAAATGATAATTGAAATAAATGATTAAAAAAAAAGAAAATAACCCTTAATTAAATTAAAGTTTAAAACATTAAGAGATTTAATAACCTAATTAAATTAAATTGAGAATGTTAAATTTAATTTATCATTTGAAAACAAACCTAAAACAAATTTGAAACATTAAAAATCAATATCAAAACAATTTATAATAAAATGTATAAAAGAAAAATTAAACTAATTAAAATCAACCCAAAGTATTACAATTAACCCAAGTAAAGTCATTAAAATTTAATAAAAATAAATGATTTAAACGAACTCTTTCAACCTAAACAAATTTAAAACATCAAAACTAATTTGAAATATTAAGATCATTAAAAATATGAAGATTTAATTGAATTGAAACAACTTGAACACTATTCCAAACTTAAAATCATAACTAAACTAAATCATCTAAATCATTAATTCCAATGTTTAATTAAGAATTGTCAAAACCTTCAACAAACTGATTTGCCCCTAAAGGCTTTCATTATCATAACTCTTAAATAGAGCATTAAGTGAAATGTCACTCCACTCACAGTATAATCAAACATCCTAATTCACTGAGCAAGAAGTAAAATTTAATTGAATCCTTGGATGATTGATTCACTTAAACAAAGAAATTCGTTTGTACTCGAAATAATCTCAGAAATATTGAAGAGATGTTCAGGATTCATCCTAAACACTTTTTCAATATGATGAAATGTTTTATAAGAACAACTGAACTTAATTGTTCTTCGGTGAAGAAAATCATCCTTAACAAAATACAAGAACCTAGACGTCATAGGAAATGACTAGCAATAGGATTAGGACTTTGGTAGACAACCAAACCTTCCCTTAACTTTACCTATGTATCTCTTGCAATTATATAAATGCCTTAACATGTGTTTTAAGTGTAGCTTAGAATGACGGGAGGTCCCTCCAGGTACGCTTTTATTTTATTACAATTTACTTACCTGTACTGCACTTTACTTGCATGTTAAACAAGAATGTCACCCTACATGAAAACTGAAACCTTTAAGATAGCCAAAAACTGAAACCCAAAACTAAATTAAAAGTCACAATAAGATAAAATTCACCGCCACAACATTCAAAATATAAGACAACTCAAAATTTAATCACAAACAAAACACAAAACTACAACTACAACTAAATTAAAATGTCTCGTTGGATGATCGGGAATAACTCGGATGATGTAACCCATGTGTTGCTAACGGGATTTCCCACAGTCTAAATGAAAGTGTGGAACTCATTCAGTTGAGTTTAGCAAATTCATTTGGACTAAGTAAATCCGATGAAAATAAAGGTGCAGGGATGACGGAACCGTGGGATCTTAATCGGTTCGGTTTAACCAACTTTAAGATTTGTTTTAATTAAAACACTAAAAATATTTGGACCTTAAGATTTCTAAACTAGAATACTTTTCTCATCTTCAAATTTTCACCTTCTAAAATTAAAACTCTGCACCAATGAGGAGCTCGGAGCATAGTAGGCAGCACGGCCATCGTCGTCAGCAAAACTGGAATCTACATCAGCAAAACCATTCTTTAGTCTAAATAATCAAGCCATAGGATTTTCAGGTAGTTTGCTTAGTGCAACATAAACCCTCAACTTTTCTTTAGGCATTTGCATAATCATATTATGCAAATTAAGCCCTAACCGGTATTAGGATTCTGAGGTAGTCGTTTGGTACGACGTAAACCCTCACATCTTCAAGGCTATTTGTATGATCATGTCATACGAATATAAGTCCTAATTAACTAAAATCGGCAGGATTACAACATTAAATAATTCTCCCTAAATTAAAACCAAACAATAGGATAGTTGGGAAGTCATCGAAGTTTACTTCGGGTCCGTGACATCCCCTACTTATCTTCCTTTGGATTCTCAAAATAACTGTTTCAAATTTGATCCATTCCCAATTGAAATTTTCAAAATCCAATTGTTTGAAACCTTAAACTTTGAAATTCTTGAGAGCAAAACCACTGATCATTATCGAGAGTTTTCTTAAATGATTCCCGTCATTTAAGATATAATTAATTATAGGGGCTTGCCCTTATAGGGAACTTTAAGAACCTGAGTAATATAAACCTCGCTTAATTCCTTTATATTAAGCAGGGGAACTTGTCGGCATATAAAATTGGTTCGCAGACCAAACAGATGTCACAAATCTTCTAGTTTATTTAATCGAGCCCCGTCATCAAGCAGTGTGTCTATTCTTCGGGATGGATACACGGTTTGTGGTGCGGTGCTCATTTATATAAACTATTTAGGATGTGAGATCAGTTTGATTTCATATCTTAAAATTTTCAAACTTAAAATTATTTTCAAAATCAAATTTTACTTTCCAAATTATATATATAGTTAAGTTAAATTTAAAGTTTAAAATCACCGACAATTTCTGTAGGCACACATAACCTAAAAATATGACGACAATTTCTAGCGACTCCGCTGGAGAAAAGTTCCTCTTTCCATTTTGATCAGATGGTTTTGCTTTCATAAATCGGATGCAAGTCAATGTCCCTAGTGGACCAAGCTACCATTCTTCCGTTGAAATACCACGTTCATTTCTGTCTTGAACGGGTATAATCAACTCTCTTGGATTTTGGAGCCACTCTTTAGACACCCCTAAACAAAGAGGTTCTGGAATCCTTTTACCTCTTTGAGGTGGGGTGGACCCCCAATAGGTGTTAGCTTAGGAGCGGTTCTTCGGATCGAGAAGCCTTGTTTGACTCTCTCTTCCTTTCCAGTTTTTGGATTGGGTCCCTTACCTTTCTCTTAACCTTTCCTATTTTAATTTGTTTCGTTCCTAATGAACAAACCTCCTAATAAACAAACCCTTTAATAAATGAACTCTCTATTAAACCATAAATACTCAAATAAAACTAAATCTGAAAATACCTTGTGAATAAAATTAAGAAAACGAAAAGATAAATAAAAATGTGTTCGGACTCTTTTAGAGAATTTCTCTCTTTCTTCGTCCCGACAAAAGGAAGCCTAAATCGGAACTGACGCTTAAAAATCTACCCTGCAAAAAATGTCGGCACCAAAGCTCATTTTCTCCTTCACCAACGGGATAGACTTGGTTGTTTACAAGGATGAGCTGCCTAATGACGCTGTCGTTCGTTTTGGACAAGGGTTCGACAATACGGATGTTAAGTTCGCTGACGTTACTCTTTTCGCATTAATGGACAAAGTGCCAGAAATTGAGAAACCCATGATTGAGTTCAACCTGAAATTGACTCAAGAGTTCCCTTCCCTACAAAGGGTCCCAACTGAAAGAAGTACCACTGTTTGTAGGAGGACTGTGATCTCTACCCCCACCGGTCTGGTCATCTCTACACCTGCCTCGGCTCCCGCCAAGTGGAAGGGAAAGGGAGTCCAAATTTATAATGAGCCTACTACCGTGGAGGGTACAGATTTTGCTGCAAAGCCGTCCGTTTTCGAAATCGGGTCTAGCTCAAAGTTTACACCCCTGACTCAGACTCAAAGAAGAAATAGGGGCAGAAAGATTGCCAGGATCGAGAAGGCTGAAGCTGCTGAAGTTGCTTTTCTGGAAGAGATTCCTGAGGAAGAGGAAGAATTGCCTAAGTATTCACCCTTGTTGGAAGGAAGTAGGTTTCATCTTCTCTTTGCTACATCGGATGAGGAAGATGTCAGGAGGATCGCCACTACATTACCCCGACCTGCATACTATAGTGACTGTAAGAGGAAGAGGGTCAAGACTACGCCGCTTACTCGACTGCAAGCCGTAGTAGAGAAACTAGCTAAGAAGGAAGGATGCCCCGTATCAGAGATCTTAAGAAGAATGGGACGAGTGCCAGTTAAATCCCGCCTCGGACTGCGAGTAAACCCCGTTACTGCCCCGGAGAGGCCAAGGAAGAAAGTGCGAGCTAGTGAGAGAAGTTCGCCTGTTGTCGTTTCAGGTGACCATATTAGGGAGGACACCATCTACAAGCGCACAGCCGACAGACCATCTGGTCCTAGGCCTTCTGCTGTAAGAAGGATGGTGTGGAAACCTATTACTGTTGAACCGATACTGGCGCAGTGTTCTGGGAAGAAGAGTCTCATCAGGAAACCTGAATATGAAGAGAGTGCTACTGCATTAAAGGATACTCCTGAGAAAGAAGTTCAACAGTCATCACATGAAAACCGCGAAACTATTTGTAAGAGACCACTTGAGAATGTTATAGGAAAACTAAGAACGGACATCCGAAGGTTGGCAAAGGATAGAGGAGAAAAATTGGAAACTGAAGTAGATTCATCAGAATTTATGGATGAAGAGTACGCCGAGATCAATATGGTCGAGATTCGGGCATCGTCAGCTTTGCAGGGAGCTCCGCCAGCATCAGAAAGAGATGAACCAGAGGTAATGAGAGCACGTCTTCAGGAGAAAGATGATACGATTTCTCAGATGGCAAAGAGGATGGAAGAGATGGCTGTTGCCTTAGCCACTCTCCAGAGTCAGCTTCAACCTCAAAAATAAACACCCCCAGAGATCATCCACATCGCAGATGGAGGGAAAGAGATTACGTCCGTCAACGGGGATGAACAACCGAAGAAGGATTCCACACAGAGCATGATTCCCGGAAAAGATATTAAAAACATGGTAGAACAGCAGGTGCAAGAAGCCTTAGCTTAGTCTAAGAGTGGAGCATCTATTCAGACGGGTAGAACTTACCCCGAAGAGTTTGATGCAGTCCAATACCCGAAGGGCTTCGTACCACCTCTGTTCAAGACTTTCGACCGTACGGGAAACCCCCGACAGCATGTAGCACACTTTCGTGCCACTTGTTGCAATGCCGGTGGGATCGATGCTTTACTCTTCCGTCAGTTCGTCAGCAGTTTGTCAGGGATTGCCTTTGACTGGTATGCAGAATTGTCAAACGGTTCAGTTATAACATTTTCGGAATTAGAAAACCTTTTTGTTAAGCAGTTTGCCGGGGCTCGGCACCACACCACTATCGGTGATCTAGTGGTAGAGCAACAGAAACCGAACGAATCTTTGGTAGATTACATACTTTGATGGAGGAATTTAAGCATGAAGTGTGAACCACAACTTCAAGAACAGCATGCGATCGGTATTCTGCTTAAGAGTACTAACGGCCCGATAGCGCTTCTCCTTAAAGGATTTACAATAAAAACTTTCGAGAAGTTGCTTAGCAAGGCCGGGAGCTTGCAAGAGGAGGCAAAGCAGCTAAGTTTCGTGGACAAGACTGATAAACAGAATCCCGTGAAAGCGTTCGAGAAGAAATCAGGAATCGTCGCGGCAGTCGATAAAGGTAAGCAGCCGGTGAAAATACAGCCAGAGCGGCCACAGCTGCATTATTAGCCACCACAACGGACTTACCAACAACCACAATAGATTTATCCGTAACCTCAGCAGGGCTATCAACAGCCCCGACCGAGCTATCAGCCATGGCAGCATGATCAACCACTGCCTCGTCCGTCACGTCCCCTGAAGGAACTTCGGAACAAGAATTACCCCTTCAAAACTGAAGCAGTGGCTAAAATGTTTCGTAGTTTGATGAAGACACCCAATTTTCAGTTGCCAGAGCCCAGGAGGCCAGAAGAAGTCGACAAGAAAGATCATCCAAACTATTGCCCTTATTACAGGATGCTTGGACATAAGATTGAAGACTGCTTCACTTTTAAGAATTGGCTTGAAGATAATCTCCGAAGAGGGAACATAATGATCCCGAAAGAATACATGAAGGAGTCCCAAAAAGGAGGTTATGTCCATGTTATTTCAACGGATCCTATTGTTCTGATAGACCCATACGCGACTGACAATGGATGGAGTACTGTCTGGACAAAGTCTTCAAAGAAAATTTTGGATCACATCCAGACCGCTTCGGTGCGCGCTTCAACTCAGAGTATGAGACCTGCCGAGCCGGCACTATCGCTCGCAATTGAAGGACCGCTCCAGAAGGAGGAGAAGATCGTGAAAGAAAAGGAAACCGAGGCTCCGAAGGGTAGACTAGGGGCTGCTTATCCAAGGATGGTTGTTTCTGATTCGGGGGAGAAATCCCTCAAACCTCTGACTCTGTATGATTATTTGCTCGCCCCGGTGGGATCTTATAATGATAAGAGTTTTTGTGTTGGCTACGTTTTGACTGTTTCTAAAAATTACGTAACTAGAGATTACCGACCTAATCCGAATCTCGATTCCAATACGGTAAATGATTTTCAAATCTTATTGAACCTCGATGACGACAACAAAGGAGAAGACATTCACAAGGATGGCTAAGAAAGCTCAACAAGCGAAAAGTTTATTTGTAAATTTTGATGAGCTCCGATTGTGATAGAATTAGAGTCATCAGATTTCGAAGCAACACCAGAAGAGCCAGTCGTTCCGATTCAAGGGGAGACACCGGTAGATTCAGCATCAGATTCAGAAGAAATAACAGAAGTCAATCTAAGAAGTAGAAAAGTTCTACATCCGAGAATGGGTCCAAAGGATAAAGGAAAGCAGGTGGTTGCTCAGGAAGAGCCAACCCCAGTAGAAGAATTTCTCATTCAGGAAGAGACTGAAGATCCTGGTTATAAAGTGGACTATAACGTCCTAGCCCATCTTAGGAAGCTACCAGCCAAACTGAGCATCTATGACGCTCTGATCCTGTCAAAGAAGATGAGAGAAATTCTGATCAAAGCCTTACTTGATCCAGAAATTTGCTTAGCTCAAATGGCCGGTAATTCCTTAGACGAGGTTTGCTCGTTAAAAGAACAGCGAGGTGTTACCTTCACGGACAACGGTCTACTCTTGGAACAGCTGATCACAATCGACCGTTGTACATCTCAGTCACTATCGGAAAGTTCACGCTGTCCAGGGTGTTGGTTGATCCAAGAGCATCAATAAACATAATGAGCCTTTGAACATTAGCATATTTGGAAATAGATGCTCGCGACCTTGAAGCAGACAAGTTGTTACTAAGAGGCTTCAATCAGAAAGGAGAAAGAGCTCTTGGATCGATTACACTATTGATGAAGACCGGTGATTTAGCAAAGACAACCACAAAATTCCACATAATTGATTCTGAGACATCGTTCAAAGCTCTACTGGGTCGGCCGTAGATCCATGAGAACCGGATGGTCCGTCGTCTCTGCACAAGTGCATAAAATATTACCAAGGAGGAGAACAGTGCATCAAAGGTGATTTGCAACCATTCTCCGTGCATGAAATTGGAATTCACGAAGATGCAACTTACTATGCGCCTCCAAAGAAAACAATCTTCTCCAGAAATACCATACTAAATGAAGCAAAAGAAGTTTGAGATGATGAAGAACCTGAAATTCTAGTCCAACAGTTACTCACCACCCCCTTACGACGAGATAGCGAAGGTTTCTCTAGAAATCGCACCCGAGGTCGAGGCCGGGGATGAGGTCGAGGAAGAGACATTGGAACGGTTGGACAGAAGAAACTGGTCATCGACGTCGATTTGGAGAACATTTCTGAAGAAGAAGAAATCAAGAAAGAAGCAGCGACAATAAGTCAGAAGAAACCCCAATTCAAGATTTCTCTCGAAGATGAAAAGATTGAAGAATACAAATCGATATACGAGAAGATTAATCACTATGTGCATACTATGACCCTGACACCGATCCATTTAATAAGGTCGAGGGTATGGTGGTCAAGGAGGTACATGGTGGCGGTACTAAACCGATCAAATTCTACCATGGTGCTTCTTCCAAAACTGAAAATGATGTGCAATTTGAAGAAGCTACTTCTTCTGAATTAATGAAACTGCCTTTTGAGTGGTATTCTCCATGTGTTCAAAATTTAATTCAAATTGGTGTCTTACCTCGACGATGGACGAAAGGTCGATCACAACACTTTGAAAAATTATGGAATAATACCAGTCGGCCTCCCAATTCAAAACACGGTCTCGGATTCGACACAGTAGGATCACTTGATGATACAGGATTTTGCTTGGTTGTCACTTGCGAGCTTAATGAAGACTGTTTGGAAACTTCAGATAATCTTGAAGATCTACCAATCGGAGATGCTCCACCAGAATTTGAAGAAGAAATTAAATCTACAATAGATGAGTTAATGGAAGTTAACTTAGGTACTAGCGAAGAGCCCATGCCGACCTTTGTTAGCTCCTTACTCAATAAAGAAGACTCTGAAGAAATAATGAAGCTATTAATCGAATTTAAGGATTGTTTTGCTTGGAGTTACGACGAAATACCAGGATTAGCTCCAGAAGTTGCAGTTCACAAACTAGGAGTGGATCACACTGCTGTTCCTGTCAGACAAGCTCCCAGAAGAATGCGTCTAGAGATTGAACAACAAGTTATAGCTGAAGTTAAGAAGCTAATAGACGCTAAATTTATCCATGAAGAACAATATCCAACTTGGTTAGCCAATGTGGTGCCGGTCAGAAAGAAGAATGGACATATCAGAATCTACATAGATTTCAGAGATTTGAATAAAGCATGTCCAAAAGATGAATTTCCACTACCAATTCCAGAATTGATGATCGACATCACTTCAACACATGAAATCTTCTCTTTCATGGATGGATCATCAGGATGCAACCAGATAAAGATGGCACTGGAAGATGAGAAACTCACAGCCTTCAGAACGCCGATCGAAATATACTGCTACACAGTAATACCTTTTGGATTGAAGAACACAGGAGCAACCTACCAAAGAGCAATGATGAGGATTTTTTATGATCTCATTCACAACCAAGTCGAGTGCTACGTGGATGATGTAGTCATCAAAAGCAAACTGAAGGAAGATCACCTGTATGATTTGAGAATTGTTTTCGAGCGATTAAGACAATTTAACCTTAAGATGAGTCCCCTAAAATACGCCTTCGGCGTCGCCTCTGGGAAATTCTTAGGATTTGTTGTCTGACATTGTGGAATTGAAATCTATAAGAAGAAGATTAAAGTTATCTTAGAAATGCTGCCTCCAAAAACTTTGAAACAACTACGATCCTTTCAAGGGAAGTTAGCATATCTTCGACGCTTTATCTCTAATTTTTCAGGTAGGTGTCAGCCCTTCTCGACATTGGTTAAAAGGACGCCAAATTCATTTGGGAAGAGAAATGCAACGGGTCTTCAAGGACATTAAGCAGTATTTAATGACACCTCCTGTCTTAGCAGCCCTAGTCTCGGGTAGACTGTTGATACTTTATACCACGGCTTTAGACGACTCCCTTGGAGCCTTGCTAGCCCAGGTCAATGACGAGGGAAAAGAAAACGCTCTCTACTACCTGAGCCGTCGTCTAATTTCGACCTAGGTAAAGTATCCTTCGATTGAGAAGCATTGTTTAGCCTTGGTCTTTGCTGCCCAAAATCTCAGGCATTACATGCTCTCTCATAAGGTCAACCTTATCGCGAGAGTTAATCCATTGCAATATTTGATGACCCGGCCAACTCTTTCCGGCAGACTTGCCAGGTGGTCGATGATATTATTGCAATTCGATATAACTTTCGTTCTGCTTCGTCCCGTAAAGGGACAAATCCTAGCAGACTTCCTCGCAGCGCACCCTTTACAGGCAGAATCGCCTCTCAACGACGACTTGCCTGATGAGCAGATAATGAGTCTAAAAGACCCCAATGATCAGCACTGGGAATTGTACTTCGACAGAGCATCCTCAGCACAGAAAGACAAAGAATTGCAAATGATAGTGCCCGGTAAAGCAGGAATCAGACTAATATTTATAACACCGGAGCGGGGAATGTTAAGGTATTCCTACCATTTGACAGAACCGTGTACAAACAATGAAGCTGAATACAAAGCCCTTATAATTGGACTGGAATTGACCATTCAGATGGGTATAACAGATATCAATATCTACGGAGATTCACAGTTGATCATTCAGCAAGTCGCAGGACAGTACAAAATTATAAAGCCCAGACTCGACCTGTACTTTCAATATGCCATGAAGTTGTTGGAACAGATTCCGAATGTAACAATCTACAAGATCCCCAGAAGAGAAATGCCCTTGCAGAAGCGCGAGCACGACTTGCAAAGGAATTTGCCTGCTTACAGGACGAATCAGTTGAAGTGTCAGTTAAGGGACGACAAGTCCTCTCACAGCTCGACATGGATGCAATACTCAAGTCAGAAGGAAAAGAAGAAGAATAAATTGCAATAGTAACAGAAAATGTAGAAGATTGGCGGCAGCCATTAATAGACTATTTACAAATAGGAAACCTACCGGACGATAAGTCATTTGCCCATCAAATCAAGAAAAGAACTCTGTCTTACGCATTAGTAAACAATATGTTATACAGAATGTCTTTCGATCAGATGTGTCTAAGGTGTCTGAGCGGGTCCGAGGCTCGTGAAATCGTTAAAGAAGTGCACTCAGGACTTTGTGGCGCTCACCAGTCAGGTCCAAAGATGAAAATGAAGATTAAAAGACTAGGGTACTACTGGCCCTCAATGATGACTGATTGCATGAAGGTCGCCAAAAGCTGTCACCAGTGCCAAGTGCATTGAGTGGTTCTACATCAACCTCCAAATGTGCTACATCCGACAATCGTGTCGTGGCCATTTGAGTGTTGGGGCACAGATATAGTGGGTCCGATAGAACCACCTTCTTCAAGAGGGCATCGCTTTATCCTTGCAGCTACAAATTACTTTTCAAAATGGGCAAAAGCGGTACCGCTCAGAGAAGTAAAGGCACACCACGTGCTACAGTTCTTCAAGAATCAAGTCGTCTACCATTTCGGGGTACCGCGCAGAATTATTTCAGATAATGGGTCTGCGTTGAGAAGTACAATGATCAACATTTTTGTCAGAAGGCACGGGATTGACTGGCGCTATTCGACAGTCTACTACCCAAGAGCAAATGGCTTGGCTGAGGCTTTTAATAAAACTCTCGTCCAAATTCTAAAGAAAACTTTGGACGACAATAAGAGAAATTGGCACGAGAAGTTGTTAGAAGCCTTGTGGGCCTACATGACGACTTTCAGAACTCCTAATCAGTCTAGGCCCTACGCTCTAGTGTACAGGTCTGAAGCCGTCTTACCCTTGAAGGTGCAGCTTCCGTCTCTCAGAATTGCAGTTGTGAACAAGATAACTACAGAAGAGAATGCCAAATTACGGCTAGAAGAATTGGAAAGCTTAGAAGGAAAGCGACTTTCAGTGCAGCAGAATCTGGAACTGTATCAAGCCAGGATGATCCAGGCCCACGATAAACTGGTCCGCCCGAGGATATTCAAAGTTGGTGACTTGGTTCTAGTTCTCAAAAGACCTATTCTTGGACACCGCAAGATAGGGGTAAATTTAAACCGTCTTGGGAGGGATCGTACGTGGTCGAGACAGTCTACTCTGGAGGTTCCTACCAACTTGTGAATTGCCATGGAGAACGACCTATGCTTCCAATTAATGGACGATATTTGAAGAAGTATTACGCAATCTGATGTTTCGAATGATGAACTTTAAAAAATGAAGTCTCATGCCTAGAAGCACGGGTGAAGTAATCATTCGTAACTGGGTCCGAACCCAAAATATTAAAAAATGGATGATAAAATAAAAATCATTAACAAAAAATGTGTTAAAAAGAAAATTTGTGAAATGATAAAATTTTGATCTTTTCTTTTAAATTAGCTCATTCCTAATCTTTCCTGATCTTTTCCTACTCTTATTAAAATTTGAAAGAGGAATTGAATAAAATCTTTTCATTAATAAATAATTTTTCTTATTATTCTTGTTCTTAGTACAGCCCCCGATCCATTCCTTGTTTTCGCAGGGAAATGTTGAACAAGCGGTTGGTTTTGAACTTTAAGAATGGCGTGAGTCTAGCACTCGATGAAGAGAAGATGAAGGATGGAGCCGTGATTGAGATTGACTCTGATTTCACACCAGCCGGGCTACAATATGAAGAAACTGATTAGACTCCGATTAATCGGGAAGAGCTCCGTAGCCATACAGTGATGAAATTGGCTGACCCAAGTCAGCCATCTACTAGCAAGAAAAGAAAAGCAAACATCGCTCATGCAACGGGAGAAGACAAGAAGGTTAAGTCCATGGTTGCTACAGCAGAGGGCAGACTCTTCAGCGCCGTGCCCACAGGAGTTCAGGAGGTGAGGAGAGCTACTCCCACTCCTACCCAACAAAGAAATAAGAACCATCGCATTCGCAAGATGCTAACCAAGCTAACAGTAGACCAGCATGAAGAGACAGTTGCTACCATCAATGCAAATAGCCCGAGGAAACTAGTTCATCAGGAACGAGAAAAGAAGAAATCAACTTCAAGAACAATAGAAAAGCTGAAAGGAATTCTGAGAAGGTCAGAGACAAAATCGGTGCTACGATGCCAGACAGATGCACTAGTTTTGAAGAGTCTTGTTGCGAAAGCAACCCTGGAGGATGTCCCGACAGAGACTATTCCCGAGGAGCCGAGACATGCAGGAGAGCGTGCTAGGGTTGAACCTTACATCCCGCAATATGTTACCAGACCCTGAGGACTTCAGATAATCCCGGAGTACGAGCTGGAGAAATTGCAGCAAGTTGAGAAGAAGACCTTTGAATATTTTGAGAGAATACGAGGCAAGAGGATCAATATCTTAGAGGGCCTCGAGCTGCATACAGATGTGTTCTCAGACTACGAGCAGTAGTAGATTGTGGACTGCGTCCTCGAGCTTCAGAAAATGGGTCGAGCTGGCCGCCTGAGGGAAAAGACCTATTCAGAACCCCGAAGATGGATGCCAGGGAAAGGAAGAATTACAATCCAGTGCGGTTGTTGCTACAACTTCGCTGATCATAGAAGGGGAAATCTACCAGGGATACTTCATCGTAGTGAGGTAGATCCATTGCCAAGAATCATCAAAAGGATGGTAAGAAGGATGGTGACATGGAGGGTATTGCCTGCAGATTGCATACCCAATAGCTGCATCATTAACATATACAAAGAGGGTGACTGCATACCGCCACACATATATCATCACGACTTCGTCAGACCCTTCGGTACAGTGTCTTTCGTCAACCAGTGTAACATCATGTTCGGATCTGACCTCCGGATAGCAGGCCCCGGGGAATTCCGAGAGCCGGTGGAGATACCACTACTGGTAGGTTCCGTCTTGGTATTAAAAGGAAATGGAGCAGATATAGCAAAACATTGCATTCCAGGAGTGTCTGTTGAGCGGATCGCCGTCACTTTCAGGAGGATGGATGATAAAAAAATGCATTTCCACTTTCAGCCAGATCCAAAGTTAGAGAGCCTTCGGGCCTACGAGCAGTGAGCTACATGGGAGATAGCACACCTCCAATGCACATCCAAACGGCATTTCCTGCTAAGGGTGTCTTGGAAGGTGATGTTATTGTCCATGTAACTCACTATTCAGACATGGATTTTGACAGATACTTTTGGAAGAAACTTGCAAGAATCTTACACAATCCATTTTGGATTTATGTGGTGTTGACCTCATTTTTGGTGAGGTCTTTTCTTCTCTCCTTAGTTCTTAGGATCTAGCCATAAGGTTTTCTCCTTGACTATCCTAGAGGACTAGAATTGGAACCCACCCTTTATCAATTCGAGCCTACTTCGACTCCTCTCGAGATCCCACTTGGATGGTTGCAAACCTCTAAATCACCTTAGAAGGTTAAGGCCACCATATGGAGAACCAATAGTGTGCTTCTATAAGGTTGTTCAAGCCATATGACTACCCTGGGTGGCCTGGTCCTGGTGAGGTCTAGCTTACACACACTACACTCTCACACACACCATCCTTACCCAATTCTTCCCCCTGGTTCATTAGAGCACTCATGTGACTAAGTCCAAACCCCTAGCTCTTTGGCTAAGAGGGTTTGGAACAACCCATGAGATGTTCAGGGTGGACGGCTCACAGGACGCACCAGTCGTAGACGATGACCAGGGACCGTTGGATGGTTTGTGTATCGGGTGAACGACTAGGATCACGCCGGACGAATCAATGGGACATGAACCACGGGCCGCGTGGCTGCTGAGTCAGATGGCGGCACCGAATCAGGGAGCGACGCGTGGAGTTCGATCCGCCGTAGGTTGAGTTGGCGCCGACGTGGATAAGTAGAAAAATCTAATTTTTCTTATTTATTTAAATACCAAAAACTTCAAAAATTGATATCTTTGCATAGAAAAATCATATAAATAAAAGAAAAATACCCTCTTGCTCAGTGAACAGAGGAGAATAATGTGGAAAAGGAATTGATCTATTTTGTTGACTATTTTATTTTTAATTAATTTAATACTATTTTGAGTATTTAATTCTCCATGCAAATGTACATTTAACCATGGCATGAGACCATAAGGCTTTTGTAGCCTCTGATCTTGGGAACATTCCCTGAATTTTCCAAGGCCAGAGGCTATCCCTGTGGTAAGTTATTTTTTTTCAAGTTTATGTCACTGTTTTTGACATTTTAATTCCAAAAATTAGCATGTTGCTTAGAAAATTCCAGGAAAATTTGGTGAAGTTCCTTAGGACCAGAGGACCCTAGGATAATTATGGTTTGAGTTAATTCATTAAGGATAACCCTAATTGGCCTAAATACTCAAAATTGAACTTTAATTAATTAGAGTTAATCACAGATTAAAATGTCTTGAAAGTAATTCTCTGCTGATCTTTAGAATCAGAGGAACCTCACATAAAAATTTGAAGTCTATTGGAAATGTTTAATCCCACTAAATGGATTAATGAAACCACATAATCAAAATTAAACTTTAAAAATTCATAACTTCAAAAATAGATTTAAAAAATTCATCAAATTGATTTTGGGACTCCTCTGATATCTGAGGAGTCTAAGAAAAATAAAATTGGAATTTTTTTAAAATTTCATTTTTAAGCATATTTTAATACTTTTAATAATTAAAAAATAATAAAAATCATAGAAATAATAAAAATCATAAAAATGTTATGTTTGGTTCCCTAATCAATTAGGAACCAAACAAATATTTTTCCTTAGTCTCTAGGTTAAGATATTTAATTTCAAACCCATAAAACATATTTTTGAATTAAAAAAATGTATTTTCTAGCCTTCCCACTAAATTAATTCTAATAAATAAAAAAAAAATCATAAAAATATAAAATTTATTTCTCTGACTTTCTTGAGGTTAGAGGGATTTTTAAAATTCATTTTTCAAAATTTATTTTATTTTATAATTAATTAACACTCCAAAACTTAAAATAATTATAATAAATAAAATATAATTCAAAAAATCACCAAAATTAGTCCAAGTGGTCCTCTGGTCATTAGGAACATCCCATAATTTTCTTAAGGACAAAAACTTTACCTTGGTCATGTTAATGAATTTTCTTTGAAAAACCCCTATTTTCCATTAAAAATAATTATTTAAATAAATTAAATTCAGAAAAATCACATTTTCTAATCTAATGTCTTAATTGACATGTGAGTGAAGTGGCATAAAAATTTTAAGTTCATTTAAGCTTAATTTAATGAGTTATAAAGTAAATAAGCTTAAAGGGGCATAAAGGTAATTAAAAGATTTTAACCCTTAACTAAAATTTTAGGTTTAATCAAAATGGGGGTAAATATCTGATTTTAATTTTCTCTCCGATGATTGAAACTTTGGGGAATCAAAGGGTAGGAACCCATTAATCACATTAATAAACCAAAAATGAAACTTTAATTAAGTGAATAATTTAAATTTTGGAAGATTAATTGAAATTGGATTATTAAAATGGGGATATAACTTAAGAGGATATTGATTCTTTAATTTAAAAATCCCTAAATAAATCACTAAAAAGTACTTAACTCTTAAACTTAAGAGGATAAGTGGAATAAATAATTAAATGATTAAAAGTAAATAATTCTTAATTTAATTAAAACCTACATCATTAAATAATTTAATAATTGATTAAAACCTAAAATGTTAAATAATTAAAAAGTAAATTAAAATATTTGAAACTAATTTAAAAATCATTTCAAAACAAACTTAAATCAAAATTACAAACTTTAAATAATTTTAAGACAACTTATCTTAAAACATAATGTAAAAATTAAATTAATTAATATAATTAATCCAAATTAAATCATCAAAATTTAATAAATAATTTGAACACCTCTTTTGACCTAAGTTAATCTAAAAAAATTTAAATTAACATGAAATATTGATATCATTTATAAAAAAGTTCAACTTAAACATCATTCCAAACTTAAAATCATTGATTAAAGTTTTATAATTAAATCACATTAAAGTAAATCATCAACTTTAACTTCGAATCATTAAAATCTTTAACAAATTAACTTGCCCCAAAAAGATTTAAATTATTATAACTATTAAATGAAGCGTTAAGTGAAATGTCACTTCACTCATAGGATAATCAAATTTCCTAGTTCACTAAGCAAGGGAACAAAACTTAACTAAAACCTTGGATGATTAATTCACCTGTGTAATTAAATTCACTTGGACTCAAAACTGTCCCAGAGATATTGAAAAGATGTTTAGAATTTGTTCTAAGCACTTCCTCAATACGATGGGTAGTTTTAAAGAATAACTGAACTTAATTGTTCTTTGATGAAGAAAATCATCCTTAACCAAAAATCAAGAACCTAGACATCATAGGAAATGACTAACTATAGGATTAGGATTCTGGTAGACAACCAAAACCCTTCCTTTAGTCTTTACCTAGGTACTTGTTGAAACATTTAAATTCTTTAATATGTGCTTTAAAGTGTAGCTTGGAATGACGGGAAGACCCTCCAGGTACGTTTTTATGTTATTACAATTTCTTTATCTACACTGCGTTTTACTTTTATTGCATGGTAAACAAGACAGTTGCATGAAAACCAAAACCTTTAGGATAGTTCCTAAACTGAAACCAAAACTAGATTAAAAGTCACTACAAGATAAAATCCACCGTCACAACATTCAAAATATAAAACAACTTAAAATTTAATCAGTAACAGAACGACAAAACTACAACTTTAACTAAATTAAAACGTCTTGGTAGATGATCGAGAATACCTCGGATGATGTAACCTATGTGTTGCTAATGGGATTTCCCACGGTCTAAATGAAAGTGTGGAACTCATTCAGTTGAGTTTAACAAATTCATCTGGACTAAGTGAATCCGATAAAAATAACGATGCCGGAAGGATGGAGCCAGTGAGATCTTAACCGGTGTTGTTATAATCAACTTTAAGATTTCCACTAATAAAACATTAAAGACATTTGGATCTTAAGATTCCTCTAAACTAAAACACTTCTCTCATCCTTTGATTTATGACTTCTAAAACTAAACCTCCGCAACAACAAGGAGCTTGGAGCATAGTGGGCGACACGGCCATCGTCATCAGCAAAACATGTGGCTACTTCAGCAAAACCTTTCTTAGAAATAAATAACAAAGCCATAGGATTTCGAGGTAGTTTACCTAGTGCAACATAAATCCTCAACCTTTTTGTTAGGCACTTGTATAATCATTTTATGAAATTAAGTCTTAACCGGTCTTAGGATTCTGAGGTAGTTGTTTGGTACGACATAAACCCTCACATCTTCGGGGCTATTTATATGATCATGTCATATAAATATAAGTCCTAATTAATTAAAATTGGAAGGATTGAAACATTAAATAAATTCTCAAATTGAAGCCAAACCATAGGATAGTTTGGGAAGTTGCCAAGATTCTTCTTGGATCCTCAGCTTCTCCTACTTCTCTTCCTTTGGACTCCTTAAAATAAACTGTTCCAAATTTGAGCTCATCCCTATTGAAATCTCTAAAATTCAATCCTTTGAAAACTTTAAACTTTGAAATTCTTGAAAGCAAAATCACTGATCATTATTGAGAGTTTTCTTAAATAATTCCCGTCATTTAAGATGTAATTAATTATAGGGGCTTGCCCTTATAGGGAACTTTAAGAACCCAGGTAATATAAACCCTGTTCAATTCCTTTATATTAAGCAGGGGAACTTATCGGCCTATAAAATTGGTTCGCAGACCAAACGGATGTCACAAGTCTTCTAGTTTATTTAATCGAGCCCCATAATCAAGCAGTGCGTCTATTCTTCGGAACAGATACATGATTTGTGATACGGCGCTCGTTTATATAAAATATTTGGGATGTGAGATCGGTTTGATTTCATATCTTAAAAATTTTTCAAATTTAAAATTATTTTCAAAATCAAATGCTACTTTCTAAATTATTTATATATTTAAATTAAAACCTAAAAATATGCCGACATGTTTCTGGCGACTCCGCTGGGGAATAGTTCCTCTCTCCATTTTGATCAGATGGTTTTGCTTTCATAAATCGGCAATGAGTCCATGCCCTTTGTCCACCAAACTGCCATTCTTTCCGTTGGCATACCACGTTCATTTCTGTCTTTAGCGAGTATAGTCAACTCTTCTTGGATTTTGGAGCCACTTTTAGACACTCCTAAACAGAGAGGTTCTGAAATCCTCCTTTTCATTCTTCTCCGAAGAGGCGAGGTAGACCCCCAGTAGGTGTTAGCTTAGGAGCAGTCCTTCGAGTTGAGAAATCCTATGAGATTTTCCCTTCCTTTCTAAGCTATAGTTTAGGTCCTTTACCTTCTCTAATCTCCTCTCATTTTTAACGAATAAACTAACCTCCTAACAAATAAACTCTTTTCTAAATCGTAAATTCATTAATAAAACTTAAATAAATTATGTTCAGACTCTTTTCAATTTCTCTCTTTTCGTCATGACGAAGGAAGCATAATTCAGGACCGATAATTGAAACTTGCCTTGCAGAAGATGTCTGCTCCGAAGCTGATTTTCTCCTTTACCAATGGACTTGACTTAGTCGTGCTCACCGGGACGAATCGCCTTAGCGATGCAATCATCCGCTTTAGACAAGGGTTTGACAATACGGACATTAAGTTTGCCGATGTTACTCTTTTCACACTGATAAACAAAGTACCCGAGACTGAAGAGCCTATGATTGAGTTTAACGTGAAGTCAACTCAAGAATTCTCTCCCCTGCAGAGGGCCCCAGTTGAAAGGAACACTGCTGTTCACAGGAAGTTGACTGCTACTCCCAGAACTGTCGTCTCTACTCCCACCGATCTAGTCATTACTGCACCTACCCCGGTTCCTGCCAAACTGAAAGGAAAGGAAGTACAAGTCAGTTATGAGCCTGTCACCGTGGAGGGTTCATACTTCACTGCGATACCATCTGTTTTCGAGATAGGGTTCAGTTCGAAGTATAGGCCCTTAACCCGAACACAGAGGAGGAATAAAAACAGGAAGTTTCCTAAGATCAAGAAGGTCAGGGAAGCTGAAGCCGCCTGTCTTAAAGAAATCCCCAAAGAGAAAGAGGAAGGACTGTCAGAATACTTACCACTGTTGGAAGGAAATAGATTCCAGCCTCTCTCTACTGCATCTGATGAAACAGATGCCAGAAAGATCGCCGCTGCGTTACCCTGGCCTGCATATTACAGTGACAGCAAGAAGAAGAAGAGCAAGGCTACACCGCTTACCCGATTGCATGCAGTAGCCGAGAAATTAGCCAGAAAAGAAGGATGCCCTGTATCAGAGATTTTGAGAAGAATGGGACGAGTGCCAGTTACGTCTCACCTCGGTCCGTGAGAAGAGCCTGCTATTATCCCTGAAAGACCGAAGAAAGAGGTGCGAGCTAGCGAGGAAGGCTCACCTGTTGTTGTATCGGGTCTCCATATTAAGGAGGACACCACCTACTTACGCACCACCGACAGACCAGCCGGTCCTAGGCCTTATGCTACAAGAAGAATGGTGTGGCAACCTATTATTGCCGAACCAATACCAACAGAACATTCTGGAAAGAGAAGTCTCGCTGAAGATCCCAGATCTGAAGAAAGTGCAGTAGTAAAAGAAACTTCTGAAAGAGAGGTTCAACAGTCGTCTCTTGATAACCTGAGATCTTTCAGAAAAGGCCACTTGAGGATGCCATAGGGCAACTAAGAATGGACATCCGACGGCTAGCAAGAGAAAGAGGAGAAGAATTAAGGGACAAAGGGGATTCATCAGAATTCATGGATGAAGAGTATGCTGAGGTCAACATGGTTGAGACACGAGCATCGTTAGCTTCGCAGGGAGTTCCGCCAGCTTAAGAAAGAGATGAGCCAGAGTTAATGAGAGCACAGCTTCGGGAAAGAGATGATACGATTTCTCAGATGGCGAAAAGGATGGAAGAGATGGCAGCCGCCTTAGCCACTCTCCAGAGTCAGGCCCAGCCTCAGAAAGAAATACCCCTGGAGGTCATCCATATTACAGATGACGGAAAAGAGATTACATCTGTTAACGGAGATGATCAGCTGAAGAAAGATTCTGCACAGAACATGATTCCCGAAAAGGATATTAAGAGCATGGTAGAACAACAGGTGCGAGAAGCCTTAGCTCAATCTAAGAACGGAGCATCTATTCAGACGGGTAGACCTTACCCTGAAGAATTTGATGCAGTCCAATACCCGAAGGGCTTTGTACCACCTCTATTTAAGACTTTCGATGGAACGGGAAATCCCCGGCAACATGTCACACATTTTCGTGCCAGTTACTGCAATGCCGGCGGAAGCGACGCTTTGCTTTTCCGACAGTTCGTCAGCAGTTTGTCAGGGATCGCCTTCAACTGGTATGCAAAATTACCGAATGGATCAGTCAAGACTTTTGCAGAATTGGAAAATCTCTTCGTTAAGCGATTTGCCGGAGCTGAGCACCACATCACTATTGGTGATCTAGTGGTGGAGCGACAGAAACCGAATGAAACTTTGGTGGATTACATACTTCGATGGAGGAACCTGAGCATGAAGTGTGAACCACAGCTTCAGGAACAACATGCGGTCAGTATCTTGCTGAAGAGTATCCATGGCCCGATAGCACTTCTACTCAAGGTATTCACCATTAAGACTTTCGAGAAGTTGCTTAGCAAGGCCGGGAGCTTGCAAGTGGAGGCTAAACAGCTAAGTTTCATCGATAAAACCAATAAGCAGAAGCCTGTGAAAGCATTCGAGAAGAAGTCCGAAACCATCGCAGCAGTGGACAAAGGTAAACGGCCAGTGCAAATACAGCCAGAGCGACCGTAACCGAGTTATCAACCACCGCAACAGACTTATCAACACCCTCAACAGAATTATCAGCCTTAGCAGAGTTTTCAGCCTCGACCGAGTTATCAGTCACCGCAGTACGATCAGCCGCCGCCTCGTCCGCTCCGTCCCCGGAGGAGCTTTCGAACAAAGAATACCCCTTCAAGACCGAGGCGATGGCTAAAATGTTTCGCGGCTTGATGAAGACGCCCGACTTTCGCTGCCGGAGCCCGGAAGCCCGAGGAAGTCGACAAGAAGGATCATCCAAAGTACTGTCCCTACCATAGGATGATCAGAAATAAAATCGAAGACTGCTTCACTTTCAAGAACTGGCTGGAAGATAATCTTCGGAGAGGGAACATAACGATCCCAAAGGAATACATGAAGGAATCTCAAAAAGGAGGTTCCGTCAATGTTATCTTGACGAAGCCTATTGTTTCGATCGACCAGTACATGACCAACGATGGATGGAATACAGTTTGGACGAAGTCATCAAATAAAATTTTGGATCACATCCAAACCGCTTCGGTGCACGCTTCAACTCAGAGTTTGAAACCTGCCAAGCTGACACTATCGCTAGCGATTAAAGAACCGCCCCAAAAGGAGGAGAAGATTGTGGAAGAGAAGAAGACCAAGGCTCCGAAGGGTAGATTAGGGGCTGCTTTTCCCAGGATGGTTGTTTCTGATTCAGAGGAGAAATCCCTCAAACCTCTGACTCTGTATGATTATTTACTCGCCCCGGCGGGATTTTATAATGATAAGAGTTATGGTGTTGGCTACGTTTTGACTGTTTCTAACAATTACGTAACTAACGACAACCAACCTAATCTGAATCTCGATTTCGATACGAATAACAATCCTCAAATCATACAAAACCTAGATAACCAAGACGAAGAGGAGGACATTCACAAGGATGGCTACAAAAGTTCAGTAAGTGACGAGTCTATTTGTGAATTCTGAGGAGCTCCGATCACGATAGAGGTAGAATTGTCAGATGCCGAGGCAACTTCAGAAGAGCCAGTCGTTCCGATTCAAGAGGAGACACCGGTAGATTCAGAGGAAATTACCGAAGTCAATCTGAGAAGCGAAAATGTCCTACCTCCGAGATTGGGTCCAAAGGACAAGGGAAAGCAGGTGGTTTCTCAGGAAGAGCCAACCCCAGCGGAAGAATTGCCCGTTCGGGATGAAATTGAACAACATGGTGGTAAAGTGGACTATAATGTGCTAGCCCATCTTAGGAAGGTACAGGCCAAACTGAGCATCTACGACGCTCTGATCCTGTCAAAGGAGATGAGAGAATCTCTGGTGAAGGCCTTGCTTGATCCAGAAATTTGCTTAGCTCAAATGGCTGGTAGTCCCTTCGACGAGGTTTGTTCATTGAAAGGACAGTGCGGTGTTACCTTCACGAACGATGATTTACAACTTGGAACAACAGATCACAACCGACCGTTCTACATTTCAGTCAGTATTGAAAAGTTCACACTCTCCAGGGTTCTAGTTAATCCAGGAGCGTCAATTAATATAATGAACCTTCGAACGCTAGCCTATTTAGAGATTGATGCCCATGATCTCAAGGCAGACAAGATGATGTTAAGAGGCTTCAACCAGAAAGGAGAAAGAACTCTTGGATCGATAACACTGTTCATGAAGATCAGTGAATTAGCCAAGACAACCGCAAAGTTCCACATAATTGATTCCGAGACATCATTCAATGCTATACTGGGCCGGCCATGGATCCATGAGAACCGGATGGTACCGTCATCTCTACACCAGTGTATAAAGTAATATGAAGAAGGACAAGAATAGTCAAAGGTGATTTGCAACCATTCTTCATGCATAAAATCAGAATCCACGAAGATGCAGCCTACTAAGCACCCCCAAAGAAAACTGTCTTCTCCAGAAATGCCATACCAAATCAAGAAAAAGAAGTACGAGACGATAAAGAACCTGAAATTCTAGTTCAACAGTTACTCACCACTCCCTTACGACGAGATGGTGAAGGTTTCTCCAGAACTCGCACCCGAGGTCGAGGCCGGGGACGAGGTCGAGGAAGAAACGGTGGAACAGTTGAACAGAAGAAACCGGTCATCGATGTTGATTGGGAGAATAGCTCTGAAGAAGAAGAAGAAATCAAGAAAGAAGCAGCAACAATAAACCAAAGGAAACCCCTGTTCAAGATCTCTCTCGAAGATGAAAAGAATGAAGAATATAAATCAATGTACGAGAAGATTAACCATTATGTACATACTATGACCCTGACCCCGATCCATTCTAATAAGATCGAGGGTATGGTGGTCAAGGAAGTGCATGGTGGCGGTACTAAACCAATCAAATTCTACCGTGGTGCTTCTTCTTCCAATACTGAAAAAGATGTACAATTAGAAGATGTTACTTCTTCTGAATTAATGGAATTGCCTTTTGAGTGGTACTCTCCCTGTGTTCAAAATTTAATTCAACGTGGTATCTTGCCTAAGCAATGGTCAAAAGGCCAATTACAACGCTTTGAAAAGTTATGGAACAACGCCAGTCGGCCTCCCAATTCAAAACATGGTCTCGGATTAGGCACAGTAGGATCAGTTGATGACACGAGATTTTGCTTGGTTGTCACTTGCGAGCCTAATGAAGACTGCTTAGAAACATCAGATGATCTCGAAGATCTGACAATCGGAGATGCTCCGTCAGAATTTGAAGAAGAAATTAAATCTACAATAGATGAGTTAATGGAAGTTAACTTAGGTACTAGCGAAGAGCCTAGGCCGACCATTGTTAGCTCCTTACTCAATAAAGAAGACTCCGAAGAGATAATAAAGCTATTAATGAAATTCAAGGACTGTTTTGCTTGGAGTTATGATGAAATGCCAGAATTAGCTCCAAAGGTCGCAGTTCACAAGTTAGGATTGGATCACACTGCCTTTCCAGTCAGACAAGCTCCAAGAAGGATGCGTCTAGAGATTGAACAACAAGTAATAGCTGAAGTTAAGAAGCTAATAGATGCTAAATTTGTCCGTGAAGAACAGTACCCTACTTGGTTAGCCAACGTGGTACCAGTCAGAAAGAAGAATGGTCAGAACAGAATCTGTGTGGATTTCAGAGACTTGAATAAAGCATGCCCGAAGGACGAGTTTCCGCTATCGATTCCAGAATTAATGATCGACATTGCGTCAACACATGAATTCTTCTCTTTCATGGATGGATCTTCAGGATACAACCAGATAAAGATGGCACCAGAAGACGAAAAACTCACAGCCTTCAGAACGCCAATCGGAATATACTGCTAAATAGTAATGCCTTTCGGATTGAAGAATGCAGGAGCAACTTACCAAAGAGCAATGACGAGGATTTTTGATGATCTCATTCACAACCAAGTCGAGTGCTACGTGGATGATGTGGTCTTCAAAAGCAAGCTGAAGGAAGATCTCCTGTATAATTTGAGAATTGTTTTCGAGCGATTAAGATAATTTAATCTTAAGATGAATCCCTTAAAATGTGCCTTCGGAGTCACCTCCGAGAAATTCTTAAGATTTTTTGTTCGACATCACGGAATTGAAATTGATCCGGAAAAGATTAAAGCTATCTTAGAAATGCCGCCTCCTAAAACTTTGAAACAATTACGATCCTTTCAAGGAAAATTGGCATATCTTCGACGCTTTATCTCGAACTTGTCAGGTAGGTGTCAGCCCTTCTCAACATTAATTAAAAAGGATGCTAATTTCATTTGGGAAGGGAAATGCCAACGGGCCTTCGAGAACATTAAGCAATATCTAATGACACCTCCTGTCTTAGCGGCTGCAGTCTCGGGTAGACCGTTGATACTTTATACCGCAGATTTAGATGACTCCCTTAGAGCCCTGTTAGCCCAGGTCAATGACGAGGGAAAAGAAAATGCATTCTACTACTTAAGTCGTTGTCTGATTCCGACGGAAGTAAGGTACCCTCCAATTGAGAAGCATTGTTTGGCCCTGATCTTCGCCGCTCAAAAGCTCAGGCATTACATGCTTTCTTATAAGGTTAACCTTATCTCGAAAGTTAATCCGTTGCAATATTTGATGACCCGCCCGACGCTTTCCGGCAGACTTGCTAGGTGGTCGATGATATTATTGAAATTCGATATAACTTTTGTTCCTCTTCGTGCCGTGAAAGGACAAGTCCTAGCAGACTACTTCGCAGCACATACTTTGACAGCAGAATCACCTCTCAATGATTACTTGTCAGACGAGTAGATAATGAGCTTACAAGACCCCGATGATCAGCGTTGGGAATTGTACTTCGATGGAGCATCTTCAGCACAAAGAGACAAAGGATCGCAAACGATAGTTCCCGGTAAGGCAGGAATTGGACTAATCTTTATAACACCAGAGCGGCGGATGTTGAGATACTCCTACCACCTAAAAAATCGTGTACAAATAACGAAGCAGAATACAAAGCCCTCATAACAGGATTGGAATTAACAATTCAGATGGGTAGAACAGACATCAACATCTATGGAGATTCGCAGTTGATCATTCAGCAGATCGCCGGACGATACGAGATTCAGAAACGAGGCTCGAGCGATGCTTTCGGTATGCCATGAAACTATCGGAGCAAATTCGAATGTAACAATCTACAAGATTCCCATAAAAGAAAATGCCCTTGCAGATGCGTTAGCCCGCCTCGCAAAAGAATTCGCCTGCTTACAGGATGAATCAGTTGAAATGTCAGTTCAGGGACGTCATGTTCTCTCATAGCTCGACATGGACACGATACACAGATCAGAAGAAGAAGACAAAACAGTTGCAGCAATAACAAAAAATGCAGAAGATTGGCTACAGCCATTAATAGATTACCTGCAAACAAGAAACCTACCAGACGATAAGTCATTAGCCCATCAGATTAAGAAAAGAACTCTATCTTACGCATTAATAAACAATACATTATACAGAAGGTCTTTCGATCAGATGTCGTTAAGGTGCCTGAGCGGGTCTGAGGCTCGTAAAATTGTTAAAGTGGTGCATTCGAGACTTTGTGGAGCTCATCAGTCGGGTCCGAAGATGAAAATGAAGATTAAAAGACTAGGGTACTACTGGCCCTCAATGATGACTGACTGTATGAAGGTCGCCAAGAGTTGTCACCAGTGCCAAGTGCATGGAGTGGTTCTACATCAACCTCCAAATGTGCTACATCCAACAATCGCATCATGGCCATTTGAATTGTGGGGCACAAATATTGTGGGTCCAATAGAACCGCCTTCTTCAAGAGGACATCACTTCATTCTTGCAGCTACAGACTACTTTTCAAGTGGGAGGAAGCAGTACCGCTCAGGGAAGTGAAGGCACATCACGTGCTACAGTTCTTCAAGAATCAGGTCGTCTACCGATTTGGGGTACCGCACAGAATCATTTCAGACAATGGGTCCGAGTTTAAAAGCACGAAGATCAATAGTTTTGTCAAAAGACAAGGGATCGATTGGCGTTATTCAACGATCTACTACCCAAGAGCAAACGGCTTGGCCGAAGCTTTTAATAAAACTCTCGTCCAAATCTTAAAGAAAACTTTGGATGATAACAAAAGAATTGGCATGAGAAGTTGTTGGAAGCCTTATAGGCCTATAAAACGACTTTCAGGACTCCTACTCAGTCTACGCCCTACGCTCTAGTGTACGGGTCCGAGGCAGTTATATCCTTGGAAGTTCAGCTCCCATCACTCAGAATTGCAGTTACGAACAGGATCACTACAGAAGAAAATGCCAGACTACGACTGGAGGAATTAGAAAACTTGGAAGGAAAGCGACTTGCAGCGCAACAAAATCTGGAAATGTATCAAGCTAAGATGATCCAGGCCCACGACAAACTGGTCCGCCCAAGGACATTCAAAGTCGGTGACTTGGTCCTAGTTCTCAGAAGGCCTATTCTTGCACACCGCAAGATAGGAGGCAAATTTGAGCCGACTTGGGAGGGGCCGTTCGTGGTTGAGACAGTCTACTCAGGAGGTTCTTATCAACTTGTGAATTGCCGTGGAGAACGATTTATGCTTCCAACCAATGGACGATATTTGAAGAAGTATTACGCAACCTGATGTTTCAAAGAATGAAATTTCATTCCTAGAAGCACGGGTAGAGTGATCACTTATAATTGGGTCCGAACCCGAAAGAAAATGAATGATAAAAATCATAAATAACAAAAATGCGTGTTAAAGGAAAACATATGCAATTGAAGTAATAATAAAATTTTGACTCTTCCTTTCGAGACAAGCTCACTCCTGATCTTTTCTTATCTTCTCTTACTCTTATAAAATTCGAAATAATTAAATAAGAATTTTTCATTAATAAGTAAAATTTCTTATTGTTCTCATCCTGAGTACAGCCCCTGATCATTTCCTTGTTTTCTTTTCAGGGAAATGTCGAACGGGCAGCTGTTCCTGAGCTTTAAGGATGGCGTAAGTCTTGCACTTAACAAAGAAGAGCTAAAAGCTGATGCTGTGATAGAGGTTGGCTCGGACTTTGCACAGCTGGAGTTGGAATATAAGGAAACTGCTTGGACTATTGTGGATCCCGAGCAATTCCGTGGGAAGACAGTCATGAGGCTCAACAAGAAGGTTCCCCAAGCTGCAAACAAGAAGAGGAAGATCAATATGATCGAGGAAAACAAGATGAAATCAGTGATAACATCAGCAGGAGGAAAGCTTGTTAGTGTTGCTCCTACCGAGATTCAGGGGGAGAAGAGAGCCACCCTGACCCCAACTCAGAGAAGAAACAAGAATCGCCGTATCGCCAAGATGCTGAAGAAATTAACAGAAGACCAGAACAAGGAAGAAACCCTGACAGCCGTAGCAGTTGCCCCAAGGAGGCCAGTCCTCAGGAGCACCATAGCAAAGGTTGTTCCGGAAAAGGTTACTACAGAACCTGCACCTGAGACAGTGATGATTCCAGGAGAGCGTGATGGTGTGGAGCCATACATCCCACAGTACGTCACTAGACCCCGACAGCTGCAGATAATTTCAGAGCACGAATTGGAGATGATCCAGACGGTGCGGAAGCAGAATTTTGAATACTTTCAAAGAATCAGAGGCAGATATGTCAACATCCTGGAAGGACTAGAGCTACATACAGATGTTTTCTCACACTACGAGCAAAGTGAAATTGTAGACTACGTCAATGAGCTGAAGAAACAAGGTCGTGCAAGACGATTACGTAGCAGGACCTACTCCGAGCCAAAGAAATGGAAAAGAGGTAAGGGGAGGATTACTATTCAATTTGGATGATGTTACAACTTCGCTGATGACAAGAAAGGAAATCCACCAGGGATACTCCGCTATGATGAAGTGGATCCAATGCAGTTTTAATTAAGAAAATGATAAAAAGGATGGTGGCTTGGCGAGTCCTACCCGCTGATTACATACCGAACTGCTGTATTATTAACATCTATGCAGAAGGAGACTGCATTCAACCTCAAACAGATCATCATGATTTTGTAAGGCCCTTTTGTACCGTTTCCTTTATCAACCAATGCAACATTATGTTCGAGACAAAACTCCAGATAGTTGGCCCGAAGAATTCCAAGGGCCGGTGGAGGTACCTCTACCGGTAGGCTCTGTTCTTGTACTACAAGGAAATGGTGCAGATGTAGCGAAGCACTGCATACCGGGAGTTCCCTACAAGCGAGTCTTCATCACCCCAGAAGGATGGATGAGAGTAAAACTTCGGTCTACGTCCAGCCAGATCCAGAACTAGAGAATTTGCAGCCCTACGAGCTGTAGGCTACATAGTAGTAACACACCTCCTGAAAGTGGCTTAGAAGGTGATGTTATTACCTATGTAGTTTACTTTTCAGACATGGATGAATCAAACAGACAATTTTGTCAAAGTACACGGAGATATCAATGCAGTCTGTGTTCAGATATATATATGTGAACTTTTGTAAAAGTTTGTTTTCAGAAGGATGTCATCAGAAATGTTTTGATGGAATCACCTGATGTATCTTCGACATTTTAATGGAAATGAACTTTGTGTTTTGCCTTCAGTTTTATGTAATTTACTCGTAAAGCACCACCGGATACGAGTTTAACTCGGTTTAAAAAGAAAGTTGGACGAAGAATGATTTGAATGAAATAATAACAACAAAATAAAAATTGAATTCAAAGTCCGAATAAAACACAAACCAATACTCAAAACAGATCAACTTAAAACTTCAAGATGTGAACCAAGTAAATCAATTAAAATCCGAATCAAAGTGAAATTTCAATCGAAAATGAAACTTAAAAAATCAAATCACTAAAAGCAATGAATAATGAAAATGAAACTCCGAATCCGATATCCCCAGCCTCTGGCTGTTCTCGAGATCTTTTCGACTCTCTGCAATTTCTCCCCTCTTTTAAGAAGGTCGCTGAGTCTACTGACACAGAACCACGAGATTCTCGATTTGGTTCTGATGGCGTGGATTCACATCCTTCGCCAAACTTTCAACCTTTGATGAAATCCTTCGGGACGTGAAACACTTTAATGTCCCATTCCAATCTTCTACTTGCGCTTCTAATCATCGAAATCTTCACGAATCAATCGTCAACCTTTCGAGATCGGTACCTAAATTTCGGCTCTCTCCTTTTGAGGTCGGCACTCAAATTCTGACTCTCTTTCTGAGATCGATACCTAAATTTCTATTCTCTTTCGAGACTGGTACCTAAATTCCAATTCTCTCCTTTCGAGGTCGGTACCTAAATTCTGACTCTCTTTCCGAGATTGATACCTAAATTTCGAGTCTCTTTTGAGACTGGTACCTAAATTCTAGTTCTCTCCTTTCGAAGTCGGTACCTAAATTCGACTCTCTTTCCGAGATCGATACCTAAATTTTGATTCTCTTTCGAGGTCGGTACCTAAATTCCGGCTTCTCTCCTTTCGACGTCGGTACCTAAATTCTGACTCTCTTTCCGAGATCGATACCTAAATTTCGATTCTCTTTCGAGACTGGTACCTAAATTCTAGTTCTCTCCTTTCGAGGTCGGTACCTAAATTCCGACTCTCTTTTCGAGATCGATACCTAAATTTTGATTCTCCTTCGGGACTGGTACCTAAATTCCAGTTCTCTCCTTTCGAGATCAGTACCTAAATTCTGATTCTTATCCTTTGTGAGGTCGGTACCTAAATTCTGACTCTCTTTTCAAGATCGATGCCTAAATTTCGATTCTCTTTTGAGACTGGTACCTAAATTCTAGTTCTCTCCTTTGTGAGGTCGGTACCTAAATTCCGACTCTCTTTTTGAGTTTTATACTTAAATTTCAATTCTCACTCTTTCGAGATCGGTACCTAAATTCTGATTCTCATCCTTTGTGAGGTCGCATCTAAATTTCGACTCTCTTCGAGATCGATACTTAAATTTCAATCCCATCTCTTTCGAGATCGGTACCTAAATTCGATTCTCATCCTTCGCGAGTTCGGTACCTAAATTCGACTCTCTTTCGAGATCGATACTTAAATTTCAATTCTCACTCTTAAAAGATCGCACTCTAAATTCGATTCTCATCCCTCTCGAGGTCGGTACCTAAATTCCGACTCTCATTTTGAGATTGATACTTAAATTTCAATTCTCATCCCCTTCGAGATCAGTACCTAAATTCTGATTCTCATCCTTTGTGAGTTCGGTACCTAAATTTCGATTCTCTCTCCGAGGCTGGTACTTAAATTCCGATCCTCATTCCTTTCGATCGCATACTTAAATTCTGATCTTCTTTCCAAGGTTGGAGCCTAAATTCCAACTCTCTTCGTCGAGACTAGAGCCTAAATTCTAGTTCTCTTTCAAATTCCGAGGTTAGAACCTAGGTTCCGATTCTCATTCCAAATTCTGAATCTCAACGAGGTCCACCTTGAAATCAATCTTAAACCAAACTTTAAATAAAATTGAAACTCAAATCAATTTGAAACTCAAAATTGAAACTTGAAATAAAATGAAACGAATCCAAAATCTAATCTCCCAAGTCTTGCGACTTGGAATTCACCTCCTTCTTCCCCGCCGACATTTCGTGATCTTCGCGTCTTAGAGATTTACCCGATAACTCTCGATCGCCGAAAAATTTATTAAGAAATTCATACCTATTTTTGATGAAATCGCACTTTAAAGAAGGGTATTTTCTTTATTTTATTGCAGGAATGAAGAATTTAGGTGATAAAAGCAAAAATCATAAAAAGGAGCAAATTTGGAGCAAAATCATGCAATTTAGGCCGAGTCGCCGACGGCGAGATCGAGCCCGCCGACGGCGAGGTTACGAGAAGAAAATTTTCGAAGAATTTATAACCGTCTCGCCGACAACGAGCCCGAGCCCACCGACGCCGAGCTAGAGCGGCTCGAAGATCTTCTAGAAGCCTCGCCGACAGCGAGGTAGTTCGTCGCCGACGGCGAGCTAGTTCAAATGGTGCAGATACATTGAACCTGGACACTTTTTGAAGGGATGCTTACACACCTCTTGGTCCTTTGCTCACCTCTATATATAGAAGCCGAATTTAAGTGTTATTTGTGTGCAGTCTTTGTGTTCTAAGTCCAATCTTTTGTGTTCTAAGTGTCTTTAGAGTGCAGTTTTGTGTCTTAATGTGTGTCTTAGAGAGTTCTTGAGTGAGTTAGTGAGTTTTTAGTGAGTTTTGTCAGCATCGGAAGGAAGAGTCAAAGGAACTGCGAGGAGTCTGGTTGGGGATAAATTAAGATAAGTATTTGTATTTATTGTTTTTAACTTTAAATGAAATCCATGCTTAGTTTAGTTTCCATGCATTCTGAGTAGTTTATTTAGTCTTTCTCCCTGTTTATGAAATTAAGTGACTTGATGAAATTAAAATAAAGATACTTTTATATATTAATAAATTGTGATAATTTTTTACTTAAAACTTAATTTACTTTTCAAACTCGGCCATTCGATTTATTAAAATATGTCGATTATCAACTATAGTAAAAATTACATCCGATATTCGGGAATTCAAAAGCCTTGGAAGGAGGGTGCAAATAAATAGTGGAAATAATATCACTCGGGCCTAGAATCGAGCATTTTAGTGTGACGTACTAAAATATTCAATTCGGTCCTATTGCTTCGAGAGCCGAAGTGTAGATGTTAGCCCTCGGCGAGGGGAACGTGGGAGCTCAAGTGGCAATCGGTATCCTCCCGACTCTAGCCGCAGCATTCGCAATCAAACATAGGATTAGTCAATATTCTTTACACCCGACCAAAGGGTAAAGAATAGGAATGCTCCTATTTGTCACAATACCTTAACATTATCTATTTAAATTCATCAATCATTTAAATTTCTAAACAAGGGGAAAGATACTTTTTCCGAATAGTTAAGACTTATTTAGCAATTAGTTTTATTTCCCGCACTCGCAATTCGTATTAATTTTCTTCTTAGTTAATTTATCTAATTAAAATACCTAGTTTACTTTATTGCGCTTAAATTCGAATTCCAAATTTTCGTATATTATTATTATTATTATTATTATTATTGTTATTTTAAAATTAGCTGTTATTTAATTTTCTCTTTCCCCGTGGGATCGATAACCGTGACTCCACTGTAGCCCCGTATTACTTCGATACGATACGTATACTCGCGTAGCATCCACAACATAAACAATTACAATTCTATACATATAGCGGGGTCAAGTTTTTGGCGTCATTGCAATTAAATTAAAAATATCATAATATAAAATTGTGGGTCAGTCCCCAGTGGAAATTTTCTATTATGTTCAGTTAGACGTCTGTGTTGGTTTTGTTGATCTCTTCGGTCAACACCATTACGCGCGGTGTGCTCCGTCAGCACACCACACCTATTGGGGGTCCATTTGTTGACCTCATTTTTGGCGAGGCCTTTTCTTCTCTCCTTAGTTCTTAGGATCTAGCCATAAGGTTTTCTCCTTGACTATCCTAGAGAACTATAATTGGGACCCACCCTTTAGCAATTCGGCCTACTTCGACTCCTCTCGAGATCCCACTTGGATGGTCGCAAACCTCTAAATCACCTTAGAGGTTAAGGCCACCGTACGAAGAACCAATAGTGAGCTCCTATAAGGTTGTTCAAGCCTTAGACTACCCCCGGGTGGCTCCGGTCCCGGTGAGGTCCGGCTTACACACACTGCACTCTCACACACACACCATCCTTACCCAATTCTTCCCCCTGGTTCATTGGAGAACTCATGTAACTAAGTCCAAACCCCTAGCTCTTTGGCTAAGAGGGTTTGGAACAACCCATGAGATGTTGAGGGTGGACATTTCTTGGTCCATGACTCACTTTAAGCTTCATCATGATCAAAATTCAACTTTTGCCAAAATGTCTAGTTTTGACATTGGGTCCTTCAAACCTACCTAAAATTACTTAATTGCCCCAAATTTTCCAAAACTTCCAAAAATTAATCAAAATCCCCAAAAATCCTAAAGATCATTTTGAAACAACCCCCACCTTTTAAATTCACCAAAATACCCCAATACCTTCCAAATAACCTCTTGATACCCTAAAATACCCTTTTGGCACAAAATTCAAAAAATTCCAAAAATTCCCAGAAAATTCCAGAAAATCCTTAATATTCCCAATTTCATTTTGTTCAACTATGCCATAGCCCAATTTTGCCAAAATAACCCACTTTTATCAAAATCCCCAAATTGATCCATTTTTAACCTAAATGGACCCAATGTCACACCAAACCAACCCATTTGACCTCAATGTTGCCCAATTTCAATTCTAAACTTTAATTCAACATCATTATTATCAATCTAAACCAAATCCAAGCCCATTTTGATTCATATTTGAGTTCAATTCCATTTGAAATCCAAAATCCCCCATTTTAGCCTAAAGTGAATCCATGCCCTAAACCTACCAAATTGATTAGCCAAACCCTAAAATTTCTTCCCAATTGATGTCGGGAACTCTTCAATACATTCCCCTAGACCATTTGAAATTTTCAATTGGGTCTAAACCCCACCTTAACCCAACTTAGACCCAAGTTGATTCAACCTTGCCTAAATTAACCAAAATACCAAAATCCACCAAATTGACCTTCCAATTGAACTCAAAACCATTCCATGTCTTCATGAAAGTTTTTCATGGAAATCATTTCTATAATATTTCTCAAGACACTTGGACCTAAATCAAACCCAAACCCAAGTTAGCCTAACCCAAACCCAAGTGAGCCAATTTGAACCTATGGCCTAATCAAACCAAATCAACCAAGTGTGGCTAAACCAACCTTTCCACAGCCACCAAGTGAACCCTAGGAACCACCCTAGATCCACCTAGCCCAAGCTAAGTGAGCCATGGACCAAGGGCTCCCCATTTTAAGGGATCTCTTCCCTTAAGTAGATAAATCCTCTTTTGCCTTACCCCAAAACCTCCCCACAACTGATAATCACCATTAAACCTCTCCATGACTCACCTGACCTCATGGGCCAGCTCCCCTGTCCTTGCTGACCGGCCTAGCTCCCCGAGGGGGTCAAAACCGAGAGTCACCACCCACCTAAACTCACCCAAACTCCACCAAATGGCCACCTCAGCAAAATTGAACATTGAAGCCTCTCTGACCTCCACCTAAGCAACTGAATCCACCCTTCAATTGAGCCCCAGCTCAGCCCAATGGCCCTAGCCATTTAAACAACACCTCTCGGCTATGAGAGAGGTGTTGAAATTTTTCTTAACAAAAGCCCTCCATTTTATTCCCAGAGCTTCTCCTAGCCAAAAGAAGCTCATCCCCACTGTTCTCCTGCCCTGAATCCCCCCAGCTGAGCCCAATTTCTCAGCTGAAAATTAGGCCAGAAACAGGACACTCTCTGAAACTTCACCAAATCCAAATTAACTCTTCCTACACCTTCACCACAGCTCCAGGCTTCATCCCTAGCTTCCTTGGACTCCAACGAACGTGCCGAGCCTCTCTGATAGAAGCTTCACTTCTCAAAGCCAAGGTATTGCCCTCTTCTTCCTCCCGAGCTTCCAGCGATTCTTCATTTCATTCAAGTCAATTTCAATGCATGTTAGCCGTATGGATGTCTTCGTCTTCTCAAGACGAATCCATAGAGCATAAAAACTTAAAAATCCATTAAGTATCGAGCGAGATCCTAGGGTTAGAAGGTGGACGGTTCACAGGACGCACCAGTCGTAGATGATGACTAGGGACAGTCAGATGGTTTGTGTATCGGGTGAATGACTAGGATTGCGTCGGAAGAATCAATTGGACATGAACAGCGGGCCGCGTGGCTGCTGAGTCAGATGGCGGCGCCGAATTAGGGAGCGACGCGTGGAGTTCGATCCACCGTAGGTTGAGTTGGCGCTGATGTGGATAAGTAGGAAAATCTGATTTTTCTTATTTATTTAAATACCAAAAACTTCAAAAATTGATATCTTTGCATAGAAAAATCATAAAAATAAAAGAAAATACCCTCTTGCTCAGTGAATAGAGGAGAATAATGTGGAAAAGGAATTGATCTATTTTGTTGAGTATTTTATTTTTAATTAATTTAAAACTGCTTTGAGTATTTTAATTCTCCATGCATGTATACATTTCACTATGACATAAGACCATAGGGCTTTTGTAGCCTCTGATCTTGGGAACATTCCCTGCATTTTCCAAGGACAGAGGCTATCCCTATGGTAAGTTATTTATTTTTCAAGTTTATGTCACTGTTTTTGACATTTTAATTCACAAAATTAGCATGTTGCTTAGAAAATTCCTGGAAAATTTGGTGAAGTTCCTTAGGACTAGAGAACCCTAGGATAATTATAGTTTGAGTTAATTTATTAAGGATAACCCTAATTGGTCTAAATACTCAAAATTGAAATTTAATTAATTAGAGTTAATCACACATTAAAATGACTCGAAAATAATTCTCCACTCGATTTTAGGATCGTGGAACCTCACATAAAAATTTGAAGTCTATTGGAAATGTTTAACCCCACTAAATGGATTAATTAAACCACATAATCAAAATTTAAATTTAAAAATTCATAACTTCAAAAATACATTTCAAAAATTCATCAAATTGATTTTGGGACTCCTCTGATATTAGAGGAGTCTAAGAAAAATAAAATTGGAATTTTATAAAAATTTTCATTTTAAAGTATATTTTAATACTTTTAATAATTAAAAAAAATAAAAATCACAAAAATAATAAAAATCATAAAAATGTCATGTTTGGTCCCCTAATCACTTAGGAACCAATCAAATATTTTTCCTAAGTCTCTAGGTTAAGTTATTTAATTTGAAAGCCTTAAAACATATTTTTGAATTAAAAAAATGTATTTTCTAGCCTGCCCACTAAATTAATTCTAATAAATAAAAAAAAATCATAAAAATATAAAATTTGTTTCTCTGAATTTCTTGAGGTCAGAGAGATTTTTGAAAAATATTAAATTCATTTTCAACTTTTATTTTATTATATTATTAATTACTACTCCAAAACTTAAAATAATTATAATAAATAAAATATAATTCAAAAAATCATCAAAATTGGTCCAAGTGGTCCTCTGGTCATTAGGAACATCCCATAATTTTCTTAAGGACGGAAACTTTACATTGGTCATGTTAGTGAATTTTCTTTGAAAAACCCTTATTTTCCATTAAAAATAATTATATAAATAAATTAAATTCAAAAAAATCACATTGTCTCCTCTAATGTCTTAATTCACAAGTGAGTTAAGTGGCATAAGAATTTTAAGTTCATTTAAGCTTAAATTAATGAGTTATAAAATAAATAAGCTTAAAGGGGCATAAAGGTAATTAAAAGATTTTAACCCCTAACTAAAACTTTAGGTTTAATCAAAATGGGGGTAAAATATCTGATTTTAATTTTCTCTCAGATGATTGAAACTTTGGAGAATCAAAGGGTAGGAACCCATTAATCACTTTAATAAACCAAAATGAAACTTTAAATAAGTGAATAATTTAAATTTTGGAAGATTAATTGAAATTGGATTATTAAAATGGGGATATAACTTAAGAGGATATTGATTCTTTAATTTAAAAATTCCTAAATAAATCACTTAAAAATACTTAACTCTTAAACTTAAGAGGATAAGTGGAATTAATAATTAAATGATTAAAAGTAAACAATTATTAATTTAATTAAAACCTACATCATTAAATAATTTAATAATAGATTAAAACCTAAAATGTTAAATAATTAAAAAGTAAATTAAAATATTTGAAACTAATTTAAAAATCTTTTCAAAACAAACTTAAATCAAAATTACAAATTTTAAATAATTTTAAGACAACTTACCTTAAAACATAATGTAAAAATTAAATTAATTAATATAATTAATCCAAATTAAATTATCAAAATTTAATAAATACTTTGAACACCTCTTTTGACCTAAGTTAATCTAAAAAAATTTAAATTAACATGAAATATTGATATCATTTATAAAAAAGTTCAACTTAAACATCATTCCAAACTTAAAATCATTAATTAAAGTTTTATAATTAAATCACATTAAAGTAAATCATCAACTTTAACTTCGAATCATTAAAATATTTAACAAATTAACTTGCCCCTGAAAGCTTTACATTATTATAACTATTAAATGAAGCGTTAAGTGAAATGTCACTTCACTCATAGGATAATCAAATTTCCTAGTTCACTGAGCAAGGGAACAAAACTTAACTAAACCCTTGGATGATTAATTCACCTGTGTAATTAAATTAACTTGGACTCAAAACTGTCCCAGAGATATTAAAAAGATGTTTAGAATTTGTTCTAAGCACTTCCTCAATATGATGGGTTGTTTTATAGAACAACTAAACTTAATTTTTCTTTGATGAAGAAAATCATCCTTAACCAAAAATTAAGAACCTAGACGTCATATGAAATGACTAGCTATAGAATTAGGATTCTGGTAGACAACCAAAACCCTTCCTTTAGTCTTTACCTAGGTACTTGTTGAAACATTTAAATGCTTTAATATGTGCTTTAAAGTGTAGCTTGGAATGACGGGAAGACCCTCCAGGTACGCTTTTATGTTATTGCACTTTACTCTATTGCATTTTCTTTACCTACACTGTGCTTTACTTTTCTTTCATGTTAAACAAGACTGTTGCATGAAAACCAAAACCTTTAGGATAGTCCCTGAACTGAAACCAAAACTAAACTAAAAGTCACTACAAGATAAAATCCACCGCCACAACATTCAAAATATAAAACAACTCAAAATTTAATCATAAATAAAACGACAAAACTACAACTTTAACTAAATTAAAACATCTTGTTGGATGATCGGGAATACCTCAGATGATGTAACCTACGTGTTGCTAACGGGATTTCCCACGGTCTAAATGAAAGTGTGGAACTCATTCAATTGAGTTTAGCAAATTCAACTAGACTAAGTGAATCTGATAAAAATAACGATGCCGGAAGGATGGAACCGTGGGATCTTAACCGGTGTTGTTATAATCAACTTTAAGATTTCCCTAATAAAACATTAAAGACATTTGGATCTTAAGATTCCTCTAAACCAAAACACTTCTCTCATCCTTTGATTTATGACTTCTAAAACTAAACCTTCGCAACAACAAGGAGCTTGGAGCATAGTGGGCAGCACGGCCATCGTCATCAGCAAAACATGTGGCTACTTCAGGAAAACCTTTCTTAGAAATAAATAACAAAGCCATAGGATTTCGAGGTAGTTTGCCTAGTGCAACATAAATCCTCAACCTTTTTGTTAGGCACTTGTATAATCATTTTATGAAATTAATTCTTAACCGGTCTTAGGATTCTGAGGTAGTTGTTTGGTACGACATAAACCCTCACATCTTCAGGGCTATTTATATGATCATGTCATATAAATATAAGTCCTAATTAATTAAAATTAGTAGGATTGAAACATTAAATAAATTCTCAAATTGAAGCCAGATCATAGGATAGTTTGGGAAGTTGCCAAGATTCTTCTTGGATCATCAGCTTCTCCTACTTCTCTTCCTTTGGACTCCTTAAAATAAACTGTTCCAAATTTGAGCTAATCCCTATTGAATTCTCCAAAATTCAATCCTTTGAAAACCTTAAACTTTGATATTCTTGAAAGCAAAACCACTGATCATTATCGAGAGTTTTCTTAAATGGTTCCCGTCATTTAAGATGTAATTAACTATAGGGGCTTGCCCTTATAGGAAACTTTAAGAACCCATGTAATATATACCCTGTTTAATTCCTTTATATTAAGCAGGGGAACTTGTCGGCCTATAAAATTGGTTCGCAGACCAAGCAGATGTCACAAATCTTCTAGTTTATTTAATCGAGTCCTATCATCAAGCAGTGCGTCTATTCTTCGGAATAGATACACGATTTGTGATACGACTCTCGTTTATATAAACTATTTGGGATGTGAGATCAGTTTGATTTCATATCTTAAAAATTTTTCAAATTTAAAATTATTTTCAAAATCAAATGCTACTTTCTAAATTATTTATATATTTAAATTAAAACCTAAAAATATGCCGACATGTGGATTGTATGAGATGCTGAATTTTCAAGGAAAACATCATCATGTTTTGGATCGAGCTATATGATGTATTTTCAGAAAATTGGAATGGAAACGACCATGTCGTGTTTTGCTTTCATCTCTTTTGTGCAAATTGACTGGGAAACGCCATTAAGTTAAATGAACTTCGAACAAAGAACGAAAAGAAAAGAAAATAAACAAAGAACTCTTTTAAGAATCTGAATGTCAAAATAAACTCCAAATAGACACGAACTCTAAATAAACAACAAAAATGAAATTGAATCACCAAAACAAACGAAACGAACCTAAATCTCGAATTAAATTCTGATCTGAACTCATCAATTCGAATCTTTCAACTCTCCTTCAAATCGAAATCTGTTCGAAAGTCTTCTGAAATCTGAATCCCCTCCTCGACCTTTTTTTTGCTAGGTCGAGTCTTTTCAGCTTGATACGCTTACCTGATTCCTTCAATTCACTTGCTTCTGTATGTTAGAGGATCGACTAGTTCTATTGACACGGAGCCACGAATTTCGTTCAGTTTGGTTCTGATGGCATAGGGCTGGGTCCCTCTCCATACAAATACTTTCCGAGGCTGGAGCCTAACTTCCAGTTCTCTTCGAGGCTAGAGCCTAAATTCTAGTCCTCATTCAACTTTTGAGGCTGGAGCCTAACTTCCAGTTCTCTTCGAGGCTAGAGCCTAACTTATAGTTCTCTTTCAAAATTTCTGAGGCTGGAGCCTAACTTCCAGTTCTCTTCCAGAGGCTAGAGCCTAAATTCTAGTCCTCATTCAACTTTCGAGGCTGGGAGCCTAACTTCCAGTTCTCTTCGAGGCTAGAGCCTAACTTCTAGTTCTCTTTCAAATTTTCGAGGCTGGAGCCTAACTTCTAGTTCTCTTCGAGGCTAGAGCCTAACTTCTAGTCCTCATTCAAACTTTCGGGGATGGAGCCTAACTTCCAGTTCCCTTCGAGGCTAGAGCCTAACTTCTAGTTCTCTTTCAAATTTTCGAGACTAGAGCCTAACTTCTAGCTCTCTTTCAAACTTTCGAGGCTAGAGACTAACTTCCAGTTCTCTTCCTGAGGCTAGAGCCTAAAACTCTAGTTCTCTTTCAAACTTGTGAGGCTGGAGCCTAAATTTCCAATCCTCTTTGCAATCCCGAGGTTAGAACATAGGTTCCAATTCTCATTCCAAATTCTAAATTCTAAATTTCAACGAGATCCACCTTGAAATTAATCATAAATCGAACTTCAATCAGAATCAGAACTCTGATTAAATCAAAATTTAAACTTCAAAATTAAAAAAAAAGCTTGAAATTGAAACTTGAAAAAATGAATCTAAAATCAAATCCCCCCAGATCTTGTGATTTGGAATTCACCTCCTTTTCCCTAGCGAGAGTTCTGGAATCTTCAGCCATGGAGATTTACCTGATACTCCCCAGCAGAAATTTTCTACGCTTTGTTCTAAGCGTGTCACTTAAACATCTGTGTTGGTTTTGTTGATCTCTTCGGTTAACGCCAATATGCGCAGTGTGCTTGGTTAGCACACCACTCCTATTGAGGGTCCATTTGTTGACCTCATTTTTGGTGTGGTCTTCTCTTTCCTTAGTACTTAGGATCTAGCCATAGGTTTTCCCCTTTGAATATCCTAGAGGAATAGAAATGGAACCCACCACCACTTAGAAATTCAAACCACTTCTTGACTCCCTTCAAACCCCATAAGTTTGATTATAAATCCCTAAATCACTTGGAGGGTTAAGATCAAGTGTGGAGGTTTAAAGGATGAGTTTCTTATAGGATTCTTTGGCCTTAGGATTACCCTGGGTGGCCTGGTCCTGAAGAGGGCAAGCTTGCACACACCACACTCTCACACACATTTCAACCCTGAAACCACACCTATACCCAATTTGACTCCCTGACTCATCTAGGTAACTCATATGGATGGACCTTAACCCCTAAGCCCCTGGTTAATAGGGTTAGGAACAACATATTGAGTGCCTAAGATGAGTCCTCTCATGGCTTTTGTGAGCTTAATATGGCTTCATGGCTCAACCAAAGTGATTCCATTTCACTCACATCCACTCAATCTTCATTTTCCCAAAATTTCAATTTTTGACCCCGGGGACCCTAAACCCACCAAACCTACCAAAAGCCCTAGAAATTGTCCAAAATTTGCAAAATTGGCTAAATTACCCAAAATTCATCAAAATCAATCCTAAAAATTTCCCACCACTCAAATTGACCACCCATAGCCAAATACACCAAATTTTCTAAAAATACCCCCCAAAACTCTCCAAATACCCAAAATGCCCTTTTTGGCCCAAAAATCCAAAAATTCAGAAAATTCCCAGAAAATTCTTGAAAATTCCAGAAAATCTTAAATATTCCCAATTTCATTTTGTTCAACTACACCATAGGCCAATTTTGTCAATTTAGCTTACTTTTACCAAAACCCCAAATTTACCTCTTTCTTAACATAAAATGGACCCAATGTCCCACCAAACCAACCCAATTGACCTCAATTTTGATCCAATTGAATTCTAAACTTCAATTCAATATCCCCAATATTAATTTAAACCAAATCCAAACCCAATTTGATCAACATGTGGATCCAATTTCAATTTGAAGCTTAAAGCCCAATTTTGGCCCATGACCTAAACTTAGCCCAAACCAACCCAACTTAACTCCAATTAGCCCCAAATCTTTTCTAAAACTTTCCTTACATCCCCACAAACAAAATACTAACTTAATTTGCCCTAAAATTGAACCAAACTCCACCCAAGCTCGACACAAATCAAATTTCCCCAATTTGACTTAAACCAATCATGAATCCAAACAAGCCCAAATCCCAAAATTAAAGCCCAACCAAAATAGAAAAACTCTTTGTCACACCTCCATAAACATTTTTCAACATTAATTTTACATCAAACCTAACATTAACCCAACCTTAGCCCAAATTAGCCCACTTTGATCCATTTTGACCTTATTATTAAAGAAGCCCAAATTAAACCCAATTCAATCCAGAATCACCCCAAACTTGTTCCAAATCACTCATGATACATTCCCAAAAGCAACATTCTTTTGACACAACCCTTCACCAAATTTTCATCCAAAGAATTTATTTTCAAACCTAAAAGCCCATCTCCTTAAAACATTTTTAAAGCCCATCTTCACCAAATTTAAAAAGCCCAAAATTCATTCTAAAGCCCATATGACATTTTTGTCATCATCCCTTTAACTGATATCATTCCCTAAGTCCTAAGCCAATCATTCAATAAATCCAAATCAAGCCTCATGCCAAATTCCCTTAAACTCATCAAAAATCCCAAAATCCATTTCCATGTAAGTGAGCCAAGCCACTCCTAAGCCAAATGGAGCCATTGAGCCATGCACAAGCCACATGAGAGCCATGGAAGCTACTTTACACATCACCAAGCCATTAATAGTAAGAGAGGGGAGCTCTTTCCTAACCTATGATTAAACATTTTAACCTTACCCATGCTTCACCTAAACCCAAAATTAATCTAAATAAGTTTGGATGGAGACTCCTCCACTCAAAACCAGCTGACTCACCTGACCACCCACAACACCCAAAGTCCCTTGGTGGGTGCACCTAGCCAAAAGCATGGGTTGACCAAACCAAGCCCAAAATGAGCCTTACCCCATACCATTTAAATAAAACTACTTTACACATGGCCAAGGCCCATTGCTTGCACCGAACTCAATCCCTGGACTCACTGATTCAGATGGTGACTTGACCCTGGCTGGCCAGCCACCACAGTCGCCGGAAAACACCAGGCCAAGAGGTCCAAACCAACCAAAAAACTCAAAACTTGTTTGCTGAGCTGTCCCAACCCAGTGGACACCATGGTCTTCTTCTCCTCCCCTGAGCAGCTGATCCCAGCCTCTAATTGCCCTGGGAAGCTCTCCAGCCATGGCTATTTAAACCCACCTCCCTCCTGGCCATGAGGTGTGTTGAACCAAACCTTACCGAAACTCTGCCAAAATTGCTTCAAACTCTTCTCCTAACCAAGAGCAATTGATCCCTACTGTCTCTTTGCCCTAATCTCCATTAACAAAGCTCAATTTCTCAGCCTAAAATCCATCCAAAAATAGGACACTTCACCACAGTGAGCCAATCCTCAAATTGATTGACTCTACACCTTCACCAGACCAAGAAAACAAGTTCCCCAGCAAAAGCCACCGCACCAGGCTAGCCATTCTCCCTATCGGCCAAGCTTTGAAATCGACCCTGGTCACTTTCATACCTGGACATTTCCTTAGAGCCAGACACTTCATCTGGAGCTTCCTTGGGTTCAATCGAAGGTGCCAAAACTCTCTGATTGAAGCTTCACTTCTCAGAGCAAAGGTATGGACCTCTTCTTCCTCCCGAGCTTCTGTTAATTCTCCATTTTGTTTGGCTCAATTTCATAGCATGTTAGTCATATAGATGTATGTGTCTTGTTAAGACGAATGCATAGAGCATAAGAACATGAAATTTGGTGGAGAAATGAGAGAGATCTTAAGGTTTTAGTGTGGATGGCTCACGGGACACACCAGTCGTAGACGATGACCAGGAACCGTCGGATCGCGCGTGTATCGAATGGACGATTCAGATCGCGCCGGATGAGAAGATGGAGCGAGTCCGCGGGACGCGCGGCTGCTGACTCATGTGGCAGCGTCAAATGGTAGAGCACCACGTAGGCTTTCGATCCGCCGTAGGTTGACGCGACGCTGACTGGGTTAAGTAGATAAATAAGATATTTTCTATTTATTTAAATACCAAAAACTTCAAAAATCCATATCTTTGTATAGAAAAATCACAAAAATATATCTTTGTGTAGAAAAATCACAAAAATAAAATAAAAATTCTCTCTTTCTCAGTGAACAAAGGAGAACAATGTGGAAAAAGAATAGAGTTATTTTGTCAAGTATTTTATTTTTAATTAATTATTTACTAATTTCAGTATTTTAATTCTCCATGCATGCACACAATTCACTATGGAATGAGACTATAGGGCTTTTGTAGCCTCTGGTCTTGGGAACAATCCCTGAATTTTCCAAGGCCAGAGGCCATCTCTATGACAAGATATTGATTTTTCAAATTTATGTGTCTGTTTTGCCTTTTTAATTCCAGTAATTAGCATATTGCTTAGAAAATTATAGGAAAATTAGGGGAAGTATCTTAGGACCAGAGGATCATAGGAAAATTATGTCTTGGTTTAATTCCTTAAGAATAACCCTAATTAGCCCAAAAACCTAAAACTGAGTTTTAATTAATTAGGAATAACCACACATCAAAATTACTTGAAATTAATTCTCCATTGTCACTTAGGATACAAAGAACCTCACATAAAAATTTGAAGTCAATTGGAAATTATTTGACCTACTAAATGGATCATTTAAGTTATATGGCCATTTTTAAAGTTCAAAAATTCATAAAACCCAAAATACACTTAAAAAATTGACCAAAATGGTTTTGTGGGCTCTCTGATACCAGAGGAGTCTAAGAAAATTAAAATTAGAATTTTCCAAAAATTTTCATTTTTAACTATATTTTAATATTTTAATAATTAAAAAATACTAAAAATCACAAAAATGTCATATTTTGCTTATTAATCACTTAGGAACAAACCAAATACTTTTCCCAAGTCTCTAGGTAAAGATATTGAATTGTAAAAGCTTAAAATAATTTTTAATATTAAAAAATGGATTTTTTCAACATTTTCACCAAATTAATTCTAATAAATCAAAGAAACAACAACAAAAACAAAGCCTTAATCCCACTAAGTGGGGTCGGCTACATGAATCCTTTTTCTTCATTGTGTTCTGACCCAAAAATTTATATTATGATATTTTAATTTGATTGCAATGAAGCCAAAAAGTTGACCACGATATTTTATATGTATAGTAATTGTAATTGTTTATGTTGTGGATGCTACGCAAGTATACGTATCGTATCAAGTAATACGAGGCTCTAATGGAGTCCTCGGTTATCAATCCCACAGGGAAAGAGAAAATTAAATAACGACTAATTTTAAAATAATAATAATAATAATAATATACGGAAATTTGGAATTCGAATTTAAGCGCAATAAAGTAAACTAAGTATTTTAATTAGATAAATTAACTAAGTAGAAAATTAATACGAATTGCAAGTGCAGGAAATAAAACTAATTGCTAAATAAGTCTTAACTATTCAGAAAAAATATCTTTCCCCTAGTTTATAAATTTAGATGATTGATGAATTTAAATAGATAATGTTAAGGTATTGTGACAAATAGGAGCATTCCTATTCTTTACCCTTTGGTTCAGGTGTAAAGAATATTGACTAATCCTATGTTTGATTACCGAATCCGCGGCTAGGTCGGGAGGATACCGACCGCCACTTCGAGCTCCCACGTTCCCTCGCCCGAGGGCTAACATCTACACTTCGACTCTCAACAATAGGACCGAATTGAATATTTTAGTCCGTCACACTAAAATGCTCAATTCTACGCCAGATGATATTATTTCCCTATTTATTTGCACCCTCCTTCCAAGGCTTTTGAATTCCCGAATATTAGATGTAATTTTTACTATAGTTGATAATCAACATATTTTAACAAATCAAATGGCCAGTTTGAAAAGTAAATTAAGTTTTAAGTAAAAATTATCACAAGTTATTAATATATAAAAGTATCTTTATTTTAATTTCATCAAGTCACTTAATTTCATAAACAGGTAGAAAGACTAAATAAACTACTCAGAATGCATGGAAACTAAACTAAGCATGGATTTCATTTAAAGTTAAAAACAATAAATACAAATACTTATCTTAATTTATCCCCAAGAAAACTCCTCGCAGTTCCTTTGACTCTTCCTTCCAGTACAGCAAAACTCACTAAAAACTCACTAACTCACTCAAGAACTCTCTAAGACACACACTAAGACACTTAAAACACAAAATATTGGACAAAAACTGCACTCTAAAGACACTTAGAACACACAAAAATAACACTAAATAACACACTAAAGACTTAATTTAGGCTTCTATATATAGAAGTGAGCAAAGGACCAAGAGGTGTGTAAGCATCCCTTCAAAAAATGTCCAGGTTCAATGTATCTGCACCATTTGAACTAGCTCGCCGTCGGCGACGAACTACCTCGCTGTCGGCGAGGCTTCTAGAAGATCTTCAAACCGCTCTAGCTCGCTGTCAGCGGGCTCGGGCTCACTGTCAACGAGACAGTTATAAATACTTCAGAATTTTCTTCTCGTAACCTCGCCGTCTGCGGGCTTGATCTCGCCGTCGGCGACTCAGCACAAATTGCATGATTTTGCTCCAAATTCGCTCTTTTTATGATTTTTGCTTTTATCACCTAAATTCTTCATTCCTACAATAAAATAAAGAAAATACCCTTCTTTAAAGTGCAATTTCATCAAAAATAGGTATGAATTTCTTAATAAATTTTTCAGCGATCAAAATCCCCCAAACTTACTTATTACTTGTCCTCAAGTAATTTTAGTACTACATAAAAATAATGAGTTTTATAATAAGATTTTTCAATTTAAATAACTATGAATTAGATTAATTAATATCATAATAAAGTTAAACAAAAATAATTCATGTAATTTAATTAATCTTATAGAAATAAATTATTTAGTCATCAAGTCTAAGATTTCTAGCTTACTATTCATTTCAAGAATGACTATATTTAAAAGAATAACTACTTAAGATATTCATATGATAAGAAATTCAAGAAAATACTATTAGGTAAAATTCTAATCCATAAACATAAGTTTGGAAATATCTAAGTTTTTCCCTTTAGGTTAAATCAAATGAAGCCAATTTTTGATAAGGCATCTCCTCAAGCTTCTCCTCATTTTTCCTTTTTTTCTTTTTCTTTTTTTTTTAACTTTTTGCAGTCTTTTTCATTTTTCATTGAACCTGTACTGTTAGTATTCTTCATATATATATAACAATTTAAAGAAAATGCAGGGATAAAATCTAAGATAAGTATTAAACACAACAATTAAAATAACTCTACACTACACATATGAATTACTAACATATTAAAAACAATTGAACTAACAGATTAACAATTTTAAAAACTTAAAACAATACAAAATAAAATAAAAACATATTAAAGAAAACTAACATCCTAATTAACATAAAAACAAATGCAATAAACTAACACAAAAAACAAAAACTAACTACTATAACAATCCAAGCAGATTAATCTAACTAACATCCAATGTCTCAAAATAAAGTACTGAATATTACAAACATATACGAATCCTCAAAATAACTTACATCAAACAAATAAAATACATAAAGTCCTAATCTTCAACATCAAAGTCCCAAACTATATCATCCCCTCCTTGATCTGTAGGCTGCTAAGAAGACTAAGCAGGGTGATACTGAGTGTACCTGGGGCATTCTGGAATGACTACATCTAAATCTCCACTCCTATAACGACGTTCAGCTTCATAATATGCAATCTCGTATTCCGAATGTCGACGGAGGTATTCACTATCATAATCATGTCTCCTCTCCAGATTATCAATCCTTTGATCAAAATGATCAAACCTTCTCCCCATGGTCTCTCCAAACTGTTCAAAACTCCTCCTATGCAGAGTCAATTCATTCATCAGATCTTGTAAGGTAGGGGTGGTAGGCTCAGGAGGTCCATAGCTAGTAGAGGGTATATCTCTACTTGATTGAGTAAAATAACTTCTTACTCTTGCTCTCCACCCTTCATGGGACTCATACTTCTTAATGGTAGCAGTATCGTAAGTGGTTTCATTGGTTCCACCCATTCTTCATCATCTCTAGCCTCAACTCCGGAAAGTTGGCGGAGTGCAAAAATCAATCCGGGGTGGCCCAATCCGGCTCCACTCTCATTTCGAGGAGTGGCCGGGATATTCTGATAAATAACTCTCCTGATGTTGATGCTTCTGTTATTCTGAATGCAGAAATTCATAATTGCTCTATCTCGTGTTACCTCACTATGGTGATTTGTGGGTAATAGAGTAGAACAAATGAAGTAATGCCAGGCTTTGGAGACTGCATTTAATTTGGAAAGAGGAAAATTCACTCTTTCCTGCTGCTTTATTTTCCATACTCCGGTCCCATCAGTGAGAAAGTTAATGACTTCCTCAGGTGGTCCTTCCATCGTTCCAAAAGTTTCATACTCGCTAAAGTGCGAGTCATGAACTTCATAGAACACGTTAATTCTAGCGAGCATTAAAATCTACAAAAAACCCTCGTACCTTTACGAGTGCATCTTCGACGAGCGATCAAATTGGCATAAAATTCTTTCACCACTTCTACAAATTCGCTCTATATCGAACATAACGTAAATTTTCCCGGCCTCGTTCCTTTATAATCCGCTCTACTTCTCCTCCCGTATTTTTGAATACCTGATCCTCATTGCACTTTCTTCCTTGTATATTTTCAAAATATTTTGCTTGTACTCGTGCATTAATGAATCGGTTTTCGTCGAACTCTACTCGATGTTTCTGTCGTGGAGCCATTCGATCAATCTGTGAAAATCATAAAAATTTTCCCCAAACTTAAAAATAATCCTAAGAAGGCTTCCTACAACATTTGTAAGCAATTTAAATCAAATTCCATGGATTTCCACCGAATATTTCTTCCACATTTTGATTTTTCCCAAAATTTGCAACGTGGTGAAAATACATAGTGAAAATAAAAAATTTTTGCATAGGAGTGAAGCTCTTACCAAGAGAAGATGAAATCAGGTGTTTTTGAGTGATGAAATCGCTTTAAATCCAAGATCTCTCAAGCCCTAGGTCGGTTTTTGCGAAAATTGGAGGTTGGGGATGATGAATAGTATTTTTGACCGGTCAAATATATGTTTTTTTTCCGACCTCGCTGTCAGCGAGATTTGTCTCTCCGTCGGCGAGCTAATATTTTTCAGAACAAAAAACTCTCGGGAAAAATCCGCTGTCGGCGAGAAATTCTTCGCTGTTAGTGAGATCGATCTCGCTGTCGGCGGGATTTTTCTCGCCGTCGGCGAGATTCCAAAAATTTTAAATTTCTGAAATTCGTCACTCATTTTTGTCCTTGATTTGCCTTATATTATATTTCCGATCACATCATTTATTAATTTAATATGAAGATTAGCTACTTATACACAAACAAATTCACACAACACAACAAATTAACTTTAATATTGAAATCCATGGGATGTACAAACTAACATAATTTTTAGACTCTATAATCAAACTTCAAACTTCAATCCTTACTACTAATCAACATCGCAAACCAAACCACGACACACTAAATGTCGATACAAAACTATGACGCATATCTCAATTAAGTTTGAGATATTCAAATCATCACTCCACACATAATAAAAATCTAAATCAAATCAAATAACATAAACATAAACATACTATGGAAATCTTTACTACTACTCTTCAATGTCGAATCTTCATCTTCTCCGATATTTCCGATATGACGATGATGCACAAATAAGTTATAGAAAGGCTCGAAGGGAAATTTCGAAGCGATTCTTCAGAGTGATCCAGCCCTTCTATCTCGGTAAATGAAGAAAGCTAGCTTCCAAGTGTCCGGAATGATCGAAGTGTTCCTTCATCCTCCGATCAATGTGATCAAATAAATCAGATATATTTTTGATTAAATCTCTCACATTCTGTAGTTCTTTCTCCATTCCATTAATTTTATTCATAAGTAACTCTGTTTTATCTGAAATAGCCTTGCTATAGGATGATTCTATGAAGCTCTATCAGAGATAAATGTAATGTCTTCATTATTGTCCAAAGTAGGGAACATATCTGTAAGATCAAGCGGCTTCCAAGGTAACAGAACCTTTTCCCAAGCTTCATAAGAAACCCGGTATCGATCGCATAATGCAAAAATAGTAGATGGGTGTCCTAGTCCGTGAACTCACCCATGCACAATTAAACCCAATGCAGACTTAACAATTATTGATCCCACATCAATAGGCAATCCAATTTGAATACAATAATTGAATATAGCGCATTCTTTCGAAACCTTGTTTACCCTCATGGTAGGTAACAATTTAGATGAGATGAAAAAGTGTCAGTGCTTCGAGACAGGATTCAAAAGTGATGTAGAGAAACTAACATACCCGTCTTCACGCATTTCCCGATCTTCCGTTTCATCGATCGGATATCGAAATATCTCATTCATATTATATCGAGAAGGCACAAAATTTGAATAGTGACATACGGGGTGTTTTCTATAGAGAATAACTCATTTACTCTTGATGGAGTAAACGTCACCTATCTTCCTCGGACGTAGATATTCCCATTGTTGATCACATGTAAGTTAGAGTAGAACTCTTTCACAACTGGTATAACAACAGCAGACGTAGTGTAACATAATACCTCCCAGTGCCGCTGCGCGATCATTTCTTCTATTTTCGTAGTGGAATTCTCTAATCCTCGATTGACAAATCCCTGTTCCTTGAAAACTCTTTTCTTTACCAAAACCTTGTCGAAGATCCGTCGTGCTTCCGCACTCACAAATTTCCTCCGGTTAAACACTCCAGATTTAGAAGAATCTAAGAATTTGGAGGCCATTATGGTGAATGGAATGAATTCTAGTGAAGAAGGCAGACTTAGAATGGTTTAAGAATGGTTTTTCACTAAGGATTTGGTGTTGAAACCGTCCAAATTGGCATTTTAAGTATATATAACTCATTTTTATAACTTCCTCGCTGTCGGCGGGAGGTTTCTCGCCGTCGGCGACTTAGTTATAAAAACTACCTTTCAGGTTCTCGCTGTCGGCGGGCTCGTTTCGAGCTGTCAGCGAGCTTAGAAATAAACTGAATTAGGCGTGAACCTTGCTGTCGACGAGTATCGACCTCGCCGTCGACGAGTATCGACCTCGCCGTCGGCGAGATTTCAAAATAATGTCCAATTTCGCTCTAAATCGAATAATTTCTTTTCTCATCATAATGGTTCAAATATGTGATGATTCTTAATAATAATTGAGTAGTAAAGTTTCAATAATATAAACTAATTATTAAAATACAATAAAAATAGATAACTAATATGGGTTGCCTCCCATAAAGCATTTGGTTTAACGTCGTCAGCCCGACCTAATTTCAATTATTAATCAGGTTGACTAAGCATTAAAACCTCTTCATTGTTAGGTCTTATACCTTCGAAATATGGTTTTAATCTATGTCCATTAACTTTAAATTTATGTCCAGTTTTTTGATCTTCGATTTCTATAGTTCCGTATGAAAATATTTGAGTTATGGTGAAAGGTCCTAACCATCGAGACTTCAATTTTCCAGAAATAATTTCAATCTAGTATTATATAACGAAACTTCCTCGTCCTGGTTCAAAATTTCTCTCGATTAATCTTCCGATCATGCCATAATTTCATCTTTTCTTTATAAATCCGATCATTATCATATGATTCATTTCTTAATTCTTCCAATTCATTTAATTGCAGCAATCTTTTCTCACCAGACTTCCTTCATATTATAATTAAATTCTTTAATCGCCCAATATGCTTTATGTTGTAATTCAACTGGTAAGTGGCATGTTTTTCCATATATAAGCTCGTAACGAGTCATTCCAATCGGAGTTTTATAAGCGATCCTATAAGCCCATAATGCAGATTGTCTAATCTAATAGACCAATCCAACCTATTTGGGTTTACGGATTTTTCTAAAATATGTTTAATCTCACGATTGGATACTTCAACTAATCCGCTAGTCTCGTGGATGATAAGCGAGTGGATATCTTATGAGTAATATTGTATTTTTCTACTAGTTTGTGAATGTATTTATTTCTAAAATGAGTTCCTCCATCGGTGATAATCACTCTCGGCATTACAAATCTAGTAAAAATATTTTTCATCGAAATTTTGAAACACTCTTAGCATCACACCTAGGTAAAGCTTGTGCCTCGATCCATTTGGAAACATAATCAACGACTTACTAATATATATGAGTTTCCAAACGAAGGAATAAAAGGTCCCATAAAATCTAATCCCCAAACATCAAAAATTTCAACTTCTAATATAAAATTTAGAGGCATTTCGTTTCTTCTAGATATATTTCCTACTCTTCGGCATTTATCGCAAGTTTTAATATATCTCGTATACATCTCTAAATAGAGTAGAGCGATAAAATCCGTATCGTAGAATTTTATAAGCAGCTTTATCGATCCCAAAATGTCCTCCAAAATCAGAATCATGACATTTTTGAATAATTGGTTCGACTTTCTTCATAAGGTACACATCTTCTAATAATTAAATCCTTACATTGCTTATATAAATATGGTTCATCCTAAAAATAGGTTTTCGTATCATGGATGAATTTTTTCTGTTGTTGCAAGGTTAGCATAGGTGGTAAAATATTACTAACCATATAGTTTACTATATCAGCATACCATGGTATTTTCCACTCATTGATATTATATAGTTGTTCATCAGGAAAACTGTCTATAATTTCATTTTCAATATCAGATAATTCATGATTTTCTAATCTCGATAAATGATCCGCAATTCGATAATCGGTTCCTTTCTTATTAACGATCTCAAAATCGAATTCTTGCATTAATAGCATCCATCTAATTAATCTTGGTTTGGAATCTTTCTTTTGCATTAAATATTTGATAGCGAGAATGATCGGTATGCATGATACATTTTGTTCCAATCGTATAAGGTCTAAATTTATTAAAACCATATACTACCGCTAATAATTCTCTTCTAGTAATCTGTATAATTTATTTCAACGATCATTTAGAGTTTTACTAAGCATAGTATATAACTTTAAAAATCTTTTCATATCTTTGCCCAAGAATCGCTCCTACAAGCATAATCACTAGCATCACACATAAGCTCAAATGGTTTCTCTCGGCTAGGTGAAACTATTATAAGTGCTGTAATTAATTTTTCTTTTAAGAGTTTAAAAGCATTCAAGCATTCGATTGTAAATTCAAATTTCTTGTCCTTTTCGAGAAGTCGGCATAGAGGTTTAGTAATTTTTGAAAAATCTTTTATATAGCGTCCGTAGAATCCAAGCATGTCTAAGAAAACTTCTTACCCCTTTTACCGTAGTTGGAGGTGGTAATTTAGCAATAACTTGAATTTTTGCGAGGTCCACTTCCATGCCTTTTTCCGAAATTTTATGCCCTAATACAATGCCGCCAAAGAACTATAAATCGACATTTCTCCCAATTTAGAACTAAATTTGTTTTCTCACATACTTCTAATACTTTTTCAAGATGAGTTAAGCATGTGTCAAATGATGTTCCAAATACAGAGAAATCATCCATAAATACTTTTATTCCATTATCTATTAACTTACTAAATATAGACATCATACATCTATGGAATGTTGCTGGTGCATTACATAATCTAAAAGGCATTCTTCGAAAAGCGAAAGTTCCATAAGGACTAGTAAATGTAGTTTTCTCTTGATCCTCGGGAGCAATTTGTATTTGATGATAACCGGTGTATCCATCAAGAAAACAAAAATACTTATGTCCGACTAATCTATCTAACATCCGGTCTAGAAATGGTAAAGGGAAGTGATCTTTCCCGGTGGCGGTATTTAATTTCCTATAATCAATACATATACGCCAACCAAGTAACTTGTCTTATAGGAATAAGATCGTTATTTTCATTGACAAGTAACGATCACTCCTCCATTCTTAGGAACACGATGAATCGGGCTTACCTAAGCACTCGTCGAAATAGGATATATAATACCATTATCTAACCATTTTAAAATTTCTTTCTTAACTACTTCTTTCATTATCGGGTTTAATCTCCTTTGGGGATCGGCTTTAGGTTTATGTTCATCATCTAAAATAATTCTATGCATACGTATCGAAGGACTAATTCCTTTAATATCCGCTAAAGTCCAACCAAAAGTTTTCTTATATTTTTTTAAAGTTTCTAAAGGTTTTTGTTCTTGAGATTCGTTTAATGTAGATGAAATAATAACTGGTAAAGTTGAAGAATTACCTAAATAAGCATATTTCAAATGATCGAGTAATATTTTTAGTTCAAGTTCGGGAGGTTTAATAATTGATGGAACTATATTCTTGTCGGTGTTTTCGGTATTATCCAAAAATTCAAATCTTTCCCGAATATAATCTAGTTCTTCATTATTATCTTCAATTAATTCAGTATTTTCTTTCTCTAAATTATCTTCGTAATATTCCTTAAAATGTTTGCGTTGTAATTGTTCAAGTATTTCCATCCGAAAACATTCATCATCTTTTTCTAGAGCAGGATATTTCATTGATTTTGCAATATTAAAGGTAACTTTTTGGTCATTTACTCTCATAGTTAATTCTCCTTTCGAACATCAATCATAGCTTTTCCAAGTAGCTAAAAATGGTCTTCCTAAAATGATAGGAATTTCTTTATCTTCCTCCATATCTAAAACAATAAAATCTACTCGGGAAGATAAATTTATCCACCTTTACTAACACATCTTCAATAACTCCCTTAAGATAAGTAACCGAACGATCAGCTAATCGAAGGGTTACTGAAGTAGGTGTAATTTTTCCTAATCCTAATCTCTTAAAAATCGATAGAGGCATTAGATTGATGCTTGCTCCTAAGTCACACAAAGCTTTTCCATAAAATTTTTCTCCTATAGCGCAAGGTATAGTGAAACTACCAGGATCTTTCAATTTTTTAGGAAGCTTCTTCTGAATAATAGCACTACACTCTTCACTAAGTGCAACTATTTCATTATCAGTGAATTTTCTTTTCTTATTTAGAATATCTTTCATAAATTTTACATAATTTGGCATCTGATCTAAAGCTTCGACAAAAGGTATATTGATTGTTAATTTCTTTAGTATTTCAAGGAATTTAGTAAATTGTTTATCTTTTTTATGTTGAGCTAGTCGTTGAGGAAATGGTGGTGGAGGTGTTTCAACAGAAATTTTCATAGGTATTAAAGGATGTTCCAAGTTTGAATCTTGTTGAATTGTTTCCTTTTCAATTTCCACTTCCTCATTTTGGCTTTTAAGTTCTTTTTGAATTTGAGTTTCTAATTCTTTTCCACTCCTTAGTTGTATTGCTTTAATTTGTTCTTCTCCTTGATCTTTAGGATTTATTTCCACATTACTAGGAAAAGTTCCGGGTATTCTATTATTTAGCGCGATAGCTAATATGTCCAAGTTGAGTTTCGATATTTTTAATAGATGTTCCTTGAATTTGTAATTGATTTCCTTGAATTTGTAGTTGATTTCCTTGATTTTGTAGTTGATGACCCATATTCAAAATTAATTCATCCATAGATAATTTCTTATCTTTGAATTGAGGGTTATTGTTATTAAATCCAGATGGGTAATTAGGTTTATAGTTTGGATTTGCTTGATTAGGTTGATTCATCCATTGTTGATTAGATGTGTTATTCCAATTAAAATTTGGATGAGTTTTCCAACCATGATTATAATAGTTTGAATAAGGGTTATTAGTTCTATTATTAATAGCATTTAAAGTTTTATAATTAGATTGAGATTCTATGATTTGTCCAGATGAGTTTTCTTCTAAAGTAGGAGAGTAGTTCATTCCAAAATGATCTAATTTCTTAGATATAGTAGCAATTTGAGAAGCTAACATATATATTGCATCGTTTTCATGAATGCTGGCTATTTTTTTTAGATTTACTCTATCTGCAGGCCATTGAAAATTATTTGTTGCCATTTCTTCGATTAGTGCATAAGCTTCATCAAATGGTTTAGACATTAATGAACCTCACAGACGACAGATCGATGATTGATCTTAAATCCCACTAATCCATTATAAAAGGTTTGAATAATCAGCCAATTTGGTAGCGCATGATGTGGGCATTTCCTAAGAAGTTCCTTAAATCTCTCCCAAGATTCATATATTGATTCTCCATCTATCTGACAAAAAGAAGTTACATTATTTCTAAACCTAGCAGTTTTAGATGGTGGAAAATATTTGGATAGAAATTTTTGTGATAATTCTCCCCAAGTTTTAATAGATCCAGAGTCTAACGAATTCAACCACATTTTAGCCTTATCCCTTAATGAAAAAGGAAAAAGTCTAAGTCTTATAAGCATCATCGGATACTCCTTGATATTTAAAAGAAGCACAAAGTTCTAGAAAACTAGCAAGATGTAAGTTAGGATCTTCGAGTAGGTGAACCACTAAATTGATTATTTTGTACCATTTGGATAATTGCGGGTTTAAGTTCGAATGAATTAAGCAATTACATCGGGGTTTTGAATAGTTAAATGAATTTCATCTGATGTAGGGTTGGCATAATCTCTTAATGGTCTTTGTTGGTTCATATTTTGAATTTCAGGAATATTCGTCATTTGTGTTAAATTTATAGTTTGTTTCTTTTGTTTTCTAATTCTTTTAATTGTATGCTCTAATTCAGAATCGTAAGGTATCAAATTTTCATTTCCAAATTTGCGCATACAATTTTAGAATAGATATTAATTTATTTATTATGATTATTTTAAAATAGTCCGTTACTTTAGTAAATTTTTCTTACTTTCCCCGGCAACGGCGCCAAAAAAACTTGACCAACAAATTTATATTATGATATTTTAATTTAATTGCAACGAAGCCAAAAACTTGACCCTGATATTTTATATGTATAGAATTGTAATTATTTATGTTGTGGATGCTACGCAAGTATACGTATCGTATCAAGTAATACAGGGCTCTAGTGGAGTCCTGGTTATCGATCCCACAGGGAAAGATAAAATTAAATAACGACTAATTTTAAAATAATAATAATAATAATAATAATATACGGAAATATGGAATTCTGAATTTAAGCGCAATAAAATAAACTAAGTATTTTAATTAGATAAATTAACTAAGTAGAAAATTAATACGAATTGCAAGTGCAGGAAATAAAACTAATTGCTAAATAAGTCTTAACTATTCAGAAAAAGTATCTTTTCCCTTGTTTAGAAATTTAAATGATTGATGAATTTAAATAGATAATGTTATGGTATTGTGACAAATAGGAGCATTCCTATTCTTTACCCTTTGGTCCAGGTTTAAAGAATATTGACTAATCCTATGTTTGATTACTGAATCTGCGGCTAGGCTGGGAGGATACCGACCGCCACTTCGTAGCTCCCACGTTCCCTCGCCCGAGGGCTAACATCTACACTTCGGCTCTCAAACAATAGGACCGAATTGAATATTTTAGTCCGTCACACTAAAATGCTCAATTCTACGCCCAATGATATTATTTCCCTATTTATTTGCACCCTCCTTCCAAGGCTTTTGAATTCCCGAATATCGGATGTAATTTTTACTATAGTTGATAATCAACATATTTTAACAAATCAAATGACCGGTTGAAAAGTAAATTAAGTTTTAAGTAAAAATTATCACAATTTATTAATATATAAAAGTATCTTTATTTTAATTTCATCAAGTCACTTAATTTCATAAACAGGGAGAAAGACTAAATAAACTACTCGAATGCATGGAAACTAAACTAAGCATGGATTTCATTTAAAGTTAAAAATAATAAATACAAATACTTATCTTAATTTATCCCCAAGCAGACTCCTCGCAGTTCCTTTGACTCTTCCTTCCATTACAGCAAAACTCACTAAAAACTCACTAACTCACTCAAGAACTCTCTAAGACACACACTAAGACACTTAAAACACAAAATATTGGACAAAAACTGCACTCTAAAGACACTTAGAACACACAAAAATAACACTAATAACACACTAAAGACTTAATTTCGGCTTCTATATATAGAAGTGAGCAAAGGACCAAGAGGTGTGTAAGCATCCCTTCAAAAAGTGTCCAGGTTCAATGTATCTGCACCATTTGAACTAGCTCGTAGTCGGCGACGAACTACCTCGCTGTCGGCGAGGCTTCTAGAAGATCTTCAAACCGCTCTAGCTCGCTGTCAGCGGGCTCGGGCTCGTCGTCGGCGAGACGGTTATAAATTCTTCGAATTTTCTTCTCGTAACCTCGCCGTCGGCGGGTTCGATCTCGCCGTCGGCGACTCGAAGACAAATTGCATGATTTTGCTCCAAATTCGCTCCTTTTTATGATTTTTGCTTTTATCACCTAAATTCTTCATTCCTGCAATAAATTAAAGAAAATACCCTTCTTTAAAGTGCAATTTCATTAAAAATAGGTATGAATTTCTTAATAAATTTTTCAGCGATCATGTCCTATTTAGTGTCAAATTTTCATTTAATTCTAATAAATTAAGATCATTTTTTATGCAATAAGCCCAAGTTTTCCTAGGTCTGCCTCTGCCTTTCTTAACATAAGTTGTATTTAAAACATCTACACTCCTAATCGGATCATCAGGTGGTCGACGTTTAATGTGACCAAACCATCTAAGGCGACTCTCTCTAATTTTATCTGTCACTGGTGAAACTCCGACCTTATTACGGATATATTCATTTCACATTTTTTCTCTAAGTGTAAAGCCACTCATCCACCTAATCATTCTCCTCTCGGCAACACTTAACTTAATATTATCCTTCTCTTTTAAAGGCTAACATTCAGCACCATAGAGCATTGAAGGTCTCACCACCATCTTATAAAATTTTCCTTTCATTCTAAGCAGTACTTTTCTATCACACAATTGGCCGGACGCATTCCTCTACTTCAACCAACCAACTTGAATTCTACTATTAACATCCCCATCTATATCACCATCACTTTGAACAATGGACTCGAGATATCTAAATCGTTCACACCTTTTAATAATTTGATCACCCAAAGTTACACTTCGTCACTAGACCTACTATTACTAAAATTACATTCCATGTATTCGGCTTTAGTTCTACTCAAACGAAGACCTTTAGACTCCAATGTAGACCTCCATAATTCAAGTTTTTCTTGGACTTTTTCTCTTGTCTTATCCACAAGGAGGATATCATCGGCAAAAAGCATACACCAAGGTACATCCTCTTGTAAATGCCCAAGTAAGACCATCCATAAATAAAGCAAAAAGATATGGGCTTAAAGCCGATCCTTGATGTAAACCAACATAAATAGTAAAATACTTGGTCAATCCTCCTTCGGTTCGAACACATGTAACGAGCTCTAGCATACATATCTTTAATGACTTGAATATAAGTCATATCAACACCTTTCTTCTCAAGGACTCTCCAAAGAACATCTCTAGGAACCTTATCGTAAGATTTTTCTAAATCAATAAAAATTAAATGTAAAACCTCTTTATTATATCTGTACTTCTCCATCAAACCTCTCAATAAATGTATAGCTTCCATGGTAAACCTGCCCGGCATAAATCCAAATTGATTATGAGAAATCTTCGTAATACGTCTTAACCTATGTTTAATTACCCTCTCCCATAATTTTAAAGTATGACACATCAATTTAATTCCTCTATAATTTGCACACTCTTGTGCATCTCCTTTATTCTTAAAAATGGGGACCAAAATGCTCTTTCTCCACTCCTCAGGCATACCTTTAGTTTTTAAAATAATATTTAAAAATTTAGTAAGCCAGGAAACCCCCAAATCACCTAAACATTTCCACACTTCAATTGGGATATCATCAGGTCCTACAGACTTCCCCCCTTTGGTTTTCTTTAAAGCCTCATCAACTTCTTTTTTACTAATGTGACGGTAAAAATGAAAAGTTTTATTATTTTTAACGATATTAAGATCACTAAGGTCGATCGTACTTTCAGCATCATCATTAAAAAGTTTATCAAAATAACTCACCCACCTATGTTGAATATCTTTTTCTAAGAAAAGCACTTTTTGATTTTCATCTTTAATACACTTTACTTGAGTTAAATCTTTACTTTTCTTTTCTCTTTGTTTGGCTAGTTTATACATATATTTTTCACTTTCCTTAGTATCTAACATGTTATAAAGATCACTAAAAGCAAAATTTTTAGCGTCACAGATTATTCTTTTACACTCCCTGCGGGCCGTTTTATATTTTTGCCAGTTCTCTACGCTTTTACATTTAAACCAATTTTTATAACATAACTTCTTATATTTTATCTTTTCTTGCACATTATTATTCCACCACCAACTATTTTTATTTATAGAAACTTTTTCTTTTGATTCTCCAAGTACATCTTTAGCTACTTGTTTAATAGTATTAGTTAATTTTTCCCACATAACATTCTCGTCTTCATGAACATCCCAAATATTTAAATTTTGAATTTTACTCATAAAAATAATTTTATTTGTGTCTTTTAGGTGCCCCCATCTTATTCTACGATGTTGAATCCTAGTATTCTTTATTTTACAACTCTTCATCTTAAAATCTAGAACTAATAATCGATGTTGGGTACTTAATTGCTCACTTGGAATGACCTTACAATCCTTACAATCTCGAGGATCTCTTCTTCTCATAAGAAAATAATCAATTTGTGTTTTATTAAATCCATTCTTATAAGTAATAAGATGCTCATCTCTTTTCTTGAATAAAGTGTTAGTAATAATCATATCATACGCTAAAGCAAAATCTAAAATGGTTCTACCTTCTTCATTAATCGCTCCATAACCGTAGCCACCATGAATATTTCTGAAATCTTCTACCACTCTACCGACATGTCCATTTAAATCTCCTCCAATAAAAAATTTTTCTTCCAGGGGTATTAAGTGTATTAAGTCTTCTAAATCATTCCAGAATTTATCTTTAGAGCTTATATCTAAACCAACTTGAGGAGCATAAGCACGTATAATATTAAAAATCTTAGTATCAATAATAATCTTAAGTGCTATAATTCTATCTCCAACTCTATTAATTTTAAAAACATTACCTTTCAAACTCTTATCTATAATTACACCTACACCATTTCTAGTACGACTCTTACTAGAATACCATAGTTTAAAACCTAAGTTATCAATCTCCTTAGATTTCTCCAACCCATTTAGTTTCTTAAACACATAAGATATTTATCTTTCTATGGATCATAATATCAACCAATTCCATTAGTTTACCATTGAGAGTACCTATATTCCAAGATCCTATCCTAATACTAGTATCATGGACTAAATTCTTTACACGCATCCGTCCGTAATGTGGGAACCCTTTCTTACTTGACACTACACCCGGGCGCCGGTGTAGCGGCCCTTGCACACTTTCCACTGTATTCAGGCCATACAGCACATCGCTTCCAGGGGACACCCTAGCACTTACACAATGATCAAAAGGATTCATGTCATGATTTTTTTCGACAAGTTTTATGCTGGCTATCGACTACCTAACGCAACCCTCCACTTTTCACATCCGGGCTTGGGACCGGCATTGGCAGTGTTTAATAAATCAAAGAAAAATCAGAAAAATATAAAATTTGATTCTCTGAACTTCTTGAGGTCAGAGGGACCAAAGAAAAATATAAAATCCATTTTTCAACTTTAATTTTATTTTATAATTAATTAACACTCCAAAACTTAAAATAATTATAGTAAATAAAATATAATTCAAAAAAATCACCAAAATTGGTCCAAGTGGTCCTCTGGTCTGTAGAAACATCCCATAGTTTTTCTAAGGATAGGAACCTAATCTTGGTCATGTTGTTGAATTTTCATTGAAAACCCTCATTTTTCCACAAAAATAAATATATAAATTAAATTAAATTCAGAAAATTCACATTTTCTCCTCTAATGTCTTAGTTGACATATGAGTGAAGTGACATAAAATTTTTGAGTTCATTTGAGCTTAATTTGATGAGTTATGAAACAAATAAGCCTGAAGGGGCATAAAGGTAATTAAAAGATTTTTAACCTTAATTAATATTTAGATCTAATCAAAGGGAGGGTAAAATATCTTATCTTAATTTTCTCTTGGGAGATTGAAACTTAAGTAACTAAGAGGTAGAAACCTATTAATCATCTTAAAAATATTTAAAGTAAACCTTAATTAATTAAGTGATTTAAATTTTGGGAAGATAATTAAAATTTTGGATTATTAGGGATGTGACTTAACAATATACTAATTCTTTAATTTGAAATCCCTAAATGAATCACTTTAATAACATTTCAATTCTTAATTAAACTTAAAATGATAATTGAAATAAATGATTAAAAAAAAGAGAAAATAACCCTTAATTAAATTAAAGTTTAAAACATTAAGTGATTTAATAACCTAATTAAATTAAATTGAGAATGTTAAAATTAATTTATCAATTGAAAACAAACCTAAAACAAATTTGAAACATTAAAAATCAATATCAAGACAATTTATAATAAAACGTATAAAAGAAAAATTAAACTAATTAAAATCAACCCAAAGTATTACAATTAACCCAAGTAAAGTCATTAAAATTTAATAAAAATAAATGATTTAAACACCTCTTTCAACCTAAACAAATTTAAAACATCAAAACTAATTTGAAATATTAAGATCATTAAAAATATGAAGATTTAATTGAATTGAAACAACTTGAACACTATTCCAAACTTAAAATCATAACTAAACCAAATCATCTAAATCATTAATTCAAATGTTTAATTAAGAATTGTCAAAACCTTCAACAAACTGATTTGCCCCTAAAGGCTTTCATTATTGTAAATCTTAAATAGAGCATTAAGTGAAATGTCACTCCACTCATAGGATAATCAAACATCCCAATTCACTGAGCAAAAAACAAAATTTAATTGAATCCTTGGATGATTGATTCACTTAAATAAAGAAATTCGTTTGTACTCGAAATAATCTCAGAAATATTGAAAAGATGTTTAGGATTCGTCCTAAACACTTTCTCAATATGATGAAATGTTTTAGAAGAACAACTGAACTTAATTGTTCTTCAGTGAAGAAAATCATCCTTAACAAAATATAAGAACCTAAACGTCATAGGAAGTGACTAGCAATAGGATTAGGACTTTGGTAGACAACCAAAACCTTCCCTTAGCTTTACTTAGGTGTCTCTTGCAATTATATAAATGCCTTAACATGTGTTTTAAGTGTAGCTTGGAATGACGGGAAGACCCTTCAGGTACGTTTTTATTTTATTGCAATTTACTTACCTGTACTGCACTTTACTTGCATGTTAAACAAGAATGTCACCCTACATGAAAACTGAAAACTTTAGGATAGCCACAAAACTGAAACCCAAAACTAAATTAAAAGTCACAACAAGATAAAATTCACCGCCACAACATTCAAAATATAAGACAACTTAAAATTTAATCATAAACAGAACACAAAACTACAACTACAACTAAATTAAAACGTCTCGTTGGATGATCGGGAATACCTCGGATGATGTAACCCATGTGTTGCTAACGGGATTTTCCACGCTCTAAATGAAAGTGTGAAACTCATTCAGTCGAGTTTAGCAAATTCTTTTGAACTAAGTGAATCCGATAAAAATAACGGTGTCGGGATGACGGAACCGTAGGATCTTAATCGGTTCTGTTTAACCAACTTTAAGATTTGTTTTAATTAAAACACTAAAAATATTTGGACCTTAATATTTCTAAACCAGAATAATTTTCTCATCTTCTGATTTTCACCTTCTAAAACTAAAACTCTGCAACAACGAGGAGCTCGGAGCATAGTAGGCAGCACGGTCATCGTTGTCAGCAAAGCTGGAATCTACATCAGCAAAACCATACTTTAGTTTAAATAATCAAGCCATAGGATTTCGAGGTAGTTTGCTTAGTGCAACATAAACCCTCAACTTTTCGTTAGGCATTTTCATAATCATATTATGCAAATTAAGCCCTAACCAGTCTTAGGATTCTGAGGTAGTCATTTAGTACAACATAAACCCTCACATCTTCAAGGCTATTTATATGATCATGTCATACGAATATAAGTCCTAATTAACTAAAATCGGCAGGATTACAACATTAAATAATTCTCCCTAAATTGAAACCAAATAATAGGATAATTGGGAATTCACCGAAGTTTACTTCTAGTCCGTGACATCCCCTACTTCTCTTCCTTTGGATTCTCAAAATAACTGTTCCAAATTTGATCCATTCCCAATTGAAATTTTCAAAATCCAATTGTTTGAAAAACTTAAACTTTGAAATTCTTGAGAGCAAATCCACTGATCATTATCGAGAGTTTTCTTAAATAATTCCCGTCATTTAAGATGTAATTAACTATGAGGGCTCGCTCTTTATAGGGAACTTTAAGAACCTAGGTAATATAAATCCCGCTTAATTCCTTTATATTAAGTAGGGGAACTCATGTCGGCTTATAAAATTGGTTCCCGGACCAAACGGATGTCACAAATCTTCTAGTTTATTTAATCGAGCCCCATCATCAAGCAGAGTGTGTCTATTCTTCGGGATAGATACATCGTTTGTGCAGTGCTCGTTTATATAAACTATTTGGGATGTGAGATCAGTTTGATTTCATATCTTAAAATTTTCAAACTTAAAATTATTTTCAAAATCAAATGTTACTTTCCAAATTATATATATAGTTAAGTTAAATTTAAAAATTAAAATTCGCCGACAATTTCTGTAGGCGACCCCTTTTTAAAACACATAACCTAAAAATATGCCGACACTTAGGTGTCAAGTGTGAAATGCCTTGGTTAGGTGTGTTAAATTTGCTTTAAGTCCTTGGATTTAGTTAAAAATATTTTTTTATCTTGTGTCACCCATGTGCCATGTTGGGTTGGGATTGTGTCATGGGTGACCCATGAAGGCCATGAGCTTTGGATTTTGGCATAGAGCTAACTGAATATGCTTAGGTATTTTGTGATATAATATTATTCAGAATACAATTATTCCAATTGTAATAAGCATATAATTCGCTTCTAAATTTCTAGATGAAATTATTGATCTCCTTCAATTACAAAGATTTCTATGTTCACTCAACTATGTAACAGATTATTATAAAGATCTTGCTTTAGATGTTGTCATTTTTTATAATAGATTAAACAAGCAGCATAATCCATAGACATATAATTATACTAAAGCTGTCCAATTAATTAAGCAAAGGATAAAAATGTTACTTTGTTTACATATTGTAGATCTGTCTCTCCTTAAAATATTGGAGACTAATATCTTTAATATTGGATACCACAAAATTCTAAAGCAAAAAACTTTGATTACCGAACAATTAATTTACTATACATCTAACAAGTGAAATACCACTCAAGAAAAATATTCTACCATCAAAAAAAAATATTTTTGGTCGTCAAATGCATTACTAAATTTCAAGATGATTTATTTAAAAAAATTAATACGAATTGATTGCAGTTCAATTCAGTATATATTACAAAGAGATGTAAAAAATCTTATCTCCAAACAAATTTTTGTCAATTAGCAAGCACAATTATTTACTTTGAATTTGATATTGAATATATTGCAGGTAATACTAACTCTTCACCTAACTTTCTCACTAATGAATTTTTGCAGGGTAAAAGAAAAGAAGGGGTGGATTACCGTTCACCCATGCACTAGAATGACACACCAACAAGGTGGCTCCACCTTTAGAGGGGGGAGAGGTAGGGGTCAACTTAATGTGACCCCACAAAAATTTATTAATCTATAACAATATTAGTATGGAAGCCTAATGCGTACACATTTACATCGGGAGCCCAATCTCCTCAATCTCCTGAGGTACAAATCCAAAAAGTCACAAAATTTAAGTAAAAATCTACAAAAAAAAAATTCTAGAAATCTAGAAGATTACGAAATTAGTGATCTATGAAAGTCCAAGAACGATATTTAAGCACAATTACCTACGCGCAAGATAGTCTTGGCCATGAATCATATGAGGCAATGCTCACTTCATTACAATGTGTTGAAATTCAACACATTTATAATGAACCAAATAAATATATTGCATATAGCAAGCCAACAATAAATCGCATTTTTCACCATAATGAATTAGGCTTAACACCTTTTTAAACTAAACTGGTTGAATTTATTCATCCTATAAGTAATAAAAAAAAGTATTTATTTTCAATTATTAGACTTATCTCCAAGCTATGAATCGAGTCATTTTACTTATTAATTCAAGACAGAAGCATTCCTGACAATTTTTGCTCATGTCTGAAATTTTAAAAAGGAAATACCAAATTGGTTTTTAGTGTGGTGGGAAAAATTTGATGCCACCAATGAAATTCTTCCATAACCAATTATTAATCTCTATCCAACATCGGTTCACTCCTCTCCACAACTCAACAAAATAAAAAATATTTTTTTAGTCGACGGAATGTGCAACCACTATTCTTCTGCCAAGTAAAAAGGATCTTCACCTGGAGTCTATGTCATCAACAAGATAGCATCAACGACAAATGCTTATGGAGGATGTTCTTTATCAAATGGTGGTCCGCAATAATTTTCGGTTACAAGTAATCCAAGTCAATAAAGTCATCACATTCAATGTTAAAAATATTCGAGAACATAAATTCCAAGAACTTTTCCTAAAGCAAATTCATGACTAGATCAAGAGGAAATATCCTCGTGAATTCTCAGATCAGATCAATCGACGAATACATGAACTTTATCAAAAATAGATGAAGGAATTATTCGAATCAGAAAATGACATGCATGTCTCTAATCAAAGACCAGACGACGACGAAGAAAGATGAGAGCGAATTGTGACCCACCTCGGGTCAAAATGGCAGAAAAGTAAAAAACTGCTAAAATGGACCCCCATTGGGGCCACTTCAGAAGACATAATAGCCAATAATTCTTGTGGTTAAAATAATACCGGATGGTGGAATAGTAATTGCAACAATCTCGGTGGGTGTAATAGTATTTGTAATTATTTTTTGTTTTATGTCATATCCGACGGATGTATTATTTTTTATTAAATTATAATGTATTAAGTTTGGAGTTTACTCTCTACTATAAATAAGGGCTTTGTCTTCTGTCAGTGTGTGCAACTTATTAGAAAGTCTTCCGTTGTAAGATAAGAGTGTCTATCTAGTGTTTCCCCAAGCTTGGTGTTATGTAAGTTTTTCTTGTTTTCAATATATTTCTGTATTCTTATATATCATGTTTTTAGCCTCTCATGACTTTGAAACCAGTTGCAACCAGGGTATATAAGAATGCATAAATTTATTAAAAATAAGAAAAACATGATATATAAGAGTACAAAAATATATTAAAAACAAAAAAAACATATAGAGCACCAAGCTTGGGGAAAACATACAGAGCATCAAGTTTGGGGAAAACACCAAACATACACTCTTATCTTACAACGGAATACTTTTTAAAAACTTGCACCCACTGACAGAACCCAAAACTCTTATTTATAGTAGATGGCGAACTCCAAACTTAACACATTATAATTTAATAAAGAATAACACATCCGTCAGGTATCACATAAAGCAGAAAATAATTAAAAATATTATTATGCTCACTGAGATTATTGCAGTCACTATTCCACGATCCGATACTGCTTCAAACACAGAATTGATGGCTTTTTTTCTTCTAAAGTGACCCTAATAGAGGTCCATTTTTTACTTTTCGACCATTAATTCAACCTGAGGTTCTTTTGTGCTTTTGTGCTCCTAAGTTTTGATTTAAAAATATGTTAAAAATTGTTCATTTTCATAAAAATATTGTTCTAGACCAATTTGAAGAACGTATGCCCACTTTAAAACAATTTGGCAGTACGAAGTGGACAATGATATTGAAATTGGAGGGCTCACGGCAAATAATGCATGGTACAATAATGGAGTCACCCCAATACAGAGCCTACTCACCCAAATTTAATTGCCAAAGCTCTCATCCAGCCTTCTAGAGACTCACATGGAACAATTATTGTCCATGTGTCGACAATTTATTTGCATTATTTTTTTATTTAGCTCAATAATGCCCAATAGCTTTTTGGATGTGTTTATTTATTATATTGTTTTTGTCTATGGTGCAAACGGTTTTAAATGGTGGCAAATACAGAGTTTCTGTTCTGCACGTCATATTGATACGTTTGGCCAATAGTGATACTCCCTTATTATTTTTTTCTTGTCCTTTTCTCTCTTATCTTCTGTTTTTTTAACACACGGCCTGTGGTTATGAGAAATATTTCTGTATGGAGAACGCGTGTAGCTCTCCGAGCTTAATTCCTTCCCAATACCTCTCAATAACCTCTGTGAAGGCTATTTGGAGGTTATTGCGGAGTTATTCTGGGGTTATTGCAGAGTTACTTCGGCTTTATTTGCAGTCAATACCCTCCACAATTACACTATCACATTTTTTCTGTTATTAGGGTATTGACTCCAAATAACGCTGAAATAACTCCACAATAACCCTCAATAACAGTCGTGAAGGTTAATGAGGGGTTATTGGGAGGGGATTGTGCACAGAGAACTGCATGCGTTCTCCATACGTAAATATTTCTCGCTATGTAGGCTATAAAATATTACGGAGATTTTTATATTTATCATTCAATTCCTATTTGCATTATTATATCAATCATGTAAAATAAAATTTTTCAATACATAGCACCTAGCCTATGCTAAAAACATAGGAATCAAATCATTTGCATATAAAAAATTAAAGTTAAGATTATCGGCATGTTAATATTATATTCTCTTACTTTACATCATTTTTTTTTTTCAGAAATATATTGAATTTTTTTGGAACTTACAGTCTCGTATTTTTTGTGAGTCCAAATAACTCATAAAAATCTTATTGTTTTTAGGATGGTCTGAAAGAAGGTGGTGGATGTCGTGCTTAGCACTTGTTTCTTACTCTATTTGCTTCTCCCAAATAAGAGAAACAAAGAGACAGTGTGCGCGTGTGAGTCCATTTTCAAGATCCTGAAAGGCTAATCTTTTGAGAGCTCCTCTAACTTCCTTTTATGTATTACAGAAAATAAATATTCCGTACAGTAACATACCTATCCTCGAGTTTTTATGAAAACATCGAGATCCATGCGTCTGCAGCGTTATAAGGATTGACATATATTTTTGTATGTAATGATGTCTTTTTTCTGATGGTTCATCCTTGGCTCGATCAATCAGGTTTAGCTCAATCACTTTAATCTGTGGGCTCAACTCAACCACCTCATATCGGAGCTCAACTATCATTTGTGTAGGTGAGCCTAGCTTAAAAATAATGTTAGTGGCCTTTGGGTGTATAAAATAGAAGCAAAGTAATTGCTGAGAAATGATCTGATTTTATTTCTAGAAAACACCAATCTATCTCGTACAATTATTTTCTATTGGAAACACCGGCATGGCTTATGTGCCAAGTCACTTTATTTCATTTTAATATCTTTATGCATAGAGCAAAATTAAATGCATAGCACGTCATCAAAGGTATTACAGCTCTTTTAAAAAGGACAAGACAAGACGTGTTCTTGCCGTTGTCTCTGGCATTGCCATCAATGGGGGATGAGAAGAAAACTTTTGGTTACTATCGGCGGTTTCCAATTGGTTTAATATCATATGGTATTTAAATGATCAAACCAAGATGTTATGGAAATCCATGACTGCGAAGATAACTAAAAGTTAATCTATGATGTGGGAGCATGGCACAAAATCAAAACCTTTGGACTTCTATAGTTTTTGAAGTGGATGATCTATAAAGTCTATTTATTTGTAGATAATCAACAAAATATTATAACGAATGTTGTTTATCTATATATATAACAGACAATTCATGTGGAGGGGATTCGAACTCCCGACTAGGGGAGACTTATACTGCCGAGCATATGCTCTATCAATAAGCTAGCATTTGTATGACCGTATGGGTCACGGGCTTGAGCCTTATCACGAATTAGTCACATGGGATTGGTCGGGGTGTCCAGCCTTTAGCTAATCTTTTCGTAAAAAAATTAATTAAAATTAAAAATTAAAAATAATATATCTATATATATGTGTGTCTGTGTCTGTGTGTGTGTAAACATATATATTATTTTTAATTTTTTTTTATTTTTTGCATAAGGATTAGATATATTTGGCATGTTATCCTCTTATAGTGCTACATATCACGTTATGTTTGACACGCACTCGTCGGGTGACATATTTATCATTTTGTTTGACCCTCTAAGAGTTTGCCTCAAGGCTAATATGACTTCAAAGTGAACTTGCTCTTCCTTAGAATGGCTATTGTGATGCTATAGGACGCCTTCAAACTGCATCATTAAATAAATTTCATAGGGTTGACCCATGGAGGGAAGCATGTGTGTGTGTGTGTTTGTCTATGGCAAAAAAAGACAAATTGAATAACCAGAGATTCTTAGAGAGCTAAATGTTATCAATACAATATGTATATTATATATAAAAAAAAATCACACTATATATGAGGAAAAAAATATGTTGTTTGCAATGAACGTTTCGAATCCCATAAATTGTGTAACCCAATTTGTTTAAGTAAACACAACAATCACCTCTCTTCAACTCATTTTTCTTTTCTTCTTTTGCTCTTCCCTTGAGGTATGAATCCACAGACTCATCTGGATTTGACATCCTTTTATGGTGTGATGGAGGGCGGATCATGTGATATATAAGGAATTAAGCTGTTAAAAGGGTAGAAATAAGCCATTGATAAGTAAAAAGTATCATGAACTGCACCAGAGAGTTCTTCACCTAACTAATAAATGATTTGAAAAGATAAATGGCAAAAACGACAAAGGAAACTTTATCCTAAGCATCGAAAAATTGGGCACTTCCATCATGATGGGTGAGTATGACATGAGATAGAAGATAACTCAACATGAAAATCATAAAAGCTATCACCCTCTTCAATGGACGAGGATTACACTTTTTACTTTAAAAGCACAGGTTTGACCATGTTTGGGTACAAAGGAAGGAGGGTCAGAAGCCCTCAAACCTCAACCATATTATTTAAAGAATGTCTTCTATAGAGAAATTATTAAAGCTAAAGCACCAGATTGCTTTAAGATGTCATATTTTGAATCTTATTGAGGAATGTTAGACACATTGGATAACATCACCTCTTTTTAGTCAACCGTTTAACTTTTGATCGTAATAATGAGCTTAAGTACCAATTAATCTATATGACTTATTAATTTAGCATTAGGATTACTCAATAGCCTGCTACTTAGAATGATAAGCTACTATATAGATATTAAACATATGTTTATAACATAGTATTCTAGTACTTAATGACACCACAAGTGTTCATAAGTGCTGCTACAAATTCTCTAAGAACCATGCTAGAACTTGCAGTCTTTTATTACATATTATTGAGGGAAATGCTAAATGTTTAATACCTTGAACATGTAATTCTCAGGTTGCATTAGTAACGGTTGAGAAGGTTCATTTCGTTATGCACATGGCCTATGACACTCACATAAGTGTGCAACTCACTCCATGTTGTAATTCATTCAAATCATCTAAAAAAGTGCCCACTAAAAAAAATCAATTAGATTAATAGGAGATGGTCCATCATGTGTAGCAAATTATTTGGTCAAGTTTTGAGGAGCAGTAATTGTGCCATTTTAAGAAAAGGTTGCATGTTCATCAAAGATGAATTGGTATAGTGGAGAGATAAGTTGGGTTAATGGAGAGGTGAGTAGAATGTCATTTGGAAAGGGGATTGTGATTCCCCACTCACCATATACCACTTAAGACTCTTTTGTGTATCTCCATAAACAAAATAAAGTATGCTAATTAAAATAAATAATATTTTTGTAAGCCAATGCCAATGAAAAGAGGTAGTAAATTTGCAAATCATAAAGGTAATATGTATATCATTATGACCATGATCATGACATTATGGAGTGTTAAAACCTCAAATTTTGGATAGCTTAACTAATTAAAATGAGAAAGTTAAAGTAGTTCATCATGTCAGGAGCAGTAACTCAAAGGTAAAACTACTTACATAATAGGATTTTAATGATTAAAATTGGGCTTAAGGAATTCATATTATAGGCATTATACCATCCATATTCGAGTATGAGTACACAAGTGACTGGCTAGCTGAGCCTCAAAGGAATTTTCTAAGAGAAGTATGTTTTTTGACTTCATCTGATCATTGAATCTCAAGAAAATAACAAATAATATCAACTAAAGAAAACCTATCTAACAAGAAAATTCCTTGAAATGATGTCATAGCGATCACCACGATACGATTGCTAAAATAAAATTACTAATATCGTTATTACCATAAAGATTTCTAATAATACTCTTTTTTTAAAAATATGGTTGATAAAATGAAACTCATTTTATCGCAGTAAAGATCAGGTTTAGCACCCTTGTACAGATTCTTAAAAGTGAAGAAGAAAGCTTAGGGACTATTAGTGTTGCTCATCACCTATGCTGAAAAGAAAAAATAGTTCACTGCCATGGTCGATTTAATCATTATTAACTCTATAGCAACTTAACTTACGATGTCATTATTAAATTCTTAGGTGATAGTAAATTATTCATCATTTGAGGACACTTTGAGAAATCACTCACATGCTACTTATGGACAGAAAAACATACAAAAAGAGATCTTTTAGATTAACACATAACATGAGATTGGCTTTGAAATAAACAAATTCATCAAGGAAGTTATCACCGCTGAAGAGGACTCAAGTAGAACTTTTTGACTTAGAACTACTGTTTTTTTAGGATTCATGGATGGGATTACTATAATCCTATATGAGTATCATGATATTGGTTGTGGTATACTGTTGAAGCTTTAGGAGTCAACATGTATGTATAATATCATAGATTGAACACTGACCACGAGGACCAGCAAATAAAGTAGAAGATCACCATTATAATTTCTCGTGTAGAGCTAGTCTGATAAAAATATCAAAATGTTTTTGAAGTGGACTATATCTAAGAACCATGGTACCCAAACGAATTACCAACATGATTATGATGCCAAGGTTGAATGGTAAATGATGAATGCACATAGAATTCACTAATTTAAACTAATATAACTCAGAGATTGCTACCCATAACAAATTGATATGTATTTTGTAATCAACTATTGAATCATGAGTTTCTTGGATAACTATTCTAGTCACCAAAAAAAATAAGATGGAGCTAATTGAAATTGTTAAAACCATATTTATAACCTAGAATGGGGTTTTTTATTAAAATGTAATAACTTTTGAGCTTTATAATATTGGTTCAACCTACCACTGGATGATGGATGTAATTTTTTATAATCTACGAGGGGGAAACTTGAAGTGTATATTCTTGATGTGTTAGCCAAAATTTAATCACTAGAATAACACAAAGTATAAAAAGATAACTCTTAATATACTATGAAAATATAATATGAAGCTAAACTGGTCAAATAAATATTTGACACTAAAAAGAAAAATTCATAAGAAACCTTCTCACCCTATAAGGTATTAAGACAAATTAAAAAAAAATTTATAAAAGATTGGTTAAATTATGAGGCTAAAGCCTTCATTTATAAATTAGAAGATAAGAACACATCTTTCTTTAAAAGTCGCTCTTCCATCCTAAACCTGACAGTTTAGCTTTGTATATGTGAGAGTAACCACTAAGAATTATCAAAAGAGTTGAGCCACAATTTACTCATTACATATTTTATCATAAAATGGGATTCTACAACTTGGGATTTTTCAAGTAAGCTATTGACATGTCCTTTAAACATGTTAAATTTACTCCTGCATTTTATACTTAGTTTTAATGATATTACACTTTAATGGAAGGTATTTTCATGTTTTAATTGCTAGTATAATGGGTTAAACTTGTGTAGCAAATTGGAGAAAAAATAGAGTGAAACAGAACAAATGGAGCTAAGGAAGCCGACCTGAACTGGTGCCTAGGTGCCACTATATGGTGCCATGGTGCCAACTTCCTACGTTTAAGCACTAAAACCCGTGGAGAAGACAAATGAAGTAGTGCCTAAGCGCCACATTTTGGTGAATAGGCGCTAACTATTCCTCCAACAAACAAAGAAGGTGGCACCTAGGCACCACATATGGTGCATAATCACCAACATATAATTCCAGCTGAAGCATGGAGTGGCACCTAGGCGCCACTGTTGGGCGCCTAGGCGCCATAACTGCCCATAGCAGTTTCTCTGCAGTTAAAGCACAAATTTAAGTCATTTTGAAGTGTAGAAGATTGAGGGAGGGTGAGAGTTTTCTTTATGTTTTATGTATTTTATGAGTGACATTTGAGAGATATTATAAGGAGAGTATGAGATTTGCAGAGGAACTTCAGAGGTCCTTTGTGGATGAGAGTTTTTGCTAATTTCAATGAAGAAGAAAAGTTTTTTATTTGCATATTGTTTTTGTTCTAAGTATATTTCATCTTGTAAGACTTTGATTTATTATAAAGCAATTTGTTCTTGTGTTTTCTTCATGAAAAATGAGTAATTTTCCTTAGTCTTCTTCTTGTAGTGAGATTAGAATCATGTGTAGGTTGTAGATCTAATTAGGAAATATTTAATTTAATACTTGTAATGGTTTATTTTTTCATGCTTCATTTACACATTCGATCTGGCCAAATGAAGTATTAGAACCTATTGTAAACCCCTAATGACTCGTGAGGGCTAAGTTTTCCTCAACTAGTATGAACCACACTAACTTGTAGGGTAAAGAAAAATTAGTTATTGGGTGAGTGCAAATGGATAGGGATATAATTTTATCGAGGATAACTAGGAGGTTTCTAGGGTGACAAGCAGAAACTAGACCTATGTTAACGTAGGTTCTTTATACACTTGGAAAAGGGTAAACAATGGAGATCTCCTATTTGTCACAAGAACTTTTAGAATCTGTATGTGGTCTTAACTTACACTTTATTCTCATTTCATTACAAGGGGAGGGAATTTACAGAACTTGAACTATTCTACATTCTTCGACCTAATTATTATTAGTTTGAACGTTCAACTTAGATTATCGTAGTTTATTTAGCTGAATAGCTCAATTAGAAATTAATAAGTAGTTTAGTAGGATTGATAGCTTTGTTTAATCAAACTTATTTTCTTTGCTATGGCTTCTTATAATCAACTAGGACCAATGTCAAGTTGATCTAATTTGCAAACTTCCCTATAAGTTCGATACTCAGTACATAAAGAAAATCCTATATTACTTGAGCGATGCGTGCACTTGTTTTTTTACTTGGTGCGAAGTGAGTAGGAGTGAAAAATCCAGGATTTAATTTATGACTATATTTTCTAAAAGTTAATATCTAAACCATAAATCACCCAAGTATACCGTAGCATAAAAAGCCACCAAGTTTATGGCTCCGTTATCGAGGAATTGTATCGATTAATTTGACTTTTAAAAAATCTTAGTTGAACTACTTTGATTTAGTTTGGAAAATTTTTAGTGTTATATTTTTGTTGAGTGTTTGTAGTTGCCGGTGATGGAAACTCGTTGGGATTCCAGTCGCCAATTCCTGGGCTTCGTGTCAAATGTCAAGGATTCACCAGTTTATTTATATTGCCCGAATCTTTATTTCATTTTTGAAAAGGGTAAAAGAAAAGGAAAAGGAGCAAAATGGACAACCAAAGGAAAGGTAATGTGATATCTTTATAGGAAGAACTCTAGAATGTTCTTATCCAATTAGAAAAATCACAAGTCTGATAACAAGAGATTTTTAGGTATCTAACATATCATGAGTTCTTTTACTTCTCATATAGAAGCAAGCTTATATAGTTAATTACATCCTAGATAATTCTAGTTTTTCCTAAGAAAACTCTTGATTAATGTTAAAAACTCATTTTCTGAATACCTTTTAGGAAAATAAATATACAAATGTTTTATTCCTAATGTTTATCTTATTTTGTCTTGAGATATTATGTTAATTATTTATGTCATGAAATATCTTATAATATCAAGAAGATGATTATTTTTGTTTGTCAATTGTCTTGACACTATTTCATGTCTTATTTTTGTTTTATTTTTATTTATCATGTCTTGTTTTTTTGTTTAGTATTATTTTGATGTCGTTTGGTTGCTTTTATTTAATTTTGATGTTTTTTATTATTATTTTGTTATCGACGTCCTACAAAACAGAGTTAGCACACCCTATAACATGCAAAAAAAATCTAAATGAGGTTTTTGGGTTAAATTATTATTTTTTGTTTTATTTCATGTCGTTTTGTTTATTTTATTTTAATTTCTTCATTTCATCGTCATCGTCCTGCAAAACAGAGTTAATATACCCTATAACATGCAAATAAAATCTAAGCAAGGTTTTGTTTTCAACCCTGCAAAGCAAATAGTGTCAGAAAATAGTAGTCGGTCGTCATTTAAGAATTGCACAGATGTCCAAATTTAGTTAAGTTTTATTTATTAATTTATGTTTTAATGTCGGTTTTAAATGTCGGTTAGTGTTTGATTTTATTTATTTTTGAGATTCGTCGTTGAATTTTTTTATGTTTGTTGAAACTTTTATTGTTGTTTATATCAATTCGGGTTTGGATTGTTTTTGTTTAAAAATTTATGTTAAGTTGGATTTTATTAATATTTTTATTATATTGATTGAATTTTTATGTTACGTTAAGTTCGATTTAGGTCAAACTTTATGTTAATTGAATATGGGTTGAGTTTTAAGCTTAATTTAACTTTAGTTTAATTAAATTCAATTTGGTTTGAACTTAAAATTTTTGTCTCTTTAAGTCTTTAAGTTTTGTATTTAGACATAACTTAGGTTTATTATTTTTAAGTTGGACTTTAGTTTTTGGTTATCTTTGGGTTCAAGTTAGGTGAAACCTAAGTTAAAGGTTTTGACTAAAATTAATTATGGGTTGAACTTAAGTTTAGGTCAACTTAGGTTTAACTTAGGTTAAACCTAAGTTATAGGTTTTGACTTAAGTTCAATATGGGTTGAACTTAAGTTTAGGTTAACTTAGGTTCAAATTAGGTTAAACCTATGTTATAGGTTTTGACTTAAGTTCAATATGGGTTGAACTTAAGTTTAGGTCAACATAGTTTCAATTTAGGTTAAACCTAAGTTATAGGTTTTGTTTGATAAGAGTTTGTAGTTAATTAGGATTAAACCTTAGTGATTTAATGTTAATTAAACCTAATTTGGGTGTAGTTTAATTGATTAATTAAAATCAATTTGTGTTAAGTCTAATTGGTTTAAGGATAATTAAACTTAATTTGGGTAAGGTTTAATTGATTAATTAGACATAATTAGTGTTAAGTCTAATTGGTTTAAGGTTACTTAAACCTAATTTGGGTAAGGTTTAATTGGTTAATTAGGGTTAAGAATAATTAATTTAAGGTTAATTAAACTTAATTTAGGTAAGGTTTAATTTATTAATTAGGCTTAATTAGGCCTAATTGGTTTAAGGTTAATTAAACCTAATTCTGTTAAGTTTTATTTGATTAATTAGGCTTAATTAGGGTTAAGCCTAATTGGTTTAAGGTTTGATTAAGTCTAATTTAATTAAGACTTAATGAATTAATAAAATCTAATGGGTTAGACCTAATTAGGGTTTAGGATTGATTAAGTCTAATTTAGTTAAGACATAGGTTTAATTAGGTATAATGGATTAGACCTAATTAGGGATTAGGTGTGATTAAGTGTAATTTAGTTAAGACTTAATGGTTTAATTAGCTCTAATGGGTTAGACCTAATTAGGCTTTAAGTTTGATTAAGTCTAATTTAGTTAAGACTTAATGGTTTAATTAGGTCTAACTGGTTAGACCAAATTAGGGTTTAGGTTTATTGATTAATTAAGTCTAATTTAATTAAGACTTGATTAAGGTTGAAAGCTAATTTAATTAGGTTTTAATTATCATTTAGACATAATTTAATTAAAACTTAAGTTAATAAATTAAACCTAATGATAATTACATTTAATTAATTTTTGGTTTGAGCTTATTAATGTTAAGTTTGAAAGGTTAACCTAGCTTATTTGTGAAATGAGGCTGAGTAATTTGATTTTAATCATATTTTTCTTAGGATTAATAAAATAATTCATTATTATTAAGCTTAAGAATTTAAAATGTTATTTTAAATTTTTAAAAGGTTATGATTTATTTTATTAGGGTTTGTGTTTATCATCCTAAATTATTTAAATAATTTCTAATTTTATTCTTCTTAATTTCTAAGTTTTATTATTTTTTTAGAAATAACTACAAAGTCACTTAGAAATTAGGAAATAACACCTTAGAGAAGTTTCCTATCCCTAGAAAAATCAGAGAACATGTCCTAACATGAGGGGATTGTTGACCTCACTTTTTGTGAGAATCATTCACCAAATACCTTGAGAAAGGAAGTCTACCTACATTGTACTCCTAAAAACAATAAACCCTAAGGCCTATGGTAAAACCTTGACAAAATATTATTGACCACAAAATTGATCTTAAAGATAAATGTTGACATGATCAAATTGACATTGATCAAAATCAACAAAATTTTAATTCAAAAGTCACCACATTGACTTTTGAATTAGTGTAAACCCTAAATTGGGTCAACATGACCTATTTGGACCTCAAAATGACAAAATCACAAATATTGTGATCAAATCGACCATGAAAAGGTTGAAAAAGTCACATTAGACATCTTGAAACTAAAATTGACCAATTTAGGTTAACTTGGGTCAACCTAGGTCAACATTGGTCCACCATAATCAACACTTATCAATTTTGGTCAAAACACCCAATTTTGAACAAAAAAATGATAAAAAATGATAAAAAATAACAAAAATGATTAAAATGAAATAAAAATGACAAAATTAATCAAATATCTAATTTCAAAATTATTTTGATTAATTAAATTGACTAATAATTTAATTTTCAACATTTTAATTAATGACATAATTAATTAAAATAAAAAATTAAATTAAAAGTCATAAAATAACAAAATACACCAAAATGAAATAAAAATGAAAAAATTAATCAAATAATTAATTTTAAAATTATTTTTCATTATTTAATTGACCAATAATTTAACTTTTATATTTTAATTAATGACATAATTAATTAAAAAAATTAAATTCAAAAGTCATAAAATAAGACAAAATTCCATTTTCTAATCAAAATGACATGAAATTAATTAAATAATTAATAATAAAAATCTTGTGAATTAATAATTTAATTAATAAAATTTCAAAATTTTTAAGTAATTAATTAATTTTAGTTAATTAAAATTAAATTAAATTAAATAGGAGCGTAAAATTAGATTTAACCCTTTAAAATCAATTATGACATAATAATTGATTTTTCAAAAATTTTAAACCCTCTTATGATATCATGATAGGTTTCACATAACCAATAAGATTCATTAAGGATGAATTAACTCATAAAAAGTCTCATGATGATAATTCACATGAATGAAGAAATTTTACCTTAACCATGGTTAAAGTAAAAAATTACATTTTTATCATTAACAGGAGATGAGGTGTCACTCCCTCATGCAACCTCAAGAGAGCTTATGGTGACTCATTCATCACTTTACCTCTTAACTAATAGGAGAGAGCATAAATTTGCATCATCCTAACATCATAAGGTGACATCATAAATCAAAATTTAAAAATTTAAGGAAAATAAGGGACATGTGTCATCCCCTCATGAAAATTTAAATGAGGTGGAGAAATATGAAGGCCTTAGCTTCCTTGACTCATCACTAACCTCCCTTCTAGCCAATAGGGAGGAGACAAAATAATCACATGGAATTGGGGTTAATTATTACCATTGGAAGGAAATCATTACCATGGCATGGGAATGAGAGAAATCAAGCTTATGTGGCATTCTGCCCTTTGTTCATTAAAAGGTGATAAAAGATTTGCATGGGGGAGGCTGATCCAAGGTAAAATAAACCAGCTCCAATCACCTCCCAAGCCCCCCAATGGGTGAGGCCATAGGAAAATCCAAACCAACCACATCTCCTTCACCATGGTTAAATAGGCTAGTTAAGCATGGAATTGCTCAACCTATCACTTTCACAGCTGAAACCCTACTCCTAGACTTTAATAGGAGAGTTGGCAACTCCCCCAAATCATCCTAAAGCTCAGCCAATCCTTCTTATAGCCATTGATGGCTATAAATAGAGCAAAACCTAAGAGAAAAAAAGAGAGAAAAAGTGACCTATAGCTCTCAAAATATTGCTCAAATCCTCTAGCTTTCAACATAAGAAACCTTGCTAAGGACCTTAGCAATCCATCCCAATAAAAATCCAGCCCTCAACTAGCCTCTACGATCCACAAAATCAAGCCGAACAAGGCTACCCGAGAGCCTTAAGCCAAGAGAGGGAGAGGTTCCATAGAGTGCTCCAATCTAAAAATTTCCTAAATGAAATTTTTTGCTTAGGACCAGAGCAATCAAACCCAACCAAAGTTGAGCCCTAGAACTGATCCTATTGAGCCAATTGGGCCCAACACAGCCTATATAGGAATTGAGCCATCTTGTCAAAATTTCCCACCAAGAGTTGGTATAAGTCCAAATTGAAGTGACAAAGAACTTCTCTGGGACCACTAAAGGTTGACAAAAAAGTTTCATCAAGCTCAAGATCATTGTGGCCAAGGTATGGATTTTTTATTTCAAAATAATTCATAAAGTTGGAAAATCGTGGGCTAAACTAGTCCAGAAAATCTGGATCGCCGTATAGATGTAATCTACATCTCCAGATGATTCCATAAGATAAAAAATAACTCAATTCCATGGAGAAATGAGTGAGATATTGACCCTAGAAGTTGGGCTATTTGAAAAGTTCCCGAATTATTTGGATTAATCAATGGCCGTCTGATCCAGTGTTTTAGAACGGGCGGCCCAGATCGAACTGCGCTATGTTTGCTGTCCGGATCCGAGCAGCGGATCTTCCCGCCATCAGACGGTACGATGTCACGCGGCAACCTCTGGTAATTCTAGAGCCATTTTAATTCCAAATAATCTTAAAATAATTGAAAATTCATAACTTTTTGTATAGAAGTCCTAAAAATAAACTAAAAATACCTTTGGAAAGCTCTTGAAGAGGAGAAAATTATGAAATTAAAATCATAATTTTATTCTCTGTATTTAATTTTAATAATTAAATACTCTCTAGAGTATTTTAATTATTAAAAATTATTTACAAATCAGAAAAATCAGAAATTTTGGGGAATTTATATTCATGCCATTAGGGATCTTATTTGATTTTTCGTAGGAAAGAAAACCCATTTAAGACCACTTTTTTCTAATTTTCAAGACATTTTTTAATTATTTCAAATAATAATTATAAAAATGAAAATTAAGAAAAATAAAATTAGAAAATGGTTAGAAAATTTAAGGAGACAGTCAATAACCATAAAATGACATTTCGTATACCACTAGACCATTTTAAAAGACATTTTTTTTTTAAAACTAGGGTTAAAATTTATTATTTAACAAATTTAACCCTAAAATTTCCAAATCTCTTTTCACTTAGCCTATTCCATAATAGACTAGTTTCAAAATGAGCTAACTCACAATAAACCCATAACAAAACCTTAATTAAGTCTAAAATGACAAATTAGACATAATAAAACCCTAATTAGGTCTAAGACACCATTTAGACCTAATTAACCAAAGTTATAACTTAATCATATTAACTTTAATTGATTAAACCATAATTAAGTCTAAGATGACAAATTAGACTTAATAAAACTAAGTTAAACCTTAATAACATTAGGTTTAACCAATCAGACTCATAATAAACTCTAATAAACCAAATTAGACTTAATTAATTATCTAAGTCCTAATTACATTGGATTTAAGATATAAACCATCCTTAATTAAGTTTAAGAAGACAAATTAGTTTTAATTAACCACCTAAATTCTAATTACATTGGATTTAAGACATAAATAATCCTTAATTAATTTTAAAAGACAAATTAGACTTAATTAACCATCTAAACCCTAATCACATTAGGTTTAAGAAATAAATAGCCCTTAATTAAGTTTAAAAGACAAATTAAACTTAATTAACCACTTAAATCCTAATTACACTGGGTTTAGACTTAATCAAATTCTAATGAAGACATATTAAACATAATTAAACCATAAACCCTAATTAGACTTAATCCATAATAAGTCTAATTAATCAATTAAACCTTACCAAAAATAGGTTTAATTAACATTAAAATAATTAGACTTAACCCATAATAAGTCTAATGAATCAATTAAACCTTATCTAAATTAGGTTTAATTAACCATAAACCAATTAGACTTAACCAAAAATAAGTGTAATTAATCAATTAAACCTAATCAATTAAACCTTACATAAATTAGGTTTAATTAACCTTAAAATAATTAGGCATAACACATAATAAGTCTAATTAATCAATTAAAGCTTATCTAAATTAGGTTTAATTAACCTTAAACCAATTAGACTTAACATATAATAAGTCTAATAAATCAATTAAACCTTACCTAAATTAGGTTTAATTAACCTTAAACCAATTGGATTTAACCCAAAATAATTATAATTAATCAATTAAACCTTATCCAAATTAAGTATAATTAACTTCAAACTCAAACAAAACTTAAGTCTAACTCATATTAGACTAAGTCAAACCATACTTAGGTTCAACCTGCCATGAACCTATGTCTAACCCAAACCTAACTTAAGTCTAACCCATATTAAACTTAAGTCAAACCATACTTAGGTTCAACCTGATATTAACTTAAGTCCAACCTAAACCTAACTTAAGTCTAACCCAAATTAGACTCAAGTCAAGCCATACTTAGGTTCAACCTGACATGAACCTAAGTCTAACCTAAACATAACTTAAGTCTAACCCGTATTACACTTAAGTGAAACCATACTTAGATTCAACCTAACATGAACCTAAGTCTAACACAAACCTAAATTAAGTCTAACCCATATTAGAATTAAGTCAAACCATACTTAGGTTCAACCTGACATGAACCTAAGTCAACCTAAACCTAACTTAAGTCTAACCCATATTAGACTTAAGTCAAACCGTACTTAGGTTCAGCCTGATATGAACCTATGTCTAACTTAAGCCCAACTTAAGTCTAACCCATATTAGACTTAAGTAAAACCATACTTAGGCTCAACCTAACATGAACCTAAGTCTAACCCAAACCTAACTTAAGTCTAACCCATATTAGACTTAAGTCAAACCATACTTAGGTTTAACATGACATGAACCTAAGTCTAACCTAAACCTAACTTAAGTTCAACCCACATTGAACTTAAGTCAAAATCTAAACCTTAGGTTCAACTGACAATGAACCTAAATCAACTCAACTGGACATAAATCTTAGGTTTAACATTAAAACTAAGTCTAACCTAAACCTAACTTAAGTTCAACCCACATTGAACTTAAAGTCAAAACCTAAACCATAGGTTCAACTGACAAAGAACCTAACTCTACTCAACTGGACATAAATCTTAGGTTTAACTAACATTGAATATAACCCGACATAATCTAAGTTCGACTCAAATCAAACTTAACTCAATACGAATTGACATGAATCCTAACTTTGACTTAAATCAAACATAACACAACTTAAATTGACATAAAAGCTAATATGAAAATTTTAGATTTAACATAAACTGAGCTTGACACGAAGTTCAATTCAAATCAAACTTAACTTGACATAAAATCCAAGACCGACATAATTCCTAAAACCCAAACCTAAATTGAATTTAATTGAACCTAAACCAACACAAATCTTAATAAAATAAACCTAAAACCTCAAATCAAAACAAAATCAAATCAGACCTGAATCGACATAAAACATAAAACCAAACTTAAAATTAGAATTAAATATAAAGTCACATAAAACTCACCTAAATCGGCAAATTTGAATCTAAATCGACATAAAACCTAAAATCAAATATAAATCGACATAAATTGACATAAAATCCAAAATTCAACCCAAATAGACATTCAAGACAAATAAAAAATTAAACATAAATTGACATAAATCTAAATCGATATTTCAACCAAACTCGGACATCCGACAACTCTAAAACAGTTGACATTTTTACCAGGTAATTTAACCATTTATATGTCATTATTTCTGAATGTTTTCTTTGCAGGATGAAGACAAGTTTTGTTTAGATTTTCTTAGCATGTTATAGGGTGTGCTAACTCTGTTTTGCAGGACGATAAAGACGTAATGACAACATTCAAAACAAATCAAAATAAACAAAATCAATCAAACTGAAACAAAATGATAAAATGACATGACCTTACGACTTCACATGACATTACGACATGACATAAAACAATATGACATACAAACTACGAGAACTCGACATGACATATGATATGACACCAAAACAACAAAACAAAATACCATAAAGGAAGGACATACAACCAACATAAATAAAACTTTTTGGTAGTATTGATTCTTTAAAAACTTACTACCACGACAACACATATATTTTTTCGAGGATAAATTTTAACCTTAATCGGAAGTTTTCCTAGGCAATATTTTTTACTCGGGATGTAATTAACTATAGGAGCTTGCTCCTATATGAGATTAAAGAACTCATGATAGGTATTTCACCTATATGACCTCTCTGGTTACCCAAGATCTTTATATGATTTTCTTAAATGAAAAAATTCAGTAATTACACAATCTGAAGATTTATTCTATGAGATTATCATTTGATCTCTTTTTCTCTCAATTTCTATCATAATTAATCTTTCTTCATTTTCTCCAAAGACATTTGACAATAAGTCTAAGTAGGATAAGAATTAGGGTGATAAATAGAAAAAGAGAGTGGCGAATCCTTGATATTGACATGATACGGGAATTGACGGCGACGACTTGCAACAATTCTTCGCAAATAAGAGAGTGGCGACGCCGCTGGGGATGATCCTCTCTCAATTTGTCCTCGTGACTATGGTAATATGTCTTTTGAAAGGCTGAATCATCCTTTCTTTTGTTCTATATCTTACTCAATCTCAAGTAAAATAGAACTAACACCTCTTTGATTCAAATATTTTGTTACATTTCCATAATCGACAAAACAAAATGACATAAATGACATATAAAAAAAACAACATATGTTCCCTCCCTTCCCACCCAGTTTACATAACAAGTCTAAAATGACAATAACAATGAACTGACATAATGGATTCCCCAAAGTTGAAATTTTCCTGCCTTCAAAGTTCTGATTTGTCAGTCGACAAGTTAGTCTGTTATAATCAAAGTTGGATCAATTAGTGCTCAGTGGCCTGCCACATCCTATGATCATTTCTGAATTCATAGAATAAATTCAATTTGAATTTCGTCAAGGATTTTCCTTTCTCTTGGGACAATGTTGTAGAAAAATGAAATCGAATGGAGTGGAAATCAGGTCTATGTTCTAGGACTAGTTAATTAAAATTTCCTCTGTGGAGAAATGAAAATTGATCTATGAGAAGGGATGAAATTTGAAATCTTTGGATTTAATATCTTTGGAAATATTCTTCCCGATGTCCACCTATTAACAGAAAGAAAATTCAGAAAGGAGAAATCTAAACAAAAATTCCAACATTTTGAAAAAAAAAATATGATTTCAAGGGGAAAATGAAATTAATGCCCTAATAACTGGGCCCTTCATCTTAAATTTTCGGACTGGGTCCTAAGTAAAAAATAAAATATTGTGATCAAAATACAAATAATTGATTAAAGGTATCATGAGTCTCTTAATCGTCTGCCATGTGATTGGGTCCTAGCTTTTAAATGAGTTATAATATCCCATAATTAGTCTTAAGAAACATTTAAGAATTATTAATTAAGGAAGCTTGGACATTCAAAATCCTTAACATGTTTAACCAGATATAGTAATTCCTTGAGAAGAAACTTGAGGTGGGCATAAAATCAAAAATTGTTGTTTAAATTCAAAAATTCAAAATTATTAAAAGAAATATGCTCCACCACATATAGTAATTCCTTGAGAAGAAGCTTGAGGTGAGCATGAAATCAAAAATAGGTGTTTGAATTCAGACATTCAAAATCTTTAAGATATGCTTAACCATATATAGTAATTCCTTGAGAAGAAGTTTGAGGTGAGCATGAAATCAAAAATTGGTGTCCAAATCCTTCCCTAATTGATAAATCTTGAATAACTATCTTAAGAATTTTCTTTCGATATTATACTCAGAAAATAATTTTAAATGATCTTGTGTTTTGGTCAGCTATTAATTAGTTCAGACGTATCTTTAGAAGATAAAAAATATTTTGATCACGTAATTAAAAATTTTGAAATATTTCTAGACCCAGAAAGAGAGAACTAAGGTAAAAGGCTTTACTATTGAAGATTAATGAAAATTATACTCTGAAGTCATAATTTTTCCAAAGATCCAACCCTAATCCCAATTTAGAAATGTCAAAATTATTTTTCAAAGACAATCTGAATAATCTTTATAGAATTGGTGCTTAATGGAAGCCTCATGAACCTACATAACCGACATCACGGGTCCTAGGATGTGCTTTCACTTAAGGTGCAATGATCTTACCTATAAATGGCACTAGCAGATGAAATAACAAAAGAAAATATGAAATTACAGCTCGGAGAACTTGGAAGCTTGGAAGACTGGCAAGCATGCTCAATAAAATTTAGAATTGTACGGGACCATGATAAATTGGTTCACCCTAGGACACTCAGATCAGGGATTTGGATTTAACACTTCAAAAATCTATCCTTATGGGAGGGCCCACATGCTTATTAAGAAGACACATTTGGGGAAATTCTATCAGTTGGTAGACTACCAAGAAAAAATAATACACCCAATCAATGGGCAGTATTTGAAAAATATGCGACATAAACAAAAATGAACGACTTGTTTTGTAAACTGGGAAACAAATAACCAAAATAAAAAATTTTGACATTGACATTTCTAAGAGATAGTGTAAGAACTCCTTAAGTGGAAGATGGCATCTACTCTCTTTCTTGCTATTGAATATAAGACCATCAGAAGATTGGCTTTCCTTTAGCAATCTTTCTTTGGATATGTTATAAGTCATATATGCATTCCTATTCCAAAACCAACATATCTACATTGACATTTCTAAGAGATGGTATAAGACCTCCTTAAGTGGAATATGACATCTAATCACTTTCTCGCTATTGGATATAAGACTATCTTAACATTGGCTTTCCTTTAGCAATCTTTCTTTGGATAGGATATAAATCTTATATGCATTACTATTCCAAAACCAACATATCGACATTGACATTTCTAAGGGATAGTAAAACCTCCTTAAGTGGAAGATGACATCTACTCTCTTTTTCGCTATTGGATATAAGACCATCATGACATTGGCTTTCTTTTAGCTATCTTTCTTTGGATAAGATATAAGTCTCATACACATTCCTATTCCAAAATTGACATTTTGACATTGATATTTCTAAGAGAAAGTATAAGACTTCCTTAAATGGAAAATGATATCTACTCTCTTTCTCGCTATTGGATGTCAGACCATCATGACATTGGCTTTCCTTAAGCAATCTTTCTTTGGATAAGATATAAGTCTCATACTCATTCCTATTCCAAAATCGACATTTTGACATTGACATTTCTAAGAGATATTATAAGACCTCCTTAAATGGAAAATTACATCTATTCTCTTTCTCGCTGATTGAATGTAAGTCCATCGTGACATTGGCTTTCCTTTAGCAATGTTTCTTTGGATAGGATATAAATCTTATTTGCATTATTATTCCAAAAGCGACAGATCGACATTAACATTTCTAAGAGATTGTATAAGATCTCCTTAAATAGAAGATGTCATCTACTCTCTTTCTCGTTATTGGATATAAGACCATCATGACATTGGCTTTCCTTTAGCAATCATTCTTTGGATAGGATATAAGTCTCATATCAAATCCTATTCCAAAATTGACATTTTGACATTGCCACCTTTTTGAGAAAATTGACACGAAATTCGCTCTCTTTATCCTTAATTGTCTACAATACATCAACAGTTCCAAAAATATCAATATAAGGACTTTGAATTAAAAATGACATAATAAACAACTTTTGATGAATAACATCTTTCGACCCTTAAAGGTCAAATCTCCAGTGGATACACTCTTCATTCTGAGTTTGCCACTCTCTTTATAGCTATGAATATAAGTCCTTTCCTGACACGGAAACATGACATTCCATTAGCTATAGTTTTAAGACAGGATTTAAGTCACATATCATTCCTTCTCAAAATCGACATTTGACATTTTTGAGAAATGGAATCTGACATCCATTTTCTCTTTACAGTTATCGGATGTAAGTCCTTTCTTGACACGGAATATGGCATTCCTTTAACTTGACATTGACATTTTACATTTTTGAAAAATGGAATATGACATCCATTTTTCTATTTTCAGTTATCAGATGTAAGTCCTTTCCTGACACAGAAGTTATGGTATTCCTATAACTCGACATTTTACATTTTTGAGAAATGGAATCTGACATCCATTTTCTCTTTCCTGTTATTGGATATAAGTCCTTTCCTGACACAGAATATGGAATTCCTCTAACTTGACACCGACATTTGACATTTCCGAAAAATGGAATATGACATTCATTTTCTCTCTCTAGTTATTTGGTCCTTTCCTGACACGGAATATGACATTCCTCTAACTTGACACCGACATTTGACATTTCCGAAAAATAGAATATAACATCCAATTTCTCTTTCCAGGAATTGGATGTAAGTCCTTTCTTGACACGGAATATGGCATTCCTCTAACTTGACACCGACATTTGTGATTTTCAAAAAATGGAATATGACATTCATTTTCTCTCTCTAGTTATTGGATGTCAATCCTTTCCTGACACGGAATATGACATTCCTCTAACTTGACACCGACATTTGACATTTATGAGGAATGGAATATGACATCCATTTTCTCTTTCCAATTATCAGAGGTAAGTCCTTTCCTGACACGACAATGACATTCTTTTACACGACATTGACATTTGACATTTTAAGAAATGACATCCATTTTCTCTTTCCAGCTATCGGATGTAAGACCTTTCTTGACACAGAAATGACATTCCTTTAACATGACATTGACAATTTGACATTTTGAGAAATGAAATTTAACATCCATTTTCTCTTTCCAGTTATTGGTTGTAAGTCCTTTCCTGACATGGAGACTATGACATTCCTTTAACACGACATTGATATTTGACATTTTGAGAAAAGAAATATGGCATCCATTTTCTATTTCCTAACACAAAAATTATGACATTCTTTTGGCTCGAAAGCGACATTTGACATTCGATATTCCGAGAAATTGAATATGACATCCGATTTCTCTTTCTAAAATATATTTATGATACAAAAATCATAATCAACAAATTAACATTTGACATTTTATCACATCTATTCGAAACTCTGAATAACAACTATGACATTGAGACCATTTCGGTCAAAGCTAATATGTGCGGCATATCTCTACAATATACTACACATATTGGGGGACCATTTGTTGACCTCACTTTTTGTGAGAATCAATCAGCAAACACCTTGAGAAAGGAAGTCTACTTACATTGACCTCCAAAAAACAATAAACCCTAAGACCTAGGGTAAAACCTTGACAAAATCTTCTTTACCACAAAATTGACCTTAGGGACAAATGTTGACATGATCAAATTGACATTGATCAAAATTAAAAAAAAAAGTTAATTCAAAAGTCACTACATTGACTTTTTAATTAGTCTAAACCCTAAATTGGGTCAACATGACCTATTTGGACCTCAAAAAGAAAAAAAATCACAAATATTGCAATCAAATCGACCATGACAAGGTTGAAAAAGTTACATTAGACATCTTGAAACTAAAATTGACCAATTTAGATTAACTTGGATAAACTTAGGTCAACATTGGTTAACCATGGTCACACTTATCAATTTTGGTCAAAACACACAATTTTGAACAAAAAAATGATTAAAAAAAGATAAAAAATGACAAAAATGATAAAAAACAAAATAAAAATGACAAAATTAGTCAAATAATTAATTTCAAAGTTATTTTGATTAATTAAATTGACATTTTAATTAATGACATAATTAATTAAAATAAAAATTAAATTAAAGTCATTAAATGACAAAATACACCAAAATGACATAAAAATGAAAAAATTAATCAAATAATTAATTATAAAATTATTTTTCAATAATTAATTGACCAATAATTTAATTTTTATAATTTAATCAATGATATAATTAATTAAAATAAAAATTAAATTAAAAAGTCATAAAATAAGACAAATTCCATTTTCTAATCAAAATGACATGAAATTAATTAAATAATTAATTCTAAAAATCTTGTGAATTAATAATTTAATTAATTAAATTTCAAACTTTTTAAATTAATTAATTAATTTTAATTAATTAAAATGAAATTAAATTTAAAAAGTCGGGGGAGGTAAATGACATTTAACCCTTTAAAATCAATTATGACATAATAATTGATTTTTTTAAAATTTTAAACCCTATTATAACATCATGATAGGTTTCACATAACCTATAAGATTCATTAAGGATGAATTAACTCATAAAAAGACTCATGAGGATAATTCACATGAATGAAGAATTTTTACCTTAACCATGGTTAAAGTAAAAAATTACATTTTTATCATTAAGAGGAGATGAGGTGTCACTCCCTCATGCAACTTCAAGAGAGCTTATGGTGACTCATTCATCACCTTACCCCTTAACCAATAGGAGAGAGCATAAATTTGCATCATCCTCACATCATAAGGTGACATCATAAATCAAATTTTTAAAATTTAAGGAAAAAAAGGGACATGTGTCATCCCCTCATGAAAATTTAAGTGAGGTGGAGAAATATGAAGGCCTTAGCTTCCTTGACTCATCACTAACCTCCCCTCTAGCTAATAGGGAGGAGACAAAATAATCACATGGAATTTGGGGCTCATTATAACCATTGGAACGCAATCATTTCCATGGCATGGGAATGAGAGAAATCAAGCTTATGTGGCCTTCTCCCCTTTGTACATTGAAAGGTGATGAAAGATTTGCATGGGGAAGGCTTATCCAAGGTAAAATAAACCAGCTCTCATCACCTTCCAGGCCCCCCAATGGGTGAGGCCATGGGAAAATCCAAGCCAACCACCATCTCCTTCACCATGGTTAAATAGGCTAGTTAAGCATGGAATTGCTCAACCTATCACTTTCATAGCTGAAACCCTACTCCTAGACATTAATAGGAGAGTTGGAAACTCCCCAAAATCATCCTAAAGCTCAGCCAAGCCTTCCTATAGCCATTGATGGCTATAAATAGAGCAAAACCTGAGAGATAAAAAAGGAGAGAAAAAGTGACCCAAAGCTCTCAAAATATTACTCAAATCCTCTAGCTTTCAACATAAGAAACATTCCTAAGGACCTTAGAAATCCATCCCAACCAAAATATAGCCCTCACCTAGCCCCTTGGCTCCACCAAATCAAGCCAAACAAGGCTGTCCAAGAGCCTTAAGCCAAAAGAGGGAGAAGAATTTGCAAAATTCCATAGAGTGCTCCAATCCAAAAATTTTCTACATGAAATTTGTTTCTTAGGACCAGAGAAATTAAACCCAACCAAAGTTGAGCCCTAGAATTGACCATATCGACCCAATTTGGCCCAAACCAGGTTTATATAGGAATTGAGCCATCTTGTCAAAAGTTCCCACCAAGACATGGTATAAGTCCAAATTGAAGTGACAAAGAACTTCTCTAGGACCACTAAAGGCTGACCAACAAGTTTCATCAAGCTCAAGATCATTGTGGCCAAGTTATGGATTTATTATTTCAAAATAATTCATAAAATTGGAAAATTGTGGGCTAAAATATTTCAGAAAGTCATAACCACCATATAGATGTGATCTACATCTCCAGATGATTCCATAGGATAAAAAATCACTCAATTCCATGGAGAAATGTGTGAGATATTGACCCAAAAAGTTGGACGGTTCGAGAATTTTTCAAATTATTTGGATTAAACCATGGCAGTCTGATCCCGTGTTTTGGAATGGGCGGCCAAGATTGAACTGCGCTGTGTTTGCTATTTGGACCCATGCAGCGGATCTTCCCGCCGTTCGATGGTACGAGGACACGCGGTAGCCTCTGGTAATTCTGGAGCCATTTTAATTTTAAATAACATTAAAATACTCGAAAATTCATAATTTTTTGTACAGAGGTCCTAAAAATAAAATAAAAATACCTCTGGAAAGCTCTTAAAGAGGAGAAAATTATGAAATTTAAATCATAATTTTATTCTCGGTATTTATTTTTTAAATAATTAAATACTCTCTAGAGTATTTTAATTATTAAAAATTATTTACAAATCAGAAAAATCTGAAACTTTGGGGAATTTATCTTCATGCCATTAGGGATCTTATTTGATTTTTCCTAGGATAAAAAACCCCTTTAAGATAACTGTTTTCTATTTTTCAAGACATTTTGTTATTATTTCAAATAATAATTATAAAAATGAAAATTAAGAAAATAAAATTAGAAAATGGTTAGAAAATTTAAGGTGACAGACGATAACCTTAAAATGACATTTCTTAGATCATTAGACAATTTTAAAAGACATTTCCAAAAGTAGGATTAAAATTTATTATTTAACAAATTTAACCTTAAAATTTCTTAATCTCTTTTCACTTAGCCTATTCCATAATAGACTAGGTTTAAAATGAGTCTAACTCACAATAAACCCATAACAAAACCTTAATTAAGTCTAAAATGACAAATTAGACTTAATAAAACCCTAATTAGGACTAAGACACCATTTAGACCTAATTAATTAAAGTTATACCTTAATCATATTAGGTTTAACTAATTAAACCATAATTAAGTCTAAGATGAAAAATAAGACTTAACAAAACTAAGTTAAACCTTAGTCACATTAGGTTTAACCAATCAGACTCCTAATTAAGTCTAAGAAAATAAATTAGACTTAATTAATTATCTAAGTCCTAATTACATTGGATTTAAGATATAAACCTTCCTTAATTAAGTATAAGAAGATAAATTAGACTTAGTTAATCACCTAAATTCTCATTACATTGGATTTAAGACATAAACAATCCTTAATTAAGTTTAAAAGTCAAATTAAACTTAATTAACCATCTAAACCCTAATCACATTAGGTTTAAGACATAAATAACTCTTAATTAAGTTTAAAAGACAAATTAGACATAATTAACCACTCAAATTCAAATTACAATGGGTTTAGACTTAATCAAATTCTAATGAAGACATATTAAACATAATTAAACCATAAACCCTCATTAGACTTAACCCATAATAAGTCTAATTAATCAATTTAACCTTACCTAAATCAGGTTTAATTAACCTTAAACCAATTATACTTAACCCATAATAAGTCTAATTAATCAATTAAATATTACCTAAATTAAGTTTAATTAACCTTAAACCAATTAGACTTAACCCATAATAAGTCTAATTAATCAATTAAACCTTACCTAAATTAGGTTTAATTAACCTTAATCCAATTAGACTTAACCTATAATAAGTCTAATTAATCAATTAAACCTTACCTAAATTAGGTTTAACTAACCTTAAACCAATTAGACTTAACCCATAATAAGTTTAATTAATCAACTAAACCTTACCTAAATTAGGCTTAACTAACCTTAAACCAATTAGACTTAACACATAATAAGTCTAATTAATCAATTAAACCATACCTAAATTTGGTTTAATTAACCTTAAACCATTTAGAGCTAACCCATAATAAGTCTAATTAATCAATTAAACATTACCTAAATTAGGTTTAATTAACCTTAATCCAATTAAACTTAACCCAAAATAAGTCTAATTAATCAATTAAAACATTACCCAAATTATGTTTAATTAACCTTAAACTAATTAAACTTACCCCAAAATAAGTCTAATTAATCAATTAAACTTTACATAAATTAGGTTTAATTAACCTTAAACCAATTGGATTTAATCCAAAATAAGTCTAATTAATCAATTAAAACTTACATAAATTAGGTTTAATTAACCTTAAACCAATTGGATGTAACCCAAAATAAGTTTAATTAATCAATTAAACCTTATCCAAATTAGGTTTAATTAACTTCAAACTCAAACCTAACTTAAGTATAACCCATATTAGACTTAATTCAAACCATAATTTGGTTCAACCTGACATGAACCTAAGTCTAACCCAAACCTAACTTAAGTCTAACCCATATTAGACTTAAGTCAAACCATACTTAGGTTCAACCCGACATGAACCTAAGTCTAACCTAAACCTAACTTAAGTCTAACCCATATTAGACTTAAGTCAAACCATATTTAGGTTCAACCTGATATGAACCTAAGTCTAGCCCAAACCTAACTTAAGTCTAACCCATATTAGACTTAAGTCAAACCATACTTAGGTTCAAACTGACATGAATCTAAGTCTAAGTCTAACCTAAACCTAACTTAAGTGTAACCCATATTAGACTTAAGTCAAACCACACTTAGGTTCATCCTGATTTGAACCTAAGTCTAACTTAATCCCAACTTAAGTCTAACCCATATTAGACTTAAGTCAAACCATACTTAGGTTTAACATGACGTGAACCTAAGTCTAACCTAAACCTAACTTAAGTTCAACCCACTTTGAGCTTAATTCAAAACCTAAACCTTAGGTTAAACTAACAATGAACCTAACTCTACTCAACTAGACATAAATCTTAGGTTTAACATGACCTAAACATAATTCTAACCTAAACCTAACTTAAGTTCAACCCAAATTGAACTTAAGTCAAAACTTAAACCTTAGTTTCAACTGACAAAGAACCTAACTCTACTCAACTAGAAATAAATTTTAGGTTTAACTAACAATGAATCTAACTCGATATAATCTAAGTTCGACTCAAATCGAACTTAACTCAATATTAATTGACATGAATCCTAATTTTGACTAAAATCAAACTTAACATAGCTTAAATTAACATAAAACCTAATACGAAAAGTTTAGGTTTGACATAAAATAAAATTGACATGAAGTTTAATTCAAATCAAACTTAACTTGACATAAAATCCAAGACCGACATAAATGCTGAAACTCAACCCCAAATTGAATTTAATTGAATCTAAACTAAGATAAATCTTAATAAAATAAACCTAAAACCTCAAATCAAACCTAAATGAAATCAAAACTAAATCGACATAAAACTTAAAACCAAACAAAAAATTGTGATTAAATATAAAGTCACATAAAAATCACCTAAATCGATAAAATTGAATCTAAATCGACATAAAACCCAAAATCAAATCTAAATCGACATAAATTGACATAAAATCCAAAATTCAACCCAAATCGACATTCAAGTCAAATAAAAAATTAAACATAAATTCACATAAATCTAAATTGACATTTCAACCAAACTCGGACATCCGACAACTCTAAAACAACAGACATTTTTACCAGGTAATTTAAACATTTATATGACATTATTTCTGATAATGTTTTGTTTGTAGGATGAAGACAAATTTCATTTAGATTTTCTTTGCATGTTATAGGGTTTGCTAACTCTATTTTGCAGGATGATAAAGACGAAACGACAACATTCAAAACAAAAGAAAACAAACAAAATCAATCAAACCGAAACAAAATGTTAAAACGACATGACATAAAATGACATGACATATGACATCACATGACATTACGACATGACATAAAACAATATCAGATATAAACTACAACATCCCGACATGACACCAAAACAACAAAACAAAATACCACAAAGGAACGACATACACCCAACATAAATAAAACTATCTGGTAGTATTGATTCTTTAAAAATGTACTCCCACGATAACACTTATACTTTTTCGAGGATAAATGTTAACCTTAATCAGGAGTTTTCCTAGGATTGATGTAATTAACTATAGGATCTTGATCCTATAGGAAATTAAAGAACTCAGGATAGGTATTTCACCTATAAGACCTCTCTAGTTGCCCAAGATCTTCATATGATTTTCTTATACAAAAAACATCAGTAATTACACAATCTGAAGATTTATTCTATGAGATTATCATTTGATCTCTTTTTTTCTCAATCTCTATCATAATTAATCCTTCTTCAATTTCTCCAAAGACTTTTGACAATAAGTCTAAGTAGGATAAGAATTAGAGTGATAGATAGAGAAAGATAGTGGAGACTCCTTGACATTGACATGTGTTGGCATATTTTTAGGTTGTGTTTTTTAAGAAAGGGGTCACCTACGAAGTCTGTCGGTGAATTTTAAATTTTAAATTTAATATATATATATATATATATATATATATATATATGAAAGTAGCGTTTGATTTTTGAAAGTAATTTTTAAGTTTGAAAATTTTAAGATATGAAATCAAACCGATCTCACATCCCAAATAGTTTATATAAATGAGCACCACATCACAAACTATGTATCTATTCCGAGGAATAGACACACTACTTGATGATGGGGCTTGGTTAAATAAACTAGAAGATTTGTGATATCAGTTTGGTCTGCGAACCAATTTTATAAGCCGACAAGTTCCCCTACTTAATATAAATGAATTAAGCAGGGTTTATATTACCTGGGTTCTTAAAGTTCCCTATAAGGGCAAGCCCCTATAGTTAATTACATCATAAATGATAGTATTCATTTAAGAAAACACTCGATAATGATAAGTGGTTTTGCTCTCAAGAATTTCAAAGTTTAAGGTTTTCAAAAGATTGGATTTTAGGAATTTTCAATAGGGATTGAATCAAATTTGGAACAGTTTATTTTAAGAGTCCAAAGGAAGAAAAGTAGGAGAAGCTGAGGATCCAAGAAGAATCTTGGCAACTTCCCAAACCATCCTATGGTTTGGTTTCAATTTAGCAAAATTATTTAATGTTGCAATCCTGTCAATTTTATTTATTTAGGTCTTATATTTGTATGACATAATCACACAAATAACTCTCGAAGATGTGAGGATTTATGTCGTACGTAACGACTACCTCGGAGTCCTAAGACCGGTTAGGGCTTAATTTGCATAACATGATTATGCAAATGCCTAACGAAAAGTTGAGGATTTATGTTGCACTAGGCAAACTACCTCGAAATCCTATGGCTTGGTTATTTAATTCTAAGAATGGTTTTGCGGAAGTAGACCCAAGTTTTGCTGATGACGATGTCCGTGCTGCACACCATGCTCCAAGCTCCTTGTTGCAGAGGTTTAACTTTAGAAGGTGAAAATTAAGAGGCGAGAGAAGTGCTTTGGTTTAGAAATCTTAAAGTCCAAATATTTTTAATATTTTAATTAAAATAAGTCTTAAATTTGTTTAAACAAAATCGATTAAGATCCCACGGTTCCGTCATCCCGGCACCGCTATTTTCATCGAATTCACTTAGTTCAGATGAATTTGCTAAAATCAACTGAATGAGTTCCACACTTTCATTTAGACCGTGAGAAATCCCGTTAGCAACACGTGGGTTACATCATCCGAGGTATTCCTGATCATTCAACGAGACGTTTTAATTTAGTTGCAATTTTAGTTTTGTTGTTCTGTTTTTGATTAAATTTTGAGTTGTCTTATATTTTGGAATGTTGTGGGTGAATTTTATCTTGTGGTGACTTTTAATTTAGTTTTGGGTTTCAGTTTTGTGACTATCCTAAAGGTTGTAGTTTTCATGCAACAATCTTGTTTAACATGCAAGAAAAAGTAAAGTGCAGTTCATGTAAGTATATTTTAATAAAGTAAATTGCAATAAAATAAAAGCGTACCTGGAGGGTCTTCCCGTCATCCCAAGCTGCACTTAAAACATATATTAAGGCATTTAAATATTTATAGCAAGTACCTAGGTTAGGCTAAGGGATAGGTTTTAGTTGTCTACCAAGATCCTAGTCCTATTGCTAGTCATCTCCTATGATGTCTAGGTTCTTGTATTTTGTTTAAGGATGATTTTCTTCATCAAAGAACAATTAAATTCAATTGTTCTTCTTAAAACACCTCATTGTATTGAGGAAGTGCTTAGAACGGTTCTAACCATCTTTTCAATTCTTCTGAGATTATTTTGAGTCCAAGTAAATTTAGTTGCACAGGTGAATTAATCATCCAAGAGTTTAGTTAAGCTTTGTCTCTTACTCAGTGAATTTGGGCATTTGATTATCTGATGAATGAAGTGACATCTCACTTAATACTCTATTTAAGAGTTATAATAATCAAAGCCTTTCGGGGCAAGTTGGTTTGTTGAGAATTTTAATCATTCTTAATTTGAAGTTTGAGTTAAAGGTTTAAAGTGATTTAGTTTAATTATGAGGTTTTAATTAATAATTTTAAGTTTGAAATAGTGTTCAAATTATTTTTGGTTTAAATCTTTAAACTTTAAGTGATCTTAATATTTTAAATTTGTTTTACTTTTATTGTTGAATGATGTTAATTTAATATAATTTAAATTTGATTTAATTGAATTTAACTTAATTTAATTTGAATATTTTTAATTAATCTTAACTTAATTGTTAAAATGTTAATTTAATTTAATTTTAATTTAATTTTTACTTAATTTAATTTAATTATTAAATTATTTAATATTTTGAGCTTTTCTTTAATTCAAGGGTTATTTATTTATTTTTACTTTTTTAATTTACTTAGTTTGGATTATCATTTTAATCTTAATTAAGAGTTAAATATTATTGAAATGATTTATTTAGGGATTTTTTATTAAAGAATTAATATCCTCTCAAATTATATCCTTATTTTTAATAATCCAAATTTTCATTAATCTTCCAAAATTTTAAATTGCTTAAATAATTAAAGTTTCATTTTTGGTTTATTAAAAGTGATTAATGGGTTCCTAACCTTTTAATTTCCCAAAGTTTCAATCAACCAAGAAATATAAAATTAAATATTTTACCTTCCATTTTAATTAAACCTAAAATTCTTTAATAAAGGGGTTAAAATTCTTTAATTACCTTTATGCCCTTTTAGGTTTATTTATTTCATAACTCACTACATTGAGTTCAAATGAACTTGAAATTTTTATGTCACTTTACTCATATGTCAATTAAGACATTAGAGGAGAAAATGTGATTTTTCTGAATTTAATTTAATTTATATATTTATCTTAATGAAAAATAGGGATTTTCAATGGAAATTCATCAACATGACCAAGGCAAGGTTTTGGTCCTTAAGAAAATTATGAGATATTTTTAATGACTAGAGGACTACCTGGACCAATTTTGGTGATTTTTTTATATATATTTTATTTATTATAATTATTTTGAATTTTGGAGTGTTAATTAATTAAAAAATAAAATTGAAGTTGAAAAATGGATTTTATATTTTTCTTAAATCTCTCTAACCTCAAGGAATTCAGAGAAACAAATTTTTCAATTTTTTGATTTTTCTTTGATTTATTGGAATTAATTTAGTGAAAATGTTGGAAAATACATTTTTTTAATATCAAAAATTGTTTTAAGCACTTAAAATTTAATATCTTTACTTTGAGACGTTGGAAAAATATTTGGTTTGTTCCTAAGTGATTAGGAGTCAAAATGTGACATTTTTATGATTTTTAATATTTTTATGATTTTTAATATTTTTATGATTTTTATTATTTTTTAATTATTAAAATATTAAATATATCATTAAAAATGAAAAATTTCAGAAAATTCCAATTTAATTTTTATAGACTCCTCTGATATCAAGGAGCCCACAAACCAATTTGGTGAATTTTTAAAGTGTATTTTTGGAGTTATGAATTTTTAAAGTTTAATTTTGATCATGTGGCTTAATTAATTCATTTAATGAGGCTAATCATTTCCAATTGACTTCAAATTTTTATTTAAGGTTCTCTGTATCCTAAAGATGAATGGAGAATTAATTTCAAGTTATTTTAATGTGTGGTTATCCCTAATTAATTAAAATTCAATTTTAGGTATTTAGGCTAATTAGGTTATTCTTAATGAATTAAGCCTAACCATAATTATCCTAGGGTCCTCTGATCCTAAGAAACTTCACCAAATTTTCCTAGAATTTTCTAAGCAACATGCTAATTATTGGAATTAAAATACCAAAAACAGTGACATAAATTTGAAAAATACATAACTTTCCATAGAGATGGCTTCTGACCTTGAAAAATTCAGAGAATGTTCCCAAGATCAGAGGCTTCAAAAGCCCTATGGTCTCATGCCATAGTGAATTGTCTATGCAAATGGAGAATCAAAATACTGAAATGAGTAAATAATTAATTAAAAATAAAATACTCATCAAAATAACTTGATTTCTTTTCCACATTATTCTCCTCTGTTCACTGAGCAAGAGGTTATTTTTAGTTTATTTTTATGATTTTCCTACACAATGATATGGATTTTCTAAGTTCTGGGTATTTAAATAAATAAAAATATCCATATTTTTCTACTTATCCACGTGGCGCCGACTCATCCTCGGCAGCTCTGAAAGCCCACGTCTCGCGCTCCCATTCGATGCCGCCATCTGACTCAGTGCTTTAGGGGCCCACGGTTCATGTAACGTTCTTCGATCCGGCGCGATCTGGACCGTCCACTCGATACACACTCGATCGGACGGCTACTGGTCATCGTCTACGACTGGTGTGCACCCGTGACCGTCCACACTAAAACCCTAAGAACTCTCTCATTTCTCAACAGATTTTTGTGTTCTTATGCTCTATGGATTCGCCTTGAAGAGATGAACACGTCCATACAGTTTACATGCTATGAAATTAAGTAAAACAAAATGGAGAATCACTGGAAGCTTGGGAGGAAGGAATGATCCATACCTTTACTCTGAGAAGTGTAGCTTCAATCAGAGAGTTGTGTCACCTTCGATTGCACCTAAGGAAGCTCCAGATGAAGTCTTTGGCTGCGGGAATTATCTAGGTATGAAAGTGTCCATAGCCGATTTCAAAGCTAGGAGGCTAGAGCAACTGGGTGGCCTGGAGAGGGGGCTTTCACTGGGGAACTCCTTCTCTTGGTCCTGTGCAGGTGTGGGTGAGTTTAATTTGGATTTGGTGGAGGTTCTGGGAGATGTCCCGGTTCGCGGGCCGAGAGTCGAACTCCAAAATTGAGCTCAATCAATGGGGTTTAGGGTAGGAGAACAGTGGGGATCAATTGCTCTAGGTGAGGAGAAGGTCCTACACCAATTTTGGCAGAGTTTTGTTTAGGTCTGGTTCATCACTTTTTTTTTTGACCGAGAGGGTGGTGGGTTTAAATAGACATGGCTGGAGGGCCTCCCAGGGAGTTGAGGCTTGGGATCAGTTGATCTGGTCAAGGGAAGAACAGCTATGGTGTCTTATTAGGTTGGGACAGCTCAGCAAGGAAGAATTAAATATTTGAACCAAATGGGTGCTCTCGGCCTGGTGTTTTCCGAATGGCCAGGGTAAGGTCACCCTCAAGGTCAGGGAGGTCAAGGCTGGGGTTTAGTGCAGTCAATTGGCCATGGACATGTGTAAAGGAGTTTGATTTAAATGGGATGGGAGAAGGCTCATTTTGGCTTGGTTTGGTTCAACTCATGTATTTGGGCTAGGTTCACCCCCCCCATGATCTGATTTGGGCTGAAGGGGATCTGTTGGGTCAGCTAGGAAGGGGTGGTGAAGTCCCCATCCAAGGTGATGTGGCTAATTTTAGTTTAAAGTGTAGCATAGATGAGGTTAAAAATGCTTAATGAAGGTTTAAGAAAGAGCCCCCTCTTCTTGCCATTAATGGCTTGGTGAGGTGTCAAAGCTCTCATGGCTTCGTATGGCTTGTAAATGGCTTCATTTGGCTTGCTCATGGCTTGGGAAAAGGTTGGCTTATTTTCATAGGAATGGGTTTTGGGATTTTTGATGAGTTTAAGGGAAATTGGCAGGAGGCTTGATTTGGATTTATTTGATGATTGATTTAGAACTTAGGGATGATATCAATTAAAGGTATGATGAGAAGAAATTGTCATGTGGGCTTTAGAGCTAATTTTGGGCTTTTGGATTTGGTGAAAATGGGCTTTTAGGATGGTTTAAGAAAGTGGGCCTTTAGGTTTGAAAACAAATTGGTGGATGGAAATTTTGTGAAGGATTGGGCCAAACAAATGTTGGGTTTAGTTTAGGGATGTGTCATGAACATTTTAGAAAAGGTTTGGTGTCATTTAGAGTGGAATTGGATTTAATTTAGGCTTTTTTGATAAAAGGGCCAAAGTGGGTCAAATTGGGCTAACCTGGGCTAAGGTTGGGTTTGATGTAAAATTAATGTTGAGAAATGCTTATGGGAGTGTCACAAAGAGTTTTCAACTTTGTTTGGGCTATTATTTTGGGATTTGGGCCCATTTGGGTTAGGTTTGGGTTTAGGCCAAAAATGGAGATTTTGGTTTTGGGTTAGGTTTGGGTGGAGTTTAGGTTCAAATTTGGGGTAAATCTTGTTAGTTTTTTGCTTTTCGGGATGTTAGGAAGGTTTTATAGAGGATTTGGGGTTAATTGGAGTTGAATTGGGTTGGTTTGGGCTAAGTTTAGGTCATGGGCCAAAATTGGGTTTTAGGCTTCAAATTGGAATTTGATCCAAATGTCAATCAAATTGGCTTGTAATTGGTCTAAATTGATATTGGGGATATTTAATTGAAGTTTAGAATTGAATTGGGTCAAATTTGAGGTCAATTGGATTGATTTGGTTTGACATTGGGTCCACTTGGGTTAAGAATGGGTCAAATTGGGGTTTTGTAAAAAGTGGACCAAATTGGAAAAATTGGCCTTTGGTGTAGTTGAATAAAATGAAATTGAGAATATTTGAGATTTTTTAGAATTTTTTGGGAATTTATGGAATTTATGGAATTTATGGAATTTTTCGTTAAAAAGGGCATTTTGGGTATTTGGAGGGTATTGGGAGGTATTTTTGGAAATTTTTAGTATATTTGGCTAAGGATGATCAATTTGAATGGTGGGAAATTTTTAGGATTGATTTTGATGAAATTTAGGTAATTTAGGCAATTTTACAAAATTTGGGCAATTTCAATGGTATTTGGTAGGTTTGGTGAGTTTAGGGCCCCGGGGGTCAAAAATTAAAATTTTGGGAAAATGAAGATTGATTAAGTGTGCGTGAAATGAAATCATTTTGGTTGAGCTATGAAGCCATATTAAGCTCACAAAATCCATGAGAGGACTCATTTTAGACATTCACTATGTTGTTCCTAACCCTCTTAGCCAGGGGCCTAGGGGTTGAGGTCCATCCATATGAATTGCCTACATGAGTCGGGAAGTCAAATTGGCTAAAGGTAGTTTTAGGGTTTGAATGTGTGTTCGTGGGAGTATGGTGTGTGCAAACTTACCCTCACCAGACCATGCCACCCAGGGTAATCCTAAGGCCAAAGAGTCCTATAGGAAACTCATCCTTTAAATCTTCACATTTGACTTTAACCCTCCAAGTGGGTTGGGGTTTACAATCAAACATGTGGAGTTTGAAGGGAGCCAAGAAATGTTTTGAATTTCTAAGCGGCGGGTTCCATCTCTTGTCCTCTAGGATAGTCAAAGGGAAAGCCTAAAGCTAGATCCTAAGTACTAAAGATAGAGATCAGACCTCATCAAAAATGAGGTCAACAACATGATACGGGAATTGACGACGATGACTCGCGACAATTCGTCGCCATCAAGGATCATTTTGTAAAAAATTCAAAAATTTTGGAATTAATATAATTTTGAATAATCAAATTACTCCAGAGAGTAATTAATCAATAGAAAATTAATTAAAAAGAATAAAATTATGATTTTGATCTCATAATTTTCTCCTCTTCATGTTGAGTTCATGGATATTTTTATCACATTTTTATGAATTTTCTATAGCAAGATATTGAATTTTAATTATTTTAAGGTTAACCTTGATTTAATTAAATCCTTGTTTTTCTTAAAATTTGCTGGAGGAGACGCATGTCCTCGTACGTGTGAAAAATGCGTTGAATCCCCTGCGAGGCTCCGAACGGCGGATCCGCCTGGATTCAATCTTGACCGTCCATTTTTAAAACATGGAAATGGACGGTATCGAAGCATCTCCTTCATCTTGGTTCAGCCTGCACACCGTCCAATATCTAGAAGAAAATTCTCACTCAAATTTTAATAGATTTGAGTGATTTTTGTTTCTACAGCTTCATATGGGGATGAAGATGATATCGATACAATGATTATGGAGTTTTGAATCACTCTTTCACAATGTGTGAAACCGAATTCCATTAGAGCCAAATAATCCATACCTTGGCTTTAATCGATTTGAACTCGATTTGAATGCTTGAGCAGCTTTGTTTTGGCACCTTGAGCTTTGCCCTAACTTAATTTGAGCTCAAATTAAGTTCTTCTGAGAATTCGATTAAGGGTGGCTCAGTTTGAAGGGATTTTGTCAAAGTCTAGGTTAGAGGCTATGGGGAAGCCTGATTTCAATTTGGATCTTCTTCGTTTGGTCCTTAGAAGGTTTCAGAATGGGCAATTTGAAGGTTTATAGAGTTTGATTTCAGACTTCCAACTTGTCCTGTTTTTAGGAAATTTGGGTGCGCCCGGGTTAACCAAGTTGAAGAGTTTCACTGTGCTTCAATGTTCGGTTTCATTGGGGATTAGTTGCTAAGGTCCTAATGAAGGTTTTTTTTTGGAGTATATGGATTTAGGCAGTGTATATGGTTTTCAAATTTCCTCCTCCCCTTATCTCATGTGCTCGGGTTTGGCTGTATTTATAGCCATGGCTGAGCTTTGGATGGCTTAGGTTCATCTAGGGAACTTCTTAACTATGTTATTATTATCCATGAATAAGATTGTAGGCTATGGATAAAGGGATTTTATTTTTTCAAGCTTAAGTCATGTAAGTTTTACCTAGAGTTTAGGTTTGGTCCTATGAATTGGATCTCCCCTATTTGCTCTTTATGGGGGTGGATAAGGCTGGCTATATGGCTTGATATAACCTTCCTCATATTTTTTTTTCACCCATTTTAATGAGTTTAATAGGGGCATGACAAATAGGCTTATAATTCACCTCATGCATGGAATATTCATCATTGCATTTTACCAAGGTAATGGCTTAACCCAAGCTATGTTCCTTTTTCACTGGATGATCAAGGAGGTGGCTAAGATAACCTTTACCATGGCTAGCCACATCACCTTGGGAGGGAGATCATTCATGCTTTGAAATGGTAAGGTTTTGCCACTTTATTTTTCATGTCATGATGTCTTTAAACCAAAGTTAGAAATATTTATATTATGAATTATTAATGGGTCAAATCATTTTTGATGGGTCATATGGGTTGTGTCTAACATATATGAGGTCATCCATGATGTCATAAATGAGCTTAGAATTTTGAAATCCATTTATTATGTCATAAATGGTGTGATGGGTCAAAGCTTCTTTTAATGGTTCTTTAAATATAATTTCATTCTTAATTAATTATGCCATTAATTAAAAATATTGGAAATTATATTATTAGCCAATAAATTAATCAAAAAAGTTTTTAAATTAATTATTTGATTAATTTATATCATTTTTAGTTCAAAATTAGGCATGGTCTTAATTTATGGCTTTTAATCATAATTCCATTTTCTATTTAATTATTAATTAATCAAAATATGGGAAATTGTATTTTTAGCCAATAAATTAATCAAAAATAATTTTAGAATTAATTATTTGATTAATTTTATCATTTTTGGTTCAAAATTGGATATTTTGATCAATTTTGATAAATGTTGCATAGAGTTGACCAATTTTAGGGTTTAAGTCAATCCAAAGACCAATGTGGTGATTTTTGGGTTAAATTTTAGTCATTTTAATCAATGTCATGTTATTTATGTCAATATTTGTATTTGAAGTCAATATTTGTATTTAAAGTCAATTTTGTGGTCAAGAGGGCTTGGGTTAACCATTTTGACCAATTTTAATCCTTTTAGGTCAAGAATTGCCAATGAGGTTAATGTAGTTGTCTTTATATTATGTATTGATTGTTTTGACTAAATTTTTATTACTTAGTCAAAAATTGACTAATGAAGTCAATGCAATATTCCTTGGGTCATGGTTTGATCATCTTAACCTAATTTGTCATTTTAGGTTATGAGATAACTAATGAGATCAATATAGTGTTGTTTAGGTCATGGGTTTAACCATTTTTATCTTGTTTATGTGAAGGTTTGATCATTATTGATCTGAGTTAATCATGATTGATTAATTTAGGTTCAAAGTTGAACTAGATGATTTATTTAACCTTGTCATGGTTAATTTAATCACAGGGTTATTAATTTTAGTAACATACCTAGATTTGACTAAGGTTGGTAACTTTGGGTCAATTTGGTATTGTCAATTGATAAAATGAGTTATATGTGATCAGTTTAATACCCGAGATGTCTTAATGGTCAATGTGGTAATTACTAAGTCAATAAGGAGGTCATTAAGTCATGGATTGACTTTTTTGTTAAAGATTTACCAGTCTGATCAAATTTGTTTAATTGGGTTAAGAAAATTAATCATTTCATAGTTTGTCATTAATCATTTGATTAATTTAATATGTCATTAAAATTTAAGTCAAAAAGCCTATGCTTGGGTTTTACCATAGATATTTAGGGTTTGTTGTCCTTTAGGTGGTCAATATGGATAGACTTCCTTTCTTAATATATTTGTGGGATATTTTAAAAGTATGCCGCACATATTGACATTGACCCAAACGATCTGGATGTCACAAATGTCAATTTGTCAGAAAGTATTCTATATCATTATTTGAAGGATGAGATTGTATGTCATAAAATGTCAAATATCTATATGTTAATTTTGAGAAAGAATACTATGTGACTTATATCCTTTTTCGAAGAAAGAGTTAGAGGAATGCCTTATTTCCATGTCAGGAAGAGGTCTTATATCCAATAACAAGAATGAGAGAGTAGATGTCATTTTCCAACTCTAGGAGATGTTAAAATGTCAATGTCAACTTTAAGAAGGAATGTTATGCGACTTATATTCTGTCTCAAAGAAATAGTTAGAGGAATGCCATAATTTCAGTGTCAGGAAATGATTTATATCCGATAACTAGAAAGAGAAAAGGGATGTCATATTCCATTTCTCGAAAATGCCAAATGTCGATGTAAAGTTAGAGGAATGTCAACTTCCGTGTCAGGAAATGACTTATATCCAATAACTAAAGAGAGAAAATGGATTTCACATTCCATGTCGATGTCAGGTTAGAGGAATGCCATAACTTCAGTGTCAGGAAAGTACATATATCCAATAACTAAAAGGAGAAAATGGATGTCATGTTTCATTTCTCAGAAATGTCAAATGTTGATGTCAAGTTAAACAAATGCCATAACTCCCATGTCAGGAAAGGACTTATATCCAATAACTGGAAGATGAAAATGGATATCATGTTCCATTTCTTGAAAATATCAATGTCGATGTCAAGTTAGAGGAATGCCTTAATTTTCGTGTCAGGAAAAAACTTATATCCAATAACTAGAGAGAGAAAATGGTTGTCATGTTCCTTTTCTTAGAAATGTCAAATGTCGATGTCAAGTAAGAGGAATGCCATAATTTTCTTATCAGGAAAGGACTTATATCCAACAACTAGAAAGAGAAAATGGATGTGGTGCTCCATTTCTTAGTCAATGTCAAGTTAGAGGAATGCCATAACTTCCATGTCAGGAAAAATTCTTATCTCCAATAACTAAAGAGAGTGGAAGACACAATAGGAAAAAATAAATTCTCTAGGGATATCCGCTGGGGATCTGACCTTTATAGGTTAAAGGGTAATTTTCATGTTAGTTATCACATTGTCATTTTTATTTAAAGGATTCATTTTGGCACTTTAGGACCTGTCGATGTATCATAGACAACAGGGGATATTTTTCAACATTTCATTTTATTTGCAAAGATAATGTACAAAAGTCACCAGTACAGATCATTGTAGACAAAATTTAACAGTACATATATGTACATATATCATATATGACTCATGCTAAAAAACTACCGATATATTATATGTCAAAAACTTTCACGTCGTCCTTTTTTTTTCATAACATAGCCTTGGATACTACTAGACTAACCATAAATATCTAACACTTCAAGACATTTTCTATCAAACATGTCTCAGGTGTTTGGACATTCACGGGGTCAAGGTAGCTCCAAAGGTTTCAACCCTTCAAGTTCTGAAATAGCTTGATATCCGATGGGTCTCTTGTCTAGCCGCATTCGACGCAGAGTGATCGAAATGTGAGGTCTACTGACACTAGGTATACAGTGTTTCAAGATGTCGGCATTGTTTCTTTGTAGTAGAAGAACTGATAATTGTGGCAAAAGGACCTGATATTTTCCTACAAATTCTCCTGGTCCAAAGATCTGTATTTCCCTTCTGAAAAGGATAGAGCACCGATTCATCAAGGACATCGTACAAATTGGTCTTTCGAAGTCATGACTGTCGATGTGAGGTGGGATACAGTCCCCCTCATCGTACATGTTGATAATACAACTGTATGGAATATAGTTTGATGGCATGATTCCATTTAATAATCTAAATGATTACTATATGCATTGGATCCACTTGTTCGTGCCGTAAGATTCTCGGAGGATTTCCTTCATTGTCTCTCACATAATTATAACAACATCCATACTTGATTGTCAATATCTTCCCTACCACTTATCCATTTGTTAGGATCAGAGTAGGTTCTCCTTCTAAGATGTCCAGCACGGCCTAGGTCTCGGTCTTTCATCACATGCTCAATGATGGCTGCTTGTTCACATTCATCAAATATTCTGGTGAACAACTTAATACCTTCAAGGATATTGATTGTTCGTCCGTTGATATGCCTGAATTGTTTGAAGGATTGTCTTTTAATAGCTTGAATCCATCGTATTTCTACTTCAGAGATGTTTCTCCTAGGGATTTCTTTCTCTGGCATTGTCATGATAGGATAAATTTCAGCAAATGAAGTCTCGAGGTCAAGAGATTCAAACTGGTTGATGTCATCTTCCTTAAGTTTTCTATCTTATAGTTGTTTTTCTTCTTGTCGCTTTAGTCCTTTGTTTCGATTTCGCCTTTATGAATAGGTAAGTGCTGTTGTCATCTTCTTAACCTCTACAACCTCTTAAGCCACTTTCGTTACTACTGATTTCAATTTCCTAATATTAGGATTCAGTTCATGATTATTTGTTTCTGGTTCATTATCGTTCCTGAAGTTTAAATTTTATTAGAGGAGTATGTTCCTTAATTTCATTTTGATTGACTAGGTGCAGTAATGACCCATGGTATATCGATTCAATCTGTAGCAAATCAAAGTTGAAATGAATTCTTGAACCCTTGTCAAAGTGTCGACCGTACAGTGCAAAAGTCATATCATTTTGAAAAGTGAAAATTAGCCTATTATCAGAAATTTTCCTGCAAATGACATGGTTATGATATGTCAAAATAAATTTCATTTTCAAAGTGTTGTTGTTATTATTATATATATATATATATATTATTTTGAGAAATTGTGCTCACAAGTGGATACTCAGTAAGCAAGAAGAAAATTTCAAGAGACAAACTCAATTTGTACAAACGAGACAAAAGATTATTATTATTATTATTTAAATTAAAAAACAAGTCATTGACTTATGTCGCATAATATTTTTTCAAGAAACGCCCATTAATTGGGGTCAAAACTCTATCTCCTTGACAGTCAACTAACTGATAGGATCCTCCTAAATACGTCTTTTCAAATACATATGGGCCCTCTGATGCAACAAAAATATATACTATGTTTGCTATATAAATTTACCCATTTAGAGTGATATTGCACTTTAAAGAAAGATATTTTTCATGATTTATTGCAGGTATAATGATTTTAGGTGATTGGAGCAAGAAGAAGCAACCAAGAACAAATTCGGAGCAAAAATGAGCAAAATGGGAGAAAACAGCTTCAGGCGCCGTCGGTGCCAACTTCCAAACACTCCAGAATTAAATGGAAGATAGAGCGCCACCGACGCCCTATGTCGGTGCAATTCAAAAATGAAGAGTTTTGGTGACTTTTGACGGGATGCTTACGAAAACTCTTGGGAATTCGTTTCCAACATATATGTAACTTTTTTTGGATTAAATTTGAGAGGGCGAGAAGAGTGTAGAAGTAGACAGAGTGTGAGTTAGAGTTAGGTTTTGGAAGAGTGAGTGTAGAAGTGAAGATTTGAGAGGGATTCTTCTTTAAGGAGTGAAGGAGGAGTAAAGTGAGAGATTGCTTCTTCCTTTCCATTCTAAAGAGGGAATTCAGTGTTGCAAAGAAGAGAGAAAAGGATTCAAAGGAACTTCAAGAGATTTGCTTGGGGAAGAGAAAGAGATAAGTTGTATTTTCTATTGTGGTTTGTATGACTTTTCTTTTATATATAAAATCCATGTTTTATTCAGTCTTCTCTATGAAATTTGATTAGTCTCCTTTGTCTTTCTTCTTGGTTAGAGATGTGATGATGTGATGATGTGGATTTGAAGTGCTTTTAAAGTAGTGAAGAAATTGTGATGGTTTTACATTTTGAACTTAATTTACTTTTCGATCTGGCCAATTGAATTGTTAAAATCTGTTGTTGTACATTAACTCCGAAAGGATTGAGTGTCCTATAACAATAATGAAGAATCCATTCAATGTCCGTGAATGAATTGCGTAGTTCATGGGAATTGAGTGCAAACAAATATCGAAATTTGTTTTGATGGGCTTCAAATTAGAGATTTCAGGGTGACAGGCTAAGATCCCCAATTTGTTCCTAAGATTGGTAACTAAAGTCGAAGGTTAGCCTTCAGGTGAAGGGTGAGTGGGAGCTCCGTAGTGACAGCCAGTATCCTCCCAGTCTAGCCTTAGATTTAGTGACTGAACTTAGGATATGTTAATGTTCTTTACATGCTTGGAAGAGGGGGTACTCTATTGAGCGTAAAGAAAAATTTATGCTCATATTTGGCACAATACAATAAATAATTATTCTATATCATTCACACATCATATACTCATTGCAAGATGAAAGACACTTTTCATATAATATCAAAACCTTTCAAATTCAAAGCTTAGTGTGTGTATGTGTTAGTTAATTCTATTTAAAGATATTAGAAGTAATTGTGGTTTGTTTAACTGTTACTTTTTTCTGTATCTTGTTAGTGAAAGTAAACTTATACTTTATCTGGGATTTGAGTATTGGATTTCAGTATTACGCTATCTATTGTAAGGAACGTGCCTTCCATGTGGGTCGATAACCTGGACTCCATTAGAGCCATGTATTACTTGATGCGATACGTATACTTGTGTTGAAGTTTGGACTTTACAAAATCATTATAAATATAAAAATTTGGGTTCGTAAGTTCTTGCATAATAAAAAGTCTGCATCAAGTTTTTGGCGATGTTGCCGAGGAAGGTAGAAACGGTATCTATTGATAAACTTGATGCAGACTTTTTATTATGCAAGAACTTATGAACCCAATAATTTTGTAAAGTCCAAACTTCAACGCAAGTATACGTATCTTATCAAGTAATACAGGGCCCTAACGGAGTCCTGGTTATCGATCACACGGGGAAGGAATAATCCTTAAATAGATAGCGTAATACTGAAATCCAATACTCAAATTGCAATTAAAGTTTAAGTTTACTTCTACTAACAAGATGCATAAATAGTAACAGTTAAGCAAACCACAATTACTTCTAATATCTTTAAACAAAATTAACTAACACACACACACACCAAGCTTTGTATTTGAAAGGTTTTGATATTATATGAAAAGTGTCTTTCCTCTTGCAATGAGTATATGATGTGTGAATTATATAGAATGATTATTTATTGTATTGTGCGAAATAGTAGTATAAATATTTCTTTACCCTCAAAAGAATACCCCCTCTTCAAAGCATGTAAAGAACATTGACATATCCTAAGTTCAGTCATTGAATCTAAGGCTAGGTTGGGAGGATACCGACTGTCACTACGGAGCTCCCACTCACCCTTCATCTGAAAGCTAACCTTCGACTTTAGTTACCAATCTTAGGACCAAATTGGGGATCTCAGTCTGTCACCCTGAAACCTCCAATTTGAAGCCCATCAAACCACATTTCTCTATTTATTTGCACTCAATTCCCATGAAATACACAATTCATTCATGGAGATTGAATGGATTCCTCATTATTGTTGTAGGACACTCAATCCTTTCGGAGTTAATGTACAATAATAGATTTTTCAGATCAAAAAGTAAATTAAGTTTGAAATGAAAAACCATCACAATTTCTTCAATTCTTTAAAAGTATTTCAAATCCACATCATCACATCATCACTTCTCTATGCAAGAATAAAGACAAAGGAGACTACTCAGATTTCATAGAGAAGACACAATAAAACATGGATTTTATATATTAAAGAAAAGTCATACAAACCACAATAGCAAATACAACTTATCTCTTTCTCTTCCCCAAGCAAATCTCTTGAAGTTCCTTTGAATCCTTTTCTCTCTTCTTTGCAACACTCAATTCCCTCTTTAGAATGGAAAGGAAGAAGCAATAACTCACTTTACTCCTTCTTCTTCACTCCCTAAAGAAGAATTCCTCTCAAATCTTCACTTCTACAATCACTCTTCCAAACCCTAACTCTAAACTCACACTCTCTCTACTTCTACACTCATCTCCCCCTCTCAAATTTCATCCAAAAACAGTTACATATATGTTAGAAACAAATTCTCAAGAATTTCCTTAAGCATCCCTTCAAAAATTCGCCAAAACACTTCATTTTTGAATTGCACCAACATAGGGCACCGGCGGCACTCTATCGTCCATTTAATTCTGGAGTCTCTGGAAGTTGGCGCCAGCAGTGCTAGAAGTTGTTTTCTTCTATTTGCTCCTTTTTGCTTCGAATATGTTCCTTTTTTGCTTATTTTTGCTCCAATCACCTAAAATAATCATACCTGCAACAAATCAAGAAAAATATCTTTCTTTAAAGTGCAATATCACCAAAAATGGGTAAAATTATATAGCAAAAATAGTATATATTTTTCGTGCATCACCCTTCCACATTGGCTCAAATTTCCCAGCTATTTTCTTGTGAGCAAGGATAGGTCTTCGAAGTACTAAGACCAAATCTCTGATTTGAAATGTCCTAGAACGAACCAATTTATCATGGGCCCATATCATTTTGGCTTGGTACAATTATAGATTCTGATGAGCTTGAAGTCTTTTCCCTCTAAATTTTCTTGTTCTTCAAGACATTATTTTGTGTTTTCTTCTTCAGTGATTTTGTTTGTAACCGCAATCCTAAGAGAAGGAATTTAAATTTCTAATGGAAGTTGTTGACCTCATTTTTGATGAGGTCTTCTCTTCCCTCTTTAGTGTTTAGGATCTAGCCTTAGGCTTTTCCTTTGACTATCTTAGAGGACTAGAATTGGGACCCATCCCTTAGAAATTTAAAACACCTCTTAACTCCCTGCAAACCCCACAAGCTTGATTGTAGACCCCTAATTACCTAGAGGGTTGAGATCAAAAGTGAAGGTTTAAAGGATGATTTCCCTATAGGACTCTTTGGCCTTAGGACCACCACAGGTGGCTCGGTGCAGTGAGGGTTGACTTACACACTCACTACACTCATACTCTACACTCTCACACACACAATCCAAATCCTAAAACCACACCCATACCCAACTTGACTCCTTAACTCATGTAGGTAATTCATATGGATGGACCTTAACCCCTCAGCCCTGGCTAAGAGGGTTACGAACAACATAGTGAATGCCTCAAATGAGGCCTCTCATGGCTCATATAGGCTTAATATGGCTTCGTGGATCAATCAAAGTGATTCCATTTCACTCATATTTGATCAATCTTCATTCTTCCAAAATTTCAATTTTTGGCCCCGAGACCCTACACCTATCAAGCTACCAAAAGCACTTAAAATTGCCCAAATCCTCCAAAATTTCCAAATCACCCAAAATTCCCCAAAATTAACCTTGAACATTTCCTCACCAATCAAATTGATCATCAATAGCCAAAAATACCAAAAATTCCAAAAATATCCCCCAATACCCTCCAAATTACCAAAATGCCCTTCTTAGGTAAAAAATCCAAAAATTCAGAAAATTCCCAGAAAATCTCAAATATTCCAAATTTCATTTTGTTCAACTACACCATGAGACAATTTTGTCAATTTACCCCACTTTTACCAAAACCCCAATTTAGCACATTCTTAACTCAAGTGAACCCGATGTCGAGCCAAATCTGCCAATTGACCCCAATTTTGGTCCAATTCAATTATAAACTTCAAATTCATATCCAAAATATCAATCTAGACCAAATCTAAGTCCAATTTGATTAACATTTGAGTCCAATTTCACTTTTGACCTTAAAGCCCAATTTGGACCCATGACCCAAATTTAGCGCAAGCCAAACCAATTCAACTCCAATTGACCCCAAACCTTTTCTAAAGCTTCCCTAACATCCCCACAAACAAAACACTAATATAATTTGCCAAAAATTTGGCTTCAAACCCCACTCAACTTCAACCCAAAACCAAAAAGCCCAATTTTGACCTAAACCTAAACCTAACCCAAATAAGCCCAAGTCCCAAATCCAAAACCCAACCAAAGTTAAAACCTCTTTGAAACACTCCCATAAAAATTTCCCAACATTAATTTTACATCATTTTCAACCCTAGCCCAACATTGGCCCAAATTAGCCCAATTTGACCTACATTGGCACATTTACCAAATGAACCCAAATTCAACCCAATTCAATTCCAAACAGCCTCAAATTTGCTTCAAATCATTCAAGACACATCCTTAAACTAAACTCAACATCTATTTGGCATGGCCCTTTGCAAAATTCTTCATCTAAAATCCCATTGCTAAACATAAAGGCCCACTCCATTAAACCTTCCTAAAAGCCCACTTCCATCAAATTCAAAAGCCCAAATCAATCTAAAGCCCACATGACACTTTCCCTCATCACACATTCAATTTAAAATCAATCCTAAAGTCCTAATTTATCAATTAAACAATCCCAAATCAAGCCCCATAACAATTCCCATCAAAATGCCAAAATTCACAAAATCCTTTTTTTATGAAAGTTGACAAGCCATATGTGAGCCAAAGATAAGCCATGTACAAGCCATATGAAGCCATGGGATGTTTGACATGTGAACATACCCAAAGTAGCAAGAGGAGGGCCCCCTTTCTTAAACCTTCATTAAACTTTTTAACCCCTTCCATGTTACACACTAAACCAAGATTAGCCACATCACTTTAGATGGGGACTTCACCACCCCTTTCTAGCTGATGCAAGTGATCCTCCCTCAGCCCAAATCAGCCATGAGAAAGGTGAACCAAGCCCAAAAGGTAGACTTGACCAAATCAAGCCAAAAATGGCCTTCCCCCATGCCATTTTAATCCAAGCCTTTGACACATGGCAAAGCTCAATTACCTACACAAAACCCCAGCCCTGACCCACCTGAACTTGAGGGTGACCCTTGTCAGCCGGCCAGCCGCCTGGATCGCCGGAAAACACCATGGCCGAGACCTTGGGAGGAGCCAAATTTTGGAATTCCACCTTGCTGAGCTGCCTCACTCTAAATGGCCATTGCAGTACGTTCTTCTCCTCACCGAGCAGTTCGAACCCAACACTTAAACCCCCACAGGAGGCCCTCCGAGCCTCTCTGATTTAAACACCCCTCCTCTCGGCCAAGAGAGGTGCTGAACCAAACCTTATTGAAACCCTGCCAAAATCATCCCAGACCACTCTCTACACATAGAGAACTTGATACCCACTGAAATTCCCCTGCCATTTCCTCTCTGTGAGCTCAATTTCAGAGTTGAAATCCAAGCCCAAAACCAGGACACTTCACCACAGTCAGTCAATCTTCTAATTGATTGACTCTACACCTTTAACAGATCAAGAGGAGAAGTTTCCCAACAAAAGCCCCCTCACCAAGCCAACCATTGCTTCCAGCCTCCAAGCTTTGTGATCAGATGTGGTCACTTTTGTACCTAGGCAATTCACCAGGCCAAGGGACTTCATCTAGAGCTTGCTTGGACCCAATCGAACGTGACACAACCCTCGGATTGAAGCTTCACTTCTGCGAGCAAAGGTATGGACTCACTCTTCCTCCCGAGCTTCCAGAGATTCTCCATTTAGTTTGAGTCAATTTCAATGCATGTTTACCGTATGGATGTGTTCGTCTCTTCAAGACGAATCCATAGGGCATAAGAATACAAGAATCTGTTAAGAATCGAGTGAGAAATTATGGTTAGAAGGTCGATGGTCACTGGTTCGCACCAGTCGTAGACGATGACTGGGAGCCATTGGATCGCGCGTGTATCGGATGGACGGCTCGGATCGCTTCGGACCAGAACATGTTACGTGAAAGGCGGGTCCCGGGACGGCTGACTCAGATGGCGGCACCCAATCACAGCTCGACACGCACCCCCTTCGGAGCTGCCTAGGTTGACGCGGCGCCGCGTGGATAAGTAGAAAAAATAGGCTTTTTTATATTTATTTAATTACCAAAACTTCAAAAATTCATAACTTTATGTAGAAAAATCCTAAAAATAAAATAAAAATACCCTCTTGCTCAGTGAATAGAGGAGAATAATGTGGAAAAGAAATCAAGTAATTTCATTAAGTATTTTATTTTTAATGATTTATTTACTCTCTGCATTGTTTTAATTCTCCATTTGCATAGGCAATTCATCATGGCATGAGACCATAGGTCTTTTAAAGCCTCAAAACTTGTGAACATTCCCTGAATGTTCTAAGACATGAGACCATAGGCCATGCATATGAGAAGTTATTGATTTTCAAAGTTCATGTTATTATTTTGAGTATTTTAATTCCAATAATTAGCATGTTGAGAAATAAATTCTAGGAAAATTTGGTGATGTTTCTTGTGACCAAAGGGACATAGGAAAAATAAATTTTGAGATAATTCACTTGGAACAACCCTAATTGGCCTAAACACCCAAAATTGAACTTTAATTAATAAGGGTTAACCATTCACCAATTTAACTTAAAAATAATTCTCCACTGTCCTCTAGGGATAGGAGAACACCACATAAAAATTTGAAACCAATTGGACTTGATTAACCCCACCAAATGGGTTGATTAAGCCTCTTAAGCAAAAATGGGTAAAATTAAACTTTAAAAATTCATAACTCACAAAATACTTTTCAAAAATTCACAAAAATGGTTTTGGAGCTTCTCTGATATCAAAGGAACTTAGGAAAATTAAAATTATAATTTTCTAAAAAAGTTGATTTTTATCATTATTTTAATATTTTTAATAATTAAAATATAATAAAAATCATAAAAATATAAAAATCACCAAAATGTCACATTTTGAATTCTAATCATTTAGGAACAAACCAAATATTTTTTTTAAGTGCCTAGGGTAAGATATTGAATTTTAAAGGCATAATGTAATTTTTAATATTAAAAAAATGTATTTTCCAACCTTTTCACCAAAATAATTCTAATAAATCAAAGAAAAATCAAAAAAATACAAAATTTGTTTCTCTGGACTCCTTGAGGTTAGATAGATTTAAGAAAAATATAAAATCCATTTTTCAACTTTAATTTTATTTTAAAATTAATTAATACTCCAAAAGTCAAAATAATTCTAATAAATAAAATATAATACAAAAAATCACCAAAATTGGTCCAGATGGTCCTCTTGTCATTAGGAACATCCCATAATTTTCTTAAGGACAGAAACATTTCCTTGGTCATGTTATTGAATTTTCCTTGAAAACCCTTATTTTCCATTAAAAATAATTACATAAATAAATTAAATACAGAAAAATCACATTTTCTTCTAATGTCTTGATTGACATATAAGTGAGGTCACATAAAAATTTTAAGTTCATTTGAGCCTAATTTAGTGAGTTATAAAATTATTAAGCTTGAAGGGCAAAATGGTAATTAAAATTTTCAACCTTTAATTAAAATTTTAGGATTAATCAAAAAGGGAGGGTAAAATATTTGATTTTAAACTGATTTTTGGATGATAGAAACTTAAATGATTAAGAGTAGAAATCTATTAACCATTTTAAGAATAATTAAAGTAAACCTTAATTAATTAATTAATTAAATTTGAAAGATTAATGGAAAATTGAAATTATTAAAGTAGGGATATTATTTAAGAGGATATTTATTCTTTAATTTAAAAATCCTTAAATAAATCACTTCAATAATACTTAAGCCTTAATTAAAAAAAATTAATTAAAAATTAAAAGAATAATCTCAACTAAATTAAAATTGAAATTAAATTAAAATCAAATTAAAATCAAATTAAAAGAGAAATAATTTGAGATCAAATTAAATTAAGTTAAACTACATTAAAATTAAATCAAATTAAAATTAAATTAAAATTAAATTAAATTAATTTTAAATTTAAATTGAAATTAAATTAAATTAAAATTAAATTGAAATTAAATTAAATTATAATTAAATTAAATTAAATTAAATCAAAATTAAATTAAGTTGAATTAAATTAAATTAAAATCATTTAACAACAAACCTAAATGAAATCATTAAGAATTAAATCTAAAATAACTTGAACACTATTCCAAACTTAAACTAATTTTCTATAATTAAATCAAAAATAAAATTAAATCATTAAGTTTAAATCATTAAAATATTTAATAATTTGATTTGCCCTTTTTAAAGCTCTTATTATTATAACTCTTAAATGAGGCATCAAGCGAAGTGTTACTTCACTTATAAGATATTCAAATGTCCTAATTCACTGAGCAAGATAACAAAACTTAAATTCCCGGATGATTAATTCACTTGTATAATTAAATTCTCTTGGACTTAAAATAATCCTAGAGGTATTGAAAAGATGTTTAAGACTCGTCTTAAGCACTTCCTCAATATGATAGGATGTTTATAAGAACAATTGAACTTAATTGTTCTTTGATGAAGAAAATCGTCCTTAAACCAAAATACAAGAACCTAGACATCATAGGAGATGACTAGCTATAGGATTAGAACTTTGGTAAACAACCAAAACCTTTCCCTTAGCTTTACCTAGGTACTTGTTGGAATATTTAAATGCCTTAACATTTTTTTTAAGTGCAGCTTGGGATGACGGGAAGACCCTCCAGGTATGCTTTTATTTTATTGCAATTTACTTTATTGCAAATGCACTTTACTTTTCTTGCATGATAAACAATCGTTGCATGAAAACCAAAACCTTTAGGATAGTCCTTGAACTGAAACCAAAACTAAATTAAAATTCATTACAAGATAAAAATCACCGCCACAACATTTCAAAATATAAAACAACTCAAAATTTAATCACAAACAGAACACAAAACTACAATTGTAACAAAATTAAAATGTCTCGTTGAATGATCGGGAATACCTCGGATGATGTAACACACGTGTTGCTAACGGGATTTCCCACGGTCTAAATGAAAGTGTGGAACTCATTCAGTTGAGTTTAGCAAATTTATCTTGACTAAGTGAATTCGATGAAAATAACGGTGCGGGATGACGGAACCGTGGGATCTTAATCGGTTCGTTTAATCAACTTTAAGATTTGTTTTAATTAAAATATTAAAAATACTTGGATTTTAAGATTTTCTCTAAACCAAAACACTTCTCTCATCTCCCGATTTATGACTTCTAAAACTAAACCTCTGCAACAACAAGGAGCTCGGAGCTTGGTGGGCGGCATGGTCATCGTCATCAGCGAAAACTCGGATCTACTTCAGCAAAACTTTCTTAGAATTAAATAACCAAGCCATAGGACATCGAGATGGTTTGCCTAGCGCAACATAAATCCTCAACTCTTCGTTAGGCATTTGCATGATCATGTAAATTAAGCCCTAACCAATTTTAGGACTCCGAGGTAGTCGTTTGGTACGACATAAACCCTCACATCTTCGAGGCTGATTGTATGATTATGTCATACGAATATAAGTCCTAATTAACTAAAATTGGCAAGATTGAAATATCAGATAATATTAGGATTTTCTCAAATCTAAGCCAAACAATAGGATAGTTTGGGAAGTCGCCAAGTTTCTTCATGGATCATCAGCTTCTCCTACTTCTCTTCCTTCGGATTCTCAAAAATAAATTGTTCCAAATTTTGAGTCGTTCCCTTTTGAATTTCCAAAATCCAATCCTTTGAAAACCTTAAACTTTGAAATTCTTGAGAGAAAAACCACTGATCATTATCGAGAGTTTTCTTAAATGATTCCTGTCATTTAAGATGTAATTAACTATATGGGCTTGCCCTTATAGGGAACTTTACGAACCCAGGTAATATAAACCCTGCTTAATTCATTTATATTAAGCAGGGGACTTTGTCGGCTTATAAAATTGGTTCGCAGGCCAAACGGATGTCACAAATCTTCTAGTTTATTTAATCGAGCCCCATCATCGAAGCAGTGTGTCTATTCTTCGGGATAGATACACGATTTGCGATGCAGTGCTCGTTTATATAAACTATTCGGGATGTGAGATCAATTTGATTTCATGTCTTAAAACTTTCAAATTTAAAATTATTTTCAAAATCAAATACTACTTTCTAAATTATATATATATTTAAATTAAATTTAAAATAAAAAATTCGCCGACAATTTCTGTAGGCGACCCCTTTTCAAAAATAAAACACATAACCTAAAAATATGCCGACAAGTTCTGGCGACTCCGCTGGGGAAAAGTTCCTCTCTCCATTTTAATCAGATGGTTTTGCTTTCATAAATCAGTAGTGAGCCCATGCCCTAGTCGACCAAACTACCATTCTTCCGTTGGAATACCCCGTTCATTTCTATCTTGAACGAGTATAGCCAACTCCTCTTGGATTTAGGAGCCACTGTTTAGACACCCCTAAACGGAGAGGTTCCGAGATCCTTTTACCTCTTTTCGAGGTGGGGTGGACCCCGATCAGGTGTTAGTTTAGGAGCGGTCCTTCGAGTCGAGAAGTCTTGCATAAGACTTTCTCTTCCATTCCAATTCTGAATCAGATTCCTTACCTTCTCTACACCTTTGAACATTCCATTCTTAATAAACAAATCCTCTAATAAATGACTCTTTTAACAAATAACTCCTTTTTATAAATACATGAACAGAAATGTGTTCGGACTCTTTTCGATTCCTTTCTTTTCGTCCTGATGAGAAGAAGCATAACTTGGGACCGACAATCGAATCTACCTTGCGAGAAGATGTCCGCCCCAAAGCTGATTTTCTCCTTCACCGATGGACTGGACTTCACCGTTTACAAGGATGAGTCGCCCGACAATGGGATCATCCGTTTTGGACAAGGATTTGGCAACACAGATGTCAAGATCACCGACGTCACCCTTTTCACACTTACAGACAAAGTGCCTGAAACTGAAAGACCTTTGATCGAGTTCAACCTTAAGTCAACTCAAGAGTTCCCTCCCCTGCAAAGGGTTCCAGCTGAGAGGAATACTACTGTCTATAGAAGGACTGTTATATCTACCCCCACTAGTCTAGTCGTCTCTGCACCTACCCCGGCTTCCGCCAAACTGAAGGGGAAGGAAGGTTCAAACTTGTAAAGAGCATGTTACCGTGGAGGGTACAGATTTCCGTGCAAGACCTTTTATTTTTGAAATTGGGTCCGGCTCAAGGGTTCCACCCTAAAACGGACTCGAGAGAAGAAACGAGAGGTAGGAAGATTGCGCGAAAGGCCGAGAGCTGCTGAAGTCGCTTTCTTAGAAGAAATCCACGAGTACACACCACTACCTAAGTACATACCATTGCCTGAGTATACACCGCTTTTGGAAGGAAGTAGATTCCATCCCCTTTCCGCCGCAACTGATGAGGAAAATGTCCGCAAGATTCCTTCTACATTACCTCGACCCGCATGCTATAGCGACAGCTGAAAGAAGAGGGCTAGGATTACACCATTTTCCCGACTACAGACTGTGATAGAGAAGTTAGCAAAGAAAGAGAAATGTCATGTATTAGAGATTTTAAGAAGAATAGGGCGGGTGCCAACCAAGTCCCGTCTTGGGCCTTGAGTAGAACCCGTTAGCGCCGCAGAAAAGCCGAATAAGAAGATGAAGGCTAGTCCACCAGTTGTTGTTTCAGGTTTACAGATCAGGGAGGATACCACCTTCCGACGATTCGGCCGACAGACCATCCGGTCCTAGGCCTTCTGCTGCTAGAAGGATGGTATAGCGTCCTACTACTGGCCAATTAAGATCGAAACAACGACCAGAAAAGGAAAGTCTCGTTAGGAGACTCGAGTCCGAAGAGGGCGCTACTGCAATGAAGGGGACTCCCAAGAAGGAAATCCAACAGCCATCGCATGATAACTGCGAAATCGCACGAAAAAGACCATTAGAGGACGCTATGGAAAAGCTAAGAACCGACATTCAACGATTAGTAAGAGAAGGAGAAGAAAAGTTTGGAGATGAAGTTGACTCGTCAGAGTTCATGGATGACGAATATGTGGAGATCAACATGGTTGAGACACGAGCATCGTTAGCTTCGCATGGTGCTCCGGCAGCTGCAGAGAGAGATGAACCAGAAGCATTAAGAGCACAAATTCTAGAAAAAGATGATACAATCTCTCAAATGGCAAAAAGGATGGAAGAGATGGCTGCAGTCCTAGCCACTCTTCAGAGTCAGGTTCAACCCGAAAGAGAAATGCCTCCAGAAGTTATCCACATTACAGACGGAGGAAAAGAGATTACATCCATTAACGGAGATGATCGATAGAAGAAAGACTCTACCCGAATATGATTCCGGAGAAGGACATCGAGAACATGGTAGAACGACGGAGTGCGAGAAGCCTCGGCACACTCTAAGAGCGGAGCATCTATTCGGACGGGTAGACCTTACCCCGAATAATTTGATGCAGTACAATACCCAAAAGGCTTCGTACCACCTCTGTTCAAGACTTTTGATGGTACCGGAAATCCTCGACAGCATGTTACACATTTTCACGCTTGTTGTTGCAACGCCGGTGGAAGTGACGCCTTACTCTTCCGACAGTTCGTCAACAGCCTGTCAGGGATCACCTTCGATTGGTACGCAGAGTTACCGAACAGTTCGGTAAAGACATTTTCAGAATTGGAAAACCTCTTCGTGAAACGGTTTGCCGGAGCTCAGCACCATATCGCCATCGGTGACTTAGTGGTGGAGAAACGAAACCGAATGAAACTTTAGTGGACTACATACTTCGATGGAGAAATCTAAGCATGAAGTGTGAGCCACGGCCTACAAGAGCGACATGCGCTCGGTATCTTGCTTAAAATCATTCACGGCCCGATAGCACTTCTCCTTAAGGGATTTACGATTAAGACTTTCGAGAAGTTGTTAAGCAAGGCCGGAAGCTTGCAAGAGGAAGCGAAGCAACTAAGTTTCGTCAACAAAACAGACAAACAGAAGCCTGTGAAGACATTTGAAAAGAAATCTGGTATCGTCGCTGCAGATCGATGAGAGGCAAGTAGTCAATGCAAATACGGCTGGAGAAGCCGCGAGCCAGTTATCAACAACCTCAGCAGAACTAACAACAACCTTAACCCGGTTATCAGCCAACTCAACAATATGAGCAACCGCCTCACCCACAGCGCACGTTAAAGGAGCTTATAAATAGAGAATATCCATTCAAGAATGAGGTAGAGCCAATGATGTTCAGCAGTTTGATGAAGACTCCGGATTTTTGACTACCAGAATCCAGGAAGCCAGAAGAAGTTAATAAGAAAGACCATCCCAATTACTTTCCTTACCACTAGATGCTTGGACATAAGATAGAGGATTTCATTACCTTCAAGAGTTGGCTTGACAACAATCTCCGAAAGGGGAACATAACGATCCCAAAGGAATACATGAAAGAACCCCAGAAAGGAGGTTCTGTCAATGTTATTTCAACGGATCCCATTGTTCCGATAGACCCTTACATGACTGATGATTGATGGAGTACCGCTTGAACGAAGTCATTGAAGAAAATTTTGGATCGCATCCAAACCGCTTCGGCGCGTGCTTCAATTCAAAGTTTGAAACCTGTCAAGTCGGCGCTATCGCTTACAAATGATGAACCGCCCCAGGAAGAAAAAATCATAGAAAAGAAGGAGATCGAAGAAGAAGAAAAGACTGAGGCTCCTAAGGCTAGACTAGGGGCTGCTTATCCTAGGATGGTTATTTCTGATTCGGGGGAAAAATTCCTCGAACCTCTCACTCTGTATGATTATTTGCTCACTCCGGCGGGATCTTATAATGATAAAAGTTATGGCGTTGGCTACATTTTGACTGTTTCTAACGATTACGTGACTAACGACAACCAATCTAATCCAGATCTCGATTTCGATACCAATAACAATTCTCAAATCATACACAACCTCGACAATCACGATGACAAAGAAGACATTCACCAAGAAGGCTATGAAAGTTCAACAAGCAATGAATTTATTTGTGAATTCCAAGGAACTCCAATCACAATAGAGTTAGAGCTTTCAGATTCCGAAGCGACTCCAGGAGAACCTGCCATGCCGATTCAAAAGGAGATACCAGTAAACTCAGTACCAGACTCAGAAGAAATCACAGAAGTCAACTTAAGGAGCGGAAAGGTTCTACCTCCGAGAATGGGTCCAAAAGACAAAGGAAAGCAGGTGGTTGTTCGGGAAGAAACTGAGACACATGGTAACAAAGTGGACTATAACGTGCTAGCCCATCTTAGGAAACTACCAACCAAACTGAGCATCTTCGACGCTCTCATCTTATCAAAAGAGATGAGAGAAGCTCTGATCAAGGCCTTACTTTATCCAGAGATTTGTTTAACTCAAATGGCCAGAGAATCCTTAGACGAGGTTTGCTCGTTAAAGGAACAGCGAGGTGTTACCTTCACAGATAGTGATCTACTACTTGGGACAGCCGATCATAACCGACCGTTGTATATTTCAGTTACAATCAAAAAATTTATGCTCTCCAGAGTATTGGTGGATCCAGGAGTGTCAATCAACATAATGAATCTTCAGACGCTAGCATACTTGGAAATTGTTGCTCGCGAGCTCGAAGCGGACAAGATGTTACTAAGAGGATTCAACCAGAAAGGAGAAAGATCCCTTAGATCAATAACACTATTAATGAAGACCGGTGACTTAGCAAAGACAACCGCAAAATTCCACATAATTGACTCTGAGACATCGTTCAACGCACTACTAGGCTGGCCGTGGGTCCATGAAAACCGGATGGTACCATTGTCTCTGCATCAGTGCATAAAATACTATGAAGGAGGAGAACAATGCATTAAAGGTGATTTGCAACCTTTCTCCGTACATGAGATTGGAATCCATGAAGATGCAGCTTATTACGCACCTCCGAAGAAAACAATCTTCTCCAGAAACACCGTGCCAAATGAAGCAAAAGAAATTCGAGACAATGAAGAACCTGAAGTTCCAGTCCAACAGTCACTCACTACTCCTTTACGGTGAGATGGTGAAGATTTCTCTAGAACTCGCATCCGAGGTCGAGGCCGGGGACGAGGTCGTGGAAGAGACACTGGGACAGTTGGACAGAAAAAGCCGGTGATCAACGTTGATTGGGAGAACAGCTCTGAGGAAGAAGAGGAAGTCAAGAAAGAAGCAGCTACAATAAACCAGAAGAAACCACAATTCAAGATTTCTCTCGAAGATGAGAAGAATGAAGAATACAAATCGATGTACTGTTGACCTCATTTTTGATGAGGTCTTCTCTTCTTCTCTTTAGTACTTAGGATCTAGCCTTAGGCTTTTCCTTTGACTATCTTAGAGGACTAGAATTGGGACCCACCTTTTAGAAATTCAAACCACTTCTTAACTCCCTGCAAACTCCACTAACTTGATTGTAGACCCCTAATCACCTGAGGGTTGAAATCGAATGTGGAAGTTTAAAGGATGAGTTCCTATAGGACTCTTTGGCCTTAGGATTGCCCTGGGTGGCCTGGTCTGGTGAAGGGGCTGACTTACACACACACTACACTCATAAACTTTCACACACCTCCTAAAACCACACCCATACCTAACTTGACCTCCTGACTCATGTAGGTGATTCACATGGATGGTCCTTAACCCCTAAGCCCTTGGCAAAGAGGGTTAGGAACAACATAGTGAATGCCTCAAATGAGTCCCTTCATGGCTCATATGGGCTTGATATGACTTCATGGCTCAACCAAAATGACTTCTTTCCACTTACATCCACCCAATCTTCAATTTCCCAAATTTTCAATTTTGACTCCGGGACCCTACACCCGCTTAGCCTACCCAAAACTCTTGAAATTACCCAAATTTTGCAAAATTTCCAAATTACCCAAAATCCTCCAAAATAATTCCCAAACATTTCCACATCACCCAAATTGATCACCCATACCCAAAAATACCTCCCAATACCCTCCAAATACCCAAAATACCCCTCTTGGCCAAAAAATCCAAAAATTCAGAAAATTCCCAGAAAATTCCAAAAAATCCCAAATATTCCCAATTTCATTTTGTCCAACTACACCATGAGCCAATTTTGTTAATTTACCCTACGTTTGTCAAAACCTCCAATTTGACCCATTTTAACCCTAAGTGAACCCAATGTCAAACCAAACCTACCCAATTGACCCAAATTCTGGTCCAATTCAATTCTAAACTTCAATTAAACATTCCCAACACCAATCTAGACCAAATCCAAGTCCAATTTGATTGACATTTGGATCCAATTTCACTTTTGGCCTTAAAGCCCAATTTGGACCCATGACCCAAACTTAACCCAAGTTCACCCAATTCAACTCCAATTAACCCCAAATCTTTTCTAAATCTTCCTTAACATTCCCACAAACAAAACACTAACATGATTTGCCCAAAATTTAGACCCAAACCCCACTCAAATTCAACCCAAAGCTAAAAGGCCCATTTTTGACCTAAACCCAAACCTAACACAAATGAGCCCAAACCCCCCAAAATCAAAGCCCAACCAAAGTCAAAACCTCTTTGAAACACTCCCATAAATATCTCTCAACATTAATTTTACATCAATTTCAACCCTAGCCCAACATTGGCCCAAGTTAGCCCAATTTTACCTACATAGGCCCACTTACCAAATAAATCCAAATTCAAACCAATTCAACCCCAAATCACACCAAATTGACTCCAAGCCCTTCATAGAACATCCCTAAACCAATTATAACACTTATTTGACAAGGTCCTTCACAAAATTTTCACCCAAATGCCCATCCTAAAATCAAAAAGCTCATTCCCCTTAAACTTTCCTAAAAGCCCACTTCCTTCAAATTCAAAAGCCCAAATTCATCTAAAGCCCACATGGCACTTCCCCTCATCATCCATTTAATCAAAATTGCCCCTAAGTTTCAAAATCATCAATTAAACAATTCCAAATCAAGCCCCATATAAATTCCCATCAAAATACCAAAATTTTCTTAAATCCCTTTTTATGAAATCGACCCAAGCTTTTCCCAAGCCAAATGGAGCCAAGGATGAGCCATTCACAAGCCATATGGAGCCATGAAAGTTTGGCATGTGACCATGCCATTAATGGAAAAAGGAGGAGATCCTTTAACCATCTCCTAAAAGTCATTAGCCTTAAGCATGTTTCCCCTTAACCAAGATTTAATCCAAATATTCTTGGATAAGGACATCACCACCTCTCGACCGACTAGCCTAACTGATCTTCTCAGCCCAAGACCAGCCATGGGGAGGTGAACCCAGCCCAAACAAATGGGTTGACCAAACCTAGCCAAGTATAGCCTTCCCCCCATTCCATTTCAATCCAAAGCCTTTACACATGTCAAACTCCGATCGACATCACCAACTTCAAGCCCCGGACTCCCCGACCACCGAAGGTGACCCATGCTGCACGGCCGACCGCTCGGATCGCCGGAAAACACCATGGCCGAGACCTCGGGAGGAGCCAAACTTTGAAATTCCACCTTCGCTGAGCCGCCCCATGCCCAATGGCCACCATGGTCGTTCTTCCCATGACCGCAGGCAACGATCCCAACCCTCAGCAATCCCCGGGAGGCTCTCCAGCCACCTCTATTTAAACCCGACCCCCTCACGGCCATGAGAGGAGAGTTGCACAAACCTTCGCCGAAACTCGCCAAAATTGTTTCAAACCCTTCTCCACCCTTAGAGCAGCTTGATCCCCAGGTGTCGATTTGCCTCTAATCCCCACCGACAAAACCCGATTTCTCAACCGAAATTCCACCCAAAACCAGGACACTTCTCCACGAGTGAGCCAATCCCCAAATTGATTGGTTCTACACCTTCACTCGGACCAAGGGAAGGTGTCCACCAGCAAAAGCCCCATCTCCAGGCTTCCCAGTTGCTCCAGCCTCCAAGCTTTGTGATCGGCTGTGGTCGAAATCCAACCTAGACAATTCACTAGACCAGGAGACTTCATCTGGAGCTTGCTAGGATCCAATCAAAGGTTCAACAACTCTCAGATCGAAGCCACACTTCTCTGAGCAAAGGTATGAGCTAATTCTTCATCCCGAGCTTCTGGAGATTCTCCATTTCACATGCTTTAATTTCAATGCATGATAACCGTATAGATGTGTTCGTCTCTTCAAGACGAATCCATAGAGCATAAGAACATGAAAATCCATCGAGTATCGAGTGAGATATTAGGGATTTAGTGTGGACGGCTCTCGGGCGAGGACACTTGGGGACGATGAACGGATGCCATCCATTCAATACACGCGCGGACGGACGGTCGGGATCGCGTCGGATCGGAAGATGGAACGATACGGCGGGCCCCGGAGCGCCGAGTCGGATGGCGGCGTCGAATGGGAGCGCGCCACACGGCGTTTCGGAGCCGCCGAGGCTCGACGTCGCGCCGCGTGGATAAATAGAAAATTAGGATATTTTTCCGATTTATTTAATTCCCTAAACTTCAAAAATTCATAACTTTGTGTAGAAAAATCAGAAAAATAAAATAAAAATATCCTCTCGCTCAAATGAATCGTAGGAGAATAATGTGGAAAAGAAATCATTTAATTTCATCAAGTATTTTATTTTTTATAATTTATTTACTCTCTGCATACATTTAATTCTCCATGCATGTATACAATTCACCATGGCATGAGACCATAGGAGCTTTGAAGCCTCCGAATTTGGGAACATTCCCCGAATTTTCCAAAGTCAGAGGCCATCCCTATGAAAAGTTATTGATTTTTCAAATTCATGTTACTGTTTTGAGTATTTTAATTCCAATAAATAACATGTTGTGAAATAAATTCTAGGAAAATTTGGTGACGTTCCTTATGACAAGAGGACCCTAGGAAAAATAGGTTTTGAGTTAGTTCACTTAAAACAACCCTAATTGGCTTAAACACTCAAAATAGGTCTCTAATTAATTAGAGCTAACCATACATTAAATTGACTTCAAATCAATTCTCCATTGACCTTTAGGATTAGAGGAACCTACCATAAAAATTTGAGGTCAATTGAACTTGGTTAGCCCTACTAATTGGGTTGATTAAGCCATTTAGTCATTTTAAACTTTGAAAATTCATAACTTTCAAAATATCTTTCAAAAATTCACCAAATTGGTTTTGGAGCCTCTCTGATATCAGGAGAATTTAAGAAAATTAAAATTTCAATTTTCCAAAAAAGTTGATTTTTAATATTATTTTAATATTTTAATAATTAAAAAATAATAAAAATCACAAAAATAATAAAATTCACCAAAATGTCACATTTTGAATTTTAATCACTTAGGAACAAACCCCATATTTTTCTTAGGTCTATTTAGTGAGATATTAAATTTTAAAGCTCTAGGGTAATTTTAAAATTAAAAAAATGTATTTTCTAGCATTTTCACTAAAATAATTATAATAAATCATAGAAAAATCAGAAAATTGTAAAATTTGATTCTTTGATTTCCTTGATATCAGAGAGATTTTTGAAAAATATAAAATTCATTTTTCAACATTTATTTTATTTTTAAATTAATTAACACTCCAAAACTTAAAATAATTATAATAAAAATAATATAATTCAAAAAATCATCAAAATTGGTCCAAGTGGTCCTCTGGTCATTAGGAATGTCCCCTAATTTTCTTAAGGACAGAAACTTTCCCTTGGTCATGTTATTAAATTTTCCTTGAAAATCTCTATTTTCTACCAAAAATAATTATATAAATAAATTAAATACAGAAAAATCACATTTTCTCCTCTCATGTCTTTATTGATATATGAGTGAAGTCACATGAAAATTTCAAGTTCATTTGAGTTCAATTTAGTGAGTTATGAAATTATTAAGCTTAAAGGGTAAAAATGGTAATTAAAAATCTTAATCCTTAATTAAAAATTTAGGTTTAATAAAAATTAACAAGTAAAATCTTTGATCCTAATTTGATTTGGATGATTGAAATTTAAATAATTAAAGGGTAGAAACCCATTAAGCAATTTAAAATAATTAAACTTTAATTAAATAATTGATTAAATTCGGAAGAATAATAAAATTGGAATTATTAAAATAGGGATATTATTAGGAAGAGATTTGTTCTTTAATTTAAAAATCCCTAAATTAATCATTTCATTAATATTTAATTCTTAATTAAAATGATAACTCAAATTCAAAACATTAAAAGACTTAATCATTAAATTAAAGTTAAATTATTAAACTCTTTTAAAATTTCAATTAAAATTAAAAAATTAAATTAAATTAAAAATTAAATTAAATTAAGTAAATTAAATTGGATTAAGTTAAATTAAATTAAATTAAAATTAAAAGTTGAATTGAATTAAAGATTAAATTAAATTAAAATTAAATAAACAAATTAAATTAAATTAAATGAATTAAATTAAATTAAATTAAGTAAATTAAATTAAATTAAGTTAAAATAAATTAAAAATAAATTAAATTAAATTAAATTAAATTAAATTAAATTAAATTAAATTAAATCAAATTAAATTAAAACTAAATCAAATCAAATTAATTAATGTAACATCAAATCAAACTAAATTGAATTGAATTGAATTAAAATTAAATTAAAACTCAATTAAATTAAATTAAATTAAATTAAGTTGAATTAAATATAACATCATCAAAGACATAAAGAATTCAAAATAAATCTAAAATTATTTGAACACTATTCCAAATTTAAATCCATTAATGGAAATTAAACTAAATCACAAATCATTTGAACAACAATTTACTCTCAAAAGCTTTAGTTATCATAACTCCTAAACAGAACATTAAATGAAATGTTACCTCACTCATAGGATATTCAAATGTCCTAGTTCACTCGAGCAAGTTAACAAAACTTGAATCCTTGACGATTAATTCATTTATATAATTAAATTCATTCGACTTAAAACAATCCTAGAAATATTGAAAAGATGTTTAAGATTATTCTTAAGCACTTCCTCAATATGATAGGACATTTATAAGAACAATCGAACTTAATTGTTCTTTCGATGAAGAAAATCGTCTTCAAACAAAAACACAAAGAACCTAGACGTCATAGGAAATGACTAGCTATAGGATTAGGAATTTGGTAGAAAACCATAACCTTTCCTTAGCTTTACCTAGGAACTTGTTTAAGTATTCTAATCGTGTTTTAAGTGCAGCTTGGGATGACGGGAAGACCCTCCGTGTACGCTTTTATTTTATTGCAATTTACTTTCTTGCAATTTACATTATTGCAATTTACTTTATTGCAAATGCACTTTACTTTTCTTGCATGATAAAACAACAGTTGCATGAAAACCCACACCTTTAGGATAGACCCTAAAACTGAAACCAAAACTAAGTTAAAAGTCATTGCAAGATAAAATTCACCGCCACAACATTTCAAAATATAAAACAACTCAAAATTTAATCACAAACAGTAACACAAAACTACAATTACAATTAAATTAAAACGTCCCGTTGGATGATCGGGAATACCTCGGATGATGTAACCTACGTGTTGCTAACGGGATTTCCCACTGCCTAAATGAAAGTGTGGAACTCATTCAATTGAGTTTAGCAAATTCATCCGGACTAAGTGAATCCGATAAAAATAATGATGCCGGAAGGATGGAACCGCGGGATCTTAACCGGTGTCGTTATAATCAACTTTAAGATTTGTTTTAATTAAAATATTGAAAACACTTGGAAATTAAGATTTTCTCTAAACCAAAACACTTTTCTCATCCCCCGATTTATGACTTCTAAAACTAAACCTCTCGCAACAACAAGGAGCTCGGAGCATGATGGGCGACACGGCCATCGTCGTCAAGCAAAACTTGAATCTACATCAAGCAAAACTTTCCTAGAATTAAATAACAAAGCCATAGGACTACGGGGTAGTTTGCCTAGTGCAACATAAATCCTCAACTCTTCGTTAGGCACTTGCATTGCAAATTAAGCCCTAACCGGTCTTAGGATTCCGAGGTAGTCGTCCGGTACGACAATAAACCCTCACATCTTCGAGGCTATTTGTTTGGTTTTATCATACAAATATAAGCCCTAATTAATTAAAATTGGCAAGATCAAAACATTTAAATAAATATTAGGACTTTCCTAAACTCAAGCCAAACAATAGGATAGTCGGGAAATTACCGAAGTTCGCTTCGAATCTGTAATTTCTCCTACTTTTCTTCCTTTGAATTCTCAAAATAAAATGTTCCAAATTTGATCCATTCCCTATCGAAATTCCAAAATTCAATCCCTCGAAAACTTAAACTTCGAAATTCTTGAGAGCAGAATTATCGATTATTATCGAGAGTTTTCTTAGGTGATTCCCGTCACTTAAGATGTAATTAACTATAGGGCTTGCCCTTATAGGGAATTTTAAAGAACCTGTGTAATATAAACCCCTGTTTAATGCTTTCCTATTAAGCTGGGGAATTTGTCGGCTTATAAAATTGGTTCGCGGACCAAACGGATGTCACAAATCTTCTAGTTTATTTAATCGAGCCCCACCGTCAAGCGCTGTGTCTATCCTTAGGGATAGATACACGGCTTAAGGTGCGGTGCTCGTTTATATAAACTATTTGGGATGTGAGATCGGTTTAATCTCATATCTTAAAACCTTCAAATTTAAAATTATTTTCAAAATCAAATACTACTTTTCAAAATTGTTTATTTAAATTAAATTAAAAATTCGCCGCACAATTTCTGTTAGGTGACCCCTTTTTCAAAAATAAATAAAACACACAACCTAAAAAATATGCCGACATGTACGAGAAGATTAACCACTATGTGCACACTATGACCCTGACCCCGATCCAGTCTAATAAGATCGAGGGTATGGTGGTCAAAGAAGTACATAGCAGCGGTGCAAAGCCAATCAAATTTTACCGTGACACTTCTTCTTCAAATACTGAAAATGATGTACAATTTGAAGATGTCACTTCTTCCGAATTAATGGAATTACCTTTTGAGTGGTACTCTCCCTATGTTAAAAATTTAATGCAGCGTGGTGTCTTACCTCGACAATGGACAAAAGGCCGATCACAACACTTCAAAAAATTATGGAATAATGCCTAGTTCGGCCTCCCAATTCAAAACTTGGTCTCGGATTCGGCACGAGTAGGTTCGATTGACAATACGGAATTTTGCTTGGTTGTCACTTTCGAACCTAATGGAGACTGCTTGGAAACTACAGAAGAGCTCGAAGATCTGCAAATTGGAGACGCTCCACCAGAGTTCGAAGAAGAAATCAAATCTACAATAAACGAGTTAATGGAAGTTAACTTAGTTACTAGCGAAAAGCCTAGACCAACCTTTGTTAGCTCCTTACTCAATAAAGAAGATTCTGAGGAAATGACCAAGCTATTAATGGAATTCAAGGACTGTTTTGCTTGGAGTTACGACGAAATGCCAGGATTAGCTCCGAAGTCGCAGTTCGCGTGCTAGGAGTGGATCCTACTTCCGTTCCAGTCAGACAAGCTTCAAGAAGGATGCGTTTGGAAATTGAACAACAAGTAATAGCTGAAGTTAAGAAGCTAATCTACGCTAAATTTGTCCATGAAGAACAATACCCTACATGGCTAGCCAATGTGGTACCAGTCAGGAAGAAGAATGGTCATATCAGAATCTGCGTGGATTTCAGAGACTTGAACAAAGCAGGTCCGAAGGATGAATTTCCACTACCAATTCCAGAGTTAATGATCGACATCGCTTCGACACATGAAATATTCTCTTTCATGGATGGATCATCAGGATACAACCAGATAAAGATGGCACCAGAAGACGAAAAGCTCACGACATTCAGAACACCAATCGGAGTGTATTGCTACACAGTAATGCCATTCAGACTAAAGAATGCAGGAGCAACATACCAAAGAGGAATGACAAAGATTTTTGATGATCTCATTCACAACCAAGTTGAGTGCTACGTGGACGATGTGGTCATCAAAAGTAAACTGAAGGAAGACCACCTGTATGATTTGAGAATTGTCTTCGAGCGATTAAGGCAATACAACCTTAAGATGAATCCCTTAAAATGCGCCTTCGGAATTACCTCCGAAAAATTCTTAGGATTTGTTGTCCGACATCGCGGGATTGAAATTGATCCGGAAAAGATTAAAGCTATCTTAGAGAAGCTGCCTCCCAAAACCTTAAAACAGCTACGATCCTTTCATGGGAAGCTGGCATATCTTCGATGCTTTATCTCGAACTTGTCAGGTAGGTGTTAGGCCTTCTCGACATTAGTTAAAAAGGACGTCAAATTCGTTTGGGAAGAGAAATGGCAACGGGCCTTCAAGGACATTAAACAATACTTCATGACACCTCCTATCTTAGCAGCCCCAGTCTCAGGTAGACCGTTGATACTTTATACTACGGCTCTAGACGACTCCCTTGGAGCCCTGCTAGCCTGTGTCAATGATGAGGGAAAAGAAAATGCTCTCTACTACTTAAGTCGTCGTTTGATTCCGATGGAAGTAAAGTATCCTCCAATCGAGAAGCATTGTTTGGCCCCGATCTTCACACAGCACGAAACTCGGGCATTACATGCTCTCTCATAAGGTCAACCTTATCTCGAAAGTTAATCCGATGCAATATTTGATGACCCGTCCAACACTTTCCGCGTACTTGCCGGTGGTCGATGATACTATTGCAATTCGACATAACTTTCGTTCCTCTTCGTGCCGTAAAGGGACAAGTGCTAGCTGACTTCCTTGCAGCACACCCTTTACCGGCAGATTCGCTTCTCTACGACGATTTGCCAGACTAACAGATAATGAACCTAGAAGACACTGATGATCGACGTTGGGAACTATACTTCGACGGAGCATCCTCAGCACAGAAAGACAAAGAATTGCAAACGATAGTGCCCGGTAAGGCAGGAATCAGACTAATCTTTATAACACCGGAGCAGGGATGTTAAGATACTCCTACCACTTAACAAAGCCGTGCACAAACAATGAGGCAGAATACGAAGCCCTCATAACAGGACTAGAACTGACCATTCAAATAGGAATAACAGATATCAACATCTACGGAGATTCCCAGTTGATCATTCAACATGTCGCAGGACAATACAAAATTTTAAAGCCAAGACTCGAGCAATACATTCAATATGCCATGAAACTGTTGGAACAAATTCCGAATGTAACAATCTACAAGATCCCCAGAAGAGAAAATGCTCTCGTGGATGCGCTAGCTCGCCTTACAAAAGAATTTGCCTGCTTACAAGATGAGTCAGTTGAGGTGTCAGTTCAAGGACGACGAGTCCTATCACGGCTCGACATGGATATGATACGGAAATCGAAAAAGCAGAAGAATCGACTATGAAGCAGTGACGAAAAACACGAAGATTGGCGTCAACGCACATAGACTACCCGCAAACAGGAAATTACCGAGACGATAAGTCATTAGCCCATCAAATCAAGAAAAGAACTCGTCTTACGCATTAATAAACAATACATTATACGAAGGTCTTTTGATCGATGTGGTTAAGATGCTCGAGCGGGTCCGAGACTCGTGAAATTGTCAAAAAAGTGCATTCGGACTTTGTGGCGCTCATCGACCGGGTCCGAAAATGAAAATGAAAATTAAAAGACTAGGGTACTACTGGCCCTCGATGATGACCGATTGAATGAAGATTGCCAAAAGTTGTCACCAGTGCCAAGTGCACAGAGTAGTTCTACACTAACCTCCAAACGTGCTACATCCGACAATTGTGTCGTGGCAATTTGAGTGTTGGGGCACAGATATAGTGGGTCTGATAGAACTACCTTCTTCAAGAGGACATCACTTCATCCTCGCAGCCTACGTACTACTTTTCTAAACGGGCGTAAGCAGCTCCACTCGTAGAAGTAAAGGCACACCACGTGCTGCGTTTTTCAAAAATCAAGTCGTCTACCGTTTCGAGTACCGCGCAGAATCATTTCGTATAATGGGTCCGCATTCGAAGCACAAAAATCAACAATTTTGTCGAAGACATGGAATCGATCGGCGATACTCAACAATCTACTACCCAAGAGCAAACGGCTTGGCCGAGGCTTTTAATAAAACTCTCGTTCAAATTTTAAAGAAAACTTTAGACGACAACAAGAGAAATTGGCACGAGAAGTTGTTAGAAGCCTTATTTGCCTACAGGACGACTTTCAGGACTCCTACTCAGTCAACGCCCGAGGCAGTGTTACCATTGGAAGTCAAGCTTCTATCACTCAGGATTGTAGTTGCAAATAAAATTACTACAGAAGAAAATGCCAGATCACGACTAGAAGAACTGGAAAACTTGCAAGGAAAAAGACTTTCATGGCAACAAAATTTCGAACTGTACCAAGCTAAGATGATCCAGGCCCATGATAAACTGGTCCGCCCGAGAACTTTCAAAGTTGGTGACTTAGTTCTTGTTCTCAGAAGACCTATTCTTGCACATCACAAGATAGGAGGCAAATTTGAACCGACTTGGGAAGGGCCGTTTGTGGTCGAGGCAGTCTACTCAGGAGGCTCCTACCAACTTATGAATTACCAAGGAGAACGACAAATGCTTCCAATCAATGGACGATATTTGAAGAAGTATTACGCAACCTGATGTTTCGAAGGGTGGCCTCTAAAATAGAGTCTTATCCCTAGAAACACGGGTGAAGTAATCACTTTGTGACTGGGTCCGAACCCAAAACATAAAAATGGATAAAAAATATATGTACTAAAAATAAAATAAGTGAAATCATAATAATAAAGTTTTACCCTTCCTTTCAAATCAAATCTTTTTCCTGATCTTTCTTTATTATTTCCTGCTTTCCTTAAAAATTAAAATTGGAATAAGTGAATAAGAATCTTCAGTGATAAATAATTTCTTAATGTTCTTGTTCTTAGTACATCCCCTGATCCTTTCCTTGTCTTCTTCGCAGGGAAATGTCGAACGAGCGGTTGGTCCTAAACTTTAAAAATGGCGTGAGTCTCGCACTCGATGAAAAGAGGGTGAAGGATGGAGCAAGTGATAGAAATTGATTCTGACTTCACACCGACCGACTCTACAATATGAAGAAAATGATTAGGTCCCAGTCGACCAAGAAGAGCTTCATAGCCAGACAGTGATGAAGATGGGTGGCCCAAGCCTCCAATCCAACAACAAGAAAAGAAAGACAAACACCAAGGAAAGAAAGAAAATCAAGTCAGTAGTTGCCACGACAGAGGGCAGGCTCGTCAGCGCCGCGCCCGCAGAAATTCAAGAAGTGAGGAGAGCTACGCTCACTACTACTCAAAGAAGGAATAAGAATCGATGTATCCGCAAGATGTTAACTAAACCAGCAGCAGATCAACACGAGGAAATAGCCACCTTCACCAATACACACATTTCAAAGATACCGGTTCATCAGGAACCAGGAAGAAGAAAGTCAACGCCGAGAAAATCAGAACAGATCGAAAAAGTGCCAAGAAGAACAGAGATAGAATCAGTACCTCGACGCCGGGCAGAGATACCATATCTGAAGAACCTTGTTGCGGAAGCAACTCCGGAGGATGTCCCGATAGAGACAATCCCCGATGAGCCAAGGTATGCAGGAGAACGTGACGAGATTGAGCCATACATCCCGCAATACATTACTAGGCCTCGTCACTTGCAGATCATCCCAGAATATGAACTAGAAAGAATGCAAAATGTTTAGAAGAAGACTTTCTAATACTTTGAAAGGATTAGGGGCCAAAGAATCAACATTTTGGAAGGCCTCGAGTTACACACAGGTGTATTCTCAGAGTACGAGCAACAGAAGATTGTGGATTGTATTTTAGAACTTCAGAAGATGGGTCGAGCAGGCCGTCTGAGAGAAAAGACTTATTCGGAACCCCGGAAATGGATGCCAGGGAAAGGAAGAGTCACAATACAATGCGGATGTTGCTATAACTTCGCAGAAGACAGAAAAGGAAATCCACCAGGGATACTCCGTCACGGTGAGGTGGATCCAATGCCGAGAATAATTAAAAGAATGGTGAAAAGAATGATAACCTGGAGGGTTCTGCCAGCAGACTGCATACCCAACAGTTGCATCATCAACATTTATCAGGAGGGCGATTGTATACCTCTACACATAGACCACCATGACTTGGTCAGACCTTTCTGCACAGTTTCATTCGTCAACCAATGCAATATCATGTTCGGATCTGACCTCCGGATAGCAGGCCCGGGTAAGTTCCGAGGGCCGGTGGAGATACCACTTCCGGTAGGTTCCGTCATGATATTACAAGGAAATGGAGCGTACGTCGCAAAACATCGTATACCGGAGTACCAAATGGAGCGGATCTCCGTCACTTTTAGAAGGATGGATGACGAAAGGCACCATACCACTTCCAACTGGATCCGAATTGGAGAGTCTCCGGCCCTACGAACTGTGAGTTACACGGGAAATAGCATACCTCCAATGCACATCCATGCGACATTCCTGCCAAGGATGGCTTGGAAGGTGATGTTATTGACCGTGTATCTCATTATTCAAACATGGATTTAACAGATACTTTTTGGATGGATCAACAAGAATCATACATAGTCCGTTTTGAGTCATGGATTGCATGAGAAATATTTCAGATTGAGTTGTATGATGTATCTTCAACAAGATTAGAATGAAATTGACCATGTCACATTTTGCCTTCACCTCTTTTTGTGCAAATTGACTGGGAAACGCCATTAAAGTTAAATGAACTTCGAACAAAGAACAGAAAAGAAAAAGAAAATAAATAAGAACTCTCTTCAATAAAAATCCAAACAATAAAAGGAATTTCAAATCCACATTAACACCAAATAAACAAAGAAAAAAATGGGATAGTTAAAGGACAAACAAAACAAATCTAAAGCTCAAATTGAATTCCAGTTTACGTCCATCTTTTCAAATCCTCCAATCCTTCTTCAAATCAAAATCTACTCCAGACCTCCTTTGAAACCCTCTCTCGGGATGATTTCAGAATCACGAGGAATCTTCAATTTGATTTGGATGGCATAGGTTCATACCCTTCGCCAAGTAATCAGACTTTGATTGATTCCCATGGGATATGGAGCACTTTCATATCTCATTTCGATCTTATGCTAAATCCAAATCTCAATAAAATTCTTCATAGTCAACAAAATCTTTCACAACCACTGCATAAACTGAATCTCAGCATTCGGGATAGGCTTCCGCCCTACTCCCATCTCAGCAATCTCAGCATTCGGGATAGGCTTCCGCCCTACTCCCATCTCAGCAATCTCAACATTCGGGATAGGCTTCCGCCCTACTCCTATCTCAGCAATCTCAGCATTCGTGATAGGCTTCCACCCCTCCCATCTCAGCAATCTCAGCATTCGGGATAGGCTTCCGCCCTACTCCCATCTCAGCAAATCTCAGCATTCAGGATAGGCTTCCGCACTACTCCCATCTCAGCAAATCTCAGCATTCGGGATAGGCTTCAGCTCTACTCCCATCTCAGCAATCTCAGCATTCGGGATAGGCTTCCGCCCTTCTCCCATCTCAGCAAGCTCAGCATTCGGGATAGGCTTCCGCCCTACTCCCATCTCAGTAAATCTCAGCATTCGGGATAGGCTTCCGCCCTACTCCCTTCTCGAGAATTCTCAGCACTCGGGATAGTGCACGATCCTACTCCTTTCTCAAAGACTCTCAAAATTTGATCCTCTCAGCAAGAAATTGAAATTAAAGCACTCTGCATTTCGGATAGGCTTTTCTCTATTCTTCCTCAGCATTTGGAACAGGTTCAGTCCTGCTTCCTTCTCAGCATACAAATGCATTCGGGTGGGCCTCCGCCCTACACTTTTCTCCGCATAAAACCAAAAAAAAATTGAAACTCAAATCGAAATTCAAACTCAAAATTAAAACTTGAAATAAAAAATGAAACGAATCTAAGATCCAATCTCTTAAAATCTTGTGATCTGAAATTCACCTCCTTTTCCCCGCCGAGAGTTCTTGAATCTTCGACCTTGAGATTTACCCGATACTCCCCGACGGAAATTCTTCTACTTCGTCCTAAGTTTGTCACTTGGACATCTGTTTTGGTTTTGTTGATTTCTTCGGTCAACACCAATACGCGCGGTGAGCTTGGTTAGCACACCACACCTATTCGGGGTCCATTTATCGACCTCATTTTTGATGAGGTCTTCTCTTCCTCTTTAGTGTTTAGGATCTAGCCTTAAGCTTTTCCTTTGACTATCTTAGATGACTAGAATTGGGACCCATCCCTTAGAAATTTAAAACACCTCTTAACTCCCTACAAACCCCACAAGCTTGATTGTAGACCCCTAATTACCTAGAGGGTTGAGATCAAAAGTGAAGGTTTAAAGGATGAGTTCCCTATAGGACTCTTTGGCCTTAGGACCACCCTGGGTAGCTTGGTCTGGTGAGGGTTGACTTACACACTCACTACACTCATACTCTAAACTCTCACACACACAATCCAAATCCTAAAACCACACCCATACCCAACTTGACTCCTTGAGTCATGTAGGTAATTCATATGGATGGACCTTAACCCCTAAGTCCCTAGCTAACAAGGTTAGGAACAACATAGTGAATGCCTCAAATGAGTCCTCTAATGGCTCATATAGGCTTAATATGGTTTCATTGCTCAATCAAAGTGATTCCATTTCACTCATATTTGATCAATCTTCATTCTTCCAAAATTTCAATTTTTGGCCCCGGGGACCCACACCTATAAAGCCTACCGAAAGCCCTTAAAATTGCCCAAATCCTCCTAAATTTTCAAATCACCCAAAATTCCCCAAAATTAACCTTGAAAAATTCCTCACCAATCAAATTGATCATCAATAGCCAAAAATACCAAAAATTCCAAAAATATCCCCCAATACCCTCCAAATTACCAAAATGCCCTCTTAGCCAAAAAAATCCAAAACTTTAGAAAATTACCAGAAAATTCCAAAAAATCCCAAATATTCCAAATTTCATTTTGTTCAACTACACCATGAGCCAATTTTGTCAATTTAAGCCACTTTTACCAAAACCCCCAATTTAGTCCATTCTTAACCCAAGTGAACCCAATGTCAAACCAAATCTACCCAATTGACCCCAATTTTAGTCCAATTCAATTCTAAACTTCAAATTGATATCAAAAATATCAATCTAGACCAAATCTAAGTCCAATTTGATTAACATTTGAGTCCAATTTCACTTTTGACCTTAAAGCCCAATTTGGACCCATGACCCAAATTTAGCCCAAACCAAACCAATTCAACTCCAATTGACCCCAAACCTTTTCTAAACCTTCCCTAACATCCCCAAAAAAAAAACTAACATAATTTACTGAAAATTTGGACCCAAACCCCACTCAAATTCAACCCAAAACCAAAAAGCCCAATTTTGACCTAAACCCAAACCTAACCCAAATAAGCCCAAGTCCTAAATCCAAAACCCAACCAAAGTTAAAACCTCTTTGAAACACTCCCATAAACATTTCCCAACATTAATTTTACATCAATTTCAACCCTAGCCCAACATTGGCCCAAATTAGCCCAATTTGACCTACATTGGCCCATTTACCAAATGAACCCAAATTTAACCCAATTCAATTCCAAACAACCTCAAATTTGCTTCAAATCATTCAAGAAACATCCTTAAACTAAACTCAACATCTATTTGGCATGGCCCTTTGCAAAATTCTTCATCTAAAATCCCATTTCTAAACATAAAGGCCCACTCCATTAAACCTTCCTAAAAGCCCACTTCCACCAAATTCAAAAGCCCAAATCAATCTAAAGCCCACATGACACTTTCCCTCATCACACACTCAATTTAAAATCATTCCTAAAGTCCTAATTTATCAATTAAACAATCCCAAATCAAGCCCCAAAACAATTCCCATCAAAATGCCAAAATTCACAAAATCCTTTTTTTATGAAAGTTGACCAAGCTCTTGCCAAGCCATATGTGAGCCAAAGACAAGCCATGTACAAGCCATAAGAAGCCATGGAATGTTTGACATGTGACCATACCCAAAGTAGCAAGAGGAGGGCCCCCTTTCTTAAACCTTCATTAAGCTTTTTAACCCCTTCCATGTTACACAATAAACCAAGATTAGGCACATCACTTTAGATGGGGACTTCACCACCCCTTTCTAGCTGATGCAAGTGATCCTCCCTGAGCCCAAATCAGCCATGGGAAGGGTGAACCAAGCCCAAAAGGTAGACTTGGCCAAATCAAGCCAAAATTGGCCTTCCCCCATGCCATTTTAATCCAAGCCTTTGACACATGGCAAAGCTCAATCGCCTACACAAAACCCCAGCCCCTAACCCACCCGAACTCGAGGGTGACCCCGCTCGTCGGCCAGCCGCCTGGATCGCCGGAAAACACCATGGCCGAGACCTTGGGAGGAGCCAAATTTTAGAATTCCACCTTGCTGAGCAGCCTCACTCCAAATGGCCATTGCAGCTATTCTTCTCCTCACCAGAGCAGCTGATCCCAACACTTAAACCCCCCTGGGAGGCCCTCCAGCCTCTCCTATTTAAACACCCCCTCCTCTCAGCCAAGAGAGGTGCTGAACCAAACCTTACTGAAACCCTGTCAAAATCATCCCAGACCACTCTCTACACATAGAGAACTTGATCCCCACCGAAATCCCCCCGCCATTTCCTCTCCGTGAGCTCAATTTCGTAGTTGAAATCCAAGCCCAAAACTAGGACACTTCACCACAGTGAGTCAATCTTCAAATTGATTGACTCTACACCTTCACCAGACCAAGAGGAGAAGTTTCCCAACAAAAGCCCCCTCACCAGGCCAGCCATTGCTTTTAGTCTCCAAGCTTTGTGATCGGCTGTGGTCACTTTTGTACCTTGGCAATTCACCAGGCCAAGGGACTTCATCTAGAGCTTGCTTGGAGCCAATCGAACGTGACACAACCCTCAGATTGAAGCTTCACTTCTCTGAGCAAAGGTATGAACTCACTCTTCCTCCCGAGCTTCCAGAGATTCTCCATTTAGTTTGAGTCAATTTCAATGCATGTTTACCATATGGATATGTTCGTCTCTTCAAGACGAATCCATAGAGCATAAGAACACAAAAATTCGTTGAGAATCGAGTGAGAAATTAGGGTTAGAAGGTCGACGGTCACGGGTTCGCACCAGTCGTAGACGATGACTGGGAGCCGTTGGATCGCGCGTGTATCGGATGGACGGCTCGGATCTCGTCGGACAAGAACATGTTACGTGAAAGGCGGGTCCCGGGACGGCTGACTCAGATGGCTGCGCCCAATCACAGCGCGACACGTACCCCCTTCAGAGTTGCCGAGGTTGACGCGGCGCCGCGTGGATAAGTAGGAAAATAGGCTTTTTTTTAATTTATTTAATTACCAGAACTTCAAAAATTCATAACTTTGTGTAGAAAAATTCGAAAAATAAAATAAAAATACCCTCTTGCTCAGTGAACAGAGGAGAATAATGTGGAAAAGAAATCAAGTAATTTCAATAAGTATTCTATTTTTAATGATTTATTTACTCTCTCCATTGTTTTAATTCTCCATTTGCATAGGCAATTCATCATGGCATGAGACCATGAGGCTTTTAAAGCCTCTGAACTTGTAAACATTCCCTTAATTTTCCAAGGTCAAAGGCCATCCCTATGAGAAGTTATTGATTTTCCAAGTTCATGTTATTTATTTAAGTATTTTAATTCCAATAATTAGCATGTTGATAAATAAATTTTAGGAAAATTTGGTGATCTTTATTGTGACCAGAGGGACCTAGGAAAAATAAATTTTGAGATAATTCACTTGGAACAACCCTAATTGGCCTAAACACCCAAAATTGAATTTTAATTAATTAGGGTTAACCATTCACCAAATTAACTTAAAAATAAATCTCCACTGTCCTCTAGGGATAGCAGAACACCACATAAAAATTTGAAACCAATTGGACTTGATTAACCCCACCAAATGGGTTGATTAAGCCTCTTAAGCAAAAATGGGTAAAATTAAACTTTAAAAATTCATAACTCACAAAATACTTTTCAAAAATTCACAAAAATGGTTTTGTAGCTTCTCTGATATCAGAGGAACTTAGGAAAATTAAAATTGTAATTTTCTAAAAAAGTTGATTTTTATCATTATTTTAATATTTTTAATAATTAAAAAATAATAAAAATCATAAAAATATTAAAAATCACTAAAATGTCACATTTTGAATTCTAATCATTTAGGAAGAAACCAAATATTTTTCTTAAGTGCCTAGGGTAAGATATTGAATTTTAAAGGCCTAATGTAATTTTTAATATTAAAAAAATGTATTTTTCAACCTTTTCACTAAAATAATTGTAATAAATCAAAGAAAAATCAGAAAAATACAAAATTTATTTCTCTGGACTCCTTGAGGTTAGAGAGATTTAAGAAAAATATAAAATCCATTTTTCAACTTTAATTTTATTTTAAAATTAATTAATACTCCAAAAGTCAAAATAATTATAATAAATAAAAAATAATTCAAAAAATCACCAAAATTGGTTCAGGTTGTCCTCTAGTCATTAGGAACATCCCATAATTTTCTTAAGGACAAAAACATTTCCTTGGTCATGTAATTGAATTTTCCTTGAAAACCCCTATTTTCCATTAAAAATAATTACATAAATAAATTAAATACAGAAAAATCACATTTTCTCCTCTAATGTCTTGATTGACATATAAGTGAGGTCACATAAAAATTTTAAGTTCATTTGAGCCTAATTTAGTGAGTTATAAAATTATTAAGCTTGAAGGGCAAAATGGTATTTAAAATTTTCAACCTTTAATTAAAATTTTAGGATTAATCAAAAAGGGAGGGTAAAATATTTGATTTTAAGCTGATTTTTGGATGATTGAAACTTAAATGATTAAGGGTAGAAATCTATTAACCATTTTAATAATAATTAAAGTAAACCTTAATTAATTAATTAATTAATTTTGAAAGATTAATGGAAAATTTAAATTATTAAAGTATGGATATTATTTAAGAGGATATTTATTCTTTAATTTAAAAATCCCTAAATAAATCACTTCAATAATACTTAAGCCTTAATTTAAAAAAAATTAATTAAAAATTAAAAGAATAATCTCAACTAAATTAAAATTGAAATTAAATAAAAATCAAATTAAAATCAAATTAAAAGAGAAATAATTTGAGATCAAATTAAATTAAGTTAAACTAAATTAAGATTAAATCAAATTAAAATTAAATTAAATTAAAATTAAATTTAAATTTAAATTAAATTAAATTAAAATTAAATTGAAAATAAATTAAATTAAAATTAAATTAAATTAAATTAAATTAAATTAAATCAAAATTAAATTAAGTTGAATTAAATTAAAATAAAAATCATTTAACAACAAACCTAAATGAAATCATTAAGAATTAAATCTAAAATAACTTGAACACTATTCCAAACTTAAACTAATTTTCTATAATTAAATCAAAATTAAAATTAAATCATTAAGTTTAAATCATTAAAATATTTAATAATTTGATTTGCCCTATTTAAAGCTCTTATTATTATAACTCTTAAATGAGGCATCAAGTGAAGTGTTACTTCACTTATAGGATATTCAAATGTCCTAATTCACTGAGCAAGATAACAAAACTTAAATTCCCGGATGATTAATTCACTTGTATAATTAAATTCTCTTGGACTTAAAACAATCCTAGAGGTATTGAAAAGATGTTTAAGACTCGTCTTAAGAACTTCCTCAATATGATAGGATGTTTATAAGAACAATTGAACTTAATTGTTCTTTGATGAAGAAAATCCTCCTTAAACCAAAATACAATAACCTAGACATCATAGGAGATGACTAGCTATAGGATTAGAACTTTGGTAGACAACCAAAACCTTTCCCTTAGCTTTACCTAGGTACTTGTTGGAATATTTAAATGTCTTAACATGTGTTTTAAGTGCAGCTTGGGATGACGGGAAGACCCTCCAGGTACGCTTTTATTTTATTGCAATTTACTTTATTGCGAAATGCACTTTACTTTTCTTGCATGATAAACAACTGTTGCATGAAAACCAAAACCTTTAGGATAGTCCCTGAACTGAAACCAAAACTAAATTAAAAGTCATTACAAGATAAAAATCACAGCAGAACATTTCAAAATATAAAACAACTCAAAATTTAATCACGAACAGAACACAAAACTACAATTGCAACTAAATTAAAACGTCTCGTTGAATGATCTGGAATACCTCGGATGATGTAACCCACGTGTTGCTAACGGGATTTCCCACAGTCTAAATGAAAGTGTGGAACTCATTCAGTTGAGTTTAGCAAATTCATCTGGACTAAGTGAATTCGATGAAAATAACAGTGCCGGGATGACGGAACCGTGGGATCTTAATCGGTTATGTTTAATCAACTTTAAGATTTGTTTTAATTAAAATATTAAAAACACTTAGATTTTAATATTTTCTCTAAACCAAAACACTTCTCTCATCTCCTGATTTATGACTTCTAAAACTAAACCTCTGCAACAACAAGGAGCTCGGAGCATGGTGGGCAGCACGGTCATCATCATCAGCAAAACTCGGATCTACTTCAGCAAAACTTTCTTAGAATTAAATAACCAAGCCATAGGACTTCGAGGTGGTTTGCCTAGCGCAACATAAATCCTCAACTCTTTGTTAGGCATTTGCATGATCATGTAAATTAAGCCCTAACCGGTTTTAGGACTCCAAGGTAGTCGTTTGGTACGACATAAACCCTCACATCTTCGAGGCTGATTGTATTATTATGTCATACGAATATAAGTCCTAATCAACTAAAATTGGCAAGATTGAAATATCAGATAATATTAGGATTTTCTCAAATCTAAGCCAAACAATAGGATAGTTTGGGAAGTTGTCAAGATTCTTCTTGGATCCTCAGCTTCTCCTACTTCTCTTCCTTCGGATTCTCAAAAATAAATTGTTCCAAATTTTGAGTCATTCCCTTTTTAATTTCCAAAATCCAATCCTTTGAAAACATTAAACTTTGAAATTCTTGAGAGCAAAACCACTGATCTTTATCGAGAGTTTTCTTAAATGATTTCCGTCATTTAAGATGTAATTAACTATAGGGGCTTGCCCTTATAGGGAACTTTAAGAACCCAGGTAATATAAACCCTGCTTAATTTATTTATATTAAGTAGGGGAATTTGTCAGCTTATAAAATTGGTTCGCAGGCCAAAAAGATGTCACAAATCTTCTAGTTTATTTAATTGAGCCCCATCATCAAGCAGTGTGTCTATTCATCAGTATAGATACTCAGTTTGTGGTGCGGTGCTCGTTTATAAAAACTATTCGGGATGTGAGATCAGTTTGATTTCATGTCTTAAAACTTTTAAATTTAAAATTATTTTCAAAATCAAATACTACTTTCTAAATTATATATATATTTAAATTAAATTTAAAATAAAAAATATGCCGACAATTTCTGTAGGCGACCCCTTTTCTAAAATAAAACACATAACCTAAAAATATGCCGACAGAAGTATGGCTTCAAAATCATATACCAAAGAAAACGGTGTTGACCATGATGGTCTTTGGTATGTAGTTTTATAAGCTTATAACGATTCAATTAATTTTTCATGTCATTGTCTTGGATTGCTAGTCAATGTTTTCTTCAAAATTTGGACTAATATTTTATTGAAAGCTTCAGCTAAACCGTTGGCCTTTCGGTAATAAATTATTGAATATCACCAATATATGCCATGTCTTTGAATAAAATTATTTATTTTCATGTTCTTAATGGCTAATCCGTTATCTGAGATAATCCTTCGAGGAACTCCGAATCTATAAACGATTTGTGTCTTAAGAAAATGAAGAACTTATTCTGCTTTGATTTCCCTAAGTTATATAGATTCTGCCAATTTTGAGAAGTAATCAGTGGCTGTCAATATAAATATATATCCTTTGGTTGATGGAGGATTTATGAAGCCCACAATATCTGTGCCCCAACATTCAAATGACCAAGACGCAATTGTCAAATGTAATACATTTAGCGGTTGATGTAAGACCACTCCATGAACTTGGCATTGATGACATTCTCTTGCAGCTTCAAGGAAATCAGTCATCATTGATGGCCAATAATACCCCATTCTTTTTATTTTCATTTTCATCTTGGGCTCAGACTGATGTGCACCACATAAGTCTGAATGAATTCTCTGACGAGTTCTTGAGATTCAGGTTGACTTAAACATCTTAACAACATTTGATGAAAAGATTGACGATAAAGAACATCATCTATTAATACATAAGATAATGCTATCTGTTTAATTTGAAGTGTAGTAGAATTATTGTCAAGTAATGTCCCAGTTCGTTAAGTTTTCAATAATCGGTTGTCACCAATCATCTTTCTTTTCTTCATTGACAACCGTTATTGTATTTTCTTCCTTTTTTTCCAAACTATCAAAATCACTTTGAGATAAAACTCGTCGTTCTTTTACGGATATTAAAATGTTATTCCCTTCAAGACAAGCAAATTCTTCTACGGGTTTTGCCAAAGCATCTGCTAGAGAATTATCTTGCCTTGGAACTGTTGACCTCATTTTTGATGAGGTCTTCTCTTCTTCTTTTTAGTACTTAGGATCTAGCCTTAGGCTTTTCCTTTGACTATCTTAGAGGACTAGAATTGGGACCCACCACTTAGAAACTCAAACCACTTCTTGACTCCCTGCAAACTCCACAAACTTGACTATAGACCCCTAATCACCTAGAGGGTTGAAATCAAATGTGGAAGTTTAAAGGGTGAGTTCCTATAGGACTCTTTGGCCATAGGACTGCCCTGGGTGGCCTGGTCTGGTGAAGGGGTTGACTTACAAATACACTACACTTTCACACACCCATACCCAACTTGACCTCCTGACTCATGTAGGTGATTCACATGGATGATCCTTAACCCCTAAGCCCTTGGCTAAGAGGTTAGGAACAACATAGTGGATGCCTCAAAAGAGTCCCTTCATGGCTCATGTGGGCTTGATATGGCTTCATGGCTCAACCAAAATGATTTTATTCCACTTACATTCACCCAATCTTCAATTTCCCAAATTTTCAATTTTTGACCCCTGGGACCCTACACCCGCCTAGCCTACCCAAAACCCTTGAAATCCTCCAAAATCACCTAAATTACCCAAAATTCCTCAAAATCAATCCCAAATATTCCCACATTACTCAAATTGATCATCCATACCCAAAAATACCAAAAATTCCAAAAATACCTCCCAATACCCTCCAAATACCCAAAATACCCCTCTTGACCCAAAAATCCAAAAATTCAGAAAATTCCCAGAAAATTCTAGAAAATCTCAAATATTCCTAATTTCATTTTGTTCAACTAAACCATGGACCAATTTTGTCAATTTACCCTACTTTTGTCAAAACCCCCAATTTGACCCATTTTAACCCAAAGTGAACCCAATGTCAAACCAAACCTACCCAACTTACCCAAATTCTGGTACAATTCAATTCTAAACTTCAATTCAACATTCTCAACACCAATCTAGACCAAATCCAAGTTCAATTTGATTGACATTTGGATCCAATTCCACTTTTGGCCTTAAGGCCCAATTTGGACCCATGACTGAAACCTAACCCAAACTCACCCAATTCAACTCCAATTAACCCCAAATCTTTTCTAAACCTTCCTTAACAACCCTAAAAACAAAACACTAACATGATTTGCCCAAAATTTAGACCCAAACCCCACTCAAATTCAACCTAAAGCTAAAAGGCCCAATTTTGACCTAAACCCAAACCTAACCCAAATAAGCCCAAACCCCAAAATCAAAACCCAACCGAAGCCAAAACCTCTTTGAAACACTCCCATAAACATTTCCCAACATTCATTTTACATCAATTTCAACCCTAGCCCAACATTGGCCCAAGTTAGCCCAATTTGACCTATATTGGCCCATTCACGAAAGAGGCTCAAATCCAACCCAATTCAAACCCAAATCACTCCCAATTTGCTTCAAGTCACTCATGACACATCTATGAGCTAAACCCAATAATTATTTGACCCAAACTTCTACAAAATTCCCATCCATAAATCTATTTTTAAACCAAAAGCCCACTTACATGAAACCTTCCTAAAAGCCCAAATTTCATGCTAAAGCCCATATGACAAATTCTTCTCATCATACCCTTAATTAAAATCATCCCTAAGTTGAAATCAATCATCAAATGATTCCAAATTGAGCCCCATACAAATTCCCATAAAATTACCAAAATTTCTAAGATCCATTTTCATGAAATTGACCAAGCTTTTCCCCAAGCCAAAGACAAGCCATGAAGCCATGCATGAGCCCCATAGGAGCCATGAGAGCCATGGAATCCACTTTCCACCTCACCAAACCATTAATGGTAAGAGAGAGGGTCTCTTTCTTAAACCCTTTTTAAGCCCTTTTTACCTTAAGCATGATACACTCTAAACCATGTTTAGCCACCTCACCATGGATGGGGACTTCACTACCACAATTCAACTGACCCAAATGATTCCCCTCAGCCCGAGGTCAAGCCTTGGATGGTGAACCAAGCACAAATACTTGGGTTGACCTAAACCAAGCCAAAATCACCCCTTTCCCATTCCATTTTAATTCACCACCTCTACACATGGAAACCATCAATTGAACTCACAGGAATCAAGCTCTGACCTCACTGACCCTGAGGGTGACCCATGCCTGCCGGCCAGCCGCTTGGGTCGCCGGAAAACACCACACCCAAGAGCTCACATGTGAGCCAACTTTGGAATTCCACCTTGCTGAGCTGCCCCATGCCCAATGGCCACCATGGCTGTTCTTCCCATGACCAGAGCAGTCGATCCCGACCCCTTGGCCATCCCTGTGAGGCTCTCCAGCCACCTTTATTTAAACCCAACCTCCTCACGACCATGAGAGGAGAGTTGCAAAAACCTTACCGAAACTCTGCCAAAATTGTTCCAAACCCTTCTCCATCCTTAGAGCAGTTGATCCCCAGTGTCAATTTGCCCTAATCCCCACCAACAGAATCCAATTTCTCAACCGAAATTTCACCCAAAACCAGGACACTTTGCCACAGTGAGCCAATCCTCAAATCGGCTGGTCCTACACCTTCACCTGGATCAAGAGGAGAAGTTTCCCACCGAAAGCCCCATCTCCGGGCCACCCGGTTGCTCCAGACCTCCAAGCTTTGTAATCGGCCGTGGTCACTTTCATAGCTAGGCAATTCACCGGACCGGGAGACTTCATCCTGGAGCTTGTTGGGATCCGATCGAAGGTGACACAACCCTCGGATCGAAGCCACACTTCTCCGAGCAAAGGTATGGCCTCACTCTTCTTCCCGAGCTTCGAACATTCTCCATTTTCATTGAGTCCATTTCATGCCACATAAACCGTATGGATGTGTTCGTCTTCTCGAGACGAATCCATAGAGCATAAGAACGTTAAATTTGGTCAACTATCGAGTGAGATCTTAAGCCTAGAAGACGGACGGCTCTCGGGTAAGGACGCCTGGGGACGATGGACAGATACCGTTCATTTAATACACGCACAGACGGATGGCCAGGATCGCGCCGGATCAGGAGATGGAACGACACAGCGGGCCCCCGGAGCGCTGAGTCAGATGGTGGCGTCGAATCGGAGAGCGCCACGTGGCGTTTCGGAGCTGCCGAGGTTGACGCGACGCCGCGTGGATAAATAGAAAATTAGGGTATTTTCTGATTTATTTAATTCCCTAAACTTCAAAAATCCATAACTTTGTGTAGGAAAATCAGAAAAATAAAATAAAAATACCCTCTTGCTCAGTGAATAGAGGAGAATAATGTGGAAAAGAAATCATTTAATTTCATCAAGTATTTTATTTTTAGTAATTTATTTCCCTTCTGCATTGTTTTAATTCTCCATGCATATAGGAAATTCACCATGGCATGAGACCATAGGGCTTTTGAAGCCTCTGAATTTGGGAACATTCCCTGAATTTTCCAAAGTCAGAGGCCATCCCTATGAGAAGTATTTGATTTTTCAAATTCATGTTGCTGTTTTGAGTATTTTAAATCTAATAATTAGCATGTTGTGAAATAAATTCTAAGAAAATTTGGTGATATCTCTTATGACCAGAGGACCCTAGGAAAAATAGGTTTTGAATTAGTTCATTTAAAATAACCCTAATTGGCTTAAACACCCAAAATAGCTCCTTAATTAATTAGAGCTAACCATACATCAAATTTACTTGAAATCAATTCTCCACTAACCTTTAGGATCAGAGGAACCCACCATAAAAATTTGAAGTCAATTGGACTTGGTTAGCCCTACTAAGTGGGTTGATTAAGCCATTTAGCCATTTTAAACTTTAAAAATTCATAACTTTCAAAATACCTTTCAAAAATTCACCAAATTTGTTTTGGAGCCTCTCTGATATCAAGGGAATTTAAGGAAATTAAAATTTCAATTTTCTAAAAAATTTAATTTTTTGCATTATTTTAATATTTTAATAATTAAAAAATAATAAAAATCATAAAAATAATAAAATTCACCAAAATGTCACATTATGGATTTTAATCACTTAGGAATAAAATCCCATATTTTTCTTAGGTCTATTTAATGAGATATTAAATTTTAAAGCCCTAGGGTAATTTTAAAATTTAAAAAATGTATTTTCTAGCATTTTCACTTAAATAATTATAATAAATCAAAGAAAAATCAGAAAATTGCAAAAATTGATTCTCTAATTTCCTTGATATCAGAGAGATTTTTTAAAAATATAAATTTCATTTTTCAACCTTTATTTCATTTTTAAATTAATTAATACTCCAAAACTTAAAATAATTATAATAAAAATAATATAATTTAAAAAATAACCAAAATTGGTCCAAGTGGTCCTCTAGTCATTAGGAATGTCCCATAATTTTCTTAAGGATAGAAACTTTCCCTTGGTCATATTATTAAATTTTCCTTGGAAATTTCTATTTTCCACCAAAAATAATTACATAAATAAATTAAATACAGGAAAATCACATTTTCTCCTCTCATGTCTTTACTGACATATGAGTGAAGTCACATAAAAATTTCAAGTTCATTTAAGCTCAATTTATTGAGTTATGAAATTATTAAGCTTGAAGGGCAAAAATGGTAATTAAAATTTTAACCCTTAATTAAGACTTTAGGTTTAATAAAATTAACAAGTAAAATATTTGATCTTAATCTTATTTGGATGATTGAAATTTAAATAATTAAAGGGTAGAAACCTACTAAACAATTTAAAATAATTGAAATAAACCTTAATTAAATAATTGATTAAATTTGGAAGAATAATAAAATTGGAATTATTAAAATAGGGATATTATTAGGAAGAGATTTATTCTTTAATTTAAAAATCCCTAAATTAATCATCTCAATAATATTTTATTCATAATTAAAATGATAATCCAAATTTAAGATTTAAAATGCTAAAAGACTTAATCATTAAATTAACTTGAAGTTAAATTATTTAAATTAAACCCTTTTAAAATTTCAATTAAATTAAAATTAAAATTAAATTAAATTAAAATCAAGTTAAATTAAAATCAAATTAAATTAAATTAAATCAAATTAATTAAATTAAATTAAATTAAATTAAATTAAATCAAATAAATTAAATTAAATTAAATTAAATTAAATTAAAAAAAATAATAATTAAATTAAATTAAATTAAATTAAATTAAATTAAATTAAAACATATTAAATTAAATTAAATTAAATTAAATTAAATTAAATTAAATTAAAATAAAATCAAATAAAATTAAAATTAAAATTAAAATTAAAAATCGAGATTAAATTAAAATTAAAAGCTAAAACTAAATTAAATTAAATTAAAGTTAAATTAAATTGAATTAAAAATAACATCACCTAAGACATAAAGAAATTAAATATAAAGCAACTTGAACACTATTCCAAATTTAAATCCGATAACTGAAATTAAACCAAATCACAAATCATTTGAACACCAATTTGCCCTCGAAAACTTTTATTGTCATAAGTCCTAAATAGAACATTAAATGAAATGTTACTCCACTTATAGGATATTCAAATGTCCTAGTTCACTGAATAAGATAACAACAAAACTTAACTAAACCTCGGACGATTACTTCACCTGATTAATTAAATTTATTTGGACTTAAAACAATCCTATCAGTATTGAAAAGATGTTTAAGATTCTTCTTAAGCACTTCCTCAATATGATAGCATACTTACAAGAACAATTGAACTCAATTATTCTTTGATGAAGAAAATCGTCCTCAAACCAAAACACAAGAACCTAGACGTCATAGGAAATGACTAGCTATAGGATTAGGAATTTGGTAGAAAACCATAACCCTTCCCTTAGCTTTACCTAGGAACTTGCTTAAATATTCTAAATTGTGTTTAAGTGCAGCCTGGGATGATGGGAAGACCCTCCAGGTACGCTTTTATCTTATTGCAATTTATTTAATCGCATCGCACTTACTTTTCTTGCATGATAAACAACTGTTGCATGAAAACCCACACCTTTAGGATAGCCCCTAAAACTGAAACCAAAACTAAATTAAAAATCATTACAAGATAAAATTCACCGCCACAACATTTCAAAATATAAAATAACTCAAAATTTAATCACAAACAGAACACAAAACTGCAATTACAACTAAATTAAAAGGTGATAGGATACTTATAAGAACAATTGAGCTTAATTATTCTTTGATGAGGAAAATCGTCCTCAAACCAAAACACAAGAACCTAGACGTCATAGGAAATGACTAGCTATAGGATTATGAACTTGGTAGAAAACCATAACCCTTCCCTTAGCTTTACCTAGGAACTTGCTTAAATATTCTAATTGTGTTTTAAGTGCGGCTTGGGATGACGGGATGACCCTCCAGGTACGCTTTTATTTTATTGCAATTTACATTATTGCAATTTCTTTATTTGCATCGCACTTACTTTTTCTTGCATGATAAACAACTGTTTCATGAAAACCCACACCTTTAGGATAGTCCCTAAAACTGAAAACAAAACTAAATTAAAATTCATTGCAAGATAAAGTTCACCGCCACAATATTTCAAAATATAAAACAACTCAAAATTTAATCACAAACAGAATACAAAACTACAATTACAACTAAATTAAAACGTCCTGTTGGATGATCGGGAATACCTCGGATGATGTAACCTTCGTGTTGCTAACGGGATTTCCCACGGTCTAAATGAAAGTGTGAAACTCATTTAGTTGAGTTTAGCAAATTCATCTGGACTAAGTGAATCGGATAAAAATAACGATGCCGGAAGGATGGAACCGTGGGATCTTAACCGGTGTCGTTATAATCAACTTTAAGATTTGTTTTAAATAAAATATAAAAAAAGACACTTGGAAATTAAGATTTACTCTAAACCAAAACACTTTTCTCATCTCCTGACTTATGATTTCTAAAACTAAACCTCTGCAACAACAAGGAGCTTGGAGCACGGTGGGCAGCATGGCCATCTTCGTCAGCAAAACAACTCTACATCAGCTAAACATTCCTAGAATTAAACAACAAAGCCATAGGACTTCGAGGTAGTTTGCGCTTGTGCAACATAAATCCTCAGCCTTTTGTTAGGCATTTGCATTGCAAATTAAGCCCTAACCGGTCTTAGGATTCCGAGGTAGTCGTCCGATACGACATAAACCCTCACATCTTCGAGGCTACTTGTATGATTTTACCATACAAATATAAGTCCTAATTAATTAAAATTGGCAAGATCAAAACATTAAATAAATATTAGGATTTTCCTAAATTCAAGCCAAACAATAGGATAGTCGGGAAATTACCGAAGTTCGCTTCGAATCTGTAATTTCTCCTAACTTTCTTCCTTTGAATTCCCAAAACAAAATGTTCCAAATTTGATCCATTCCCTATTGAAATTCCAAAATTTAATCTCTTGAAAACCTTAAACTTTGAAATTCTTGAGAGCAGAATTACTGATTATTATCGTGAGTTTTCTTAGGTGATTCCCGTCACTTAAGATGTAATTAACTATAGGGGCTTGCCCTTATAGGGAATTTTAAAGAACCCAGGTAATATAAACCCTGTTTAATGCTTTCATATTAAGCAGGGGAATTTGTCGGCTTATAAAATTGGTTCGCAGACCAAATGGATGTCACAACTCTTCTAGTTTATTTAAATAGAGCCCTATCACCAAACAGTGTGTCTACTCTTCGATATAGATACACAGTTTGTGATGCGGTGCTCATTTATATAAACTATTCGGGATGTGAGATCAGATTGATTTAATATCTTAAAATTTTCAAATTTAAAATTATTTTCAAAATCAAATACTACTTTACAAATTATTTATTTAAATTAAATTAAAAAACTCGCCGACAATTTCTGTAAGCGACCTCTTTTCAAAAATACAACACAACCTAAAAATAAGCCGTACAGGAACTAGGAAAAATGTCACTGTAGGAATATCATGCAATAATTCCATAACGTAATTAAAATACTTTTCAAGCCGTGATTTTAAAATTTTAAATTTTCCTATTATCTTATTAATAATCAGTTGAGAATCACCATAAATGCTAAGACTTTTTATGTTCATTTTGATTGTCAATTCTAAGCCAACTATGAGCGCTTCGTACTCAGCTTTATTATTAGTACATGACTCAGTTAGATGATAGGAAAATGGTATCATTCCTTTGTCTAGAGTAAAAAAGATTATTCCTACGCTTGCTTTGTCAGGTATAGTGGTTTGTTCGTCTTTATTTTTTCTAGCAGAAGAAGCTCCATCAATATATAACTATCGTTGCTTTGAGTTAGAATCTTTTATTTTGAATACTTGTTTATCAGAAAAATCATAATTAAGTGGACATTCATTCAATATGGGGTGTGCCGCTAGAAAGTCTGCTAAGATTTGTTTTTTGATAGTGCGCAACGGCACGAACGTTATATCAAATTGAGGTAACAACATTTCTCATCTTGCCAATCTTCCAGAAAAATTTGGTCGAGTCATTAAATATTGCAATGGGTTAATCTTTTAAATAAGGGTCACTTCGTGTGATAACATGTAATGTCTTAGCTTTTGAGCCATAAAGATCAAAGCTAAACAATGTTTTTCAATCGCGGGATATTTTATCTCAGTTGGATTTCAAGGACGACATAGGTAATATAGAGCATTTTCTTTAACCTCGTCATTATTTTGAGCCAGCAATGCTCCGAATGAATTTTCTAAAGTTTCAGTATAAAGGATGAGAGGTCTTCCCAACACAGGGAATGCTAGAACAGGAGGTTTCATTAGATATTGTTTAATATTTTCAAAAGTTTATTGGCATTTTTCATCCCATACAAATTTGGTGTCTTTTCTGGTCAGGGCAGTGAGAGGTTGACATCTTTCTGACATATTGGAGATGAAACGATGAATGTATGCTAATTTTTCTTGGAAAGATCGTAATTGTGTTAGATTTTTAGGAGGAGGCATATTCATGATAGCTTCAATTTTGAGCGGGTCAATTTCATCCCACGATGTCGAACAACGAACCCTAAAAATTTTCTTAAGGTGACACCAAAGGCACACTTAAGAGGATTCATTTTAAGATTAAATTTTGTAATCGCTCGAAGATGATCCTTAAATCATATGTATGCTCATTTTTGTATTTACTCTTAACAATCAAGTCATCTACGTAACATTCAAATTGCTTGTGAATAAGCTCATAAAAAATTCTTGTCATGGCCCTCTGTTAAGTAACATCGGCGTTCTTTAGTCCAAATGACATTACTTTATAACAATATATCCTAATGGGTGTTCTGAAAGTAGTATTTGGTTTGTCTTCAGGGGATATTTTAATTTGGTCATATCCTGACATTCCGTCCAAAAAGGAGATTATTACATGTGTCGATGCAATATCTACCATCAATTCAAAAATTGACAATGGAAATTCGTGTTTTGGACAGCTTTATCTAGATATGAGAATTCTACACAAACTCGGATTTGACCATTTATCTTCTTTACCGGTACTATATTGGCCACCCATATTGGATATTTTTCTTCTCAAATAAAATTGGCCTCAATTAGTTTCTTGACTTCTGTGATGACTTGTTCTTCTATGTCGATACGCATTCTTCTTGGACCTTATTTTACAGGTAAGGCTTTTTGATCTATCGCTAGCTTGTGAACTACCACTTCTGGAGCAAGTCCGGCCATTTCGTCGTAATTCAAACAAAGCAGTCCTTGTATTCTCTTAATACTTGAACTATTTCTTCTGCTTCTATATTATTAAGAGAACTGCTAATAAAAGTAATTTTTGGGATTTCGTCACCCAAGTTTATTTCTTTTAATTCATCCATCATTGATTTGATTTCTTCTTTAAATTCTGGTGGGGCATCCTCTATCATAGGATCAAGTATTTGTTCAAAAGTTAGATCATCTGTAACAATCAGGCAAAATTCCTTATCATCCAAAGGTCCTAGGACACCAAATCCTACTCCCTCTTTGGAATTATAATTTTGTTTATTATTATTCCATAAATGCTTAAAAACATAAAGTTGGTTTAATGAATTTTGTTTAGAAATTAAACTATTTCGCAAAAGTTTTTGAACACATGGAGAATAAAGCTCAAAAGAAATTTTTATTGATTCCAAAAAATTTTCATCTTTTGATTTTATATCAACATCTAAACTAGTAGAACTAAGTCAAAATTTTATCGGTTTCTTGTCTTCACTATGTATCTCTTTGACCACAAGATCTTCAACTTTTATAAAAGAAAGAGGAGTTAGGGTCATGTATTTACATAGTGATTTATTTGTTTATACATAAATTCAAATTCTTTTCCTTTATCTTCCTCTTCAAGAAGTATCTTGAATTGAGGATCCTTTGGAATTGTTTTCTTCCTTTCTTCTTTTTCATAATCCAAAGAAATTTCAAACTTTGGGTGTTTTTTTATGTTAGGTGCAGGGATCTCTTTTTGTTGTGCTTGTCATTGGCCTCGGCTTCGACCACCGGCATCAACTCCTTTTTGTTTATTTTGATTTTTATCTTTTTTCTTCACATTTGACACCGCATCTCTAGAGAATATCAATTTCTCTACTGGGGCATAATATGCAGCGTCCTCATGTACACCAATTTCCTGGATTAAAAATGGTTGGACATCCCCTATTATGCAACATTCTTTTCCTTTTTATAGATATTTGATACATTGGTATGATGATGAAGGTACCATTTTATTTTTATGGAGCCATGGTCGGCCAAGTAGATCATTAAAAGATGTATCTGAATCAATGACGTGAACTTTGTCGTTGTCAACAGATTATCTGTCTTTAAAGCAATGCTATTGATCCTACAGCTCGTTCTCCTTATTGATTAAATCCTCGTAACATGATTGTATCAGTTAACATTCTACCGACATCAATGTCCAAATGTGCAAGAGTTTTCAATTTCATAATATTAATTGAAGCTCCATGGTCAATGAGTACTCTCATAAGCATAATATCATTGATGTTCAATGTAATATATAGTGGACGATTATGTTCAGTTGTGCCGAGTAGCAAATCATCGTCAGAAAAGGTTATTTTGTTCGTTCTTTGAATGAGTATGATTCATTCACAGAAGTACTAGCAAATTGAGCTAAAGGATTTTGGGATCTAAGAGAGCCTTTATCAAAGATTCTTTCATTTTCTTAGATAGGACAAGAGCATCATATATGCTCAATTTAGCTAGCAGCTTCCTTAAATGAGCCAATACATTATAATCCACTTTTCCATGGATATTGTCTTTATTTTCTTGCAGCGGTCGTTCTTGTATTGGAGGGATGTTTTCTTTAGGTGCTACTATTTGTTTTTCTTTTCCTACATGGCCCATCCTTGAAGGTAACAGTTTTCCACTTCTCAGGTTGACTTCAGTTATTTCTTGTGGTATAACGTTTAATTCTTAAATTTCTAAATCAGAAAATTCCAATTCTATGGAGATTTGTACTTTTCCTTATTCGAGCGTAAATGTTTAATCTTCACTGTTGTTATCATTCTCTAGAATTAAAATTGACTCGCTCATTTTCATGAATATACTGAGAAATAGTCAAGATATAAGTCAAGATATAAGCAGAACAGAAAACATTTTTATTTATGAACAAAAAATCATACAAAGTTGACGGTCCAATGGATTTTCTCCCTTTGTCTGAAACAACTATCCTAGAAGGATATGACAAAGTAGGAGTACAAGATAAAAAAGGAGGAGTATCCCCTATGCTTACAAGACTCTTATTTCCTTTCTGCTTCTTAGAAGATTTATTATGAACATTCTTAGGATTGATGAACATTTCTTTATAGGATTTGCGTGGAACAATATTATTGTCATCAAAGTGATCTCCGTGAGTATTTACTGAGATCATATTTACTGAACCTGTTTCAGTCTGCTTCAGATATTCTTTTGGGATATTAATATTTCCTTCTTTGAAGTTTGTCTCCAACCAGTCTTTGGAGACGAAGCAATCTTCAATTTTATGTCCCAACATCCTATGATATGGATAGTAGTTAGGATGGTCTTTCAAATAGACCTATGCCAGCCTTTTAGACTCAGGTAATTTGAATTCAGGTATCTTTAGCAAACCACAAAAGATTTTAGCAACTGCTTCTGTTTTAAATGGAAATTCCTTATTCATTCTATCGGCTATCATTCTTTTATCTATTTGTGATAAGGTTGGTTGTTGCAATTGTAATTGAGAAGGCGACTGCTATTATTGTTATTGATTTTGTTGTTGCTTCTTTTGTTCAGGTTGTATTTGCATCACCTATTTCCCTTTTTCTATTGTGGTAGTTTTCTTTTTAATTACCTTGACTGGTTTTATTTTCTCAGTCTTTTCCATCTGCTTAGCTTCTTCCTAGAGATTAACAGCTTTGCTGAGTAATTTTTCAAATGTTTTTCATGTAAATCCCTTAAGCATAAATGCTAATAGGCCATTGATATTTTTAAGATGTATTTACACTTCATGTTGTTCTTGAAGCTGTGACTCATATTTCATACTAAGATTTCTCCAACACAGAATATAATCCACAAGTGTTTCTCCTTGCTTTTTCTTTTCTACAACCAGGACTCCAACCGTCACATGATGTTGTAATCCAGCAAAGTGTTGGATAAAAAGATTTTTTAATTTTGCAAAAGTTTTAACATAACCATTAGGAAGTTCGACGTACCAATCGAAAGCGACTCACGTTAAACTGTTGACAAATTGTCAGAATAACTGGGGATCACTCCCTCCTGCATTCCAACAACTTGCTCTGAAGTGTGCAAAATGTTCTCTAAGAATTTATGTTCTAACAAACATTTTGAAAAGTGGTGGAATAAAACCTTCAAGATTTTGAACTGAATAAAATTCCTCTGGGTAGAGTCTACCCTTTTAAATTAATGATCCAATCTGTTCTTGTGCCATGGTTTCTTTTATTTTTTGTTCCACTAATTGTTAAAGTTCTTTTTCGGGAATCCCACTTTGAGTGGGTTCCTTTTTCTTTTGTAAGCTTTCTTCAACTTCAATTTTATCTTCATGGATATGTTTTGTTTCAGGTCGAACAATTTCAATGGCCGGTGATGGAGTTGTTGGTGAGTTTTGTAAGGCCGCTGCCAATTCTTCCATTCTTTATTCAAGATGTTTGATTTGTTTGTCTCGCTGTCGAATGAAAGATCGTAATTCTTCAGTAACATTTTATTTATTTTGAGGAGATATTTCCCGAGCAGCGCTGGATTGTGTTTCTACGACTTGTATTTCTATAACTTCTTGAATAGAAAAATTTTCCTTTCTTCGTGAAGCTAATAGTTTAATGTTACTTCTTAATTTCTCCAATCTTTCCTCAATTGTTTTACTAGAACTCTTTTTAGGGGTATTGTCTTGAGAAATATTCTTGGGAGTATCCATGATACTAGAAGCTCCATCTGAAACTTCTTGTTTCATGCATTCTTTTTCAACTTAGAGTTATGCTTTTTTGATTGTAAATGGTCTCCATCTCGTAGCTTGTGCACAAGAGCCTTCATCTTTTTCAATGTTTCTTCAGCTTCCAAAAGCAATTTATTGTGTTTTATACTGATTGTCAAAGTATATATCTCGTTTGGTTTTTTTTTTTTTGAACGGAGGTTAGTTGGTACTGGAATATTTTGACAATAAATGGGCTTATCATATGCAAGAATTTTCTATTTCATGGTAGTGGTAACTGCACATCCCATATTAACCAATAACTTGGCAATTGAACATCTATTATTTCGTGCCAATCGTTTGAATATAGTTTGTATTGTTTGGATAGGTAGAAAGTTTTCTTCTTTTAAAGGTTAATACATACCTTCATTATATTCAAAAGGTACGGGATAGAATTTAGTTTCTTCCCAAGGGTATGTATTTTCTTTATATCCAATGAGGGTAATTTTTTCAATTTCATTTTCCTTTAGATTCTTGTTCTTTTTTTGAGTATGAGTTAAAGGAACAGTTTTGGAGCTGGATCCAAACTCATACATTGTTCTTGGAATATTGTATTCTTGTTCTTTTTAAAGTCCATTCCCTTTTATTATTAGCTTTCTTAAAGCTATATTTTTCCCTAGGAAGTTGTTGAGATAAAAGAAAAGGTTCTTCATAGGGGTTTTCATAAATATTTGGAAAATATGGAAAAGGTTCTATTATCTTGGGAGGATTATTCCAAATATATTTAGTTTTGTCATCAAATATTATGAATCCTTTTTGTGGAAAGTAAGCGGCTTCATTAAACGATGAACTTAGATCTTGAAAATAAGAAAACTCTAAATTAGGAGAATCCATAGCAGTTTTCTGTCATAGTCCAGAGAAATCTTATGTAAACGTTTTATGATAAACTTGTATATGAACTGGAATCATTTTAGTTTTATCCAAAATAGCTCTTTAAAAGAGCTAGAAAAGATGATATTGTTTGTTGAATGATATTTTGAAAAACGAGTATTTTAACAAAAAACAAAGAGAAAGAATCTATAAAGATCAAATTCCCACCGGAGTCGCCGTTCTCTTATCGGAGATGGAAACTCGTCAGGATTCCAATCATCGCCAATTCCTAGGCGTCGTGTCAAATGTCAAGGAGACGCCAGTCTATTTATATTGCCCCAATCATTATTCCCTTTTTGAAAAGGGTAAAAGAAAAGGAATAGGAGTAAAATAGACAACCAAAGGAAAGGTAGTGTGATATCTTTATAGGAAGAGCTCTAGAATGTTCTTATCCTATTAGGAAAATCACAAGTCTGATAAACAGAGATTTTTAGGTATCTAACCTATTCTAAGTTATTTTTACTTCTCCTATAGAAGCATGATTCTATAGTTAATTATATTCTAGATAATTCTAGTTTTTCCTAAGAAAAATCTTGATTAATGATAAAAACTCATTTTCTGAATACTTTTTAGGAAAATAAACATTAAAATATTTTATTCCTAATGTTTATCTTGTTTAAAGTTATGAGTGATGGCGGTGTCGTCGCTGTGTCAGAGATTTTCGGGGTGTCGCTGTCGATTTGGAGTCGCCGCTCTGTTTATCTATAATATTGTCATAATCTTTAATAAATCTTATTTCTTTAGATTTTGTAAAATAATCCTTAGATAATAAGAAATACGAAGAAAATAAAGGCTAATAATATAGAAAACAGTAAAAAAAGAGACGTCAGTGATAATCCTAATTAAGGATTAATTAAGTTAATTAGGGTTAATATAGGATTAATCCTAATTAAATTTTAATTTGAGTTCATTGAGTATTTGAACCCAAATTTGACTTAACACATAGTGGTATGAGTTAAGTAAAAATATATTTTAAAGGTTTTTTTAGGGTTTTGAATTTTAAAATTTTAACCCTAAAGAGAAAATGTTATTTTAGATTTTTAAAAGAGTAGAATGTGTCATTTTAGGATTAAATTTGTTCCTCTAAATTTCTAACCAATGGCCAATTTAAATTTCTTATTTTCTGATTTTTAGAATTATCATTTAAAATAATTGCCAAATCTCATGAAAATTAGGAAATTTACTCTAGATAATTTTCTTAGCCTTGGAAAAATTTGAGATTGTTCCTAATGATCTAAAGATTAATCCCTCGAAAGTTTCATATTTTTCTAACTTATAATTAATTTTTTATAATTAAAATACTCCATAGAGTATTTAATTAATTAAAAATCAAATATAAATAAAAAAATTTAAATTTTCATCTCCACATTGTTCTCCTCATTACCCTGAGTTTAGAAGTATTTTTATTATATTTTTGTGATTTTTGTATGTAAATATATGTAATTTTGAAGATTTTAAGGTTAATCTGGATTTATGAAAATCCAAATTAACTTAAAATTTTACGAGGTAGATGTGTGTTGTCGTAAGCGTGAAAACGCGTTTAATCCCCTGTGGGGATCCGAACTGCGAATCTGCGAGAATTTAATCTCGGCCGTCCATTCCCAAAACATGGGAACGGACGGTCCTGGTTTATCGTCTTCATCTCGTCTGATCCCGCAGACCATCCATGGTCTAGAAGCAAATTCTCTCTCGATTCTTGATGAAATCAAGTGATATTTGTTTCTGTAGGATCTATGTGAGATGACAAACCCATCCATACGGTGATGTATGGGTTTTGAATAGGTTTGTTTCATAATGTTCCAAACCAGAATGCCATTAAAATGAAAAATCCATACCTTAGCTTTAATCGATTTGAGTTCGATTTGAGTGGTTCTGGAGCTTCGTCTTGACTTTAAAAAGCTTCTCTACAAGTCAATTTGAGTTCAAATTTAAGCTGTATATAAGTTTGATTTTGAGGTGGCTTATCTTGGAGGGGTTTGGTCAAACAGTGGTCTAGAGGCTTTGGGAATACCTAATTTCGATTTGTCTTACCTCTGTTCAGTAACTAGATGGATTTAGGATAACTAATTTAAAGGTTTATGGAAGTTGGTTTCACACTTCTAATTTGTCCTGATTTTTTGAATGCTCTCGGGTTGGTCAAATTGAGAGGCTTTAAATGGGTTTCATGGCTTGAATTGATGAAGGATTAATTGCCTATGCCCTAGGGGAAAATTTTGATGTTGGAGTTCTGAAGATTTGAGCAGTGTTTAGGGGTTTTCAATTTGTTCTCCTCTCCCTCCATAGACTCAGGTTTGGGCTTATTTACAGCCATGGGGAAGCTTGGGTGATCTTGGCCCGAGCTAGGCTTTTCTAGGGGAGTTGCCAACTTGTCCATTAATGTTTAGAGATAGGATTTCAACTGTTGGTATGATGGAATCTATAATTTCCAAGGGTAAAGCATGTGTGGTTTATCCATGGTGTGAACTTAACTCCATGATTTGTGTTGCCTCCATTGGATGTCTCGGGAGGTTTGTTGATTGGTTCAAAGGCTGTGGTTCAGCCTCCCCTAAGTGAATTTTTTCATTCTCATGATGAAATTTAGAGAGGATTCCACATAGCCTTTTCTCTTTCCTATTCTCCATGTAGTGTTATGTTGAATTTAACCATGGTGTAAAGGGTAGTTAAGGTAATCTTTTCCTCCTATTGGGTGAATGGAGAGGTGAATAATGACTCACCTAAATCCTTCTCTAAGGAAGATATGGTTATTTGACACCATTTATGCCTACTCATCATTGCCTCGTGATGAATTGTCCTCGTAGTTAACCATGGTAAAAGAGAGGGTTGAAGCCATGTTCTCCTTCCATTGGGTGACCTAGGAGGTCCATGATAATCCATTGAGATGGCTGGCCACATCACCTTGAAGAAGGAGGTGACTCATGCTTTGAAATGAAGGGGAGATGCCACTTCAATTCCTTCATCATAATGCCTCCATAATGATTTTAACCATGGTTAAATGGCATGTCATGAGTCATTAATGGGTTGAATCATATGTAATGGGTCTCATGGGTTATGTGTAACCTATATGAGCTCACTCAGGATGTCATTAATGGGTTTGAAAATTCAAAACCATTTATTATGTCATGGGTGATGTCATGTGTCTAAATTTTATTTTATGACCTTTTAATTATAATTCCATTTTTAATTAATTATGTCATTAATTAAAAATATTATATATTATATTATCATCCAATAAATTAATGAAAATAGTTTTGAAATTAATTACTTGATTAATTTGATCATTTTTGGTCCAAAATTGGGTATTTTGACCAAATTTGATACATATTGACTAAGGTTGACCAACTTTGACCCAAGTTGGCTTATGTTGACCCATTTTGGTTTAAGGGTGTCCAATGTAACTTACTCAACCTTGTCATGGTTGATTTGGTTATAAAGTTTATGGGTTTTGTTATTAAAGGTTTAAATTGGTCAATTTAGGGGTTTAGGTCAATTCAAAGGTCAATGTGCTGACAATTGGATTAATTTTTGGTGGTTTTGAGTATTGTGAAGTTGATTATGTCATTGTCTGTCATTGAAGTTATTTCCGTGGTCAGGGGGGCATGGTTTAGCCATTTTGACCAATTTTGACCTATCTAGGTCTAGGGTTGACTAAAGTTGTCTTAATGGTCATGTGATGTTTTAAAGTGACCAAATGAGTCATACTTGATCATTTTAGTATTTTGGCTGACTTGGTGAAAAAATTGATCAATTTGACAAAAATTGTCTTTTGGGTTAAAAGTTGACTTGTTGAGTCAGTAGGGTTGGTCATTGGGTCAGGACTTGACTAATTTAACTAAAGTTGATAAGTTAGATCAAAGGTTGACCTGTTCGGTCAGTAGGGTTGGTCATTACATCAGAAATTGACCAGTTTGACCAAAGTTGACCATTTGGGTCAAAGGTTGACCTGTTGGATCAGTAGGGTTGGTCACTAGGTCAGGAATTCACCAGTTTGACCAAAGTTGACCATTCAGGTCAAAAGTTCACTGTTGGGTCAGTAAGGATGGTTATTGGGTCAAGAATTGATCATTCTGACCGAAGATGACCATTTGGGTCAAAGGTTGACTTGTTGGGTCAGTAGAGTTGGTCAGTTGGTCATGAAATAACCAGTTTGATCAAAGTTCACCATTTTGGGTCAAAGGTTGACCTGTTAGGTCAGTAGGGTTGGTCACTAGGTCAGGAATTGACCAATTTGACCAAAGTTGACCATTTGGGTCAAAGATTGACCTATTGGGCATTTAAGAATGTCATTAAAATTTAGATTAAAAGGCCTTATTAAGTTTTTACCCTGGTCATTAGGGTTTATTAACAATCATTGTGACCTCTCACAAAAGTGAGGTCAACAATGAGGTGTCTTATAATATCAAGAAGATTATTATTTTTAGTTTGCCAATTGTCATGTCATTGTTTCATGTCTTATTTTTGTTTTATTTTTCTGTTGTTTTATTTAGTACTATTTTGATGTCTTTTCATTGTTTTTGTTTAATTTTTATGTTTATTATTATTATTTTGTTGTCAACGTCCTACAAAACAGAGTTAGCACACTAATGGTGATGAAAATCTTTCTTTTTTCCTTTTTTTTTGTTGATTTGCATCGCTATTAATTCCCGTATCATGTCAATGTCAAGGAGTCGACACTCTGTTTTAATATTGCCCTAATTTTATTTCTGTAAATCCTATAAAGGAATTAAGAAATTTTAGGGCTAATATAAAACAGAGAAAAAAAGGATGTTTATGATAATCCTTATAAAAGAATATTCTAGAATGCCATATCCTAGAGTTTTTATACAAGGAAGATCATGAAGTTTAACCAGAGATTTCTAGATGTGATATCTGTCGTGGGTTCATTTAATTATCCTATAGAAGCAAGCTTATATAGTTAATTACATCTTAGGCAATTTATAATTGTCTAAGAAAACTTCTGATTAATGTTGATCACTTGTTTTCTAGAAATTTTTGTCTCTAAGGAAAGATGTACCCATTATCAATCCTAAATGTCATTTTGTCATGTCGGTTTCATGTCATTTTGTTTTGTTGTTTGTTTAGGTTTTGTGACTAATCTAAAAGTTTTGGCATTAGTTTTGTCGTTGTTGTGTTTTGTTTTGTTTTGTCAATGTCCTTGTTTTATTTTGTTTTGTCTTGTATTGTCAATGCCGTTATTTTGTTTTGTTTTGTTTTGTCAATGTCGTTTTTTTGTTGTAATTGTTGTTTGTCTGATTTCCAGAATGTCGTCCTACAAAACAGAGTTAGCACACCCTATAACATGCAGAGGAAATCTAAACGAAACTTCTTGTCTTAACCCTGCAAAGAAAATATTGTCAGAAATAATATCATAAAAATATTCATTGTCTCAGAATTTGTAGGATGTCCAAGTTTGATTTGAAATGTTGATTTAGTATGCCTTGAATGTCGGTTTATGTCGATTTATGTTGATTTGGATTTGATTTTGGATTTTTTATGTCGATTTATATTTGAAATGTCAAATTTATGTCGATTATATTGATTTTTTTTTGTTTTGAAATGTCAAGTTTATGTCGATTATGTCAATTTGAGTTGGAAATGTCAAATTTATGTCGGTTATGTTGATTTGAGTTTGAAATGTCAAATTTATGTCGATTATGTCGATTTGAGTTTAAAATGTCAAATTTATGTTGATTATGTCGATTTTTGTTTGGAATGTCAAATTTATGTTAACTGTGTCGATTTTCGTTTGAATTGTCAAATTTATGTCGATTTTTGTTTGAAATGTCAAATTTATGTTGATGTTATTGATTTGAGTTTGATTTTGATGATTTATGTTTTATGTCGGATTAAGTTTGATGTGGGTCAAACTTAAGTTTTGACTTGAATTCAAATTAAGTTTAAACCTAAGTTTTGAGTTCAAGTTTATTTGGAAAATTGGATTATCTTAAGTTCATGTATGTTTGAACTTAAGTTAGTTAGATTCTGAATTGAATCAACTTGAGTTCATGTCTGTTTGAGCTTAAGTTAGATTGATTGTAGATTGTTTTAACTTGAGTTCATGTCTATTTGAACTTAAGTTAAAATTTAAAGTTAGATTGAATATAAATTGAATTAACTTTAGTTCATGTCTGTTTGGACTTAAGTTAGATTCAATATAGATTGTATCTAATTAACTTAAGTTCATGTCTGTTTGAACTTAAGTTGAAAGTTAGGTTTAATTAGAATATACCTAATTAAGTTTTAAGCCTTGTTTAAATAGGACTTAGAGGTTAATTAAGTCAAAATAGATTAGACTTAATTAAAATTATCGACCATCAAAGTCCTTTTTAGGTAAGGCTTAAGTTTTAATTAAGTCTAATTTAATTCAACTGGGATTTATTTGAGTAAGGTTCAATTAGGTCTAATAAATTAGACTTAATTTTGTTAAACCTTAACTAATTAAGTCTAGTGTGTTAGACTTAATTAGGATTTAGGTTTGATTAAACCTTAGTTAGTTAAGGTTTAATGGTTTAATTAAGTCTAATGTGATAGACTTAATTAGAGTTTAAGTTTGATTAAACCTTAGTTAGTTAAGGTTTAATGGTTTAATTAAGTCTAATGTGATAGACTTAACTAGAGTTTAAGTTGGATTAAACCTTGGTTAAGGTTTAATGGTTTAATTAAGTCTAATGTGATAGACTTAATTAGAGTTTAAGTTTGATTAAACCTTAGTTAGTTAAGGTTTAATGGTTTAATTAAGTCTAATGTGGTAGACTTAATTAGAGTTTAAGTTTGGATTAAACCTTAGTTGATTAAGGTTTAATGGTTTAATTAAGTCTAATGTGACAGACTTAATTAGAGTTTAAGTTTGGATTAAACCTTAGTTGATTAAGGTTTAATGGTTTAATTAAGTCTAATGTGGTAGACTTAATTAGAGTTTAAGTTTGGATTAAACCTTAGTTGATTAAGGTTTAATGGTTTAATTAAGTCTAATGTGATAAACTTAATTAGAGTTTAAGTTTGATTAAACCTTAGTTAGTTAAGTTTTAATGGTTTAATTAAGTCTAATGTGATAAACTTAATTAGAGTTTAAGTTTGGATTAAACCTTAGTTGATTAAGGTTTAATGGTTTAATTAAGTCTAATGTGGTAGACTTAATTAGAGTTTATGTTTGGATTAAACCTTAGTTGATTAAGGTTTAATGGTTTAATTAAGTCTAATGTGATAGACTTAATTAGAGTTTAAGTTTAATTAAACCTTAGTTAGTTAAGGTTTAATGGTTTAATTAAGTCTAATGTGGTAAACTTAATTAGAGTTTAAGTTTGGATTAAACCTTAGTTGATTAAGGTTTAATGGTTTAATTAAGTCTAATGTGATAGACTTAATTAGAGTTTAAGTTTAGATTAAAACTTAGTTGATTAAGGTTTAATGGTTTAATTAAGTCTAATATGGTAGACTTAATTAGAGTTTAGATTTGGTTTGAGCTAGGTTCAAATTGGGTTGAACCTAAACCTAAGGCTAACCTAAGTCCAATATAGGTTGGGTTTAAGTTGACTTGGGTTTGAGTTAAATTAGGCTCAGGTTAGATTGAACCTAGACTTAAGGTTGACTTAAGTTTAATATGGGTTGAACTCAAGTTTGATTTGTGTTTGAGTTAAGTTAGGTTCAAGTTAAGTTAAACCTAGACTTAATGTTAACTTAAGTTCATTGTGGATTGAACTCAAGTAAAGGTTTTGAATTTGGGTTCATGTTTTTTTGAATTAAGAGTTGAACTTGGGTTTAAATTGGGTTGAACCTAAGTTTAAAGGTTGAACTTGGGTTCAAGTTGGGTTGAACCTAAGTTAAAGGTTGAACTTGGATTCAAGTGGGGTTGAACCTAAGTTAAAGGTTAAACTTGGGTTCAAGTTGGGTTGAACCTAAGTTAAAGCTTGTACTTGGGTTCAAGTTGGTTTGAACCTAAGTTAAAGGTTGTTTTAGGTTTGAGTTTGATTAAACCTTAATTGGTTAATGTTTAATAGATTATTTAAGTCTAGTGTGGTAGACTTAATTATGGTTTATGTTTGATTAAACCTTAGTTGGTTAAGGTTTAACAGTTTAATTAAGTCTAATGTTATAAACTTAATTATAATTTAAGTTGGATTAAGTTTTATTTGGTTAAGATTTAGGATGGATTAAACTTAATCAGGGTTTAGGTTTAATTAAGTCTAATTTAGTTAAGACTTAATGGTTTAATTAGGTCTAACAGGTTAGACTTAATTATGGTTTAAGTTTGATTAAGTCTAATTTAGTTAAGACTTAATGGTTTAATTCGGTCTAATGGGTTAGACCTAATTAGGTTTTAGGTTTTCTAAGTCTAATTTAGTTAAGACTTAATGGTTTAATTAGATCTAATGGCTTAGACCTAATTAGGGTTTAGGTTTGTTTAAGTCTAATTTATTTAAGACTTAATGGTTTAATTAGGTCTAATAGGTTAGACCTAATTAGGGTTTAGGTTTGATTAAGTCTAATTTAGTTAAGACATAATGATTTAATTAGGTCTAATGGGTTAGACCTAGTTAGGGTTTCATGTTTTTTTAAGTTTAATTTAGTTAAGACTTAATGGTTTAATTAGGTCTGATGGGTTAGAACTAATTAGGTTTTAGATTTGTTTAAGTCTAATTTAGTTAAGACTTAATGGTTTAATTAGGTCTAATGGGTTAGACCTAATTAGGTTTTAGGTTTATCTTAATCCTAATGTTTTGAGGATGTTAATTAAATTTAACATGTCCTTAAAACTTAATTAAAGTTTTGATTTTTGTATTAAACCTAATTTACTTAAGATTTAATGAGTTAAATAAGTTTAATATGTCCTTAAACTTAATTAAAGTTTTGATTTTGTCTTAAACCTAATGTGATTAAGGTTTAATGAGTTAATTAAGTTTAATATGTCCTTAAACTTAATTAATGTTTGATTTTTGTATTAAACCTAATTTAGTTAAGGTTTAATGAATTAATTAAGTTTAATATGTCCTTAAACTTAATTAAAGTTTTGATTTTGTATTAAACCTAATGAAGTTAAGGTTTAATGAATTAATTAAGTTTAATATGTCCTTAAACTTAATTAAAGTTTTGATTTTTGTATTAAACCTAATTTAGTTAAGGTTTAATGAATTAATTACGTTTAATATGTCCTTAAACTTAATTAATGTTTTGATTTTGTATTAAACCTAATGTAGTTAAGGTTTAATGAATTAATTAAGTTTAATATGTCCTTAAACTTAATTAAAGTTTTGATTTTTGTATTAAACCTAATGTGATTAAGGTTTAATGAGTTAATTAAGTTTAATATGTCCTTAAACTTAATTAAAGTTTGATTTTTGTATTAAACCTAATTTAGTTAAGTTTTACTGAATTAATTAAGTTTAATATGTCTTTAAACTTAATTAAAGTTTTGATTTTATATTAAACCTAATGTAGTTAAGGTTTAATGAATTAATTAAGTTTAATATGTCCTTAAACTTAATTAATGTTTTGATTTTTGTATTAAACCTAATTTAGTTTAGGTTTAATGAGTTAATTAAGTTTAATATGTCCTTAAACTTAATTAATGTTTTGATTTTGTATTAGACCTAATGTGATTAAGGTTTAATGAGTTAATTAAGTTTAATAAGTCCTTAAACTTAACTAAAGTTTAACTGCTGTATTAAACCTAATTTAGTTAAAGTTTAATGAATTAATTAAGTTTAATATGTCCTTAAACTTAATTAAAGTTTTGATTTTGTATTAAATCTGATTTGATTAAGGTTTAATGAGTTAATTAAGTTTAATATGTCTTTAAACTTAATTAAAGTTTGATTTTTTGTATTAAACCTATTTAGTTAAGGTTTAATGAGTTAATTAAGTTTAATATGTCCTTAAACTTTATTAAAGTTTTTATTTTTGTATTAAACCTAATTTAGTTAAGGTTTAGTGAATTAATTAAGTTTAATATGTCCTTAAACTTAATTAAAGTTTGATTTTTGTATTAAACCTGATTTAGTTAAGGTTTAATGAGTTAATTAAGTTTAATATGTCCTTAAACTTAATTAAAGTTTTGATTTTGTATTAAATCTAATGTGATTAACATTTAATGAGTTAATTAAGTTTAATATGTCCTTAAACTTAATTAAAGTTTGATTTTTTGTATTAAACCTAATATAGTTAAGTTTAACGAGTTAATTAAGTTTAATATGTCCTTAAACTTAATTAAAGTTTTGATTTTGTCTTAAACCCTAAGGTTTAATGAATTAATTAGGCTTAAGTTGTCTTTAACCCTAATTAATGTTTGATTTGAGTTCATTTGGGTTTGGATTCATTGTTGGCTCAGTCCACTATGAAATGGATTAAAAAAAGGTTTTTAAATAATAATTTATAATTAATTAATCTTAACCTTATTTTAAAATGTCTATTAGATTGATTTGATGACTTGAGAATTGTTGTTTAAGGATTGTTATCTGTCACCCTAAGATTCTCAATCATTTTGAATTTTAATTTTCCAATTTTTCAAATTTTAGAATTATTTTTGGAAAGAATTATAAAATATCATGGAAATTACAAAATCATATCCTAGAGAGCTACCCTAGCCTTAGAAAAATCAGGAGACGTGTTTAAGGACTTAAAGGTTCTTCCCTAAAATTTTCATATTTTTATGACTTGTAGATAATTTTTAATAATTAAACCAGAGAGTATTTAATTATTTTAAAATTAAATACTGAGAATAAAATCATGATTTTGATTTCATAATTTTCTTCTTTTCAAGAGCATTCCAGAGGTATTTTTATTTTATTTTTAGGAGCTCTGTACAAAAAGAAATGCATTTTTTATTTTTTTAAGGTTATTATAGATTAACATTGCCCAGAAATTCATGGACACGCCACATGTCCTCAAATTCGTCGAAGGAGGGAAGATCCATTGTCCAGATCCGAACAGTGGACACGGGACCGCACGATGAACGGTTTTCGTTCTAAAACACGGGAACGGACGGCGGAGATAAATCCTTAAAAATTTGAAAAATATTCGAACCGTCCAACTTCAAAGCTCAATATCTCACTCATTTCTCAAAGAAATTGAGTGATTTTTGAACATATGGAATCATCTGAACTTATAGATCATATATATATGGTGATTATAATTTTCTGAGATAGTTCAACCGATGATTTTTCAATTATATGCATTATTTTGGACAAATTAAATCCAAACCTTAGCCACAATAATGTTAAGCTTGATCAGGCCTGATGGTCAGCTTCTAGGACTCCCAAAGAAGATCTTTGTCACTTCTACTTGGACTTGCAGCTAGCCTTGGTGAGCAATTTTGGCAAAGTGGCTAGGTTTGGGCTGATTTTGGATTTTGGCCAAATTGGCTTGATTGAGCTGATCCTATGGCTTGATCTTAGCTAGAATAGGTTGCTGAGATCCTTAGCAAAGTTTTTTGTGTTGGGAGCTAAGGGATTTGGGCAGCCTATAGGTTTCTATGGATTTTTTTCTTCTCCTTGGTGATTTCGGGTATAGGCTTTTTATAGCCAAGGATGGCCATGGTTTAGCCTTGGTTAGCTTAGGATAGACCATGGGATGGTTTGATCTATAGACTAGAGTCTAGTAACAGCCTCCCCCATGTAATCCAAGCATCACCTCACCATATCCCATGAGAATTATGCCACTTAAGCAAGTTCACATTTCATGGCAATTATGGATCTAAATTGTCATGATAAGCTTTGATTTCTTTATTCCTGTTCTATTGGCTAAGGGAGAGGTTAATGGTGACTCAAATGGTAGAGACCTTATCCTTGCAACACCTCATTTAACATTTCATGGGGTGATAACACATTAGCTCCCCCCCCCCTTAACATTTTTATAAAATGTTATGATGAGCTTAACCATGGTATGGAAAATTGTTAAAGCCTTGTCTTCTCATCATTGTGTGGCTAGGGAGGTAGCTAAACTCATCTCACCATGGCAAGCCACATTACTTGTAAAGCAGGATGAGTCACACTTCAAAACACCATGGTTTTGCCACCTCATTTTTATGTCATTATGGCTCTTAACCATGGTTAAATATGAGTCATCCATGGGTTGTTTTCTCTTTAATGGGTCATATGGGTTGTGTCTAACCTATATGGGGTCATGAGTGATGTCATAAAGGAGTTTTGGAATTTTTATAAAACCAAAATGTCTTAGGTTTAAAAATTCCATTTAATACCCCTCTTGATTTAATTTCCATTTTTAATGAATTATGTCATTAATTAAATGTTGGAAATTATTTTATTAATTAATTATTAATTAGAAATAATTCCAAATTAATTATTTGATTAATATTCATGTCATTAAAATTGAATTTTGTCTCATTTCATGACTTTTCAATTTAATTTTTATCTTAATTAATTATGTCATTAATTAAAATGTGAAAATTAAATTATTGGTCAATTAATTAATCAAAATTAATTTTTGAATTAATTATTTGATTAATTCCATTATTTTTAATTAATTTGTGCATTTTATCATTTTATGGCTTTTGATTTTAATTTTTCATTTTAATTAATTATGTCATTAAGTAAAATTTTTAAAAATTAAATAATTAGCCAATTGATTAATCAAAATAATTTTGAAATCAATTATTTAATTAATTTTGTCATTTTTCATTTCATTTTGGTGCATTTTGTCACTTTATGATTTTTAATTTAATTTTCATTTTAATTATATATGTCTTTAATTAATAAAAATATTGAAAATTAAATTATTAGTCAACTTCATTTAATTAATCAAAATAGTTTTGAAATTAATTATTTGATTAATTTTGTCATTTTTGGGGTCTTAAATAGGTCATTGGGTTAATAATTGGTCATTTGGTCAAAAATGACCATTTTGACCAAAGTTGACCTTTTAGGTCAAAGGGTTACCCTAAGGGCTCAACAGGGTTGGTCATTGGGTTAGGATTGACCATTTTGACCAAGGTTGACTTTTAGATCAAAAACTTGACTTATGGGGTCAACAGGGTTGGTCATTGAGTCAAGATTGACCACTTTGACCAAGGTTGACTTTCTAGGTCAAAAATGTTGACCTATTAGGTCAACAGGGTTAGTCATTGGGTCAAGATTGACCATTTTGACTAAAGTTGACTTTTAGGTCAAAAGGTTGACCTATTGGGTCAATAGGGTTGGTCATTAGAGCAGGATTGACATTTTGACCAAAGTTGACTTTTTAGGTCAAATGTTGATCTATCATAAAAATGAAGTCAACACACGCCCTATAACATGCAAAGAAAATCTAAACGAGGTTTTTGGGTTAAATTATTTTTAGTTGTTTTATGTCATGTCATTTTATTTATTTTGTTTTAATATCTTCATTTCATCGTCATCGTCTTGCAGAACAGAGTTAATACACCTTATAACATGCAAAGAAAATCTAAGCGAGGTTTTATTTTCAACCCTGCAAAGCAAATAGTGTCAAAAAACAATAGTCGATTGTCATTTCTGAATTTGACAGATGTCCAAATTTACTTAAGTTTTATTTATTAATTTATGTTTTAATGTCAGTTTTAAATGTCGGTCAATGTTTGATTTAATTTATTTTTGAGATTCATCATTAATTTTTTTTATGTTTGTTAAAAATTTTATTGTGTTTATATCAATTTGGGTTTGGATTGATTTTGCTTAAAAATTTATGTTGAGTTGGATTTTATTAATATTTTGTTATATTGATTGGATTTTTATGTTACGTAAAGTTCGATTTAGGTCAAACTTTATGTCAATTGAATATGGTTTGACTTTTAAACTTGATTTAACTTTAGTTTAATTAAATTCAATTTGGTTTGAACTTAAAATTTTTGTCGCTTTAAGTCTTTAAGTTTTATATTAGACTTAACTTAGGTTTATTATGTTTAAGTTGGACTTTAGTTTTTGGTCATCTTTGGGTTCAAGTTAGGTTAAACCTAAGTTATAGGTTTTCACTTAAAATCAATATTGGTTGAACTTAAGTTTAGGTCAACTTAGGTTTAAGTTAGGTTAAACCTAAGTTATAGGTTTTGACTTAAGTTCAATATGGGTTGAACATAAATTTAGGCCAACTTAGGTTCAAGTTAGGTTAAACCTAAGCTATAGGTTTTGACTTAAGTTCAATATGGATTGAGCTTAAGTTTAGGTCAACTTAGGATCAAGTTAGGTTAAACCTAAGGTATAGGTTTTGTTTGATAAGGGTTTGTATTTAATTACGATTAAACCTTAGTTATTTAAGGTTAATTAAACCTAATTTAGGTAGAGTTTAATTGATTATTTAGACTGAATTAGGGTTAAGTCTAATTGGTTTAAGGTTTATTAAACCGAATTTGGGTAAGATTTAATTGATTAATTAGACTTAATTAGGGTTAAGTCTAATTGGTTTAAGGTTTATTAAACCTAATTTGGGTAAGCTTTAATTGATTAATTAGGCTTAATTAGGGTTAAGCCTAATTAATTTAAGATTAATTAAACCTAATTTGGGTAAGGTTTAATTGATTAATTAGACTTAATTAGGGTTAAGCCTAATTGTTTTAAGGTTAATTAAACCTAATTTGGGTAAGATTTAATTGATTAATTAGGCTTAATTAGGGTTAAGCCTAATTGGTTTAAGTTTTGATTAAGTCTAATTTAATTAAGACTTAATGGATTAATTAGGTCTAATGGGTTAGACCTTATTAGGATTTAGGATTGATTGTCTAATTTAGTTAAGACTTAATGGTTTAATAAGGTCTAATGGCTTAGATCTTATTAGGGTTTAGGTGTGATTAAGTCTAATTTAGTTAAGATTTAATGGTTTAATTAGGTCTAATGGGTTAGACCTAATTAGGATTTAAGTTTGATTAAGTATAGTTTAGTTAAGACTTAATGGTTTAATTAGGTCAAATGGGTTAGACCTAATTAGGATTTAGGTTTAATGATTAATTATGTCTAATTTAATTAAGACTTGATTAAGGATGAAAGCTAATTTAATTAGGTTTTAACTATAATTTAGACCTAATTTAATTAAAATTTAAGTTAATTAACTAAACCTAATGATAATTAGACTTAATTAATGTTTGGTTTAAGCTTATTGATGTTAAGTTTGAAAGGTTAACCTTGCTCATTTGTGAAATGAGGCTAAATAATTTGATTTTAATCTTATTTTTCTTAGGATTAATTAAATAATTCATTTTTATTAACCCCAAGAATTCGAAATGAGATTTTAAATTTTAAAATGTTAAGATTTATTTTTTTAGGGTTTGTGTTTATCATCCTAGATTATTTAACCAATTTCCAATTTTATTCTTCTTAATTTCTTTTATATTTATTTTTTGAAATAACTACAAAGTCACTTAGAAATTAGGAAATAACACCTTTGAGAATTTAGCTATCCCTAGAAAAATCAGAGAACATGTCCTAACATGAGGGGAACATTTTGTAAAATTTTCAAATGTTTTGGAATTATAATTATTTTTTAATAATTAAATTACCCTAGAGAGTAATTAATTAATTAAAAATTAATTACAGAGAAAAAAATTATGATTTTGATCTCATAATTTTCTCCTCTCTTCATGCTGAGTTCATGGATATTTTTGTCACATTTTTATAAAATTTCTATGGCAAGATATTGAATTTTGATTATTTTAAGGTTAACCTGGATTTAATTAAATCCAAGTTATCCTTAAAATTCACTGGTGGAGTCGAGTTTCCTCGTACGCATGAAACGCGCTGAATCCCCTGCAAGGCTCCGAACTCTGGATCCTCCTGGATTCAATCTTGATCGTTTATTTTTAAAACACAGAAATGGACGGTATCAGAGCGTCTCCTTCACCCTGGTTAAACAATCGCACCGTCCAATGTCTGGAAGCAAATTCTCACTCAAATCTTCATGGATTTGACTGATTTTTGTTTCCACAGCTTCATCTGAGGATGAATATGATATCCATATAATGATGATGGGGTTTTGAATCACTTTCTTTCACAATGTGTGAAATCGAACTCCATTAGAGCCAAATAATTCATACCTTGGCTTTAATCAATTTGAACTCGATTTGAATGCTTGAGCAGCTTCATTTTGACCTCCTTAAGCTTTGTCCTAACTTAATTTGAGGTCAAATTACGTTCTTCTGAGAATTCGATCAAGAGTGGCACGGTTTGAAGGGATTTTGTCAAAGTCTAGTTTAGAGGATATGAGGAAGCCTGATTTCGATTTGGAACTTCTTCATTTGGTCCCTAGAAGGTTTTGGAATGGTCAATTTGAAGGTTCATAGAGTTTGATTTCAGACTTCCAACTTGTCCTATTTTTTGAAAATTTGGGGGTGCTCAGGATAGCCGAATTGAAGAGTTTCACTGTGCTTCAATGCTTGGTTTCATTGGGGATCAGTTGCTAAGGTCCTAGAGAAGGTTTTTTATGTTGGGAGTATCTAGATTTAGGCAGTGTATATGGTTTTCAAATTTATGTCAATGTTTTTATTTGAAGTCAATTTTGTGGTCAAGGGGGGCATGGGTTAGCCATTTTGACCTATTTTAACCCTTTTAGGTCAAGATTTTACCAATGGGGTTAATGTAGTTGTCTTTATATTATGTATGGATTATTTTTACTAAATTTTAATTACTTAGTCAAAAATTGACTAATGAAGTCAATGCAATATTCTTTGGGTCATGGTTTAATCATCTTAACCTATTTTGTCATTTTAGGTTATGGATAACCAATGAGATCAATATAGTGGTGTTTAGGTCATGGGTTTGACCAATTTTATCTTGTTTATGTCAAGGGTTGATCATTATTAATCTGAGTTGATCATGACTGATCAATTTAGGTTCAAAGTTGACCTAGATGATTTATTTAACCTTGTCATGATTAAATAATCACAGGGTTATTCATTTTACTAACTATACCAAGATTTGACTAAGGTTAGTAATGTCGGGTCAATTTGGTATTGTAGATTAATAAAATGAGTTATTTTTTATCAATTTAATACCTGAGATGTCTTAATGGTCAATGTGGTAAATACTGAGTTAACAAGGATGTCATTAATCATGGATTGACTTTTTTGTTAAAGATTTACCAGTCTGGTCAAATTTGTTTAAATGGGTTAAAAAAATTAATCATTTCAGAGTTTGTCATTACTGATTTGATTAATTTAATATCATTAAAATTTAAGTCAAAAAGTGTTTGCTTGGGTTTTACCTTCGATCTTTAGGGTTTGTTGTCCCTTATTAAATTTTAGGAGGTCAATATGGATATACTTCCTTTCTTAATATATTTGATGAATGACCCTCACAAAAGTGAGGTCAACAGTAGTGTGCTAAAATTATTTTAAAAATTATATTAAAAATCTTTATATATATATATATATATATATATATATATATTGGTTTTAGTATTTTATGTGTTTTATTTAATTTCAGTATCAAATTTCTAGTAATTTTTGGACAGTTCAGGATCTACAGGACACGTGCCTTATGATTCTGAATTAGAAAGAACTATTAAAAAATTTAGAAATTAGAAAAGGATCTCAACAACTAGCAGAAGAAATTACGAACACATCACAGAACAACTTAGACAATCAAGTGGCTAAAAATGAACCTCATCACGTATAGATACCGCTAAATATTATGCAAACCTTACAACAGATGATATTGACCTTAGCTTACAAACTCCTACCATAACTGCTAACTCATTTCAGTTGAAACTTGTAATTGTCCAAATGGTGTAGAACAACCAGTTTGGGGGAACTCCATTTGAGGATCCAAATGTACAACTAGCTAGTTTTCTAGAATTATATGCTACATTTAAATACGACGACATTTAAAATGATGGTGTTAGACTTAGGCTTTTTCTCTTTTCATTAAGGGATAAAGCTAAGATGTAGTTGAACACATTAGCACCTGGATCTACTATAACATGAAGATTTAGCGTAGAAGTTCCAAGCAAAGTATTTTCCACCTTAAAAAACTACTAAACATAGAAATGATATTACCTCATTTACCTAGTATGAAAGTGAATCAATATACGAAACATGGGAATGATTTAAAGAACTCCTTAGAAAGTGTCCACATCATACTTTTCCAAACTAGTTAATTATTCAAACATTATATAATGGGTTAAAAGGATCCCTGAGATCTATCATTGACGCTGCTGTGGGTGGCTCATTGATTATGAAACAATTTGATAAATCTTATGCATTAATTAAATATATGGCTAATAACAAATTTTAATGGCCCTCTAGAAGGGTAAACCATAGAAAAATGGCGAGTGTTCACGACACAGATGTTATTTCAATAACAGCTTCTTAGGTTACCACAATATCGAAATGAACTTACCTCAAACACCTCTATAATTGAAAAAAACTCATTAGGGCAAATGATTGATTCTCAGTCATCGTCATTTGAACTCTGAATGAAATTAATAATCGACCCAACAACCGTTATTCCAACTTTTCTAACAAAGGTTGGAAGAACCACCCTACGTTTAACTGGAATAATATTTCTAGTGGTGGAAACCAATAGTGGGAAAATAGTCAAGAGAACCCACTGAACAACTAGGGAAAAAACATGATACTACAAACCATAGAACTTTTTATCCTTCATGTTTTAATAATCACTAACAATTCTAGGGGAAGAAGTTTTCTATGGAGAAAGTGATGCTATGGATGGGGAATCAATTGCAAAGTCAGAGCACTGCAATTAAAAATATAGAGAATCAATTGGGGAAAATTGCTAACTCACATAGCAATAGACCCCAAGGAACTTTTCCTAGCAACACTGAGATAACCCCTAATGATATGAACAAATAGCATGTTGAAGCTGTTAAACAATGGAATGGAAGAGATTTGGGCGCTGAAGTTCAAAAAAAAAAGTTTTGAGGCAGAGAGAGTGGCAGGGGAAACTGAAAAACATGAAGAAAATGTTCCTAAGAATTAGAAACCCCAATCTCTCTAACTATGATCAATTTAGAAAAAACTGTAACCTCCATTTCCTCAAGAGATATAGACAACAGAAGCTGGATCAACAATTTTTAAAGTTTCTAAAACATTTAAGAAGCTAACAATCAGCATTCCTTTTGCTGAAAAACTAAAGCAAATGCCTAGCTATGTTAAGTTTATGAAAGATAACCTGACTAAGAAAATGAAGTTTGGTGATTATGAAACTATGGTACATAGTGAAGAATGCAGTAAAATAATTCAGAAAAGACTTCCTCGAAAAATTAAAGATCCTGGTAGCTTCATTATTCCTTATGCGGGAAAGATTTTATGGAAAAACTCTATTTGATTTAGAAGCTAGCAAACCTCATGCCTTTATCTATTTTTAAAATGTTGGGCTTAGGAGAGATTTCTCACACTACTTTAACCCTTCAGTTAGTTGATCAATTGATCATATATCCAAAAGGGATTATAGAAGATGCACTAGTGAAGGTTGATAAATTTATCTTCCTTGCTGATTTCATTATACTAGATATGAAGGAAGATAAAGAAATACCAATCATTTTAGGGAGACATTTCTCTTGCTACTAGACAACCTTTGATAGATGTAAAGAAAGGAGAGTTTACCATGAGAGTTAATGACCAGAAAGTTACTTTCAATGTTTTAAGGTCTATGCAGTATCCAACTAAAGAAAAATATGATGAGTGTTTTATAATGAATATAGTTGACTATCTAAGCTTTAATCATTTTAGAGAAAGTTGTGAAGTAAAATCAAGACAACAAGAACTAGAATTTGAGAATGAAATTGACACGCAAGATATGTCCAAGGAGATATAACTGAGGATTCAAACTATGTTTAAGAAAGGTTTGAGATTTTAGATACTACAGAAAATAATAAACCTTCCATTCCTTCTATTGAAGAACCTATGGAACTTGAGATGAAGGTACTACCTAAGAATTTAAAGTATGTTTTTTTAAAGAATTCATCAACATTTCCTTTTATAAAGTCCTCAGACTTAACTGAAGATCAAAATTAATAAAACTTTTAAGAAATTACAAGAAAGTCTTTGGATGGACGTTAGCTGATATTAAAGGAATCAACCCTTCAATTTGTATGCACAAGATTTTAATCGAAGATAACCATAAACCTAAGGCAAATTCTAAAATAAGATTGAATCCTATTATGAAATAGGTAGTAAAAAAAGAAATATTAAAGTGGTTGGATGCTTGTATTATTTATCCAATTTCTGATAGTGCTTGGTTTAGTTCAATCCATTGTGTCCTTAAGAAAGGAGGAATGATTGTAGCTATTAATAAAAGAAATGAATTAATACCTACTAGACAGATCACTGAGTGGCAAATTTGTATTGACTATGGGAAGTTAATTTAGCCACCGTGAAAGATCACTTTCTGTTACCCTTTATGGATCATAAGTTGGATAGGTTAGTTGGTCACCGCTATTTTGTTTTACCAATAGCTTCTAAGGATCAGAAAAGGACTACATTCACTAGTTCTTAAGGGACTTCTTGTTTTAGAAGGATGCCCTTCAGCTTATGTAACACACTTGCAACTTTTCAATTGTGCATGATGCAATTTATTGTGATCTAATTGAAAAAGGGACTAAAGTATTTATAGACGATTTTGCAAAGTTTGGTACCTCATTTGAGTCATGCCTAGATCATTTGACAAGCGAACTTAAACGCTGTGAAGAAACTAGTCTCACTCTTAATTGGGAAAAATGTCAATTTATGGTGGTAGGAGGAATATTCTTAGGACATAAAATATCTAAAAATGGCATGGCAGTAGATCCAACAAAAATACAAGTAATTTCGGAACTAACTCCCATTACTAAAGTGAGAGGAATTAAGAGTTTTTTAGAACATGCAAGTTTCTGCATGTGATACATTAAAGACTTTTAAAAAATCAACAAGCCTTTGTGTCATATTTTATAAAAAGAAGCAATTTTTTGTTTCAACCAGGAATGCCTAAATGCCTTTAATTTATTAAAGGAAAAATCAATCACCGCACCTATTATAAATACTTGATTAGGGGAGACCATTGAGTTGATGTGTGATGCGTGATTTGCTATTGGGGTAGTATGAGGGAAAATGTATGATAAGATTTTCAAAGTTACATACTATGCCAGTAAAACCCTCAATGAAGCTCAGATTAATTATATTAATAATGAGAAGAAGTTATTGATAATAGAATATGCATTTGATAAATTTAGATCCTATCTTATTGAAGCAAAATGTATTGAACATATTGATCACTCTACTATTAGATATGTGATGATGAAGAAGGATGTTAAACCAAGGTTAATTAGATGGGTCATTCTGATGCAAGAATTTGACTTTAAAGTAGTGGATAGAAAGGGGCCTAACAATCAAATAGCTGATCATTTTTTAGGGTGGAATAGGAAAAATCATATAATTATAAAGATGTTATTAATGAATTTTTTTCTGATGAACAATTATACGCTATTTCTGAGTGGCATGTTTTGTGGTATGCCAATAAAGTGAACTATAATTTCAGTGATTTTTTATTGTACAAATTAACATACCATTAATGAAAGAAGTCTTCATGATGCAAAATTTTATTTACGGATGACCTATATCTATAAAAAAATGTAAGGATCAAATATCTGAAGATTTGTACCTTTAGAGGAAACACAATATATAATTCATAAATGTCATGATTCTGAATTTGGCGGGCATTTTGTACTTGATTGAACTACATTTAAGATCTTACAATCTGGGTTTTATTGGCCTATTTTATTTTGATATGTTACTATTTATATAAAAAATTGTGATAGATGACAACGAGTAGGAAACATATCTAAAAGAGATGAAATGCCCCTAAAGTTTATGTTAGATATTGAAATTTTTTATGTTTGGGGTCTGGATTTTATAGGACAATTTGTATCATCTTTCATAAACTTATATATTTTACTAGTTGTGGATTATATTTCTAAGTGGACATAAGCTATAGACTTACCTCATTATGATTCTCAAAGCATTGCAAAATTTTGAAGAAAAATATATTTTGTAGATTTGGGTTGCCAAGTGTGATTATTACAAATGGGGGGAGTCATTTTAAAAATTAAAAGATTGAAACATTAGTTGAAAATTTTGGGATTAAACATAGGATTGAAACAACTTATCATTCACAGACTAGTGGTTTAGCTGATATTTCTAACCAAGAGAATAAGAGAAGTTTAGATAAAATTGTCAATCCAAATAGGAAGAACTGGTATGCTAGATTGGATGAAGCATTATGGGCCTATATGACTGCTTCTAAGACACCTATAGGAATGTCACCATATAATCTCATATTTGGAAAGGTGTGTCATTTGGTAGTAAAATGAGAGCATAAAGCTTACTGGGTTGTGAAAGAACTTAATTATTATTTGAAATATGCTGGTGGGAAACGATTATTACAGTTAAATAGGCTCGAAGAGATTAGAAATGAATCATATGCAAATACTAAAATTTATAAGGAAAAGATGAAAAACTGTCATGATTGGAAGACTATAAGAAAAGATTTTAAACCACGACAAGATGTTTTATTATATAATACAAGATTGAAGTTATTTCCCATGAAACTTAACTCCAAGTGGTCGGAGCCATTTATCGTAATTAAAGTTTATCCTTTTGGTGTTGTAGATGTTAAAGATCCTAAAATGTGATAATATTTAAAGTGAATAGACATAGATTACAACCTTATACTGGTGGAAATAGGCATATACCTAAAGTCCTAATATTGAGTTAAATAGAGTAAGATTTTGGTTTTTTGTCAGGTTAAGGACCTTAAACCAAGCGCTTCTTGGTAGGCATCCCAAGGTTTATGTTTATGCTTGTTCATGTGCGTTGTTAGTATAGTAGTAGTATTTCTGAGTCAGATTGATTTTAGTTCTGTGTGATTACTAAAGTTTTTTGTGATTTGATTGGTTGTAACTTGGAGAGAGTTGAAAATTCCTTTATTTCTCGTGTAGGTAATCTTTTACGTGTTATCTAGTCGTATTTAGATTAACGATTTCACTACGACTCATTTCTTAACCGATCTTAAGGGAATATTGAGGAAATGCTAGGTTTGATCTATGGACGGGTCTATCAAGATTCTATTACTTTTTTTAGCTGACCTTGTTGTTATCAGTAAATTAACATGCTTGTAGATGATAAACATGTGGATGACCTACATTATCCTTATTACTTGAAGTGGTGCATGTCTTTTAGAACGAGAGTATTCCTGAAGCTGGTAACATATAAATCAACATTTTAGGAATGTTCTTGTAAAGGGATTACCCTGTTAAATTATTTATAAGCACCCAAATTATCAGTTTAGGGATTCACTTAGAAATTGGAAATAAGGAAAGGAGATATCATGAGAAGTAGGTTGACCGAACTTGTTTCCTAATTTGTGTTTTTTGGTGTTCTTTATGTGCAAATAAAAGATTGGGGGAGGGGGTTAAAAGATTATAACATTATCATAGTGAAGTTAAATCGAGAAAATTAGGTTCCTGAGATCTTTGGTGTTTGGAGTTTTTCTATAATTTATATATATATATATATATATATATATATATATATATATATATATATATATATATATATTTATCAAAATAGCACTAGCACTGAAACTGGCTCCTAAGTGCCGATTAGTAGAGATTTTTGGTGCCTAGATCAGGTACCTATGCACCGAACAGGCTGAACACCTCTTTAAACCTAAAAATTGCCAATTAAACTTCTTCTTTTTTGTGATTCATCTTCTTCCTCCCTATTCCTTCATACAAGCTCTCATAGGGTTTCTTCATCCTTTGATTCTTGAAGATTTTGGGCTCAAAAACTCTGGATTTCTTCTACTCCGGGTTAGATCTAAACTTTGACCTAGTGATTTTCTTCTTTTGCCGTGGATTTTTTTCTACATTATGGAAATTTGAAATCTTGCGAATAGAAAGAGGAGAAGAAAATTCATCAAAAAAATACATTATGCAATACATTTGCATTTAGAAGCCTATACAATCTATATGTGTGTTTTATCTCATGTTAAATTCGATTTTCACTAGCTTTGATTATTGCTCCTAAGACCAAAAGTAGAAAAGGAAAGAAGATTTTTTATAAGAAGAAATTTGCAAGTGTTAAAGCTCATGAATGATATAATGAGTTTATGGTTTTGAAGAAGTTAATAGCAAAAAGAAAAGTTCTCACTCCTGGAGGATCAGTTGAAAACTTGATAGTTTGTCGACACTGGGAAAATTTCAACTACACTACCACAGTAGCAGTTATTTCAATTATGTGAGAGTTCTATGCCAATCTCCTAGATGGTCCTAATGTTGTTGTATTCGTTAGAGAAAGAAGAGTTGAATTTACCCCAGCTCGCATCAATTCCTTTTACAAGCTATGTAATGTATCTGACTGTTGTTATTGCAGTTTCGAGCCTTCTGATGCCCGGTTGGATGAAATTATGATGTTTTTGACTAGCAGGAAAGGGGCTTGGAAGATCAGAGGTGAGCATAAGGTAAAATTTTCTTCCTCTAAATTGAATGCCCAGCCAAAAGCATGACACTATTTATTTCAGCCAGAATTTTGCCTTCTACAAATTTGAGTGAGGTTACAAAGAAAAGAGCCACTTTAAATTTTTTATTCATAGGATAAAATGATCAACATTGGTTCTCTCTTTTATGAGATGATTATCAGTACCTCTAAGGAAGGGACTACAGCTGGATTAGGTTACCCCTCCCTTATCTTCTGTTTATGTCAGGATTCAAAAGTTAGTTTTGAGACTGGTTGTTGCATCCAATAAAGCTTATTTGTAAGGTAGCTTTTGGTACTGGACCTCAACCTTTTGTGTTTCTTCTTCCTCTCAGGCATCTACTTCTCGTACTTCTACTCGCCTTCCAGCTATTTTGGATTTTATTTCTGATTGTTTGGTAAAGTTGGAGGATAGTTGTGCTTATATGGAAGAGCAGATTTCTAAAACTATGGATGTTTTAGAAAATTTGGATATCTAGAATAAGGAAAATAGAGAATATGAATCTGGATTCCATGGATTGTTGATAGAGCTACTTAGAAGGAATAATATGCTAGGAGGTGATGGTCCAGTACAGTTTCCGCCATATCCTCAATATCAAACACACGAGTGGTGCAAACCAATGAGAAAGATGGTGATGATGAGGAGTAGATAGTATATTCATATTTGTTGTAGTGTTTATATTTGTAATAAAACTTCTTGTTGTGCTTTGTCGATGTTATATTGTTGTACTGGACTATTTCTTTTCTTATTACACTACTAAGATGTTTTGATAAATGTAGTTTAATTTTATTATGCAACTCCATGATTACACTGTTTAGCTGAGATGTATTGCTTTATGCATGTACACCTCATTAGTTTTACCTACACTAGTTTTGTTAAATGTAGGTAGTTTTTCCTTTTCTCTGTATGTTTCTGGAATTTAGTTCTATATATGTTTAACAGAAAAATAACTTTTGTTGGGGTGAGGTGGTGGGGGGAGAGGAAGAAAAAAATTTAGAAGTTAAACTTTTTTTGTCATTAGGAAATTTACTTAATAAATTAAAAGTATTTTAAAATGATATGAGTATAGTGGTGTTACCTTTAGGATTCTATAAATTTGATTTTAGAAATGTTATAAATAATTTAGAGAAATTTTAGAAAAATAAGATTGTTTTAAAGTTAAGATATTTAGTATGAAATTTTAGAAAAATGATTTTATATTACTAAAAATAAATTGAATTTTTTAAAAACAAAAATTCCTAGGACTATACTTCATATGAATCTGACCTCTAAAAAATTCTCATTTTTAAATTAGCATTAGCTATTTTCAAGTAAGAAAAAGTGATAAGATTTTAATTTTAACAAAAGATATTGAAATTCAAAATCATTGAAGGCTGATCTAGATAAAGTAATCCTCACTTAAAGAAAGAGGAAATAAAGGAGTAAAATGATCTTTAAATAAAAGAAAATAAAAATCAAAAGAAAAGAAAAAAATGAAAATGAAAATGAGGAGAAGCTTGAGAGGATGCCTAGTTAAAAATTAGCTTCATTTGAATTTTCTTAAGAAAGATACCTTAATTACAATCTTAATTTTGTTTTTAATAAATAGTATCAGTTCAAAATTTACTGAAAGGGGTTTAAATTCAATCTATAAAATTCTTTAGGGATTTTAATTTTAACAAATTACAAGTTCATTGTAAGCAAAAAAACAAATCAGGTCTCCTAGGTTAAATACTAAGTACTCTAACACTTTAGTTCTAGTCTTATTCACTAAAATTTTTTCAAGATTACACTATATCATTTTTGGAAAAAAATTATAGGATGCTCTAAAGATACACATTACCTCAAATCAATAAGTTAAAATTTTAAATTATAGCTTCAAGTAATGTTTAAGTTTGGGAGAATTTTTTGACATGTCCTTTAAACGTGCTAAATTAAATCTTGCATTTTATACTTATATTTAATGATATTGCATTTTAATGGAAGGTATTTCATGGTTTTATTGCAGGTATTGCAGGTTAATCATTTATAGCAAACTGGAGCTAAAATGAAGCGAAATGGAGCAAATGGAGACGAGGACGCTGGCCTGAACTGGCACGTGCCCGAGCTACAATTGGCTTAAAACACTTCAGAGGCATACTCGTGAATAATACTAGATGAAAGAAAACCCACAAATAGAAATTCAAATTATTTTACCTGTTATGTGGTTAAGTTCTTCTTATGAAAGCAAACCTTTTTATTTAATTACAACCTAAGAAACCAGGGTGCTTAAGAAAACTGTTGATTAAGGTTGAGACTCGTCCTAAAAAATTTTAAATTTTATTTTTTTCAAGGAAGGGAATTCAGTGCCATATCCTAAGGGTAGCAGTTGTTTGATGGGATAAAACAATCTTGTCAAGATCTCAAACAATCTTATTGTTATCTATTTTTGTCAATGGTTTAATTGAGGTTCATCCTTTGCTTCTTGTCTTAAGTGATTTGAATGATCATCATTACAAAACAGAGTTAGCATACCCTAAGATCATGCAAAGTAAATATAGGTTGATGTTCGACTTTTGTCTTTAGCAGCCCTGCAAAACAGATTTAGGACACACCCACACACACACACACACACACACACACACACACACACACACACACACACACATATATATATATATATTAATTTAGTTATGTTTATGTAAGAACTCGGTCAGGATGCTCATAGATTTCTGTCATTCCAGGGTTGTCAGGTTCCTTGATCTGCTTATTCTGAGAAGGTGTCAAACCAACTTTGGGTTGCATCGTCTAAGAGATCTTCTTAGACCTGAGTAGTAGGGCTAATGTTTTGTTTGATGATCATTATTTATTAGGTTTTCATTAAGGGTCTGTTTGGGGCAGCTGCAGCTTATTAAATAATCTACTGATAAGCTGATTAAAAATAATCTGCTGATAATCTAGGTGCAGTAGCTATTACAAATTTTTATTTTTTTGGAAAAGCCAGACCACACTCAGAAAGCTGCCACTGCACCAATCTAGATGCGGGGTGAAAACATTTTTTTCTGCGTTTTGAAAACGCATAAGCTACCAAAACGCAATTTACCCAAACAGGTCTGGTGCGTTTTCAAAACACCACCGCACCAAATAAACTGCCCCAAACGGGCCATAAGTCTTAATGTTTTTTTTGGATTTTATGGGTTAAAAATTTTAGGTTATTTAAGAATTCTTAACCGATTAGATTTTATGAATTTTGAGTTTTATTTTGAAGTTTGAGATGACCCAGTCAGGATCCTGTTAATATATTTATAGGTTGAGTGTTTAATTTATATTTATATATATAATTTGGAAAGTAGCATTTTGATTTTTAAAAAAAAAAAACAAAAACGGTTTTAAGTTTGAAAAATTTTGAAGTATGAAGTCAAACTGATCTCACACCTCAAAAAGTTTATATAAACCAGCACCACATCACAAACTGTGTATCTGTCCCGAGGAATAGGTGCACTGCTTGATAATGAGACTCGATTAAATAAATTAGAAGAACTGTGACATCCGTTTGGTCTGCGAACCAATTTTATAAGCCGACAAATTTCCCCTACATAATATAAAGAAATTAAGCAGTGTTTATATTACCTGGGTTCTTAAAGTTCCCTATAAGGGTAAGCCCCTATGGTTAATTACATCTTAAATGACGGGAATCATTTAAGAAAACTCTCGATAATGATCAGTGGTTTTTCTCTCAAGAAATTTAAAGTTTGAGGTTTCAAAGGATTGAATTTTGGAAATTTCGATAGGGAATAGCTCAATTTTGGAACAGTTATTTCAAGAGTCCAAAGGAAGAGAAGTAGGGGATGTCACAAACCTGAAGTGAACTTCAGTGACTTTCCGACTATCCTATTGTTTTGCTTCAATTTGAGAGTTTATTTAATGTTTTAATCCTGCCAATTTTAGTTAATTAGGACTTATATTTATATGACATAATAATACAAATAGCCTCGAAGATATGAGGGTTTATGTCGTACCAATCGACTATCTCAGAGTCCTAAGATGAGTTAGGGCTTAAATTGCATAATATGATTATGCTAATGCCTAATGAAAGGTTAAGGATTTATGTTGCACTAGGCAAACTACCTTGAAATCATATGGCTTGGTTATTTAAAATAAGGAAGAGGTTAAGCTGGTGAAGACACAAGTTTTACTGTTGAAGATGGTCGTGCTGCCCACCGTGCCTACTACAAGCTCCTTGTTTTTGCAGAGGTTTAGTTTTAAAAGGTGGCAATCAGGAGATAAGAGAAGTGTTTTCGTTTAGAGAGGTTGAAAACTTAAATGGCTTAATGTCAAATCTTAAAGTTGATTAAGCAGAACCGACTAAGATCTCACTGTTCTGTCATCCCGACACCACTATTTTCATCGGATTCACTTAGTCCAAATGAATTTGCTAAACTCAACTGAATGAGTTCCACACTTTCATTTAGAAAATGGGAAATCTCGTTAACAACACGTGGGTTACATCATCCGGGGATTCCCGATCATCCAATGAGACGTTTTAATTTAGTTGTAATTGTAGTTTCTTTTGTTTTGTTTGTGATTAAATTTTGAGTTGTTTTATATTTTGAATGTTGTTTCAGTGAATTTTATCTTGTCTTGATTTTTTAAATTAGTTTTGGTTCAGTTTTGCGATCATCCAATGAGACATTTTAATTTAGTTGTAATTGTAGTTTTCGTTATTTTGTTTGTGATTAAATTTTGAGTTTTTTTATATTTTGAATGTTGTGTCAGTGAATTTTATCTTGTGTTGATTTTTTAACTTAGTTTTGGTTCAGTTTTGCGGCTATCCTAAAGGTTTCAGTTTTCATGCAGGGTGGCATTGTTGTTTAACATGTAAGCTTGCAATAAAAAGAAAATACATCGCAGGTAAATAAATTGCTATAAAATAAAAGCATACCCAGCGGGTCTTCTCGTCATTCACAGCTGCACTTGAAACACGTGTTAGAGCATTTATACTTTAAAAGAAAGCACCAAGGTAAAGCTAAGGGAAGGTTCTAGTTGTCTACCAATATCCTAATCTTATTGCTAGTCAATTCCTATGACGTCTAGGATCTTGTGTTTTATGGATGATTTTCTTCATCAAAGAACATTGAAGTTCAATTGTTCTACGAAAACATCCCATTAGGTTGAGAAAGTGCTTAGGACGGGTCCTGAACATCTTTTCAGCACTGTTGGGATTACTCTGAGTCCAAATGAATTTCATCATATGGATGGGTTGATCATTCGGGAATTCAGTTAAGTTTTGATTCATGCTCAGTGAACTAGGATATTTGATTATCCTGTGAGTAAAATGACATTTTATTTGATGTTTTATTTAAGATTTATAAGAAAGATAACCTTTAGGGGCAACTTGGTTCATTAAAGAATTTAACCATTCTTAATTGGAGTTTAAGTTAATGGTTTAAAGTAATTTAATATAATTATAAGGTTTTAGTTGGTCTTTTTTAAATGATTTAAATGTTTCAAATTATTTTAAATTGGAAAAGTATCTTTTGGTTCAATTAAGTTTTAATGACTTGAGCTTGTTGTACCTTAACTATGATGTTTTTCCTTTTCTTTTTTTTTTGAATTAATTTTTAACTAGTTTGATTTTAATGCCTTGATTATGAATTGTTTTTAAATTGACCTTAATATTCCAGTTTTGTTTTAGCCTTAGTTTTGGGTGATTTCAAATCAGTTTTAACATCTTAAGTTATTTTAACTTAATTTTTTAAATCATCTTTCCTTAATTTAAGTATTTTAAGCGTTTTAGTCAAATTATAAAATTTCAAGATTATTCCTTTTAATTTCAAACAATATTTGTTATGACTTCATTAGTAGAGATTAAGTGATGTTTGATCAATTCATTGATTAGGGATTGAATTTCAAAGTATTAGAATCTTCCTGGGTCAAAATCCCTTAACCTTGATAATTCATTTTTTTAATTGACTTCCAAAGTTTAATGATTTAGTTAATTAAGGTTTCTTCTCTAAATATTCAAGGTGATTAATGGATTTCTACCCCTTAACTCCCTTAGTTTCAATATTCCAAATGAAGATTAGGTTCAAATATTTTATCCTCCCTTTGGTTAGGCCTAAAGATTAATTAAGGTTAAAACCTTTTAATTACCTTAATGCCCTCTTAAGCTTATACTTCTCATAATTCATTAGATTGAGCTCAAATGAGCATGAAATTTTTATGCCACCCCACTCACATGTCAATTAAGACATTAGAGGAGAAAATATGATTTTTTAGTTTTTAATTTAATTTATATAATTATTTTAGTGAAAAATAGAGATTTTCAATGAAAATTCAACAACATGACCAAGAAGAAGTTTCTATCCTTAAGAAAATTATGAGAGATGTTTACTAACTAGAGGACCACTTGAACCAATTTTGGTAATTTTTTAATTATATTTTATTTATTATATATATTTTTTATTTTTGGGGTTTTAATTAATTATAAAATGATATTAAAGTTGAAAATTAAATTTTATATTTTTATTAAATCTCTCTGATCCCAAGTAACTCAAAAAAACAAATTTGCATTTTTCTAATTTTTCTTTGAATTTTTAGAATTATTTTAATGAAAAGGTTGGAAAATCCATTTTTTAATATTAAAAATTACCCTAAGCCTTCAAAATTCAATATCTTTACTTAGAGACTTGGGAAAAATTTTTGATTGGTTCTTAAGTGATTAGGGGACCAAATGTGATATTTTTATGAATTTTAATATTTAATAATTTTTATTATTTTTTAATTATTAAAATATTCAAAATTAGGTTAAAAATGAAGATTTTAGAAAAATACCAATTTTAATTTCCTTAGGTTCCTCTGATATCAGAGAGGCCTCAAAACTGATTTGGTAAATTTTTTAAATATATTTTAAGTTTTATGAATTTTTTAATTCTAAAAATGGTTATGTAACTTGAATAATCCATTTAGTGGGTTAAATCTTTTCCAATTGGCTTGAAATTTTTATGTGGGATTCTCCTGACCCTAAAGATCAGTGGAGAATTGATGTCATGTAATTTTGATGTGTAATTTTTCAAATTAATTTAATTTTAATTTTAGGGTTTTAGCCAAATTAGGGTTTGTTTAAGTGAATTAAGCCAAGTTACAATTTTCCTAGGGTCTTCTAGTCCAGAGATACTTCCCCTAATTTTTTTAGTTTTTTATGATCAACATGCTAATTTTCACAATTAAATTTGGACAAAATGACTTTGAACTTAAAAATAGATAACTTGCCAAAGACATAGCCTCTGGCCTTGAAAAATTCAGGGAATATTCCCAAGATCAAATGCTACAAAAGCCTTATGGTCTCATACCATGATGAATTATGCATGCTAATGGAGAATTAAAACATTCAGAACAATGTTAAATTAATTAGAAATCACAGACTCGACAAAATAACTTGATTCTTTTTCTACATGGTTCTCCTCTGTTTACTGAGCAAGAGAGTATTTTTAGTTTATTTTTAGGATTTTTCTATGCAAAGTTATGCATTTTTAAAATTTTAGGTATTTAAATAAATAGAAAATCCCTACTTTCCTACTAAAGTGACACGGCGCCACCTCAACATGAGACGACTCTGAATCTCCATGCGGCACACTCCCATTCGACGCCGCCATCTGAGTCAGCGTGCTCTTTCCGTTCTGGGGTTATGTCCGGCCTCATCTCCACCATCTGTTCGATACACATGCAACCAAATGGTCTCTAGTCATCGTCTCCGTCTGGTTCAACCTGAGAGCCATCCACCCTAAAACCTTAAAATCTCTCTTGAGACTCAACCAAATCAGCCGTGGTTGGTCTCTATCGACGCGTCTAGCTGCAGACGAACACATCTATATGGCTAACATGCATTGAAATTGCACAGAACAAAATGGAGAATTACTAGAAGCTAGGGAGGGATAAGAGATCAACACCTTTGCTCTGAGAAGTGAAGCTTTAATCAGATATTCTTGGCACATTCGTTAGAGTCCCAGAAGCCTATGGATGAAGTGTTGAGCACTGGTGAAATGCCTAGGTATGAAAGTGTCCAAACTCGATTTGGTGTTCTGGCAGATAGAGCAAATGGCTGGTCTAGTGAGGGGGCTTTCAGTGGGAAACTTCTTCTCTACCTCTGGTGAAGGTGTGGGAAGGTTTAATTTGATTTATGTGGAGTTTCAGAGAGTGTCCTGATTTCTGGCCTAAAATTGAACTCCAAAATTGAGCTCAATCAGTGGGGATTAAGGCAGGAGGACAGTGGGGCTCTTCTTCTTTGAGCTGGGAGAAGGCTTGGGATCAGTTTGAGGGAGTTCTGTGAGAGAAATTTAAACACTTGGTGCAAGGCCAAATTGTGAGGATTTTATAGCAATGGCTGCCTGGTGGAGCTCAGAGCTAGGCAATGAGTGGTTTAGGCCGCCTAGGGTAAGGGCTGAGCAGGCAAGGTGGTTGGAGATAAGATGGCACACTGCCAAGGCTCAATTTTGAAATTTCAAGGAGAAGGGGGTGCTCATGCATGGTTGTTCCGACGGTTGGGTGGCTAGCAAGGACAGTCAGGTGGCTGGGCAGGCTGAGGAGGAGTGGGAGAGGTTCAGCTGCATTAATTGGGCTGAGGAGGTTGCTTAAGGGAGGTTTAAAGGATGGGACTTAGCCTTAGCAAAGGGCTAAACTCATTGGTCCAAATGGTTGGACCATTGGTCCATCGCTCAAAGGGCATGGGTTGGGTCAGGTCAAACCTATCCTTGGAGGCCTAGGGTTGGCTGCCAAGAGGTTGGCTTGATCAAATTTGGTTTGGTTAGATTCAATTTGGCTCATGTGTGCACATGGGTTAGGTTTGGGTTCAACTTGGACTAGCTTGGGTTTGGGTTTGATTTAGGTCTAAGTGTCTTGAGCAACATTGTGTAAATGATTTCCATGAAGAATATTTATGAATACATGGAATAGTTTTGAGTTCAATTGAGAGGTCAATTTGGTGGATTTTGGGATTTTGATCAATTTGGGTAAGGTTGGGTCAACTTGGGTCTAAGTTGGCTTAAGGTGGGGTTTAGACCCAATTGAATGTGTCAAATGGTTTATAGGAATTTATTGAAGAGTTCCCAACATTAATTGGGAGGAAATTTTGGGATTAGGCCAATCAATTGGGTAGATTTAGGGCATGTGTTCAATTTGGGTTAAAATGGGTGTTCTTGGTTTTCAAATGGATTTAGGCTAGGATTGAGCTCAAATTGGGATGATTGAATGTTGCATGGGTTTTATAGGAGTTCCATGGAAATTTTAGGATTAATATTTTGGGGGAATTTGCTGACATTAGGTTAATTGGGGAATTTTGGATTAAATTGGCAAAATTGGGATTTTGGATTTCAAATGGAATTGAACTTAAATGTGAGTCAATTTGGACTTCAATTTGGTTTAGATTGGTATTGGGGATGTTGAATTAAAGTTTAGAATTGAAATTGGGAAAAATTAAGGTTAAATGGGTTGATTTGGTTTGACATTGGTTCCATTTAGGTTAAAAATGGGTAAAATTGGGGATTTTGGGTTGAAAGTAGGTTTGTTTAGCAAAATTGGATTATGGTGTAGTTGAAGAAAATGAAATTGGGAATATTTGAGATTTTATGGAATTTTTTGGGAATTTTTGAAATTTTTTAAATTTTGGGCAAAAATGGTTATTTAGGGTATTTGGAGGTTATTTGGAGGGTATTGGGGTATTTTGGTGGATTTAAGAGGTGGAAATTGTTTTAAAATGTTTTTTAGGAATTTTGGGAATTTTAGGCAATTTTTGGGAATTTTTGGAGAGTTTTGGTAGTTGTAGGGGCAATTTAGGTAATTTTGGGTAAGCTAAAGGACCCAATGTCAAAACCAGCAATTTTGGGAAATTGGAATGTTGGTTAAGGTTGATTGGAGTGAAATGGTTTAGAATGAGCCATGGACCAATTGTAGTCTCTATTTTGAACATCTCATAGGTTGTTCCTAACCCTCTTAGCCAAGGGCTAAAGTTTTGGATCCATTCATATGAGTGCTCTAATAAATCAGGAGTCAAGATTGGGTAAAGATGGTTCAAGATTTAGGATGTGTGTAGGAGTGTAGTGTGTGCAGGCTAATCCTTACCAAGACCAGGCCACCCAGGGCTATCCTAAGGCTTGATCATCCTATGGGGATTCATCCTTGTCTTCCTGCATGTTGGTCCTAACCTTCCAAGTGGTTTGGAGGTTGATGACCATCCATGTAGGATTTCAAAGAGAGTCAAGATTTGGTTTGAATTTCTAAAAGGTGAGTTCCACCTCTAGTCTTCTAGGATAGTCAAGGAGAAGTCCTATGGCTAGATCCTAAGCACTAAGAGGAAAGAAAAGACCTCACAAAAATGAGGTCAACAGATCCAATGGTTCCTTCCCCCCCCCCCTCAGGGTCATTGGGGTTTGTAGTTTGATTAGTCATAAGTGACTGGAAAGTACTTTTTTAGCATTAATAGGTTGCCTCTTCCAAATACCTTTTTAGACCATGTTCTATTTCATGATTAATGTTTAAGTTTTAGTGGCTTTTAAGGGTAATTTTATGCCTTATTTTTTAGGTTGGTTTGTACCTCATCCCAATTTGCCCCTGACTGAGGTTAAGTGTGTTTTTATTCTATTATGAGAATTTAAAAATAATTAAACTCAATTCATCCAAGTTGAGTGGAGTTTAGAATAGTCTGATTTAAATCAGACTGATCCAAAGTGAGTTTCTAGCAAGTGTGACTTAGCCTAGGTTCGTCTCGGGTTAATTTGGAATTGATTTAAATCAACTATAATTTAATAAGAATGACTTAAGTTAGCTTAGTTTGACTGGGGTAAAGCTAAGCTCAATTTATATGGACTAACCCTAGTCATCCTAAGTTAAGCTTCTCGAGTTAAGTTAAATCTAAGTAAAGTTAGACAAGGACAGAGTCTAAGTTAATTTGGATTTGATTTATCGTTTAATCAAATTAAGTCTAAGTTGAGTTAGAATTGAGTCAATCACTAATTAAACTCGATTTAAGCTGAACTTAATTCAAGTTTGAAGTTGAGTTCCTGATCGAGTTGGCTTGAGTTAAGTCAGATGGACTTGGGATATTTCAGTTTATTTGGGTTTACTTGGGTTATGTTAGGTTAGTCCGATGTTTTAGTTCCACTTGATTTAGGTTAACCCAAATTAGGTCAGGTTGAACTGATGATTAAAGTTGATTTGGATTAACCCAAGTAAGGTCTAGCTAACCTACTGATTTGGGTTAACCCTAGTTATGTTAGGTTGATCCGGTAAGTTAATTTGGGTTGACCCGAGTTAGGTCTGGCTGACCCGAGTTTGGTCGGGTTGACCCGATGGTTTAAGTTTATCTGGGTTGACTCAAGTTAAGTTGGGCTGACTTGGTGATTGATGCGCCCTCGGTGTATGTTATTTTCTGCATGTTTTTATGTTTGTATATATGTGCACACAATAGAGATTCTACGCAAGTATATGTATGGTTCAAGTAATACAGGGCTCTAGTGGAGTCCCGTTTATCGATCCCACAGAAAAGCGAGGTAAGAGTCCTTAGTCAAATTCTAGTCTACTATTATCAGACTTTAGTTTGGATGGTTGATACAAGTGATTTTTCTAACAAATACTCCTAAAGGTAAGTCTTATGTTTAAAATAACTGATAACTACTCCTAAAGGAAAATAATAATTCTAAAGATAACCATTTCCAGATGAATTGGTTTGGTGAATTTTGAGATAATAAAATCTAATGTTCTTATATAGTTAATTGGATAATGTAAAGAAATGAGATGCATTAAATATTGTATTTATCAAATAGGAGCAATCATATTTTTTATCCTCTTCCGAGTGCATAAAGAACATTGGCTAATGATACACCTAAAATATATAGTGCTTTTTTTGCACATTTTTATACCTATTTTTGATGATATTGCACTTTAATAGAAGATATTTTCATGTATCTCTTGCAGGTATGATTAGAATGAGTGATTGTGATGAAAGGAGCAAAAAAGATCAAATTTGGAGCAAAAAAGGAAAGGGGGTGCAAAATTAGCCACTGGTGCCTAAGCACCGATGGCTGGCGCATAAGTGCGACAGTTAAACGTGGAGAATTAAATCAAATTTGGCAGGGTGTTTGAAGCAACTTTTGGTTTAAACTTGTTTAACTTCTTCTGGGCGACAAATTTAAATGAAGAGATGTATCTTTTGGTAGATACATTGAATCTGGACATTATTTGAAGAGATACCAAAACACATTTTGAAGAATTATTAAAATGAAGACATGAAGATTAGAAAAGGAGAAGAGTTTTGAAAGGAAGTTATTTTGATCCTGCTATATTTTGAAAGAAATCTACTAACTACTATAACATTCTATCAAATTCATATACATACATAATCAGGATAGAATCACTGCAGGAGAAAGTAAATCTAGCCTAAAACATGCTTGCAATAATATTAAACTAAAAAGAAGTATACTCATTTTAAAAATTATTTTTCTTCCTACCCCCAAACTTGATTTTTAACATATATAGCATTTAGTACAGATAATATATGTAGGAAGAAAAATAGTTCAGAAATTCTATCTACCACAAATGCTTATTAGAAATATCTACAATTATTAATCAGGATAGTAATCATGTAGTAGAAAGTAAATCTAAACTAAGCATGCCAGAATGAAATTAACTAAATAAAAGTTTAACTAGCATAGCAGGTATCAACATTGAAATATGAAAATGTTCTTAAGGTATTATATAAAGTTGTAAAACACAAACAAACACATATGATAAATGAGATTAATTCTTCCATTAACTTATCCAATCTCACTAACATACTTCCAATTTCTAACGGAATCACTACACTAATAAAACAAGTACATTTTAAATGATTTTATAATTACAATATCATAGAATTATCCTTGATAAGTTGGGTCGCGAACACTAATTTCAAGCATCATCTAATCCCTTTAATTATGTATGCACCTATAATAGTTATAAATCATAGTGTAAGATCATCCACATGTTATTCATCAAATAAGTTCATGACTCCTATCAAATGAAAATAAAGTCAGAGAAAGAAGTAAGAAAATTAAGATGGAACTATCACTGTTCAAATTCATAATGTCTTTTGTAAAACTCAAGTCCGAGTAAGACCTGAGTCATAGTGGACTCGTCAATCTAACTACCACAAGAGAATATATAAGTCTAGCCATAATAAGAAGTTAAGGAATCACCTCCCTCGTGAAATACAAAGATCAAATCAAACCACTAACAATCCAAACATCTACCAATCATCAATCAAACTGATCAATCCATAATGACACATAAAGATCAAGTCAATCCACTAACAATCCAAATATTCACTGATCATTAACCAAGTTGATCAATCCACACTAAAATAAACACAATACAACACTAACAATCATGACTCTCAGGCATACTAAATCAAAGCACACTTATAACTATGGGTTGCCTCCCATAAAGCGCTTGGTTTAACGTCGCCATCCCGACAAATGATTCCTCCTAGATCAAAATTCTATTTAAGTGATCCTCGATCAATCACCCAATCTTTTTCATATCCAGGGATTCCTACAAAATTCTTAAATTTAAACTCTTCCTTTCAGATTGATTCATATCATTGTTCCTCAAATTTTTTTCTGAAACAAATATTCATATATTGATTTTCTAAATTTGCATATTAATATCATCCTTGAAATTTATAAGAAATAGATCTTTATAAGATACTTCAAGATACTTCAAGATCTCTTAAATTTTGGCCAGATCAAAAAGTAAATAAAGTTCTAAGTGAAAAGGTCATCACAAATTCTTCATAATAAATTGGCACATCATTTCCATTTCACAACATCAACACATCACATGAAAAGGAGAAAGACAAAGAAATCTACTCAAGACTCAAGAGGAAAAGATGACAAAACATGGATTTCATATATAAAAACAATGTCATACAAGAAATGTAAAGTAAAGACTACTTATCTCAAACTCTTCCCCAAGCGAATCTCAAGGAATTCCTTTGACTCCTCTTCTTTATTCACAACAACACACAATTCCCTCTTTAGAATAGTAAGGAAGAAGAAATCTCTCACTTTCCCTCTCCTCTCACTGTCCTTAGAAGAGAAAAACAAAAACCTAACTTCCTACACAAAATGGAAAGAACTCACTCCCTAAACTCTAAATTCTTCTCTTATTTTCTTCCCCCCTTTGAAATGTGGCTCCAAAAGTGTTTAAATTCAACCAAAACTGAATTCCCAAGACATTCCTCAAGCAACCTTTCAAAATCATGCCAAATACATTGAATCTAGTTCAAAATCGGGATAGGGCACTGTCTGGCGCATGTAGAAGGACCATTCGGCGCATTATTATGCTAAAACATCGTAACTCTCAGAAAACTGACGATGTCCAGTGCTGGTCACAGCGCCGGTCACAGCGCCGTTCGGCGCTAGTTCAATAAAATACACTTTTGTCCTTTTTCGCTCCAAATTTGCTCCTTTTCGCTTCCTTTTGCTCCAAAGGCCTAAAATCATTGTACCTGCATGAAATCATCAAAAATAGCTTCCTTTAAAGTGCAATATCATCAAAAATACGTATGAAATGAATAGTAAAAAGCTATCAAATTTTCAGTGGATCAAGATCCCCCAAACTTAACTATTACTTGTCCTCAAGTAATTCTAGTTAATACATAAAATTATGATCCACTGCAATGAACTTTCTTTCTAGAATACCATAATTTTGATTTAGATAAGTACAATAGTAAAATTTTTAGAAAGATATTTGAATAATTCAAGTAAGTTCGGCAGGTGTAAGAATATCTAGTAATCAAGTCTAAGAGTTCTAGCCTTCTATTCATTTCAAAAATGACTGTAGATTGTTCTATTAAGGCACTTAAAATGATTACATGAAAGGAAGTTTATGAGAACTCTACTAGTAAAGATCCTAATCTATACATATAAGTTCAGGATAGTAATCAAGTTTTTTTCCCTTTAGGTAGGTCCAAGTGAAGCCAATTTTTTATTAGGCTTCTCCTCAAGTTTCTCCTCACTTATCTTTTTTTTTCTTTTTCTTTTGTTTTTGATTTTCTTTTTTTTTCTTTTTTATTTTTGCTTTTCTTTTCTTTTCTTTTACTTTTTCAGTGAGGATTAGTGTATCTGGATAGCCTTTAATGATTTTGAACTTCACCCTTCTCACCCTAAATTTGAAGCTTACCACATTCCTTACCATATAAGCACTTCTTTAAGTTATTAATGATTCATCATAGAGTCTCAATTATTTCCTATCACATAAAATTTTAGGATTTTTAATATTTCAAACATACAGTTTTTCTTAGTCCTATACTTTTATACCAAATATCTTACATCACAAAATTACTTTTCATTAACAAACACTTTCATTCAATTTCATAAAATACTTAAATAAAATCAAAATACATTTATCTAAAATTGAGTTCTATTACAGGAAATCATGTTACTAATTTTTTAAAAAGATTTTAAATGAGAACAATTAAAAGTTAATTCTTTCTTCCCCTTGCCCCAAACTTAGATTTTGAATATAATTAACATGGAAGAAAGAAAAAAAATCTAAATATAGCTCATACCTTAATATGTTGGCTTTTCATACCTTTAAGTTTAAGCAGGTTTTTCTTCATGAAGTAGAACAGTAGACTTGAAATAATTAAGAAGCATTTCTATACACAAATATGGGTTAGAAGTTTATAAAGATGTTAAAACACATTAAACGGTACATATAACATTAACATCCAACTGTTACTGGTAAATTAAACTAACAATCCAAACACATAAAAACTTTACTATCACATCACAAATCAACAACAAAGTCTACTACAAGTGCATCCAACACACATATAACATCTCAGATACAAATCATAAGGATTCTCATGTACATCAAAAATACAAAACACAAATACATCACAAATTTTAATGAAAAATAAAAGTAACAATACACAAACTACCAATCTTCATCTTCTGGAGGAGCTCTACCATCATTAGGTTCTTCAGATTGGTATGGAGTATACTCAGGGTAAGTAAGAAATACAGTATCAGTGTCTTCCCTGAAAAATCTCATATATGCGTCATGATAAGCTATCTCATATTCTCTCCACCGCACTTGATATTCATCATTAATTGTGTTCCTCGCTTCTAGTCCCTCTACTTTGTGTTTAACCTTTCCAATTGATCCATAACATCATCCAGAGTAGGCTCCCTAAATGTAGATGTTCTATCTCGACTAGAAGAAGGTCCATCAATTCTCTTACTCCATTTCCATCCTACATGGGCTTCCTAAATCTTTAGATTTAGTTTAGTAATAAGCTTCAGGGGGTGGACTACCTCAACATTATTTTCAATCACTACATCTGCCTGAATACATAAAGCATGAGTCAGACTAGGGTGTCCTCGTCCTCCTATAGTCTCTCTTTTTGAACTTGTCAAAATACTTTTATGAATAATAGCCCCAATATGTATATTCTTCATGTTCTGAATATAGTAATTTAGAATAGTTCTATCAACAATAACATCACTGTGATGGTTGGTAGGTAACAGTCTTGCAGAAATGACATAATGTCAAACTTTTGACACAGGATTCAAATTAGAAAGGGGGAAGTTAACCCTTAGTCTCTACTTAATCTTCCATTATCCTTTCCCATCAGTTAAAATGTTTACAATCATATCAAATGCTTAATTGGTTATAGAAAAAATTTCATATTCACAATGTTAGGGTGCTCTCAACTAATAAAATACATTTATGCAGGCAGGGGCAAATTCAACCATTTGGCCTCTAACCAAAATAAATTCACTCTCAGAATAAAACTGATTAGCATAAAATTCTCGAACAATACCCAGGATCACATTAGCAGTGAAATAACAGAAAATCTCCCATTGACAATTAGCAATCAATTCTTCAAGCATTCCTTCAGGATTTTCAAATACTCTTTCTTGATTACATTTCTTATTGCTAAGAAACTTACTAAAACATGAATAAGCTTTGAAATTCACAAATTTACTTTCATCATAATCAAATTTCCTCTTCCCCTTAGCCAATCTTGGAGCCATTTATCTAAAAATATCAATTTTTTTTCAAATCAATTTTCCAATTACAAAGCAATGGACTCTAATATAAATTTAAATAGATAAGAACTCAACATCCATGAAAAATCTCCAAAGTTTCTCCAAAAACTTCAAAATGCTAAACTGTCCTAATGTAGAAGATTTCCATGGTCAAAATCAAAAATTTTTAGGTTAAAGTATAGCTCTTACTGAGAGAAGATGAAATCTGAACTTTTCTGACCATGAAATTGCTTCAAATCCAAATGCTAGTGAGCCCTAGACACGAAAATTGTCCTTGGCTGGAGGTTGAAGACAATGGTTTGGGCAAAAATGGCGGGTCCCAAGGTTAAATCGGGAAAATTTGGAGTTTCGAGTAGTTTTTGCGTTCAAGAGTTGTCCGACGCTGATTCTAGTGTCGTTCGGCGCATTATTCTATAAACACGGCCAAACTCTCTAACTTTTGGCACTGTCTGGCACTGGTAGCAGTGTCGTTCAATGCCAGTTCAAAAACTAGGCTTCCGACATTCTTTTGCAATTTTAATCCTTTTGTTCCCGCTCCGATGTTTAATTAGTCTAATTAAGCATTGAATAACATCCTAAAGCCTTGGCAAATGATATTTTCTTAACACAAACAACATGACCCACAAATTTATATTATGATATTTTAATTTGATTGTAACGAAGCCAAAAATTTGACCCCGCTATATTATATGTATAGAATTGTAATTTATATTGTGGATGCTACGCAAGTATACGTATCGTATCGAGTAATACGAGGGCTCACAGTGGAGTCTCGGTTATCGATCCTACGGGGAAAGAGAAAATTAAATAACAATTAATTTTAAAATAATAATAATAATAATAAATTTTTAAATAGTATAAGAAAATTTGGAGTTCTAAATTTAAGCGCAATAAAGTAAACTAAGTATTCTAATCAGGTAACTTAACTAAGTAGAAAATTAATACTAATTGCAAGTGCAGGAAATAAAACTAATTGCTAAATAAATTTTAACTATTCAGAAAAAGTATCTTTCCCCTTGTTTAGAAATTTAAATGATTGATGAATTTAAATAGATAATGTTAAGGTATTGTGCCAAATAGGAGCATTCCAATTCTTTACCCTTTGGTCAGGGTGTAAAGAATATTGACTAATCCTATGTTTGATTACCGAATGTACATGGCTAGGTGGGAGGATACTGACTGCCATTTCGAGCTCCACGTTCCCCTCGCCCGAGGGCTAACATCTACACTTCAGCTCTCAAACAATAGGACCAAATTGAATATTTTAGTACGTCACACTAAAATGCTCAATTCTACGCCCAGTGATATTATTTCCTTATTTATTTGCACCCTCCTTCCAAGGCTTTTGAATTTCCCCGAATATCAGATGTAATTTTTACTATAGTTGATTTTAACAAATCAAATGGCCAGTTTGAAAAGTAAATTAAGTTTTAAGTAAAAATTATCACAATTTATTAATATATAAAAATACTTCTATTTTTAGTTTATCAAATCACTTAATTTCATAACAAGGAGAAAGACTAAATAAACTACTTAGAATGCATGGAAACTAAACTAAGTATGGATTTCATTTAAAGTTAAAAACAATAAATACAAACACTTATCTTAATTTATCCCCAAGCAGACTCCTCGCAGTTCCTTAGACTCTTCCCTCCAGTACAGCACGACTCACTAACTCACTAATACTCACTAAAGACTCAAAATAACTCACTTATAACACTTAGAACACAAAGACTGCACACTAAATGACACTAAATAACTCAAAAGAAACACACAAAAGACTTAATTTCGGCTTCTATATATAGAGGTGAGCAAAGGACCAAGAGGTGTGTAAGCATCCTTTCAAAAAGTGTCCAGGTTCAATGTATCTGCACCATTTGAACTAGCTCGCCGTCGGCGACGAACTACCTCGCTGTCGGCGAGGCTTCTAGAAGATCTTCAACCGCTCTAGCTTGCTGTCGGCGGGCTCGGCCTCGCTGTCAGCGAGACAGTTATAAATTCTTCAGAATTTTCTTCTCGTAACCTCGCCGTCGGCGAGTTCAGCACAAATTGCATGATTTTGCTCCAAATTCGCTTCTTTTTATGATTTTTGCTTTTATCACCTAAATTCTTCTTTCCTGCAATAAAATAAAAAAAATACCCTTCTTTAAAGTGCAATTTCATCAAAAATAGGTATGAATTTCTTAATAAAATTTTCGACGATCAAAATCCCCCAAACTTACTTATTACTTGTCCTCGAAGTAATTTTAGTACTACATAAAAATAATGAGTTTTATAATAAGATTTTTCAATTTAAATAACTATGAATTAGATTAATTAATATCATAATAAAGTTAAATAAAAATAATTCATGTAATTTAATCAATCTTATAGAAATAAATTATTTAGTTATCGAGTCTAATATTTCTAGCTTACTATTCATTTCGGGAATGACTATATTTAAAAGAATAACTACTTAAGATATTCATATGATAAGAAATTCAAGAAAATACTATTAGGTAAAATTCTAATCCATAAACATAAGTTTGGAAATATCAAAGTTTTTCCTTTTAGGTTAAATCAAATGAAGCCAATTTTTGATAAGGCATCTCCTCAAGCTTCTCCTCATTTTTCTTCTTTTTTTTTTCTTTTTCTTTCTTTTTTTCTTTTTCTAATGAGGATTACTGTATATGGAGAGCCTGTTAATAATTTTGAACTTCATTTTCATCTTCCTAAATTTGAAACTTAGGAATATTTCTTAGCTTATATATACTTCATTGTTTTTACTTTATTGATTTTCAATCTTTTCTTTTTCACTTGAATACTTAAGAATTTAAATTTTAGAATATAGTTTTCCTTACTAAAAATAGTTTACTATATTCTTATTCCCTTTAACCAAATATTTTTCTATTTAATTAATTAAAGTAATAGAAATATTTCATTTAACCTTTTATAATAATTAAATAAAATAATTCATATTAAATTGAAAAATTTGCTATAAAAACCATTTTATAATAATTTGAAAAATAGAATTTGAGAATAAGTTAATAACTAAATTTGTATTTTACTCTCCCCCCAAACTTAAATTTTTATATCTATTCTAAATAATGAATGAGAAGGAAAGTAAATAAATCATACCTTTGAAGTTTAGGTATTTCTTTTTCTTTGAAATTTTTGCGAGGCTTTTTCATTTTTCATTGAACACTGTACTCGTTAGTATTCTCCATATATATATAACAATTTAAAGAAAATGCGGGGATAAAATCTAAGATAAGTATTAAACACAACAATTAAAATAACTCTACACTACACATATGAATTACTAACATATTAAAAACAAGCTGAATTAACGGATTAACAATTCTAAAAACTTAAAACAATACAAAATAAAATAAAAACATATTAAAGAAAAACTAACATCCTAATTAACATAAAAACAAATGCAATTAACTAACACAAAAACAAAAACTAACTACTATAACAATCCAAGCGGATTAATCTATCTAACATCCAATGTCTCGAAAATAAAGTCTCGAATATTACAAACATATACGATCTTCAAAATAACTTACATCGAACAAATAAAATACAAAAAGTCCTAATCTTCGGCATCGAAGTCCCAAACTATATCATCTCCTCCACGATACGTAAGTGCTTCGAGAAGGCGAGTAGGGTGATGCGAGTGTACACAGGGCATTACGGAAAGACTACATCTAAATCTCTACTCCCATAACGACGTTCAGCTTCATAATATGCAATCTCATATTCTGAATGTCGCTGGAGGTATTCACTATCATAATCATGTCTCCTCTCCAGATTATCAATCCTTTGATCAAAATGATCAAACCTTCTCCTCATCTTCTCTCCAAACTGCTCAAAACTCTTCCTATGCAAAGTCAATTCATTCATTAGATCTTGTAGGGTAGGGGTGGTAGGCTCAGGAGGTCCATAGCTAGTAGAGGGTATATATCTACTTGATTGCGTAAAATAACTTCTTACTCCTGCTCTCCACCCTTCATGGGACTCATACTTCTTAATGTTAGCAGTTGTAAGTGGTTTCATTGGTTCCACCCATTCTTCATCATCTCTAGCCTCAACTCCGGAGAGTTGGCGAGTGCGAAAATCAATCCGGGGTGGCCCGATCCGGCTCCACTCTCATTTCGAGGAGTGGCCGGGATATTCGATAAATAACTCTCCCGATGTTGATGCTTACGTTATTCCGAATGCAGAAATTCAGAATTGTTCTATCTCGTGTTACCTCACTATGGTGATATGTGGGTAACAGGGTAGAACAAATGAAGTAATGCCAGGCCTTGGAGACTGCATTTAATTTGGAAAGAGGAAAATTCACTCTTTCCTGCTGCTTTATTTTCCATACTCCGGTCCCATCAGTGAGAAAGTTAATGACTTCCTCCAGTGGTCCTTCCATCGTTCCAAAAGTTTCATACTCGCTAAAGTGCGAGTCATGAACTTCATAGAACGCGTTAATTCTAGCGGCATTAAAATCTACGAAAAACCCTCGTACCTTTACGAGTGCATCTTCGGCGACGATCAAATTAGCATAAAATTCCTTCACCACTTCTACGGTACGCTTCTATCTTGAACATAACAGAAATTTTCCCGGCCTCGTTCCTTTATAATTCGCTCTACTTCTCCTCCTGGATTTTTGAATACCCGATCCGCGATGCACTTTCTTCCTTGTATATTTTCAAAATATTACGCTTGTGCTCGTGCGTTGATGAATCGGTTTTCGTCGAACTCTACTCGACGTTTACGTACGTGGAGCCATTCGATCAATCCGCGAAAATCACGAAAATTTTCACTAAACTTAAAAATAATCCTAAGAAGGGTTCCTACAACATTTGTAAGCAATTTAAATCAAATTCCATGGATTTCCACCGAATATTTCTTCCACATTTTGATTTTTCCCAAAATTTGCAATGTGGTGAAAATACATGGTGAAAATCAAAAATTTTTGCATAGGAGTGAAGCTCTTACCAAGAGAAGATGAAATCCGGTGTTTTTAAGTGATGAAATCACTTCAAATCCAAGATCTCTCGAAGCCACTAGGTCGGTTTTTGCGAAAATTGGAGGTTGGGGATGATGAATAGTGTTTTTGACCGGTCAAATATATGTTTTTTTCCTACCTCGCTGTCAACGAGATTTATCTCGTCGTCGGCGAGCTAATATTTTTCAGAACCAAAAACTTTCTGGAAAAATCCGCTGTCGGCGAGGATTTCTTCGCTGTCAGCGAGATCGATCTCTCTGTCGGTGGGATTTTTCTCGCCGTCGGTGAGATTCCAAAAATTTTAAAATTTCTGAAATTCGTCACTTATTTTCATCCTTGATTTGTCTTATATTATATTTCCGATCACACCATTTACTAATTTAATAAGACGATTAGCTACTTATACACAAACAAATTCACACAACACAAAAAATTAACTTTAATATTGAAATCCATGGGATGTACAAACTAACATAATTTAAAACTCTATAATCAAACTTCAAACTTCAATCCTTACTACTAATCAGCATCGCAAACCAAACCACGACACACTAAATGCTGATACAAAACTATGACGCATATCTCAATTAAGTTTGAGATATTCAAATCATCACTCCAAACATAATAAAAATCTAAATCAAATCAAATAACCTAGATACAAACATAAACATACTATGGAATCTTTACTACTACTCTTCAAGGTCAGAATCTTCATCTTCTCTGATATTTCCGATATGACGATGATGAACAAATAAGTTATAGAAAGGCTCGAAGGGAAATTCAAGACGGATTCTTCGGTGATCCAACCCTTCGTCTCGATAAATGAAGAAAGCTAGCTTCCAAGTGTCCAGAATGATCGAAGTGTTCCTTCATCCTCCGATCAATGTGATCGAATAAATCGGATATATTGTCGATTAAATCTCTCACATTACGTAGTTCTTTCTCCATTCCATTAATTTTCTTCATAAGTAACTCCGTTTTATACGAAATAGGCCTTGCTATAGGATGATTACGTGAAGCTCTATCGAGAGATGAATGTAATGTCTTCATTATTGTCCAAAGTAGGGAACATATCCGTAGGATCGAGTGGCTTCCAAGGTAACGATACCTTTTCCCGAGCTTCATAAGAAACACAGTGCGGCTGCATAATGCAAAAATAGTAGATGGGTGTCCTAGTCCGTGAGCCGGCCCATGCACAATTAAACCCGATGCGGACTTAACAATTATTGATCCCGCATCGATAGGCGATCCAATTTGAATACAATAATTCGATATAGCGCATTCTTTCGAAACCTTGTTTACCCTCGTAGTAGGTAACAATTTAGATGAGATGAAAAAGTGCCGATGCTCCGAAACGGGATTCAAAAGTGAGGCGAGAGAAACTAACATACCCATCTTCACGCATTTCCCGATCTTCCGGTTCATCGATCGGATATCGAAATATCTCATTCATATTATATCAAGAAGGCACAAAATTTGAATAGTGACATACCGGGGTGTTTTCTATAGAGAATAACTCATTTACTCTGGATGGAGTAAACGTCACCCATCTTCCTCAGACGTAGATATTCCCATTATTGATGGCATATAAATTAGAGTAGAACTCTTTCACCACTGGAATAACAACAGCGGACGAAGTGTAACACAATACCTCCCAGTGACGCTGTGCGATCATTTCTTCTATCTTCGTAGTGGAATTCTCTAATCCTCGATTGACAAATCCCCGTTCTTTGATAACTCTTTTCTTCACCAAAACCTTGTTGAAGATCCGCTGCGCTTCCGCACTCACAAATTTCCTCCGGTTGAACACTCCAGATTTAGAAGAATCTAATAATTTGAAGGCCATTATGGTGAATGGAATGAATTCTATTGAAGAAGGCAGACTTAGAATGGTTTAAGAATGGTTTTTCACTAAGGATTTGGTGTTGAAACCGTCCAATTCAGCATTTAAAGTATATATAACTCATTTTTATAATGTCCTCGCTGTCGGCGGGAGGTTTCTCGCCGTCGGCGACTTAGTTATAAAAACTACCTTTCGGAGTTCTCGGCTGTCGGCGAGCTCGTTTCTCGTTGTCCGGTGAGCTTATAAATAAAGCCGAATTAGGCGCGAACCTCGCTGTCGGCGAGTATCGACCTCGCCGTCGACGAGATTTCAAAATAATGTCTAATTTCGCTCTAAATCGAATAATTTCTTTTCTCATCATAATGGTTCGAATATGTGATGATTCTTAATAAAAATTGAGTAGTAAAGTTTCAATAATATAGATTAATTATTAAAATACAATAAAAATAGATAACTAATATGGGTTGCCTCCCATAAAGCGCTTGGTTTAACGTCGTCAGCCCGGCCTAATTTCAATTATTAATCAGGTCGACTAAGCATTAAAACCTCTTTATAGTTAGGTCTTATACCTTCGAAATATGGTTTTAATCTATGTTCATTAACTTTAAATTTATGTCTAGTTTTTGGATCTTCGATCTCTATAGTTTCGTATGAAAATATTTGAGTTATGGTGAAAGGTCCTAACCATCGAGACTTCAATTTTTCAGGAAATAATTTCAATCTAGTATTATATAGCAAAACTTCCTGTCATGGTTCAAAATTTCTCTGATTAATCTTCCGATCATGCCATAATTTCATCCTTTCTTTATAAATCCGATCATTTTCATATGATTCATTTCTTAATTCTTCCAATTCATTTAATTGCGACGAATCTTTTCTCACCGACTTCCTTCATATTATAATTAAATCTTTAATCGCCCGATATGCTTTATGTTCTAATTCAATTGGTAAGTGGCATGTTTTTCCATATATAAGCACTGTAAGGAATCATTCCAATCGGAGTTTTATAAGCGATCCTATAAGCCCATAATGCGATTGTCTAATCTAATAGACCAATCTAACCTATTTGGGTTTACGGATTTTTCTAAAATATGTTTAATCTCACGATTGGATACTTCGAGTTAATCTATTAGTACGTGGATGATAAGCGAGTGGATATCTTATGAGTAATATTGTATTTTTCTACTAGTTTGTGAATGTATTTATTTCTAAAATGAGTTCCTCACGTCGGTGATAATCACTCTCGGCATTCCGAATCTAGTAAAAATATTTTTCATCGAAATTTTGAAACACTCTTAGCATCACACCTAGGTAAAGCTTGTGCCTCGATCCATTTGGAAACATAATCAACGACTACTTAATATATATGAGTTTCCAAACGAAGGAATAAAAGTTCACATAAAATCTAATCCCCAAACATCAAAAATTTTAACTTCTAATATAAAGTTTAGAGGCATTTCGTTTCTTCTAGATATATTTCCTACTCTTTGACATTTATCGCAAGTTTTAATATATCTGTATACATCTTTAAATAGAGTAGGCCAGTAAAATCCACATTGTAGAATCTTGTAAGCAGTTTTATCAGTCCCAAAATGTCCTCCAAAATCAGAATCATGACATTTTTGAATAATTGGTTCAGTTTCTTCATAAGGTACACATCTTTTAATAATTAAATCCTTACATTGCTTATAAAAATATGGTTCATCCCAAAAATTGGTTTTCGTATCATGGATGAATTTTTTCTATTGTTGCAAAGTTAACATAGGTGGTAAAATATTACTAACTATATAGTTTACTATATCAGCATACCATGGTATTTTCCACTCATTGATACTATATATTTGTTCATCGGGAAAATTGTACATAATTTCATTTTCAATATCAGATAATTCATGATTTTCTAATCTTGATAAATGATCCGCAATTTGATTATTAGTTCCTTTCTTATTAACGATCTCAAAATCGAATTCTTGCATTAATAGCATCCATCTAATTAATCTTGGTTTGGAATCTTTCTTTTGCATTAAATATTTGATAGCAGAATGATCAGTATGCACGATACATTTTGTTCCAATCGAGATAAGGTCTAAATTTATTAAAACCATATACTACCGCTAATAATTCTCTTTACGTAACTCGTATAATTTATTTCGGCATCATTTAGAGTTTTACTTAGCATAGTATATAACTTTAAAAATCTTTTCATATCTTTGCCAAGAAGCTGCTCCTACGACATAATCACTAGCATCACACATAAGCTCAAATGGTTTCTCCCGATTAGGTGAAACTATTATAGGTGCTTGTAATTAATTTTTCTTTTAAGAGTTCAAAAGCATTCGGGCATTCGATTGTAAATTCAAATTTCTTATCCTTTTCGAGAAGTTGGCATAGAGGTTTAGTAATTTTTGAAAAATCTTTTATATAGCGTACGTAGAATCCGAGCATGTCCAAGAAAACTTCTTACCCCTTTTACCGTAGTTGGAGGTGGTAATTTAGCTATAACTTGAATTTTTGCAGGGTCCACTTCCATGCCTTTTTCTGATATTTTATCCCCTAATACAATGCCGCCAGCAACCATAAATTAACATTTCTCCCAATTTAGAACTAAATTTGTTTTCTCACATACTTCTAATACTTTTTCAAGATGAGTTAAGCATGTGTTAAATGAAGTTCCAAATACAGAGAAATCATCCATAAATACTTCTATTCCATTGTCAAATAACTTACTAAATATAGACATCATACATCTTTGGAATGTTGCTGGTGCATTACATAATCCAAAAGGCATTCTTCGAAAAGCAAAAGTTCCATAAGGACTAGTAAATGTAGTTTTCTCTTGATCCTCAGGAGCAATTTGTATTGGATGATAACCGGTGTATCCATCTAGAAAACAAAAATACTTATGTCCAAGCTAATCTATCTAACATACGGTCTAGAAATGGTAAAGGGAAGTGATCTTTCCTGGTGGCGGTTTTTAATTTCCTATAATCAATACATATACGCCAACCACTAACTTGTCTTATAGGAATAAGATCGTTATTTTCATTGGCAGTGACGGTCACTCCTCCCTTCTTAGGAACACAGTGAATTGGGCTTACCGCAAGCATCGTCGAAATAGGATATATAATACCATTATCTAATCATTTTAAAATTTCTTTCTTAACTACTTCTTTCAGTATCGGGTTTAATCTCCTTTGGGGATCAGCTTTAGGTTTATGTTCATCATTTAAAATAATTCTATGCATACAGATTGAAGGACTAATTCCTTTAATATCTGCTAAAGTCCAACCAAAAGTTTTCTTATATTTTTTTAAAGTTTCTAAAAGTTTTTGTTCTTGAGATTCGTTTAATGCAGATGAAATAATAGCTGGTAAAGTTGAAGAATTACCTAAATAAGCATATTTCGAATGATCGGGTAATATTTTTAGCTCGAGTTCGGGAGGTTTAATAATTGATAGAACTATATTCTTGTCAGTATTTTCAGTATTATCCAAAAATTCAAATCTTTCCTGAATATAATCTAATTCTTCAATATTATCTTCAATTAATTCAGTATTTTCTTTTTCTAAATTATCTTCGTAATATTCCTTAAAATGTTCGCGTTGTAATTGTTCAAGTATTTCCATCCGAAAACATTCATCATCTTTTTCTAGCGCAAGATATTTCATTGATTTTGCAATATTAAAGGTAACTTTTTGGTCATTTACTCTCATAGTTAATTCTCCTTTCTGAACATCAATCATAGCTTTTCCAGTAGCTAAAAATGGTCTTCCTAAAATGATAGGAATTTCTTTCTCTTCCTCCATATCTAAAACAATAAAATCTACTGGGAAGATAAATTTATCCACCTTTACTAACACATCTTCAATAACTCCCTTAGGATAGGTAACCGAACGATCAGCTAATTGAAGGGTTACTGAAGTAGGTGTAATTTTTTTTAATCCTAATCTCTTAAAAATCGATAGAGGCATTAGATTGATGCTTGCTCCTAAGTCACACAAAGCTTTTCCATAAAATTTTTCTCCTATAGCGCAGGGTATAGTGAAACTACCGGGATCTTTCAATTTTTCGGAAGCTTCTTCGAATAATAGCACTACACTCTTCACTAAGTGCGACTTGTTTCATTATCGGTGAATTTTCTTTTCTTATTTAAAATATCTTTCATAAATTTTACATAATTTGGCATCTGATCTAAAGCTTTAACAAAAGGTATATTGATCTTTAATTTCTTTAGTATTTCAAGCAATTTAGCAAATTGTTTATCTTTTTTATGTTGAGCTAGTCATTGAGGAAATGGTGGTGGAGGTGTTTTGACGAAATTTTCATAGGTATTAAAGGATGTTCCAAGTTTGAATCTTGTTGAATTGTTTCCTTTTCAATTTCCACTTCCTCATTTTGGCTTTTAAGTTCTTTTTGAATTTGAGGTTCTAGTTCTTTTCCACTTCTTAGTTGTATTGCTTTAATTTGTTCTTTTCCTTGATCTTTAGGATTTATTTCCACATTACTAGGAAAAGCTCCAGGTATTCTATTATTTAGTGCAGTAGCAATATGTACAAGTTGAGTTTCGATATTTTTAATAGATGTTCCTTGAATTTGTAATTGATTTCCTTGAATTTGTAGTTGATTTCCTTGATTTTGTAGTTGATGACCCATATTCAAAATTAATTCATCCATAGATAATTTCTTATCTTTGAATTGTGGGTTATTGTTATTAAATCCAGGTGGGTAATTAGGTTTATAGTTTGGATTTTCTTGATTAGGTTGATTCATCCATTGTTGATTAGATGTGTTATTCCAATTAAAATTTGGATGAGTTTTCCAACCAGGATTATAATAGTTTGAATAAGGTTTATTAGTTCTATTATTAATAGCATTTAAAGTTTCATAATTAGATTGAGATTCTATGATTTGTCCGAGATGAGTTTTCTTCTAAAGTAGGAGAGTAGTTCATTCCAAAATGATCTAATTTCTTAGATATAGCAGCAATTTGAGAAGCTAACATAGATATTGCATCGTTTTCATGAATGCTTGGCTATTTTTTTCGATTTACTCTATCTGAGAGCCATTGGAAATTATTTGTTGCCATTTCTTCGATTAGTGCATAAGCTTCATCAAATGGTTTAGACATTAATGAACCTCTAGCAGCAGCATCGATGATTGATCTTAAAGATCCTACTAATCCATTATAAAAGGTTTGAAGAATCAGCCAATCTAGTAGTTGTTGACCTCATTTTTGATGAGGTCTTCTCTTCTTCTCTTTAGTACTTAGGATTTAGCCTTAGGCTTTTCCTTTGACTGTCTTAGAGGACTAGAATTGGGACCCACCTTTTAGAAATTCAAACCACTTCTTAACTCCCTGCAAACTCTACAAACTTGATCGTAGACCCCTAATCACCTAGAGGGTTGAAATCAAATGTGGAAGTTTAAAGGATGAGTTCCTATAGGACTCTTTGGCCTTAGGACCGCCTACAGGTGGCTCGGTGCAGTGAAGGGGCCGGCTTTCACACACACTACATTTATACACTACACCTACACACTACACTTCCACATACCTCCTAAAACCACACCCATACCTAACTCGACCTCCGACTCATGTAGGTGATTCACATGGATGGTCCTTAACCCACTAAGCCCTTGGCAAGAGGGTTAGGAACAACATAGTGAATGCCTCAAATGGGTCCCTTCATGGCTCACATGGGCTTGACATGGCTTCATGGCTCAACCAAAATGACTTCTTTCCACTTACATCAACCCAATCTTCGATTTTCCAAATTTTCGATTTTTTCCCCCGGGACCCTACACCCGCTTAGCCTACCCAAAACCCCCGAAATTACCCAAATTTCTCAAAATTTCCAAATTATCCAAAATTCTCCAAAATCATTCCCAAACATTTCCACATCACTTAAATTGATCATCCATACCCAAAAATACCAAAAATTCCAAGAAAACCTCCCAATACCCTCCAAATACCCAAAATACCCCTCTTGACCTAAAAATCCAAAAATTCAGAAAATTCCCAGAAAATCCCAAATATTCCCAATTTCATTTTGTCCAACTACACCATGGGCCAATTTTGTCAATTTACCCTACTTTGGTCAAAACCCCCAATTTGACCCATTTTAACCCTAAGTGAACCCAATGTCAAACCAAACCTACCCAATTGACCCCAATTTTGGTCCAATTCAATTCTAAACTTCAATTCAATATCCCAAATACCAATCTAGACCAAATCCAAGCCCAATTTGATTGACATTTGGATCCAATCTCACTTTTGGCCTTAAAGCCCAATTTGGACCCATGACCCAAACCTAACCCAAACTCACCTCAATTCAATTCCAATTAACCCCAAATCTTTTCTAAATCTTCCTTAACATTCCCACAAACAAAATACTAACATTATTTGCCCAAAATTTAGACCCAAACCCCACTCAAACTCAACCCAAAGTTAAAAGGCCCTATTTTGACCTAAACCCAAACCTAACCCAAATGAGCCCAAACCCCAAAATCAAAGCCCAACCAAAGTCAAAACCTCTTTGAAACACACCCATAAACATTTCTCAACATTGATTTTATATCAATTTCAACCCTAGCCCAACATTAGCCCAAGTTAGCCCAATTTGACCTACATAGGCCCACTTACCAAATAAACCCAAATTCAAACCAATTCAACTCCAAATCACACCAAATTGATTCCAAGCCCTTCATAGAACATCCCTAAACCAATTATGACATTTATTTGACAAAGTTCTTCACAAAATCTTTACCCAAATGCCCATCCTAAAATCAAAAAGCCCATTTCCCTTAAACTTTCCTAAAAGCCCACTTCACCAAATCCAAAGGCCCAAAATCTACCCTAAAGCCCACATGACATCTCCATTTGTCATCCACTTAATTAAAGCCATTACCTAAGTCCTAAATTCACCATCAAATTATTCCAAATCAAGTTTCATACAAATTTCCATCAAATTACCAAAAATTCTTAAAACCCATTTTCATGAAATTGACCAAACCTTTTCCCAAGCCAAAGGTGAGCCATGCGAAGCCATGGACAAGCCACATGAAGCCATGGAAGGCTTGACATGTGATCAAGCCATTAATGGCAAAAGGAGGAGCCCCTTTCCTAATCCTCCTTAACCCCTTTTTACCTTAAGCATGTCACACACTAAACCATGTTTAGCCACCTCATCATGGATAGAGACCACACCACTCTCCCTTGGGCGACCCAGCCGATCCTCTCGGCCAAAATCGAGGCCATGGGGAGGTGCACCCAACCCAAACCAATGGGTTGACCAAATTAAGGCCAAAATGACCCCCTCCCCATTCCATTTTAATTCAAAGCCTTTACACATGGCAATTGCCGATCGATTGCACAAACCTCCAACCCCGACCCACTCTGGACTCGAGGGTGACCCATGCCTGCCGGCCGCCCGCTGGATCGCGAGAAAACACCATGGCCGAGACCTTGGGAGGAGCCAAAGTTTGGAATTCCCACTTGCTCGACCGCCTCATGCCAAATGGTCACTATGGTCGTTCTTCTCCTCACCAGAGCAGCTGATCCCATGCCTCAACTCCCCCTGGAAGGCTCTCCAGCCTCTCCTATTTAAACCCCTCACCCTCACGGCCATGGAGGAGAGTTACAAAAATCTTGCCGAAACTCTGCCAAAATTGTTCCAAACCCTTCTCCACCCTTAGAGCAGTTGAGCCCCAGTGTCAATTTGCCCTAATCCCCACTGATAAAATCCAATTTCCCAACTGAAATTCCACCCAAAACCAGGACACTTCTCCACGGTGAGCCAATCCCCAAATTGATTGGTTCTACACCTTCACCAGACCAAGGGGAGGTGTCCACCAACAAAAGCCCCATCTCCAAGGCCACCCGGTTGCTCCAGCCTCCAAGCTTTGTGATCGGGCTTGGTCGAAATCACACCTAGATAATTCACTGGACCGGGAGACTTCATCCGGAGCTTCACGGGATCCAATCGAAGGTGCAACAACTCTCGGATTGAAGCCACACTTCTGCGAGCAAAGGTATGAGCTAATTTTTCATCCCGAGCTTCTAGAGATTCTCCATTTCGAATGCTTTAATTTCAATGCATGATAGCCGTATAGATGTGTTCGTCTTTTCAAGACGAATCCATAGAGCATAAGAACATGAAAATCCATTGAGTATCGAGTGAGATCTTAGAGATTTAGTGTGGACGGCTCTCGGGTGAGGACGCTTGGGGACGATGAACGGATGTCGTCCATTCAATACACGCGCGGACGAACGGCTCAGATGGCGTCGGACCAGGAGACGGTACGAGAACTGCGGGGCCCGGGCTGCTGACTCAGGTGGCGGCGTCGAATGGGAGCGCGACACGCGGCGTTTCGGAGATGCCGAGGATGAGTTGGCGCCGCGTGGATAAATAGAAAATTAGGGTATTTTTTGATTTATTTAATTCCCTAAACTTCAAAAATTCATAACTCTGTGTAGAAAAATCGGAAAAATAATATAAAAATACCCTCTTGCTCGATGAACGGAGGAGATAATGTGGAAAAGAAATCATTTAATTTCATCGAATATTTTATTTTTTATAATTTATTTACTCTCTGCATACTTTTAATTCTCCATGCATGTATACAATTCACCATGGCATGAGACCATAGAGCTTTGAAGCCTCCGAATTTGGGAACATTCCCCGAATTTTCCAAAGTCGAGGCCATCCCTATAAAAAGTTATTGATTTTTCAAATTCATGTTGTTGTTTTGAGTATTTTAATTCCAACAAATAACATGTTGTGAAATAAATTCTAGGAAAATTTGGTGATGTTTCTTATGACCGAGAGAACCACTAGGGAAAATAGGTTTTGACTTAGTTCATTTAAAAAACCCTAATTGGCTTAAACACCCAAAATAGGTCTCTAATTAATTAGAGTTAACCATGCATCAAATTGACTTGAAATCAATTCTCCACTGACCTTTAGGATCAGAGGAATCCACCATAAAAGTTTGAGGTCAATTGGACTTGGTTAGCCCCACTAATTGGGTTGATTAAGCCACTTAGCCATTTTAAAATTTAAAAATTCATAACTTTTAAAATACCTTTCAAAAATTCACCAAATTGGTTTTGGAGCCTCTCTGATATCAGGGGAACCTAAGAAAATTAAAATTTTAATTTTCTAAAAAAGTTGATTTTTAATAATATTTTAATATTTTTAATAATTAAAAAATAATAAAAATCACAAAAATAATAAAATTCACCAAAATGTCACATTTTGAATTTTAATCACATAGGAACAAATCCCACATTTTTCTTAGGTCTATTTAGTGAAATATTAAATTTTAAAGCTTTAAGGTAATTTTAAAATTAAAAAAATGTATTTTCTAGCATTTTCACTAAAATAATTATAATAAATCATAGAAAAATCAGAAAATTGCAAAATTTGCTTCTCTGGTTTCCTTGATATCAGAGAGATTTTTGAAAAATATAAAATTCATTTTTCAAACATTTATTTTATTTTTAAATTAATTAACACTCCAAAACTTAAAATAATTATAATAAAAATAATATAATTCAAAAAATCACCAAAATTGGTCCAAGTGATCCTCTAGTCATTAGGAATGTCCCCTAATTTTCTTAAGGATAAAAAATTTCCCTTGGTCATGTTATTAAATTTTCCTTAAAAATCTTTATTTTCTACCAAAAATAATTATATAAATAAATTAAATACAGAAAAATCATATTTTCTCCTCTCATGTCTTTATTGATATATGAGTGAAGTTACATAAAAATTTCAAGTTCATTTGAGTTCAATTTAGTGAGTTATGAAATTATTAAGCTTAAAGGGTAAAGTGGTAATTAAATTTTTTTAACCCTTAATTAAAACTTTAGGTTTAATAAAAAAAATTAACAAGTAAAATATTTGATCCTAATCTGATTTGGATGATTGAAATTTAAATAATTAAAGGGTAGAAACCCATTAAGCAATTTTAAAATGATTAAACTTTAATTAAATGATGGATTAAATTTGGAAGAATAATAAAATTGGAATTATTAAAATAGGGATATTATTAGGAAGAGATTTATTCTTTAATTTAAAAATCCCTAAATTAATTATCTCATTAATATTCAATTCTTAATTAAAATGATAACTCAAATTTAAAATATTAAAAGACTTAATCATTAAACTAAAATTAAATTATTAAACTCTTTTAAAAAATTTCAATTAAAATTAAAAATAAAATTAAATTAAAATTAAATTAAATTAAATAAATTAAATTAAATTAAATTAAATTAAATTAAGATTAAAAAAAATTAAATTAAATTAAAGATTAAATTAAATTAAATTAAATCAAATTAAATTAAATTAAACAAATTAAATTAAATTAAATTAAATTAAATTAAATTAAATTAAATCAAATTAAATCAAATTAAATTAAATTAAATTAAATTAAATTAAATTAAATCAAATTAAATTAAAATTAAATCAAATCAAATTAATTAAACATCAAATCAAATTAAACTGAACTATATTGAATTAAATTAAATTAAAACTCAATTAAATTAAATTAAATTAAATTAAATTTAACATCACCTAAAACAGAAAGAAATTAAATATAAAGCAACTTGAACACTATTCCAAATTTAAACCCATTAACTTAAATCAAATCATTCGAATACCAATTTACCCTCGAAAGCTTTGGTTATTATAACTCCTAAACGAACATTAAATGAAATGTTACTTCGACTTATAGGATATTCGAATGTCCTAGTTCATCTGAGTAAGATAACAACAAAACTTGAATTCTCGGACGATTAATTCATTTGTATAATTAAACCCATTTGGACTTAAAACAATCACTGAAAATATTGAAAAGATGTTTAAGATTATTCTTAAGCACTTCCTCAATATGATAGGACATTTATAAGAACAATTGGACTTAATTGTTCTTTGATGAAGAAAATCTTCCTTAAACCAAAACACAAAGAACCTAGACATCATAGGAGATGACTAGGCATAGGATTAGGAATTTGGTAGAAAACCATAACCCTTCCCTTAGCTTTACCTAGGAACTTGCTTAAATATTCTAATTGTGTTTTAAGTGTAGCTTGGGATGACGGGAAGACCCTCCAGGTACGCTTTTATTTTATTGCAATTTACTTTCTTGCAATTTACATTATTGCAATTTATTTAACTGCATTGCACTTACTTTTCTTGCATAATAAACAACTGTTGCATGAAAACCCACACCTTTAGGATAGTCCCTAAAACTGAAACCAAAATTAAGTTAAAAGTCATTGCAAGATAAAATTCACCGCCACAACATTTCAAAATATAAAACAACTCAAAATTTAATCACAAACAGAACACAAAACTACAATTACAACTAAATTAAAACGTCCCGTTGGATGATCGGGAATACCTCGGATGATGTAACCTACGTGTTGCTAACGGGATTTCCCACGGTCTAAATGAAAGTGTGGAACTCATTCGGTTGAGTTTAGCAAATTCATCCGGACTAAGTGAATCCGATAAAAATAATGATGCGGAAGGATGGAACCGTGGGATCTTAACCGGTGTCGTTATAATCAACTTTAAGATTTGTTTTAATTAAAATATAAAAAATACTTGGAAATCAAGATTTTCTCTAAACCAAAACACTTTTCTCATCCCCTGATTTATAATTTCTAAAACTAAACCTCTGCGACAACAAGGAGCTCGGAGCATGGTGGGCGGCACGGCCATCGTCATCAGCGAAAACACGAGTCTACTCGACAAAACTTTCCTAGAACTAAACAACAAAGCCATAGGACTTCGAGGTAGTTTGCACTAGTGCAACATAAACCCTCAACCTTTGTTAGGCATTTGCATGATCGGGTCATGTAAATAAAGCCCTAACCGGTTTTAGGATTCCGAGGTAGTCGTTCGATACGACATAAACCTTCACATCTTCGAGAGTTATTTGTGTGATTTTATCATACAAATATAAGCCCTAACTAATTAAAATTGGCAAGACCAAAACATTTAAATAAATATTAGGACTTCCCTAAATCCAAGCCAAACAATAAGATAGTCGGGAAATTACCGAAGTTCGCTTCGAGTCTGTGATTTCTCCTACCTTTCTTCCTTTGGATTCCCAAAACAAAATGTTCCAAATTTGATCCATTCCCTATTGAAATTCCAAATTTCAATCCTTGAAAATCTTAAACTTTGAAATTCTTGAGAGCGAATTATTGATTATTATCGAGAGTTTTCTTAGGTGATTCACATCACTTAAGATGTAATTAACTATAGGGGCTTGCCCTTATAGAGAATTTTAAAGAACCCGAGTAATATAAACCCTGTTTAATGTTTTCATATTAAGCGAGGGAATTTTGTCGACTTATAAAATTGGTTCGCGGACCAAACGGATGTCACAAATCTTCTAGTTTATTTAATCGAGCCCGTCAGTCGAGCGATGTGTCTATCCTTAGGGATAGATACACGGTTTGTGGTGCGGTGTTCGTTTATATAAACTATTTGGGATGTGAGATCGGTTTAATCTCATATCTTAAAACCTTCAAATTTAAAATTATTTTCAAAATCAAATACTACTTTTCAAATTATTTATTTTAATTAAATTAAAAATTCGCCGACAGCTTCTGTTAGGCGACCCCCTCTTTTTTAAATAAAACACAACCTAAAAATATGCCGACAGTAGTGCATGATGTGGGCATTTCCTAAGAAGTTCCTTAAATCTCTCCCAAGATTCATATATTGATTCTCCATCTATCTGACAAAAAGAAGTTATATCATTTCTAAACTTAGCAGTTTTAGATGGTGGAAAATATTTGGATAGAAATTTTTGTGATAATTCTCCCCAAGTTTTAATAGATCCGGGTGCTAACGAATTCAACCTCATTTTAGCCTTATCCCTTAATGAAAAAGGAAAAAGTCTAAGTCTAATAGCATCGTCAGATACTCCTTGATATTTAAAAGTAGCACAAAGTTCTAGAAAACTAGCAAGATGTAAGTTAGGATCTTCAGTACGTGAACCACTAAATTGATTGTTTTGTACCATTTGGATAATTACGGGTTTAAGTTCAAATGAATTAGCAGCTACATCGGGGTTTTGAATAGTTAAATGAATTTCATCTGATGTAGGGTTGGCATAATCTCTTAATGGTCTTTGTTGGTTCATATTTTGAATTTCAGGAATATTCGCCATTTGTATTAAATTTATAGTTTGTTTCTTTTGTTTTCTAATTCTTTTAATTGTACGCTCTAATTCAGAATCGTAAGGTATTAAATTTTCGTTTCCAAATTTGCACATACAATTTTAGAATAGATATTTATTATGATTATTATTTTAAAATAGTCCGTTACTTTAGTAAATTTTTCTTACTTTCCCCGGCAACGGCGCCAAAAACTTGACCCACAAATTTATATTATGATATTTTAATTTGATTGCAACGAAGCCAAACACTTGACCCCGCTATATTATATGTATAGAATTGTAATTTATGTTGTGGATGCTACGCAAGTATACGTATCGTATCAAGTAATACGAGGCTCTAGTGGAGTCCCGTTATCGATCCCACGGGAAAGAGAAAATTAAATAATGATCTAATTTTAAAATAATAATAATAATAATAAATTTTTAAATAGTATACGAAAATTTGGAGTTCTAAATTTAAGCGCAATAAAGTAAACTAAGTATTCTAATCAGGTAACTTAACTAAGTAAAAAATTAATACTAATTGCAAGTGCAGGAAATAAAACTAATTGCTAAATAAATTTTAACTATTCAGAAAAAGTATCTTTCCCCTTGTTTAGAAATTTAAATGATTGATGAATTTAAATAGATAATGTTAAGGTATTGTGACAAATAGGAGCATTCCTATTATTTACCCTTTGGTCCAGGTGTAAAGAATATTGACTAATCCTATGTTTGATTATCGAATCTGCGGCTAAGTCGGGAGGATACCGATCGCCACTTCGAGCTCCCACGTTCCCCTCGCCCGAGGGCTAACATCTACACTTCAGCTCTCAAACAATAGGACCAAATTGAATATTTTAGTCCGTCACACTAAAATGCTCAATTCTACGCCCGATGATATTATTTCCTATTTATTTGCACCCTCCTTCCAAGGCTTTTGAATTTCCCGAATATCGGATGTAATTTTTACTATAGTTGATTTTAACAAATCAAATGGACAGTTTGAAAAGTAAATTAAGTTTTAAGTAAAAATTATCACAATTTATTAATATATAAAAATACTTCTATTTTTAGTTCATCAAATCACTTAATTTCATAACAGGGAGAAAGACTAAATAAACTACTCAGAATGCATGGAAACTAAACTAAGTATGGATTTCATTTAAAGTTAAAAACAATAAATACAAATACTTATCTTAATTTATCCCTAAGCGGACTCCTCATGATTCCTTTGACTCTTCCTTCCAGTACAGCACGACTCACTAACTCACTAATACTCACTAAAGACTCAAAATAACTCACTTATAACACTTAGAACACAAAGACTGCACACTAAATGACACTAAATAACTCAAAAGTAACACACAAAAGACTTAATTTTGGCTTCTATATATAGAGGTCAGCAAAGGACCAAGAGGTGTGTAAGCATCCTTTCAAAAAGTGTTCAGGTTCAATGTATCTGCTCCATTTGAACTAGCTCGCCGTCGGCGACGAACAACCTCGCTGTCGGTGAGGCTTCTAGAAGATCTTCAACCGCTCTAGCTCGCTGTCAGCGGGCTCGGGCTCGCTGTCAGCGAGACAGTTATAAATTCTTCAGAATTTTCTTCTCGTAACCTCGCCGTCGGCGGGCTCGATCTCGCCGTCGGCGAGTTCAGCACTAAATTGCATGATTTTGCTCCAAATTCGCTTCTTTTTATGATTTTTGCTTTTATCACCTAAATTCTTCATTCCTGCAATAAAATAAAGAAAATACCCTTCTTTAAAGTGCAATTTCATCAAAAATAGGTATGAATTTCTTATTAAAATTTTCAGCGATCACAACACATAAAATTAATTTCATATATAAATCCATGAGTCATACACATACACGCAACACTAAACATTATACATTTTCAAGCCATATAATCTTTAAATTCAGCGTCGCACACAGCCACAGAAAAATAACACTGAGAACTAAACAAACAAGCATGTCCAAATATAACATTCAAACCAAATAAAGTAAAGCAAAGTAAAGCATAGCAATCAGATACACAAATAAAGATATTTAATAATCAAGTTCATTCTTCCTCTGAACTATCATAAATTCTAAGATCTCCCATCGATTGAGATTGGATAAATAAATTGTAGAATGGATGAAACGGAAATTCTTCAGTAGAATCCTATTCAATCCAGCCTTTTCATCTCATCAATCACGTCAACTTCCTTCAAGATATCCAGAATGATTAAAATGCTCCTTCGTTCTCCAATCCAATTGATCAAAGAAATCAGAAAGATTTTTTATTGAATTCATCAAATGTTGTGCTTACTTCTCCAATTTCTTGATTTTCTTCAGAATAATCTGTGAACTTTCAGAAAAATAAGGAGGAATTGGTGCTGACCTTTAAGATGGTTTATCTACAATAATGCTCATATCATTCATATCACCAATTGTCTGGTTATTATATGCATCTGTTCGGTCTATATGCTTCCAAGATAGAAGTACTCTTTCCCAGTTCTCATATGGCACTTGTGACTGACTACAGAGGAGAAATATGGTGGTAGAATTTTCAAGCCCATACTTTGATCCATGAACGATCAATCCTAAAACAGACTTAACAATTATCGAACCAACATCAATAGGCATTCCCATTTGATTACAATAATTCAGAATAACACACTCTTTAGTTACCTTACTGATTTTCATTGTTGGGAGCAATTTTGCACAAATGAAGTAATGTAAGTGTTTCAACGTAGGATTTAACAGTGTGGTCGAGAAACTTACATAACTGCTATCTCTCACCTCTTATTCATCACTTTCATCTGTCAGATATTGGTATATGTCATTCATATTGTCCTTCGTCGAGGCAAAATTTAAATAGTGGCATATTAACACATTCTATATCATGTTTAAATCATTAATCTTTGCATAAGCAAATGCGACAAACCTACCTCGCACATAAACTGATCCTTTCTTGATTCCATGAAGATTTGCATTGAATTCTTACACAACTATAGCAACTACAGCTGTAGTAGTATAACACAATACTTCCCAACGTCTCTGAAAAATAAATTCATCAATTCTATTTATAGTAGAATTCGTACCTCGATTTACAAAGCCTTGCTCATTAATTAATCTCATTTTCGAGATATTTTTGTTGAAAAGTTGCAGCGCCTCAAGACTTATGAACTTTCTATGGTTGAACACTTCAAATCTTTGAATTTCCATCGCGTTGGAATCCATTTGGACAATAATTTGGGTCTTCCTCTTCGTTCCTTCTGAAGTTCCAGCATCTATGGGCGGTTTTTGGACTTTCTTATGGAGGTTTTACTGCCTAGAACTGCCAAAACTTGAATTTAAAGATGAGAAACAATTTTTCTGAACAGCAGGCATTAGTTTAAATTTGCCAAACTTTACTTCGTTCAATATTTTTCCAAATTTTGATTCGGTTCAATTCTTAAATATTATTAATGATAATTAAGGAAGAATAAGACTTAATTAAGAAACAAACTAACAAAAATAACACATCAAACAAAGCAAACACTCAATAACTGTGGGTTGTCTCCCACAAAACACTTGGTTTAATGTCATCGGCCCAACATAAATTTCAATTAATCAGGTTGATCCAACATTAAAACCACTTTAAAATTAGGTTTATTGCTTTCAAAAAATGGTTTTAATCTTTGGCCATTAATTTAAACATTCTCCCAAATTTTTATTCTTCGATAATCACAGCTCCAAACACATACATGTATCTTTTACGATAATGAAAGGTCATGTCCATCTAGTTTTCAGCTTCCCAGAAAATAATTTCAATCATGTATTGTATAATTAAACTTTTTGTTTTGGTTCAAATTCCTTTTTGACAATCTTCCGATCATGCCATATTTTTCTTCTTTCCTTACATATTCTATCATTGTCATATGATTCATTTCTGATTTCTTCCAATTCATTCAATTGGAATAGTCTCTTCTCACCAGCATCTTTCAAATTAAAATTCAATTTCTTTATCACCCAATATGCTTTATATTCTAATTCAACTGGCAAGTGATAGGATTTTCCAATTATTAATCTGTAAGGGGACATTCCTATAAGAGTTTTATAAGCAGTTTTGTATGCCTATAAAGCAGTATCTAATCTAGCAGACCAATCTAATTTCTCAAGATTAATGAATTTCTAAAAAATTCATTTAATTTCACAATTAGATACATCTGCCAAACCATTAGTTTGTGGATGATAAGTGTTGACCTCATTTTTGATGTGGTCTTCCCTTCTTCTTTTTAGTGCTTAGGATCTAGCCTTAGGCTTTTCCTTTGACTATCTTAGAGGACTAGAATTGGGACCCGCCTTTTAGAAATTCAAACCACTTCTAAACTCCCCGCAAACTCCACAAACTTGACTATAGACCCCTAATCACCTAGAGGGTTGAAATCAAATGTGGAAGTTTAAAGGATGAGTTCCTATAGGACTCTTTGGCCTTAGGACCGCTACCGGGTGGCCCTGGTCGCAGTGAAGGGGCTGACTTACACTACACTTACACACTACATTTCCACACACTTCCTAAAACCACACCCATACCCAACTTAACCTCCCGACTCATGTAGGTGATTCACATGGATGGTCCTTAACCCCTAAGCCCTCGGTAAGAGGGTTAGGAACAACATAGTGAATGCCTCAAATGAGTCCTTTCATGGCTCATATGGGCTTGAAATGGCTTCATGGCTCAACCAAAATGATTTCTTTCCACCTAGATTCACCCAATCTTCAATTTCCCAAATTTTCAATTTTTGACCCCCGGGACCCTACACCTACTAAACCTACCCAAAACCCTTGAAATTACCCAAATTTTTGCAAAATTTCCAAATTACCCAAAATTTTCCAAAATCAATCCCAAACATCTCCACATCACTCAAATTGATCATCCATACCCAAAAATACCAAAGATTCCAAAAATACCCCCCAATACCCTCCGAATACCCAAAATACCCTTCTTGGCCTAAAGATCCAAAAATTCAGAAAATTCCCAGAAAATTCCAGAAAATCCTAAATATTCCCAATTTCATTTTGTCCAACTACACCATGGGCCAATTTTGTCAATTTACCCTACTTTTGTCAAAACCCCTAATTTCACCCATTTTAACCCAAAGTGAACCCAATGTCAAACCAAACCTATCCAATTGACCCAAATTCTGGTCCAATTCAATTCTAAACTTCAATTCAACATTCCCAATACCAATCTAGACCAAATCCAAGTCCAATTTGATTGACATTTGGATCCAATCTCACTTTTGGCCTTAAAGCCCAATTTGGACCCATGACCCAAACTTAACCCAAACTCACCCAATTCAACTCCAATTAACCTCAAATCTTTTCTAAATCTTCCTTAACATTCCCACAAACAAAACCCTAACATGATTTGCCCAAAATTTAGACCCAAGTCCCACTCAAACTCAACCCAAGGTCAAAAGGCCCATTTTTGACCTAAACCCAAACCTAACCCAAATTCAACCCAATTCAAATCCAAATCACCCCCAATTTGTTTCAAATCACTCATGACACATCCATGAGCTAAACCCAACAATTATTTGGCCCAACCTCTTTACAAAATTCCCATCCATAAATTCATTTTTAAACTTAAGGGCCCATTCCTTAAACCATTTTAAAAGCCCACTTCCACCAAATCCAAAGCCCCAAAAATTCTTCCAAAGCCCATATGACATTTCCCCTCATCATACTTTCAATTAAAATCATCCCTAAGTCCTAAACCAATGATCAAATATTTCTAAATGAAGCTTCATCCAAATTTCCACCAAATTATCCAAAATCCTTAAAATCCTTTTTTTTGAAATTGACCAAACTTTTTGCCAAGCCAAAGGTGAGCCATGAAGCCATGCATGAGCCACATGTGAGCCATGAGAGCTTTGGACACTCCACCATGCCATATTGGGTAAGAAGAGGGGGGCTTTCCTTAATCCCTAAAGCTCATTAGCCTTAATCATGTTTCACCTAAACTTAAATTTAATCCAAATATATTTGGATGGAGACTTCTCCATGCCAAACCAAGTGATCCCTTTGATCCCCCACAAGCATCCAAAGCCACCTTGAAGGGTGCACCAAGCCCAAATGGGTGGATTGACCCATTTAGACTCAAAACTAGCCATGCCCCATTCTACTTTGATTCAACCACTTTACACATGGCATTTGCCAATTGCCTACACTAAACCCCGACCACGACCCACCCGACCAAGATGGTGACCATTGCTCGGCCGCCGGCCACCGGGCCGCCGGAAAACACCATGGCCGAGAGCTCACATGTGAGCCAACATTGAAATTCTCACTTGCCGAGCTGCCCACATGCCTAGTGGTCACCATGGCTGTTCTTCTCCTCACCGGAGCAGTGATCCCAAGCCCTAACTCCCCACGGAGGCCCCCGACCAACTCTATTTAAACTCCACCCCTCTCGGCCATGAAAGGAGAAAAGCATAAACCTTGGCAAAACTCTGCCAAAATTGTTCCAGACCCTCCTCCACCCTTAGAGCACTTGATCCCCAGTGAAATTCCCCTGCCATTTCTCCTCTGTAAGCTCAATTTCAGAGTTGAAATTCCACCCAAAACCAGGACACTTCTCTACAGTGAGCCAATTCCCAAATTGATTGGCTCTACACCTTCACCAGACCAAGGGAAGGTGTCCACCATCAAAAGCCCCATCTCCAGGCCACCCAGCTTGCTCCGGCCTCCAAGCTTTGTGATCGGGCTTGGTCGAAATCATATCCGGACAATTCACCGCACCGGGAGACTTCATCTGAGAGCTCGCTGGGACCCAATCGAAGGTGCAACGGCTCTCGGATTGAAGCCACACTTCTCCGAGCCAAGGTATGAGCTAACTCTTCATCCCGAGCTTCGGAGATTCTCCATTTCAAATGCTTTAGTTTCAATGCATGTTAACCGTATAGATGTGTTCGTCTCTTCAAGACGAATCCATAGAGTATAAGAACGTAAAAATCCATCGAGAATCGAGTGAGATCTTAGGGATTTAGTGTGGACGGCTCTCGGGTGAGAACACTTGGGGACGATGAACGGATGTCGTCCATTCAATACACGCGCGGACGGATGGCTCGGATGGCGTCGGACCGGGAGACGCGTACGAGAACCGCGGGGCCCGGCCGCCGACTCGAGTGGCGGCGTCGAATGGGAGCGCGCCGCGTGGCCTTTCGGAGTCTGCCGAGGATGCGTTGGCGCCGACTCGGATAAGTAGAAAATTAGGGATTTTCTCGATTTATTTAATTCCCTAAACTTCAAAAATTCATATCTCTGTGTAGAAAAATTAGAAAAATAAAATAAAAATACCCTCTTGCTCAGTGAAGAGAGGAGAATAATGTGGAAAAGAAATCACTTAATTTCATCAAATATTTTATTTTTTATAATTTATTTACTCTCTGCATTGTTTTAATTCTCCATGCATGCATAAAATTCACCATGGCATGAGACCATAGGGCTTTTGAAGCCTCTGAATTTGGGAACATTCCCTGAATTTTCCAAAGTCAGAGGCCATCCCTATGAAGAGTTCTTGATTTTTCAAGTTCAGGTCACTGTTTTGAGTATTTTAATTCCAGTAAATAACATGTTGTGAAATAAATTCTAGGAAAATTTGGTGATGTTCCTTATGACCAGAGAACCCTAGGAAAAATAGGTTTTGACTTAGTTCATTTAAAACAACCCTAATTGGCTTAAACACCCAAAATAGGTCTTTAATTAATTAGAATTAACCAGGCATCAAATTGACTTGAAATCAATTCTCCACTGACCTTTAGGATCAGAGGAACCCACCATAAAAATTTGAGGTCAATTGGACTTGGTTAGCCCCACTAATTGGGTTGATTAAGTCACTTAGCCATTTTAAACTTTAAAAATTCATAACTTTTAAAATACTTTTCAAAAATTCACGAAATTGGTTTTGGAGCCTCTCTGATATCAGGGAACCTAAGAAAATTAAATTTTCAATTTTCTAAAAAATTTGATTTTTAATAATATTTTAATATTTTTAATAATTAAAAAATAATAAAAATCACAAAAATAATAAAATTCACCAAAATGTCACATTTTGAATTTTAATCACTTAGGAACAAATCCCACATTTTTCTTAGGTCTATTTAGTGAGATATTGAATTTTAAAGCCCTAGGGTAATTTTAAAATTAAAAAAAAATGTATTTTCTAGTATTTTTACTAAAATAATTATAATAAATCATAGAGAAATCAGAAAATTGCAAAATTTGCTTCTCTGGTTTCCTTGATATCAGAGAGATTTTTGAAAAATATAAAACCCATTTTTCAACATTTATTTTATTTTTAAATTAATTAACACTCCAAAAGTCAAAATAATTATAATAAAAATAATATAATTCAAAAAATCACCAAAATTGGTCCAAGTGCTTCTCTCGGTCATTAGGAATGTCCCCTAATTTTCTTAAGGACAGAAACTTTCCCTTGGTCATGTTATTAAATTTTCCTTGGAAATCTCTATTTTCCACCAAAAATAATTATATAAATAAATTAAATACGGACAAATCACATTTTCTCCTCTCATGTCTTTATTGATATATGAGTGAAGTCACATAAAAATTTCAAGTTCATTTAAGCCCAATTTAGTGAGTTATGAAATTATTAAGCTTGGAGGGCAAAATGGTAATTAAAATTTTAACCCTTAATTAAAACTTTAGGTTTAATAAAATTAACAAGTAAAATATTTGATCTTAATCTGATTTGAATGATTGAAATTTAAATAATTAAAGGGTAGAAACTCATTAAACAATTTTTAAAATGATTAAACTTTAATTAAATAATAGATTAAATTTGGAAGAATAATAAAATTGGAATTATTAAAATAAGGGATATTTATTAGGAAGAGATTTATTCTTTAATTTAAAAAAATCCCTAAACTAATTATATCATTAACACTTAACTCTTAATTAAAATGATAACTCAAATTTAAAATATTAAAAGACTTAATTAAATCATTAAACTCTTTTAAAATCTCAATTAAAATTATAAATTAAATTAAATTAAAATTAAATTAAATAATTAAATTAAAATAAATTAAACAATTAAATTAAATTAAATTAAATTAAATTAAATTAAATTAAATTAAATTAAATTAAATTAAATTAAATAATTAAATTAAATTAAATTAAACAATTAAATTAAATTAAATTAAATTAAATTAAATTAAATTAAATAATTAAATTAAATTAAATTAAACAATTAAATTAAATTAAATTAAATTAAATTAAATTAAATTAAATTAAATAATTAAATTAAATTAAATCAAATCAAATTAATTAAACATCAAATCAAATTAAATTAAATTAAGTTAAATTAAAACTCAATTAAATTAAATTGAATTAAATATAACATCACCTAAGACATAAAAGAAATTAAATATAAAGCAACTTGAACACTATTCCAAATTTAAACCCTTTAACTTAAATCAAATCATTTGAATACTAATTTACCCTTGAAAGCTTTGATTATTATAACTCCTAAATGAAACATTAAATGAAGTGCTTACTTCACTCATAAGATATTCAAATGTCTTAATTCACTGGGCAAGTTAACAAAACTTGAAAACCTCGGACGATTGATTCATTTATATAATTAAATTCATTTGGACTTAAAACAATCCTAAAAATATTGAAAAGATGTTTAAGATTCTTCTTAAGCACTTCCTCGATATGATAGGATATTTATAAGAACAATTGGATTTAATTGTTCTTTGATGAAGAAAATCGTCCTCAAACAAAAACACAAAGAACCTAGACCTCATAGGAGATGACTAGCCATAGGATTAGGAATTTGGTAGAAAACCATAACCTTTCCCTTAGCTTTACCTAGGAACTTGCTTAAATATTCTAATTGTGTTTTAAGTGTAGCTTGGGATGACGGGAAGACCCTCCGGGTACGCTTTTATTTTATTGCAATTTACTTTCTTGCAATTTACTTCCCTGCAATTTACTTTATTGCGGATGCACTTTACTTTTCTTGCATGATAAAACAATGCATTGCATGAAAACCCACACCTTTAGGATAGTCCCTAAAACTGAAACCAAAACTAAGTTAAAAGTCATTGCAAGATAAAATTCACCGCCACAACATTTCAAAATATAAAACAACTCAAAATTTAATCACAAACGAACACAAAACTACAATTGCAACTAAATTAAAACGTCCTGTTGGATGATCGGGAATACCTCGGATGATGTAACCTACGTGTTGCTAACGGGATTTCCACGGTCTAAATGAAAGTGTGGAACTCATTCGGTTGAGTTTAGCAAATTCATCCGGACTAAGTGAATCCGATAAAAATAATGATGCCGGAAGGATGGAACCGTGGGATCTTAACCGGTGTCGTTATAATCAACTTTAAGATTTGTTTTAATCAAAATACAAAACACTCGGAAATTAAGACTTCTCTAAACCAAAACACTTTTCTCATCTCCCGATTTATGATTTCTAAAACTAAACCTCTGCAACAACAAGGAGCTTGGAGCATGGTGGGCGAGCACGGCCATCGTCGTCGGCAAAACTTGAACCTACTTCAAGAAAACCTTCTTAGAATTAAACAACAAAGCCATAGGACTTCGAGGTAGCTTGCCTAGTGCAACATAAATCCTCAACCTCTTCGTTAGGCATTTGCATTGCAAATTAAGCCCTAACCGATCTTAGGATTCCAAGGTAGTCGTCCGATATGACAATAAACTCTCACATCTTCTAGGCTATTTTTTTGATTTTATCATACAAATATAAGCCCTAATTAATTAAAATTGGCAAGATTGAAATACTAAATAAACATTAGGACTTTCCTAAATTCAAGCCAAACAATAGGATAGTCGGGAAATTACCGAAGTTCACTTCGAATCAGTGATTTCTCCTACCTTTCTTCCTTTGGATTCACAAAACAAAATGTTCCAAATTTGATCCATTCCCTATTGAAATTCCAAAATTCAATCTTTGAAAACCTTAAACTTTAAAATTCTTGAGAGCGAAATTATTGGTTATTAATCGAGAGTTTTCTTAGGTGATTCCCGTCACTTAAGATGTAATTAACTATAGGGGCTTGCCCTTATAGGGAATTTTAAAGAACCTGGGTAATATAAACCCCGTTTAATACTTTCATATTAAGCGGGGAATTTGTCGGCTTATAAAATTGGTTCGCAGACCAAACGGATGTCACAAAACTTCTAGTTTACTTAATCGAGCCCCACCCTCAAGCAGTGTGTCTATCCTTAGGGATAGATACACGGATTGTGGTGCGGTGCTCGTTTATATAAACTAATTGGGATGTGAGATCGGTTTAATCTCATATCTTAAAACTTTCAAATTTAAAATTATTTTCAAAGTCAAATACTACTTTCTAAATTATATATATATTTAAATCAAATTTAAAATTTAAATTCGCCGACAACTTCTGTTAGGCGACCCCCTTTTAAAATACAACACAACCTAAAAATATGCCGACAATAAGCTGTAGAGATTTTATGCACAATATTATATTTTTTCTACTATTCTCTGAATCAGATTATTCTTAAAATGGGATCCTCCATCAGTGATGATTACTCTAGGCACTCCATATCTTGTGAAAATATTCTTCATTAAAACCTCAAAATGCTTTTAGCATCACACCTAGGTAAAGTTATTGCCTCAATCCATTTTGATATGTATTCGATAGCAATTAGTATATATATATTTCTAAATGAAGGCATAAATTGTCCCATAAAATCTAATCCCCATGCATCAAAAATTCCAACTTCTAGAGTAAAATTAAGAGGCATTTCATTTCTTCTAGATATATTGTCTATTCTCTGATATCGATCACAAGTTTTGATAAATTTATAAACATCTCTGAAAAGTGCAAGCCAATAAAATCCAGATTACAAAATCTTATGTGCAGTTATATCAATTCTGAAATGTCCACCAAATTCAAAATCATGACATTCTCGAATAATTTTTTTAGTTTCTTCATAATGCACACATCTCCTAATAATAAGATCTTCACATTGCTTGTATAGATAAGGATTGTCCCATAAATAAAATTTAGCATCATGTTTAAATTTTTTCTGTTGTTGCATCATTAAATCAGGTGGTAAAATATTACTAACGATGTAGTTCACAATATCAACATACCACGGTAAATTTCCTTCAACAATATTATATAATTGCTCATCAAGAAAAGTTTCCATAATTTCTTTCTCAAAATCATTTAAATTAGGTTGTTCAAGTCTAGATAATTAATCAGCTATTTGATTATCGACCCCTTTTCTATTAAAGATCTCAAAATCAAATTCTTGTATTAAAAGCATCCATCGAATCAGTCTTGGTTTTGTATCCTTCTTTTGCATTAAGTATTTAATACCAGAATGATCAGTATGCACTATACATTTAGCTCCGATTAAGTAAGATCTAAATTTTTCAAAACCATAAGCGATTGCTAAAAACTCTCTCTCAGTAGTAGTGTAATTAATTTGAGTAGCAGTAAGAGTATTACTAGCATAGTATATAACTTTAAACATTTTATCATGTCTTTGCACTAAAATGACTCCAATAGCATAATCGCTAGCATCGTACATTACTTTAAATGGTTTCTTCCAGTCAGGTGAAACTATTATAGGTGCAACAATTAATTTTTACTTCAATAAATTGAATGCTTTTAAACATTCATCATTAAAATCAAACTTTCTCTCTTTTTCCAAAAGTTGTCATAGAGGCTTATAAATTTTTTAAAAGTCTTTGATATGTCGCCTATAGAATCCTACATGTCCCAAAAAGCTTCTTACCCCTCCAACCATTAATTGACACTTCTCCCAGTTTAGGACTAAATTTCTTCTCTCGCATACCTCTAAAACTTTTTCTAAGTTTCATAGACATGCATCAAATAAATCTCCAAATACTGAGAAATAATCCATAAACACTTCTATTCCATCATCAATTATATTGCTAAATATGGATGTCATACACCTATGAAATGTTGCAGTTGCATTACATAATCCAAAGGGCATTCTTCTAAAAGCAAAAGTTCCATAAGGGCTAGTAAATGTAGTTTTCTCTTGATCCTTAGGAGCAATAGGTATTTGGTGATAACCGGTATATCCATCTAGAAAGTAATAGTACTTGTGTCCAGCAATTCTATCTAGCATTTAGTCTAAAAGGGTAAAGGAAAGTGTTCTTTTTTAGTGACGGCATTTAATTTTCTATAATAAATACATACTCGCCAACCAGTGACTTATCTTGGCAGAATAATTTCATTTCAATCATTTACGTTAACAGTCACTCCTCCATTCTTTGGAACATAATGAATTGGGCTCACCCAAACACTATCAGAAATAGGATATATAATTCCAACATCTGACAACTTTAAAATCTCTTTTTTAACCACTTCTTTCATTATTGAGTTCAGTCTCCTTTGTGGATCAACTCTTGGTTTCTGTTTTTCATCCAATAAAATTCTGTGCATACAGATCGAATGACTGAATCCTTTAATATTAGCTATGGACCAACCAAAAGCCTTTTGTATCTTTTTAAAATTTTCAATAATTTTTGTTATTGATAGTCATTTAAATCCGAAGATATAATGACTGGTAAAGTAGATGATTCTCCTAAAAACATGTACTTTAAATGATAAGGAATAATTTTCAGCTCAAGTTCAGGGGGTTTAATGATAGGTGGAATCAAACTTTTATCTCCATTTTCCACAGTATCCAATTTTTCAAAATTTTCCTGAACAAGTCTAACTTTTCATTCTTCATATCATCCAAATCATCTTCATTTTCACTTTCATTTTAATCCTCACATTTCAGATTTTCTTCAAATACTTCTCTAAAATGATCTTCTCTCAAATAATCTCAGACTTCCATTCGATAAAACTCATCTTGTTTTTTAGTTGAAGGGTATATCATAGATTTCAGAATATTAAAAGTTGTCACTTGATCATTGACTCTCATAGTTAATTCTCCTTTTTGAACATCAATCATAGCTTTCAAAGTAGCAAGAAATGGTCTTCCTAAAATAATTTAAATTTATTTATCTTCCTTCATATCTAATACAATAAAGTCCACATAAAAGATAAAATTATCTACCTCTACTAATACATCTTCCACAACTCCCTTAGGATAAGTGATAGAATGATCAGCAAGTTGAAGAGTCACAGATGTAGGTGAAATTTCTTCTATTCCCAATCTTTTGAAAGTTGATAAAGGCATAAGATTAATACTAGCTCCAAGATCACATAAACCTCTTCAGAAAAATTTCTCACCTACAGCGCACGGGATAGTGAAACTACCTGGGTCTTTAAGTTTTTCAGGATGCTTTTTCTAGATAATTGTACGATACTCACTGCTAAGTGCAATAGTCTCGTGGGCTTTAAACTTTCTCTTCCTTTTAAGAATATCCTTCATAAACTTTGTATAATCAGGCATCTGCTCTAATGCTTCAACAAAAGGAATATTAATAGTTAATTTCTTAAGAATTTCTAAAAATTTTACGAATCTGTTATCCATGTTTTATTTATTCAGTCTTTGAGGAAAAGGAGGAGGTGGTTTTTTAACAGTTATCTTCATTGGTTCTAACGGATATTCGTCGGGATATATCTTATTAGAACCTTTCTCAATGTTCACTTCCTCTCTTTCAACTTTGACTTCTTTTTAAAATCTTGGTTCCACTTCTTTACCACTCCTTAATTGAATAGCCTTAATTTACTCTTTGTTTTGATCTTTCAGGTTGATCTCAACATTGCTAGAAAGATTCCCAAAAGGTCTATTTTTAAGCGCAGAAAAAATATGTCCCAATTGATTTTCAATGTTCTTCATTGCAACGTTTTGAGCTTGAATTTGATTACCCATATTAAGAATCATTTCTTTAGTAGAAAAAATATTTTCCTTAAATTTTTTATTACTATTAAAACTAGGAGGATAAGAAGGTCTACAATTAGTATTTCCATGGTTGTTCGGATTTCCAACTGGATTCATAGGATTGTTTCCCCATTGTGGATTAACAACAGCCTTGGTGTTATTCCAGTTAATATTCGGATAATTCCTCAAACTAGGATTATAATAATTTGAATAAGGATTATTAACTTTATTATGTATAGCATTCAAGGTTTCATAAGACATTTGAGATTCTATCATCTATCCTGATGAATTTTCTTCTAACACTGGGGTTGTTGAAGAATAATTCATTTCATATTGATCTATTTCTAAGAAAGTGCAGCAATTTGAGAGAATATCATATTGAACTATTGGTCACAGTACCGTTCGACGCTAGTTCAATAAAATGTACTTTTTTTCCTTTTTCGCTCCAAATTTGCTTCTTTTCGCTTCCTTTTGCTCCAAAGGCCTAAAATCATTGTACCCGCATGAAATCATCAAAAATATCTTCCTTTAAAGTGTAATATCATCAAAAATAGGTATAAAATAAATAGTAAAAAGCTATCAAATTTTCAGTAGATCAACCGCCCTCTGGGGTAATGCAATTACTACAAATTTTAACACTACAACGAGCTCTTTTTGTAATGTAAAGGAAGTGCTAGTAAAAACCATCACATTTATAATTAAAACTTCTTTTACCATGCATCCCAGTATCCTAAACATGAATCTTACTCATTGCAAAAGAAATGTAGAATGAAAATAATGGAATAATCTTCTTATGCCACAATTTCTAAATAAGAAGAAAGAGTAAGAGAAAGTCATCACATAGAACGAAGAAAACATAATGGAAAACTTCATTTAATCCAAGAAACCCCACAAAATAAGTGTTTACAAAATCATAAGATAATGAAGAACACAGTACATAGCTTTTTCCTTTTGAAAGACAGATGAAAATCTCTCCCACAAAGTCTCCCGCTGATCCATGCAATGCTAGAACAATTCCATACATATTCTCTCAAATTCTCCTCTCCAATCTCTCCAAAAAGGTAGAAATCTACATTTCTACTTCTATTCTAAGATCTCTAAACATTCTCCACACTTTCCCCAACTTCTACTCTTTTTTTCTAACCTAAAATCACTATTTTAAAATGTAGGGATGAATTTCCAAGAGATCACTCAAGCACCCTTCCAAAAAGCATCCAAATACGTTCAATCATGACCATAACTACCCAAAATCACATCAAAACTATCTTAAGCGTCGCCGGCGCTAGATAGGGCATCATCGGCACTGGTCTCGTAGCGCCGCCATTTCATTCTGTTTGGCTCCGTTTCAGCTCTGTTTTGTCCTGTTTCAATTACGTTGTATTCCTAACAAATAGACCTACAAAGTAAGCATAAAACAACCTTTCTTTAAAATGTAATCTCATTCAAAAATATGAAAGAAGTGTAAATGAGATTAAGTATAGAAAGACTTATCGAAATGTGTCGGGCCAGAATTTGTTTTCTTGCTCTTTTTTGCTCCAAATTACACCATTTTTACTTCTTTTTCTCCAAGTGTCCATTTATTGTACCTAAAACCAAAAACATGTAAAATATCTTCCTTTAAAGTGTAATATCATTAAAATTAAGCATAAAACATATATAAAAAATCAAGCAGTTGTTAGGCGTGTCAGTGATTTAAGTTGACTTGGGTTGACCAGAGTTAGGTCGGTTTGACCCATTGATTGCTGATTTAGGTTGAAACAACCTTGGTCATGTTTCTTAATGATTTAAATTGCTTTGGGTTGATCCAAGTTAGGTCAGGTTAACTAAATAATTTAATTTGATTTGGGTTGATTAGAGTTAGTTCAGGTTGACATAGTGATTTAAGTTGATTTGGTTGACCCAGTGATTTAAGTTGATTTGGGTCTGATTTGGTTTATACCGAAGGGTTGTATAGTTTGGGCTAAGACTAAGTTATGTTAGCCTCAGATTAGGTCTAGATTGAATTAGACCTAGAATGTTTTAGATGGGTTATGTCTTGGTTGGGTTAGACTTAGGATAATTTAAGTTGGGTAAGGTCTAGGTTGAGCTAGAGCTAAGGTGGTTTAAGTTGAGTTAGGTTTAAGTTAAATTAAACCTAGAATGTTCAATGGTGTGGTTAGGTCTAGGTTGGGTTAGACCTAAGATGGTTTAGGTGGGGCTAGGTCTAAGAGGTTGGACTTACAAGGGCTCAAGTTGTGCTAGGTCTAAGTTAGGTTAGACCTAGTATGGTTTATGTTGGAGTTAGGTCTAATTTGGGTTAGACCTAGGAAGGTTTATGCTTGGTCTAAGTTAGGTTAGGCCTAGAGTTCAACCCAAGCTTGATTTGAACTAGGTTAGGTCTGATTGGGGGTCAAGTATAACATTAATTGAATTATATTCAATTGTAAATCCACTTGAGTTAAGCCTAGGTTAGGTTAGATCTAAGTCAAATTAAACCAAGCCAAGTTCAAAATGGGCTAAGCCTAGGGTTTTTAGGGATGACTCCATGGTTAAAGGGATAACAATGATGTAAATCCCTTAAAACCCTGATTGAATTAAGCTCCCAAGTTTGATTTAATGTTTTAAATTAAAGTTAGAGAACAATTTGAGTCAAGGAGTAAAATTTTGATTTTACATTTTTAGCCCTAGTTTCCTAATTTTTATTTTGGGGTTTAAGGGTGAAAATTTTCATTACATGGGTTAATTTTATTGCACCAAATTTTCTTGTTAATTTTTATTTTCATTTTTAATTTTCAAAAATAATTATAAATCTAGTAGAAAATTAGTTATTTTAATGTTAGGGAAGTCCCCTGACCATGAAAAAATGAGAATATGTTCCCAAGGGTGGAGGGAATAATCTCAGAAACTTTCATATTTTTTGGCCTATTGTTTCACTAAAAATTTCATAGCTTTTTACTATTCATTTCGTATATGTTTTTGATGATATTGCACTTTAAAGGAAGGTATTTTTGATGATTTCATGCAGGTACAATAATTTTAGGCCTTTGGAGTGAAAGGAAGCGAAAAGGAGCAAATTTGGAGAGAAAAAGAACAAAAGTGCATTTTATTGAACTAGCGCTGAACGACGTTGTCACCACCGCTGGACAGCACCAGTTTCCAGAGAGTTAAGATGTTTTGGCGGAATAATGCATCGAACGGCGCTCCTACCAGCGCCGGACAGCTCCTCATCCCGATTTTGAACTAGTTTCAATGTATTTGGTCGGATTTTGAAAGGTTGCTTAAAAAAACTCTTGGGAATTCAATTTTGGCCGAATTCAAACACTTTTTGAGATAAATTTCAAAGGGGGGAAGAAAGGAAGAGAAGAGTTTAAAGTTTAGAGAGAGTTTTCTTTCCATTTTGTGTAGGAAGTTAAGTTTGTTTTCTCTTCTAAGGAGTGTGAGAAGAGAGAGAAAGTGAGAGATTTCTTCTTCCTTACTATTCTAAAGAGAGAATTGTGTGTTGTTGTAAAGAAAGAAGGGGAGTCAAATGGATTCCTTGAGATTCGCTTGGGGAAGAGTTTGAGATAAGTTGTCTTTACTTTATTTTGTTTGTATGACGTTGTTTTTATATATAAAATCCATGTTTTGTCATCTTTTACTAATGATTATTGAGTTAATTTCTTTATCTTTCTTCTTTCATGTGATGTGTTGATGTTGTAAAATGGAAATGATGTGTCGATTTATTATGGATAATTTGTGATGACCTTTTCACTTAAAACATCATTTACTTTTTAATCTGGCAAATTGAATTGTCAAAGCAAAAGTAAACAATGGGTAAACTTTGAATTTTCAAAACAAAAGTCAAAACGAAAGGATTATCAGTTTCACAACAAAAGTGAAGGTCACATTCAATGACCATGAATGAGAGATGTAGTTCATGGGGATTGAGTGCAAATAAATAAGGAAATATACTTTGATGGGCGTAGAATTAAAGATTTCGGAGTGACATGCTGAAATCCTCAATTTGGTCCTAATGTTTAGAACTAAGGCAAGAGTTAGCCTTCAGGTGAAGAGAAGTGGAAGCTCTGGAGTGAGAGCCAGTATCCTCCCAGCCTAACCATAGATTTGGGGACTAAACTTAAGATTAGCCAATGTTCTTTATACGCTGAAATATGGGTAAAGAATAGGAATGCTCCTATTTGGCACAATACATTTGTATCACTGATCTCTGTCACAATAATCATCACATTATGAATGGAAAGGAGGAAGACTTTTTCTTGCAACTAAACTTTGTTATAAATTTAGTCTTGCAGTAGTTTAACTTGCTAGAATTTAAAACGTGCTTTGGTAGAAATAATAACTGAACTTATTTGTTTTTACTTTAAGAATTAAACCACTTGCAATTGTGTTGTGGTTCGATAAGAGATTTCTGTGCAACACCAAAAAAGTAAAGCCTCTTGCGGGATTGATATTCCAGGACTCCACTAGAGCCATGTATTACTTAAGCGATACGTATACTTGCGTTAATTGTGTGACTCATTATCATTTAAATCAATATATAAATCTAAATCTGAGTTCATTAATTTTTGCAAATTTAAAAAGTCGCACCACCTATATTTAATTTTTAATAATTAAAGTACTCATTGGAGTATAGTTAATTAAAAACTAATTATAATTTTATTATTTTTAATTTTTTATTATTTTGTCCTCTGTTCCCTTGTTCAGAGGTATTTTTATTTTATTTTTATAATTTTTGTTTCTAAAGTTATGAATTTTTAAAGTTTTATTTGATTTTCTAGATTATTTATTTTGAAAAATACCTAATTTCTTACTTAACCACACGGAGCCCACGTCAACCTCGTCCTCTCGAAAGCCTATGTCTCTTCTTTCTATTGGTTGCGCTTTCCACCCAAGCACCACATTGTCTCGTTGTTTGGTGTTTGATGCACAAAAAATATATACAGTTTTTTGTATATGATTTTACTCATTTTTTGTGATATTACACTTTAAAAGGAAAGTATTTTGTATTTTTTTGGTTTTAGGTACAAGAAATGGTGATTGGAGTAAAAAGAAGCAAAAATAGAGCTATTTAAAGCAAAAACGAATAAGAAATGAAATTGTGCCCATACACCTTTCGATAAGTCTTTCTATGCTTAACCTCTTTTACACTTCTTACATATTTTTGAATGATATTACACTTTAAAGGAAGGTTATTTTCATGCTTATTTTGTAGGGCTATCTGTTAGGAACACAACGCAACTGAAATGGGGCGAAACAGAGCCAAACGGAGCAAAATGGTTGAGTTGCGTATAAATCTCGTCAATGGTGTCCTCAAGCTCGCTGACGGTGAGATTTTCCTGAGAAGACCGAAAAATGACAGAAAAGCTCACCGAAGGCTCCCTCGAGTCCGCTGACGGCACCCGGGACTACTTTGGACTGACTTTTGGCGGTTATGGCTGAAATTCAACTTATTTGGATGCTTTTTGAAAGGTTTCTTATGGTAACTCTTCAAACTTCGTCCCTACACTTTAAAAGAACGAATTTAGGTCAGAAAAGAGAGGAGTAATCTTAGGAAAAACTTAGAGAATGTTTAGGATTCTTAGATTAGGTGTAGAAATGTGGATTTATACTTTTTTGGAGAGACTGGAAAGGAGATTTTGAGAGAATTTATAAGGGATTGCACTAGCATTGCATGGATCGACGGGAGACTTTGTGGGAGAGATCTTCATCTTTCTTTCAAAGGGAAAAAGATAAGTATTGTTCTTCATTATCTTATGATTTTTAAAACACTTACCTAGTGGATTTTCTTTGGTTAAATGAAGTTTTCATTGTGTTTTCTTCGTGCTTTGTGACGTATCTCTCTTACTCTTTCTTCTTCTTTGAAAATAGTGGCATGAGAAGATTATGTCATTCTTTTCCTTTTACTTTTCTTTTGTAATGAGTAGAATTCATGTGTAGGATGTTGAGATACAAGCTAAAAGAAGTTTTATATATAAATGTGATGGTTTTTCTTGCACTTCATTTGCATTGCAATTAAGGCCTATTATAATGTTAAAATTCATTGTGAAACATACGATTCGAGAGGGTTATGCTTTCTACAACTAAGTACGAACGACATTCAAATTCTATGGATGGTAAAGTTCATGGGGATTGAATGTAAATAAATAAGGAAATATAATTATTGAACGTAGAAGTGGAGATTTTAGAGTGACATACTAAAATCCCCAATTCGGTCCTATTGTTTGAGTACTGAAGCGGAGATGTTAGCCCTCAGGCGAGGGGAACGTAGGAGCTCCGAAGTGAGAGCCGGTATCCTCCCAGCCTAGCCACGAATTTAGTAAACAAGCATAGGATTAGTCAATGTTCTTTATGCCTGGACCAAAGGGTAAAGAATAAGATTGCTCCTATTTGGCACATAAAATATTTAATGTATCTCATTCCTATACATTATCCATTTCATTACATAAGAATAGTAGTTTTTAGTATCTCCAAATTTTCCAAACCAATTTATCCAAAAAGGGTTATCTTTAGAATTAATATTTGCATTTAGTTATAATTACTATCTTTACATTTAACACTTTCATTTAGGAGTAGTCGCTAGATAAAACATCATTTTAATCAACATTCCAAACTAAGGAGTAATTGTAGTATATTAGAATTTGACTAAGGACCTTTTATCTCGCTTCCCTGTAGGATCGATAACCAGGACTACACTAGAGCCATGTTTTACTTGAGCGATAGGTATACTTGTGTTGATATAAGTGATTTTATTATTAATCAATTGCACTCATTTTATCACCACAAAAAGTCGCAGTCAAGTTTTTGGCACCGTTGCTGGGGAAGCTTAGGTAAGAACTTTAGGAGAATTTTAGTTGAAGTAATATGGCTTAGACATGGAAAACTGTAGTGTCGTAAACACTGTTTTGTGTGAAAAGTTTTTTTTGTATGAAAAAATGTTACAAAAATTATTTTTGTTTATATGAAAAATAAGGTGTTCGCGAAAATATCTTGTTGTGTTTAATATATTTCATCTATTATTTTTTTAATTGTTAATGTATTGTTTGTTGTGTTGTGTATGGGAAACAAAGGATCTGCAGGACTTGTGCCTTATGATCCTGAGTCTGAAAAAAAGAAAAAAATAAAAATACAGAAATGACTCAAAAAACTAGAAATGAAAATGGAGAACTTTCAAAATAATAACTTGGAAAATCATCATAAATCATTAAGGGATTATGTAAATCCTACGATAGATGAAATTCACTCAAGTATACAAAATCCTATCGTAGAAGCTGACTCATTTGAACTAAATCCAGCGATTATCCAACTTGTGCAGAACAATTAGTTTGGAGGAACTCTTTTGGAGGATCCCTATTTACACTTATCAAATTTTCTAGAACTTTATGCTACATTTTGTTATAATAGCATGTTAGATGATGTTGCTAGACTGAGGCTTTTTACTTTCTCACTAAGGGATAAGGCTAAAATGTGGTTATGCTCATTAGCACCTAGCTCTATTAAAAATTGGGAGGAGTTAACTCAGAAATCCTAGCTAAGTATTTTCCACCTTCAAGGACTACTAAACTTAAAAACGATATTATCTCATTTTGTCAATCTGAAGGAGAATCAATATACGAAGCCTGGGAAAGATTTAAGGAACTCCTAAGAAAGTGTCCACACCATGCTCTGCCAAATTGGTTAATCATTCAAACCTTTTATAATGGGTTAGTAGGATCCCTTAGGTCTATAATTGATGTTGTCACTGGTGGATCATTAATGTCAAAACCATTTGATGAAGCGTATGAGTTAATTGAAAAAATGCTACAAATGAATTTCAATGGCCATCTGTAATGGTAAATCTTAAGGAGGAAGCCAGTGTTCATATTACGGATGTGATTACAATTCTTGCATCTCAAGTTGCTGCAATATCAAGGAAGTTGGACTAAATTGGAATGAACCAGCCTCAACTCACTCTAGTAAGTGAGGAAAGTTCATGAGGGCATACGATTGATTCTAACTTATCATATGAGACTTTAAATACCATAAACAACTTGTACTCTAACTTTTACAACCCAGTTTGGGAGAACCATCCTAATTTTAACTAGAATCATACTACTGACGGTGGAAACCAAAAATGGGAAAATAATCATGCAAATCCTAATGGGAATTGGAATAGTCAAGGGAACACAAACTATAGACCTTCATATCCACCGGACTCTAACAATGATCAACAATTTGAGGATAAGAACATGTATATGGAATAAGTGGTATTGCAAATGGGAAACCAGTTGCAAAGTTAAAATGTTGCGATTAGAAACATAGAGAATCAACTGGGACAAATTGCTAATTCACTTAGCAATAGACCCCAAGGAACGCTTCCTAGCAACATTGAGATCAACCCTAAAGAGAACACTAATGAACAAGTAGAAGCTTTCCAACTAAAAAGTGGAAGAGAGATAGAGGATGTCGTTAGAAAAGAGAAAGATGTTATGAGAGAAATAAAGGAGATTAAAAGACCTGAAGAACATGTTTCTAAGGATCTAGAAAAATTAATATCTCCAACTAAAATCAGTTTGGAAAGACCACCACCTCCATTTTCTCAAAGACTTAGACACCATGAGTTGGATAAAAAATTTTCAAAGTTCTTGAAAGTGCTTAAGAAGTTAACGATAAATATTCCTTTCATTGAAGCTTTGGAACAGATGCCAAGTTATGCAAAGTTTATGAAGGAGATATTAAACAAGAAAAGGAAATTTAGGGATTACGAGACAATTGCACTAAGTGAGGAGTACAGCGCTATACTTCAGAAAAATTTTCCTCGGAAACTTAAAGATCCTTGTAGCTTTACAATTCCTTTTCCAATTGGAAAAAGACTATGTGAAAAAGCTTTATGTGATTTAGGAGTGACCATTAATGTGCTGCCTCTATCTATATTTAGAAGGTTAGGTTTAGTCGACATTTCTTCCACTACTGTAACCCTTCTGTTAGCTGATCGATCTATCATTTATTCAAAAGGAGTTATAGAAGATGTGCTTGTTAAAGTGGATAAATTTATCTTTCCTTTAGACTTTATTGTATTAGATAATGAGGAAGATAAAGAAATTCCAATTATTTTAGGGAGACCTTTCCTTGTTACTGGACAAGCTATGATAGATGTGCAAAAAGGAGAGTTGATTATGAATATTAATTACCTTGAAGTCACTTTTGATGTATTAAAGACTATGAAATATCTAGGTGAGAGAAAAGATGATGATTGTTTCTGGATAGATGAAATTGATTATCTAAGTAAAGACTATTTCCAAGAAAGTTTTGTGAGTAAGTTAACAGATGAGATTGAAATAGACTTTCATGATGATTCAAAAACGTTATTTAAAGAAGACAGTATGTTTGTTCAGGAGAGGTGTGAAATGATGGACGCTACCAAAAATAATAAACTTTTAATTCCATCTTTTGAAAAATCTCATGAACTTAAAATGGATGTACCCCATACAATTTTAAAGCCTATCTATTTAGGGAATTCATTTACACAACCCGTCTTTATATCTTTAGATGCGACTCAATCACAAGAAAAATCTGAATTGAATGATGAACAAGATAAAATTAGTGAACTAAGACTTGGAAGAGAATTTGAGGATATATTTCAAAAGATCTTTGAGTTGAGAAAAAAGGATAAGGGTATTGAAAGATCAATGGAAGAAATTCTTATCGAATCAGAAAAACTTATTTTCTCAACTAAGATATATATAGAAAGACCACCTCCACCATTTACTCAGTATCGAGGGGAAGAATTTAAAAATAATTTGAAACAGAAGAGTAACATAGAAGATATTGATCCTGAATCTGAATTATCTAAAGAGAATGTGATCCAAATTTTGAGAGTTATTAAATATCTTTTAAAGATTCATTTCTTATAAATTTCAAGGATGATATTAATATGCAATTTCAAAAAATCAATAGAAGAATATTGGATCTAGAAAGAAATATGAGGAACAATGATATAAATCAATCTGAAAAAGAAGAGCTGAATGAAAAATTACAATTTGAGAATTTTGTAGGAATTTCTATATCTGAAAAGGATTGGGCGATTGATCGAGGATTACTTAATTGGAATTTTGATTCAGGAGGAATCATTTGTCGGGCCTGCGACGTTAAACCAAGTGCTTTATAGAAGGCAACCCATAGTTATCAGTGTGCTTTGATTTAGTGTGTTTGACAGTCATGATTGTTAGTGTTGTATTGTATTTGCTTTATAGTGGATTGATCAGTTTGATTGATGATTGGTTGATGTTTGGATTATTAGTGCTTTTATTTGATCTCTATTTGTGTCTTGAGGGAGGTGATTCCTTAACTTCTTATTATGGTTATACTTGTATGTTCTCTTGTAGTAGTTGGATTGATGAGTTCACTATGACTCGGGTCTTACCCGGACTTGAGTTTTACAAGAGATATCATGAATTTGAACAATGACAGCTTCATCTCAATTTTTTTACATCTTTTCTCTAAATTTGTTTTCTTTTGATAGGAGTCATGAACCTATTTGATGAATAACTTGTGAATGATCTTACACTACGATTTATAACAGTTAGAGGTGTTTTATTATAAGGATTAGATGATGCCTGAGATTGGTGTCCAGAAACCAATTTATCTAGGGATAATCTTATCTTTGGGATTATAGTCTATAAAATCATTTGAAAGTATTTAATTTATTATTGTAGTAATTCCGTTAGAAATTGGAGGAAAGGTAGTGAGATTGGATGAGTTAAAGGATGAATTGACCTCATTTATCTTATGTGTGTTTATGTTTGTGTTACAATTTTATATAATAATTGAAGAACATTTTTATATTTCCTTGCTGATACATGCTATGCTAGTTAAACTTTTATTTAGTGAATTTCATTCAGGAATGATTAGTTTAGATTTACTTTCTGCTGCATATTGTTCTGTCCTAATGAATACTTGTAACTGGTTTTGATAGACATTTATGGTAGATAGAATTTCTAAATTATTTTTCTTCCTGCTTATATTTTTTGTATTGAATGCTATATATGTTAAAATTTAAGTTTGGGGGTAGGAAAAAAAGTAAAATTTTAATGTGAAAATACTTCTTTTTAGTGTAATTTTATTACAAGCATATTTTAGGTTAGATTTACTTTCTCCTACAGTCATTCTATCCTGATTATGCATGTATATGAATTTGATAGAATGTTGTAGTAATAAGTAGATTCAACCTTTACTTTTTCTTCTTGCTACATTTTATAGAATTAATTGCAAAATATTTTAAAATTTAAGTTTGGGGGGAAGAAAAAATTTTAAAATGTAACTTTATTTGTCCTCGGTAGCATGTATTTAATTTGATATCACTTTTAAAATGATTTGTGGTATGTGGTGTTACCTTTAGGTTACTATAATTTCAACTTTAGGAATGTTAGAAAAATAATCTAGTTGAAATCCTTAGTGAAGAAACTGTTCTAGAGTTGAGATATTTTGTAGAAAACATTTGGAAAATGATTTTGTTATTTATGGTAGAAAGGAGTTGAATATTTGAAAAGATAAAATTGTTAGATATATACTTAATGAGAATTGAGCCTTTATTGAAAACCATTTTCGAACTAATACTTACACTTATAAAAAGTGAGGGAAAGTTTTGAGTTTTGGATTTTAGAAAGAGGATAGTGAAATTAAAATTATTAAAAGCTTATCCAAATATAGTAATCCTCACATAAAAAAAAGTAAAAAAAAAAGGGATTAAAAATGATCCCGAAAGAAAGAAAAAAATAAAAAAAAGTAAAAAAAAGGATTAAAAATGATATCTAAAGAAAAGAAAAAAAAAAGAGAAGAGAAAATATGTGAAGAGAATCTTGAGGAGAAGCCTAATCAAAAAGTGGTTTCACTTGAATCTTTTTAAATGAAAAGACTTAAAAATAATCTTAAGCTTATTCTTATTTCAAAAGGTATTGGTTAAATTGGTATAGATAAGGAGCTTAAATTCCATTTTTATACTTTCTATAAATCTTTAGTTTGACAATTTTCAATAACTTTTGAAGTAAATAAAATAATCAGAATTCCTAAGTTGAATATGAGATATTCTTACACTCTAGTCCTATGTTGATTTGCTAGAATTTCTCCTATGTTATACTATAACATTTCTGAGATGAAGTTATAGGAAACTCTATTGAAACCCACAACCACAAGTCAACATATTTAGTTTTTAAAGTTATAGTGTTACTTGATGACAAGTAACAGTTAAGTTTGGGGGATTTTGATGCACCAAAAATATATACGGTTTTCTCTATATGATTTCACTCATTTTTTGTGATATTACACTTTAAAAGAAAGGTATTTTGTATGTTTTTTTGTTTTAGGTACAAGAAATTGTGATTGGAGCAAAAAGAAGCAAAAATTGTGCAATTTGGAGCAAAAACGAGCAAGAAATGAAATTTTTCCCTAACACCTTTCGATAAGTCTTTCGATGTTTAATCTCTATTACACTTTTGCATATTGTTGAATGAGATTACACTCTAAAGGAAGGTTATTTTCATGCTTATTTTCTAGGGCTCTATTAGGAACACAACGCAACTAAAATGGGGCGAAAAGGAGCCAAACGGAGCGAAACGGTGGACTTGCGCAGAAATCTCACCGACGGTGCCCTCGAGCTCACCGACGGTGAGATTTTCCCGAGAAGACCAAAAAATGACAGAAAAGCTCACCGACAGTGCCCTTGAGCCCGCCGACGGCGCCCGGGACGACTATGGACCGACTTTTGGCGGTTATGAGCCAAAATTCAACGTATTTGGACACTTTTTGAAAGGTTTCTTGTGGTAACTCTTCAAAATTTGTCCCTACACATTAAAAGAACTAATTTAGGCCAGAAAAGAGAGGATGAATGTTAGGAAAAACTTGGAGAATGTTTAGGGTTCTTAGATTAGGAGTAAAAATGTAGATTTCTACCCTTTTGGAGAGATTGGAGAGGAGATTTTGAGAGAATTTGTAAGGGAATGCACTAGCATTGTATGGATCGACGGGAGACTTTGTGGGAGAGATTTTCATCTTTCTTTCAAAGGGAAAAAGCTAAGTATTATTTTTTATTATCTTATGATTTTGTAAACACTTACCTAGTGGATTTGCTTTGGTTAAATGAAGTTTTTATTGTGTTTTCTTCGTGCTTTGTGACGTATCTCTCTTAATCTTTCTTCTTCTTTGGAAATAGTGGCATGAGAAGATTATGCCATTATTTTCCTTTTACTTTTCTTTTGTAATGAGTAGAATTCATGTGTAGGATGTTGAGATACATACTAAAATAATTTTTATATATAAATGTGATGGTTTTTACTTGCACTTCATTTACATTGCAATTAAGGTCTGTTGTAATGTTAAATATCATTGTGATAACATATAATCCGAGAGGATTATGCTTTCTACAACTAAGTACGAACCACATTCAAATTCCATGGATTGTGAAGTTCATGGGGTTTGAATGCAAATAAATAAAGAAATATAATTATTGAACATAGAAGTGGAGATTTTAGAGTGACATGCTAAAATCCCCAATTTGGTTCTATTGTTTGAGTACTGAAGTGGAGATATTAGCTCTCAGGCAAGGGAAACATGGGAGCTCCGAAGTGAGAGCCGGTATCCTCCCATCCTAGCCACGGATTTAGTAAACAAGCGTAGTATTAGTCAATATTCTTTATGCCTAGACCAAAGGGTAAAAAATAAGATTGCTCCTATTTAGCACATACAATATTTAATGCATCTCATTCCTATACATTATCCATTTCATTAAATAAGAATAGTAGTTTTTAGTATCTCAAAATTCTCCAAACCAATTTATCCAAAAAGGGTTATCTTTAGAATTAATATTTACATTTAGTTATAGTTACTATCTTTACATTTAACACTTGCATTTAGGAGTAGTTGCTAGATAAAACATCATTTTAATCGACATTCCAAACTAAGGAGTAATTGTGGTAGACTAGAATTTGATTAAGGATCTTTTATCTCGCTTCCCTGTTGGATCGATAACCAGGACTCCACTAGAGCCCTATATTACTTAAGTGATATGTATACTTACATTGATATAAGTGACTTTATTATTAATCAATTACACTCATTTTATCACCACAAAAAGTCGTGGTCAGTGTTCTCCTCCCTCGCAGTCTCGTGGCCCGTTTCGATCTCCTTCATTCATTTTTAATACACGGAAGTGGACGACATTCGTTCATTTTGCTCATAGATAGAGAGCCAAGAGTCGTCCGTGATCAAACCTAACATCTCGCTCGATGCTCAACTAAACTGCTAAGGGTTTGTTCCTACACCTTCATCTAATCGACACGAAGCTTTCCATGCAACTATGTGAAGGCGCATTGCACATTTTTTTCGTAAAAGGCCAAACTAAGGGCCATTTTCATAAATTTAAACCCATACCTTGTCCCAAGAGGTAAGGCCTCAATTGGGCTTAACGGAGATGGTCACCTTGAGAATGTGCAGCTTCACCTTATTTTAATTTATGCTGGATTTGACTCTAGCTATGTGCTAGCCCAAATGATGTCATATTTTGGTATTGAGCTAGGTTAGAGGCTATGAGAAAGCTTAATTTTGATGTTTGGAGGTTTTTTTAAAGCTTTTGAGAAGGTTGGTTTTGAGTTTTGAGAGGCTTGGTGTCGAGACTGATAACATTCCTGAATTTCAGTGATGAAATTAGGGTTTCTTAGTGAAGGGGATGGCTTGAGGATGGTGGGGATCAATTACCTTGGTCAGGGAGAAGGTTTTCTCTATTTGGAGCAAGGAGTTTCGGTGGCTTTCTAGGGAGCCAGGTGGTGTCTTAAAGGGCCCAATTTAGGGCTATTTATAGCCATGGGAGCTCATGGGATAAGCTTGGCTGGCAAGAGGAAGCTCAAGGGCTCCTCAGAGCATTTGCAGAAGAATATCAAGGGTTTTGGGAAATGGGAAGAATCTTATCCAATTTTACATGTCTTGAACATGGTGGTACCAATGGAGGTGAGGTTGGCTTGGGGAAGTGCTTGGGCTAATTAGAGGAGCTACCACTACATTTTGCCTAGTTTGACCCACCCATGGTCTGATTTAAGTAGCCATGACTTAGGTGAAAGTGTGAAGTGCCTTGGTTAGGTGTGTTAAATTTGTCTTTAAGTACTTGGATTTAATCAAAAATAAATTTTTAACTTGTGTCACCCAAGTGCCACGTTCAGTTGGGATTGTCTTAAGGGTGACCCATGAAGGATGGGCCATTGGCTTTGGATTTTGAAATAGGGCTATCTGAATAAGCTTAGGTATTTTGTGATATATTACTGTCGGGAATAAAATTATTTCAATTGAAATAAGCACAGAATTCACTTATAAATTTTCAGATGAAATTATTGATCTCTGTCAATTACAGAGATTTCTGTATTTACTCAATTATGTAGTAGATTATTATAAAGATCTTGTTTTAGATGTTGTTATTCTTTATAATAGATTAGAGAAGCAGCATAATCCATAGGCATAGAATTATAGTAAAGTTGTGCAATTAATTAAGCAAAAGATAAAAATGTTATCGTGTTTACATATTGTTGAGAGGTCTCTCCCTAAAATATTGGAGAGTAATGTCTCTAATACTGGCTATGACAAAATTCTAAAGCAAAAAGTTTTGATTGTCGAACAGTTAGTTTGCTTTACATCTAACAAGTGAAATACACTCAAGAAAAATATTCGACCATCAAATGGGAAATGCTTTCGGTCGTCAAATTTATTACCAAATTTCAAGATGATTTATTTGATAAAATTTTTTTATTACGAATTGATTGCAGTTCAATTGAGCATATACTGCAAAAAGACATAAAAAATCTTATCTCCAAACAAATCTTTACCAATTGTCAAGCACGATTATCTTGCTTTGAATTTGATATTGAATATATTGCACGTTATACTAACTATTTACCCAACTTTCTCACTCGTGAATTTTTGCAGGAAGAAAGACAAGGAGGGGTGGATTACCCTTAACCAATGCACTAGAATGACACCCCAACGGGGTGGCTCCGCCTTTAGAGGGGGAAGAGGTTGGGGTCAACCTAATGTGACCCCAAGAAAATTTATTAATCTACAGTAATAATTATATAGAAGCCCAATGGCCTTCACATTTACAACTGGAGCCCAATCTCCTCAATCTCTTGAGGTACAAATTCAAGAAGTCACAAAATTTGTGTAAAAATCTACAAATGACAAAATTCTTGAAATCTAGAAGATTACGAAATCAATGATCCTCAAAAGTCCAATAACGATATTTATGTACAATTACTTACACGTAAGATAGTCTTGACCATGAATCTGTTGACCTCATTTTTGATGAGGTCTTCTCTTCTTCTTTTTAGTACTTAAGATCTAGCCTTAGGCTTTTTTTTTACTATCCTAGAGGATTAGAATTGGGACCCACCACTTAGAAATTCAAACCACTTCTTAACTCCCTGCAAACTCCATAAGCTTGATTGTAGACCCCTAATCACCTAGAGGGTTGAAATCAAATGTGGAAGTTTAAAGGATGAGTTCCTATAGGACTCTTTGGCCTTAGGACCGCCACAGGTGGCCCGGTCCAGTGAAGGGCTGACTTACACACACTACACCTATACACTATATTTTCACACACCTCCTAAAACCACACCCATACCCAACTTGACCTCCTGACTCATGAAAGTGATTCACATGGATGGTCCTTAACCCCTAAGCCCTTGGCTAAGAGGGTTAGTGACCCACAATTTTATATTATGATATTTTTAATTTAATTGCAACGACTCCAAAAACTTGACCCCGCTATATTATATGTATAGAATTGTAATTATTTATGTTGTGGATGCTACGCAAGTATACGTATCGTATCAAGTAATACGAGGCTCTAGTGGAGTCCTGGTTATCGATCCCACGGGGAAAGAGAAAATTAAATAACAACTAATTTTAAAATAAAAATAATAATAATAATTTTAAAATAGTATACGAAAATTTGGAATTCTAAATTTAAGCGCAATAAAGTAAACTAAGTATTTTAATTAGGTAACTTAACTAAGTAGAAGATTAATACGTATTGAAATGCAGGAAATTAACTAATTGCTAAATAAGTCTTAACTATTCAGAAAAAGTATCTTTCCCCTTGTTTAGAAATTTAAGTGATTAATGAATTTAAATAGATAATGTTAAGGTATTGTGACAAATAGGAGCATTCCTATTCTTTACCCTTTGGTCCAGGTGTAAAGAATATTGACTAATCCTATGTTTGATTACTGAATCTGCGGTAGGGCTGGGAGAATACCGACTGCTACTTCAGAGCTCCCACGTTCCCCTCGCCTGAGGGCTAACATCTCCACTTCAGCTCTCAAACAATAGGACCAAATTGAATATTTTAGTCTGTCACACTAAAATGATCAATTCTACGCCCAGTGATATTATTTCCCTATTTATTTGCACCTTCCTTCCAAGGCTTTTAAATTCCCCGAATATCATATGTAATTTTTACTATAGTTGTAAATCAACACATTTTAACAAATCAAATGGCCAGTTTAAAAAGTAAATTAAGTTTTAAGTAAAAATTATCACAATTTATTAATACATAAAAGTATCTCAATTTTAATTTCATCAAGTTACTTAATTTCATAAACAGGGAGAAAGACTAAATAAACTACTCAGAATGCATGGGAACTAAATTAAGCATGGATTTCATTTAAAGTTAAAAACAATAAATACAAATACTTATCTTGATTTATCCCCAAGCAGACTCCTCGTAGTTCCTTTGACTCTTCCTTCCAGTACAACACGACTCACTTAAAAACTCACTAACTCACTAAAAGACTCACTAATTACACTAATTAAGATTCTAAAGACTGCTCACTCACTTAGAACACACAAAAGACTGCACACAAACTGGACATTAAAGACTTAATTTCGGCTTCTATATATAGAGGTGAGCAAAGGATCAAGAGGGGCGTAAGCATCCCTTCAAAAGGTGTCCAGGTTCAATGTATCAGAGCCATTTGAACTAGCTCGCCGTCGGCGATGAACTACCTCTCTGTCGGCGAAGCTTCTAGAAGATCTTTGAACCGCGCTATCTCACTGTCGGCGGGCTCGGGCTCGCTGTCAGCGAGACAGTTATAAATCCTTCGAATTTCTTCCTCGTACCCTCGCCGTCGGCGAGCTCGATCTCGCCGTCGGCGGCTCAAGACTAAATTGTATTATTTTCTTCCTTTTTGCTCCAAATCCGCTTCTTTTTATGATTTTTACTTTTATCACCTAAATTCTCCATTCCTGCAACAAAATAAAGAAAATACCTTTCTTTAAAGTGTAATTTCATCAAAAATAGGTATGAATTTCTTAATAAATTTTTCAGTGATCAGTTAGGAACAACATAGTGAATGCCTCAAATGAGTCCCTTCATGAATCATCTACGCTTGATATGGCTTCATGGCTCAACCAAAATTTTTCATTCCACTTACATTTACCCAATCTTCAATTTTCCAAATTTTTAATTTTTGACCCCGGGGACCCTACACATACCAAACCTACTAAAAGCCCTTAGAATTGCCCAAATCCTCCAAAATTTCCAAATCACCCAAAAATTTCCCAAAATTAACCTTGAACACTTCCTCACCAATCAAATTGATCATCCATAGCCAAAAATACCAAAAATTCCAAAAATACCCCCTCAATACCCTCCAAATACTCAAAATGCACCTCTTGACCGAAAAATCCAAAAATTCAAAAAAATCCCAGAAAATTCGAGAAAATCCCAAATATTCCCAATTTCATTTTGTTCACTACACCATGGGCCAATTTTGTCAATTTACCACACTTTTGTCAAAATCCCCAATTTGACCCATTTTTAACCCAAAGTGAACCCAATGTCAAACCAAACCTACCCAATTGACCCAAATTCTGGTCCAATTCAATTCTAAATTTAAATTCAACATCCCCAACACCAATCTAGACCAAATCCAAGCCCAATTTGATTGGCATTTGAATCAAATTTCACTTTTGACCTTAAAGCCCAATTTGGACCCATGACCCAAACTTAGCCCAAACTAACCCAATTCAACTCCAATTAACCCCAAATCTTTTCTAAACCTTCCCTAACATCCCCACAAACAAAACACTAACATGATTTGCCCAAAAGTTGGACCCAAACCCCACTCAAATTCAACCCAAAACCAAAAAGCCCAATTTTGGGCCTACACCTCAACCTAACTCAAATAGGCCCAAACCCCAAAATACAAACCCAACCAAAGTTGAAACCTCTTTGAAACAGCCCTACAAACATTTCTCAACATTAATTTTACACCAATTTCAACATTAGCCCAACATTAGCCCAAGTTAACCCAATTTGGCCTACTATTGGCCACTTTACCAAAAAGCCCAAATTCAACCCAATTCAAACCCAAACCACTCCAAATTTGTTTCAAACCACTCATGACACATGGCTAAACCAATTGCAACATTTATTTGACATGGTCCTTCACAAAACTTTCATCCCAAAAGCCCATTTTAAAATCCAAAAGCCCACTTCCATGAAGCCTTTAAAAGCCCACTTCCACCAAACCCAAAAGCCCAAAAATTCATCCAAAGTCCATATGACACTCTTCTTCATCATGCATTCAATTAAAATCATCCCTAAGTCCTAATCCAATGATCAAATAATTCTAAATAAAGCTTCATCCAACTTTCCACCAAAATATCCAAAATCCTTAAAATCCATTTTTATGAAATTGACCAAACTTTTTCCAAGCCAAATGTGAGCTATTGAGCCATGTACAAGCCACATGGAAGCCATGGGAGCCACTTTCCACCTCACCAAGCCATTAATGGCAAGAGGAGGGGACCCTTTCCTAATCCTTCATTAAGCCTTTTAACCATACTCATGTCACACTCTAAACCATGCTTAGCCACCTCACCATGGAAGGAGACCACACCAATTTCTCTTGGCTGACCCAAGTGATCATTTTCAGCCCAAGACCAGGCCTTGGGTGGTGCACCTAGCCCAAAAGGATGGGTTGACTCATTTGAACCCAAAATAGCCTTCCCCCATTCCATTTCAATCCAAGCTCTTTACACATGGCATTGGCCAATTGCCTACACAAAACCCCAGCCCTGACCCACCTGAACTTGAGGGTGACCCTTGCCTGCCGGCCAGCCGCCTGGATCGCCGGAAAACACCATGGCCGAGACCTTGGGAGGAGCCAAAAAATTCAATTCTCCCTTACTGATTTGTCTCAACCCAAATGGACAGCATAACTCTTCTTCTCCTCACCAGAGCAGCTGATCCCCAGCCTTAAACCCCCCTGGGAGACCCTCCAGCCTCTCTTATTTAAACCCCACCTCCTCTCGGCCATGAGAGGGGCTGAACCAAAACCTTACTGAAACCCTGCCAAAATTGCTCCAGATCACTCCCCACACTTAGAGCAGTTGATCCCCAGTGACAATTTGCCCTAATCCCCACCAACAGAGCCCAATTTCTCAGCCAAAATTCCACCCAAAACCAGGAAATCTCCCAATTCTCCACTAAATTCAAATTAAACTCACCCACACCAGCACAAGGTGAAGAGAAGGAGTTCCCCAGTGAAAGCCCCCTCTCCAGGCCACACATCTATTCCAGACTCCAAGCTTTGTAATCGGTTGTGGTCGAAATCATACCTGGACAATTCACCAGCCTAAGGGACTTCATCTAGAGCTTGCTTGGACCCAATTGAAGGTGACACAACTCTCAGATCGAAGCTTCACTTCTCTGAACAAAGGTATGGACTCACTCTTCTTCCTGACCTTACAGAGATTCTCTATTTAATTTGAGTCAATTTCAATACATGTTTCTCGTATGGATGTGTTCGTCTCCTCAAGACGAATCCATAGAGCATAAGAACACAAAAATCCATTGAGAATCGAGTGAGAAATTAGGGTTAGAAGGTTGACGGTCACGGGTGCACACCAGTCGCAGACGATGACTGGGAGCCGTCGGATCGAGCGTGTATTGAGCGAACGGTCTAGATCGAGCCAGACAGCGTGATGCTGCATGAACCGCGGGCCCCTGGAGTGTTGAGTCGGATGGCGGCGCCGAATCAGAAGACGACGTGTGGCCTTTCGAAGCTGCCGAGGATAGCGTGGCGCCGCGTGGATAAGTAGGAAATTAGGGTATTTTTTTATTTATTTAATTCCCTAAACTTCAAAAATGCATAACTTTGTGTAGGAAAATCAAAAAAATAAAATAAAATTACCCTCTTGCTTAGTGAACAGAGGAGAATAATGTGGAAAAGAAACCATGTAATTTCATCAAGTATTTTATTTTTAATTATTTATTTACTCTCTGCACAATTTCAATTCTCCATGCATGTATACAATTCACCATGGCATGAGACCATAGGGCTTTTGAAGCCTCTGAATTTGGGAACATTCCCTGAATTTTCCAAAGTCAGAGGCCACCCCTATGAAGAGTTATTGATTTTTCAATTCTAGATCACTATTCTGAGTATTTCAATTCCAATAATTAGCATAGTGTGAAATAAATTCTAGGAAAATTTGGTAATGTTTCTTATGACCAGAGGACCCTAGGGAAAATAGTTTTTGAGTTAACTCACTTGTAATAACCCTAATTAGCTTAAACACCCAAAATGGAACTTTAATTAATTAGAGCTAATCATACATCAAATTGACTTGAAATCAATTCTCCACTAACCTTTAGGATCAGAGGAACCCACCATAAAAGTTTGAAGTCAATTGGACTTAGTTAGCCCTATCAAATAGGTTGATTAAGCCATTTAGCCAAAATTAAACTTCAAAAATTCATAACTTTCAAAATACTTCTCAAAAATTCACCAAATTGGTTTTGGAGCCTCTCTAATATCAGGGGAATTTAAGAAAATTAAAATTGCAATTTTCTAAAAAAGTTGATTTTTTTTTCATTATTTAAGTATTTTTAATAATTAAAAAATAATAAAAATCACAAAAATAAAAAAATTCACCAAAATATCACATTTCGAATTTTAATCACTTAGGAACAAACCCCATATTTTTCTTAAGTCTCTATGATGAGATATTAAATTTTAAAGCCCTAAGGTAATTTTAAAATTAAAAAAATGTATTTTCTAGCATTTCCATTAAAATAATTCTAATAAATCAAAGAAAAATCAGAAAATTATAAAAATTGGTTCTCTGGTATTGAAAAGATGTATAATCTAGCAAGATAACAAAACTTGAACTCCTGGATGATTAATTCATTTGTATAATTAAATTCTCTTGGGCTTAAAACAATCCTAGAGGTAATGAAAAGATGTTTAAGACTCGTCTTAAGCACTTCCTCAATATGATAGGATATTTATAAGAACAATTGAACTCAATTGTTCTTTGATGAAGAAAATCGTCCTTAAACCAAAACACAAGAACCTAGATGTCATAGGAGATGAATAGCTATAGGAGTAGGACCTTGGTAAAAAACCATAACCCTTCCCTTAGCTTTACCTAGGAACTTGCTTTAAATGCTTAAATATTCTAAATTGTGTTTAAGTGCAGCTTAGGATGACGGGAAGACCCTCCAGGTATGCTCTTATTTTTATTGCAATTTACTTAATCGCATTGCACTGTACTTTTCTTGCATGATAAACAACTGTTGCATGAAAGCCCACACCTTTAGGATAGTCCCTAAAATTGAAACCAAAACTAAATTAAAAGTCATTACAAGATAAAATTCACCGTCACAACATTTCAAAATATAAAACAACTCAAAATTTAATCACAAACGAACAACAAAACTACAACTACAACTAAATTAAAATGTCTTGTTGGATGATCGGGAATACCTCGGATGATGTAACCTACGTGTTGCTAACGGGATTTCCCACGGTCTAAATGAAAGTGTGGAACTCATTCGGTTGAGTTTAGCAAATTCATCTGGACTAAGTGAATACGATAAAAATAACGATGCTTTGGAAGGATGGAACCGTGGGATCTTAACTGGTGTTGTTATAATCAACTTCAAGATTTGTTTTAATTAAAACATAAAAACACTTGGAAACTAAGACCTTCTCTAAACCAGAACACTTCTCTCATCTCCTGATTTATGACTTCTGAAACTAAACCTCTTCAACAATAAGGAGCTCGAAGCATGGTGGGCAGCACGACCATCGTCATCATCAAAACCTGAGTCTAGCTTTCTTAGAATTAAATAATCAAGCCATAGGACTTCGAGGTAGTTTGCCTAGTGCAACATAAATCCTCAACTCTTCGTTAAGCATTTACATTGCAAATTAAGCCTTAACCGGTCTTAGGATTCCGAGGTAGTCGTCCGATATGACATAAACCCTCACATCTTCCAGGCTATTTGTATGATTTTATCATACAAATATAAGTCCTAATTAATTAAAATTGGCAATATTGAAATATCAGATAATATTAGGATTTTCTTAAACTCGAAGCCAAACAATAGGATAGTCAGGAAATTACCAAAGTTCGCTTCGAATCTATAATTTCTCCCACCTTTCTTCCTTTGAATTCCCAAAATAAAATGTTCCAAATTTGATCCATTCCCTATTGAAATTCCAAAATTCAATCCCTTGAAAACTTAAACTTTGAAATTCTTGAGAGCAGAACTACTGATTATTATCGAGAGTTTTCTTAGGTGATTCCCGTCACTTAAGATGTAATTAACTATAGGGGCTTGCCCTTATAGGGAATTTTAAGAACCCGAGTAATATAAACCATGTTTAATGCTTTCATATTAAGCAGGGGAACTTGTCGGCAAATAAAATGGTTTTGCAGACCAAACGGATGTCACAAACCTTCTAGTTTATTTAATTGAGCCCCACCATCAAACAGTGTGCCTATTCTTCGGAATAGACACACGGTTTGTGGTGCGGTGCTCGTTTATATAAACTATTCGAGATGTGAGATTAGTTTGATTTCATATCTTAAAATTGTTAAAATTATTTTTTAAAATCAAAACACTACTTTCCAAATCATATATATATGTAAATTAAATTTAAAATTCGCGACAAATTCTGTTAGGCAACCCCTTTTCAAAAATACAATATGCAACCTAAAAATATGCCGACAATTTCTAGCGACTCCACTGGGGAAAATTCCTCTCTCCATTTTTAATCAGATAGTTCTGCTTTCAAAAATCGGTAGTGTATCCATGTCCCTAGTGGATCAAACTACCCTTCTTTCCGTTGGAATACTATGTTCATTTCTACCTTGAACGAGTATAGCCAACATTCTCTCGGATTTAGGAGCCACTTGTTTAGACACCCCTAAACAGAGAGGTTCTGATATCCTTTTGCCTCTTTTCTGAGGTGGGGTGGACCCCCAATAGGTGTTAGTTTAGGAGCGGTCCTTCGAGTCGAGAAGTCTTACATAAGACTTACTTTTCCTTTTCAATTCTGAATCGGATTCCTTACCTTCTCTACACATTCCGTTCCTAAAAAACAAACCCTCTAATGAATGACTCTTTTAACAAATAACTCCTTTTTATAAATACATGAACAAAAATGTGTTCGGACTCTTTTCGATTCCTTTCTTTTTATCCTGATGAGAAGAAGCATAACTTGGGACTGACAATCAGAATCTACCTTGCAGAAGATGTCTGCCCCAAAGCTGATTTTCTCCTTCACCAATGGAGTGGACTTCGTTGTTTACAAGGATGAGCTGCCCGACAATGGGATCATCCGGTTTGGACAAGGATTCGAGAACACAAATGTCGAGATCACGCGACGTTACCCTTTTCACACTTACGGACAAAGTATACGAAGCGAAAACCTTTGATCGAGTTCAACCTTAAGTCAACTCAAGAGTTCCCTCCCCTGCAAAGGGTTCCAGTTGAAAGGAATACTACTGTCCATAGGAGGACTGTTATCTCTACCCCCATTGGTCTAGTCGTCTCTGCACCTACCCCGGCTTCCGCCAAACTGAAGGGGAAGGAAGTTCAAATTTGTAACGAGCATGTTACCGTGGAGGGTACAGATTTCCGTGCAAGATCTTCTGTTTTTGAAAGTGGGTCCAGCTCAAGGGTTCCACCCCTAACACGGACTCAGAGAAGAAACAGAGGTAGGAAGATTACCAGAAAGGCCAGAGCTGCTGAAGTCGCTTTCTTAGAAGAAATCCCTGAGTACACACCACTACCTGAGTACATACCATTGCTCGAGTATACACCGCTTTTGGAAGGAAGTAGATTCCATCCCCTTTCCGCCGCAGCTAATGAGGAAAATGTCCGCAGGATTGCTTCTACATTACCTCGACCTGCATACTATAGCGATAGCCGAAAGAAAAGGGCTAGGATTACACCATTTGCCCGACTACAGACTGTGATAGAGATGTTAGCAAAGAAAGAGAAATGTCCTGTATCAGAGATTTTAAGAAGAATAGGGCGGGTGCCAGCCAAGTCCCGTCTTGGGCTGCGAGTAGAACCCGTTATCGCCACAGAAAAGCCGATTAAGAAGATGAAGGCTAGTCTACCTGTTGTTGTTTCAGGTTTACAGATCAGGGAGGATACCACCTTCCAGCATTCGGCTAGACAGACCATCCGGTCCTAGGCCTTCTGCTGCTAGAAGGATGGTATGGCGTCCTACTACCGGCCAATTAAGACCGAAATAACGACTAGAAAAGGAAAGTCTCGTCAGGAGACTCGAGTCCAAAGAGAGCGCCACTGCAATGAAGGGGAATCCCAAAAAGGAAACCTGACAGACATCGCATGATAACTGCGAAACCGCACGAAAAAGACCATTGGAAGACACTATGGAAAAGCTAAGAACCAACATTCAATGATTAGCAAGAGAAAGAGAAGAAAAGTTTGGAGACGAAGTTGACTCGTCAGAGTTCATGGATGACGAATATGCAGAAATTAACATGGTTGAAACACGAGCTTCGTCAGCTTCACAAGGTGCTCCTGCAGATGCAGAAAGAGAGGAGCCAGAAGTGATGAGGATATAGCTTCAAGAGAAAGATGATACGATCTCCCAAATGGCAAAGAGGATAGAAGAGATGGCTGCAGCCCTAGCCACTCTTCAGAGTCAGGCTCAACCCCCAAGAGAAACTCCTCCAGAAGTTATTCATATTACAGACGGAGGAAAATAGATTACATCCGTTAACGGAGACGATCAGCCAAAGAAAGATTCTACCCAGAATATGATTCCAGAGAAGGATATCAAGAGCATGGTGGAACAGCAGGTGCGAGAAGCCTTGGCACAATCAAAGAGCGGGACATCCATTTGGACAGGTAGACCTTACCCCGAAGAATTCGACGTTGCCCAATATCTGAAAGGCTTTGTACCACCTCTGTTCAAGACCTCTGATGGAACCGGAAACCCTCGGCAGCATGTTGCACATTTTCGTGCCAGTTGTTGCAATGCCGGCGGAAGTGATGCTTTACTCTTCCGACAATTTGTCAACAGCCTGTCAGGGATCACCTTTGATTGGTATGTGGAATTACCGAACGGTTCGGTGAAGACATTTTCAGAATTAGAGAACCTCTTCATTAAGCGATTTTCCGGAGCTCAGCACCACATCACTATAGGTGATTTAGTGGTAGAGAAGCAGAAGTCGAACGAAACTTTGGTGGACGACATACTTCGATGGAGGAATCTAAGTATGAAGTGTGAGCCACAGCTACAAGAACAGTATGCAGTCGGCATTTTACTTAAGAGCATTCATGGCCCAATAGCACTTCTCCTTAAGGGATTTACTATTAAGACTTTCGAGAAGTTGTTAAGCAAGGCCGGAAGCTTGCAAGAGGAGGCGAAGCAATTAAGTTTCACCGACAAAACAGACAAACAGAAGCCCGTGAAGACTTTTGAAAAGAAGTCCGGGATCGTCGCAGCAGTCGATAAAGGCAAGCAGCCGATACAAATACCGTCAGAACGGCCGCAGCAAATTCAACAGAATTACCAGCAACCCCGACCCGGCTATCAGTCATCTCAACAGTATGAACAACCGCCTCGTCCACAACGTACGTTAAGGGAGCTTCTGAGCAGGGAGTATCCGTTCAAGAATGAGGCAGTGCCGAAAATGTTCTGCGAGTCCGACGAAGACTCCGGATTTCCAGATCGACGAGCCTAAGAGACCGAAGAAGTCGACAAGAAAGGTGATCCCAACTTTTGCCCTTACCACCGGATGCTTGGGCACAAGATAGAAGATTGTATTACCTTCAAAAGTTGGCTCAACGACAATCTTCGAAAAGGGAACATAACAATCCCGAAGGAATACATGAAGGAACCCCAGAAAAGAGGTTTCGTCAATGTTATCTCAACGGATTTCATTATTCCGTTGGTTCCCTATGAATTGATGATGGATGGACTACTGCTTGGACAAAGTCTTCGAAGAAGATATTAGATCGCATCCAAACCACTTCGGTGCGAGCCTCAATTCAGAGTTCGAAACCTATCAATTCGGCACTATCACTTGCGATAGAAGAACCACCTCAACAAGAGACAATTGAGGAAAAGAAGAAAATTGATGAAGAAGAGAAGACCGAGGCTCCTGAGGCTAGACTAGGGGCTGCTTATCCTAGGATAGTTATTTCCGATTCGGGGGAGAAATCCCTCGAACCTCTGACTCTGTATGATTATTTTCTCACTCCGGTGGGATCTTATAATGATAAGGGTTATGGCGTTGGCTACGTTTTGACTATTTCTAACAATTACGTAACTAGAGACAAACAACCTAATCCGGACGTCGATTCCGATACAAATAACAATTCTCAAATCATACACAATCTCGACGATCACAATGACAAAAAAGACATCCACCAAGGAGGCTACGAGAGTTCAACAAATAACGAATCTATTTGCGAGTTTCGAGAAACTCCAGTCATAATAGAGTTAGAGCCTTCAGACTCCGAAGCTAATCCAGAAGAAACTGTCATTCTGATTCGAAGGAGACACCGGCAAACTCAATACTAGATTCGAAGAAATCACGAAGTCAACTTAAGAAGTGGAAGAGTTCTACCTCCGAGAATGGGTCCAAAGGACAAAGGAAAGCGGGTGGTTGTTCGGGAAGAACCAACCCCGGCGAGAAGAAATACCCATTCGTGAAGAAAACGAGACACATGAAAATAAAGTGGACTACAACGTGCTAGTCCATCTTAGGAAACTACCAGCCAAACTGAGCATCTACGACGCTCTCATCTTATCAAAGGAGATGAGAGAAGCTCTGATCAAGTCCTTGCTTGATCCGGAAATTTGCTAGCTCAAATGACCGGAGATTCCTTAGATGAGGTTTGCTCGTTAAAAGAACGACGAGGTGTTACCTTCACGGACAATGACCTACTACTTGGGACGACGAGACCACAACCGACCGTTGTACATTTCAGTTACAATTGGGAAGTTTACACTCTCCAGAGTATTGGTGGATCCAGGAGCATCAATCAATATAATGAATCTTCGAACGCTAGCATACTTGTAAATTGATGCTCGCGAGCTCGAAGTGGACAAAATGTTATTAAGAGGATTCAACCAGAAAGGAGAAAGAGACCTCAAATCAATAACACTGCTAATGAAGACCGGTGACTTAGCAAAGACAACCGCGAAATTTCACATAATTGATTCGAAACGTCATTCAACGCTCTACTTGGGCCGACCATGGATACATGAAAACCGGATGGTACCATCATCTCTACATCGGTGCATCAAATACTACGATGGAGGGGAACGAGTGCATCAAAGGTGACTTACAACCATTCTCCGTACATGAAATTGGAATCCATGAAGATGCGACTTATTACGCACCCCCGAAGAAAACAATCTTCTCCGGAGATACCATAACGAATGAAGCAAAGGAAGTTCGGGACGACGAAGAGCTCGAAGTTCTAGTCCAACGAGTCACTCACCACTCCCTTACGGCGAGATGGTGAAGGTTTCTCCACAACTCGCATCCGAGGTCGAGGCCGGGGACGAGGTCGTGGCGGAGACATTAGGACGAGTTGGACGGAGGAAACTAGCCTTCAATGTTGATTGGGAAGACGAGTTCGAAGAAGAAAAAGAAATCAAGCAAGAAGCGACGACAATAAGCAGGAAGAAGCAGCAATTCAGGATCTCTCTCGAAGATGAAAAGAACGAGGAATATAAATCGATGTACGAGAAGATTAACCACTATGTACATACTATGACCCTAACCTCGATCCATTCTAATAAGATCGAGGGTATGGTGGTCAAAGACGTATGTAGTGGCGGTGCAAAGCCCATAATATTCTATCGTGGTGCTCCTTCCTCCAAAACTGAAAATAATGTACAATTTAAAGATGCTACTTCATCAGAATTAATGGAATTGCCTTTTGAGTGGTACTCTCCCTGTGTTCAAAATTTAATTCAGCGTGGTTTCTTACCTCAACAATGAACAAAAGGTCAATCACAACATTTTGAAAATTTATGGAATAACTCCGGTCGTCCATCCAATTCAAGGCATGGTCTCGGATTTGGCACATTAGGATCAATTGACGATACTGAATTTTGCTTGGTTGTCACTTGCGAGTCTAATGAAAACTGCATGGAAGCTACAAAAGAACTTGAAGATTTACAAATTGGAAATGCTCCACCAGAGTTCGAAGAAGAGATCAAATCTACAATAGATGAGTTAACGGAAGTTAACTTAGGTATTAACGAAGAGCCTAGACCTACCTTTGTTAGCTCCTTACTCAATAAAGAAGACTCCGAAGAAATAATCAAGTTATTAATGGAATTTAAAGACTGTTTTGCTTGGAGCTACGTTGAGATGCCAAGATTAGCTCCAGAGGTCGCAGTCCATAAGCTAGGAGTGGATCCTACTACGTTCCGAGTCGGACGAGGTTCCGAAGAATGCGTCTAAAAATCGAACAGCAAGTCATAGCTGAAGTTAAAAAGCTAATAGACGCTAAATTTGTCTGTGAAGAACAATACCCGACTTGGCTAGCCAATGTGGTACCAGTCAGGAAGAAGAATGGTCAGATCAGAATTTGTGTGGATTTTAGAGATTTAAACAAGGCATGTCCAAAAGATGAACTCCCTCTACCAATCCCAGAATTAATGATCGACATTGCTTCCAACACATGAAATATTCTCATTCATGGATGGATCTTCAGGATACAACCAGATAAAAATGGCTCCAGAAGATGAAAAACTTACGAGCATTCGAACGCCGATCGGAGTATATTGCTACACAGTGATACCAATAGGACTGAAGAACGCAGGAACAACCTACCATAGAGCGATGACAAGAATTTTTGATGATCTCATCCACAATCAAGTTGAATGCTACGTGGATGATGTGGTCATCAAAAGCAAAGTAAAGGAAAACCACCTGTATGATTTGAGAATTATTTTCGAACGATTAAGACAATTTAACCTTAAGATGAATCCCTTAAAATGCGCCTTCGGCGTCACCTCCGGGAAGTTCTTAGGATTCATTGTCCGACATCGTGGAATTGAAATCGACCCGGAAAAGATTAAAACTATCTTAGAAATGCCACCTCCATGAACCTTAAAATAACTACGATCTTTTCAAGGGAAGTTGGCATATCTTCGACGCTTTATCTCGAACTTGTCAGGTAGGTGTCAGCCTTTCTCGGCATTAGTTAAGAAGGACACCAAATTTATTTGGGAAGAGAAATGCCGAAGGCCTTCGAGGACATTAAACAATATTTAATGACACCTCCTATCTTAGCGACCCTGAGTCTCAGGTAGACAGTTGATACTTTATACCGCGGCCTTAGACGACTCTCTCGGAGCCCTGTTAGCCCAGGTCAAAGATGAGGGTAAAGAAAATGCTCTTTACTACCTAAGCCGTCGTTTACTTCCGACGGAAATAAAGTATCCCACAATTGAAAAGCATTGTTTGGCCCTGATCTTCTCCGCTCAAAAGCTCAGGCATTACATGTTTTCTCATAAGGTCAACCTGATCTCGAAATTTAATCCATTGCAATACTTGATGACCCGTCCGACGCTTTCTAACAGACTTGTCAGGTGGTCAATGATATTATTGCAATTCGATATAACTTTCGTGCCTCTTCGTGCCATAAAGGGACAAATCCTAGCAGACTTCCTCGCAGCACACCCTTTGCCGGCAGAATCTCCTCTCAATGACGACTTGCCAGATGAACAAATAATGAGCCTAGAAGACCCTGATGATCGACGTTGGGAATTATATTTCGACGAAGCATCTTCAAGCACACAAAGACGAAGGATCGCAAGTGATAGTGCCCGGTAAGGCAGGAATCAGACTAATCTTTATAACATCGGAGCGGGGGATGTTAAGATACTCCTACCACTTAACAGAGCCGTGTACGAATAACGAAGTAGAATACGAAGCTCTCGTAACAGGACTGGAATTAACTATTCAAATGGGGATAACAAACATCAACATCTACGGGGATTCGCAGTTAATCATTCAATAGATCGCCGGACAGTGCAGAATTTTAAAGCCAAGACTCTAGCAATACTTCCAGTATGTCATACAGTTGTTGGAACAAATTCTGAATGGGACGATCTACAAAATTCCCAGAAAAGAAAACGCTTTAGCAGAAGCGTTAGCCCGCCTCGCAAAAGAATTTGCCTGCTTGCAAGATGAATCGGTGGAAGTGTCCGTTCACGGACGTCGGGTCCTATCACGGCTCGGCATGGACACAATACACAAATCGAAAAAGAAGAAGAATCGATTGCAACGGTGACGGAAAACACGGAAGATTGGCGACGACCATTAATGACTACCCGCAAACAGGAAAACTACCGGACGATAGGTCGTTAGCTCATCGGATCAAGAAAAGAACTGCGTCCTACGCATTAATAAATAACACGTTATACGTAAGGTCTTTCGATCAAATGTGGCTAAGGTGCCTAAGCGGGTCCGAGGCCCGTGAAATTGTTAAAGAGGTGCATTCGGAACTTTGTGGTGCTCACCGATCGAGTTCGAAGATGAAAATGAAAATTAAAAGACTAGGGTACTACCGGCCCTCGATGATGACCGACTGCATGAAAATCGCCAAGAGCTGTCACCAATGCCAAGTGCACAGAGTGGTTCTACACCAACCTCCAAATGTGCTACATCCGACAATTGCGTCATGGCCATTTGAATGTTGGGGCACAGATATAGTGGGTCCAATAGAACCACCATCTTCAAAAGGACATCGCTTCATTCTTGCGACTACAGATTACTTTTCCAAGTGGGCAGAGGCAGTTCCACTCAGAGGAGTGAAAGCACACCATGTGCTATAATTTTTCAAGAACCAAGTTGTCTACCGTTTCGGAGTGCCGCGCAGGATCATCTCAGATAATGGATCAGCCTTCAGAAGCACGCAAATCAACAATTTTGTCAGGAGACACGGAATCGACTGGCGGAATTTAACAATTTACTACCCAAGAGCAAACGGCCTGGCTGAGGCTTTTAATAAAACTCTCGTTTAAATCTTAAAGAAAACTTTGGATGACAATAAGAGAAATTGGCACGAGAAGTTGTTAGAAGCCTTATGGGCCTACAGGACGACTTTCAGGACTCCTACTCAGTCTACGCCTTACGCTTTAGTGTACGGGTCTCAGGCAGTGTTACCCTTAGAGGTCCAGCTTCCTTCACTCAGAATTGCAGTTGCAAACAAAATCACGACAGAAGAGAATGCCAAATTACGACTAGAAGAATTGGAAAGCCTGAAAGGGAAAAGACTTGCAGCGCAGTAGAATTTAGAACTATACCAAGCCAAGATGGTTCAAGCCCATGACAGACTAGTCCGCCCAAGAACCTTCAAAGTTGGTGACTTAGTTCTCGTTCTCAAGAGACCTATCCTTGCACACCGCAAGTTATGAGGAAAATTTGAACCCACTTGGGAAGGGCTGTTTGTGGTTGACGCGGTCTACTCAGGAGGCTCCTACCAGCTAGTGAATTGCCAAGGAGAACGACATATGCTTCTGATCAACGGACGATACTTGAAAAAGTATTACGCTACCTGATGTTTCGAAGGAATGAATTTTTTCATCCCTAGAAGCACGGGTGAAGTAATTACTTATGAATGGGTCCGAACACAAAAAATAATAAAAAATGTGCTAAAATAAATAAAATCATGATAATAAAGTTTTCCTTGTTTTCTCTTCCATATCAAAATTTTTTTCCTGATCTTTTCCAACTTCATTCCAGTTGAATTTAAAAATACAAAAGTAATAATAAAAAAAAGAAAACTTTGTCTCTAATAAACATTTTCTTAATGTTCTTGTTCTTAGTACAGCCCCTGATCCTTTTCCTTGTCTTTTCACAAGGAAATGTCGAACGGGCGGTTGGTCCTGAACTTTAGAAATGGCGTAAGCCTTGCACTCTACGAAAAGAGGGTGAAAGATGGAGCGATAATAGAGATTGACTCAGACTTCGCACCAACGGGCTCGCAATACGAGGAAGGTGACCGGGTCCCGGTTGACCTGGAGGAACCGCCCGATCGGACGGTAATGAAAGTGGGTGGCCCAAGCCACCAATCCAGCAGACAGAAAAGGAGAACAAACACCGAAAAGGACAAGAGAATCAAGTCACGTAGTCGCTACAGGCAGAGGGCGAGCTTGTCGGCCGCCGCGCCCATAGAAATTCGGGAAGTACGAAGAGCTACTCTCACAGACAACTCGGCGAAGAAATAAAAATCGTCGTATCCGCCGGATGTTAACTAAACTAGCGACGGACCAGCGCGACGAGGCGAGTCGCTACTACCAATGCATATACTTCAAGGATACCGTTAGCCGAGAACCTGAAGAAAGGAGGCCAGCTCCGAGGGTAACAGAAGAGACCAGGGAAATCTCAAGAAGATCAGAAGAAGGAAGGCTACCACGCCACCAGGTAAAGCCACCAGTAATGCATAACCTTGTTGCAGAAGCAACCCCGGAGGATGTCCCGACGGAGACCATCCCCGAGGAGCCGAGGTATGCAGGAGAACGCGAAGGGATTGAGCCATATATCCCACAGTACGTCACCAGGCCTCTCCATTTGCAGATTATTCCAGAATACGAGCTAGAAAGAATGTAGAATGTCGAGAAGCAAACTTTTGAATACTTCGAGAGAATCAGAGGCAGGAGGATCAATATACTAGAAGGCCTCGAGCTACATACAGACGTGTTCTCAGAATACGAACAACAGCAAATCGTGGACTGCATCCGGGATTTGAAAAGAATGGGTCGAGCGAGGTCGCCTAAGAGAAAACACTTACTCAGAACCCCGGAGATGGATGCCGGGGAAAGGAAGAATTACAATACAATGTGGATGCTGCTACAACTTCGCGAGAAGACAGGAAGGGAAACCCACCGGGATACTCCGTCATGGCAAGGTAGATCCAATGCCATTAGTCATCAAAAGGATGGTAAAGAGAATGATAACATGGAGGGTATCGCTAGCGTATCGCATACCCAACGGTTGCATCATTAACATTTACAAGATGTGTGACTGCATACCCCCGCACATAGATCACCACGACTTTGTCGGACCTTTCGCACAGCTTCTTTTCGAACGAGTGTAATATCATGTTCGGATCCGACCTCCGGATAGCAGGCCCGAGTGAGTTCCTTGGGCCGGTAAAGATACCATTACCGGTAGGTTCCGTCATGATACTAAAGGGCAACGGAGCGGATGTCGCTAAACATTGCTTACGGGAGTACCAATGAAGCGGATCTCGGCTACTTTCGAAGGATGGATGACAGGAAAGCACCTTACCACTTCCAGACTGGACCCGAGCTAGAGAGCCTCCAGCCTTACGAGCTGTGAGTTACATAGAAAATATCACACCTCCAACGTACATCCATATGACATCCTTGCCAAGGATGGCTTGGAAGGTGATGTTATTGACCATATACCCCACTATTCAGACATGGATTTTTGACAGATGGCTTTTTGGATGGATCGACAAAGATCATACATAGTCCGATTTGTGTCTACATGGATTGTATGAGATGTATTCCAGATCGAGTTGTATGATGTATCTTCAACATGATTGGAATGAAAGTGACCATGTCACATTTTTGGCCTTCACCTCTTTTGTGCAAGTTGACTATGAAATGCCATTAAAGTTAAATGAACTTCGAACAAAGAACAGAAAAGAAACAAAAAGAATAAAAGAAAACTTCCCTTAAAAATCTAAAAAAATGATGAACGCCAAATTCACATGAACATTAAATGAACGATAAAGCTAATTTGAATCGTTAAAGGACAAATAAAATGAACACAATTTTTAAATCAAATCTCGATCGAATTCAAATTCAACTTTCCAGATCTCAAATAAAATCTCAATCAATTTCAAACTCAACTTTCCAAATCTGAAATCCAATCCATTCTACTCTCTCCCTTGTCTGGGATGGAAGCGGTCGATTCCATTGACGCGGAGCCACGAGTCGATTCGGATCTGATGGCGAGGAATTGTATCCAATCCAAACCAGCAACTTTCGATCAACCTTTTTGAGTGGGATATGTAGCATCTACATATTCCCTCCTAATTTGTTTCTTTCCACAAAAATCTTTTACAACTTTCATGAAATTCTCGAAACACCAAAATTCCACACTTTTCAGATCAACACTACAAATCTTTACAAAATCAATTACCATTCAAAATCAAATTCTTGGGGTTGAGGGTTTTACATCTGATACTGCATTGCTTTAGGTTCTTTCCCTATCGCAATGAAATACATCAAAATCAAATTCTTGGGGTCGAGGATTTTACATTCGATACTCGCATCGCTTTAGGTTCTTTCCCTATCGCAATGAAATACATCAAAATCAAAATCTTGGGGTTGAGGATTTTACATCTGATACTGCATTGCTTTAAGTTCTTTCCCTATCGCAATGAAATACATCAAAATCAAATTCTTGGGGTTGAGGATTTTACATCCAATACTGCATTGCTTTAGGTTCTTTCCCTATCGCAATGAAATACATCAAAATCAAACTCTTGGGGTTGAGGATTTTACATCCGTGACTGCATTGCTTTAGGTTCTTTCCCTATCGCAATGAAATACATCAAAATCAAACTTTTAAGGTTTAGGATTTTACATCCAATACCGCATTGCTTTAGGTTCTCTCCCTATCGCAATGAAGCACACCAAATCAAGCTGTTGAGGTTAAGGATTTTACATCTGATACCGCATTGCTCTGAGTTCTTTCCTCATTGAAATGGTTCAATCCAATCAATTCAAATTTTTGAGGTTGAAGATGTTACATCTAAAAACACAAATTTCCAATTTTCATTTCAAGTTCAAATCCCTTCAAATTAATCTTAATAAAACTTCAATCTAAATTGAAACTCAAACCAAAATCTGAACTTACACATAAAAACTTAAACTGAAACAAAATGAAATCTAAATCTAAATTCCCCAGATCATGTTATTTGGGATTCACCTCCTTTTCCTTTCCCCAGCGAGAGTTCAGGAATCACCAGTCTCAGAGATATACTTGACACTCCCCAGCGGAAATTCTTCTACTTTGTCTTAAGTTTGTCACTTAGACATCTGTGTTGGTTTTGTTGATCTCTTCGGTCAATGCCAATACGCGCGGTGTTCTTGGTTAGCACACCAAACATATTGGGGGTCCATTTGTTGACCTCATTTTTGTTAAGGTCTTCTCTTCTTCTTTTTAATACTTAAGATCTAGCCTTAGGCTTTTCTTTTGACTATCCTAGAGGATTAGAATTGGGACCCACCACTTAGAAATTCAAACCACTTCTTAACTCCCTGCAAACTCCATAAACTTGGTTGTAGACCCCTAATCACCTAGAGGGTTGAAATCAAATGTGGAAGTTTAAAGGATGAGTTCCTATAGGACTCTTTGGCCTTAGGATCGCCCACAGGTGGCTCAGTCCAGTGAAGGGCTGACTTACACACACTACACCTATACACTATATTTTCACACACCTCCTAAAACCACACCCATACCCAACTTGACCTCCTGACTCATGAAGGTGATTCACATGGATGGTCCTTAACCCCTAAGCCCTTGGCTAAGAGGGTTAGGAACAACATAGTGAATGCCTCAAATGAGTCCCTTCATGGATCATCTAGGCTTGATATGGCTTCATGGCTCAATCAAAATCATTTCATTCCACTTACATTTACCCAATCTTCAATTTTCCAAATTTTTAATTTTTGACCCCGGGGACCCTACACCTACCAAACCTACTAAAAGCCCTTAGAATTACCCAAATCCTCCAAAATTTCCAAATCACCCAAAATTTTCCCAAAATTAACCTTGAACACTTCCTCACCAATCAAATTGATCATCCATAGCCAAAAATACCAAAAATTCCAAAAATACCCCCTCAATACCCTCCAAATACCCAAAATGCCCCTCTTGACCCAAAAATCCAAAAATTCAGAAAAATCCCAGAAAATTTGAGAAAATCCCAAATATTCTCAATTTCATTTTGTTCACTACACCATGGGCCAATTTTATCAATTTACCCTACTTTTGTCAAAATCCCCATTTTGACCCATTTTTAACCCAAAGTGAACCCAATGTCAAACCAAACCTACCCAATTGACCCAAATTCTGGTCCAATTCAATTCTAAACTTCAATTCAACATCCCCAACACCAATCTAGACCAAATCCAAGCCCAATTTGATTGGCATTTGAATCAAATTTCACTTTTGACCTTAAAGCCCAATTTGGACCCATGACCCAAACTTAGCCCAAACTAACCCAATTCAACTCCAATTAACCCCAAATCTTTTCTAAACCTTCCCTAACATCCCCCACAAACAAAGCACTAACATGATTTGCCCAAAATTTGGACCCAAACCCCACTCAAATTCAACCCAAAACCAAAAAGCCCAATTTTGGGCCTACACCTCAACCTAACTCAAATAGGCCCAAACCCCAAAATCCAAACCCAACCAAAGTTGAAACCTCTTTGAAACAGCCCTACAAACATTTCTCAACATTAATTTTACACCAATTTCAACATTAGCCCAACATTAGCCCAAGTTAACCCAATTTGGCCTACTATTGGCCACTTTACCAAAAAGCCCAAAATTTAACCCAATTCAAACCCAAACCACTCCAAATTTGTTTCAAACCACTCATGACACATGCCTAAACCAATTGCAACATTTATTTGACATGGTCCTTCACAAAACTTTCATCCCAAAAGCCCATTTTAAAATCCAAAAGCCCACTTCCATGAAGCCTTTAAAAGCCCACTTCCACCAAACCCAAAAGCCCAAAAATTCATCCAAAGTCCATATGACACTCTTCTTCATCATGCATTCAATTAAAATCATCCCTAAGTCCTAATCCAATGATCAAATAATTCTAAATAAAGCTTCATCCAACTTTCCACCAAAATATCCAAAATCCTTAAAATCCATTTTTATGAAATTGACCAAACTTTTTCCAAGCCAAATGTGAGCCATTGAGCCATGTACAAGCCACATGGAAGCCATGGGAGCCACTTTCCACCTCACCAAGCCATTAATGGCAAGAGGAGGGGACCCTTTCCTAATCCTTCATTAAGCCTTTTAACCATACTCATGTCACACTCTAAACCATGCTTAGCCACCTCACCATGGATGGAGACCACACCATTTTCTCTTGGCTGGCCCAAGTGATCCTTTTCAGCCCAAGACCAGGCCTTGGGTGGTGCACCTAGCCCAAAAGGATTGATTGACTCATTTGAACCCAAAATAGCCTTCCCCCCATTTCATTTCAATCCAAGCTCTTTACACATGGCATTGGCCAATTGCCTACACAAAATCCCAGCCCTGACCCACCTGAACTTGAGGGTGACCCTTGCCTGCCGGCCAGCCGCCTGGATTACCGGAAAACACCATGGCCGAGACCTTGGGAGGAGCCAAAAAATTCAATTCTCCCTTGCTGATTTGTCTCAACCCAAATGGACAGCATAGCTCTTCTTCTCCTCACCAGAGTAGCTGATCCCCAGCCTTAAACCCCCCTAGGAGGCCCTCCAGCCTCTCCTATTTAAACCCCACCTCCTCTCGGCCATGAGAGGGGCTGAACCAAAACCTTACTGAAACCCTGCCAAAATTGCTCCAGATCACTCCCCACACTTAGAGCAGTTGATCCCCAGTGACAATTTGCCCTAATCCCCACCAACAGAGCCCAATTTCTCAGCCAAAATTCCACCCAAAACCGGGACATCTCCCAATTCTCCACCAAATTCAAATTAAACTCACCGACACCTGCACAAGGTCAAGAGAAGGAGTTCCCTAGTGAAAGCCCCCTCTCCGAGGCCACCCATCCGTTCCGGACTCCAAGCTTTGTAATCGAGCGTGGTCGAAATCATACCCGGACAATTCACCGGCCCTAAGGGACTTCATCCGGAGCTTGCTTGGACCCAATCGAAGGTGAAACAACTCTCAGATCGAAGCTTCACTTCTCTGAGCAAAGGTATGGACTCACTCTTCTTCCCGAGCTTACAGAGATTCTCTATTTAATTTGAGTCAATTACAATACATGTTTACCATATAGATGTGTTCGTCTCTTCAAGACGAATCCATAGAGCATAAGAACACAAAAATCCATTGAGAATCGAGTGAGAAATTAGGGTTAGAAGGTTGACGGTCACGGGTGCACACCAGTCATAGACGATGACTGGGAGCCGTCGGATCGAGCGTGTATCGAGCGGACGGTCTGGATCGAGCCGGACAGCGAGATGGTGCATGAACCGCGGGCCCCTAGAGAGCTGAGTCGGATGGCGGCGCCGAATCAGAAGACGACGCGTGGCCTTTCGGAGCTTCCAAGGATGGCGTGGCGCCGCGTGGATAAGTAGGAAATTAGGGTATTTTTTTATTTATTTAATTCCCTAAACTTCAAAAATGCATAACTTTGTGTAGTAAAATCAGAAAAATAAAATAAAAATGCCCTCTTGCTCAGTGAACAGAGGAGAATAATGTGGAAAAGAAATCACGTAATTTCATCAAGTATTTTATTTTTAATTATTTATTTACTCTCTGCACTATTTCAATTCTCCATGCATGTATACAATTCACCATGGCATGAGACCATAGGGCTTTTGAAGCTCCGAATTTGGGAACATTCCACGAATTTTCCAAAGTCGGAGGCCACCCTATGAAGAGTTATTGATTTTTCAATTCTAGATCACTATTCTGAGTATTTTAATTCCAATAATTAGCATATTGTGAAATAAATTCTAGAAATATTTGGTGATATTTCTTATGACCAGAGGACCCTAGGGAAAATAATTTTTGAGTTAACTCACTTGTAATAACCCTGATTGGCTTAAACACCCAAAATGGAGCTTTAATTAATTAGAGCTAATCATACATCAAATTGACTTGAAATCAATTCTCCACTGACCTTTAAGATCAGAGGAATCCACCATAAAAGTTTGAAGTCAATTGGATTTGGTTAGCCCTATCAAATGGGTTGATTAAGCCATTTAGTCAAAATTAAACTTCAAAAATTCATAACTTTCAAAATACTTCTCAAAAATTCACCAAATTGGTTTTGGAGCCTCTCTGATATTAGAGGAATTTAAGAAAATTAAAATTGCAATTTTCTAAAAAAAGTTGATTTTTTTGCATTATTTTAGTATTTTTAATAATTAAAAAATAATAAAAATAAAAAAATAATAAAATTCACCAAAATGTCACATTTTCAATTTTAATCACTTAGGAACAAACCCCATATTTTTCTTAAGTCTCTATGATGAGATATTAAATTTTAAAGCCCTAAGGTAATTTTAAAATTAAAAAAATGTATTTTCTAGCATTTCCATTAAAATAATTCTAATAAATCAAAGAAAAATCAGAAAATTATAAAAATTGGTTTTCTGGTTTCCTTGATATCATAGAGATTTTTGAAAAATATAAAATTCATTTTTTAACCTTTATTTTATTTTTAAATTAATTAATACCCCAAAACTCAAAATAATTATAATAAAAAGAATATAATTCAAAAAATTACCAAAATTGGTCCAAGTGGTCCTCTAGTCATTAGGAATGTCTCATAATTTTATTAAGGATAGAAACTTTCCCTTGGTCATATTATTAAATTTTCCTTGAAAATCCCTATTTTCCACCAAAAATAATTACATAAATAAATTAAATACAGAAAAATCACATTTTCTCCTCTAATGTCTTGATTGACATATGAGTGATGCCACATAAAAATTTCAAATTCATTTAAGCACAATTTAGTGAGTTATGAAATTAGTAAGTTTAAAGGGCAAAATGGTAATTAAAATTTTAACCTATAATTAAAAATTTTAGGTTTAATTAAAATGAAAGAGTAAAATATTTGATCCTAATCTGATTTGGATGATTGAAATTTAAATAATTAAAGGGTAGAAACCTACCAAATAATTTAAAAATAATTAAAATAAACCTTAATTAAATAATTAATTAAATTTGGAAGAGTAATGAAAAATTGGAATTATTAAAATAGGGATATTATTAGGAAGAGATTTGTTCTTTAATTTAAGAATCCCTAAATTAATCACCTCAATAATATTTAATTCCTAATTAAAATGATAATCCAAATTCAAGATTTAAAATGCTTAAAAGACTTAATCGTTAAATTAAATTAAAGTTAAAACATTTAAATCAAATCCTTTTAAAATTTCAATTAAATTAATACTTTAACAATTAAAATTAAATCATCCTTAAAGCATAAAAAATAAAATATTAAATTAAAATTTAAAAAAATAAATAAAATTAAATTAAAATTTAAATTAAATTAAAATTAAAAATAAAACCAAATTAAAATTTAAATTAAATTAAAATTTAAGCTAAATTAAATTAAATTAAATTAAAATTAAAATTAAATTAAATTAAATCACATTAAATTAAATTAAAACATATTAAATTAAATTAAATTAAATTAAAAAAATAAAGTCAAGTTAAAATAAAATTAAAATTAAATTAAAAAATAAAATTAAATTAAAATTAAAACTAAACCAAATTAAATTTAATTTAAATTAAATTAAATTGAATTAAATATAACATCATCTAAGACATAAAGAATTCAAAATAAAATCTAAAACGAACTTGAACACTATTCCAAACTTAAACCCATTAATTAAAATTAAATCAAATCACTGAAATCACTTAAACATCGATTTGCCCTCAAAAGCTCTTGTTGTCATAACTCCTAAACGGGGTGTTAAGTGAAGTGTTACTTCACTCATAGGATATTCAAATGTCCTAGTTCACTGAGCAAGATAACAAAACTTGAACTCCTGGATGATTAATTCATTTGTATAATTAAATTCTCTTGGGCTTAAAACAATCCTAGAGGTATTGAAAAGATGTTTAAGACTCTTCTTAAGCACTTCCTCAATATGATAGGATATTTATAAGAACAATTGAACTTAATTGTTCTTTGATGAAGAAAATCGTCCTTAAACCAAAACACATGAACCTAGACGTCATAGGAGTTGACTAGCTATAGGAGTAGGACCTTGGTAGAAAACCATAACCCTTCCCTTAGCTTTACCTAGGAACTTGCTTTAAATGCTTAAATATTCTAAATTGTGTTTAAGTGCAGCTTGGGATGACGGGAAAACCCTCCAGGTACGCTCTTATTTTTATTGCAATTTATTTTATTGCAATTTACTTAATCGCATCTACCTTGTATTTTTCTTGCATGATAAACAACTGTTGCATGAAAACCCACACCTTTAGGATAGTCCCTAAAATTGAAACCAAAACTAAATTAAAAGTCATTACAAGATAAAATTCACCGTCACAATATTTTAAAATATAAAACAACTCAAAATTTAATCACAAACAGAACAACAAAACTACAACTACAACTAAATTAAAATGTCTTGTTGGATGATCGGGAATACCTCGGATGATGTAACCTACGTGTTGCTAACGGGATTTCCCACGGTCTAAATGAAAGTGTGGAACTCATTCGGTTGAGTTTAGCAAATTCATCTAGACTAAGTGAATCCGATAAAAATAACGATGCCGGAAGGATGGAACCGTGGGATCTTAACCGGTGTTGTTATAATCAACTTCAAGATTTGTTTTAATTAAAACATAAAAACACTTGGAAACTAAGACCTTCTCTAAACCAAAACACTTCTCTCATCTCCTGATTTATGACTTCTAAAACTAAACCTCTGCAACAACAAGGAGCTCGGAGCATGGTGGGCAGCACGGTCATCGTCATCAGCAAAACCTGAGTCTACTTCAGCAAAACTTTCTTAGAATTAAATAATCAATCCATAGGACTTCGAGGTAGTTTGTCTAGTGCAACATAAATCATCAACTCTTTGTTAGGCATTTGCATTGCAAATTAAGCCCTAACCGGTCTTAGGATTCCGAGGTAGTCGTCCGATACGACATAAACCCTCACATCTTCCAAGTTATTTGTATGATTTTATCATACAAAAATAAGTCCTAATTAATTAAAATTGGCAAGATAGAAATATCAGATAATATTAGGATTTTCTTAAACTCGAAGCCAAACAATAGGATAGTTGAGAAATTACCGAAGTTCGCTTCGAATCTGTAATTTCTCCCACCTTTCTTCCTTTGAATTCCCAAAATAAAATGTTCCAAATTTGATCCATTCCCTATTGAAATTCCAAAATTCAATCCCTTGAAAACTTAAACTTTGAAATTCTTGAGAGCAGAACTACTGATTATTATCGAGAGTTTTCTTAGGTGATTCCCGTCACTTAAGATGTAATTAACTATAGGGGCTTGCCCTTATAGAGAATTTTAAGAACCTAGGTAATATAAACCCTGTTTAATGCTTTCATATTAAGCAGGGGAACTTGTCGGTAAATAAAATGGTTTCGCAGACCAAACGGATGTCACAAACCTTCTAGTTTATTTAATCGAGCCCCACCATCAAACAGTGTGCCTATTCTTCGGAATAGACACGCGGTTTGTGGTGCGGTGCTCGTTTATATAAACTATTCGAGATGTGAGATTAGTTTGATTTCATATCTTAAAATTTTTAAAATTATTTTTTAAAATCAAAACACTACATTCTAAATCATATATATATGTAAATTAAATTTAAAATTCGCCGACAAATTCTGTTAGGCGACCCCTTTTCAAAAATACAATATTCAACCTAAAAATATGCCGACATAATCATATGAGGCAATCCTCACTTCATTACAATGTGTTCAAATTCAACACAATTATAATGAACCAAATAAATCTATTGCATATAACAATACAACAATAAATCGCATCTTGCACCATAATGAATGTAGTTTAACTCCTTTCTAAACTAAACAAGTTGAATTTATTCATCCTGTATGTAATAAAAAAAAATAATTCTTTTTAATTATTGAACTTATGTCCAAGCTATGGATCGAGCCTTTTACTTATTAATCCAAGGCTAAGCATTCCTGGCTATTTTTGCTAATGTCTGAAATTTTATATAAATAAATACCAAATTGGTTTTCAGTACCAATGAAATTCTTCCAGAACCAATTACTAATCTTTATCCTGCATGGGTTCACACCTTTCCGCTACTCGGCAAAATAAAAAAAAATTTTGGTTGACGAAATGTGTGAGCTACTATTCTTCTGCCAAGCACAAATTCCTTGGATCATCGCCTGGAATCTATGTCATTAGCAAGATAGCCTCAACGAAAAATGCTTATGGAGGACGTTCTTCATCAAATGGTGGTCCGCAATAATTGTCGGTTACAAACTAATCCAAATCAATAAAGTCATCACATTCAATGTTGAAAATATTCGAGAACAGAAATCCCAAGAATTTTCCCTAAAGGAAATTCATGATTAGATCAAGAGGAAATATCCTCGTGAATTCCCAGATCTGATCAAGCCAGGAAACTTTATCAAAAATAGAGGAATGAATTATTCGAATATGCCGATCTCTAATCAAGGATCAGACGACGACGAAGAAAGATGGGAGCGAATGCTAACCCACCTCGGGTCAAAAATGGCAGAAAAGTAAAAAACTGCTAAAATGGACCCCCATTAGGGTCACTTCAGAATAAATAATAGCCAATAATTCTTGTGGTTGAAATAATACCGGATGGTGGAATGGTGACTGCAACAATCTCGGTGGGTATAATAGTATTTGTAATTATTTTTTATTTTATGTCACATCTGATGGATGTGTTATTTTTAATTAAATTATCATGTATTAAGTTTGAAGTTCACCCTCTACTATAAGTGTGCAATTTTTTAGGAAGTCTTCCGTTGTAAGATAAGAGTGTCTATCTAGTGTTTCCCCAAGCTTGGTGCTCCTTAAGTTTTTTTCTTGTTTTCAATATATTTCTGTATTCTTATATATCATCTTTATAGACTCTCATGGCACTGAAACCAAATTGCAACCATGGTATATAAGAATACATAAATTTTTTAAAAACAAGAAAAATAAGATTATTAGAGTACAAATATATCTTTAAAATAAGAAAAACATACATAGCACCAAGTTTGGGCAAAACAGAAGACTTTTTAAAAACTTGCACCTACTGACAGAACACAAAGCAAATATTTATAGTAGAAGGCGGACTTCAAACTTAAAACATTATAATTTAATAAAAGATAACACATCCGTCAGATGTCACATAAAGCAAAAAATAATAACAAATACTCTTATGCTCACCGAGATTATTGCAGTCACTATTACACCATTCGGTACTGTTTCAAACACGGAATTCATGGCTATTATTTCTTCTAAAGTGACCCAATAGGATTCATTTTAGCATTTTTTTTACTTTTCTGTCATTAATTCGCCCGAAGTGCTTTCGAGCTCCTAAGTTTTTTTATTTAGAAGTATGTTAAAAATTCTTCATTTTCATGGAAAATATTGTTTGAGACAAACTTGAGAGGAACGCTTTCCTGCTTTAAAGCAATTTGGCAGTACAAAGTGGACTAAGATATTGAAATTGGACGGCTCACGACAAATTCACAAAATTCAAGAAAAACTTGTCCAAGCCAAAGTAGTAACGGGACAATAATGCTTAGTCACCCCAATAAGGAGCCTACTCCCCCAAATTTAATTGTCAAAGCCTCTACTCATTCTACGAATCAGATATCTCATCCAGCCTTCTAGAGACTTCGATTATGTCCACAATTCATTTGTATTTTTTTAAAATTATTTAGCTCAATGCCCTATGTATTTTGATATATTTATTTATTATAGTTTTTGTCTATGGCGCAAAGAGTTTTAAACAGAGGGCAAATGCAGAGTTCCTGATCTGCACGTCATGCTGATAGGTTCGGCCAATAGTGATATTCTGTCTATTTTTTCTTATTCTTTTCTCTCTTAGCATGTGGCTTTTCTCTCTTAGCATTTGGAATTTTATAGTAGTCATTCAATTTCTATAGTTATTAATATACGAAACATGTAAATTTAATTGTCTACATACAAAGAACCTAGTTTATTGTCGCGTTCTCAAAAAATATTCTGAAGGGAGGTGGGCAGCTCAGGACTTAAATACTACTCTTCGGCCCTACTCCAAGCTGATGTAGGACTTTTTGTTCGTGACATTCTCCTCCACCCAAGCACGTGACGCCTCGTTCCCGATCGGCTCCTCCGAGGGTCCTACTGGACCATGGAGAGTCCACAGACTTGACAGACAGTATTCTGCTCTGATACCACTTGTCACGCTTCCAAAAGAGCTCTTAAGAGAGGTGGGTAGCCCAGGACTCAAATACTGCTCTTCTTGGGCTGCCCATCTCTCTTAAGAACTCTTTTGGGAGCATGACAATAGGCTATGTTCTCTGTATGTAGACAATTAAATTTTCATGGTTCGTATATTAATAAATATAGGAATTGAATGATAACTATAAAAATCTCCCTAATATTTTATGTCTGTGACACTAGGCTAAAAAAATAGGAATCACAAATTTTTAGGATGTTGATATAATTTCAATAATTTTTATAAAACCTAAGATTTCATCTGATTTTTAATTGAAGTCTTGATTCATTATAGGATATTTAGATCTAGACCTATTAAATTAAAATATAGGAAATTAACGAGAGAACCGAAACCCTTTCGAATAAAAGATGAATTTTCCCTTGAAAAAATGAAAGACAAATTTATTTAGTCGGGATAGAATTTAGCTAACCAAGATGGAATCAATGCAACTATGCACTCGCAAGTAAATATTCGTTAAAATATTTTGGATTATATTCTCTTATATTATTTTTTTTTTATTTCAGAAATATAAAAACTCATAAAAATCATATCTTTTTTGAGGATGGTCTTAAAAAAGGTGATGGATGTCTTGCTTAGCACTTAGTTTCTCACACTATTTACCTCAGGATTCTCATGCGACTAAGAATGACTCAAATAAACAATCTTTGGTTTTCCGAAATGACAAAAAGAGAGAGAGTGTGTATGTGTGCATTTTTAAGATCCAGTAAGTCGGATCCCGTGAGAGCCCCCTCTGACCTCCCGTTTATATATTAGAGAAAATAAATATAAAATTACATTCCGTACAGTACCAGACCTATCCTCGAGTTTTTGGTGAGAAAATCGAGATGCAGGTGTCAGCAACGCCATAAGGACCGGTATATAATTTTGTATGTAATGATGATTTTTTCTGATGGTTGGCTCTGGTTATAATCAATCATTCTGTTACATGCGAGTTAAGCTCGATCATTTTAGTACGTGGGCTCAGGTCTTTCAATATGGACCTCCAAAGCTCAGAGAAGTCCAGTTGATCCCTATCACAAGCCCCACACGAAGCCTTAGCGGAATATTTAGTCGCCTTCAGGTATATAAGATAGAAGCAAGATAATTGCTGGGCAATAATCTGACGTTGTTTTATATTTAATTTAAATTACGTAAGTTGTTAAGCATTGAATAAATAATTTATTATTATTTCTACAAAACACATAAGTATCACCGGAATGACTTATGTGATGAGTCATTTTAGTTCATTTTCACGTTTTTATGCTTAGAGCAAAAATGAATGTAGAGCACGTCATCAAAGGTATTACAGCTATTTTAAAAAAGGACAAGAGAAGCCGTGTTCTTGCCGTCGTCTCAGGCACTACCATCAATGGGGAATGAGAAGAAAACATTAAAAAAGACCATTTCACTGTAAATATTTGGTTACAATCGGAGGTGTCCAATTATTTCAATATCATATTGTATTTGAATGAATAAATCAAGATGTTATGGAATATAACAGCGGAGTGAAAAAAAAAAAAGAGATCCATGACTGCGAAGATAGCTAAAAGAAATACGTAGTTGGCAATGAACATTTCGAATACTATAAATTGTGTAACCCAATTTCTTTGAGTAAACACAACTATCACCTCTCTTCAACTCATTCTTCTTTTATTGTCTCGCTCTTCACTTGAGGTATAAATCCACCAACACATCTGGTTTTGACATCCTTCTATGGTGTCATGGGAGGATGGATCATGTCATATATTAGAAATTAAGCTATTAAAGGAGTATGACTAAGCCATTGATAAGTAAATAGTATCATGAATTGGACCAAGGAGTTCTTCACCTAACTAATCAATGAGTTGAAAAGATAAGTGGCATTAATGACAAAGGAAACTTTAGCCTAAGCATCGATAACTGGGCACGAGAATTACACTTTCTGCTTTTAAAGCACAGGTTCAACCATGTTCAGTTACAAAAGGAGGGTAAAAAATCCTCAACCCTTAGCCATATTATTTAACAATGCCTTCTATAGAGAAATTACTAAAGTTGAAGCACCAAAATGCTTTAAGATTCCATATTTATAATCTCATTGAGGAAAGATAAACACATTGGATAACATAACCTCATTTAGTCCAACGTTTAACTTTTCATAGTAAATAATTAGCTTTCTATATGACTTATTAATTTAGCATTGAGATTACTCAATAGTCTGCTACTTAGAATGATAAGCTACTACAGTCACTAAAAGTACATTTATAACGTAATTTTCGAGTACTCAAAGGCTCCACAAGTGTTCACAATTGTTGCTGCAAATTCTCTAAGAACCAGGCTAGAACTTGCAATCTTTTATTACATATTATTAGAGGGAAATGCTAGAAGTTTAATACTTCGAACTTTCAATTCTCATGCTATATTAGTACAAGGGCTAAGAGAAGGTTCATTCCGTTATGCAAATGGGCTATAGCACTTACAAACCATAGCTGAGTTGTTGGAGCTGGCCAACAACTTTTTCCTCACATAAGTGCAAAATTCACTCCATGTTTTCATTCATTCAAATCATCTAAGAAAGTGCGCACCAAAAAAAAATTCAATTAGATTAGTATGAGATGATCTATTTTGTGCAGCCAATTATTTAGTCAATTTTTGTAGGAGTTGTGTGATCCAAGAAAAAAATATCTATTTTTATGCCATGATTTTTATTAAATTTTAAAGATATTATGCTTTAATGAAAGGTATTTTTGTGTTTTTGGATGTAGGTGATTCAAAAATGTTCAAGAAGGAGAAAAATATGAAAAAGGAGCAAAAAGAAGCAAAAAGGAGCAAAAGTAAAGCCAACATGCAAAATTGTCGAAATTAATGGCCTAGCCCCTAGGCGCCAGAGTCTGGCGCCTAAGTGCCAGCTCGATACAGAAAACTGTTAAGTTTTTGACGACTTTGGGGCGGTTATTTTGACGGTGTGAGCGGTTATTGGACCTTCTAGAAGACTGGCAGTTGTTCCTGGTTTACAGGACATGTGATACAATGTATTCGGAAGCTTCAAAACAGTTTTAATCGCGAAGAGGTGCGATCCAAAGTGAAGAGGTGCGAAGAACTGGACGCGGTGTCCGGCACCTAGGCGCCAGATTCCGGCGCCTAGGCACTAGACACACCTTCTAGAAGATTCATTGAATGTGGACACATTTTGAAGAGGTGTCTTGAGGCAACCCTTGAAGCCTATAAATAGGAGGGTATTCCTTCAGAGAAAAACGCCCCATCTACCCTCCCTATCTAGAGTCCAATCTAGAGAGAGAATTAGAGAGAACATATTAGGGCGACCTTTTTACTTTCCTTCATAAATTAGTGAGTTTATTTTAGAGTTTGTATTTAGAGTTTGAAAGAGTTGGTGCATCTATAGTTCATTACGCTGTGGAGTTAGTAGGAATCAGAAGTTCATAAAGAGAAACATCTAAGATAAGTATTTTTATTTTGATTCAAAGTTTATTATTATGTTTTGTTATTTAATTTCAATGTGTTCTAAGTAGTTACTTTACTTTCTCCTTTCAATTATGAAAAGATAAATAAGATAATACAAAATTCGTCGGAGAATTAAAAATCATATATTTTCAAAACATTGTGATGATATTAATATTGATTCTTAATTTACTATTTAAATTAGCCATTTAAATTGTTAAAACCTGTTGAAGAGTTTTGAGACCTAGAAGGAGATAAATTCTTAACTTGTAGATATCACATGAATCTTTGGGTAGTCGAAGGCCTTGTGCGGGTTATTCAAGGTGAAGTGCAAATAAATAGGAAGATATTATATAATGGGTGTAGAATTGATAAGTTTTTAGAGTGACAGACTAAATTCTTGTGATTTGGTTTATAGAAAAGGAAAGGGTCACTAGTAGGGTCGACCATAGCCACCCTTGGACATTTAGTAGTGTGAGCCTAGATTAATTCATTCTACTAACAATATATCCGGACCTGATCTATAGGCTAGCCAATGTTCTTTGCACCTGGATCAAAGGGTAAAGAATATGAATGCTTTTATTTGGCACAATACCATAAATTTATATTCTCCACGAATATTATCATTATCTTAGAAAATCTTGGATTAATTGAAAGGAAGAAAGTTGCTTTCTTATTACTATTTACATCAATTATTTTATTTCTGCTTTATAATCGCATCTAGTAAATTAAAGATATTTTATTTTTGATTATAAAAGAAATACTTTAAAATAAAAATATTTAAAGACCAATATCTCTCTCCTCGTGGGATCGATATCGGGGTCTTTGTTTCAAAGCCCTATATTACTTGAAACGATACGTATACATACATAAAACCCCTAGTGTGTAAAATATTTTTCATAAAATTTTATTTATATACACTAGTCACTATTATTATTTATAACATATATTTTTGAAAGAATTAATTAGTACGTTGATCTTCAGAGGACTTCGGGTCAAGTTTTTGGCGCCGTTGCCAGAGAAGAAGATTTTAGTATGCATATATTTATATCGGGTCAAGTTTTTGGCGTCGTTGCCGGGGAGAGCAGAGACAAACTTTTAGATTTTAAGTATTTTTATTTTATTCATTTTTCTTTGTTATAAAAAAAACAAAAAAAATATATATATAATAATAATATTTATTTTAATTCTTGCTAATTGATTTTTTATGCGTAGTTCTGGATCTGAAGGATTATTACATTTAGATTCTGAATTAGAAAGAACTGTTAGAAGAACTAAAAAAGGAAAACAAATTCAAAAATTTCAAGAAATAACTAATTTACATAACAATTTACAAAATCCAATTGAAATTAATGATCAAAATGTTTATAAACCATTAAGGGATTATATTAACCCTACAGTTGATGAACTTCATAGTAGTATTCAAATACCCACTGTAGATGCTAATTCTTTTGAGCTTAAACCGTCTATAATTCAAATGGTTCAAAACAATCAATTTAGTGGAACACCAAATGAAGATCCAAATTTACACCTTGCTAGTTTTTTAGAACTTTGTGATACCTTTAAATATAACAATGTTTCCGATGATGCTATTAGGCTTAGACTCTTTCATTTTTCTTTAAGAGATAAAGCAAAGATGTGGTTGAACTCATTAGCAACAGGTTCTATTAAAACATGGGCTGAAATGGCAAAAAAATTTCTTGCTAAATATTTTCCTCCTTCTAAAACTGCTAAATTAAGAAATGATATTACTTCATTTAGTCAATTTGACGGGGAGACAATTTATGAAACTTGGGAAAGATTTAAAGAACTATTAAGAAAATGTCCTCATCATGCTTTATTTGATTGGTTAATTATTCAAACATTTTATAATGGATTAATTGGATCTTTAAAATCAATTATTGATTCTGCTGGAGGTTCTTTAATGTCCAAATCATTTGAAGAAGCTTACACTTTAATTGAAGAAATGGCTAACAATAATTTTCAATGGCCTTCTGAAAGGATTAATCCTAAAAGAATGGTAAATATTCATGATAATGAAGCCTTTTCTATTTTAGCTTCACAAGTAAGCAAGAATGTCTAAGAAATTAGATAGTTTTGTTATTAATATATCACATAATAACTCTGCTAATATTGAAGATTCTCAAACTATTGAAACTTTACAAGCTATTGCTAGTAAAAATAATCCTTATTCAAATTATTATAATCCTGGATGGAAAAATCATCCTAATTTTAACTGGAATAATTCACAACACTGGGGTAATAATCAATCTCATCCCACTAGAAATTGGAATAATCAAGTTAATTCAAACTATAAACCACCTGGATTTAACAATCAACAGAAAAAGTTATCTATAGAAGAATTAAGTTTACAACTAAGTAATCAATTACAAAATCAAAATACCGCTATTCATAATATTGAGAATCAAATGGGACAAATCGCTAATTTAATTAATTATAGACCCCAAGGAACACTTCCTAATAATGTTGAAATCAATCCAAAAGAAACTGGAAAAGAACATGAACATGTTAAAGCTGTACAACTTAGAAGTGGAAAGGAATTCAAAGAAAAAATACAGAATGAAATTGAAAATGAGATTGAGGTTGAAGAGATTGAAAAATCTAAAGAAACTCCTTCTCCGAATAAAGATCAAACTGATATTTCTATTAATATGGAAATTGAAAAACCACCACCACCTTTTCCTCAAAGACTTAAACAGCAGAAGCTTGATCATCAATTTTCTATGTTCTTTGAAATTTTTAAGAAACTTACTATAAATATACCTTTTGTTGAAGCTTTGGAACAGATGCCAACTTATGCAAAATTTATGAAGGATATTTTATGTAAGAAACGAAAATTTGAAGCTTTTGAAACTTTTACATTAAGTGAAGAATGTAGTGCAATAATTCAAAAGAATTTACCTCAAAAACTTAAAGATCCTGGAAGTTTTACTATACCTTGTGCTATTGGAGAAAAGTTTTGTGGAAAAGCTTTATGCGATTTAGGAGCAAGTATTAATCTCATGTCATTTTCTATTTTTTGAAGGTTGAATTTAGGAGAGATTACTCCCACCACCGTAACCCTTCGAGTTAGTCGATAGATCTATCACTTACCCTAAAGGAGTTATAGAGGATGTTCTTGTTAAAGTAGATAAATTTATCTTCCCTGTAGATTTCATTGTACTTGATATGGAAGAAGATAAAGAAATACCTATTATTTTAGGGAGACCTTTTATAGTGACCAAACGAGATATGATTGATGTGCAAAAAGGAGAATTAACCATGAGAGTTAATGATCAAGAGATTAAATTTAATGTTCTTGAATCAACGAAGTACCCTGACAAAGAAAAATGTTATCGAATGGATATAATTGATTATTTAATTGAGAAACATTATCAAGAAAAATGTAGAGTAATTTCTGAAGAAAATTTTGAATTATTAACCGATGAAGATGAAGAACTAAAAGAAGAAGAAATTCATTATATTAAAGATAATTGGGAATCTTTGGACATAACTCAAAATGATATATTGTTACCCTTAATTAAAAAAGCCCCTGAACTGGAATTAAAAATGTTACCTTCACATTTAAAATATGCATTTCTGGGAAATTCATTAACTTTACTTGTTATTATTTCTTCTGAGCTAAGTTTAGATCAAGAAGAAAAATTAATAGGAGTGTTAAAGAATTATAAAAAAGCTTTTGGTTGGACTATTACAGACATAAGAGGAATAAGCCCGTCCATTTGTATGCATAGAATTTTAATGGAAGAAAATTTTAAACCTACTATTGAACCGCAAGGAAGATTAAATCCTATCATGAAAGAGGTTGTTAAAAAAGAAATTGTTAAATGGTTAGATGCTGGTATTACTTATCCTATTTCGGATAGCCAATGGGTAAGTCCTATTCATTGTGTTCCAAAAAAAGGAGGAGTAACTGTCATTATCAATGATAAAAATGAACTAATTCCTACAAGACAAGTTACTGGATGGCGAATTTGCATTGATTAAAGGAAATTAAATGACGCCACTAAAAAGAATCATTTTCTTTTACCTTTCTTGGATCAAATGCTTGATAAATTAGCTCGGAACTCATATTTCTGTTTTCTGGATGGATATTCTGGTTATCATCAATTACCTGTCGCTCCTGAGGACCAAGAGAAAACAACATTTACAAGTCCTTATCGAACATTTGCCTTTAGAAGAATGTCTTTTGGTTTATGTAATGCACCTGCAACTTTTCAAAGATGTATGATGTCAATATTTTGTGATTTGATTGACGAAGGAATTGAAATATTCATGGACGATTTTTTAGGTTTTGGAACTTCTTTTAAATCTTGTTTGGAAAATATTTCCAAAGTTCTGAAAAGATATGAAGAAACAAGTTGAGTTCTTAACCGGGAAAAATGTCAATTTATGGTCACAGAAGGCATTGTACTTGGTCACAAAGTTTCACAAAAAGGGATGGAAGTAGATCAAGCAAAAGTGAAAATTATTGTTGAATTATAACCACCTACTATCATTATCGATGTGAGAAGTTTTCTAGGTCATGCTCGGATTTTATAGAAGATATATAAAGGATTTTTCTAAAATTGCTAAACCTCTTTGTCATTTATTGGAAAAAGATGCTAAATTTGAATTTAACAAAGATCGTGTTAATGCTTTTAATATTTTAAAAGAAAAATTAATTACTACACCTATCATTGTTGCACCTAATTGGAATAAATCTTTTGAATTAATGTGCGATGCAGGTGATTTTGCAATTGAAGCTGTATTGGGACAAAAATATGAGAAAGTTTTCAAAGTTATATATTATGCTAGTAAAACTCTTACTGAAACTTAAAGAAATTACACTATTACTGAGAAAGAGCTTCTAGCTATAGTATATGCCTTTGATAAATTTAGAGCTTATCTTCTTGGTACTAGATGTATAGTTCATACTGATCATTCCGCTATTAAATATCTAATGTCAAAAAAAGATGCTAAACCTAGACTGATAAGAGGGGTTTTACTTCGACAAGAATTTGATTTTTAAATAGTGGATAGAAAAGGAACGGACAACCAAATTGCTGATCATTTATCTAGAATTAAGAATGATGTTATTACTGAAGAAAACATAAATGAGGAATTTCCTGATGAACATTTATATGTTATTCAAGGATACCAAACACCTTGGTATGCGGATATAGTTAACTATTTAGTTAGCAATATTCTACCTTATGGATTGGATGAAAATTTTATTAAGAAATTTAAAAATGATGCTAAATATTATATTTGGGAAGATCCTCATTTATTTAAATTAGGAAGAGATTCTATAATTCGAAGATGCGTACCTTATCAAGAAACTTTTGCTATTATTCAAAAATGTCATGATTCTGATTTTGGAGGACACTTTGGAATAGATAAAACTGCATTTAAAATTTTAAATTCCGGATTTTATTGGCCTACTTTATTCAGAGATGTGAGACATTATGTTAAAACATGTGATCGATGTCAAAGAATGGGAAATATATACAAGAAAGATGAAATGCCTTTAAACTATATATTGGAAGTTGAAATTTTTGATATATGGGATTTAGACTTTATGGGACCATTTGTACCATAATCTGGAAAAATTTATATTTTATTAACAGTTGATTATGCTTCAAAGTGGATTGAAGCTGTAGCTTTGCCTAATTGTGACTCCAAAAGTGTATCTAAATTTTTAAAGAAGATGATTTTTTCAAGATTTGGAATGCCTAAGGTAATTATCACAGATGGTGGAAGTCATTTTAGAAATATAAGAATTCAATCATTACTATAAAAATTTGGAATCAAACATAAAATTGCAATCGCATATCACCCACAAACAAGTGGAATGGTCAAGTATCGAACGAGAGAAATTAAAAGAATTTTAGAGAAGACTCGTTAATCCTAAAATAACCGATTGGGTTGATAGACTTGATTTTGCATTATGGGCTTATAGAACAGACTTATAAGACACCAATCGGAATGTCACCTTACCGGTTAGTTTTTGGAAAACAATGTCACTTACTCGTTGAACTTGAACATAAAGCTTATTGGGCGATAAAGGAGTTTAATTCGATTTGAATACTTGCATGAGAAAAACGACTATTGCAATTAAATGAGATGGATGAAATAAGAAATGAATCATATGATAATGCAAAAATTTATAAAGAGAAAATGAAAGTATTACATGATAAAAAGATTTCAGGAAAAATATTTGAGCCTGGATAAGAAGTATTACTATTTAATACTCGTTTAAGAATTTTTTCTGGAAAATTGAGATCAAAATGGGTAGGACCATATATAATTGAAAAAGTATACCAATATGGAGCTGTGGATATTAAAGACCCCAAAACGGGAAAAATTTTTAAAGTTAATGGATTAAGATTAAAGCCTTATTTGAGAGATACTAAAAAGATTTATAAAGAGGATTATGAATTAAGTCAACCTGATTAAAGAATTACTTAGGTCGGGCTGACAATGTTAAATCAAGCGCTTAATGGGAGGCAACCCATAGATTTTTTTTTTAGTGTATTTTTACATTTTTAATGTATGGTTATGCCTCAGTCTTGACTAATTTTATATAACTTCAGAAAATTAAAAATTAACTTGAAGTATATAAAGTTTGGACTTTGGATCACTCTATTTCATATGTGAGTAAAAAAGAGATCAAGTTAACCTTCATTGAAATTATATATAATTGTGTTATTGAGATTGTTCTGATCTTATCATTATAATTTACCTATTTTTGGAGAACGAAACCTTAAAATTTGACGTTAGGCCAAACGGAGTCAAACATGGTTCCGGCGCCTAGGTGCCAGAATTCGGCGCCTAAGCACAAGAATAAGCTGTGTGTCAATGGGTCCGGCGCCTAGGCACCAGATTTGGCGCCTAAGTGCCACGGTTACTGGGTCGTGTAAAAACCAAAAATTTTCAATTTTTCGCACGATTTTTACCTTTAAATTAACCCATCATCGTCCCCAATCCCCATGCAATCATTATTTCGACCCATACACTCCATTCTTGAGAGATTAGAGAAGATTTTTTTTGAAGAAATGGAGAGGAGAAATCTTGGAGAAGAGGCTAGAGACAAAGGTCCAAAAGATCCTCAACCCTACTTCAATGGTTTCATCGCTGTAAGTTTGGAGAAATTTCTAGTCATCTTGATAAATTTGAAGCGGATTTCAAGAGTATTGGAGATCGCCTCCATGAGATGTATCATCAGATTGAACATCTGGAATGGCAAGCGAACCTTCAATTTGATCATCTAGCGGCTTATCAAGATGCTCAAGTAGAGATGTATGCGAAGAACAATTGGATCGACGAGAAAACGACTACGGATTTTCCAAGAGCAATAGTATTCTTCCCAAGTGGGCTGAATAGTTTTCCTTGCCAAGATAATGAAAATTAGATAGTGATTTGGTGAGATCGTGATTTATCTAGTGAGTAGTTGTATCGATTTAGTGAATCGATTGTGTTTGTTTGTGTATTTGCTTTCATGTTCAATGTATGTTGTATTTGTTTTCAAATTGTGTTATTTGATTGTGTGTTAGGACTTGAATCATTATATTATACTTATCTGAAGTGTATTGAGCCAATATTGAAGATTATAAATGGAAATAAGAGGAGTTTGATTTAAACCTTGTGTTTGATTGGTGGATTTAATATTTAATTTTTTAAAAAATTTTGGAAAATATTTTGGAAGTTAGAAACTGAAGCCCTACTCTAAAATGAGTAATTGGAAGTTGAATTTATGAATTTTGGTGGAAAATAAAATTTTTAGAGTGATTTTTGTGAAAGGCGAGTATGGCGCCTAGGCGCCAGAATTTGGCGCCTAAGCGCCGGTTCGGCCTGCATACCCGAAAAACACCATATAAACCCCATTAGCCATGGATGACGCCTAAGCTTCTTCTCCTTCCCCATTTTCACGGAAATACATCTCTTAGATCCATTTTGAGTTCAAAACATCAAGTATTTGGGCGCGAAATCACTTGATTTCTTCGTCTTGAGGTCAGATCTACACTCAAATCCATTTATTTTCTATTTTCACCATATTTTTTCCTATGTTTTGCTAAAAACCAAAATTTTGAGAAAGATTTTGATTTTTAGGTATTCTATTTGGATTTTTAAACTTATTTTAAGTTTCTTAAACTTAAAAAGAGTTTAAATATTTGATTCCTAAACTTATTCTTGTTTTCTTTCACGTTTAGATGACACCGAAATCTAAGCAAGGGAAGGGACGAGAAAATTTTGACAATAGCAAGTTCGCGACTGCGGCAGCGCATTTTTGATATCACGAATTTGCGACGTCATGAAAGTTTATCTCGGAGCGAAGCTTTTACAATCCGGGTGAAATGATCGAGAACACAATCGTTGTGCACAACTGACAACGATTCTGTTATTTCACTGCTGTTGTTGTTATTCCAGTCGTTCGCGAATTTTATGCTAACTTTTTAGATGCGGAAGACTATGAAGTCTTCGTCAAAGGTATTGGAATAGGATTTACTCCGGAGAGGATCAATGTGTTTTATGGACTGCCACCTACCATCGAGTGCCACTATTCTGGATTATCTCCATCTGAGGGAGATCTTGAAATGATTATTGCTTATTTGACTGATGAAACTGGAGCTTGGAAGATCCGGAATGAAAAATGGGTAAACTTCAAATCTTCTAAGCTAAATGGTGTTTCAAAGGCTTGGCATTATTTTATTTCTGCTAGATTTCTACCTTCCAACCACCTGAGTGAAGTTACCAAAGATCGAGCTATCTTAAACTACTGCATTCAGGAGAGGAAGCCGATAGATGTCGGCAGTATTATTTATGATTCTGTGGAGTCTACTGCTAGATCCAGCACTTCTGTGGGACTGGGATTCTCATCTTTGATCTATTCTTTATGTGTTAGCAATGGAGTCACTACTGATATTTCTGAGGAGAAGCTGAAGTCTACCAAGCCAATTGGGCAGGAGAGTGTTAGTATCTATGATCATCTTCGAGGGAAGAGATCGACCGCTCCTTCTACTTCTGCACACACTTCAGGTAGACCTTCCACTTCCAGACCTTCTACTTCTACTGCTGAGCCACCATCTAGTTTTTGGGAATCGATGCATGATCAATTTCTGGAGCAGCAGCATGAGTTATTTCAAACTCACTGCATAGTTGATTCTATTGATAAGAAAAATGATCATTTATCTGAGTATACCCAGAGGAAGAGTAGTTACGATGCTGAGTATGATGAAGCTCTCGTTAGATTCCTGAAGGGAGAGCATGATGTTCAGTTTTCTACCTGTCCTAGTTTTTCACCATTTGTTGATCCTAAGGATGTTGAGTTTTCTTTTGGTGATGATGATGAGGCTACAGACAGTGATTAGTGACCTGATTTATCTCTGAGGTGTGCTAAGTCTGTTGTTAGTTTAGTTTGTTTGCTAGTATTGTTTGTTGTTTGTTGTTTGTTGTTTGTTGTTTTCTAGTTTAGATTTGTTTATGTACTTTGTGTGGATTGTTGGGTGTTGAGACTTTTGTTAGAATATTTTTAATGTATTGTGTTTAAGATTGAAATTTGGATAAATTTATGTTTATTTCTGTTTCAACCTACTATTTAGTGGTTAGTATTGTTGTTCTATTTCAGTTATTATAAGTATTATAGTCATTTAATTTAATTACTAATGAACCTGCTTACTTTTATATATGCTTCATTATTTCGGTATTATTCATAAAAGCATGTGTAGAAGTAAATTTTTCTTTCTATAATGTTTTTTTACATACTTATAAAAATTCCTTTTTAAAATTATATTTTTCTTTCTCTTATACTTTAAAAAAAATTCATGATAAACCAAAACTTAAGTTTGGGGGAAAGGGAAAATACATTCAAATTTAAATATTATTTGTCCTTTAAGAACTAATATTTTCTTAAAATAAAAATTTTTAACATAACATGAGGAATGAAAAATCTATTTAAGATCACTTAAATTTTTGAAATTATAAATAATTTAGTGGACTTAATCAAAAATTTTAATAACTTTGATTGATTTTAAGAATAGAATTATTCAACTTAAAGAAGAATAAGATTAAGAAATTTCTATCAATAGTAGAGATAATTGAATTTTAGAAGTATTAAGAAATCAAAAATTATAACTCGAAAAAGAATAGATTGAAATTCTTTTTGAAATTATGTATGTTATAATAATTAAGTGAAAATGTATAAGTTTGAAAATATAAGTTAAGGATAGTGAAGTTCAAAACTATTAACAGTGCTATCCAGGATACGATGAATCCTCTCTTTAAAAAAAAAAGAAGAGAAAAAGAGAGGAGAAGCTTGAGAAAATGCCTAATCAAAAATTGGATTCACTTGAATTAACTTATTAAAAAAAGAAAACTGATTACATATATTATTTAATTTTTATGCATGTATTTTTGTTAGAAAAGAATTTCATGAAGATCTTATTTTTGTGAATAATTTATGTGATCTTAATATAATAAACTACAATTATTTTCAAAGTGAATGAAAAATTTTTGAAGTCTGTGATTTGGTAGTTAGAATATTCTTTAAATTCTTAAAATTAAACTTAGTTAGTGAAATTTGGTTAATGATTTACTAAAGCCTTTATAAAATTAAAAATCATAAGAAGTCTTAAATATTTACCTTTTTATTCCAAATGTTATATATTTTATATAGTAAAAAGGGTTACTTGAGAACAAGTAACGTTTAAGTTTGGGGGATTTTGATCCAAGAAAAAAATACCTATTTTTATGCCTTGATTTTTATTAAATTTTAAGGATATTATGCTTTAATGAAAGGTATTTTTGTGTTTTTGGATGTAGGTGATGCAAAAATGTTCAAGAAGGAGAAAAATATGAAAAAGGAGCAAAAAGGAGCAATAAGGAGAAAAAATAGAGCCAAAATACAAAATTGTCGAAATTAATGGTCTGGCGCCTAGGCACCAGAGTCCGGCGCCTAAGCGCCAGCTCGATACAGAAAACTGTTAAGTTTTTGATGACTTTTGGGCGGTTATTTTGACGGTGTGAGCTGTTATTGGACCTTCTAGAAGACTGGCAGTTGTTCCTGGTTTATAGGACATGTGATACAATGTATTTAGACGCTTCAAAACGGTTTTAATCGCGAAGAGGTGCGATATAAAGTGAAGAGGTGTGAAGAACTGGACGCGGTGTCCGGCGCCTAGGCGCCAGATTACGGCTCCTAGGCGCCAGACACACCTTCTAGAAGATTCATTGAATGTGAACACATTTTGAAGAGGTGCCTTGAGGCAACCCTTGAAGCCTATAAATAGGATGGTATTCCTTCAGAGAAAAATGCCCCATCTACTCTCCCTATCTAGAGTCCAATCTAGAGAGAGAATTAGAGAGATCATATTAGGGCAACCTTTTTACTTTCCTTCATAAATTAGTGTGTTTATTTTAGAGTTTGTATTTAGAGTTTGAAAGAGTTGGTGCATCTGTAGTTCATTATGCTGTGGAGTCAGTAGGAATCAGAAGTTCATAAGGAGAAACATTTAAGATAAGTATTTTTATTTTGATTCAAAGTTTATTTATTATGTTTTGTTATTTAATTTCAATGTGTTCTGAGTAGTTACTTTACTTTCTCCTTTCAATTATGAAAAGATAAATAAGATAATAAAAAATTTGTCGGAGAATTAAAAATCATATATTTTCAAAACATTATGATGATATTAATACTGGTTCTTAATTTACTATTTAAATTAGTCATTTAAATTGTTAAAATCTGTTGAAGAGTTTTGAGACCTAGAAGGAGATAAATTCTTAACTTGTAGATAACACATGAATCTTTGGGTAGTCGAAGGCCTTGTGCGGGTTATTCAAAGTGAAGTGCAAATAAATAAGAAGATATTATATAATGGGCGTAGAATTGATAAGTTTTTAGAGTGACAGACTAAATTCTTGTGATTTGGTTTATAGAAAAGGAAAGGGTCACTAGTAGGGCCAACCATAGTCACCCTTGGACATCTAAGTAGTGTGAGCCTGAGATTAACCCATTCTACTAACAATACATCCGGACTCGATCTATAAAGCTGACTAATGTTCTTTGCACCTGGATCAAAGGGTAAAGAATATGAATGCTTCTATTAGGCACAATACCATAAATTTTTATTCTCCATGAATATTATCATTATCTTAGAAAATCTAGGATTAATTGAAGGGAAGAAAGTTGCTTTCTTATTGCTATTTACATCAATTATTTTATTTCTGCTTTATAATTGCATCTAGTAAATTAAAGCTATTTTATTTTTTATTATAAAAGAAATACTTTAAAATAAAAATATTTAAAGATCAATATCTCTCTCCTCGTGGGATCGATACTGGGGTCTTTGTTTCAAAGCCTTATATTACTTGAAACGATATGTATACTTGCGTAGAATCCCTAGTGTGTAAAAAATTTTCATAAAATTATATTTATATATACTAGTCGTTATTATTATTTATAACATATATTTTTGAAAGCATTAATTAGCATGTTGATCTTCAGAGGACTTCGGGTCAAGTTTTTGGCGCCGTTGTCAGGGAAGAAGATTTTAGTACGCATATATTTATATCGGGTCCTTGTGTCCTTTTAAAAAAAGGATGCATGCTTATGAAAGATGAATTGCAAAAGTGAAGAAATAAGTTGATTTAATGGAGAGATTCCAAACAAAATTTTTCATGGAAGAACTTAGCATTTGCATAACCTTGATATTGTTTCCTTCCATGATAATGCCTTTGAGTTCATACATCCATGGTTGGCAAAGTTGTTGAAGGATAAAATGGCCTTGAGCTTCACAGTGAGCTATCCAAATGTACAAGTTTTTGTCTAATCATATTGATTCTGATTCCATATTCATCTTGGTTGATTTCTCCAGTACCTGCAGGTCTCGAAGGTAAAAGCACCCCATTGACATTCAATTTTAGCAACCCGGGATGAGGGTGATGCTGAACATTTTCCAGCTAAAATAGGAAAAAAAAAATTATTAGAATTAGCAAAAAAATTAGTATCTAATATAATACAAAAAATTAAAAGAACAATGTAGAATGCCAACATGAAACATGACATGACTACGTATAAAATCAGCAAAAGTAAGCAGGACAACTATAGTGTAAGAAGCAAAAGTAAAAGCAAGAATGTGTGGAAACAAATCATCTAAGTATACAAATCATTTATAGTCTATTTCATTAGATGAGTGACGTATGAAAAAACATAAAATTTCTTCATCAATTTCATCATCATTTTTATCTGTATCTAGTGGGACTTCTACATGAAGTCTCGAGGTATCTTCTAGGGGTAACACATCATATATTGAACTAAGCTGAATACACAAATATGATATAACTGGCTTGTGGTTAATGGGTTCGATAACATTTTGCAACTCAATAGTTTTTCTTGGCATATTCTTCAGTACTACAGCCCAATCAAGTTTATCCCTACAGAATAGTTAGATATCGCTCAGTCAATTAGTCTAGCCTGCCTTCCGAGTCAGATTTGTTCTGGAATTTTTTCTTGTCAAGTAAAAATGGAGATTGAAAAAGGTTGCTCAACCAAGATATCAAACATGATAAACTTGACTAGTTTGACGTGCCAAAATAAGGGGTCGTACTTTGCATATCTTTTGTTCATTTTAACTTCAATAATATCATATGGACTGTGAGTTTATGATTCTCGATTAAGAAGAAAATCCAACCACTCACAATTGAACATGTAAAATTGTGTTCAACGCAACTCGGATATTGCAATTGAATTACTTTAATATAGTGTAATAGCTAGTCTCATTATTTGTATGTGTGTTTCCGCTAACACGAACACCAAAATTATATGTTTGTTTTCAGTCACTGAAGGAACTCATGAGAAATCTATAATCGTTCACATCAAGAATTTGTTATGTGTTGACACTGTGATTAGACCCCCAAACAAGATCTAATAAGCCATGGTCTGTTATTTCATTGTTTGTATTCTGAACCTAGAAGAAATTCAAAGCATATTTAGTTTTACTTTGAAAGTTACAATTGTACGACGTACTATGAATTGAAAAGTTACTTCAATTTAAGTATAATTTGAACCATTTTGGAAATTCTTTTTAAATCTTCTTGCTTACAAGAGAGTCATCCCCTATGTCCATGCTCTCGGTAAAATAATCTATAACATCAATGTTATTTCGTATGTCTGGGTTAATTGTTATAGCATTCCAGATAATAATTGAGAAAATTTTTTATTAAATTTAATCTAACTGTAGAAATGGTTTTATTTTATCACAGTTCAGTAAAACATACAATATAGCTGCTCGAAGCTCTCTATTGTTGGAATAGCATGTATAATGCCTACCTAATGATTCACATGATATCTATAATATAGATAATGCTATTTGTGAAGGCATGTCACCAACAATTTCTAGCGTATGATGCCCTGAATCGAAGTAATAGGAACATAATTTGTTTATCTCCTGAGTAAGTATGCCTCTCACATCGATATCTTTGAATGTGCTTTATTTTTAATAGTCTCTTTTATTTTATTTAGAAATCTACACAGTTGAGTCATTTATGAATAAACATGATGGTAGTTTACTAAAAAATAAAAGATGCCTCTAAAAGAGATACATCCGTCTATATTGCATTGAACTCCTTAATATAGTTTCATAACATAGATGCAAGCTCAGATGTTATTAAGTCAATAAAATTAGGAGGAAATATCAGTTCGAGCTTCCATAACTATAATGGAATACTCGCGTTAAGACTTCTTCAAGAATCAATAAGGGAACTTTTTTCCATGCTTCAAAGTGAATACTCTGAACATGTTCATGCAGTAGGGACATGTCAATTTTCCGTTGTGCTCCAACCAAGTAGCAACTCATAAGATAGAAAATCACTGATCATCCAAATAAGAGTAGCTTTAAGGTGAAAGTTCTGGTTCATAGTAATATCATAAACCAACACAAATGTTTCCCAACATATAGCTCATCTATAAGAGGTTATAAGACTACCTCAATTTTACCCTTTGGGCTATGTGGATCTAGTATGATTGATATTAGAGATAAGAAAGACACAATTTTACACATATTAAGGTAAATTATATGATGTGATAATAACAGGCCAACATGAATAGAGTGTTGCAGCGTGATTGTACGATATGAACCCATCAACACATAAGCCAATCCTAACGTTATGTGGTTCTGCTACAAAGTCGGGATAACTGCAATTGAAGTGTTTGCAAGCTTCACCAGCTAAATGATGAGTCATTGTACTATCAACAACAAATCCAGTACAATTTTATGATGTGAGGACCTGTGTACATAGAAGCAAACAATCATTGAAGCTGTGGACTGAGAGGAAAACAAAAGAGACGTTGGTAAAGAATATTTTCCTGATTTTTACTCTTCCTCCCTCTTGATTTGAGCCTATCAGCACAGCATAATTAGCATTTTGTCTCATGTACATCTTCCTTGTAATATAAAATGTTGTTGTTAATGCATCAATTTATCTTTTCAGATGGTAACCCTAATTTTGATACTAACTTCTTTGTTCTATACAAATATTTTGGAACTAAATTATAGAGTTCATCTCCTTTAACAATATTATTACATGGTTGAAGCATTTCTTGGGTATGTTGAATCAAATTCGATATAAACATTCTCAGGGCAACCTATAACTCCATATATGAAGTGCAACCTACTCACAAAGGTTATTATACAACATTTAATAATTCATAGAATTATTACACTACAATGTTTGGTTCCTAATCATCATCAGTCACACTCCAAAAAAAAAATGAATCCTTTTGCATAACAATCATTTTCTATACATGTCAGAATCGTCAACAGTTGCAAGGGTATAACTTGATGAGACTCTAGCATAACCGTATGAAACATTTGGTTCAAATTTACCATGTAAATTCCCATACCAATAAGTGAGTTAAATCCCCTATGATATAGATCCAATTTCACTTTTTCAAATGACAGATACACATGATTCTTATGCTTCCCACATAGGCATCAAAACGTTCCTTCTGAAAGGTCACAAGTAGCTGCGATGCCACTTGCATGAACTCCTCAACACCAGCCAAAATCTTGTCGGTTAGTCATTTTTTTCTAGATATAATAGATTCTATATTCATGATCTCACATTTCGAATATTTGTCTATAGCATAGATGTAGCTCTACAGATCAGTACAATTAGAAATTCATTGTACAGACAACACGAATTAGTGGGGTCGAATACATGAATCTTTTTTCTTCATTGTATCCTATTGAGTGTTATATTTTTCTTTTAATTATAACAAATTGTGATCATTTTATATGCAACGTGCCTTGGTCATTTTGGGTCTATCTCTACCTTTCTTAACAGAAGTCATACATATCTATAACAACTAATATACTTAAGTGTGTGTATGTGTGTGTATTGGCTTAACATAAACTTATATCGAATAACATAGTAAACCATTCCTACTATGATGCATAAGCTAGAAAACACCTATAGTAAATAAAATTATTTTTCAATATTTCCTATTTTGACATCGTCAAGTAACCAATTAAAAAGAACTTCCTCATCATTACTAAACACGAAAAAATCCTTTGCGGCATTTTTTTCCTGTATTTTGCTGCTCTCGATGGTAATAGGACATAAATTCGATGCAAATTTTGCATCGAAAAAATATCCAATGAAAATTTTGAGGCTAATTAACAGTTTTGTTGTAGTATAATGGCCTCAACTTCTTACTATCTACTTCAACGCACAGTAAAATTCATACTAACTTCAGTGTATTAATGGGAACATCTAAATTAGCATAATCTATCTTATACTAAACTATTCCTTGCATTCTCTCTACCAAAAACTATAAACCCTTCATGTTTTAACCACATTTTTAGTTCACATCTTATGATATACTAAACTAAAATTTAATTACCCTTTTTAACCATTATTCCCATAGAAACATGCCTACTAACATCAAACATTTTTTGTAATAGCTCAAAATCAACATTTGAAATTCGTCTTCACATTATCCTTTATTAAATATTTGGTTATCAGCCATTGAGTAATAATTTATATATCATAAGATTAGTGGATATTGCACAAAGTCAAACCAAATAGTTCTATTTTGGAAAAATTCATATTGGTAGAGTGAGAGTATATCGTCATTGCAGTAAACAAAGATTCACCCATGCAAATGCACTTAAAATAAGTTTAAGAGAAGACTACTCATTTTCCATTGATTTTTTTTTAAATAAAAAAATAATTAATTGATTATAGGGCTGAATATAGTTAAAATAATCAAGTATTTCATCAAGGTTACAAAATCTTACTTTTCACTTCATTTGGGAAATAAGGACTTAGAACTTGCCATCCACTAATTTGGAGAATGTTAAGCCTTTTTTTTTTTCAACTTTGAACAATTGTCTGTGATTGACATTGTTGATAAAAAAGTTATCTGAAAGCTATGGAAAGGTGAACAAGTATTGATTGTATATAAAATATTATAATGTTTATGTCATTATTTTTTATATTTAAAATGAAGATCAAAATTTTAAAAGCTTTATATTGACTTTTGTTATGAATTAATACTGGTTTGTCCATTAATAATGTAAATTTGATTATATGAGTTGATTTTATACCATTTAAAACATTGTGATTTTATCTTGTAGTCTCAACTGCCATTGGAAAGGCACCAAACACTTCAATAATTCTAATTATCATGAATTGCTTCATCAAAATACTTGAATAAGTCAAATGTTGTTGTATTTATTATGCTGAATTGTGATGAAAAACTAAAATTAGAGGGCTTTAAAATCTTTTTTGGGTATAATGGCTCTTATATTGACATATTAAGAAGAAATATTCTTTCTGCAATTTTTCTGATGAGAAATAGATGAAATTTGTTTCTATTTTCTCCCTGTAACATAGATAGCAATTATTCCCTTGCTATTGTTACCAAGTGAATTGCACCAAAATCTGTCATATGACTGCTGATGATGAGCTGAATTGATCATTTTGACTATACGATAATCCTCGAGTGCTAGTTCAAGCGAAGTCAACTTCAATCTTATACAGAAACTACATTTTTTTCTATAAATACATCATATATTGATGTATATTTACAATAAGTCTTCTGATGATTCGATGAACAAAGCAGAGGTGAAAAAATTCAAACAAACTAAACCACAATTATAATATAACAAAATAAGACAAATTTTATAACTGATACATTCAAAATGACACATAACCAAATCAATCACACCGAAGTATTAACAAACAAATGAACTCAATACAAGCAAGTAATGAACTAAAAATCCAATCACTCAAAGAACAAAATCCCAAGTCATCACTCAATTCCAAAACACCAACATAAAATCATGGAGTAGTTGCAGAAGGAGGTGGAGTGAAGAAGGGAATAGAGGGAAATTTAGGAATCTTAGGAATGAAAGGATTAAGAGAAGGCAAAGGAGGGAAGCTAAACTTTGGGATTCCAGTATTTGTTGGAATAGCTGGCAATGGAGGCAGCGTAGCAGGGATCTTAGGAATTGCTGGAATGGCCGGAATTTTTGGCTTTGGATTGCTTGGAATTGGTGGGACTGCCGGAGCTTTAGATGCTGCCGGTTTGTCGAGGAGCTCGCGGGCACTGAGGCATTTCTCAAAGCTCATAATGATAGCCAATGCTACTAAGAAGATAACTGATGTGGATGCCATGGTTTAAAGGGAAGGGAGGATTAGAATGCAGTTTGGATGGATTGGTTAGAGGGAATGATTTGGTAGTTTTTATAATGTTGAAGATGGGGAGGGAATGGAGAATAGGAAGAATGCAAAATTAGTTTGCTTTTCGTGTATGTTTCAGGTTAGTTGTTGAGAAGTTGATGGAAAATGGTTGCTCTTCATTCTCTTATTTGTTTTAGTCTTATTTAGTTGAGAATATATAGGAAGGGTATATATTACAGCTATGAACATTTTGTTTTTTCTGCGTTGTTTAGCTTGGAAAATGAACCTAAGTATTGAAATACATTTATATTTTTTGATGAGTTAAATATATGTTAATTCAATTGTAAGAAACAAATACTTTATTGGATTTTCAAAATGAAATCTGACTGATTTAATAAAGAAGAAAATGGTCTTGAAAACCAGCTTTATTGAATACACTAATGATCGAATGAAGATATATGTTGCATCAGGAGGACAGTTGAAGAACTGTTCACATAAAATTTAAGCTGAACATCATAAAAACAGGGTGATCAAAGAAATATTTTGATCTAGTTTGAGCCGTCAAGATTTAAGATAGCTCTATAATTATTCAATTTTATTTTGGTACAACAATGGCTAGTTAAATCATATATGTGCCACGACTTGAGCTAATTTGAATTAAGCCTTGTGACTTGATGGATTTTTATTTTAACTGCGATCCATGCAAAAATGAATAATTTCATATTCAAAAGAAGAATTTTTTAAGAAAATCTCACTATCATTGCGCTGAAATAAAGAGGACTTTAAGCTGAAGACTAGAGAAGAAATGACAAAAATGAGCATCTTTAATATTTCGAAATCCTTCTTGTGTCATGCAATGATCACCCTTAATTATAGAGGAATTGATTTATGCATTACAAATCAAGTAATGTTAACACTCGGATTATGAGAGATTTCTTTGTTAATCTTGTTTTATTAGGGGAGTTATAAATAATTTTCATGAGTAAACGTTTCCTATAAAAAAAATTTCCAAGCATAACATTTTGTGATGAATGTGTTAATCAACTCGACCATAAGGCAAGTTGATCTTCATAAGAGAAATTATTTATGGTGTGTTCGTCAACTCAGATGTATGATGAGTTCGCTTCCATGGCATGTTATGGAGCTACCTCAACCTAGTCAAACATTTGTAATAGATTACCATAGATGAAAAATTAGTCATAACTCTCTAATTGAGTCAAATAATTGATTCAACTTATTTAGCCAAACTTTGTAGTTGTCTAGGTTCACATATTGTGCCCGCTTTGAACCTGGTCTATAGACATTTTTCCATAAATATTTAGTTCAATGTTTTATTTATCTCTTTGATAGTGTGGTTGTGAAATGAATAAGTGAATAAAATAATTTCTATCAAAAGAACAATGATAATTTTTTAACTTAATTTTTGTTTATTTAATTACTCCCTTCAAGTTTTTGTCCCTTTATCCCTTTTAATAGAGTGAGAAGGATGCATCCTGGATTGTCCCTTTAGGTTTTTATATTTTACACTTTTGTAATTATTCTTTCTAGGTGTCATTACCTAAATGATTAGGATGAAGATCATCTCACCATTCTGATGGACAAATGAATTAAAGAAACTTTTGTTAAGTGAAAGAGAGAAGGTGGCTCTTAAAAGTAAATAAAAAAGAAAAAAAAAATTATGGATTCAAAGAGTACTTAAACACCATCTCTTTAGCGGGCTCCACATGATCTACTGACCATTGATTCACTCACTCCAATGGAGGCTCCATGTCAATTGGCTCAAGCACCAATAGAAGGTTTGCATACATCAAATTTGATTTAGGTCAACTTTAAAGGATTTGGTGGGCTATATTTGGTTATATTAATAAGATGAGGGTTGAAAGAAGAGATACTCAATAGAGTTTATGAATATTTCTAGAATTGCAAATGAATTCAATAATATTTTTTTAGTTAAGTTTACATTTAGCAAGCTCATGGGTGATGACCATATAGTGGTTGAGCATGAATGAATAGACAATATAGGCATATTGAATATGAAAAATGTATTAATTACTTCTATTGAAGGATTGATTTGGCTGGGGAGGAAGTTGAATAAATTTTTCATTCATAGGTTGCTTTCTTTGGATCTGAGTTATATGACGAGGTAATGCATAAAAGCTCTCCTTATAGAGGTAAAATATTTTTTTGAACCATCATTACACTGTGATAAATTAAATTTCTTGTTATCTCATTTATATTTTATTCTCTTAATGAGTCTCCATAAGCCATTCCAACTACGACCCTTACAATATCCTTAGAGAAATTTGGTGTTGGCGAGATATGGTGGGCATATGAAATTTTCTCAATGGTGAATGTTTCTGTCAAGGATAAAATTTTGCAACAATTGTTTGTCCTAAATGTGAAATTGCTAAAACGAAAGTCATTTTTTGTGAAATAAAATATAAAGGTCAATGAACTATAAAAATAAAAAAATTACTTGAGTGACAAGTTATTCTAGAGAAATACTGAGTTTTCCAATTCAGGCCAATTTATACTGCTGGGTTGATTGTATTTAAGTAGTTTATTAGGTCTTGATGATATCCTATGGTGGTTTCATTGGATCCATGTTTTAATTTTTTGTGAATTCTGATGTTCATCTCATAAATGTTGGGCAAATTGTTTATAATCAAGAAAATATTTCTCAAGTAAACGAAAGATTTGTAATTTTGTGTTGATCTTGATGTTGAGTTGATGGCTTGAACGACTTATCATAAAATATGGTGCATCTTTTTGAAATTAGTAGTCCATGATTTCTCTCTTAATAACCATGGCTCCCATATATAAACGCATTCAGTGTTATTTTTTAGAATTTACCTGCTCTGATGAGGTATAGGTTGTTTTGTTGTAGACTCTCTTTTCTATTCTTGTCATTTCCATCATTTTATTTAAGGATTCATTCTAAAATTCATAGCAGTTGGAAAGTATTTTTGGAGTCCAAATTCTCAAGAAAGTCAAAGATGTCAAAGAAAGAAGTAGATATGATGTGACATGAGTTTGTGTTTGACTCATCTATTAGCCTATGAATAGGAAAAATGGGATAAATCCTTAACAAGACATAGAATGTTGGGCTCTTATTTTATTATGATAATTTCAAGTTGTGGTTGTGAATTCTTTTGAGTGCATAGATAGGCTACATCTATAACTATCTTAGCAAGCACATGTGATGCAGACTTGTCCATCGGAATTGTAGAAATGATTATGCATATTAAGAAGGAAAAGAGTCCCTATTCAATTTGTTTTATTTTTTTCCTTGTGACCAAAAAGGAGAATAAGGATAGCTTTTTATAGTAGCTCAGTATAGTGGCCAAGTTGTCCATTCTAATGAATAAGGCAAAAAATTGAAAGAGGATGTATTGTAATGCTTCTTCTTTAGGTTGGAGGCGAATTGGAACTCAACCCAAACCATATTCAGTGTCGAAGAGTAAAATCATGATGATTTTGGAAGAGGACCAAGGAGCATGCTTTTGAAGATCAAGAGCAGCAAGGATTACCCCATTATGGGGAAAAGTTTATCTCATATGCTAATTTCCTCAATTTTGTTCTAATTTTTAATATTTATTCATGATTGTTGACCTCATTTTTGAAAAACACATCCTCCAGCAATCCTCTATTTAGATCTATTTTTTTCATAAAGCCCTTAGGTGTTTGATTTTGGCCTAGCCTAGGGTTTGAATTACCTTGAAGGGGGTCTTGCCTCAAATCAAAATTAACATGAAAATTAATTTGGTTCAAAATTTAATTTATCTAAACCAAAATTAAGATACAAATTTTGACTAAATGTAACTTAATATAATAAAAATGGACCGAAATTATGCCTAAAACGAACTTAATAAATAATAAAATGTAATTCAGGATAAAATCTTGACTTTGATGTATTAGTTATAATATAAAATCTGACTTGAATTAAATAAAATAAATCTAAATTTAAGCAAAAGAAAATAAGGAATTAAACAAAAACTAAAATTGAATTAGAATTAAAATACTAAATTGAAATTAAATTAAATTAAACTTAATATTGATTTTTTTTTAAGTTGATCAAACTTGGAACTAAGGCACAAATTAAAACTGTTAGATTAAAAACTATTTAATCAAAGAAGATTTACATATGTAACACTTCTAGTTGCATAAGTATGCAAATACATATGGATTGGCTAATATATGTGTATATGCCCCTAAAATTCAACCTTATTGAGATATGAACTTAAAATTTGAACATGAATTTCTACCTAATTAATTTATTCTAGATATTTTGTTAGCATTGAACAAGCCTAAACATAAACTATTACCTCAAAATCACTCTCATAATTATTTACATATTCACACATGTATGAAAATCTACATATGTTAATTAAACTTCTATGAACTAAACCATAACATAACTTCAATTAATTTAAACAATAAATTCATCTAGATTAAAAATTAACTTTATTTAAAGCTACACTCAATTTTAACAAAACTAAATACACCTAATAGCTGGTGTTTAAACATGCAAGCAAACTTGCATGCACGCACGCGCACACACACACGCGCGGGTACACATAAACACACACACACACACACATGGATGTATGTATGTGTGTGTGTATGCATCCACATTCATTTGTGAACCACACACATATATCCACATAGATGAATGCATTGGGTAGTGGGTACATACATACATATACACACATATGAACATTTGTATATATGTGAATATGGTATGTCAAATCAAATATAATCAACTAAATCAAACCTAAACCCAATGAAAATGAGATTAGCCTAAGCTAACCATATTAAAATCCTAAAATTGAGCACTCATGATTCCCATAGCTCGATTGAGCTTATGCTATATCTATACTAGCCTCTTCTTTGATGGCAAAGGTTTAGCTAGTTAACACATCTCACGAAGGCATCCTTGGAGTAATTTTTGGTCCCTGTACAAGCCCCCCATTGCAAGTGTTCATCACAACATCTCCTTTTCAAAACGACTCAATCAACCAATATATAGCTACTTAGGCTCCCCTTGAATGGGTTAAAACTCTTAAGATGCTTTCCACCTCCTTGACCTTTGTCTTAATTTGAATCACCTGAGCTCAACTTGAAGCTCCCGAGTTGAGGCTGAAGCAACCTTCACTCCCACTCTCCCTCTTCCCATCAAAAGAACTAAAATCTCTTAAATGTAGCTCAAAATCGACTCCATGCCGTTAGATTGGTCTCCCAATATGGTTTGAATTGTCAATGGACCTCTACCCATGTCATTCATAACCATTACACATAGGAATTTTGAATTCCCCAAGACTAATTATCTCCCTCAATTGACTTCTCACTCAAACTCTAGCCCTCAAGGCTATCATTCCTCTCCATTTTCTTCATCTTCCGGCGCTCCGCTGAGCTCTCGTGACTAACTCTGGCAATCTCGTACATGGTGTTGATCTCCAGAGCAATCAAGACCTCCTCAGCCCTCAACATTTGAAGGAGAAGTGCTCGTGAATTTCTAACAAAAATTTTGGCTCACAAGGAACCCTCTTGCCCGGAATTTGAGGTAATTTCTCATATTTTTGTGAAATTTAACTGATTTTATATGAATTAAAATAATTAATTAATTCAAATTTAAATTTATAAAAGTTACTAAATAAATGTTAACTTTGCTTAGATTTCCATAACACTCTCTTTTGTAATCTTGAGTTGATGACTTAACAATCATTCACTTAAACCAAATTAAACTTAAACTTAAAACTGAAATAAAAATAAGTCAAACAAACTCTATGTGGAGGAAATGTGCTCAAATCACTCGTAAACATTCAGAGTAGTGTGTCTCATTACCTTAAGAGAGTTAGCCCTCCTTGCAAGAAGCAGGGAGCTATAAGTAATGAGATCTCAGACTAGGTGGGTCCCACTTTTCAAAATATTCTTTATATCCTTAATCAAAATGAAACATAAAATTAAATTAGAAATAAAAGAACCTATACAATAATAAAAAAACTTAAACATGAACCACCAAATGACCACAAATCGGTGCTCAAACTAAAATTACAAAGTAAACATAAAGACAAGAACGTGCCATTTGGCAAAAAACCACCCGGTCAAAGAGCTCTGATCGTGACCGCTTCTTTATGGTGTAACAAGACCACACGGATAAATGACTCGTTCCACATCCTTACTGGCATGAGATTGTTTTGAGTTTGAATTTTGTAGTATACTTCATATGACATTGGCTCTTTATAAGCTCGCGTTAACAATATTTTTTTCTGCCTCGACAAACGGTTGGGAAAGGCAAATGGATTTTGCTTAAGCTTTTTTAGTGGTATATTTTTTCATTTGAATATTTCATTTTTATGATTTTAAATATTTTAATTTTATAAACAAGTTCCTCTGGTTGAAATTTATGATCAACACAACCATAATTAGGAAATGATCTTCTTAAACCTTGTCGACTCTGTCCCACATACAAAGTTTTGGGTTCTTAGTGCATATTTTTTAACATAATTAAATGACTTTATGACTTAATCTTGGAAATAGACCCCTCCTGTTGAAATTCATGATCAACATGACTATCATTGCGGATTGAAGTCTTTGAACTCCGTCGACTCTATCCCCCTTACAGAGGATCGGGTTCAATAATTAAAATAATTGAATTTGAAATTGAAAGGTCTTTCATTAATGTACCATGGCTCTCCCAGAAAAACAAGCTTATAATCTTCAACAAAATTTAAGGGACAAAAGATCAAAGGTGCTTTTTATGTTTTTAAATTCTTCTAATATACTAAATAACACTACCATAGAGAGGACATTTTCCCAACACAAATCATACCAAAGTGAGGCTCCATATCTTAGATCCTTCTTCTACTTCAAGATCTGTTAAACAAACTTTATCGTCCACACAATGAACGTGGAAGAGTTTAAAGTTCGAAGAACCGAGAGATTAGAAGAAATCAATCGTTACCAAATAGGAAGTACTAGACCCAAGTAAAAAAATATGAACAAAATGCAAACGGAAAAGGGGGAAAAGCAGAAAGAACCATCAAATGCTAAGCGGCAAAAGCCCCAAAGGCAACCAAGAATCGTAGACAAAAAATATGAGGAGATGAAAATTGATGTATCCTGATAGCAATGTTTTTGGAATTTGCTTGAATAGAGCGGGTTTCAAATTCATGGAAAAGAACATCTTGAATGTATTCAAATAACACATTGATATAATTCATTTTGAAGCGGAAGAAGTACATATGGGCGCATGTTCGACATTTGCATACATTCCACTCATGTATTTACATATCTATCGCATAAACTTTGATTTTTATAATTATATTACTTAAACCTTTCATAACACATCAAAAATATCATTAACATTTAAAACGTTAGATATAATTTTTCATACATATGTAACGTTACATATATGTAAAAATTAAAGTTGAGTTGTTAGATATGTAAATACATAGGAATTGAGAGGTATGCATGCAAATCTTCCTTTAAGCCCACTGCTATTGCACATATTAATGATTTAATTTATGGCAAAAATAGCTATTACCAACTTTTAGCTGAATTCTCATATTTTTTTATTTATTTTAAAATAAATCTAATAATTTAAATCTAACCCAAATCAAATATCTTGACCTCGTTGATTTCTTTCATCATCATATTCATAATTTTAAATATTCTCACATGTCTAATTCTTTATCAATATGTTATCTCATCTAATTTTGCTTGAAATTAAGAACTTTAGAATTAGAATATTCGAATAAATTCTAATCACAAAGAATTTAATAGAATACTAGAACTCTTAAACTTGATGACTAGATAGCCTTACATCTATAGAGTTAAATTAATTATCTAAAAATCTTTCTAATAAGCTTTACTATAATATTTATTTAAATCAAATTCATAGTGTTTCCGAATTAAAGCTTTACTACAAATAATCATTACTTTTATGTAGTATCGAGACATTTCGAGGATAAGTAATAGTTAAGTTTGAGGGATTTTGACCAAAGAAAAATATATTGAGAATTTCATACCGATTTTACATTGATTTTGATGATATTACACTTTAAGGAAAGGTATTTTCTATCTTTTGTTGCAGAAATGAAGATTAATAGACAATGAGCAAAAAGATGCGAAGATGAGCGAATTTGGATCAAAAAGGACCAAAAGAGACATAAGTTGATCTTGGCCGCCGACGGCGAGGAATAGGCCACCGACGGCGCATTTTTCCAGAGAATACAGACAATATTATAAGGGAGCCGCCGACGGTGAGATCGGGCCCGCCGACAGCGAGCCTTAGCAATTGGCCTATGTTCTAGAAGCTCGTCGACGGCGCCAACGAGCCCGCCGACGGCGAGAAGGCCGGTTCAGGCAAAGATTCATCGAATGTGGACGCCTTTTGAAGAGGTGCTTAAGCAACCTTTAGAAATTTTTCTATCTCTTTAAAAAGAGACGAATTTAGGCTGAAAAGGGAGTCCAAGGAGAGTATGTGTGTGTCCTAGAGAGTTCAAAAAGAGTTAGTACAGAGTCTTTGGAGAGTCTAATAGTGAGTAAGTGAGTTTAGTTGATTGTGTTGTACAGGAAGGAAGAGTCAGAGGAACTTCAAGGAGTTTGCTTGGGAAAAAATTTAAGATAAATTGTGTTTACTATTTTGTAACTTTGATTTATATATGAAATCCAAGTTTTGTGTTATTCTTCCTATGCATTCTGAGTAGTCTTCTCTGTCTTTCTCCTTGTTTTGAGATTTTGTGAAATGGAAAATTGAATTAGTTGTGCCTAAAATATTCAATAAAAATTGTGATAATATTTTTACTTAAATCTTAATTTACTTTCAATTTGGCCAATTGATCTGTTAAAATACATTGATTTCACAACTAAAGTAAAGATTACATCCAAGATTTGGGGAGGTCAAAGTCCTTGAAAGGAGGGTGCAAATAAGTAGGAAAATATTATTTATTGGGCGTAGAATTGAAGATTTTAGAGTGACAAACTAAAATCCTCAATTCGGTCCTATCGTTTGGGTGCTGAAGTGTAGATGTTAGCCCTCAGGCGAGGGGAACGTGAGAGCTCCGAAGTGAGAGCTGGTATCCTCCCAGCCTAGCCGCAGATTTAGTAACTAAGCAAAGGATTAGTCAATGTTCTTTATGCCTGGACCAAAGGGTAAAGAATATGAATGCTTCTATTTGGCACAATATAATTCTAACTAATTTAATTATCCGTTCACTTAATTCTCTTAACAAGAGGGAGGATACTTTTCTATATTGCAACTTTCCATTCAACATTAGTAGTAGAATTTAGTATAATTATTTTTTATTTACGTTTACTAGATAATTATTTCAACTGTTGTAATTAGTTAGTAATCTCTAAACTTCCTCGTGGGATCGATATCCAGGACTCCATTAGAGCCCTGTATTACTTGAACGATACGTATACTTGCGTTGATAAGGGGTAACTTTGCTATTATTGAATATTTATTTTTACACTTGTCAACACTTATAAAGTTACGCATCCCGCTGTCATATAGTCATTAGAACTCGATCATGTTCGAGTTGTGAAAAACGGAGAATGCTCCTTTACCTCTGTCCAACTCCAAAGGATCAACCAGACATCCCCAAGTAATCTAGAGCTTCCCTCTATGGCCTCCCATGGCTATTTAATACCCTATCCCTAGAGTACCTAACCACACTAAAACTTCCCAAGCTCTCACTCATACTCCCTGCCTTTAACACAAAAGTTACTCCCATAAACCCTAGCAACAACCTCGGATCATCCTCAAGCCACCTCAGCTACCCTATAACCCTGATTTCACCTCTAAAACCTAAGGCTCCTTACAACCTTCACATAACCTTCTTTTAAACCCAAAATTAAGCCTCTTAAAAGCTTCACAAATTTCTAAAACTCCTTTCCCAATCAAAATCCTCTCATCCCACACCTTCCAACATAGCACAACACTGAATTGCCCCCCATTTGGTCTGGCATATACCTAGGGCAAATTCTAGAGCAAATTGGAACAAGGAGTTGTTGCGCAACCTTAATGCGATCCTTTTGAAAAACTCAATCAAGGCATCATTTCTTGGGATAAGAATGGCTTGAATTCCTCATTTTTTTCCTTAGTTTGATCCCTTATGAAGAGAATGAACAATATATACTCACTTAGCCATATAGATGTGTGTGTTGGGAGTAGATGAAGTTTTAGGAACAATCACAGAAGAAATCTATTAACCGTAGCGGAAGAGTTTCAGCTTAGAACACATATGGTAGACATTCTAGGGCTCATTGGGGATGATGAAGGAGCGTCGTTGGATCCCTAATGTTTGAAATGGAAACACGTGATCTAGCAGAGGGGGAAACCATGCGGAGCAGGATGGTTGATCGCGTGCCATCTCAATGCCTACATGGAAAGCGGAGCAAACCAGGAGATGTCGCATAGAACTTTGACGACTCTAATGATACAGTCAACATCACATGTTTAAATAAGAATTTGAATTATCTGAATTAATTTAATATAGAAAATTCAAATAAACATTAAAAAATCATATCTTTATAAATAAAAATTACAAAAATAAAATAAAAATACCCTAAACTCAGCTAATAGAGGAGAAAATAATAAAAATTAAACTTATATTTTTTAGTTAATTAAATACTTTGTAGGATAATTTAGTTATTAAAAATTAAATATATGACCTAAAATCATAAAAAATTGGAGAAATTATTCTCTCTATCCATAGGAATCTTCATGGATTATTCCTATGACTGAGGACTTCCCTAACACAAAAGCACTATTTTTCTATCAAAATTATAATTTTTTTTTCAAAAAATAAATCAAAAAAAAATAAAATATTGACCAGAAAATTATAAACTTAAATGGAAATTAGTACATTAGTTTTTTCATAATTAATTTACAATTTTCAAACTCATAATTTAAGAAATGATTTTAACATATGAAGGGAAAATTTGTAATACCCCTTTTGTCTCCTAAAATTCAATTAAAACAAAAGATATGACTTACCAATTTTAATATTAGAACATAATTGAGTCATTAAACATCATAAAAAATGACTTAATTTCATAATTTCTATTAATTATGAAATTATCTACATTTAAAATTGAAATAAAAACATTAATTCATGGAATTCATCTTAAGAAATGTTTGGGAGGAAAACTAATGAATAAAATAGTATTAACAAACATTAAGTCATTAAATCTTCTTCAGAAAATGGTTTAAAAAAATTAATGACTTAAATTTGCATCAATTCATTTACTTTTAATGTTTTAATGAGATTAGTGAATTCAAGTCAATTTATCAATCTCTCCTTTAAAATATTTTGGAAGAATTAATGAACTTTGGATTAAATTAAAATATCAATTCATTAACCTTTTTTTTTTAAATATTCTTGGAAGATTAGTGAATTAAATTACTTCAAAAAAAAATGGAGAGTTACTGAATTAAACAACCATCAAATTTTTGGAAATCTTAGACACTAATGTCTTCTTCAACAATTCTTGAGAAGATCAATGACTTCAAAACATAATAGATAACGTTAAGACATTAAAATCTTTTTAATATTTAAGAAGGAAAACAAACTAAACAACCTTAAAATGGGGCGTTAACCCATTAGTCTCTTCCTAAGAATGTTTAGGAGGAAGATAAGTGAGTTAAAACAAAAACAATAATTCATTGATTCTCCTTTAAGAATGTTCAAGAAGATTAATGAATTCTAAATGTTAGCCTATTAAACCATCTTTAAAAGTGAATAGGAGAACTAGAAAAATAAATTAACCTCAAGATTATCTTTAAGCACTTAACATAAACTCATAAAACATGAAGTAACTTTAAAATCCCAACATTTAAAGACTTTATCAATTAATTGACTTCTTAAACATAGAGAACTACACTCGTGGTGACCCCAAACAATGAGTACACTTTCAGAACTTATCAAACTCTTTAATAATAAAACTTTTCAAACTCCGAGTCTATTGACTAATACGTTAAGGCATGTTTAAGTTCTCTCAAGGGAATAAAAGCACATTTGATTAAAAATAATACAAAACAACTTAACCCAGGAGATAAAGTGGGTTAAATAAAATTGTAAATATCAAAGGCAATCATTAAAAAAAAATTAATTCATTTAATAGACAAAATAAATACACTAAAAAAATCATTAAGATTTAAACGTAAATCCTAAAACCGACCTTGGTTTGAGAAGGAGCTCTGAAGGAGGAAACCCATGGTTGCTAACGAAGAACATTTTGGTCATCTATGACCAATCAAACCACAAATCCTAACAATCCAGGAATGACTAAACTAAGAGATGTTGATCGCGTCGTCCTAAAAATAAAACAATAAAAGTTAAATAAAAAATTTAATCGACTAAGAAGACTTAAGCAACCTAAATTTTTCAACCCCTAAAATCAAAAAAAGAGATACAAACTTAACTGAAACCCTAATGAACAGAGATCACTGAATGTAACTTTAACATTGCTACCAAGATCTATGAAAATCTCTTGGATGACTCAACCCATGGTTGTTGACATGAATCTTCTAGTCGAAGTAGGCTTGAATGTCTCACTGGGCTAAGTAGATCAAGGACCTCGACACCCTAGGATGACGGAAAGCCATAGGCATCTTGATTGGATTGTCTTAAATAAAATAATACAAAATTAACACATTCATTACCAGACAAACATATTTTTCTCTTACATTAAATTGTGATAAAACATTCTAACTTTTTGGGGTAGGTCTATTAATTTGAATGACCAAGATAGAATTAATTTACAAGTTTTTAGAATGCGTAAACTCTATTTTGCAGGGCTACTATAATTAAAATAGGTTTTTGTAGTAACATAGGATCTACTTTTTGAGTTATTTTTTCTTTTGTAGATTTAGTAATTGTTATGGCTGATCGACTATTATATCTGAACTATCCAAAAGAAGATGAACCACGAAGCAAAGAATGAACCTCAACTATTCCATCAATGGTACTTTGGATGATGTCAGTCGACGTGTCTGACATAGGTTTAATATTGGTACCTACAATGTTAGTTTGTCTATGTTTATTCGATAGGTCTGCCCACATTATAGGCTAATATTTTGATTTGTGTATTTTGCTTGGAATACTGGTTGGTTCATTTAAGGACTAAATCTTCTACCCAAACCAAATAAACAACTCCAACCTAATTTTTCAAAAATGAAACTCATAGCGCACAAATTATTGCATTAACAACTATAAAAATGTCATGCTTATAAAAACAACCTTGATTATCATTAACTAATAAAATTGAATAGAAACTCGTTTTCAATTTAAGAATACGAACAAGAACATGACTTACAGGCATGCTCATGACTTATCGATTCTATTCCTTGTCTTTAGACTCTCACTCATTGCACGAAAATGGGTGGTTTAACCCATGAGAACTGCTACATTATAGAGTGAGTTCTTCCTATGCATTTTGATTAGCCTTTTGAACAAATCTTCTATGTATTCATCATCAAGGTCCTGCATGACATGCTACACAGCCTACTTTGACACACTTAGCATTAATCAACATAATAAAAACACTTGAGTGTAGTGAGATACAAAATATTTAAATTTGAATTCTCAAATATATATTTGCATTAGTCGTATGACATTATGCAAACCATACATACTTATGCAGCTTGATTTATGATCAAATCGTAAGGCCAACTGCTCCTAAATAAAATACTAGCCTACCTTATCTTACATTCATTGAGACCATCCATAAATTTTTTTAAATGTGCCTAGGTGGTTTAGATGTCAGCCCTTTCCAGGCAGGGTTGTAACTCCATTACACTTTGTGTTTCTCTTCCCTTAGATTAGTGATTTGAGGTTTCACTTCTTTCGGTGAACTTCTCCTTAGGATTCTGAGGTTTTTTGTTTAGTTACAATGTGAAGGATTTTTCATGATTTTATGTCATGCAATATAAGTCTAAAAATTCTAATAAAATATCATGATGAAAGATTAAATTTTCTTCAAAAACATCAAAGCCAAACAATAGGATAATAAATATGTCACTGAGCTGCTCAGTATCTTCGACATCTCCTACCTTTTTCTTCGCTTGGGCTCCGATAATATTTGTTTCATTTTCATGCATCCCCATTTGAAAATCTAATATCCAATCATGGAAGCCTAAACATGTTTAGGTTTAGGGTTTAGCCACAACTTTGATCCAGAGTTTTCTTAGGTAACTTCGGTTGCTTCTGTTGTAATTAACTATAAGGGCTTTCCCTTATATGAAGTTGAAGACCCCAAATTTAATCTCAACCCTATCTAATCTTTAGATTGGATAGGTGAAAGATTTGTTGGTTTAATCATAGACTGGTTCAAATATCCAACATTTTTTAATTTAAATAAACAAACCCATCGTGAAGTCGTACTTCTATCTTTTGAGATGGTCTGGCACTTCTAATGTCTCATTTGATTATTTAAATAACTAAATCTTCAAGCCTACACAACATTTAAAGCCCTATGTCAAAAAACCAAACTGACATTTTCTTATAAAATTTTATTGCAGGAGCTCTTCCAAAAACTGAATAAGACTGAACCTATCAATCAGGTGGTCTTAAGATCCCTAGACATGATTCGTCTTAGTACGTGTTGTAGAGGGAGGTTGAGATAAGAAAGAAGGGTCGAGTCTATGGATTGGGATCTTAGGCACGACCAACTACACTCATCCCTCCTCTAGCGCATTCAGGGCATCCACTTCTACTACCAAGGAGGACAAGGTTTGTAGATAGGTTGTTTCATTCACCATAGATATCAAGACCATAATTGTTGCCCAACACAACAAGACGAGGTCGAATATTGATACTAAAATGAAAACAAAATTTGATGCATTCTGGCATCTAGCATAACAGAGAGGAAAGCAGCCAATTGTGGATGATTTTGAGGAGGAAAAAGATGAGGAGAATGTGGAAGATTAGGAAAAATTTTTATTTATATCTGTTTAGTTGAAACAATTCGAGTGAACATCTTTTTTTTTGTACAAATATTTTTATTCATTGGTTCAATGAGTTTCATTTTTTTTTTCTTTGTTTGATTTTTGTGTTCATTACTGTTATTTTAGCTTAATAACTGCTTGGATTAGTAAATTGCAATGTATGTTATATCTTTGGATTTCTTTGTGTTACGATTGCAGACATAGAAACTGTAATGATAAAGAAATATATTTTCTAAAAATTTTGATGACTTTTCTACAACATTCTGATAGTATTGAGTTCATTTTCATGATATTTGATGACTATCATATGTAGGTTAAACTACCGATGGAAAACAGATGTCCATTTGATGGCCTATCAATTCAGTGATGGCCTGTTCCAATGGTTTATAAAACTACTACCAAATAATAGTTCACCTTTTAATCTCCAAGTTACTGATGATTTGATTTGTTGGCTATTTACGACGATATACTTGTGTGCTCTAAAAATTCAAAAAGCGCCCCGAACTCTCGTCAAATACTTAAAGCATAGCATGTTATGTTCCAGACCAAATTTTCAGAAGGTAGATGAGATAGTAGATAAGACACTACCAGAGATTTTGCTCTCATGTTGCTAGGACTTTTTTCTCTGAGGTTCGTGGTCTCTCATAGGCTCAAGCCTCTATGGTTAATTTCCCCTCTCAAAAACAGAAGAGCAATTTGGATTAAGGCTAGTCATTAGGGGCTCCATATTAGGACTTGGCATATAGTAGCAACAATTTGAGAATTTCAAATTATAAAAATTATCATCACTTTCATGAGCTTAAAGCAGATGGTGGGGGGAATAACGACGAACCTGATCAAGATCTCATGTTTCCGTCATCCTAGGTTATCATGGAACTTGGTCTACTTAGTCAGCGGAGGTAGTCGACCCTACTTGACTAAAGGATCCTTTTCAGCAGCCATGGATTGTTTCGTCCAAGGAGACCTTGTAGACCTGCGGTGAATACTTATTTAAAGGTACTAATCTCAAGTCTACCTTAGCTTGTAGAGGGCTTTCTGCCCTATCATATATACCCTATGTTCTCAAAAGGACAGATTGTCGTTGAGGAATATAAGGGTTACAACCATAATAGTAGTATAATGGTGTCATTTGGTGACAAACCACCAGGTCAGACGACCCTGGACGTAACCGCTTCTTTATGGTGATATTCGGCGGCAAGAACAAATGGATAGAGAGACTCTGGCCACGTTCTTACTGGCATGAGATTATTTTTAGTTTGAATTTGGTAGTATACTTGATATGGCATTGACTCTTTATGAGCTCGAGTCAACATTAGATTTGTCTGCCTTGACAAACAGTTGCGAAAGGACGATGGATTTTGCTTAAGCATTTTTAGTGGTAGATTTTTCATTAGAATGCTTTTTTTATGATTTTAAATATTTTAATTTTATATAAGAGCTCCTCCGGTTGAAATTTACGATCATGCGACCATCATTGGGGAATGATTTTCTCAAACCTTATCTACTATGTCCCACTTACGGAAGAGTGGGTTCATAGTATATATTTTTTTAACATATTTAATGACTCTATGAGTTAATCTTGGAATAGACCCGATTGAAATTTATGATCAACACGACCATCTTCGGGGATTGAAGTTTTCGAACTTTGTCGACTCTGTCCCCCTTATAGAGGATCAGGTTCAATAATTAAAATAATTGGATTCAAATTTAAAAAGTACTCCATTAATGTACCAAGGCTCTCTTAGCAAAACAAGCTTATACTCTTCAACAAAATTGAAGTTAAAAAAGGAAAAAAATCTAAGGGACAAAAGATCAAAGGTCATTTTTAAGTTTTTGAGTCCTTCTAATATACAAATAATACTACCATAGAAAGGATATTTTCCCAACACATATCATACCAAAGCAAGGCTCTGTATCTTAGATCCTTCTTCTACTTCAAGATTTGTGAAACAAACTTTATCATCCACACAAGGAATGTAGAAGAAATTAAAGTTCAAAGAACCGGGAGATTCAAAGAAATCAATCGTTCCCTATTAAAGGATGGACTAGACCCAAGTAAAAATATGAAGAAGATGCAAACGAAAAAGGGGGAAAAGCAAAAATAGCTATCAAAGGCTAAGGGACAAAAGCCATAAAGACAATCAAGAACCGTAGAAAAAAAAATGAGGAAAAGAAAATTGATGTATCCTGATAGCAATGTTTTTGGAATTCGCTTAAATAGAGCGGGTTTCAAATTCACGGAAAAGAACATCTTGAATGTATTCAGAAGAACACATTGATATAATTCATTTTGAAGCGGAAGAAGTACATATGGGCGCATGTTCGACATTTGCATACATTCCACTCATGTATTTACATATCTATCACATAAACTTTGATATTTATAATTTTATCACTTAAACCTTTCATAACACATCAAAAATATCATTAACTTTTAAAACATTAAATATAATTTTTCATACATAGGTAACATTACATATATGTAAAAATTAAAGTTGAGTTGTTAGATATGTAAATACATAGGAATTGAGATGCATGCATGTAAATCTTCCTTTAAGCCCACTGCTATTGCACATATTAATGATTGAATTTATGGCAAAAATAGCTACTACCAACTTTTAGCTGAATTCTCATTTTTTTTTTAATTATTTTAAAATAAATCTAATAATTTAAATCTAACCCACATCAAATATCTTGACCTCATTGATTTCTTTCATCATCATATTCATAATTTTAAATATTATCGCATGCTTAGTTCTTTATTAATATGTTTATCTCAGCTAATTTTCTTGAAATTAAGAAATTTAGAATTAGAATATTCTAATAAAATTTTAATCACGAAGAATTTCGTATTTTTTATTATAAAATTTACCATTAATAAAAACATAATTAGAATATTATGAATAATTTGTTCTCTAATTAGAGTATTAGGAAATGCTTTTACAGCTTACAATGTAACTACGGATTTTCTTAAACTAGGAAGCTGAATACTTCAATCATGGCAGCATACCGATAGACATGATTGTACCAAATAAAATATGAATAATTCTTAATGTATATTTTATCAAGATTGAATCATTTTGACATCTCCTTCACCTACGGCTCAAACTTGCAACAGCCTCTGCTCCACTATCTCCATAGCAATAGTAGCTCCACCGAAGTCCATGCCTAGGAATCCTTAACAGTCTACATATCACCACTCATTCTTTAACCAACCAATATACATAATACATATGTTTCTATATATTCTACCCACCGTATAAAAGAGTGTTCTCTGTTCCAGCTATCACGCCTTCAAAACACCCATTCACACTCCTCTTACACCTAATCTTCCTCAACGACCACCACACTTTACTATGCAGCAACGAGAACAATTTGTCAAATGAAGCAACCAAGGAATCAAACAACTTCACCACTCTATCTCCTTCCCGTAGCCAAGGAAAACATCAATACAAAAACTATTCAGCAAATGGCCATGGAACTGCCTCTTTGTCCAGCTTGGATTAGCCCAACCACAACCTAAATCAAAGCAATCACATCCCAACGAAATTTGTCGTTGATACACCATAACTAATGCTACAATGCACAGGTCGTTCACGCAAGTGCACATGACATGTAAGTAGTATCGATATTAGAGTCAATAATGTTGATATCACAGGGAATGAGATGAAGCCTAAAAGGAAACATTATAGCCTACAGATGTTAGTCTTATCCTGAAATTTTGATTTTGTTCAAGTCCTACAAAAGCAATCCTAACTTATTACAATTAAATTGAAAGGTGTCAAATACTTGATAGTTCTTCATTATAATGAGTTAAGTAGGCTTCTTGTAATTAAGAATTACAAGTACAAAACATAATGAAAAATAGGAACAACACTCTTCTTTAACCCCTCCCGGATGCATAAATAAGTTTGGTTAGAAATGACTTTATTTCCATAAATCTCATAGCTAACCCATCATTGCATTTTTACCTAACCTTTGGATACCCCTAGAGGATATATCCCTATACCTATAGGTTAGTATGATTAACTTACTTGATACCATTGTAATCTTTCTCAAGACTTATAATTCACAACAGATTTTAACATATCACTTGACTAGAATGAAATGTAAATGAAGTGCTGAAAGTTAATCATCACTATAGACATCAATTAAATTAAATAGTAATCTCAATTCCTTCCATCTAAATTAATCATCTCAAGGAAGAATAGGAAATCTACTCGCTAAGCATGCTTAAACATCAACACAATTCATTGATTCAAAGTGAATTCCACTATAATAGTTTTACAACTAAAAAAATACAGAAATCACAACACAACACATAGTTTTCTCTTGTTCACAATGACTAGAAAATGAACCAAAAGCAAACTCACTAACTTTTAGCACCGCACCTCTTCTCTGCCTGGAACAAGATTTGGACTCCAACAAGGCAAAGAACCAAGTATCAACCCAAAAAATAGGCACCTAGATAGTGGAAATAAATTGTTGAATACAAACATCGGCATCTCATGGAAACCATTTGCACACTCGTGCACTCGGCCTCCTTACCATGCCAATTATGGGCTGATACCCTTCTCGCCGGCTCATACCTAGTCAATAGCCTACCATCCAAGGCCACCAAAATCAAAATTCCCCTACGAACTACTTCACCATCGTCCCTCATTCTACAGTCACCTCACAATCTTTGGATGCCTTTGCTATCCTAGGCTTAGGCCCTATGCCCAACATAAACGAGCTCTTCTCTCCACTTCATTTGTCATTCTTGGCTATGTAACATCTCAAAAAGGTTATCATTGTCTCAACCCCGAAACCAACAAATTCAATCTATCCCATCATGTTATCTTCAACGAACAAATATTCCCTTTTCATTCCACCACCACCACCTCAACCATATCCTCCTCTCCCATAATTACTTTAACCCCACTACTCCTTACCCAACCTCTATAATACAAAATCAGCTTCCACGTAACTCGCCCCCTACATCAATCATTCCACAAAAGCCACCCTTCAAACTCAACCACCAACTTCACCAACTACTACCATAGCACCGTAAACTACATCTTGTCATCCCATGTGAACCCCCTACTGAATACCTCCCCCAAACCAAACCAAATATTAAATCTCACTCACCTAATCAAAATAAAACCATCTTATTCTCCACTATCAAACATTCCCAATGGCGAGAATCCATGTCCACCGAATTCCAAGCATTATAATCCCAAGGAACCTGGATACCAGTTCCACCCTCATCTTACTATAATGCCCTAGGCTCCAAATGGACATACCACACCAAAATTAACGACGGTGGCTCCATCTCCAATTACAATGCCCACTTTGTGGTTTAAGAGTTCAAACAGTAACACAGCCTCAACTGCATAGAAATCTTCAATACAGTAGCCAAACTATCTTTCAACTCGATGTGTCCATTGCTTTCCTAAATGGTCATCTAAGGGTTTCGTTGACCCCACTTACCGCATCATATGTGCCTATTAAAGAAGGCCTTGTACAATCTCAAACAAGCCCTAGGTCAATGGTTCCCCCCCTCCTCCATATATCTCCAAACATTTGGATTTTAGCCTAGGCTAGTTGACCCTTCACTCTTCTGCCTACATTGCTCAACTCACTTCTACATCTTAATCTATGTAGATGACATCTTAGTAACCGGCACAAATTCTTCGCTTATTAACTCTACCATTCAAAAACTGCAAACCCAGTATATTATGAAAATACTCGGATCACTGTCCCATTTTCTCGGCATCAAAGCCACCACAGCCTCAAACTGCCTCCACCTATCTCAATCCCCATACGCCATTGGCGTTCTTAACTCTGCCAATATGCTAAATAACAAACCGGTCATCAATCCTCGCTCACCCAAATAACCCACACATCCACCTGATCTCACCCCTTTACCTAACCCAACCATACACCGCTAAATTATGGGCTCACTCCAACACCTGACACTAACTCGACTAGATATTGATTTTATCATCAACCTCGCTTCAGAACACACGGAGCACCCCACAAACCACCACTTCAATCAACTCAAGAGGATCCTTTGCTACATTATGGTTTTAAATCAGTTGGTCTCCCCATCAACCGCTCCACCCTCAACATCATCGCCTATTTGAACTCCGATTGGGTAGAAGACACAATTAACCTTAAATCTACTTATAGATACTGTGTCTTTCTCAGCAAAACACCCATTTCCTGGTCCGTTAAGAAACAAGCTACCATTCCTCGATCATCCACCGAGGTCGAATACCCTGCTCTTGCATCTGCAGCTGCAGATATCATCTAGTTTTAATGTCTAATAGCAAACTTCAATGTTCCTCAATAAAACTTGACCATCCTCCACTATGACGACATATTCACTGTTGGTGTTTCATCCCCGAACCAAACACATAGAATTTGATTGTCACCTCAGTGTTCATCACATTATCACTCAAGATCAGCTCGCATATTTATTCACAAAGGCTCTCTCCAACTCACAATTTCAGCAACTCAATGTCAAGCTGGCACTTCCAGCAGAAACTATCAACTTGAGGGGCTAACAACCTCCACTCCATTACCTCCATAGTACAGCAGCAACTCCCCACTAAAATCCATGCCAAGGATGATCAGCACCGTTCATCATTACTAGTGTACATCTCACCTCTCATTCTATAACCAACTTATATACACAAGTTTCTATATATTCTACCCACTGTACAAAAAAGTATTTTACAGAAAATGGATTGATCAAAAAGTTCCTGCTTTTTTGTCATCTTTTTCTCCAACCTAAAATAATTTACAAAACTAAATTCAAACATTTCTTTGATTACCCAGTTGTTGTGACGTTCATTTTGATTCAATCATTATTGTATTCCCTTAGCTCTGCACAAATTTTATGTGAATTTTTCATTGACTGCCCTCTTGCCTTCTGTTGGAACATACATTCTGGTTCAATCATTATTGTCTTCAATACAAATGCCTATCAAAACCAGTTTATTTTTGGGGTACATTTACATACATAGCACCCAATTCTTATCAATTTACCTATCTCACACTAAAACTTTCATAAGCACCATATGAAAAATAACACTCATTATCACCTTGTAATAGTCAAATTCATCTTTTCATCCATACGTAAAATGTTATGTGTGTACAATGAAACTTTATGTGTGAGATACGTACATCCATAAGAATTGTGTTGCATATATAATTTTCGCTTCTCTTTAATTCAAATAGTCAAAATTAATTTTTAAAAACAACTAAAAGTATTTGCTTCAGAAAATTGAATAAAAATACTTGTTAACTCATCCATAAAGATAAATTAGTTCCAATTATTTGAATTTACACAATCTCATTGAAAACTCACTTCCAATATATCTATTAATTATAATTCATTTCTGTATGATTTGGCATGCATATTCACCCCGCATGAATGACATTATCCCCAAGTAATATAATTAAGATCATTTATTGTTGTAATGCTCTTAATAAACTTCATATTCCATCCTAAACAAACCCAAAAAATTAAATGTTCATAGCTGTAATATATACTCTTACTAAATATTCTCAACTAAACAAGACGAGAAAAAAGTGCTGAGCAACCATTAGACACACACGAAAAGCAAACTAGACCCTTAGACACAATTCTTCCAAATCTCAATTCCCTCCCCATCTTCAGCATTATAAATAACTACCAAATCATTCCCTCTAACCAATCCATCCAGACTTCATTCTAATCCTCCCTTCCCATTAAACCATGGCTTCCACATCAGTTATCTTCTTAGCAGCACTGGCTATCATTATGAGCTTTGAAAATTGCCACAGTGCCCGCGAGCTCCTCGACACGCCAGCAGCATCGATAGCTCTGGCAATCCCACCAATTTCAAGCCATCCAAATCCAAAAATTCCGGCCATTCCAGCAATTCCTAAGGTCCCTGCTACCCTGCCTCCATTACCAGCTATTCCATCAAATACTGGAATCCCAAAGTTTAGCTTCCCTCCTTTGCCTTCTCTTAATCCTTTCATTCCTAAGATTCCTAAATTTCCCTATATTCCCTTCCTCACTCCACCTCCTTCTGCAACTAGTCCATGATTTTCTGCTGGTGTTTTGGAATTGAGTGATGACTTGGGATTTTGTTCTTTGAGTGGTTGGGCTTTAGTTTATTACTTGTTTGTATTGAGTTCATTTGTTTGTTAATAATTCGGTGTAATTGATTTGGTTATGTGTCATTTTGATTGTACCAGTTGTAAAATTTGGCTTCTTTCATTTCCTTATAATGGAGGTCTACAATAATGATATTGTATGCTTAGAAATTTAATAATTCGTTCGAATCATTCCATCTCCGCTTGACTCATGGAAACATCAGAAGACTTGTTTTAAATAAAAAAAAAGTAAATAAGATGTATTCATAGAAAAATGTTGCTTCTCTTTCTGTTTTGATTTTCAAATTTCCATAAGTTTGCCTTAACGCCCGCATGGATTCACTATCATTTTATGATTTCTGAAGAAGATGAAGTTAAGTTCGGCTTGAACTGCCAGTTTAGTATGATTGCTCAGCTTGCTCTTCATAATGCCATGAAATTATTCAGTACTAAGCGAGCTTAATTTGCACATAAAAAATAAAGCAGAAAAGCAAAGCTGCTCTTCTGTCCAAGGACTTGATTGGAAAAGCTTTTATATTGCATTGGGTTCTATAAACCATATAATGTTCTTCCTGAAATATGTTTGGGTACATTGTTGGGTAATGTGGAGACCCGGTCCACATTGATTTAATTAACTTCCTAATTAAGAATCCCACCTACCGCTCACCTACCCTTCCACCTACCCCTCACCTACCTCCCCACCTACCGCTCACCTATCTCCCACCTACCACTCTTTTTGATTCTATAAATAGCCTCTTTTGGTTATTGGATGAGTAGCAAGCCAAGTGAAGAGCTAAGCCAAGCAAAGCAAGGGCCAAGCCAAGTTCTCCAAGAGAGAAAGAGAGGAAGAGAGAAAGAGAGGAAGGGAGAGAAGAAAAATAGAGTTTTTCTTGTATACGTCGAGGCGCTCGATGGTGTAATTCCTCGAAGTAATAAATTTCTCTGCAACTCCGTGGACGTAGGCAAATTTGCCGAACCACGTAAATCTGTGTGTCGCTCTAGTGTTTTCTGAGTGCAATTTTCTCGTTCCATTTTTCACTTTATTGTCGTCGTTTTTTCACAACAACTGGTATCAGAGCTTTAGGTTCGGATCTTAAGAAAAACGATGGGCGGAGACGAAGTGATGACATCGGGGATCGAGAAGTTCAATGGCACAGATTTTGCTTACTGGAGGATGCAGATAGAGGACTACCTCTATGGGAAGAAACTTCATCTTCCGTTACTGGGAAAGCGACCGGAAAAGATGGACGAGGCAGAATGGAATCTGTTGGATCGACGAGTGTTACGGGGTTATACGGTTAACCCTGTCGAGATCGGTTGCCCACAACGTCATCAAGGAAAGAACTACTGCAGATCTCATGGCAGCTTTATCAGGTATGTATGAAAAGCTATCGGCGAATAACAAGGTGCACTTGATGAAAAAGTTATTCAACTTGAAGATGGCGGAAGGTGTGTTTGTTGCTCAACACATGAATGATTTCAATTTTATCACAAATCAATTGTCATCTGTTGAAATTGATTTTGACGATGAGATATGTGCGCTGATATTGTTGGCTTCATTGCCAAATAGCTGGGAAGCCATGAGGATGGCAGTTAGTAGTTCTGCATGTAAATCTAAAATGAAATATGATGATATTCTTGATTTGATTTAGGCTGAAGAGGTGCGCATGAAAGATTCTGGCTAAACCTCGGGTTCGAGTTCGGCACTAATTGTTGATTCCAGAGGGAGATCACAAGACAGGAACTCAAACAGAGGAATATCAAAATCAAAGTCCAGTTGATGAGCAACCTCGTCGGAATTGTGGCAAGGCTGGCCACATAAAAAGGAACTGTAGGAATCCTATGAAAAGGAGAATGATGGCGCTAATGTTGTAACTGAAGAAATACAGGATGCGCTATTGCTGACAGTTCACAGTTTTGTTGATGACTGGATACTGGATTCAGGGGCTTCCTTCCATACATCTTCCCACCAGAAGTTAATGCGAAACTATGTTGTAAGTTACTTTGGGAAGATACATCTGGCTGTTGGAAAAGCTCTGGACGTGGTGGGGATGGGAGACGTTGATATTGCACTCCCTAACAAGAGCAAATGGACTTTGCAAAAAGCCAGACACGTTCCTGAGTTGAAGAAAAACCTCATCTCTGTTGGGCAGCTCAATAAGGGCGGTTATTCGGTAGTATTCTCAGATAGCACCTGGAAGGTTACCAAAGGAGCATTAGTACTGGCTCGGGATAAGAAAACTGACACACTATATATGACTAACACTGTTGCTACTACAGTTGCAGAGAGCACGAGAGATCTGCGGCATTGCAGGCGTGGACACATGAGTCAGAGGTGCATTATGGGGAAGCAGAAGAAGGTCAATTTCTTGAAAAGTGGCAGAGCGCTAAAGGCAGAAAAATCAGACCTTGTACAGACAAATGGTGGAGAATCACAAAGCTATGAAGAAATCTTGCAAGATGAGAACTCGAGCAAGTGGGAGTTGACCAAGGAGGAGATGGATTCCCTGTCAGGGAATCAGACTTGGGAGTTGGCAAAACTTCCACCAATGAAGAAGGCATTACACAACAAGTGGGTGTACGAGGTGAAGACTGCGCTTGATGGCGATAAGAGGTACAAGGTCGGACTTGTTGAAAAGGGCTTTCGGCAGGGGCGGGATAGTGCTCATGCGAGTGGGAGTTGTAAGCAGATACAGGAGCAACCCAGGAAAGAGCTTGGTGGTACAAGGCAACGTTGACAGTGATATGTCAACTGAGGGTGTTACTCGCGAGAAGCTGAAGTTGTGCTCGACTTCAGTTGGTCTTCTGACATGAAGACAGGGGCTTTGAGTTGCAGAGGTGGAGGATATCATGTTTGAGGAAAAGGTCGGTACAGTTAGCAGATGGGGCACCTACTGCTCACCTACCCTTCCACCTACCGCTCACCTACCTCCCCACTCATCGCTCACCTACCTCCCACCTACCACTCTTCTTGATTCTATAAATAGCCTCTTTTGGTTATTGGATGAGTAGCGAAGCCAAGTGAAGAGCTAAGCCGAGCAAAGCGAGGGCCGAGCCAAGTTCTCCAAGAGAGAAAGAGAGGAAGAGAGAAAGAGAGGAAGGGAGAGAAGAAATATAGAGTTTTTTCTTGTATACGTCGAGGCGCTCGATGGTGTAATTCCTCGAAGTAATAAATTCCTCTGCAGCTCCGTGGACGTAGGCAAATTTACCGAACCACGTAAATCTGTGTGTCGCTCTAGTGTTTTCTGCGTGCAATTTTCTCGTTCCATTTTTCACTTTATTGTCGTCGTTTTTTTCACAACATATATGACTTATGTAAAATTGCATTTCTCATCATGCATTCTGAGTGTGGTCCATAGTTTGCCAATAAATTATATATTTATTGGCAAACGACATACACTGCTTCAATCTTCACCTCTGACAACTGCTCCCGGTAGTCCCCTAAGTACCAAAAATATTGCCTGCAGATACCATAGGTGCAGACATCGATAACGATCCAGACCTCCAGTGGATTGCAACGGTTATCTCTAGGTGCAACATTCGCACCCAATATTTTCTCCTTAGTACACATTGCTCTAATAGCTTCTCTTGGGCATGAAGGCCATTATTTTGGAGTAAATTTGAGGCGTAACTCGATTCAAAGTAAAAAACTTTGAAGTGACATTTTTCACAAATACTATTGATTTCATGTTTCTTTATATTAAAACATGTATAATTATGCATTTATTTGTCTAACATTGTAATGCCTAAAAATTAATAAGGCAAATGAAAGAACAAATATATTTAATTTTATAAGTTAATTTTACTTCTATCATTGATGGAATTTTTATTTGATGTTATTATATTAATAGATATAATAACTATCCATCTTGAGTTTGATGGATGAAGAGATATTATTCATTATGTGGCCAAGACTTAGGGTCTGTTTGGGGTAACTGTAGCTTATTAAATAATCTGATGATAAGCTGATTAAAAATAATCTGCTGATAAGCTAGGTGCAGTAGCTATTACAAAATTTTATTTTTTTTGGAAAAGCCAGACTGCAGACTGAAAGCTCCCACCATACCTAGGTAGGTGCGATGTGAAAATGTTGTTTTTAAAGTTTTGAAAAGACATAAGCTTTCAAAATGCAGTTTACCCAAACAGGCCAGGTAAGTTTTCAAAATGCTACCGTACCAAATAAGCTGCCCCAAACGAATCCTTAATAGTCTGTTCTAGATAGCAAATATTTGGCAGCTCATGAATTCATATGTTTCTGCTTTAGGAATGTGTATTCTGTCCGGACTCTAGACGTAGAGATACGTCCAGAGTCCAATAAAATCACGCCCCGTGGAGTGACAGAAAAAATAAATAAATCTGGCAGTAACACAGTGGGAATATTCCTCAGGTGTTATTTTGCGTTATTCGGGTGTTATTGCGGTGGTATTGATGTGTTGTTGTGTTATTACAACATCGGGAATATTCTCATAACACAATAACACATCAATACCACCACAATAACACCTAAATAACGTGGAATAACACAGGAGGAATATTACACTGTATTACCCAGATCACAAGAAATTTTTTTTTTCTGTCACTAGCACGTGGCGTAGTTTTATTGGACTCCGGACGTATCTCTACCTCCGGAGTCCAGACGTAATAATTTTCCCTGCTTTAGTGCATTACCAAGATCAGGGTATTGATTTTTACATGGTTGCATTCTGGCCACACATGTCAAATTCACACAGTAACAAAGATAAAAAAAAAGGAAGGAAAAAGTATTATCTATAGTACATGGCTATAATATAAACATACAACTAAATCTTAAATTTCCATTTATTTATTCTGTAGATGTATCAATAAAATTTCTTTCCAATATGTAAATATTAGAGCTTTTAACCTTAAAAATTTCTATTTTGGTCCATTTAAATGATGTGAACTATAGTAGGAAAATTAGCTTTAACTGTTTTCTTTATGAATAAATGAAGATCACCCCAAGATCAAAACTTGCAAAAATGTATAAACAATGTAATAAAAACTCTATGTGGAATACAATTCTTAAGATAACACATATAAAATGACCTTTCAATGACTGATAAGCGCATGTCATGAGATAGCTTGCAAATCATACAGTGTGAACTTTTTGATAGTCCCCTCAAAATAAAATGTCCATAGTTTTAAGCACTCTAATTTTAATCTTCTATCTAAATTATAAAAATGACTGTTGCCTTTCCATTGGTAGTTGAGACTAGCATAAAAGCAATTCATATAATCAAAATTTCTAGAATAATGAAAGACCTAGTGATAATTCAAAATAAAACTTATAGTTCGGCATAAGTATTTGAATGAAATAGTGGCCAAATTTCAAAAGATAAGAATAACTAGTTAATGAAAGACAAAAGATGGTGCACAATACAATGTTTTCAAATTATATGTAGTGGGCATACTTGGAGATATGTGTTTTTTTTTACTTAAATTATATTTATCATTTATAAAAATTAGTAGATTATTATAAATGATGATTCTTTAATTATGACTTCAAATAAAAATTTTAATTTTTTATGCTTACTTCCTCTTTCAATTAAAATATTAAAACGTATTTAGTAGAAAAATCACATCATAATAAGTTTCAAAACATAAGCTTAATTCTTTCAAAGAAATATGTTTTCTATGTTTTCAAATTTGATCTTCATTATAAATAGAAAAAAAAATAACACAGATATTACAATATTCTATATATATTGAAACCATTTCATACATTCATAGCTTTCAGTTAACTTCTTAGTCAACAATTTTATTTATAAAAGATTTAGTCAAATTTGATAAAAATAGGCAAATTTTACTCTTCATTTTAGTGGATGATTTTATGTCTTTAAAATGGCATAATGATCAAGTTATTTTTTTATAGAAGTACTGGTATTTTGTGCTTCTACGATATTTTATTTAACTTTTTTGTGAAAAAATTAACATGAAAAAAAATTTGAATGAAAAGAACAAAAACACCTGCAATAGTGTGATGTAAGAAAAATAGCATTGGTAGTGCCAGATGCCACAAACTTGAGACAAAAAATTGAGATCTCAGCATTGTACCACCATTATTGAATCCACAACATGGTGTTATAACACCATGACATCACAAAAATTGTTGTTACTCATTGAAAGAGTGGTCTCGAGTGAGCATATATCAATCAGTGATAGGAAGTGTTTATTTAACACTAAAAAGTGTAGCAAAGCGATGAGTAGTGCGCATAAGACTCTGCATGTTTAGGGTGCGTTTGAGGGAGTTTATTTGCTGTTGTGAAAACGCCACCACCTGTTTGAAAAAAACGTTCCTGTTGTGTTTCAGAAAAAGTCGATTTCTAATTTACATTAAACACAGACTGCAGAACCAAGCCCGCGATCCGCGTTTCATTTGAGAGTTTGACGAGATTGCCCTCTAGCGTGCATCGTCGTCTTTCCATCGCAGCATCGCAACAGGCTTCCTTGGTTCGTTGCTCATCGTCGTCGTTGCAGAGGAGAGGAAGATCGACAAGTACGCTTGCTCGCCTCTCGCCACACTTCGCCTCCGACGTCTCCTGCAACACTCTCGCTCTCCCGGTTCGGCCAAACCATTGCCTTCGTAAACGAACAGCCAGATGGAAGGCGAGGAGAGGATCGCGGCATACAGAGGCGATCGATACTCCCATCATTCTCATCCTTCCTTCCGCTCCTGCGATCAACCATCACCCTGCTCTTGGCATCCTTTTTTTTATAGTTTTTTTTTATTGTACTTTCTTTCATTCAACTGAAAGAAAATAATTTAAGTTTATTACCAGGTGAAATCTGAAAAATTCTCTTATTACCTAAAACTTTCCTGTTATTTTTTAAACCAGGTGGAATTGAAAGAATTTTTTTTTTTTAAAGTGCTTTACATAAAATTATCATTCAACTGAGATAATTTAAGTGTATTACATTGTATATTCTTATATTTATATAAAATATTTTGTTAAGTGTATTAAAATTTTCCTTTTATTTTTTAATGACAATCATAATTTCGATGTTGGCTCTATATGATAATTAAATGTAAATAAAATTATTTCTTTTATCACACCTACTACCTATTGATATAACTTATTAAAAATGATATTATTTTGCATGTTCAGATCAGGGGCAGAATAGTCATTTATTCAGAGAAACTGTAAATCAGCTCTTTTCCAAACACACAAACCAAACAGACATCCAACTTATCAAGATAAGTTCGCTGATCGACGCACTTATCTCGTCGATCGAGATAAACCGTTTATCGGGATAAACCTGGATAGTTCGCAGCTCGCTCTAAACGAGATAGTGTGAAGTGGGAGTGAGTGAGTGAGAGTGTAGAGACTATGGATAGTACTTGGTGTGTTTAATGTGAAGTAAGAGTGAGTGAGAATGAGAGAAATGGATGCGTCAGTAGATCAAGAAAGGAGATCAAGTGTGAAAATAATATTCATGGTATAATCCAAGTGCTTTCATTGTAATCTTATAACTTTGTACTTATTTTCTTATTTTTTAAGCATAGTTTGTAAATATATTGTTCAACTGCGCAAAAAATTATTAAATTAGTGATACTTTTGAGTGATTATAAATCTTTAACTTTGCTTTCGAATGAAACAAATTTAAAGTTATTTGGTTAAATAGGAACTTCAATTATATGTATTTTGGCCAAATGTATGCTAAAATAAATTGTTTTGTAATAAGTTTGAAACAAAACTTATGGAACAATGGGTTAACTTCTACTTTCTCTAAAAATATAAGAATATAATTTCTAAAAAAACTTTATATAAGGAGGAATCTCAAATCTCATAGATTTTTTCATGATTTAACCTAATTTAAATTATATTATGAAACCTCAATGGCCGTTAAGTATCATCAAAGAGTGGGTAATTATGCTCTATATTTACATGTATTGGAAAATCTAATACGGATTGCACAAGCTCTAAGTATTCTTTAGCTTAGATTGAAATCTATAAAAGTAATTCTTTTTTATTTTCTAAAAAAAAATCCTAAAAATTTTCATGGCAATTACATAAAAATTTAATTTTAAGTAGGACTAGTAATTAACTTGATATAGTAATTTGACCTTGGTCCTGATAAAAAAGACCTTGGATTCAAATGTTCTATTACTTAAATGACACATGCATTTGTGTAAGCCATATATAAGACATATCAAATGACAAGAGAGCAATCTGTATTCCCCAATCAAAGTGAAATTGAGATTTTGTAACCTTACATACTTGATCATTTTAACTCTATCCAACCATATATAACTTTTTTCTATTAAATGTAAAAGTCTTTGGTTATTTTTTCTAATATTACTAACCCTAAATTATCAAAGTTAAAGGAGCCCACGTTAACAAGGTAGGAGAGATAAGAGTTTTCAAATGTTTGAGAGATTCTCCTCTGAATATGTTATATAGGAAATCAAGCATGGAAAAGTGGTATGACAAGTTGGTGACAATCAAGACCAACTTTCTTCTTTATCCCCACTTAGGCATCTAAGACAGTTTAGCTTACAAATTTTGTTTTGTTCCCTAAATCCAATGTCTAGCCTAAGAATCAATTTCTCCGAGAATGATTGCATTAATCCAGAGGCAAAATCTATATTCCCTTAAGCTAATGTGGTTAACCAAAGTATTCCACTAAGAATTCTTCAGAATCTCGAAGTTCACAATGGGTTTTTACATTTTAACAAGCTAGGTCAAAAGTAAATTTTGTACTAAAGGTTAATAAATCACCATAAAAGAAAATGCATGAATCACATAAGAAATTTCTCATTAATCAGTCATACAAACCCAATCTAATGGAGAAAAAATAAATCTACTCACTACACATACTTATAACAAACAACAACATGATTTTATTGAAAGAGATTCTTATAAGCATAGAGTTTGATAAAGAAAAATAGATGAAAAGCATATAATTCACAAACTTATCTCCTTACCATCTCATTATCTCCTTTCTTGCTCCTAAAAGGAATGATGAAGTCACAACAAGATTATACACCCTCATACTTTCAAAAATCTCACCTCATTTATCTCTCTTCTTCACACCATAGTTTCACGAAGTCTTCAATCTCTCTCTCTCTCTCTCTCTCTCTCTCTCTCTCTCTCTCTCTCTCTCTCTCTTGGTTAGATAACTTCTCCTGTTGACCAAAAATAAATACAAGACTTTTTCTACGAAATTGTTTCATCTTAATCACCAAAATGCCAAAATATGTGAACTAATGTCTAGGCACTGGTTTACGACACCTAGGCGCTCACAGAAATAGCGTTCTAAGGCATTTGGCACCTAAGCATGCAAAAGTAACACATAAGTTCTAGGACCACAGTGCTTATGCACTACTATCAAGGTGCTTACTTTCCACCAACTTTTTTTGAATGAAATCAACTGAGATAATAGATGTTGGGAGGATAAGTCTCTGAGTGTAGGGCTTAGGAGCTAGGAATGCAACTCCTAGTATCTATGGATGCAGTGCCTTCTTTTCACATTCTCTGTTCTATGGAAGAAAATCTGGGTGCTTAGGCACTCAAGTGTTGACCTCAATTTTGGTGAGGTATTTTCTTCCTTTTAGTTCTTAGAATGTAGCCATAATACTTTTCTTGTGACTATCCTAGAAGACTAGAGATGCATAAAAATTCAAACCACTTCCTTACTCTCTACGGAACCCACATGGATGATCATGAACCTCTAGCACATGGAAGGTTGAGACCAGCATGTGAAGAATCAAGGATGAATCCCCATAGGATTGTTAAACTTAGGATAACCTTGGGTGGCTTGGATCCGGTCTTTCACACACTCAAGCACATCACAACTCCCCACTTGTCCCAAAACCTAAAATTACATCAATTAAACCAAACCTCCTTTACTTTTTGAGAAACTCAAATAGATGGTCCCATGCATCTGACCTTTGATTGAGATGGCTTAGACCAACATGTGAAGGTCCATGAAGGAGTTTCCATTTGGCAAGGCTTGGTTCCTAGGTGGTTAGGTGTGGTTAAGACCCATGACCAAATACCCCTAAACCTTGAACCCACCTAAAATACCTAATTTTGCTAATATTTACCAAAATTACCAAAATGCCCCTGGAACACTAAAATCTCTAAAGGTGGCCCAAATCCTCAAATTCTCTCCAAAAGTCATCACAAATCATTTCAAACCACTAAAATTAACCAAAGTATCCCAATTTCCACACAAAAATTCCAAAATACCCCTAAATTTGAAAAAAATTAATAAAATACCCTCATATCTCAAAAAAATTCCCAAAACCTCCCAAATGATTCCAAACCTCCCATAAACAAATCGCAATCACCCATTGGGCACAATTTTAATAATTTTAACCAAAATCCCAATTTTAGCCCTAAAGACCCAAAATCCCCAAGTTACTCCCAATTTCCATCAAATTGATTTCAAATTTCCCTAATTCCAAATCCACATCAAATTTCAACATTTTCAAATTCAATTCCAATCAAATCTAAGTTCATTTGATTAAGTCCATGATCAATTCCAAAAATTTGAAGTCCATCATGCATGATTGAAAGCCCATTTGCATAAACAATTTTTAAAAGCCCATGGCCCCAATTTTAAAGGCCCAATTTGAGCCCACATTACAAAATACATCCTTCATCATCTTATGGCATTTAAATCACCCCATCATGGCATCATATGAAGCATACCATGCATATACATGAAATCATACCAAAATAAGGCATGCTGACCTTTTTCACTTAAACATCATAAAATCCAAAATTCCTTCACGTTGACCTTTTCACTTAAAAATCAGAAAATCCAAAATTCCCTTTTTATGAAACATTCTCATGGTATCATATATGGCATGGCACGTCCATGTATCCTTCCATGTCCATCTTAAAGTCAAATTTTTCAAAAATGGCAAAAGGAGTTGACCACTCCCTCTCCCACCTTCACTTGGACTTTCCTTCTTCATGATACATCTAACCCTTTGTCTCATGACCAAGCCAGCCACTTGACCTCACCCAAACCTTCCTTAGGGTTTTTCCAAGTACCCTATCCACTTTGGGACCAGATCTGGCCCATGGACCAAGGGGTTGAACCCAAGCTTAGCCAACCTAACTCAAACCCCATTTCCACTTTGGATTTTCACCATGGAGCCACCTTGGGACCAAATTGTCTTAACCACTCAACCTCCTTGACTTCCCTGGAATTGGAAGTGCCAGCCACCACAGCCACTAGAAAACACCATGCCTGAGAGGTCCCAAGTGGGGAAAACCTAAAATTAAATCCACCTGAGCTGGCTCAACCCAATTGGCCACTGGAGCCCTTCTTCCCTCCACCTAAGGGGTCTCTCTGCCACCCTGGCTTGCCCTGTTGGCCACCATGTCCATGGATATAAATAAGACCACCCCCCACGAACAAATATGAAGAGTGCTCGAGCGTTAACCAAACTCTGCCAAAATTTCTTTGAACTCCCTAGCAACCTAGAGCAGTTAATCTCCACCATTTTCTATCCTAAGTCCTACTAGCCAGCCTCAAATTCAGTCCTAAAATCCAGGGCTTTTCACTATCATCCCTGAAACTCAATCAATTCTCCAAATGTATTGACTCTTGAGGTTCACCAGAGCAAGAGAGGAAATTCCCCACTGAAATCCCCATCAATTAAGCTCATTGCACCAGACTTCTACATGAGTCGTGCCACCTACTGAAGGAAGTTCTACACAGCTTCAACCTCAGCTAGAATTAGCACTTGGAGGAGGTTCTCCAGCTCACAACGAATGTGTAGTGCCATTCCAAATGAGGCTACACCTCTTGGACAAAGGTATGGACCATTTTCCCTAATTTTGAACTTGGTTTGAACCTTTATGAAATGAACTTGAATTTCATGCTTGATCAACCGTATAGATACGTTCGTTTTGAGAAGATGATGGTGTAGGAAAAAACCCTGCATGATTTGGTTCAGAATCTAGGGAGAAATTAGGTTTATAAAATGAGCGATTTACGGGTTAGGTCAGTTGGGATGAAGACCAAGAGCAGCCTAATCACGTGTGTATCGGACAGACAGACTAGATCGTGTCGGATGAACGGATGGTGTAGTAAAGGTGGGACGCGTGGCAGGTGACTCAAAAGGTGACGTCTAGTAGCACGGCGAAGCATGAAGCTTCGGTCTCGCTAGGATACATAGGATATTAGCTATTTAAATGATTTAAAGAATTCAAAAAATTTCCAAATTTCATAACTTGGTGTAGAAAAATCATAAAAAAATACTTATGTGCTCAATGAATAGAGGAGAATTGAGTGGACAAAAAATCAAAATTATTTGACATATATTTATTTTTAAATTAATTAAATTCTATAAACATTCATTAAATCAAAACTAATTAAATATTAATCATCATAAAATAAAATTTTAAGGGTTTGTTCTCTCTGTTATTAGGAATTTTCTCTGATTTTTCTAAGTCAGAGAGCACTTCCAGTATGGTAAACTCTGATTTCCAATGTTAAGTCACCATTTTGATTAAAATAATTATATAAATTAAAATAAAAGTCAAAAAAAATATAGGGTTTACTTTGGTAGGTTCACTGTGGTTAGAGGAGTGTAAGAAAAATAAAATATGAGTTTAAATATTATTAAAACATAATTTCTTAATTTAATTCATTAAAACTCATGAAAAATTAAATAAATAAAATATATTGAAAAATCATAAAAATTGATCAACACTGTAAATAATGGTCATCAGAACCATCTGTAAAAAATCAAAATTAATATGGATTGATTTAACTATCACAATATATTCAAGGAAAATGAGATTTTTATACTAAAATAATTATAATAAATAAAATTTTGTTAATAAAATTATGAAAAGTGGTTTAGAGTGGTCCTTGTGACTAGGGGCACCCAAAAAAATAAAATTTGTGTTAAAATAAAAAGTTCTTTTTTGAGCTATTTTTCAAATTAAAAATAATTAAAAAACCATAAAAATACAAAAATGCATCAAAATGTCTCAAATTATTCCCTAACCACTTGGGACCAATGAAAATACTTTTCCTGTTTTTTCTAAATAAAGTTATGAATCTTTTAAATGCCTAAAAATCTATTTTCCTAATTTTTCACTAACATAATTATAAAAAATAACATAAATATCAGAAAAATAAAAAATAAATTTCTACGAGTTTCTTGAAGTTAGAGAAATAATTGAAAAATCTAAAATTGATTTTTCAAAAAAAATGAATTTTTTATTTAATCAACTATTAAAATAAACAACTAATTATAAAAATTAAAATATAATTAAAAAATTCATGAAATTTAAGGTGAAACTCCAACAATTTTCTCAAAAACAGAAACTTTACCTTGTTTGATAAAATGAATTAACTTTAAAAATTTTTATTTTTTATTAAAATAATTATAAAAAATAAAATAAAAATCTGAAATATGTTATCTCTTCTCTGGTACCTTAATAAATCCATGAGAGATAGGTCAGCAAACTTTCAAGTCCATATGAATTAATTTAAAAGATTATGAAGATAGGAGTCTTAGGGGCAAAATTGTAATTTCCACATTTACACCCTTTAATCAAAATTTAGGGTAAGCTAAGGGTTTAAAGGGTAATATTTAAGCCTAAGTAAAGTTCTAAGGTGATTGAAACATGAGGGTAAAGGGTACCAATTAACCTCCTTTTTTAGAAAAGAAAGGTATAAGTGTAATTACTTAAATTGTTGAGCATTGGAAGATAAAATTAACTTGAATGATTTAAATGTTTGGGACATAATTTAGGAAGTCAATAACCCACAAATCAAAAATCTCAAACCAATGGTTGAGTCATAAGTTGATCTTTTAATTAAATCTTCTTAATGTGATTTTCTAAATTACACATTTATCCCCAGAGCTTTGTAATGAGCTAAGTCTAATTTAAAGATATTTGAGGGTTAGTGGGAAGATAAACCATGATTAATCCCCTTCGAACACTACAAGCTCAAACTTGCCTATCCCCTCCCTCATGGATTAGTGGAGGTATGAAAACTGAGCACAGCTCAAACCCAATGAACCTCGGGGTGATCTATTCAACAACATAATAAATTCAAGTGAAATCGAAATGATTCAAAGGATTCTTAAAAGTTGTTTAGGATTATACCCTGAACACTTCTGTAACCTTTTGGATATTTTGAAGAGCAATTGAATTTATTATGCTTTTTTGAAGAAAATCTTTGAAACAAAAACCTTTAGGGACCCACCAAGTTATGAATTGAGGACTCATTTGACTTAAACTATTAATGCTTCATTGTTACTTAGTAGTTGCTCTTACTTTCACTTTGCAATATATACATGAATGCTAACATTTGAGCGGAAGCAATGAAAAGATGATATGTACACATTTATAGTTTACTTATTGTAGTTTTATTTTTGCAATTTACTACTGCTTTAATGTATTATGCATACCTGGTTGAAACACTTTTTAAAAGCCAGAACAATAATTTTCAAAATTAAACTTATACTTTTTCAAAACAACAAACAACATAATATGTCATTTTGGATTACGGGAATCCCTCGGTTGAGGTAATCTACGATTGCTAATGAGATTTCTCTGGTTTAAACGAGCTTAAAAACTTATCTAGATTAAGTAAATTTGAAAGAAAATAGTGGTGTCGGAATGAGGGAACCGTGAAATCCTAACCGATGTCGCTCTAATTAAATTAAAATTTCCTAAATAATACACTAAAACAACAACAACCACAACAACAACAAAAACAACAACAAAACCTGTCATATAAATCGTAAAACCTTTTAAACCTTAAACTTAGGGTTGTTATTTCGACAAGGAGTTTGGAACAAACAATGTGGGCAGCACGACGAGAACATACAGAAGAACATCTTCGAGAGAGCAAACAAGTCAACAATAGCAAATTCTTCTCTTAGTTTAAATAATATGTCATGGGACTTCAATGTGGTCCGCCAACTTATATTTAGGCTTTTGCATAATCATGTTAGACAATTTTTAAGTCTTAACTCGTCATAGGATTTCGAAGTTGTCAATCGTTGCGATATAAACTCTCATATCTTCCAGACTATTTATATGATCGGTATGATGCAAATGTAAGCCCTAAATAATAAAATTAGCATGATGAAACATTAAATAATATCTCTTCGAAATTGACACCAAACCATATAATAGTTTCGGAAGTTACCGAGATTCTCCTCAGAATCCGTGATATCTCCTAGTTTTCTCTCTTTGGATTATGAAAATAACTGCTCATACTTGATTTCTCCTATTTGATATTCTTTAATTCAATCTTGAAAACTTAAATTTTAAAATTCTTGAAGACAAAACTACTAATATGAATCGAGAGTATTATTAAACGGTTTCGGTCACTTAAGATGTAATTAACTATAAGGGTTTGCCTCTATAGGGAACTTTGGAACCCAGCTTAATATAAACCATATTTAATCTTCTATATTAAATAGAGAAGCTTGTTGGTCAACATAAAAAGGTTTCGTAGACCAAACGGATATCTTAAATTCTATAGTTTATTTAATCGAGTCTAGTTATCAAGTAATGTGATTATTCTTTGGGATAAGTACATTACTTGAGGTGTTGTTCTTGATCATTTAAACTATTAAATATATGAGATCGGTTCGGTCTCTTATTTTCAAAATTAAAATACTACTTTTCAAAATTATATATATATATATATATATATATATATATATATATATATATATATATATATATATTAAACTATATTTTCGAAGCACCAACAACTTCAATTTGGTGACCGACATCAGGTCCCACGCATAAGCACCACCCACTCAACATTTTTTTGGATTTTCTCCAGCTCCAATGACGCCCTTTCCTGAATCTTGTAAAACACCACAAAAATACCTTTCAAAAGCAAAAAATTAACTTAAAATCATATTGAAATAGAACATGAAGTAGAAAATCTCTTATACACATCCAAATCCCCCAAACGTGAAGATTTCCCTCGAGTAATTTTAAAATCTAACATTAAATTATTGCAAGATATAGTGGTAGTTAGTGGTTAATGATTTAGTGCTTATAAATAATTAACAAAAATATGTAACAAAAGTAACCATGTGTCTCCTTCAAAGTTAATCAAATTCTAATCCATATATTCATAAATCACTTATAAGAAACTTTAATAATATAAATTGATATCTACCATAAAATCCAATTATCTATTCAATCAAAGAACTTATAGAGTTTCCATTTCTATGCCTACTGACACGAGTCAAATTTACGTATTTAACTGCACTTTTTTCTTATTATTCGCAATTTTATACTGGTAGAAGTTTGTTTTTTCATATTTTGTAGGTTATAAGAGATCAAATGTGCATTAAGAACCGAGAAAATAGTGATGTCATGAAAGCCAAACCGGCGTAACCACACTCAAAAGTGGTGCAACTAAGCCGGCTTCTCTGTGAGGTAGGCGTATGCCAAATTTGGATGTTGCTACACCGTAGTCGGCATGGTTATGTCGTAATCTGGCTGACATATTGGCTGTTTTAATGCTAATATCACTTTTATTAAGCCATTATTAATTTATTAAGTTTGCTTTTAACTTATTTTTAAAACAAAAATAAAATGTGACAATGTATTAAAAATTCATTCTTCATTTTATTTCTCGAAAGCAAATAAAAAAATATATCGCTGAGTTAATTTGTTAATCTTAGCAATCAGCTTCATATATTATTACACAAGAAAAAAAAGAATTGCAGATTCCATGTCTATCTTTTTAATCAAGATAAACTTCTTAAAAATCACGACAACAGAAATAACATACAAATCTATCAAAATAAAAGCTTATCAGTGAGTTTTTGCAAATAAAATTATGAATATTAGATGAGCTGAAATGAGAGAGGAAAAAGGCTCAATGTAGACTCCTATATAAGAATTTTTGGGTCATTTTTGGGACAAAATATTAGGTACGGGAGTTTCCATGCACGAGGACTCCTTTTACAGTCATATTGTACACTATTGTACATATATGTACTACAATGTACAACATGATTGTACAAAGGGAATGCGGATGCATGTGGACTCCGCACGTAATATTCTTCTATTTTTGGTCCCCATCAAAATTACCAAAATGTGGATATTTAATAAATATCGTGTGTCCCTCCAATGACATAAATTAGTCTCCTTGTAAAATTGGACAAAATATTACATTCGGACGCTGCACGTAGAGTTACGTGCGGAGGCGGATCTCAGCCACACATCCCGTGAAGGATGTATGGGAGCCGGTCTCACTTCAAAATTTAAAAAAAAAAAAAATTTGAACAGCCGCGATGTGCGGCTGAGATCCGCCGTCGCACGCTGTAAATTGGTCTCATTGTCAATTGTTCTCTAAGTGCTATAATGTCGTTCAAATGAAAATTATTTTTAATAAAATTAATCATAACAATTGCAATTAAAAAACATTATAAAATTATTCAAGGCATAATTACGTATTTTTAGAACTATCAATTTATAAAAATTACTTAGATCAAACTATTTGTCAGATAAAAATATTCCTCAGAAAGTAATATGTTCTTCATTATGTATGAGTGTAGGTTTTATTTTCTTCACACACAAATGGTGCCATTCACATATATAAACCTTTGAATGTAGAACCACTTGGTTGAAATAAAAAACTCTAAATTACAAGTCCAATATGACTTGCATTTTTTGGGGTGCAAGTTATGGATTCATGCAGCCAAATTCCTGCATGAAAAAAAAAAAAAGCTCAAAGTAATAACTATGAAAATTAGATTGGGCCACATTTGCTAAAATGTAAATATGAGAACTTACATTGGACACCTAAAAATGGTCTGCAAGGATCTTGAAACAATCTAACAATCCGAATAAGAAAGCTAAAGCAGTTGTACTACCCTCTTTAAAGTAAGGGTTAGTATGTACTTTTATACTTTGTCATTTATATCTTCATTAAATAGGAAGACTATGAATGTAAAAGGGGTATTGTCGTTCCCCTCTCTTGTAACTCTATTTATACTAGAATGAAATGGGTCTAAGTGCCTGAGAATATCACATTCACCATTACGGGAAAAGTCTTGGTCTCCTACTCTTCCCCTCTTTCCCTACTCTATTTCTCTCTTATTCCCTACGCTCTATTCATTGGGCATAATTAGACATATTTGAATTCAACATCCTAAAAAGTGTGGTAAGTGCTAATAGTGTTGTCAACAAGAAGATGAGCAATATCGAGGAGAAACTCTGCACGGAACATACAATGCAGATCAACGGATTCACTCCATTTATTCCTCGTCACTGGCGATCTTCAAGAAATTTCACCTCTTTCCTTGTAGATCTATGTAAGCTCTCTGGCTCTAGATCTAGAGATCTCCAACGCTCGTCCTATTCACAAATCTCTACCACTGAACTTGCCAAATTTTAAAGCTTAAACTATAGTTTATCTGTCGTGCCTTTTGTAATTATCCATGGCTTTCACCAAGAATTAAAAGAGTCCTAATTCTTCTATCGGTACGCTAGTATATCAGCTTCACTGATGTTTCAACTCGATGGCAGTTTTCAAATTTTATGAATACTATGGGCATTCGTTTTATAGTTTCTCAGCCTACAAAGCGCACGGCAGCTACCTCTTCTTGTCAACCTATTCCTAGCAGTCGACCACCTCTTTCAGCCAACTGAATTTCTGCCATGCAAATATTTCATGGATGGCCGATTCTGCCGACCAGCTAATCTCACAATGCAGTTTCGCCCTTCCATGTCGTCCCCTGAAGACAACATCGGCCATCCACTAGCCGACCAACTCCCTGAAAGAATGCAGTAATCACAAACGATCGGTCGAAAATTACACTCTGGTCAGTCACAAGCCTTCGGGCCACCCGCATCTATCTGCCACCGGTTGGCCGCCCGCCTCTATCACAATTCAATTAAAAAATTATAAAATCATTCAAGGCATAATTACTTAATTTTAGAGCTATCAACTTATAAAATTACTTAATTAAACTATTTGTCCGATAAAAATATTCCTCCATAAAGTAATATTTTTTTCATTATGTATGAGCGCAGGCTTTTTTTTCCTTGCACACAAATGCATGCCCTTCACATGTACAAGCCTTTGAATTTAGGACCATTTGGTTGGAATAGAAAAGTTAAATTACAAGGCCAATATGACTTGCATTTGCAGGGGTGCCAGTTATGGATTCATGTAACCATATTCCTGCATTAAAAAAATAAAAATTAAAAAAATAAACTCAAAACTGTAAATGTGAAAATTAGGTCGGGACACACATTAGTCTAAAATGTAAATATGAGAACTTGCATTGTACATTCAAAATTGGTCTGCATGTATTTTTAGACAATCTAGGGGTTCAAATAAATAGACAAAGCAGCTGTACACCCTCTTTAAAGCAAGGTTTATTATGTACTTTTATATTTTATCCTTTCTATCTTCACTGAATTGCAAGACTATGAATGTAAAAGGTGGTTTGTGGTTCCCCGCTCTTGTAACTCTATTTTATTGGAATGAAATGGGTCTAAGAGCTCCGAGAATAACCCATTCACCGCTACGAGGAAAGTCTTAGTCTCTTACTCTTACCCTCTTTCTCTTCTCTTTTCCTCAGTCAGTTCCTAAGCTCTATCCACTAGGCATGATCGTACAGCTTTGAATTCATCATCATAAAAGGCATAGTGACTGTGAATCGTATTGTCAACAAGAAGTTGAACAATGTCGAGGAGAAACTTTTCAGTGAGACACCCCTGGCAGAGAGCACACAGTCGAAACTTACACAGCAGCAAATTCACTCCATTTATTCCTTGTCGTCGGCGTTCTCAAAGAAATCTCACCTATTTCCCTGTAGATATATACAAGCTCTCTGGTTATAGATCTATAGACCTCCAACCCGTGTCCTATGCATAGATCTCTACCACTGAATATGCCAAACATTCAAAGCTCCAACTATAGTTTATCTATCGCGCCTTTTTGTAATTATATATGACTTTCACCAAGAATTAAAAGAATCCAAATTCTTCTATCGGTAGGCTAGTATATCAGCTTCACTGATGTTGTAACTCGATGGCAGTTTTCAAAATTTTATGAATACTGTGGGCATTCGTTTGATTGTTTCTTAGCCTACAGAGAGCACGGCAGCCACCCCAATTTCTGCCATGCAAATACTTGACAGGTGGCCGATTCTGCCGACCAGCTAATCCCACAATGCAGTTTTGTCCTTCCCTATCGCCTGAAGACTGCATCGGCCATCCACCCGCCAACAAACTCCTTGACAGAATGCAGTCACCACAAACGACTGGTCGGCAATTACACTTCGGTCGGTCACAGGCCTTCGGCTGGCCACCCGCCTCTATCTGCTGCCGGTTGGCCACCTGCCTTCGACTGGTCCCTTGTATCAAGTTTGGGGGCCATTTTCTTATGTGGAAGTCTGGTGGCATCAACCTTTCATCACATTAACGTCTGTGGCCACTAGGAAAGGAAGGGTCTTGACATAGCTTCAGGCAATATGAGGCTGCACACAAAACCTGCAATTCTGATATTGTTTTTGCCCATGCTCTGCTTTGCCCTTTCAGTGCAACAGTGAAGTATGAGCGAAATGGTGCAGTCTGTTTCTAACGGGACGACAAGATCGAAAAACTTCAACGGAAATTTATGTCTAATCAGCGTAAAGAAGATAGAATTATAGATAGATAAGCCAAGCACATCTGCTTTGCCACGTACCCTTTGGCGGCCATTTGCATCCGGCCGGCCGTTTGGCCGATTTCCAGTCGGCCGCCTCAAAAACTCAGAGGATTTACATACATACCATTCAATTCTTAAATATTCATGAAAGTATAAATATATATATATATATATACATTTTAAAAAGGGTATTTATGTGCATAACACCAATCCTTTGTTATTACATATATACTCCCTAAATTTTGTTGGTTTATGAGTGAGGCACATAAGCGGCCTCTGCAAATCGGACAAACTTGCTGAATCCAAATTTTGGCTACCTATAAAGTTTTGAAATGAGAAGGATGAAAGATGCTATTCGAAGAAATGAAAAAGAATAAAAATGTACAATAAGAAAGTAGAAAGAGAGGAAAAGGAGAGAAAAATCTTCCTTGGCTTTACATCAGTAAAGGCAAATAATACAATAGAAGGTATAGAGGCTATTTATATAGTAGCATGATTTACGAGGATAAAGCCACATGTATGGCATCTTGCAAATAAAAAAAATTTACATGCTTAAAAAAGATATAGGACATATGGATATCAGTTAATAAAAACCTCCCAACCGGGCTACCTCACTACTCCAGCCGACCATATCATTTTTTCGGTTAGCCAATGGTCGACCACTTCTGCCCAACGGCGCATTCTTATTTTGGTTGCTCGATTGTTTAGACCTACCCAGGGGCAGTAATGAGAGATGCTTATATGTATATGTGCAAGAAGGTGTGGTTAAACCAAGTAATCTGATTCTTTGAGGCATGATTATTTCGATTTTTTATTGCAGCTAAAAACTTTTCCTGATGACTCCACAAAACTAACGAGACTGTAGCTGAAAATTTTTCTTATATTTGACATTCCAAATAAATACAAACTACTCCTTACGTGTAGGAATTTAATGTAATTATTTCTTGAATTCTGATTTCTGCAATTTAGACTAGCACTCGGATCCGAGTAAACAACGACTGACAATGATATTCTAGACATCTGATCAACAATCGGTCAGGGAACTCTCCTCATCACCAACTCAAGTTTCATAGCTTGTATTGGACAAAAACCCAAGATGGTTCCCTACCCAGTAGTGACAAGCTCTGAGAAGGGTATGACGACAATTATCCCAAAGAAAGGTATAGGCGGCCTTCTCCCATAAATAGGGGACCTAACCTAAGAAGGAGGCCCAATCAAGTGACTATGATCCATGGGAGTGAAGGGTTATAATCCGGCTTCGATGCCCCGAATATATATAGATTGCAGCATAAACCCCCTAGTCAAACAAAAGCAGATGGGGCGCAACGCCAAGATCATTCAACCGTTCCCACGAGAGCGATTCACCTAAACAAAAGCCGACGAGCGCAATGCTAGGATCATTCAACCAATCTCACAAGCCATTTGGCCACAATGCCAAGAGCATATGGTCGATCCCCTTAGCCTCCCGACCAAATAAAAATGGTCGGTCGAGACACCAATATCATCGATCGCCCCCTCTATATACACAACCAAATTGTGTTCGTCCTTGTTGTGGGAAAAACACTTTCTTTTCTTAATCTTGGTAAGAGAACAAACCGCAAATCACAACAAAGAAGATGCAAACACAAGAGCACAAGCAAATAAGAGGATTTACGTGGTTCGGTCTTTTTGACCTACGTCCACGGGAGGGAATCAAAATAATCCACTAAGACAAGAAACAAGAGTACTTAGCTTTACATAGATGAGCCCTCATCTTCCATGGCCTCCCTTCACATCCAAGGCCTCCAAGATGCTCTCCTCACCCTTAACAAGCTAGCCCACACTCCTTGAGTTCTTTTTCACTCTTACAAAACTCACACTAAAGCCTCCCCTCATCTCATCTATTTATAGTAGATTAGATTACATTATAATATTCTATAAATAGATTAGGTGTAACCTTCAAGGATCGCATGGCTTCCACATGTCCACCCTTTAGAGTCCTCCATCGCATGGTCTCCACATGTCCTTTCACATGTCCTTCTTCCATCGCATGGCCTCCACATGTCCTTCCACATGTCCTCTTCTAGGGTCTTCCATAATGAGGTGGCACCTTTCTAAAGTCAACAATGGAGGCTTAAAGTAAGTAGAAATTTACAAGAGTGTCACTTACCTTAGTAACTAATTGGGGGTCAAAACAACAAATCTCCACCTTGACCCTCAATTATGTTGAGTAGTGATTCCCTCCACGTGGCCCCCGAGGGCCCTCGCCCGATGAAAAATTCACTAAGTTCGGACAAGTGTCCGAACTTAGCTATGGGCGACGCCTTGGTGAGCATATCGACAGGGTTCTCTTCGGTTGGTATCTTCTCTACCACTATTGAGCCTTTAGCGACGACATCCCTTACGAAATGAAGCTTCACATCTATGTGCTTGGATCTTTCATGAAATACCTGATTCCTGGTTAGGTGGATGGTGCTTTGGTTGTCGCAAAACACAGTTATCACCTTTTGATGTATCCCAAGCTCTTCAGCCATGCCCTTTAGCCACATAGCTTCCTTGATTGCTTCAATCACAGCGATGTATTCAGCCTCGTTGTTGAGAGGGCCACAACCGATTGGAGGTTAGACTTCCAATCGATCGCAAGATCGAAGACAGTGAAGATGAATCCGTCGGTGACTTCCCGGTGTCAATGCTTCCTGCGTAATCGAATCTACGTAACCGACTACTTTTTCTTCTTTGTCTTCCCGCCTTTTCAAGAGTAGCCCCAAATCGAGTGGTGCCTCTTAAGTATCTCAGGATCCATTTTAGTGCTTCCCAGTGAGCCTGTCCTGGGCTTGCCATGAACCTGCTTACAATACTGACGGCGTAGGCTAAATTTGGTCTGCTACAAACCATACCATACATGATGCTACCAACCTCACTGGCGTAGGGGACACCCTCCATGTACCTTTTCACCTCTTCAGTCTTTGGTGCTTGAGAGTTCGATAGTCTGAAGTGTTGGCCAATAGATGTTGCAACCTGCTTAGCCTCGTGCATGTTGAACCTTGTTAGAACCTTCTGAATATATGACTTTTGAGACAAGAATAAGCTACCCTTTTCTTGTCTCCGGTAATCTCCATACCTAGGATCTTTGTAGTCGGTCCTAGGTCCTTCATGTCAAATTCGAATTGAGCATACCTTCGATCTTCTGGACTTCCTCCTTGCTCCTGCTGGCTACTAACATATCATCCACATAAAAGAGCAAGTACGTACCGATTTCACCGTCTTGCCACTTCATGTACACACAGCTGTCGTAGCTTCTTCTGACAAAACCGATCTTTAGCATGAAATCATCAAATCGTTTGTACCATTGTCTTGGGCTTTGTTTCAGCCCATACAATGCCTTCTTCAACGAAGCAAACTTTGTCCTTTGTCTCGGGTGTGTTGTACCCATCCGTGCTGGTCCATGTAGATAGTTTCTTCAAGCTCTCCATGCGAGAACGCAGTCTTAACATCTAGCCGTTCTAATTCCAAGTCGAATTGAACTCGCTAGTGCTAAGACTATCCTAATCGAGCGAGTGCTTCACCACGGTGAGAAGATTTCGTTGAAGTCAATTCCTTTAACCCGTGTGAATCCCTTTGCAACGAGTCCGGCTTTGTACCCGATCCTCTCGCATCTCGGCATGCCTTCCTTCTTCTTAAAGGTCCACTTGCAACCGACTACGCGTTTGTTCGTTGGTCGATCCACAAGTTCCCGGGCTTTATTCTTCATCGGAGAAGCCATTTCCTCATCCATTGCCTCTTCCCACTCGTGTCTTTCCTTGCTCTTCGGGGCTTCCTTGTAGCTGCTTGGTTCCGCTTCTTCTATCACTTCGACGAACACTCGCAGCATAGGAGATCATATCTCGCATGGCCGTATCTCTCCGGCGGTCCGATAGTTCTCCTTTGTCCGTCCCTTACCAAGCCGTAGTCGTCGGATCTTCTTTCCGGTTGAGTCACTTGCTGGTCTTCTCGCCACTTCATCTTGATCATTCACGGCTGTCCTTCGATCGATCAAAGTTTGTTGCAGCTCCACCTCGATTGACGAATCCTCCTTAGTGACACTCGTCCCCGGTAACATAGCTTTGCAGATTCCCCATTTTGGACTCATCGAATGTCACATCCCTATCGATGATGCATTTTTGTTGATCTAGGCACCAAAGTTTATAACCTTTAGTTCCGAGTGGGTATCCGATGAAGATGCACTTCAAAGCCCTCGCTTCCGACTTATCCTCGTCTAACGTGAGCGTATGCAATACATCCAAAGACTTTAAGATTATCATTGTTACTCGGCTTTCCGTACCACATCTCTAAAGGGGTCTTCATGTTGATAGTCGTCGATGGGCATCCGTTGATGAGGTAGCAGGCGGTTGACACAGCTTCTCCCCAGAAACTTTTGGGTAGACTTGCATTTAGTAGCATGCACCTTACTCTCTCTAGGAGAGTCCTGTTCATCCTCTCAGCTAGGCCGTTCTGTTGAGGAGTGTTCCGGACTGTCTTGTGCCTTGTGATGTCATTCCTCCTGCATAGCTCCTCAACCGCTTCGAACGGTACTCCAAGCCATTGTCGGTTCTCGAAGTGCTTCAGCTTTGCTCCCATCTTATTTTCGGTGAGAGTTAACCAGGTCCCCGAATCGTTGAAAAGCTTCATCTTTTGTTTTTAGGATAAAGACCCATACCTTCTCGGTGTAGTCATCGATGATGGACATGAAGTACCTTCCTCCTCCATGAGTCCGAGTTCTAGTCGGGCCCCATAAATCACTCGTGTACATAATCAAGAGGTTTCTTTGATGTATGTATTCCGGAGGAGAACTTCACCCCGGTGGCCTTCCCAGGTACGCATTGTTCGCGGAATTCCAGGTTGTTGACCCGATCTCCGCATAACGAGGTTCCGCTTGGACAATTCTTGTAAGCCCCTTTCACTTACATGCCCCGGCCTCTTGTGCCATAGTCCGGATCCGTCGAGCTCCGATTGAACCGCATTTGAGAAGTTCCCGATCACAGTTTTTCCAACTAGGGAGTACAGCCCATTCTTTCTGACTCATTTCATGACTATGAGAGAGCCCTTAGCTACTATGATACAGCTATTCTCTGTCTTGAATGAGTATCCATTCGACTCCAGCGTCCCTAAAGAAATCAAATTTCTTTTAAGTTCAGGACGTACCGACATGTTGCGGTATCCGTTCGGCCTCCATCGAACATCTTTATTCCGATTGTCCCGTCGTCGATCACCTTACAGGCTTTATTGTCTCCAAGTAGAACGGATCCACCATTTGCCGGTTGTAGTGTCTCGAACCAGTCTTTGTGAGGACACATGTGGAAGGAGCACCCTGAGTCAAGGATCCACTCCTTGCTAGATTCAGATTCTGTGATCACCGGAGCTTCGAGCTCGAATCATAGCCATCCGAGACTATACTTGCTTCTCCGAATCTTTAGGCTTCTCCCGAAAGCCTTTCTTTCTATCCGGACGAGTCCTTCTTAAAATGACATTCCTTGTGGCAATGGTAGCACTTGTAGGATCTCTTAGAAGACCGACCTCTAACGTTTCTTCGGACCTCGATCCGCTCCTGGTCACTTTTATATCCTTTATTGCTCGATCTTCCTCTCGACCATCGATCGTCTCCATCGGTTTCCTCCTTCATTTCGTGCTTCTTCCGAAGTTCTTTGGCTCGATTAATGATTGAACCTCTTCCGGAGTAATCGTTTGCGCCCTTCCATAGAGCATCGCATCCTCGAACTCGCTCGTAGCTCTTAGGAATAGAGTTTAAGCAACGGCAGCCGCCTTGTCCTCGTCATCCATCTTGACGTCGATGTTCTCAAGATCATCTATGATCTTGTTGAACTCGTCTATCTGCTCCGAGACTAATTTGTCTTCGTGCATTTTGAAAGAGTATAGGCGCTGTTTTAGAAATAGCCTATTAGCCAGAGACTTGGTCAGGTAGAGTACCTCGAGTTTGGCCCAAAGCGCTTGAGCCGTTGTCTCCCTCGACACCTCCCTCAGAACATTGTCGCCCAAGCTCAAGATTATCAAACTATGAGCTTTCTCCAGGCATGCCAATCTTCTCTTTCTCTCGTCATGTCGGCCGGCGGTGCCGTCGGCCCTTGCAAGGCTTCCGCGACACCTCGTCGAACCGGTAGGGCTCTCATCTTTACTCTCCACGAGCCGAAGTCGTTCTTTCCCGTGAATTTCTCGATGTCGAATTTGGTGGAACCCATTGTCCCCGCCAAACACCTCTTCTTGCTGCGATTTCTTGGGTGCGATTCCTCCGACCAAGATGTGTCGAGATTTTCCCACAGACGGCGCCAATTGTTGTGGGAAAAACACTTTATTTCCTTAATCTTGGTAAGAGAACAAACCGCAAATCACAACAAAGAAGATGCAAACACAAGAGCACAAGCAAACAAGAGGATTTACGTGGTTCGGTCTTTTTGACCTACGTCCACGGGAGGGAATCGAAATAATCCACTAAGACAAGAAATAAGAGTACTTAGCTTTACATAGATGAGCCCTCATCTTCCATGGCCTCCCTTCACATCCAAGGCCTCCAAGATGCTCTCCTCACCCTTAACAAGCTAGCCCACACTCCTTGAGTTCTTTTTCACTCTTACAAAACCCACACTAAAGCCTCCCCTCATCTCATCTATTTATAGTAGATTAGATTACATTATAATATTCTATAAATAGATTAGTTGTAACCTTCAAGGATCGCATGGCTTCCACATGTCCACCCTTTAGAGTCCTCCATCGCATGGTCTCCACATGTCCTTTCACATGTCCTCCTTCCATCGCATGGCCTCCACATGTCCTTCCACATGTCCTCTTTTAGGGTCTTCCATAATGAGGTGGCACCTTTCTAAAGTCAACAATGGAGGCTTAAAGTAAGTAGAAATTTACAAGAGTGTCACTTACCTTAGTAACTAATTGGGGGTCAAAACAACAAATCTCCACCTTGACCCTCAATTATGTTGGAGTAGTGATTCCCTCCACGTGGCCCCCGAGGGGCCCTCAGCCAGTGAAAAAATTCACTAAGTTCAGACAGTGTCTGAACTTAGCTATGGGCGACGCCTTGGTGAGCATATCGGCGGGGTTCTCTTCGGTTGGTATCTTCTCTACCACTATTGAGCCTTTAGCGACGACGTCCCTTACGAAATGAAGCTTCACATCTATGTGCTTGGATCTTTCATGAAATACTCGATTCCCGGTTAGGTGGATGGTGCTTTGGTTGTCGCAAAACACGGTTATCACCTTTTGATGTATCTCGAAGCTCTTCGACCATGCCCTTTAGCCACATAGCTTCCTTGATTGCTTCGGTCACGGCGATGTATTCAGCCTCCGTTGTTGAGAGGGCCACAACCGATTGGAGGTTAGACTTCCAATCGACTGCGATGCGAAGACGGTGAAGATGAATCCGATCGGTGACTTCCGGTGTCAATGCTTCTCGCGTAATCGAATCTACGTAACCGACTACTTTTTCTTCTTTGTCTTCCGCCTTTTGAAGAGTAGCCCCAAATCGGTGGTGCCTCTTAAGTATCTCGGGATCCATTTTAGTGCTTCCCGGTGAGCCCGTCCCAGGCTTGCCATGAACCTGCTTACAATACTGACGGCGTAGGCTAAATTTGGTCTGCTTACTAAACCATACCATACATGATGCTACCAACCTCACTGGCGTAGGGGACACCCTCCATGTACCTTTTCACCTCTTCAGTCTCTGGTGCTTGAGAGTTCGATAGTCTGAAGTGTTGGCCAATAGATGTTGCAACCTGCTTAGCCTCGTGCATGTTGAACCTTGTTAGAACCTTCTGAATATATGACTTTTGAGACAAGAATAAGCTACCCTTTTTCTTGTCTCTGGTAATCTCCATACCTAGGATCTTTGTAGCTGGTCCTAAGTCATTCATGTCAAATTCAGAATTGAGCATACCTTTGATCTTCTGGACTTCCTCCTTGCTCCTGCTGGCTACTAACATATCATCCACATAAAAGAGCAAGTACGTACCGATTTCACCGTCTTGCCACTTCATGTACACACAGCTGTCGTAGCTTCTTCTGACAAAACCGATCTTTAGCATGAAATCATCAAATCGTTTGTGCCATTGTCTTGGGCTTTGTTTCAGTCTCATACAATGCCTTCTTCAAAGAAGCAAACTTTGTCCTTTGTCTCAGGTGTGTTGTACCCATCTGGCTGGTCCATGTAGATGGTTTCTTCAAGCTCTCCATGCAAGAACGCAGTCTTAACATCTAGCTGTTCTAATTCCAAGTTGAATTGAACTGCTAGTGCTAAGACTATCCTAATTGAGCAGTGCTTCACCACGGGTGAGAAGATTTCGTTGAAGTCAATTCCTTTAACCTGTGTGAATCCCTTTGCAACGAGTCTTGCTTTGTACCTGATCCTCTCAGTACCTGGCATGCCTTCCTTCTTCTTAAAGGTCCACTTGCAACCGACTACGCGTTTGTTTGTTGGTCGATCCACAAGTTCCCAGGCTTTATTCTTCATCAGAGAAGCCATTTCCTCATCCATTGCCTCTTCCCACTTGTGTCTTTCCTTGCTCTTCAGGGCTTCCTTGTAGCTGCTCGGTTCGCTTCTTCTATCACTTCGACGAACACTCGGAGCATAGGAGATCATATCCGCATGGCCGTATCTCTCCGGCGGTCCGATAGTTCTCCTTTGTCCGTCCCTTACCAAGTCGTAGTCGTCGGATCTTCTTTCTGGTTCAGTCACTTGCTGGTCTTCTGCCACTTCATCTTGATCATTCACGGTTGTCCTTTGATCAATCAAAGTTTGTTGTAGCTCCACCTCAATTGACGAATCCTCCTTAGTGACACTGTCCCTGGTAACATAGCTTTGCAGATTCCCCATTTTGGACTCATCGAATGTCACATCCCTACTGATGATGCATTTTTGTTGATCTAGGCACCAAAGTTTATAACCTTTGGTTCCAGGTGGGTATCCGATGAAGATGCACTTCAAAGCCCTCGCTTCCAGCTTATCCTGTCTAACGTGAGCGTATGCAATACATCCAAAGACTTTAAGATTATCATAGTTACCTGGCTTTCCGTACCACATCTCTAAAGGGGTCTTCATGTTGATAGTCGTCGATGGGCATCTCGTTGATGAGGTAGCGAGGCGGTTGACACGGCTTCTCCCGAAACTTTTGGGTAGACTTGCATTTAGTAGCATGCACCTTACTCTCTCTAGGAGAGTCCCGTTCATCCTCTCAGCTAGGCCGTTCTGTTGAAGAGTGTTCCGGACTGTCTTGTGCCTTGTGATGCCATTCCTCCTGCACAGCTCCTCAGACCGCTCCGAACGATACTCGAGCCATTGTCGGTTCTCGAAGTGCTTCGACTTTGCTCCCATCTTATTTTCGGTGAGAGTTAACCGGTCCCCGAATCGCCGAAAAGCTTCATCTTTTGTTTTTAGGATAAAGACCCATACCTTCCTGAGTGTAGTCATCGATGATGGACATGAAGTACCTTCCTCCTCCATGAGTCCGAGTTCTAGTCGGGCCCCATAAATCACTGTGTACATAATCAAGAGGTTTCTTTGATGTATGTATTCCAGTGGAGAACTTCACCCTGGTGGCCTTCCCCAGTACGCATTGTTCACAGAATTCCAGTTTGTTGACTCGACACCTCCCTCAGAACCTTGTCGCCCAAGCTCAAGATTATCAAACTATGAGCTTTCTCCAGCATGCCAATCTTCTCTTTCTCTGTCATGTCGGTCGGCAGTGCCGTCGGCCCTCGCAAGGCTTCTGCGACACCTCGTTGAACCGAGTAGGCTCTCATCTTTACTCTCCACGAGCCGAAGTCGTTCTTTCCCGTGAATTTCTCGATGTCGAATTTGGTGGAACCCATTGTCCCCGCCGAACACCTCTTCTTCGTTGCGATTTCTTGGGTGTGATTCCTCGGACCAAGATGTGTCGAGATTTTCCCACGAGACGGCGCCAATTGTTGTGGGAAAAACACTTTCTTTCCTTAATCTTGGTAAGAGAACAAACCGCAAATCACAACAAAGAAGATGCGAAACACAAGAGCACAAGCAAACAAGAGGATTTACGTGGTTCGGTCTTTTTGACCTACGTCCACGGAGGGAATCGAAATAATCCACTAAGACGAAAACAAGAGTACTTAGCTTTACATAGATGAGCCCTCATCTTCCATGGCCTCCCTTCACATCCAAGGCCTCCAAGATGCTCTCCTCACCCTTAACAAGCTAGCCCGCACTCCTCGAGTTCTTTTTCACTCTTACAAAACCCACACTAAAGCCTCCCTCATCTCATCTATTTATAGTAGATTAGATTACATTATAATATTCTATAAATAGATTAGGTGTAACCTTCGAGATCGCATGGCTCACATGTCCACCCTTTAGAGTCCTCCATCGCATGGTCTCCACATGTCCTTTCACATGTCCTCCTTCCATCGCATGACCTCCACATGTCCTTCCACATGTCCTCTTCTAGGGTCTTCCATAATGAGGTGGCACCTTTCTAAAGTCAACAATGGAGGCTTAAAGTAAGTAGAAATTTACAAGAGTGTCACTTACCTTAGTAACTAATTGGGGGTCAAAACAACAGTCCTCGGGGATGATTTCCTACCAGGCACCGACAAGGTCTGTGACGGGTAAAGGGCAATCATCTCTGAGGTTCATTCAATGATTTAGAGCTAGTGAGATAGCCCAAAAAGCTACTAGAGCGATGCACAAAGAGCATTAAACAGGTAGCATCATCATTAATTCATGTGATCATATTTTTTGTTTTAAATTAATTCTCATCATTATCATTGTCTTCTCTATCAATGAGCAAGAAAATTGGGGAACTTAATATGTAAACTCAAAAACGGTCTGCACATATCTCAAGACAATCAAACAGTCAAGATAAGAAGGCTAAAGCAGCTTGTACTACTCTCTTTAAAGTAAGGCTAATTATGTAATTTTATACTTTATCCTTTCTATCTTTTATAAATAGGAGGACTATGAATGTAAAAGGGGTTTTTTGGTTCCCTCCTCTTATGACCTCTATTTTCATGGAATGAAATGAGTCTTAGAGCTCCAAGTACACCCCATTCACTCCTATGGGGCAAGTCTTGCTCTACACCTCATCCTCTCCCTCTCTCCTCCTTTTTTCTCCCTCAATCCCGACACTCAATCCCTTAGGCGTAACTGATAAATTTGATTTGATTCAATCCTAATTTGCAGAAGGCTAAAAATGGAGTGAACTTTCGGGTATTTACTTGTCCTATTGCCCTGTCTCCTTCGCTGATGGAGGGCATCAGTCGAACCTCCTTTGAGGACAAGAATCTCAGTGGAGGAATGAGGTAGAGGAAGACATGGTCGGTCGTATCTTTGAATTTTGGCCGAATTAGCTCGGGAACAAGGATGTAGAGCTAGATACGGAGGCTGGAGAGGGAGTAAGGCTTGAGGTACTTACCTATTCCGTTTCCTTTGCTGATGGACGACATCAATCAAACCTTCTTGGAGGATAAGAAGCCCGACGGAGTAATATGGAGGGCGACAATCAAACTTTCTTTGAGGATGAGAAGCCCGACGAAGGAATATGGCGGGAGCCGATAGGGGTGTCAATTCGGGTTAGGTGTTTGGGTTCAGGTCCAACCTGAAAGTGACCCTACTCAAATAGGGTCAACTTGAACGTGATCGTCATAATAAACGAATCAAAAACTAAGACTCAAACCCGACTTGAACACATGCTTGACCCACTAACTTGAACTCGACTCGAATAATAAACAGAGCAAAATTTCTGATCAGAATACGGCTCAAAAAATACTCGGATAAACTCTAACCCGAATTTTTCGAATCGTATCGACCTGCCGAGTCAATTTTTAATACCAGTAGGTGTCCGAGGAAGAAATAGCCTGCCGTATCTATTTTGGCGGGATGAGTTCGGGAAGAAGGAAGCGAGGTAGACAACGGATCAGTGTACAAAACGAGACGGAGTGTTAGAAAAATTCGGAATAAAATATTTTTGTTGGTAGTTTAGTAAATGGGGAAGTTTAGGTGGAACTATAAATATCAGCATCTGATTCCTCAATCATGTAAAAAACAATATGCTTTGCAGTTTGCAATGCGAACGTGCAGGAATTAAAGTCTCTCGTATAACGCGAAGTGAAAACTATAGTCAACGCTGACGGCCTCTCGCTCTTTCCTATATATATATATATATATATATATATATATATATATATATATATATATATATATATATATATATATATATCATTTATATTTTTTATAATATTAAAATAATTCCCAAAATAGAGTCGTTTTAGTCTAGGCATGTCAAAATAGTCCCAAATAATTTAAATTATAGTTGAAATAGTCATCATAAAAAATTATTAGAGTTTAATTTTACACTGATTGAAAATTATTTTAGTATTTTTATAAATATTGAGAGTACAAGCCCTACATAAATGATTATTTTTATAAATATTGAGAGTACAGGCATGTGTTGGTCTGTTGGTTGGCGGGATTTATCGTAATTCCTCGAGCTCGGGGTTCGATCTCACAGTACATGATTCTCTGAATGATGAAACATAACGTCGAAGCTTCCTTCAAGAGCTGTAGCGTAATGGAAATCGGTTTGGATTTACTGTCAAATATCAATTTTCTTTTATATATATATATATATATATATATATATATATATATATATATATATATATTATAGAAACACACCCACACGTCTAACAACATGCTAAATCCACGTGTTTTAAGAATGAAACTTGAAATTTCGTGTCAATATAAACGATCGTAAACCAAAGTTTTTTGACTACAGGTCTTTCCTTTTTATTTATTAAAAACAGAATGTTTACGAGTTCTGTACGATTTCTTTTGAGTTTGTTTGTAAGCCGGTTATATGGAGAAAGCATGGATAAACAGGCGAGCCGAATTGAAGGAAAGATGAACAAAGTCCAACCAATACTTGTCCAGGACTAGCCTAAATTTAATTATCCATCCGGTTCAACAAGTACTAGCATGATCAGGCCCTATTTTGATGAGTTAATGCCCATAAAAGAATTTCTGACCAAGGACGAGTAAATAGTAAATTAAGAGAATCTTATTACCTCACTTATTTATTAATGATAAATATATTTTAAGATAAAAAATTCAGATGTTGGTAGTAGGTGCCTAAGAGTAAAATGGATGGGGCCATCAAGTATTGAATGGTAGTCTAAGCATATGGTAGTCCTAATAAGAGTGATTATTTTTACTAGTAAGATCTTCTTTTCGTGTAATGAGTGAATTGTTAAAGATAATAAAAGGGCTTAAATGTATGTAGATAGTTCAATTAATCTTATGATTTCTAATTAATTTGTTAATTATGTTTTTTTTTTAATTTTATGTTGCTTTAAAATTTTGGTTTACTTTTATTAGTTTATATAGAATATTTAAGTAATTCTATGAGCCTAATGAATATTACTATGCTAATCCTAGGCTCAGAAAAAGAAAAAGAAAATAAAAAAAACTAAGAAAACAATATTGTTTGTGTGCAAGCATAGTAAATAACCACAAAATATTAATACACAAAAAAATTTATATAAAAAAAATATATTAGATTCATTTCACTATACACCCTAAATTATAAGAAAAGTGGACAACCAAACTACCCATTTGCAACATAATTAAAAAAAATCATAGAACTAAGGATCTACTTTGGATCCTTCTCATTTCTTATCTTCAATTTAGTTCAATACTCGTAGTTTGGGTCCTCTAAGCTTAGTAATACATCAATAGTTAGAGTTCATCCTTGCTTACCATATTTCCACAAGCCCCGATCTACTTTTACACATTACATTTAAAATGAAAAAGACTAAGTAAATTAAATGGGATTGGATTTGGCAATTTTGGATTTTGAGCTTGAAATTAAATGGGATAGGATTTGATTTTGAAATTTGGTAGGGTAAAAGTGAATTTGAATTTTGACTTGGGCAAAATTTGAATTTTGACTTGGGCAAAATTTGAATTTTGACTTGGGCAAAATTTGAATTTGGTCGTAAAATTTGGTGTAGTTGGGGTTGACTTTGGATTTTGGGTAGGATTTGATTTGAATTGATTAATTTGAATTTGCGATCCATGAGAACTAGGTTTAAAGTTTGGAATTGATTTTGGGTTGCGAATTGGATAATTTTGGATGGTTTCGAGCAAATTTGGTGAGGGGGTGTGAAGTGTAATGAAAGTAGAGTGTGTGTGAACTGTTGAACTCCACTCCAGACTGAACACACAGGGCATGAACTAAGGCAGGATGCCCTAATCCTCTCGCCTCTAACAATAGTCTGAATGTTCTTGAAGATAATAGTTCCAATATCAATCTTTTTCATCTTATGAATACAATAGTTCAAAATTGTTCTATCCCTTGTAACTTCGCTGTGGTGATAAGAAGGTAATAGTCTTGCAGAGATGAAATAGTGTCAAACTTTTGATGCAACATTTAACTTGGAAGCGGGGAAGTTAATCATCTGTTTTCGACTTACTTTTCATTCCCCTCTTCCATCCGTCAGAAAAGCAATCACTTCTCTCACATTTGCCTCTCGAGCATCAAAGTTTTCATATTCACAAACAAATAGTTCCCGAGTCTGATAGAATGCATTGATACGCTGAGTAGACTCAACCATTTTTCCTCTAACTAACACATACTCAGTCTCAGTCCATGGTATATTTGAATAGAACTCTCTAACAACTCCCATAACAGCATTCCCAGTAAAATAACAAAATCGTTCCCAGTTCCGCTCTGCAATTAACTGTTCTACGGATCCACCAGGATTATCAAAAGCTCGATCTAGGATACACTTCTTATTGTAAAGGTAAGAGTTAAAGCGAAATTGCGCTTTAACATTAATAAATTTTTCTTCATCAAAATCCAATTTTCTCTTCCCTTTACTCATCCTTGGATCCATGTGAATTTCTAAAATTTGCAAGAAAATTCCAATAAATTCCAAATTCACAATGTCACAAACTCCAAATACTATTCTAAACAAGTAAGAGCAAATTTCCTTATAGGAAATCTCAAAATTTCTTTAAAAATCCAAAAATTCCAACCTAAGCAATGTGAGAGATTTCCATGGTGAAAATAAAAAATTTTTAACTTAAAGTGAAGCTCTTACCAAGAGAAGTGTAGATCCGGTCTCAAAAAGCTTTGAAACCACTTCAAATCGGAGATCTAGCAAGCCCTATGTCGTCAAAATTGTGAAAATGGAGGAGGAAGACAAAAGCAATGGAAAAAAACCGCGGGTCCCAGGGTCAAAATCGCAAAATAAAGGGTTTTTTGTGTTTTTATGTACTTGGGCGTCGGCGGCGCCAGTCTAAAATTTTTTCTGGGTCCTAAAATTTTTTCGTAATTTTGATCGTTTTAACCACCACAATGACATTTAACACTTCATTTAGCATCTACTTCATCACATAATCAATAATTAACACAATTCTTTACACAAATAAACACAATATGCTTTTATATATAAAATCCACATTACATTATAAACACCAAATATGTTCATTCAAATCAAACCAACAATTCTTAGATGTTTAGTGTTGCAAGTACGCTACGATGAGCAAACAATAAAATCTAAGCACGCAATGAAAGTAAGCATATCAAATCCAAATTCAAATTACAAAGCAAAACAAAGTAAATACTAAACACACCAAACAAAATTAAGCAAAGTAAACTAAACACACATCAAACATAAGTAGAATTCAATAATCACTCCACATCGGTTTCAGAACTATCTTCTCCTCTGATATCTCCAATAGATTGCTGATGCACGAACAAATTATAGAATGGAAGAAATGGGAATTCATCAGACAAATCCTCGGTAATCTCCGCGTTTTTCTTCAACAGATTAATCAAGCCCATCTCAATTCGACCAATGTGATCAAATTGTTCCTTCATCCTCCAATCTATATGATCGAATAAATCAGAAATATTGTTGATTGCATTCATAATTTTTTGTACCTCTTTCTCCAACTGTTTGATCCTCTTCAGTATCATTATGGAAATTTCAGGAAAATATGGCTGAATCGGTTGTGAAGTCTGTGTTGGTTGATCAGCAAGTAAATTCATATCATCTTCATCTCCCGCTGTTTGGTAGTCATAAAGATTAGTTGGATCAATAGGCCTCCATGGAAGAAGAACCTTTTCCAACTCTCATATGGAACTTGTGATTGACTACATAACAGAAATATGGTTGACGGGTGTCCAAGCCCATATTTAGATCTATGAACAATTAATCCCAAAACTGATTTCACAATTATATTACCAATGTTAATCGGCCTCCCAGTTTGAATACAGAAATTCAAAATGGAATTTTCCTTGGTTACCTTGATAATTTTCAAAGTTGGAAATATTTTTGCCGAAATAAAGTAATGCCACTGCTTTGACACCGGATTTAAAGATGCAGAAGGGAAACTAATATATCCATTTTCTCTAACTTCTCAATCCTCATTCTCATGTGTCACATAACGATACACATCATCAATATTATCACTTGTGGCATTGAAATTAGAATAATGACAAATAGGTACATTCTTAATCATAAAGAGATCATTAATTCTTGTAGGAGTGAATTGCACAAACCTACCTCACACAAAGACGAATCCTTGGTTGATCCCGTGAAGATTTGCATAGAGTTCTTTCACGACCGGAACAACTACGACAGCGGTAGTGTAGCAAAGCACTTTCCAACGTCTTTCCTTAATAATCTCTTCAATTCTAGTAGTAGGATTATCCATACGTCAATTTATGAAGCCTCTTTCCTTGATAATCCTCCTCTTCATCATCACTTTGTTGAACAATCACTGCACCTCGAAACTTATAAACTTCCTTCTGTTAAAAATGCGAGATCGAGGGGTTTCTATAGAGTAGGAATCCATGGGATGCGAATTGGGAATGGTAGTATTCATTTTTCTGGAGTTTGAAAGTCTAAAATGGAGTTTAGGGAGTTATAAGGACGAAGATCCTGCTCAAACTGCCAAAACTCGCATCTTGAAACTCCAAAAACTGTCAACAGGTTTTGGGCGCCGGCGGCACTCAAATCTGTAAGTTCAGCAAACTTCCCTATAATTGGGCGCCGGCGGCATCAGTGGTAAAAAATCTCACTGAACTTTGTTTGGCCCAAAATATTTCAATATCTCAATTCGATCCAATATTTATCAATTTTAAAAGTATTTAGGAGTGATTATGATTCAAAAATAACTATCTAAAAAGCACACTTACAACAATCAAGCAAACACACCACAAAATACATATGGGTTGCCTCCCAAAAAGCGATTGGTTTAACGTCGTCAACCCGACAAACTATTCAGTTAATCGAGATGACTCAGCATTAAAACCTCTTTGAAGTCAGGTTGAAACCCGTCAAAGTAAGGCTTAAATCGATGCTCATTAACTTTGAAAATATTTCCAGTATCAGAATCTTTAATATCAACAGCTCCAAAAGAATGAACTTTTACAGCTGTAAAAGGTCTTAACCATCTAAACTTGAGCTTTCTAGGAAATAACTTCAATCTTGTATTGTATAACAAAACTTTTTATCCAAATTCCACTTTCTTTTTCATTATCTTCCGATCATGCCACAATTTCATTCTCTCTTTATAGATTTTGTCATTATGATAAGATGCATTTCTAATCTCTTCTAATTCATTCAATTGCATAAATCTCTTTTCTCAAGCATTTTTCAAATAAAAATTCAACTCTTTTATCGCCCAATATGCTTTATACTCCAATTCAACCGGTAAATAACAAGTCTTACCAAACATTAGTCTATAAGAAGACATTCCAATAGGGGTTTTAAAAGTAGTCCTATAAGCCCATAAAGCAGTATCTAATCGAGCAGACCAATCTAATTTATGATTATCCACAGTTTTCTCTAAACTTCTTTTCATTTCACGATTAGACACTTCTGCTAAACCACTAGTCTGGGGATGATAAAGAGTAGAGATTCTATGAATAATATATATTTCTCAATCAATCTCTTAATTTGATTATTCCTGAAATGGGTTCCACCATCAGTTATAATCACTCTCGGCATTCCATATCTTGTAAATATATTTTTCTTTAAAAATATTGAAACACTCCGAGCATCACATCTAGGTAAAGCAATAGCTTTAATCCATTTCGAGACATAATCAACGGCAACCAATATATATAAATTCCCAAATGAATGACTAAATGGTCCCATAAAATCTAATCTACATACATAAAAAATTTTAACTTCCAAATTATAATTTAGAGGAATTTGATTTCTTCTAGAGATATTACCTACTCTCTAACATCGATCACATGATTTAATATATTTATAAATATCCTTAAAAATAGTAGGCGAATAAAATCCAGTTTGTAAAATCTTAAAAACAATTTTATCAACACTAAAATGACCTCCAAATTCAGAATCATGACATCGTTGAATAATCAAATTCGTTTCTTCTTGTGGCACACATCCCCTAATAATCAGATCCTTACACTGTTTATATAAATAGGCTCATCCCAAAAATAAAATCTTGCATCATATTTAAACTTCTTTTGTTGTTGCCTTATTAGATCAGATGGTACAATATCACTAACAATATAATTCACAATATCAACATACCAAGGCAAATTTCTTCCCATAATAGTATAAAGTTGTTCATAAGGGAAAGTTTCTGTAACTTCCTTCTCAAATTCAGATAATTTATCATACTCTAATCTTGACAAATGATCAGTTATTTGGTTATCAGTTCCCTTCATATCAACTATCATAAAATTAAATTCTTGCAGAAGAAGTATCCATCTAATCAGTCTAGGTTTCACATCCTTCTTTTGCATTAAATATTTGATAGCCGAATGGTCTGTATGCACAATACTTTTACCTCCAATTAAATAAGGTCTAAACTTTTTAAAAGCAAATACTATATCTAATAACTCTCTTTCAGTAGTGGTATAATTAATTTGAGCCCCATTAAGAGTTTTACTAGCATAGTAAATGACTTTGAAAACTTTATCATGCCTTTGTCCTAATGCTACTCCAATCGCATAATCACGAGCATCACACATGAGTTCAAATGGTTTCTCCCAATCCGGTGAAACAATTATAGGTGCAGTGATTAATTTCTCTTTCAATAATTCGAAAGCACTCAAACATTCATCATTAAAATCAAACTTTTTATCATTTTCTAGAAGTCGACACAAAGGTTTAGTAATTTTAGAAAAATCTTTAATATATCGCCTGTAAAATCCAGTGTGTCCTAAGAAACTCCTCACCTCTCTTACTGTAGTGGGTGGCGATAATCTCTCAATCACTCTAATTTGTGCAGGATCGACCTCCATACTATATTCAGAAATTTTATGCCCAAGCACAATTTCTTTTGCAACCATAAATTGACATTTCTCCCAATTCAGAACTAAAGTTGTTTTCTCGCAAAGCTCCAAAACGTTTGCTAAGTTTTTCGGGCAAATTTTAAATGAAGTCCTGAATACAGAGAAATCATCCATGAAAACTTCTATTCCATTATATATCATACTACTGAAGATAGACATCATACCTCTCTGAAATGTTGTAGGTGCATTACACAGTCCAAAAGGCATTCTTCGAAAAGCAAAGGTTCCATAAGGGCTAGTAAATGTTGTCTTTTCTTGATCCTCAGAAACAATATTTATTTGATGGTAACCAGTATATCCATCCAGAAAGCAGTAGTACTTGTGTCCAGCAAGTCTATCCAGCATTTGATCGAGAAAAGGAAGAGGAAAGTGATCTTTTCGGGTGGCGACATTTAATTTCCTATAGTCAATACAAATTCGTCATCCAGTAATTTGTCTTGTGGGTATAATTTCATTACATTCATTCACTTCAACAGTCACTCCTCTGTTTTTCAGTACACAATGTGTTGGACTCACCCAACCACTATCCGAATAGGATAAATAATTCTAGCATCCAGTCATTTTAAAATCTTCTTCTTAGCTACTTCTTTCATTATTGAATTCAATCTCCTTTGCGAATCAACTCTCGGTTTATGTTCTTCATCTAATAAAATTCTGTGCATACAAATCGAAGGACTAACTCCTTTAATATCTGCTAAAGTCCATCCAAAAGCTTTCTTGTATCTTTTTAAAATTTCCAACAACTTCTGTTCTTGATAATCATTTAACTCCAAAGATATAATAACTGACAGAGTAGATGATTCTCCTAAAAACATATACTTCAAATGATTAAGGAGAATTTTCATCTCAAGTTCAGGAGATTTTATTATAGATGGAATTAATCTTTTATTTCCACCTTCCATAGTGTCTAATGCTTCGAATCTCTCCTGAACATACTCTAAATTTTTATTCTTCTTACTATCTGAATTTTCTTCATTTTTAATTTCTTCTTCAAAATATTTTCATACTCTACTTTTTTTCAAATATATTTTCAAAATGATTGTTTCTCAAGTATCATAGACCTCCATCCTAAAACATTCATTATCTTTTTCCATTAAGGGATACTTCATATATTTCAAAATATTAAAGGTCACCTCTTGATCATTAACTCTCATAGTTAATTCTCCTTTTTGAACATCAATTACTGCTCTTCCAGTAGCAAGGAATGGTCTTCCCAAAATGATTGGAATTTTTTTATCTTCCTCCATATCAAGTACAATAAAATCCACAAGAAAGATAAATTTATCCACTTTCACTAACACATCTTCCACCACTCCTTTAGGATAAGTAATGGAACAATCGTCCAACTGAAGAGTCACAGATGTAGGAGAAATTTCTCCTATTCTCAACCTTTTAAAAGTTGATAAAAGCATAAGATTAATACTAGCTCCCAAATCACGTAAGGCTCTTCCGAAAAAACTTTCACCTATAGCACACGGAATAGTGAAACTACCAGGATCTTTAATTTTTTCTAGAAACTTCTTTTGAATAATTGCACTACACTCTCCGCTAAGTGCAACAGTTTCATGATCTGTAAACTTTCTTTTTTTTAGATTATTCTTCATAAATTTGACATAGTCAGACATCTGTTCTAATGCTTCAACAAAAGGAATATTTATCGTTAATTTCTTAAGGATATCCAAAAATTTTCCAAATCTGTTATCCCTATTTTGTTTCTTCAATATTTGAAGAAATGGAGGTGGTAGTTTTTCAACATTTATCTTCATTGGCTCAAGAGGATAATCCAAGTCTGGATAAATCTTGTTTGAACATTTTTCGATTTCACCTTCTCCTTTTCTATTTTAACTTTTTTTTGCACTCTTGTTTCCAATTCTTTTCCACTCCTTATTTGAATAGCCTTACATTGTTCCTTGTTTTGATCTTTTGGATTGATCTTAACATTACTTGGAAGCGTTCCAGAAGGTCTATTATTAAGTGCAGTGAAAATAAGCCCCAATTGATTTTCAATATTTTTCATAGCAACACCTTGAGCTTGTAATTGATTTCCCATATTTAGAATCATTTATTCAGTAGACAACTTCTTATCCTTAAATTGTGGGTTACTATTGAATCCAGGAGGATAATATGGTTTAAAATTGGTATTTCCTTGATTGTTCGAATTTTTAATTGGATTTATAGAATTGTTCCCTCAATGTGGGTTAACATTGGCATTGCTATTATTCCAATTGAAATTTGAGTGATTCTTCCAACCATGATTATAATAATTAGAAAAAGGATTGTTAGGTCTATTAATAGCATTCAAAGTCTCATAAGGTGTTTGAGATTCTGTTATCTGTCCAAATGAATTTTCCTCTAACACTGGAGGTGGTTGAGAATAATTCATTTCATATTGATCTATTTTCTTAGGAAGGGCTGCAATTTGAGAAACTATCATAGTCATCATATTGGAATCATGAACACTAGCTACTCTCTTAAGATTTACCTATTCAGATGACCATTGAAAATTATTATTAGTCATTTCTTCAATTAATTCTCTCTTTAGAATGAAAAGGAAGAAGCAATCTCTCACTTTACTTCTTCTCCTTCACTCATTAGAGAAGCATTCCTATCAAATTCTCACTTCTACACTCTTCTCTCCTAAGCCCTAACAATCAAAATACACTAGACTCTCTAAAACACACAAGACACACACCAAAACCGCAAAACCACACACTACTTTTTGTCCAAAAACAATTACTTATAAGTTAGAAATGAAATCCCAAGAGTTTCCATAGGTGTCCCTTAAAAAAGTCATCAAACCTCTTCAAATTTGAAGTCCACCGACATTGGGCACCGGCGGTGCTCTATCTTCCAAATATTACCGAGCTCTCTGGAAAATGGTGCCGGTGGGGCCCGTTCTGGCGCCGGCGGCGCCAGAAGCTGTTTTCCTCTTTTTTGCTCCTTTTTGCTCCGAATTCGTTCCTTTTTGTTTCTTTTTGCTCCAATCACCTAAAATCATCATACCTGCAACAAATCATAAAAAATACATTTCTTTAAAATGCAATATCACTAAAATTGGGTAAAATTATATAACAAAAATAGTATATATTTTTGGTGCATCACTGGTGAGAAGAGACTGTTGCAATTGAATGAATTGGAAGAAACCAAAAATGAATCATATGATAATGATAGAATATATAAGGAAAGAAGAAAAATATGGCACAATCGGAAGATTGTTAAAATGGAATTTGAACGAGAAAAAAAAAGTTTTATTGTACAACACATGATTGAAATTATTTTTTGGGAAACTGAAATCTAGATGGACAAGACCTTTCATTGTCGTAAAAATATATCAGTTTGGAGCTGTGATTATCGAAGACCCTAAATCTAGAAGAATATTCAAAGTTAATGGTTAAAGATTAAAACCATATTTTGAAGGCAATATACCTAATTTTAAAGAGGTTTTAATGTTGGATCAATCTGAATAACTGGAAGTTATGTCGGGCTGACGACGTTAAACCGAGCGCTTTGTGGGAGGCAACTCACATTTATTGAGTGTTTGTTCTGTTTCATGTGTTATTTGTGTTTGTTTGTTACTTAATTAAGTCTTATTCTTCCTTAATTATCATTAACAATATTTAAGAAATGAATCGAACCGAAGTTTGGAAAGAATTTGGACGAAGTGAAGTTTGGTGAAATTAAACTAGCGCCTAACGGTGCTGTTATCAACACCGGACAGCGCCATTGTTCAAAAAAAAGTTTCTCGTCTTTAAATTCGAGTTTTGGTGGTTCTAGGCAGTAAATCTTCCATTAGCACTCCCAAAAACCGCTCATAGATGCAGGAACTACCCAAGGAATGAAGAGGAAGATCCCAAAGCTTGTCCAAATGGATTCCGACTTGATGGAAACTTCAAGATTTCAAGTTTTCAACCGCAGAAAGTTCATCAGTTTAGAGGCACATCGTCTATTCAACAAAAATATCTCAAAAATGAGATTAATTAAAGAACGAGGCTTTGTTAAAAGATGTATGAATTCTCCTACGACTAGAATTGATGAAATTATTGTTCAGAGAAGTTGAACAGTATTGTGTTATACTACTACCGCCTTAGTTGTCCTGGCTGTGAATGGGTTCTACTCAAATCTTCATGGAATCAACCAAGGATCGGTCTATGTGTGAGGTAGGTTTGTCACATTTACTCCTATAAATATTAATGATTTATACATGATTAAGAATGTGTCAATCTGCCATTATTCAAATTCTGCCCTGACGAAGGATAATATGAATGATATATACAGATATCTGATGGATGAAAGTGATGAATGGGAGAAAAGAGATAGCAGGTATGTAAGTTTCTCGACCATACTGCTAAATCCTACGTCGAAACACTTACATTATTTCATATGTGCAAAATTGCTCTAAACTATGAAAATCAGTAAATCAAATAAGGAATGTGCTATTCTAAACTACTGTATTCAAATGGGGATGCCTATTGATGTTGGTTCAATAATTGTTAAATTTGTTTTGGGATTGATCGTTCATGGATCTAAATATGGGCTTGGACATCCTTCCACCATATTTCTCCTCTGCAGTCAATCACAAGTGCCATATGAGAACTGAGAAAGAGTACTTCTACCTTGGAAGCCTATAGACCCAGTAGATGCATATAGTAACCAGGTAGTTGGTGATAAGAATGACATGAGCATTATTGAAGATCAACCACTCAGAGTTCAACACCTATTCCTCCTTACTTTCCCGAAAGTTCACAGATTATCTTGAAAAAAATTAAGAAATTTAAGAAGGAAGTACAACACCTGATGAATGAAATCAACAATTTATCTAATATCTTTGATCATCTGGACTGGAGAATGAATGAGCACTTTGATCATTCTGGATATCTTGAAGGAAGTTCGACGAGAATGATGAAAAGTAAAGGTACGATTGAAGAGGATTCTACTGAAGAATTATCGTTTCGTCCATTCTACAATCTGTTTGTTTACGCTCAATCAATTGGAGATCTTAGAGTGGATGATAATTTTGAGGAAGAATGAAAACTTGATTATTGTATTTCTATGTTTGTATATCTCATTGCTTTGCTTTGCTTGGATGTTATATTTAGACTTGCTTTCCTGTTTAGTTTTCAGCATTATTATGTTGTGGTTATGACTGATGCTGAATTTTAGAATTATATGGCTTGATGATGTGTAGTATTTAGTGTTATGTGTATGTGTTTGAAAATTGGATTTTATATATGAAAGTGATGTTTTGTGTTGTTTGTGTTAAAAAAATATCATTTGTTATGGCTTTAGAATGTTATTCAATGCTTAATTAGACTAATTAGACGTCGGAGAGGGCTTGAAAAGATCGAAATTGTAAAAGAAAGTCAGAAGCCCAGTTTTTCAACTGGCACCGAACGACACTGTCACCAGTGCTGGACCGCGCCAAAAGACAGAGAGTTTGGCCATTAGAGCAGAATAATGCGCTGAACGGAGCTGCTGCTAGCGCCGAACAACGCTCGACCAGTAAAAAGGCCTAGAACTCTAAATTTTCATGATTTAACCCTGGGACCCACCATTTTTGCCCAAACCATCGTCTTCTACCTCCAACCAAGGCCTATTTTCACACCTATGGCTTACTAGTATTTGGATTTGAAGCGATTTCGAGGCCAAAAAAGTTCAGATTTTATCTTCTCTTGGTAAGAGCTACATTTTAACCTAAAATTTTTCAATTTTGACTGTGGAAATCACCTACATTAGGAAGATTTGAAAATTTGAAGTTTTGGGAGAAACTTTAGAGAATTTTTATGCATTTTGAGTTCTTATCTTTTTAAATTTACCTTGGAGTCCATTACATTGCAATTTTAAAATTGATTTGGATAAATTTGGTATTTTTAGACAAATGGCTCCAAGAATTTCAAAGGGGAAGAGAAAATTTGAGTATGATGAAAGCAAATTTGTGAATTTCAAGGCTTATTCATGCTTTAGTACATTTTTTAGTAATAAGAAATGCATTCAAGAGAAAGTCTTTGAAAATTCTGGAGGTATGCTTGAAGAACTTATTGTGAATCGTCAATGAGAGATTTTATGTTATTTTACTCTGTGAAGCAATGCTGGGTATTGTTAAAGAGTTTTATGTAAATCTGTATTATTCTGAGTAGGGTTATCAAAAAAGCTCGTTGTTCACGAACAGTTCGTGTTCGGTCCGCCAAGAAGTTCGTGCTCAATTCGTTTGATAAGCAAATGAGACAAACACAAACAATTTTTTTCGTTCGGTTTGTTAAAGGAACCAAACACGAATAGTGATGTGTTCATTCGTGTTCGGTTCATTATTGTTCGAAATATAAAATAATTTAAAATAATTATATATAAAAAATTTATGATATTTTAAAAATAATTATATATTATAAAAATTTATCATATTTTAAGTAAATAAACTTCTATAAATTATAATATATAATAAATTATTAATAACAATAATAATATTATAGTATTAATTATATTAGTATGAATATTATAATATTATAATTAATATAATAAACTATATATTAAAATAAAACCCTAAACAAAACCCTAAACGCCTTATTCGAGTTTGCTTCATTTTGAGGAAGTATGGATTACCCGATGTGTACGGAATACCTTATCGGCTTGCTTCATTTTGAGGAAGTATGCTATCAAAGCTAGAACTGTAAAAAAACTCATTGTTCAAAAACAGTTCGTGTTTCGTTCGTTAGGCAGTTCGTGTTCGATTCGTTCGATAAGCAAACGAGACGAACATGAACAAATTTTTTTGTTCGGTTTGTTAAACAAACCAAACACGAACAGTGATGTGTTCGAACACTTCAAACACGAACACTAGCTCTGTTTGTTCATGTTCGGTTCATTTACACCCCTAATTCTGAGAGTTAATACATATTGGTTAGAGGCTGAATGGTTGAATTCACCCCTGCTTGCATTAATTCATTTTATCAGTCAAGAGCACCTTTTTCTTGTGAATACAAAAATTTTCTTATTACTAATGAGGCATTGGATATGATTGTAAACTTTTTGACTGATGGAAAAGGTGAATGGAAGGTTAAACAAAGGTTAAAAGTTAACTTCCCCTTTTTTACTTTGAATCCTGTATCAAAAGCCTGACACTATTTCATTTCTATAAGACTTTTGCCTACCAACCATCACAGCGAGGTGTTGATCTCATTTTTGATGAGGTCTTTTCTCTTCTCTCTCCTTAGTACTTAGGATCTAGTCATAAGTCTTCTCCTTGACTATCTTAGAGGACTAGAAATGGGACCCATCACTTAGAAATTCAAACCACTTCTTAACTCCCTTTAAACCCTACATGTTTGATTGTAAACCCCTAAGCCACTTGGAGGGTTAAAATCAAATGTGGAGGTTTAAATGATGAGTTTCCTATAGGACTCTTTGGCCTTAGGATTATCCTGGGTGGCCTGGTCTGGTGAGGGTTGACTTGCACACACCTCACTCCCACACACACATTCCAAGCCCTACAACTACCTTTAACCAATTTGACTCCCTGACTCATTTAGGTGACTCATATGGATGGACCTTGACTCCTAAGCCCTTGGCTAAGAGGGTTAGGAACAACATATTGAATGCCTAGAATGAGTCTTCTCGTAGCTTTTGTGAGCTTAATATGGCTTCATGGCTCAACCAAAATGGTTTCATTTCACTCACACTTAATCAACCTTCATTTTTCCAAAATTTCAATTTTTGACCCACGGGACCCTAAACGCACCAAACCTACTAAATGCCCTTGAAATTGCCCAAAATTTGCAAAATTGCCTAAATTACCCAAAATTCCTCAAAATTAATCCTAAACATTTCCCCCCACTCAAATTGATCATCCATGACCAAATACACCAAAATTTCAAAAAATACCCCCAATACCTTCCAAATACCCAAAATACCCTTTTAACCCAAAAATCCAAAAATTCCAAAAAATTCCAGAAAATTGTTCAACTACACCATAAGCCAATTTTGTCAGTTTAGCCTATTGACCCGACCCGCAATTACGTAGTAAATTAACTTCCAAAAGATGGCCAAAAACTTGACCTGATTTATAAATAGCGGCTAGTGTGCAAAATCTTAAATGATATAAAAATTAGAAAATATTTTACACACTAGGGGTACTACACAAGTATACGTATCGTTTCAAGTAATATAGAGTTTTCTTTAAAAACCTCAGTATCGATCCTACGAGGATGTGAAGTAAGAAGTCTTTAGTCAAATTCTAGTCTACTACTAATAGTCCTTAGTTTGGAATGTCGATTAAAATTTTGTTTTATCTAGCAACTACTCCTAAATGCAAGTGTTAAACGTAAAGATAGTAACTATATCTAAATGCAAATAATAATTTTAAAGATAACCCTTTTTGGATAAGTTAGTTTGGAGAATTTTAAGATTTTAAAAACTACTATTCTTATGTAATAAAATAGATAATGTATAGGATTAAGATGCATTAAATATTGTATGCGCCAAATAGGAGCAATCTTATTCTTTACCCTTTGGTCTAGGCATAAAGAACATTGACTAATCCTATGCTTGTTTACTGAATCTGCGGCTAGGCTGGGAGGATACCGGCTCTCACTTCGGAGCTCCCACGTTTCCCTCACCTGAGGGCTAACAATCTACACTTCAGCACCCAAACAATATGACAGAATTGAGGATTTTAGCTTGTCACTCTAAAATCTCCAATTCTACACCCGATAATTATATTTCCCTATTTATTTGCATTCAATCCTCATGAACTTCACCATCCATGGAATTTGAATGTGGTTTCACTTTGTTGAGAATTACACCGCCCTTTCGGGTTGATGCAATTAGAACGAATTTTAACACTACAATGGACCCTTATTGCAATGTAAATGAAGTGCAAGTAAAAACCATCACATTTATAATTAAATTTACTTCTACCATGCATCAAAAAATCCTAAACATGATTTCTACACATTGCAAAAGAAAAGTAAAAGGAAAACAATAGCATAATCTTCTTATGCCACTATTTCCAAAGAAGAAGAAAGAGTAAGAGAGATGAGTCACAAAACACGAAGAAAACATAAATGAAACTTCATTTAACAAAAGAAAATCCACTAAATAAATGTTTACAAAATTATAAGATAATGAAGAACAATACTTAGCTTTTTCCCCTTGAAAGAAAGACAAAGATCTCTCCCATAAAGTCTCCCGGCGATCCATGCAATGCTAGCGAAATCCCTTACAAATTCTCTCAAAATCTCCTCTCCAATCTCTCCTAAAGGGTAGAAATCTACATTTCTACTCTTAATCTAAGAATCCTAAACATTCCTCTAATTTTTTCTCTCCTTTCCTCTATTGTTTCTCACAAATTTATAACATATATTCACCATTTTAAAGAGTATGCACGAATTTTGAAGAGTTTCCTTAAGCACCCCTTCGAAAAAGCGTCCAAATACGTCGAATATTGGTCCAAAACCGCCAAATGTCGGTTTATGTTCATCCGAGCCGCTGTCGGCGGGTTCGAGGCCGCTGTCGGCAGCCTTTTCGACCATATTTTGGTGGTCTAGGGAAAATCTCACCGTCGGCGAGCAGGCTGCTGCGCGGCTCCACGGTTTCGCTCCGTTTGGCTCCGTTTCGCCCCATTTTAGTTGTGTTGCGTTCGTAACAGATAGCCCTACAAAATAAGCATAAAAATAACATTTCTTTAAAGTATAATCTCATTCAAAAATATATAATAAGTGTAAAATAGATTAAGCATCAAAAGACTTATCGAAAGGTGTCAGGGCAGAATTTCATTTCTTGCTCGTTTTTGCTCTAAATTGCACCGTTTTTGCTTCCTTTTGCTCCAATCACCATTTCTTGTACCTAAAACTAAAAAACATACAAAATACCTTCCTTTAAAGTGTAATATCATTAAAAATAAGTAAAATGATATATCAAAAAGCGTATATATTTTAGGCGTGTCAAAATCCCCCAAACTTAACTGTTACTTGTCTTCAAGTAACACTTTTACTACATAAAAAAATAACTCAGGGCAATGTACTTTTCACCTGTAATTGTCGGCATATTTTTAGGTTGTGTGTTTTATTTTGAAAAGGGGTCGCCTAACAGAAGTTGTCGGCGAATTTAAATTTTAAATTTAATTTAAATATATATATAATTTAGAAAGTAGTATTTGATTTTGAAAATCATTTTAAATTTGAAAATTTTAAGATATGAAATCAAACCGATCTCACATCCCAAATAGTTTATATAAACGAGCACCGCACCATGAACCGTGTATCTATCCCTAAGGATAGACACACTGCTTGATGGTGGGGCTCGATTAAATAAACTAGAAGATTTGTGACATCCGTTTGGTCTGCGAACCAATTTTATAAGCCGACAAATTCCCCTACTTAATATGAAAGCATTAAAAAGGGTTTATATTACGTGGGTTCTTTAAAATTCCCTATAAGGGCAAGCCCCTATAGTTAATTACATCTTAAGTGACGAGAATCACCTAAGAAAACTCTCGATAATAATCAATAATTCTGCTCTCAAGAATTTCAAAGTTTAAGTTCTCAAAGGATTGAAGTTTGGAATTTCAATAGGGAATGGATCAAATTTGGAACATTTTGTTTTGGGAATTCAAAGGAAGAAAAGTAGGAGAAATCACAGATTCGAAGTGAACTTCGGTAATCTCCCGACTATCCTATTGTTTGGCTTGAATTTAGGAAAGTCCTAATGTTTATTTGATGTTTTGATCTTGCCAATTTTAATTAATTAGGACTTATATTCGTATGACACAATCATACAAATAGCCTCGAAGATGTGAGGGTTTATGTCGTATCGGACGACTACCTCGGAATCCTAAAACCTAGGTTAGGGCTTAATTTGCGGTGCAAATGCCTAACAAAAGGTTGAGGATTTATGTTGCACTAGGCAAACTACCTCGAAATCCTATGGCTTGGTTGTTTAATTCTAAGAAAGTTTTCGTTGATGTAGATTCGAAGTTTTGCTGACGATGATGGCCGTGCTACCCACCATGCTCCAAGCTCTTTGTTGTTGCGAGAGGTTTAGTTTTAGAAGTCATAAATCGAGAGGATGAGAAAAGTGTTTTGGTTTAGAGAAAATCTTAATTTCCAAGTGTTTTCAATATTTTAATTAAAACAAATCTTAAAGTTGATTATAACGACACCGGTTAAGATCCCACGGTTCCATCCTTCCGGCATCATTATTTTTATCGGATTCACTTAGTCCGGATGAATTTGCTAAACTCAACTGAATGAGTTCCACACTTTCATTTAGACCGTGGGAAATCCCGTTAGCAACACGTAGGTTACATCATCCGAGGTATTCCCGATCATCCAACGGGACGTTTTAATTTAGTTGTAATTGTAGTTTTGTGTTCGTTTGTGATTAAATTTTGAGTTGTTTTATATTTTGAAATGTTGTGGCGGTGAATTTTATCTTGCAATGACTTTTAACTTAGTTTTGGTTTCGGTTTTAGGGACTATCCTAAAGGTGTGGGTTTTCATGCAACGAGTTGTTTATCATGCAAGAAAAGTAAGTGCGATGCGATTAATGAAATTGCTAATAATGTAAATTGCAAGAAAGTAAATTGCAATAAAATAAAAGCGTACTGGAGGGTCTTCCCGTCACTCAAGCTGCACTTGAAACACAATTAGAATATTTAAGCAAGTTCCTAGGTAAAGCTAAGGTAAGGGTTATGGTTTTCTACCAAATTCCTAATCCTATAGCTAGTCATTTCCTATGACGTCTAGGTTCTTGTGTTTTGGTTTGAGGAAGATTTTCTTCATCAAAGAACAATTGGGTTCAATTGTTCTTATAAATATCCTATCATATTGAGGAAGTGCTTAAGAAGAATCTTAAACATCTTTTCAATATTTTTAGGATTGTTTTAAGTCCAAATGAATTCGATTACACAAATGAATTAATCGTCCGAGGTTTAGTTAAGTTTTGTTATTATCTTACTCGGTGAACTAGGATATTTGAATGTCACTATAAGTGAAGTAACATTTCATTTAATATCCTGTTTAGGAGTTATGATAACTAAAGCTTTCGAGGGTAAATTTATGATTTAGTTTGAATTCGATTAATGGGTTTAAATTTGGAATAGTGTTCGAGTTATTTTAGATTTATTTTGAATTCTTTATGTCTTTGGTGATGTTATATTTAATTCAATTTAATTTAATTTAATTTAATTTAATTGAGTTTTAATTCTATTTTATTCAATTCAATTTAGTTTGATTTGATGTTAAATTAATTTAATTTTAATTTAATTTGATTTAATTTAATTAAATTTAATTTAATTTAATTTAATTAATCTTTAATTTAATTTGATTTGATTTAATTCAATTTAATTCAATTTAATTTACTTAATTTAATTTAATTTTTAATTTAATTTTATTTTTAAAATTTTTTTTTAAAAAAAAGTTTAATAATTTGATTTTAGTTTAATGATTAAGTCTTTTAATATTTTGAATTTGAGTTATCATTTTAATTAAGAATTGAATATTAATGAGATAATTAATTTAGGGATTTTTAAATTAAAGAATAAATCTCTTCCTAATAATATCCCTATCTTAATAACTCCAATTTTATTATTCTTCCCAAATTTAATCAATTATTTAATTAAGGTTTAATCATTTTAAATTGTTTAATGGGTTTCTACCCTTTAATTATTTAAATTTCAATCAACCAAATCAGATTAGGATCAAATATTTTACTTGTTAATTTTTTTATTAAACCTAAAGTTTTAATTAAGGGTTAAAATTTTAATTACCACTTTACCCTTTAAGCTTAATAATTTCATAACTCACTAAATTGAACTCAAATGAACTTGAAATTTTTATGTGACTTCACTCATATGTCAATAAAGACATGAGAGGAGAAAATGTGATTTTTCTATATTTAATTTATTTATATAATTATTTTTGGTAGAAAATAGAGATTTCCAAGGAAAATTTAATAACATGACCAAGGGAAAGTTTCTGTCCTTAAGAAAATTAGGGGACATTCCTAATGACCAAAGAACCACTTGGACCAATTTTGGTGATTTTTTGAATTATATTATTTTTATTATAATTATTTTAAATTTTGGAGTGTTAATTAATTTAAAAATAAAATAAATGTTTAAAAATGAATTTTATATTTTTCAAAAATCTCTCTGATATCAGGGAAATCAGAGAAGCAAATTTTACAATTTTCTGATTTTTTTATGATTTATTATAATTATTTTAGTGAAAATGCTAGAAAATACATTTTTTTAATTTTAAAATTACCCTAGAGCTTTAAAATTTAATATCTCACTAAATAGACCTAAGAAAAATATGGGGTTTATTCCTAAGTAATTAAAATTCAAAATGTGACATTTTGGTGAATTTTATTATTTTTGTGATTTTTATTATTTTTTAACTATTAAAAATATTAAAATAATATTAAAAATCAACTTTTTTAGAAAATTGAAATTTTAATTTTCTTAAATTCCCCTAATATCAGAGAGGCTCCAAAACTAATTTGGTGAATTTTTGCAAGATATTTTGAAAGTTATGAATTTTTTAAAGTTTAAAATGACTAAGTGGCTTAATCAACCCAATTAGTAGGGCTAAACAAGTCCAATTGACCTCAAATTTTTATGGTAGGTTCCTCTGATCCTGAAGGTCAGTGGAGAATTGATTTCAAGTCAATTTGATGTATGGTTAGCTCTAATTAATTAGAGATCCATTTTGGGTGTTTAAGCCAATTAGGGTTGTTTTAAATGAACTAACGCAAAACCTATTTTTTCTAGGGTCCTCTGGTCATAAGGAACATCACCAAATTTTCCTAGAATTTATTTCACAACATGATATTTATTGGAATTAAAATACTCAAAATAGTAACATGAATTTGAAAAATCAATAACTTTTCATAGGGATGGCCTCGACTTTGGAAAATTCAGGGAATGTTCCCAAATTCGGAGGCTTCAAAAGCCCTATGGTCTCATGCCATGGTGAATTGCATAAATGCATGGAGAATTAAAAATATGCAGAGAGTAAATAAATTATTAAAAATAAAATACTTGATGAAATTAAATGATTTCTTTTCCACATTATTCTCCTCTGTTCACTGAGCAAGAGGGTATTTTTATTTTATTTTTCTGATTTTTCTACACAAAGTTATGAATTTTTGAAGTTTAGGGAATTAAATAAATCAGAAAAATCCCTAATTTTCTATTTATCCACGCGGCGCCGCGTCAACCTCGGCGGCTCCGAAACGCCGCGTGGCGCGCTCCCATTCGACGCCGCCATCCGACTCGGCGCTCCCGGGGCCCGCCGTATCGTTCGTCTTCCGATCCGACGCGATCCCGGCCGTCCGTCCGCGCGTGTATTGGATGGACGGCATCCGTTCATCGTCCCCAAGTGTCCTCGCCCGAGAGCCGTCCACACTAAATCACTAATATCTCACTCGATACTCAATGGATTTTCATGTTCTTATGCTCTCATGGATTCGTCTTGAAGAGACGAACACATCTATACGGTTATCATGCATTGAAATTAAAGCATTTGAAATGGAGAATCTCCAGAAGCTCGGGATGAAGAATTAGCTCGTACCTTTGCTCAGAGAAGTGTGGCTTCGATCTGAGGGTTGTTGCACCTTCGATTGGATCCCAGCAAGCTCCAGATGAAGTCTCCGGTCCAGTGAATTGTCTAGGTATGATTTCGACCACGGCCGATCACAAAGCTTGGAGGTCGGAGCAACCAGGTGGCCTCGGAGATGGGGCTTTTGCTTGGTGGACACCTTCCCTTGGTCTCGTGAAGGTGTAGAACCAATCGATTTAGGGATTGGCTCACCGTGGAGAAGTGTCCTGGTTTTGGGTGGAATTTCGGTTGAGAAATTGGATTTTGTCGATGGGGATTAGGGCAAATTGACACTGGGGATCAACTGCTCTAAGGGTGGAGAAGGGTTTGGAACAATTTTTGCAGAGTTTCGGCAAGGTTTGTGCAACTCTCCTCTCATGGCCGTGAGGGGGTTGGGTTTAAATAGAGGTGGCAATAGAGCCTCACAGGGATGGCCAAGGGTTGGGATCAGCTGCTCTGGTCATGGGAAGAACAGCCATGGTGGCCATTGGGCATGGGGCAGCCTAGCAAGGTGGAATTCCAAAGTTTGGCTCCTCCCAAGGTCTCGGCCATGGTGTTTTCCGACGACCAGGGCGGGTGGCCGGCGAGCATGGGTCACCCTCGGGTCCAGGTGGGTCGGGGGCTGGAGGTTTGTGCAATCAATTGGCAATTGCTATGTGTAAAGGCTTTGAATTAAAATGGAATGGGGAAGGGGTCATTTTGGCTTCAATTTGGTCAACCCATTGGTTTGGGTTGGGTGCACCTCCCCATGGCTCTGATTTTGGGCTGAGAGGATCGATTGGGTCGGCCAAGAGAGAATGGTATGGTCTCTATCCATGATGAGGTGGCTAAACATGGTTTAGTGTGTGTCATGAATAAGGTTAAAAAGGCTTAATGAAAGATTAGGAAAGGAGCCCCTCCTTTTACCATTAATGGCATGGTCACATGCCAAACTTTCATGGCTTCATATGGCTTGTGAATGGCTCATTCATGGCTCCATTTGGCTTGGGAAAAGTTTAGTCAACTTCATAAAAATGGATTTTAAGGATTTTGGACATTTTGGTGGAAAGTTGGATGAAGCTTTATTTAGAATTATTTGATCATTGGATTAGGACTTAGGGATGATTTTAATTGAATGCATGATGAAGAGAATTTGTCATATGGGCCTTAGATTGATTTTGCCCCTTTGGATTTTGGTGGAGATGGGCATTAGGAAGGTTTAAGAAAGTGGGCTTTTGGTTTGGAAATAAATTTTTGGATGGGGAATTTGTGAAGGATTGGGCCAAACAAATGTTGTTTTTAGCTCATGGATGAGTCATGAGTGACTTGAAGCAAATTGGGAGTGATTTGGGTTTGAATTGGGTTGAATTTGGGTTCTTTTGTTGAATGGGCCAACATAGGCCCAAGTGGGCCAAGTTGGGCCAATGTTGGGCTAGGGTTGAAATTGATGTAAAATAAATGTTGGGATTTGGAAGAGGCCACTAGAGGATGCCATAGGCAAGCTAAGAACCGACATCAAATGATTTGTGAGAAGGAGAAAAATTAGGCCCAAGAAGTAGATTCATCAGAATTTATGGATGAAGAGTACGCCGAAATTAATATAGTCAAAGGCTGAGGCATCGGCGGCTTCGCAAGGCGCTGCATCGACGAAAATGGAAGAACCGAATGTGATGAAAGCACAACTTCGAGAAAAGGATGATACAATTTCCCGGATGGCAAAAGGATGGAAGAGATATTCTTGCCTTAGCCGCTCTCCGGAGTCGGTACAACGACCTCGAAACAGCCACAGAAATTATTCACATCACCGGACGGAGGAAAGGAGATCACATCTATTAACGGAGATGAACAACCAAAGAATCATTCTACGCAAGCATGATTCCGAGAAGGATATCGAGAACATGGTGGAACGGCAAGGTACGAAGCCTTAGCTCGGAGGCCCAAGTGGTGCATCTATTCGGACGGAGTAGACCTTACTGCGAGAAGAGATTTGATGCGGTCAATCACCGAAAAGCTTCGTACCACCTCTTGTTCAAGACTTTCAACGGTACGGGAAACCCCGAACGGCATGTCACACATTTTCGTGCTAGTTGTTGCAATGCCGGTGGAAGTGATGCTTTACTCTTCCTTCGGTTGTCGACGGTTTGTCGGGGATTGCCTTCGGCGGTATGCGAAATTGCCCGAATGGCTCGGTTAAGACCTTTCGAGTTAGAAAACCTCTTTGTTAGCGGTTTGCCAAAGCTCGACACCACATCACTATCGGTGATTTAGTGGTAGAGCAACGGAAATAGAATGAAACTCTAGTGGATTACATACTTCGATGGAGAAACTTAAGCATGAAGTGTGAGCCTCGGCTTCGGGAACAGCATGCGGTAGGTATCCTGCGAAGAGTATCCATGGCCCGATAGCACTTCTCCTCCAAAGGATTTATAATTAAGACTTTCGAGAAGTTGCTTAGAAAGAATCGGAGCTTGCGAAGGAGCAAAGCACACCGAGTTTTGTTGACAAGACCGATAAACGAAGCCGTAAAACTATTTAAAGAGAAATCCAGAATCATCGCGGCGAGTAGATAAAGGCAAGCAGCCACGCCGAGATACAACCGGGCGACCACATTTCAGTTATCGGCCACCGCGACGGGTTTATCAGCAACCTCGATAGAACTACCAACGGCCCTCGACCGAGCTATGAGTCGCCTCGGCATTGTGAGCGACCTGTCGTCCACAACGTACACGAAAGAATTTTTGAATAGAATACTAATTTCAGCGTGCGGTAAACGAAGATGTTAAAAGCGAGTTTAATGAAGACACCCAATTTTACGCACGCAAACCCGAGGCACAGAAGAAGTTAACAAGAAAGATCATCCAAACTACGCTCCCTACCACGGGATGCTCGGGCACAAGATAGAGGATTGCATCACTTTCAAGGTTGGCTTGATGACAATCTCCGGAAAGGGAACATAATGATTCCGAAGGAATACATGAAGGAACCCCAAAGGGAGGTTCGGGTGTGTTATTTCAACGGATCCTATTGTTCCGACGGACCCTTACATGACCAATGATGGATGGAGTACCGTACGGACAAAATCTTCGAAGAAAATTTTGGATTACATCGAGAACGCTTCGGTGCGCGCTTCGACGAGTTTGAAACCTACGGAGGCTGGTCTTATCGCTTACGATTGAAGAACCGCCCCGGAGAAGGGAGGAGAAGATCGTAGGAGAGAAGAAGGCTGACGGCTCGAAAGGGTAGACTGAGTACCTTATCCTAGGATGGTTGTTTCCGATTCGGGGGAGAAATCCTTGAATCTCATTTCTGTATGATTATTTGCTCGCCCCGTAGGATCTTATAATAATAAGAGTTTTGGTGTTGACGCTACATTTGTTGTTTCTAACGATTACGTAACTAACGACGAAACCGACCTAATCCGGATCTCGATTCCAATATGATAAATGATTCTCGAATCATGCGAGACCTCGATGACCACAACGAAGGAGAAGACATTCACATAGATGGCTACGAAGCTCAACAAGCAACGAAGTCTATTTGTGAATTTCGAGGAGCTCAATCATGATAGAATTAGAGTTACGGATTCGAAGCAACTTCGAAGAGCCGGTTGTTCCGATTCAAGAGGAGACACCGGTAGATTCACCACCGGATTTAGAGCAAATGCTTGAAGTCAACCTAAAAGAAGAAAAGTTCTACCCCGAGAATGGGTCCAAAGGATTAAAGAAGCGGTGGTTGCTCGAAAGAACCAACCCAGTAGGGAAAAATTGCCCATTCGAGAAGAAACCGAACATGGTAATAAGGTAGATTATAACGTGTTAGCCCATCTTAGGAAGCTACCAGCGAGCTAAGCATAAACGACGCTCTGATCTGTTAAAGGAGATGAGAAAATACGATCGAGGCTTTACTTGATCCGGAAATTTGCTTAGCTCGAATGGCGGAGGTAATTCCTTAGATGAGGTTTGCTCGTTAAAAGAACAATGAGGTGTTACCTTCACGGACGATGATCTATTATTTAGAACAGTGATCCCTCGATCGACGGATTTGTACATTTCGATCCCTTTATTGGAAAGTTTACGCTCTCTACAGAGTGTTGGTTGATCAGGAGCGTCGATCAACATAATAATAGGTACACACTGGACGTTGGCATATTTGGAAATTGATGCTCGCGAGCTTGAAGCGAGATAAGATGTTATTAAGAGGCTTCAATCAAAAAGGAGAAAGAGCTGCGGGATCGATTGCAACGTGACGAGCTAGGTGACTTGGCAAGACAACCTCGAATTCATATAATTGATTCCAGAGACATCATTCAACGCTCTTTGGGTCGGCCATGGATCCATGAGAACCTGATCGTACAGTCGTCTCTACACCGATTGCATAAAGTATTATGAAGAGGAGGAGAATAGTGTATCGAAGGTGATTTGCGAGCCATTCTCATAGTGCATGAAATCGGAAGCCGTAGAAGATGCGACCTACTACGCGCCTCGAAGAAAACAATCTTCTCCGAAATGCGTGCAAATGAAGCAAAAAAAAGTTCAAGACGATGAAGAACCTGAAATTATAGTCCAGCAGTTACTCACCACTCCCTTACGGTGAGATGGTGAAGGTTTCTCCGAACTCGCACCGAGGTCGAGAGAGTAGGGAAGAGGTCGTGGGGCACGGTGGAATAGTTGGACGAAGAAAGCAGTCATCGACGTTGGCAGTTGGGAGAACGGTTCCGAAGAAGAAGAAATCAAGAAAAGAAGCGACGAGTAAGTTAAAGAAACCCCGGTTCGGGATTCTCTCTCGAAGATGAAAAGAACGAAGAATACAAATCAATGTATGCGAAGATTAATCACTATGTGCATACTATGATACACGACCACGATGTTTATCCTAGTAAGGTCGAGGGTATGAGGTATTGAAGAGGTACAAAGTGGCGGTACTAAACTGATCCAAATTCTACCGTGGTGCTTCTTCCTCCATTAAAAATGATGTCTGATTTGAAGATGTTACTTCTTGAGAATTAATGGAACTACCTTTTGAGTGGTATTCTCCTGTGTTCAAAATTTAATTCAACGTGGTGTCTTACCTCGACGATGGACAAGGTCAATCCCAACACTTTAAAAATTATGGAATAATGCTAGTCGGCCTCTAATTCGAGGCACTATCTCGGATTCGGCACGGTAGGATCATTTGATGATACGAGATTTTGTGGTTGTCACTTGCGAGCCCTGTGAAGTTTGTTTAGAAGCCTCGGATGATCTCGAAGATGCAACGAATCGGAAATGCTCCACCGAATTTGAAGAAGAAATTAAGTCTACAATAGACGAGTTAATGGAAGTTAACTTGGGTACTAGCGAAGAGCCTATATCAACCTTTGTTAGCTCCATACTCAGTAAAGAAGACCTCGAAAACATGGTCAAACTACTTATGGAATTTAAAGACTATTTTGCTTGGATTTACGATGAAATCTTAGGATTAGCTCAGTAGCGGTTCACAAACTAGCCACGCCGTTCCGGTCAAGCAGCTCCCCCGAAGAATGCGTACGGAATTGAACAACAAGTTATAGCTAAAGGATTAAGAAGCTAATAGACGCTAAATTCGTACGCGAAGAACAATATCCAACTTAGTTAGCCAATGTGGTACCGATCGAAAGAATGGACATATCGAAGTCTGCGTAGATTTTAGAGATACGAACAAGGCATGTCCGAAAGGATGAATTTCCTTTACCGGTCCTAGAAGTGATGATCGACATCGCTTCGTACATGAAATCTTCCTTTCATGGATGGATCATCGGGGGATACAATCAGAGATAAAGATGGCACCGGAAGATGAGAAGCTCGGCCTTGAGGAATGCCGATCGGAGTATGCGCACACGGTGGTGTGCTTTTAAGGAGATGAAGAACGCAGGGTAAAATTACGAAGAGCAATAGCGAAATTTTTGATGATCTCATTTCTGACAGAGTCAGAGTCTTTACGTGGATGATGTGGTCATCAAAAAGCAAAGTTTGAAAAGAAGATCACACAATATGATTTGAAATTGTTTTCGAGCGATTAAGACAATATAACCTTAATTTGAATCCCTTGAAATGCGCCTTTGGCGTCACCTACAGGAAATTCTTAGGATTTGTTGTCAGGCATCGTGGAATTGAAATCGATCCGGAGAGATTAAAGCTATCTTAGAAATGCCTCCTCCCAAAACTTTGAAACAACTATGATCCTTTCAAGGGAAGTTGGCATATCTTCGACGCTTTATCTCGAATTTGTCGAATTAGATGTCGGCCCTTCTCGGCATTAGTTAAAAAGGATGCGAATTCGTTTGGGAAGAGAAATACCGGTGGGCCTTCGAGGACATTAAATGATGTTGAGTACACCTCTTTGTTTTAGCGGCCCCGATCTCGGGTCAGTTAATACTTTATCTTGCGGCTTTAGACGACTCTCTCGGAGCCACCTTTAGCCTAGTCCAATGACCGGGGAAAAGAAAATGCTCTCTACTACCAGTAGTCATCTAATTCGACGAAAATAAAGTATCCTCCTATTGAGAAGCATTGTTTGGCCCACGTCTTCGGCCAACAAAGCTCGGAACGTACATGCTTTCTCATAAGGTCGAAGCCTTATTTCAAAGTTTAATCCGTTGCAATATTTGATGACCGTAGACGCTTTACGGCAGACTTGTAAATTCGATGATACTATTACAATTCGATATAACTTTCATACCGCTTCGTGTCGTAAAGGACAAGTCTAGCCGAGACTTCCTCATGACACACCCTCACCTGTGAGTGCGCCTCTCGACGGCCGGCTGCACGACGAGCGGATAATGAGCCTAGAAGACCCCGACCATCGGTGTTGGGGCTGGCCATCGATGGAGCATCTTCGGCGAATAAGAATCGCAAACGATGGTGCCCGGTAAAGCGAGGAATCGGACTAATATTTATAAAGCGCAGAGCGGGAATGTTAAGATACACCTACCATTTAACGAAACCATGTATGAACAACGAGGCCCGAATACGAAGCTCTCATGGCCCCGGATTAAGAGTTAACTATTCGAATGGGGATAACGGAGACATCCAACATCTACGGGGATTTACGATTGATCGATCAACGAGGTCGTCGGACGATGCGGGGTACGGCCGAGACTCGAGCGTGCTAGGTATGACATGAAGTTGTTGGAACGATTCCAAATGTAACGATCTACGAGATTCCCGGAAAGAGAAAATGCTCTCGCGGATGCGTTAGCCCACCTTACAAAGGAATTTGTACGCTTACGGATGAAGCCGGTTGAGTGTCGGTTGGGGACGTCGGGTTCTCTCGCGGCTCGACATGGACATGATACACAAGTCGAGAAGAAGAAGAATCGGTTGCGGGCGTAATAGAAAATGCGAGGAAAGGCGGCGTCGACCACTCATGTTGCACATGACGAGCTTCTTAGGACGATAAGTCATTGGCTCATCGGAAAGCGAAAGAACTACGTCTTACGCATTAATAAAAAATACACGTATACGAGAGAGATCTTTCGATCGGATGTGACTAAGGTGCGGCGAGTCGAAGCTCGTGAAATTGTTAAAGAAGTGCACTCGAAACTTTGTGGCGCTCATCGATCAGATGCACGAAAATGAAGATGAAGATTAAGGAAATTTAGAGAATGTGCGGCACTGTGTGTGGGCGCAGAAGTTGCGAAAGAGTTGTCGTCGGTGCCAAGAATGCATGGAGTGGTCCTGCATCAGCCTCCAAATGTGCTAAATGCGACAATCGCGTCGTGGCCATTTGAATGTTGGCGAGAGATATTGTGGGCCCGATAGAACCTCCTTCTTCAAGATGTCATCGCTTCATTACGGCGACTACGGATTACTTTTCCAAGTGGGCGAAGCAATATCGCTCGAAGAAGTAAAAGTGCACCATGTGCTACGGTTCTTCAAAAATCAAGTCGTCTACCGTTTTGGGGTACCGCGCGAAATTATCTCAGATAACGGGTCCTCGTTTAAGAGTACGAAGATCAACAAGATTTTGTCGGATGACACGGGATTGACCGACCTTTATTCAACGATACGCTACCGAGAGCAAAAGGCTTGGTAGAGGCTTTTAATAAAACTCTCGTCCAAATCCACAAGAAAACTTTAAGGCGACAACAAGAGAATTGGCACGAGAGAAGTTGTTAGAAGCCTTATGGGCATACATGACGTTTGCCACCAGAACTCTGCTCGATGCATGCCTTGTGCTTTAGTATACGGGTCCGAAGCGATCTTACCACTTGGAAATCTGACTTCCCTCACTCAATTGCGAGTTTCAAAACAAAATCACTACATAAAAGAATGTGAAATTACGACAAGAAAGATATGGAAGGCTTGGAAGGAAGCGACTTTCAGCGCGACGGGGTGGATTTGTATCGAACGAGATAATCCGGGCCCATGATAAAGGCGAGTCGCGAGAACATTGAGAAGTCGGTGACTTGGTTCTAGTCCTCGGGAACTGTTCTTGCACACCGCAAGATAGGGGGTAAATTTGAACCAACTTGGGAAGAGGCCATTCGTGGTCGAGGCAGTCTGCTACGGGAGGTTCCTACCAGGCGGTGGTGCCGTGGAGAACGACATATGCTTCGATTAATGGACGATATTTGAAGAAATATTACGCAACTTAATGTTTTGAAGGATGGACTTTAAAGTGGAGTCCCATTCCTAGAAGCTCTGGGAAGAGTAATCATTCGTATTTGAGTCCGAACCCAAAAACATAAAAAATAGATGATAAAAAAAATCATTAAAAAAATGTCTTAAAAGAAAACATGTGAAATCCTTCCTTTAAATCAATTCATTCACGATTTTTCCTCATTTCTTCCTACACTCTTTAAAATTTAAAAAGTAAATAAAATTTTTCATTAATAATTGTTTTCTTATTGTTCTTGTTCTTAGTACGACCTACGATCCTTTCCTTGTTTTTCGCGGGGAAATGTCGAACGGGCGGTTGATTACGAACTTTAAGAATGGAGTGAGTCGGCACTCGATGAAAAGAGGATGAAGGATGGGGCGTGATTGAGTTGATTCGATTTAACACCGGCCGGGCTACGGTACGAAAGGCGATTGGACTGCGATTGGTAGGAAGAATTCCACGGCGAGACGATGTGAAATTGGGTAGCCCCAGTCGGCCGTCTACTAGCAAGAAAAGAAAAGCGAAACGCCGCTCATGCAACGGGAGAGGATAAGAAAGTTAAGTCCGTAGTTTGCTACAGCAAAGGGCAGGCTTGTCGGTGCGATGCCCACGAAATTTAAGAAGTAGGCTTCTCTCACTCCTACTCGACGAAAAACAAGAACCGTCGCATTCGCAAGATGCGCCGACCAAGGCGCGGCGGATCGACGAAGAGGCAGTTGCTACCGTCAGTACGAAGTACTTGAAGAAATCGGTTCGTCGGGAACCGAAGAAAAGTCGATTCCGGGAACAACGGAAAAGGATAAAAGAAATTCAAGAACGGCGAGAAAGGATGAAGAAACTCTAAAAAGAACATAAATAGAATCGGCGCCTGGATGCCAAATAGATGTACCGATTCGTTTGAAGAGTCTTGTTGCGAAAGCAACCGAGATGTCTTGTGAGAGACTATCCCCGAGGAAACAAGACATGCGGGGAGAACGTCTTGGTGTCGAACCATACATCCCACGGTACGTCACTAGGGCTCTTTCATGGGTGCAGAGATAATTCCGGAGATACGAGTTGGAAAGGATGCAAAATGTTGAGAAGAAAACTTTTGAATATTTTGAAAGGATTCGAGCGGGAGGGTAACATCCTAGAGGCCTCGAGGCGCATACAAATGTGTTTTCAAATTATGAACAGCAACAAATTGTGGGCTGTGTCGTTGAACTAGAAAATGGTCGAACGCTTTAAGGGAAAAGTCCTATTCGAACACGAAGATGGATGCCGGGGAAAAGGAAAGAGTTGCGATCCAATGCGGGTGTTGCTACAACTTTGCGGTAGACGGAAAAGGAAATCACGGGGGATACTCCATCCACAATGAGTAGATTGATACGAAATTATCGAGAATGGTAAAGAGGATGGTGACATGGAGGGTATTGCCGCCAGTTGCCTCTGCAACAGGCTGCATCCCATTAATATCTACAAGGAGGCGGCCCCCCGCATACCTCCACGCATAGACCATCATGACTTCGTCGGACAGCACACGCACGAGTGTCTTTTGTCCAACCGGTCTCGACATCATGTTCGAATGCGACCTCCGGATTGCGAGGCCCAAGAGAATTCCGAGGGCCGGTGGAATGCCACTACCGGTAGGTTCCGTTTTGGTGTTAAAAGGAAATGGAGCGGATGTAGCAAAACATTGCATTCCGGGAGTGCACAGTGAAAGATCTCCGTCTTTCGGGAGGATGGATGACGGAAAATGCCTTTCCGCTTTCGAGCGGATCCGGAGTTAGAAGTCTGCGACGCATGAAATTTGTGAGTTACATGGGAGATAGCACACCACCAATGCACATCCGCACGGCACTTCCTGCCAAGGGTGGCTTGGAAGGTGATGTTATTATCCATGTAACTCACTATTCGAACATGGATCTTGACGGATGTTTTGGAAGAAACTTGCGAGAATCTTACACGATCCGTTTTGGATTTATATGGATTGTATGAGATGTTGAATTTTCAAAGAAAATATCATCATGTTTTGGATGAGAGCTATATGATGTATTTCGACAAGATTAGAATGAAAATGACCATGTCATGTTTTGCCTTCAACTCTTTTTTTGCAAATTAACTGGGAAACGCCATTAAGTTAAATGAACTTCGAACAAAAAATGAAGGAAAAATTGAAAATAAATGAGAACTCTTTTTAAAAATCTGATGTCAAAATAAACTCTAAATTAACACGAACTCTAAATAAACAAAAATGAAATTGAATCACCAAAACAAACGAAACGAATCTAAATCTCGAATTGAATTCCCGATCCGAATCCGTCGAGTTGAATCTTTCGACCGAAATCCATTTGAAACTCTTTCGAAATCTCTTTTTAAGTTGATTCTTCCCCACGGAAGACTCAAACCTTAATTCCAAACTTCTAAACCTTTTTGTCGTCACGAAATCCTTTTCGACTCTCTTGTGATCTCTTTCCTCTTTTGAGAAGGTGGTAAAATTCTAACGACACAAAACCTGAAATTTTCAATTTGGTTACGGTGGCATGGATTCATATCCTTCGCCAAACAATCAAAAAAATTCGATCAACTCTCCTGGGATGTGAAATACTTTCATGTCTCATTCCAATCTTCCACTAAGCGGGAAATTTCCACAAAATCTTCAAAACCAAACCAAATTCAAACTTTTGGGATCAATTACCTAAATTACGATTCCCATCTCTTTCTCATTTAATTGCAATTCTTTTTCTCTCTTTGGCGGGTACCAAATTCCAGTTCTCTCCTTTCGAGTCGGTACCAAATTCGGAAGCTCTCTTTAGAGGTTGATACTAAATTTCAATTCTCTCTTTCGAAGTGGTACCAAATTCCGGTTCCCTCCTTTTGAGGTCGGTACCAAATTTGACTCTTTCAGATTGATACTATATTTCAATTCTCTTTTTCGAGAATGGTACCACTCCTTTCGAGGTCGGTACCAGGGTCGGCCCTCTCATCGAGGCCCGTGCAAATTCTAGTTCTCTCTTTGTTATTACAGTCGATTCTATCGCTCGGGAGTCGTGCGGAATTCATTCTCTTTTACGAGATTGATACAAAATTTCAATTCTCTTTTCGAAATTTGGTACCAAATTCCAATTTGCTGAGGAGGTCGGAACCAAATTCGACTCTCTTTCCGAGATTGATACTAAATTTCAATTCTCTCTTTCGAGGCCAGTACAGATTCAGTTCTCCTTTTGAGGTCGGTACGGAATTCCGACTCTCTTACCGAGACAGGCGGTACCAAATTCCAGTTCTCTCTTTTGAGGCCAGTACCAATTGAGTTCTCTCCTTTCGAGGTCGTTACCAAATTCGACTCTCTTAGAAGTTGATACTAAATTTCAATTCTCTCTTTTGAGACTGGTACCAAATTCAGTTTTCATTTCAGAGATCGATTTTTAAATTCTGATTCTCATCCTTTTCAATCAATACTTAAGCTACGACTCTCACTTCGAGGCTAGTACCTAAATTCCGAGTTCTCTTTGTAAATCTCGAGGTTGGAACCTAGGTTCCAATTCTCATTTCAAATTCAAAATTTTCTTGAATCGATTTTAAATTAAACTTCAATCGAAATTGAAACTTGGAACAAATCGAAATCCAAACTCAACATTAAAACTTGAAAAAGAAATTGAAGCAAAATCTGAATCAAATTTCTCCAGATCTTGTGATATGGAATTCACTTCCTTTTCTTTTCCCCCAACGAGAGTTCAGGGATCTTCGATTAACGGAGGTTTGTTGCTCACAGGCGGAAATTTTTACATTGCTTCATTCTAAGTGTGTCATAGACATCTATGTTGGTTTTTGTTGATCTCTTCGGTCGGCACCAACACGCGCGGTGTGCTTGGTTAGCACACCACACCTATTGGGAGTCCATTTGTTAACCTAATTTTTGATGAGGTTTTTTCTCTTCTCTCTTCTTAGTACTTAGGATCTAGCCATACGACTTCTCCTTGACTATTTTAGAGGACTAGAAATGGGACCCATCACTTAGAAATTCAAGCGCCTCTTAAACTCCCTTTAAACCCCACATGCCTCATTAACAACCCACTAAGCCACTTGGAGGTTAAAATCAAATGTGGAGGCTTAAAGGATGAGTTTCACATAGGAGTCTTTGGCCTTAGGATTACCACAGGTGTCCTGATGCAGTAGGGTTGACTTGCACACACCAAACTCTCACACACATTCCAAACCCTAAAACTACCTTTAACCAATTTGACTTCATTTCATGTAGGTAATTCATATGGATGGACCTCAACCCACAGGCCCCGAGTAAGAGGGTTAGGAACAACATGGTGAATATGCAAAATGAGTCATCTCATATCTATTGTGAGCTTAATATGGCTTCATGGCTCGACCAAAATGATTTCATTTCACTCACCTTGATCAATCTTCGAGTTTTCCAAAATTTCAATTTTTTACCCACAGGAACCCCTAGCTTGTCAATATATAGATACGCGAAATGTAGAAATTTGTAAGGAAATTGCACAAATTACCTAAAATTCTTCAAAACCAATCCTAAACATTTCCCCCCACTCAAATTGATCATCCATGAACAAATACACCAAAATTTTCCAAATACCCCTCAATACCCTACAAATACACAAAATACCCTTTTAACTTAAAATTCCAAAAATTCAGAAAATTCCCAGAAAATCCCAAATATTCCCAATTTCATTTTGTTTAACTACATAATAGGCCAATTGTGTCAATTTAACCCACTTTTACCAAAACCCTCAATTTGGCCGATCTTTAACCTAAGAGAGCCCAATGTCCAACCAAACCAACCCAATGAACCTCAATTTTGATCCAATTCAATTCTAAACTTCAATTCGATATACGAATATCAATTTAGACCAAACCCAGACGATTTCATCGACATGTGGATCCAATTTCAATTTGAAGCTTAAAGCCGAATTTTGGCCCATGACCTAAACTTAGCCCAAACTAACTCAACTTAACTCCAATTAACCCCAAATCTTTTCCTAAACCTTCCTAACATCCCCACAAACAAAACACTAACATGATTTTTCCAAAATTTGAAACCAAACTCCACCCAGAACCTAACCCAGGCAAAAATCCCCAATTTGGCCTAAATCCATCATGAACCCCAGGCCAGGCCCAAATCCCAAAATCAAAGCCCAACCCAAAGTTGAAAACTCTTTGTCACACCCCCATAAACATTTTTCAACGTTAATTTTACATCAAACCCAACATTAGTCCAACCTTAACCCAGTTAGCCCCGATTTGGTCCATTTTGACCTCATTACTAAAAAGCCCAAATTGTACCCATTTCAACTCCAAATGACATCAAATCTCTTCTAAAGTTCTCATGGCACATCCCTAAACTAAACCCAACATTTATTTGATACAAACCCTCACCAATTCTCATCCATCAATTTATTTCAAAACCTAAAAGCCCACTTTCTTAAGCCATTTTAAAAGCCCATCCAAAATGATTTCAAAAACCCCAAAATTGGCTCCAAGCCCACATGACAATTTTCTTCTCATCATACTTTAATTGATATCATCCTAAGTTCTAAATCAATCATCAAATAAATCCAAATCAAGCCTCATGCCAATTTCCCTTCAACTCGTCAAAATCTGAAAACCCATTCCTATGAAAATAAGCTTGACCTTTTCCAAAACCATAGGCAAGCCAAATGAAGCCATGAGAGCTTTGACACCTTACCAAGCCATTAATGGCAAGAAGAGATTCTTTCTTAACCCTTCACTAAACCTTTTTAACCCCATTTATGCTGCCTCTAAACCAAGCTTAGCCGCCTCCTGCTTGGATAGAGACCTCGCCACCTTCTCTTGGGCGGCCATCGATTTCTTTCGGCCCAAAATCGAAGCCTTCGTGGGTGCACCAAACCCGAATGCATGAATTGACCAAAATGAGCCCAAAATATACTATCCCCCTTTCCCTTAAATCCACTTCTTTATACATGGCCAAAGCCGATTGAGTTCACCGAGCCCGACTCGACCTCCTTTGGTCAGATGGTGACCCATGCACAGCCGACCGGCCACTCGGCAGCACGGTGAGAGCCTTGTTGGCTTCCAAAAAATTCAAACCCACTGAGTGAGTTGTCCCGAAAGAGGTGCTGAACCATGGTTGTTCTTCTCCTCCACGAGCGGTGATCCCGGCCTCGAATTGCCCACGGGAAGTCCTTCGGCCGCCTACGGCCCCAAACACCACCACTTCTCGGCCAAAAGAGGTGCTGAACCAAACCTTGCAAAACTGCGCAAATCACTCCAAAATCTTCTCCAAACACAGAGCACTTGATCCCCGCTCGAATTCCGGCCCTAAAACCCCCTTTGTGAGCTCGATTTCTCGACTCGAAATCCACCCAAAAGCAGGACACTTCACCATAGTGAGCCAATCCCCAAATTGATTAACCCTACACCTTCACAGGACCAAGAGAAGAAGTTCCCCGGCAAAAGCCCCTTCTCCGGACGGCCATTTATTCCCATCGGCCAAGCTAAAATCGGGCTTGGTGGAAGTACGGTCCGGACAATTCACCGGGGCCGGAGGCTTCATCCTTAGGCTCCTCGCGCTGCAACGAACGTGTCAAGCCCCTACGATTGAAGCTTCACTTCTCGGAGACAGTGAGAACTCCTCCTTCCCGAGAGCTTCCAACGATTCTGCATTTCATTTGAGTTAATTTGATGCGTATTGGCCAGTATGGATTTGTAGCTCTTGTTTAGACGAACACATAGGATCAAATTTCATGTAAATTGGTTAAGAAATGAGGGAGATATTAGGGTTTTAGTGTGGACGGCTCTCGGGACACCGCATAGTCGTAGACGATGACCGAGAGCCGTCGGATCGCGCGTGTATCGAGTGGACGATCGAGATCGAGCGGACGAGGAGATGGAACGAGGCCGCGGGACGTGTGGCTGCGACTTAGGTGGCGACGTCGAATAGAAGCGCGCTCGTGGGGTTCGGAGGCTGCCGGGGGGTTGACGTGTTGAGTGGGTTAAGTAGATAAATAGGGTATTTTTATTTATTTAAATACCAGAAACTTCAAAAATCCATATCTTTGTGTAGAAAAATCACAAAAATAAAATAAAAATACCCTCTTGCTCAGTGAATAGAGAGGAGAACAATTTGGAAAAAGAATCAAGTTATTTTGATGAGTGTTTTATTTTTAATTAATTATTTGCTAATTTCATTATTTTAATTCTCCATACATTTATACAATTCACCATGGCATGAGACCATAAGACTTTTGTAGCCTCTCTTCTTGGGAATATTCCCTGAATTTTCCAAGGCTAGAGGCCATTTCTGTGGCAAGATATTGATTTTTCCAAATTTATGTGTACATTTTTGCCATTTTAATTCGAGTAATTAGCATGTTGATTAGAAAATTCTAGGAAAATTTGTAGGGAGGTATATCATTACTAGAGGGCCTTAGAAAAATTTTTGTTTGGTTTAATTCCTCAAGAATAACCCTAATTAGTCAAAACACCCAAAATTAAATTTTAATTAATTAGGACTAACCACAAACCAAAATTACTTGAAAACAATTCTCCATTGATCTTTAGGGTTAGAGGAGCCTTACATAAAAATTTGAAATCAATTGAAAATGATTAGACCTACTAAATGAATTATTTAAATGTTGTGATCATTATTAAATTTTAAAAATTCACAAAACCCAAAATATATTTAAAAAATTCAACAAATTGGTTTGGGACTTCTCTGATATTAGGAGTCTAAGAAAAATTAAAATTTAAATTTTTCAAAAATTTTCATTTTTCACCATATTTTTAATATTTTTAATAATTAAAAAATAACAAAAATCACAAAAAATTTAAAAATCATAAAAATGTCGCATTTTGCCTTCTAATCACTTAGGAACAAACCAAATATTTTTCTCAAGTCTCTAGGTTAAGATATTGGATTTTAAAGGCTTAAGGCAATTTTTAATATTAAAAAATAGATTTTCCAGAAACCTTTTCACTATTATAATTCTAATAAATCGAAAAATCAAAAAAATATAAAATTTGCTTCCACGGACTCCTTGAGGTTAGAGAGATTTAAAAAAAATATAATATTTATTTTCAACTTTAATTTTATTTTATAAATAATTAACACTTTCCAGAAACTCGAAAATAATTATATTAAATAAAATATAATTCGCAAAAATCGCTAAAATTGGTCGAATAGAATTACATATTTGGTCGGTAGGAACATCCCATAATTTTTCCTAAAGATAAGAATTTTACCTTGGTCATGTAGTTGAATTTTTATTTAAAACGTATTTTTCATAAAAATAAATATATAAATTAAATTAAATTCGGGAAAATCGAATTTTATATACAATGTCTTAATTGACGTGTTAGTGAAGTGACACAAAAATTTTAAGTTCATTTGAGCTTAATTTGATGAGTTATGAAATGAATATGCTTAAAAGGACATAAAGGTAATTAAAAATTTTAACCCTAATTAATATTTAGGTTTAATCGAGGGGGGAAAATGTCTCGTTTTAAAATTTTTATTAGATGATTGAAAGCACAGGGAATTAAGGAGTAGAAACCCATTAATCATCTTGAAAATATTTAAAGTAAATTTTAATTAATTAAACAATTTGAATTTTGGAAGAATAAATTAAAATTTGGATTATTAAGATTAGGGGTATAATTTAAGAAGATATCAATTCTTTAATTTAAAATCCACTAAATGAATCGCTTTAATAATATTGACACTTAATTAAACTCAAAAATGATAATTGAAATTAATAATTAAATAATTAAAGGAAAATAAACCTTAATTAAATTAAAAGCTTAAAACATTAAGTGATTTGATAATCAAATTGAAATAAAGTTAAAACATTAAAATTAATTTGAAATTATTTAAAAAAAAATCTAAAACAAATTTGAAACATTAAAGAAAATGAACCTTAAGACGATTCATAATTAAAAAACAAAAAAATCAAACCAATTAAAATTGACCTAAAGTATTACAATTAAATTAAATTAAATTCAAATCATTAAAAGTTTAGTTACATTGAATAATCTAAAGACCTCACTGATTGAGCAATTTAAAACACTTAAGAGAAAATCAACTTGAATTCTGAAACTGAATTAAATCATCCTAAATCATCAATTCAACTTTAAATTAAAGCGATTAAACTTTTTATCAAACTGATTTGCCCCCTAAAGGCTTTCGTTATCATAACTCTTAAATGAACCATTAAGTGAAATGTCACTTTACTCATCGGACGATCGAATGTCCGAGTTCGGTGAGCGAAGCCAGAACTCGACTAAACTTTGGATGATTAATTCACCGGTCTGATAAAATTCATTTGGACTCAAAATAATCTCGGAAGTATTAAAAAGATGTTTAGGACTCGTCCTAAGCACTTTCAATACGATGAGATGTTTTAGAAGAATAATTGAACTTAATTGTTCTTTGATGAAAAAAATCATCCTCAATAATGAAAACACAATGCTAGACGTCATAAGAATTGACTAGCTATGGGATTCTACTTTGGTAGACAGCAAAACCTTCTTTTTAGCTTTACCTAGGTGTTTTCTTGCAAATTTTATAAATGCTCTAACATGTGTTTTAAGTGTAGCTTGGAATGACGGGGAAGACCCTCATAGGGTACGCTTTTATTTTTATTGCAATTTACTTACATCTTGCACTTTATTTTTCTTGCATGTTAAATAAGATTGAAACCACATGAAAACTAAAACCTTAGAGAATTGATCACAAAGCTGAAACCCAAAAACTAAATTAAAAAGTCACGACAAGATAAAATTCACCGCCACGAAACATTCAAAATATAAAACAACTCAAAATTTAATCACAAACAGAACACAAAACTACAACTACAACTAAATTAAAGCTGTCTCGTTGGATGATCGGGAATACCTCGGATGATGTAACCTACGTGTTGCTAACGGGATTTCCCGCGGTCTAAATGAAAGTGTGGAACTCATTCGATTGAGTTTAGCAAATTCATACGGAATTTAGGTAAGATACAATTAAAATAACGATGCCAGAATGATGTAACCGTGGGATCTTAACCGGTGTTGTTATAATCAACTTTAAGATTCCCTTAATGAAATATTAAAAATATTTGAACCTTAAGATTTATCTAAACCAAAACACTTCTCTCATCTCTAGATTATCATTTTCTAAAGCCCAAACCTCTGTGACAACGACCGAACTTGGAGCATAGTGGTAAATGACGACCATCGTCATCGGCAAAGCTTGGAATCTACATCAACAAAACCTTTCTTAGTTTAAATAACGAAGCCATAGGATTTTGAGGTGGTTGCACACAATGTAACATAAATCCTCGACTTTTCGTTAGGCATTTGCATAATCATGTTATGCAATTAAGTCTAACGGTTTTAGGATTTTGAGGTAGTCGTTTGGGAGAAACATAAACCCTCACATCTTCGAGGCTATTTGTATGATTATATCATACAAGTATAAGTTCTAATTAACTAAAATTGGCAAGATTGAAAACATGTGTTGTATTGCAAGCTCGAATAGAAAATACCCCCACAGGGGGGCAAAAGATTTAAAGGCAGCAACTAACAAGTTATCAAACATTACTATTGAGTATGATTGTAACCATATTTCCAAGAAAACATACGGTCCATTACGACCTACGCCCTAGTCTCGAGAAACGCAGAGCATCTCTGACACCTCATTCTAGGCATAATAGATCTGGGGGGAGACTCGATTCGACCTTTTCCATTACAGGCTACTGTCGTCAAGAAAATGCTTCAACATACAGCCTCAGATGGGTCAAAAATCCTCGATGAATTCCCTTCGACCTCTTCCATTACAGGCTACCTTCATCAAGCAAAAGCTTCGACATACAGCCTCGGATAGGTCAAAAATCCTTGGTGGATTTCCTTCGACCTCTTCCATTACAGGCTACTGTCGTCAAACAAAAGCTTCAACATACAGCTTTAGATAGGCCAAAATTCTTTAGTGAATTTCCTTCAACCTTTTCCATTACAGGCTACCGTCGTCAAGCAAAAGCTTTGACATACAGCCTCAAATAGGTCAAAAATCCTTGGTGGATTTCCTTCAACCTCATCCATTACAGGCTACAGTCATCAAGCAAAAGCTTCGACATACAGCCTCGATAGATCAAAAATTCTTGGTGGACTTCCTTCAACCTCTTCCATTACAGGCTACAGTAATCAAGCAAAAGCTTAGACATACAGCCTCGTATAGCTCAAAAATCCGTGGTAGATTTCCTTTGACATCTTATTTAACAAGTTACGGTCATCAAGCAAAAGTTTCGACCAACAACCTAGAATAGGTCAACCATCCTCTGTGGATTTCATATGACTCTGTTCATTACGGGTTAATACCATCGAGCATCTCTAGTTATACAACTCAGAACTAATATTACATCCTTAATGGATTCTTCTTTCAACCATACCCCTGGAAGTTGAGCCCAAGAGGTAAGACTCGACGGGAGGATACGGTACTCCAGAAAGTCAACACAAGAAGCAAGACTGAATGAAAAGCTATCATGCCACTGGAAGACGAGCCCGAGAGGTAAGTCCCGGTGGGAAGCTAGTAGTGGACATGGTTCTCACTAGAAAGACTCCATGAGAGCAAGTGGTTGACGGGATCTACACTCAAAGACCTCAGAAGGCAACAAGCCTCAGAAGACACAAGTACATCAAAGATCTCGTAAGGCTACAAGCCTCAGAAGGCACTGGTACATCAAAGACCTCATAAGGCTACAAGCCTCAGAAGACATAGGTACACTAAAAGACCTCAGAAGGCAAAAAGCCTCAGAAGGCATAAGTACATTAAAGACCTAAGAATTCTATAAGCCTCAGAAGGCACAGGTACATCAAAGACCTCAGAAAGCTACAAGCCTCAGAAGGCACAGGTACACTCAAAGACCTTATAAGGCAACAAGCCTTAGAAGGCACGGGTACATCAAAGACCTCAGAAGGTTACAAGACTCAGAAGGCTACGAGCCTTGGAAGGCATTAGTTCATTTCAAGCTCCTATAAGGCATAAGCCCGAGAGGGAATAACCTCAGAAGACACGAGCCTCGAAAGGTATTTGATTCATCATTTTATAAACGGTGTGCTAATTTTAATTGCAGAATCTTGCACAATTATGAAGTCACAACAACCGTGGAAGCAACAAAAATACATTATCATCATCTACAAATGTCAGATCAGATGATTAAAAGTGTTATAAAGACCAACATATACTTGTACAAGGGCTGCAACAAATCAATTCATCTTCAATTATAGTCGGTATCACCTCTTAAAAACTCTAGTGCTTCTGCTGATCGCCAAGGGTCCTCTAGATAGCGCCACCATGCAAGCATAAAAATACCCTCTCATGGCACGACGAAAACTACAACATTTCTTCATCACCTTCAGAATGTGCAAAGCGGCACTGGAATCTCCTCTGGAATATGCGACATCAAGTACAAAATTTGTGATGCTCCGCCACAACACTTTGCAGCAAAACCCCGCAGCGACGCTTCGCTACAATGGGTCGCTGCGACGCCCCACCGCAATGATCCATCAAAACACAGTATGTAGCGATGCATCACAACAACAATATGCCGCAAAGCTTCACAGCAACGCTTCACTGCTACACTTCAACGCAACGGTACGCCGCGACGCTTCATGGCAATGGTTCGCCACGATGCTTCACCATAATGGTATGCCACAACACTTCACCGCAACGGTTTGTCGCAACACTTCACCGCAGCGGTATGCCGTGATGTTTCACGGCAACGGTTCGCCGCGACACTTCACCGCAACGGTATGTCGCAACACTTCACCGCAACGGTATGTCGCAACACTTCGCCTCAACGGTACGCCGTGAAGCTTTACAGCAACAGTTTGCTGCGACGCTTCACCGCAATGATATGCCGCGACGCTTCCCCGCAATGGTATGTCATAACACTTTGTCACAACTCTTCTCTGCAACACTTTGCCGTAACTCTTCTCTGCAACGCTTTGCCGCAAATCTGCTCCGCAACACTTTGCCGCAAATCTGCTCCGCAATACTTTGCCGCAACGCTTCGTCGGGACACTTCGCCGCAACAGTTTGTCCCACCTCTGCACTGCAACTCTACGCTGCAAAACTTCACCGCAGCACTCTACCACAACTCTACACCGCAACGCTTTGCCGAGACACTTCGCTGCAACTCTGTGCCGCAATTCTCGCCGCAACTCTTCGCCGCAACTCTGCGCCGCAACTTTCCGCCGCAACTTTCGCCGCAACTCTTTGCTTCTCCGCAACTCTTCTCCGTAACATAAGATGACTTTCTCCTTCTCCTCACTTGTGATTCTTCCCCTCATCTATGACCTCTATTTATAGGCTTGAGATGAGTCAAAACAAAAAAAAAACTTTTCATTTCATATTTTTCATCTTTCAAATTCTGAATTTATGACAAAAAATTAAATGAAATCCGTAAAAAAGGTTCTTCATTTCATATTCCTCCTCTTTTAATATTTCAAATTCCACATTTATAACGAAATTAAATGAAATCCTTAAAAAAAAAGGTTTTTTTTTTATATTCTTCTCTTTTCACATTTATAACATGAAATTAAATGAAATCTTTAAAAAAAGAGGTTTTTCATTTTATATTCCTTGTGTTTCAATCTTTCAAATTCTATATTTATGACATAAAATTAATTGAAATCCTTAAAAAAAAACAGCTGTTTATATATGTATATAACAGTTTATATAATTATATATATATAACAGTTTTTATATAATAGAAATTAATTATGTATATATATAACAGCTTATATTAAAGATTATCTCCTCAAATTCCAAATTTTGGATTCTAGAACCCCTCAAATTCTGCATTTCGAATTCCTGACCCGTTCAAATTCCCACTTTTCGGATTCCTCGCATTTTTCGGATTCCTGGCCCGTTCAAATTCCAACTGTCCGTTTCCTCAACATATGGTTCGAGCCCGATGAAGGGAGTGGGTCGGTTGACCTGCTAGTTTCAGCCCGGCAGTTGCCCAGCTAGGCCGCCCATAAAAAATAAATTTCTCATATGAGGAGCATAGGGATCGAACTCCCCACCTCCACCAAGGAACAAAAATAATTTGTCACTGAGCCAGGCGCTTAGATTATGTATAAACTGATGTTTTTTAATTTTATAATATTACACACAGAATATTAATAATTATATATATAGACATGCGCACATATATGTATACATGTAAAAATAAACATGCTCCGGATTTTGATATTTTCAGATGGCAAAAATGATATCGCTCGAAAACAGGGGGGCAACTGATTCGCCACCAACAAATTTTCATCCGTCACGAATCTCAATGCAATCTATTGAGCAAGAAACATTCAAATCCTAATAAAAAGTCATCTAGAGCTCCGGTTTCAGCAAACTTATAGTCAAACTGACTGGCTCGATGAGATGAACCCAATGGTATCAAAGTTAGACTAATCTGAATCAAATCAAGCCTAGATCAAGTTAATAAATCAATATTAAAAGATTTTTAGATATATTTGGAAGGTTAAACAGATGCCGACACTAGCAAACTTATACTCGAATCGAGCGTCTCGACAAGACGAATCCAATGAGCCCAAGATCACTCAATTCCGACATTATTAAGACCATAAAATGCCCCTGAAACACTGTCTGATCAAGGGAAGCCCTCTAGACTGTATGATTAAAATGACTATATTAATTGCACCCAAAACACTATAAATAGACCCCCAAATCTCACATGAGGGGGGAGAACATAAGGAAAACTTGAGGCCTTGAGGAGAAGCTATAGCTTAGCATCATCGCCGACCCCCGCCGTTGATCACCACTAACCTCCGCCGTCGACCACCACCGACCTCCGTCAACTATCACCTACCATCGTCAACCATGGTCGATCTCTGTCATCGACCATCACCAACCTCTGTTGACCTCCGCCAACCGTCATCAACCACCTCTAACGTCAATCACCACCAACTAGACGCTGTTAATCGACACTGTAATCTGAAGAATATAATCACCATTTCCCTTCTGTGGGACAAAAGATTTCTGTAATCATTAATCAATAGTGGATTTTCGCAACTGGGCTAGCCCCATGGTTTTTCCCTTTACGGGTTTTCCACGTAAAAAATTCTGGAGTCGTCACTACTTATTTTCTCTTTCATCCTCGTGTGTGTTGAATTTTCGTACAATGCTAAGAGATAATCCGCTACTCTACCGCCGCGAATTTTCTAGCACGCATCAAGGCTAAAGGACAAGATGCTCTACTATTCATTTGTTGTTCTTACACTCTTAACACTTATGGTGAGATTCATGGACAAATCAAGATTGAACATTCTCAAAGGTGAGGTGACCATGGATCTTGTCATGGATAAGAAGTGGAGCAGCATATAGAGTAGAAATCCATAATAGAGAATGGTAATATAGAGTGCACTAGATGGTTCGTGAATCAGTAGATCCAGGAAATAAATGATTAGATGTTGGATGCCATTTGAGAGGCATTGTCTCATGCAAGGAGCCACGTCCTTGAGAGGAGGGCACGGTGCCCAATGGCTGAAGGGCACCCTTAACATTAGATATAGAAGAAGATTCTTGGTATTTTAATAGTGTTGGATGAACAAGATCAATAGGCATCGATTCAGATGTACTGAAGTGCCCAGTCAGCCATAAAATGTGTTCTCTTAGTAAATCTCAGAGGTTGAGCTCCATAGAGGTTTAAATTGCCCACACTAGAATCCTACAAAAGTCAGAATGTTCAACCAACCACATAGTTTGATTTGATTCGATCATATACTTATTGAGGATCACCAATGCACTAAAATATCATCTTTTCTTCACCAATTTAAGGGAGTCAGCCCTTATACGGTTCAACGCTTTACCACTGGGAGTGAATTCCACATTGTTCAACTTCAAGAGGATCTTTGTGGCATTGATTTCCAAGCACTCAGAAGCCACATATGAAATTTTAGGCCTTTTGTAATCAGGTAAGGGTAGACCGAGAGCCTCTACTCTTTTATCATCAGCTTTCAAAAGGAGATGCTGAAAGTGGCCTTTAGTGACGGAAGACATTGGCCGAGTCGTTAGAGTTGGCAAACAATCATGTCTCAGCAAAGGAATACAACTTCATCCTCACAAATTCCAGAGGAGAATATTCCACCCGCTACCTGCATAAGAAGGCCCCGTAAGGTGACAGGTGGATGATGAGGGATGACTCATGTCCTTATACCAGACCATGATATAAAGACCATCAATCGCCCTTAGACCATAGGAGGACTGATAGATCATACAACCAATGAGGTCAGGCTTGATATCCTGACCAACGTCCAGTTCGCTATAACAAGTATTCGCTGCCCAAACATGAACTATAAAAAAAAACTCTATTGGGAGTCTCAATGGTTGAGATAGTGGAATCTATTGAGAATAAGGAGTAATTCAAGAAAGAGCTACTAATGAAAGTCGAAGCTTACCTTCAGGATCAAAAGAAGTATCACGCGTACCATTGACAACATAAAGAGTTTTTCATATCTCCTCACATTGTCAACACCTAAACCAACTCACAATGAGGAAAAGATCACAAATGAAATTATAACTGGAACTCTCTCTAGAAAGACATTAGAAAAAGAATCTGATATCTAATGTTGTAGAATTTTAATATATTAGATAGAACAAGGTAAATTCAAAAGCAAAGTACCAACAATAAGCAAGTTTTTTCCCACACCAATAAGAACAACATCTTCAACCTAAAAGGAGAATTTTGCAAGATCACATGATAGATTGTCATTCAGATTAAACTCACCCACATTATATACATGGGCATGCTAATATACTATATGATCATCTCCCACGAGCTCATTGAACAAATACTGAACTATGAAAATAATTAAGAAAAATTAGGATTCCAAAAAATCACTTCTTTAAACCTTTGATTCTTTCCCTTTCAGTGAAGAAATTGACATACCACTTATCCCCCTAAATTGAGACTATACTAGATTTATAACTGGTGCGACTTTTTAAATTTGCCAAAATTTATGAACTCAGATTTAAATATATATATTGATTTAGTTTTATAATGAGTCACACAATTAAACACAAGTATACGTATCACTCAAGTAATACAGGGCTCTAGTGGAGTCATGGATATCGATCCCACAAGGAGGTTTTAATTTTATGGCGTAACACAGAAATCACTTATCGAATCACAACACAATTGCAAGTAAATCTAATTCTTAAAATAAAGACAAACAATTTTAATTACTATTTCTACCAAAGTAAAGTTAAACTAACATAAAAATAAATTTATAACAAAGTTCAATTTCAAGAAAGAGCCTTCCTCCTTTCCAATCGTAATGTGAGGATTATTGTGACATAGATCTGTGATGCAAATGTATAGTGCCAAATATGAGCATTCTTATTCTTTACCCATATTTCAGTGTATAAAGAACATTGGTTAATCCTAAGTTCTGTCCCCACATCTGTGGTTAGGCTAGGAGGATACTGGCTCTCACTCCAGAGCTCCCACTTACCTTCACCTGAAGGCTAACTCTCACTTCAGTTTCAAAATATTAGGACCAAATTGAGGATTTCACCCTGTCACTCTGAAATCTCCAATTCTACGCCCATCAAAGTATATTTCCCTATTTATTTGCACTCAATTCTCATGAACTACGTCTCTCATTCATGAACATTGAACGTGACCTTCACTTTTGTTGTGTAACTCATAATCCTTTCGAAAAATATGTTTCTCAACAAGTTTTAACAATTCAATTGGCCAGATTAAAAAATAAATGAAGTTCGAAGTGAAAAGGTCATCACAGATTCTCCATAATAAATTGACACATCATTTTCATATCACAACATCAAAACATCACATGAAAAGGAGAAAGACAAAGAAATCTACTCAAGACTCATGAGGAAAAAAATGATAAAACAAGGATTTTATATATAAAAATAATGTCATAGAAATAGAATAAAGTAAATACAACTTATCTCAAACTCTTCTCCAAGCGAATCTCAAGGAATTCCTTTGACTCCTATTCTTTCTTCACAACAACACATAATTCTCTCTTTCGATAAGTAAGGAAGAAGAAATCTCTCACTTTCCCTCTCCTCTTACACACCTTAGAGAAGAAATTACAAAACCTATATTTCCTAAACAAAATGGAAAGAGACACTCTCTAAACTCTAAAATCTTCTCTTTTTTTTCTCCTCCCCTCAAACTTGGCTCCAAAAGTGTTTAAATTTGGCCATAAGTGAATTTCTAAGAGTTTCCTCAAGCAACCCTCCAAAATTCAGCTAAATACATTGAATCTAGTTTAAAATCGGGATAGGGCGTAGCCCAACGCTGGATAGGGCACCGTTCGGTACATTATTCCGCCAATACAGTCACAGCTCTTTATAAAATAGTGCGGTCCGGGCATGGTGACAACGTCGTTCAGCTCTAGTTCAATAAAATGCACTTTTGTCCCTTTTCGCTCCAAATTTGCTCCTTTTCGCTTACTTTTTCTCTAAGGGCCTAAAATCATTGTATTTGAAATCTTGAAAAATACATTTCTTTAAAATGCATTATCATCAAAAACAAGTATGAAATGAATAGTAAAAAACTATCAAATTTTCAGTGGATCAAGATCACCAAAACTTAACCATTACTTATCCTCAAGTAAGTTTAGTTAATACATAAAATAATGATCCACTACAATGAACTTTCTTTCTAGATAACCACAATATTGATTTAGATAAGTACAACAGTAAGGTTTTCATAAAGATATCTGAATAATTCAAGTAAATTCTACAGGTGTAAGACTCTCTAGTAATCAAGTCTAAGAGTTCTAGCCTTCTATTCATTTCAAAAATGACTGTAGATTATCCTATTAAGGCACTTAAAAGAATTACATGAAAAGAAGTTTATGAGAACACTATTGGTAAGGATGCTAATCCATACATATATGTCCAGGAAAGTAATTAAGTTTTTTCCTTTAGGTAGGTCCAAGTGAAGCCAATTTTTGATCAGGCATCTCCTAAAGCTTCTCCTCACTTTTCTTTCTTTCATTTTCTTTTGCTTTTGCTTTTCTTTTATTTTTTTTCTTTTAAGTGAGGACTAATGTAACGGGATAGCCTTTAATAATTTTGAACTTCACCCATCTCACCCTAAATTTGAAACTTACCACATTCCTTTACCTTATAAGCATTTCTTTAGCTTATTAATGATTCATCATAGAGTCTCAATTCTTTCCTATCATATAAAGTTTTAAGATTCTTAATATTTCAAACATACAATTTTTCTTACTTTGAATAGTTGACTATAGTCTTATTCTCTTGTACCAAATATCTTAGCCTACAAAATTACTTTTCATTACCAAATACTTTTATTCAACTTTACAAAATACTTAAATAAAATCGAAATACAGTTATCTGAAATTGAGTTCTATTATAGGAAATCATGTTAATAATTTTGAAAATACTTTTAAATGAGAACAATTAATAGTTAATTCTTTCCCTCCCCCAAATTTAGATTTTTTGAATATTAATACAATTAACATGGGAATAAAGAAAAGATATAAACATATAACTCATACCTCAATATGTTGGGCTTTTCATACCTTGGACTTTAAGCAAGTTTTTCATCATAAGGTAGAACAGTAGGCCTGAAATAATTAAGAGCATTTCTATACACAAATATGGGTTAGAAATTCATAAGAGAAGAAGTTTAAGAACATGAAACATAAACTATGCACACTACATTAACATCCAACTGTTACTATCACAAATTAAACTAACAAACCAAACACATGAAAACTCTACTATAACATCACATACATCACAATTCAACATAAAGTCTGCTATAAGTACAACCAAATACACATTACATCACAGATAATAATTAGAAAAAGTCTCAGGTACATCACATATGCAAAACACAAAAGTAAAATGAAAATAAAACTATAAAAACTACCAATCTTCATCTTCTGCAGGAGCTCCACCATCATCAGGTTCTTCAGGCTGGTATGGAGTATACTCAGGGTAAGTAGGAAATACAGCACTAGTGTCTCCCCTGAAAAATCTCATTTGTACGTCATGATAAGCTATCTCATATTCTCTACACCACAATTGATAATCATCATTTATTTTATACCTTACTTCTAGTCCCTCTACTCTGGTGTTCAACCTTTCTAATTGATCCATGACACGCCTAAAATATGTACGATTTTTGCTATATTATTTTACTCATTTTTGATGATATTACACTTTAAAGGAAGGTATTTTGTATGTTTTATAGTTTTAGGTACAAGAAATGGTGATTGGAGCAAAATGAAGCAAAAACGGTGCGATTTGAAGCAAAAACAAGCAGAAATGAAATTACGCCTCGACACCTTTCGATAAGTCTTTTGATGCTTAATCTCTTTTACACTTCTTGAATATTTTTGAATGAGATTACACTTTAAAGAAAGGTTGTTTTTATGCTTATTTTGTAGGGCTATCTCTTACGAACGCAACGCAACTGAAACGGGGCAAATCGGAGCTAAAACGGAGCCAAACGGAGCGAAACGGTGGAGGCTGCTCGGAGCACGCTCGCCGACGGCGAGATTTTCTAGAAATCACCGAAAAGTGCCCGAAAAGCTCGCCGACAGCGAGCTCGACCCCGCCGACAGCGAGCCGGACGACCACGAACCGACATTTGGCGGTTTTGGGCCTATATTCGACGTATTTGGACACTTTTTCGAAGGGGTGCGTAAGAAACTCTTCGGAATTCGTCCATAAACTTTAAAAATGGCAAATATGTGTTAGAAATTAGTAGATTAGAGGAGATTAGGGGAGAGAAAATTGAAGAGAAACTTAGAGGATGTTTAGGATTCTTAGATTAAGAGTAGAAATGTAGATTTCTACCCTTTTGGAGAGATTGGAGATGAGATTTCGAGAGAATTTGTAAGGGATTGTACGAGCATTACATGGATCGAAGGGAGACTTTATGGGAGAGATCTTCGTCTTTCTTTCAAAGGGAAAAAGCTAAGTATTGTTCTTCATTATCTTATAATTTTGTAAACATTTATGTAGTAGATTTGTTTTGTTTATATGAAGTTTCCTTTGCATTTTCTTCGTGCTTTGTGATACATTTCTCTTACTCCTTCTTCTTCTTTGAAAATAATGATATAAGAATATTATGTCATTGTTTTTCTTTTACTTTTCTTTTGCAATGAGTAGGATTCATGATTAGGATTTTGTGATGCATCTTCGAAGTAAATTTAATTATAAATGTGATGGTTTTTACTTGCACTTCATTTACATTGCAATAAGGGCCCATTGTAGTGTTAAAATTCATTGTAATTGCATTGTCTCGAAAGGGCATTAGTAATTCTCAACAAAGTGGAACCACATTTAAATTCCATGGATGGTGAAGTTCATGGAAATTGAATGCAAATAAATAGGGAAATATAATTAATCGGGCGTAGAATCGGAGATTTTAGAGGTGACGATTAAAATCCTCAATTTGGTCCTATCATTTGGGTGTCGAAGTGTAAATGTTAGCCCTCAGGTGAGGGGAACGTGGGAGCTCTATAGTGGCAGTCGGTATCCTCCCAGCCTAGCTGCAGATTCAGTAACCAAGCATAGGATTAGTCAATGTTCTTTATGCCTGGACCAAAGGGTAAAGAATAGAATTGCTCCTATTTGGCACATATAATATTTAATGCATATCATTCCTATACTTAATCTATTTCATTACATAAGAATAGTACTTTTTAGTATCTCAAAATTCTCCAAACCAATTCATCCAAAAGGGTATCTTTAGAATTATTATTCGCACTTAGATATGCTTACTATCTTTACCTTTAACACTTGCATTTAGGAGTAGTTGCTAGATAAAACACAATTTTAATCGACATTTCCAACCTAGGAGTAATTGTAGTAGTATCAGAATTCGACTAAAGACCTCTTATTTCACTTCCTCGTGGGATCGATACTCGGGGTTTTTAAAGAAAACTCTATATTACTCGAAACGATATGTATACTTGCGTAGTACCCACTAGTGTGTAAAATATTTACTAATTTTTATATCACTTAAGACTTCGTACACTAGCCGCTATTTATAAATTGGGTCAAGTTTTCGCCATCTTTTGGAAGCACAAATTACTTGCGTTATTTGAAGTCGAGTCAAGTTTTGGCGCCGTTGCCGTGAAGCTTCGGTAAGAACTTTAGGAGAATTTTAGTTGAAGTAATTAGGCTTAGACTTGGAAAACCGTAGTGTTGTAAAAACTAATTTTGTGTAAAAAGTGTTTTGTCGTTCGAAAAATTATTATTAAAAAATAGTCTATATGAAAAATAAGTTGTTTGTAGAAAATGTTTTGTTGTGTCGAATATATTTCATCTCGTTATTCGTTTAATCGTTAATATATCGTTTGTTGTGTTAAGTAAGCGAAACAAAGGATTTGCGGGACTTGTGCCTAATGATCCCGAGTTCGAAGAAAATAGAAAAATAAAAATACATAAAGAACTCGAAAAACTAGAAATGGAAATGGAAAACTTTCAAAATAATAACTTGAAAAATCATCATACTTCATTAAGGGATTACATAAATCCTACGACGGATGAAATTCACTTTAGTATACAAAACCCTGTCGTAGAAGCTGATTCATTTGAAATAAATCCCGAGATTATCCAACTCGGTGCGTAATAATCGCTTGGGGGAACTCATTCGGAGGATCCCTATTTACACTTATCAAATTTTCTAGAACTTTGTGCTACATTTCGTTATAACGGTATGTCAGATGATGCTGTTAGACTAAGGCTTTTTCCTTTCTCACTAAGGGATAAGGCTAAAATGTGGTTATACTCTTTAGCACCTGGCTCTATTAAAAATTGGGAGGAGTTAACTCAAAAATTCCTAGCTAAGTATTTTCCACCTTCTAGGACTATTAAACTTAGAAATGATATTATCTCATTTTGTCAGTATGAAGGGGAATCAATATACGAAGCCTGAGAAAGATTTAAGGAACTCCTAAGAAAGTGTCCACACCATGCTCTGCCCGATTGGTTAATCATTCAAACTTTTTATAATGGGTTAGTAGGATCCCTTAGGTCTTTAATTAATGCTTCCACGTGAGGATCATTAATGTCAAAAACATTTGATGAAGCGTATGCATTAATTGAAGAAATGGCTACAAATGAATTTCAATGGCCCTCTACAAGGGAAAGTCATAAATATGTAGCTAGTGTTCATGATATGGATACGAATACAATTCTTGCATCTCAGATTGCTGCAATATCAAGGAAGTTGGACCAATTTGGAATGAACCAACCTCAATTTACTTCTGTAAGTGAGGAAAGTTCATTAGGGCCTATGATTGATTCTAACTTATTATATGAGACTCTAGATACCATAAACACCCCATATTCTAACTTTTACAACCCATGTTGGGAGAACCATCCTAAATTTAACTGGAATCATACTACCGATAGTGGAAACCAAAAATGGGCAAATAATCATGCAAATCTTAATGGAAGCTGGAATAATCGGGGAACACAAACTATAAACCTTCATATCCACTAGACTCTAACAATGATCAACAATTTGAGGATAAGAAGATGTTTATGGAAGAAATGGTACTCGAAAATGGGAAACCAACTAGCAAAGTCAAAATGCCGCTATTATAAACATAGAGAATCAATGGAACAAATTGCTAATTCACTTAGCAATAGATCCGAAGAAACACTTCCTAGCAACATTGAGATCAACCCTAAAGAGAACACTAATGAACAAATAGAAGCTGTCCAATTAAAAAATGGAAGAGAGATAGAGGATGTGGTTAGAAATGAGAAAGATGTTGTGAGAGAAACAAAGGAAAATAAAAGATCTGAAGAACATGTTTCTAAGGATCCGGAAAAATTAATATCTCCAACTAAAATCAGCTTGGAAAGACCACCACCTCCATTTCCTCAAAGACTTAGACAAGCATGAGTTGGATAAAAAATTTTCAAATTTCATAAAAGTGCTTAAGAAGATAACGATAAATATTCCTTTCACTCGAAGCTTTGGAACGGATGCCAAGATATGCAAAGTTTATTAAGGATATATTAAACAAGAAAAGGAAATTTGGGGATTACGAGACAGCTTGCACTAAGTGAGGAGTGCAACGCTATACTTCGAAAAAATTTCCTCGAAACTTAAAGATCCTCGTAGCTTTACAATTCCTTGTGCTATTGGAAAAAGATTATGTGGAAAAGCTTTATGTGATTTAGGAGTAAACATTAATGTGATGCCTCTATTTATATTTAGAAGGTTAGGTTCAATCGATATTTCTCCCACTGTTGTAACCCTTCTGTTAGTTGATCGGTCTATCATTTATCCAAAAGGAGTTATAGAAGATGTGCTTGTTAAAGTAGATAAATTTATCTTTCCTTTGGACTTTATTGTATTAGATATTATGGAAGATAAAGAAATTCCAATTATTTTAGGGAAACATTTCTTTGTTACTGGACAAACTATGATAGATGTGCAAAAAGGAGAGTTAACTATGAATATTAATGACCAGGAAGTTACTTTTGATGTATTAAAGACTATAAAATATCCAGCAGAGAGAAAAGATGATGATTGTTTTTGGATCGATGAAATCGATTATCTAAGTAAAGACCATTTCCAAGAAAGTTTCGAGAGTAAGTTAACGAGATGAGATTAAAATAGACTTTCGTGATGATTCAAAAACTTTATTTAAAGAAGACTGTATGTATGTTCAGGAGAGGTGTGAAATGATGGACGCTACCAAAAATTGTAAACTTTTAATTCCATCTATTGAAAAACCCCATGAACTTAAGATGGTTGTACCCCGTACAAATGTAAAGCCTATCTATTTAGGGACTTCATCTACACAACCAGTCTTTATATCTTCATATTCGACTCAATCACAAGAAAAACCTGAATTGAATGATGAACCAGATAATATTATCGAACTAAGACTTGGAAGAGAATTTGAGGATAAATTTCAAAAGAAATTTGAGTTGAGAAAAGAGGATAAGGATATTGGAAGACCATTGGAAGAAATTCCTAGGGAATTAGAAAAATCTATTTCCTCAACTAAGATAGATCTTCCATCATTTAATAATTATAAAGGAGATGAATTGGAAGATAACTTGAATCATGAGAGTGACATAGAAGAATTTGATCCCGAATATGAATTATCTAAAGAAAATTTGATCCGAAATTTGGGAGATATCGAAGTATCTTATAAAGATCCATTTCTTATAAATTTCAAGGATGATATTAATATGTGAATTAAGAAAATTAATAGAAGAATATTGGATCTAGAAAGAAATACGAGGAATTATGATATAAATCCAACTAAAAATGAAGAGCTCGAATGAAAAATTAAAATTTGAGGATTTTATAGAATCCTCGGATCCGGAAAAGATTGGGCGATTGATCGAGGATTACTTAAATGGAATTTTGATCCGAGTGGAATCATTTGTCGGGCTAACGACGTTAAACCAAGCGCTTTATGGGAGGCAACCCATAGTTATCGAGTGTGTTTTGATTTAATGTGTTTTGATAGTTATGATTGTTAGTGTTGTTTTGTATTTACTTTAGAGTGAATTCAATTGATCTTTGTGTGTCATTATGGATTAATCAATTTTATTGTTGATAGATGTTTGGATTGTTAGTAGTTTGATCTTTGTGTGTCTCGAGGGAGGTGATTCCTTAACTTCTTATTACGGCTAGACTCGATCTCTTGTAGTAGTTGGATTAATGAGTCCACCGTGACTCGGGTCTCACCCGTACTCGAGTTTTACAAGAGAAATCATGAATTTAAACATTGATAGTTCCATCTTAATTTGTTACTTCCTTTCCACAACTTTATTTTCATTAGGTAGGAGTCATGAACCTATTCGATGAACACCATACTGGATGATCTTACACTATCTTTATAACTATTATAAGTGCTTAATTATAAGGATTAGGTGATGCCCGAGATTGGTGCCTAGGAGCCAATATATCGTGGATAATCTTATCTTTGGGATTATAATCTATAAAATTATTTTAAAGTGCCTAATTTACTAGTGTAGTGATTCCGTTAGAAATTGGAAGTAAATTAGTAAGATGTGATAAGTTAAAGGATGAATTGCCCTCATTTATCATTTGTGTTTGTATTTGAATTTTGTGTTTATGTTTATGTTACAACTTTATTTAGGTCTTGAAGAACATTTTTATATTCCCTTACCGATACATGCAATGCTAGTTAAACTTTTATTTAGTGAACTTCATTCCGACATAATTAGTTTAGATTTACTTTCTCACGCATATTGTTACGTCCTAATGAATAGTAGTAGATCTTTTTGATGTACATTTGTGGTAGATAGAATTTCTAAATTATTTTCTTCCCGCTCATATTTTCCGTACTGAATGCTATATATGTTAAAAATTAAGTTTGGGGGTAGGAAGAAAAATAAAATTTTAATATGAAAATACTTCCTTTTAGTGTAATTTTATTACAAGCATATTTTAGGTTAGATTTATTTTCTCCTACAAGTCATTGTATCATGATTATGCATGAATATTAATTTGATAGGATGTTGTAGTAGTAAGTAGATTCAACCTTTACATTTTCTTCCTCGCTATATTTTATGGAATTAATTGCAAAATATTTTTAAATTTTAAGTTGGGGGGAAGAAGTATTTTAAAGAAAACCTAACTTTATTTGTCCTCAGTGGCCTATATTTAATTTGATATCATTTTTAAAATGACTAATGGTATGTGGTGTTACCTTTAGGTTACTATAATTTCAATTTTAGGAATGTTAGAAAAATAACTTAGTTGAAATCCTTAGTGAAGAAACCATTCTAGAGTTAAGTCATTTTGTAGGAAACATTGGGAAAATGATTTTTCTATTTATGGTAGAAAGGAGTTAAATATTTGAAAAGCTAAAATTCTTAGATTTATACTTAATGAGAATTGAGCCTTTATTGAAAACCTTTCTCAAACTAATACTTACACTTATAAAAAGTGAGGGAAAGTTTTGAGTTTTCGATTTTAGAGAGAGGATAGTGAAATTCAAAATTATTAAAGGCCTATCCAGATATAGTAATCCTCACATAAAAGAAAAAAAAAGGATTGAAAATGATCCCAAAAGAAAAAGAAAAAAAAAGAAGAGAAAAGAAAATAAGTGAGGAGAAGCTTGAGGAGAAGCCTGATCAAAAATTGGTTTCACTTGAATCTTTTTAAATGAAAAGACTTAAAAACAATCCTAAGCTTATTCTTATTTCAAAAGGTATTGGTTAAATTGGTATAGATAAGGTGCTTAATTTCCATTTTTATACTTTCTATGAATCTTTAGTTCGACAATTTTCAATAACTTTTGAAGTAAATAAAAAAATTAGGATTCCTAAGTCGAATATGAGATATTCTTACACTCTAGTCCTAGGTCGATTTGCTAGAATTTCTCCTATGTTATACTATAATATTTCGAGATGAAATTATAGAAAACTCTATTGAAACCCACACCACAAGTTAACATATTTTATTTTTAAAGTTATAGTGTTACTTGAGGACAAGTAACAGTTAAGTTTGAGGGATTTTGACACGCCTAAAATATGTACGATTTTTGCTATATTATTTTACTCATTTTTGATGATATTACACTTTAAAGGAAGGTATTTTGTATGTTTTATGGTTTTAGGTACAAGAAATGGTGATTGGAGCAAAATGAAGAAAAAACGGTGCAATTTGAAGCAAAAACAAGCAAGAAATGAAATTCTACCCTGACACCTTTCGATAAGTCTTTTGATGCTTAATCTCTTTTAAACTTCTTGAATATTTTTGAATGAGATTACACTTTAAAGAAAGGTTGTTTTTATGTTTATTTTGTAGGGCTATCTCTTACGAACGCAACGCAACTGAAACGGGGCAAATCAGAGCTAAAACGGAGCCAAAAGGAGCGAAACGGTGGAGCTGCTCAGAGCCTGCTCGCCGACGGCGAGATTTTCCAGAAATCACCGAAAAGTGCCCGAAAAGCTGGCCGACAGCGAGCTCGACCCCGCCGACAGCGAGCCGGACGACCACGAACCGACATTTGACGGTTTTGGGCCTATATTCGACGTATTTGGACACTTTTTTGAAGGGGTGCGTAAGAAACTCTTCGGAATTCGTCCATAAACTTTAAAAATGGCGAATGTGTTAGAAATTAGTAGATTAGAGGAGATTAGGGGAGAGAAAATTGAAGAGAAACTTAGAGGATGTTTAGGATTCTTAGATTAAGAGTAGAAATGTAGATTTCTACCCTTTTGGAGAGATTGGAGATGAGATTTTGAGAGAATTTGTAAGGGATCGTACGAGCATCGCATGGATCGAAGGGAGACTTTATGGGAGAGATCTTCGTCTTTCTTTCAAAGGGAAAAAGCTAAGTATTGTTCTTCATTATCTTATGATTTTGTAAACATTTATGTAGTGGATTTGCTTTGTTTATATGAAGTTTCCTTTGTGTTTTCTTCGTGCTTTGTGACCCATTTCTCTTACTCCTTCTTCTTCTTTGAAAATAATGATATAAGAATATTATGTCATTGTTTTCCTTTTACTTTTCTTTTGCAATGAGTAGGATTCATGATTAGGATTTTGTGATGCATCTTCAAAGTAAATTTAATTATAAATGTGATGGTTTTTACTTGCACTTCATTTACATTGCAATAAGGGCCCATTGTAGTGTTAAAATTCGTTGTAATTGTATTGTCTCGAAAGGACATTAGTAATTCTCAACAAAGTGGAACCACATTCAAATTCCATGGATGGTGAAGTTCATGGAAATTGAGTGCAAATAAATAGGGAAATATAATTAATCGGGCGTAGAATTGGAGATTTTAGGGTGACAGACTAAAATCCTCAATTTGGTCCTGTCGTTTGGGTGCTGAAGTGTAGATGTTAGCCCTCAGGTGAGGGGAACGTGGGAGCTCCATAGTGGCAGTCGGTATCCTCTCAGCCTAGCCGCAGATTCAGTAACCAAGCATAGGATTAGTCAATGTTCTTTATGCCTGGACCAAAGGGTAAAGAATAGAATTGCTCCTATTTGACACATACAATATTTAATGCATCTCATTCCTATACATAATCTATTTCATTACATAAGAATAGTACTTTTTAGTATCTCAAAATTCTCCAAACCAATTCATCTAAATATGATATCTTTAGAATTATTATTTGCACTTAGATATAGTTACTATCTTTATCTTTAACACTTGCATTTAGGAGTAGTTGCTAGATAAAACACAATTTTAATCGACATTTCCAACCTAGGAGTAATTGTAGTAGACTAGAATTCGACTAAAGACCTCTTATTTCACTTCCTCGTGGGATCGATATCGGGGTTTTTAAAGAAAACTCTATATTACTTGAAACGATACGTATACTTGCGTAGTACTCTAAGTGTGTAAAATATTTACTAATTTTTATATCACTTAAGACTTTGCACACTAGCCGCTATTTATAAATTGGGTCAAGTTTTTGGCCATCTTTTGGAAGCACAAATTATTGCGTTATTTGAAGTCGGGTCAACCCATAACATCATGCAGAGTAGGCTCTCTAGATGTAGATGGTATTTCATGACTATAAGAAGGCTTATCAGCTTTCTTACTCCACTTCCATCCTACATGGGCTTCATAGATTTTCAAATTTAGTTTAGTAATGGGCTTTAGGGGATAAACTACCTCATCATTATCTTCAGTTGCTACACCTGATTGAATGCACAAGGCATGAATTAGGCTGGGGCGTCCTAGTCCACCTGTAGTCTCTCCTTCTGAGCTCGTCAAAATTCTTTTATGAATAATAGCCCCAATATTAATATTCTTCATGTTATGAATACAGTAATTCAGAACAACTTTATCTACAGTAACCTCGTGTCGGCATATTTTTAGGTTATGTGTTGTATTTTGAAAAGGGGTCGCCAATAGAAATTGTCGGCGAATTTTATTTTGAATTAAGTTTATTGTATATATAGTTTTAAATAATTTGGAAAGTAGCATTTGATTTTGAAAATAATTTTAAGTTTGAAAATTTTAAGATATGAAATCAAACAGATCTCACATCCCAAATAGTTTATATAAACGAGCACCACATCACAAACCGTGTATCTATCCCGAAAAATAGATACACTGCTTGATTATGGGGCTTTATTAAATAAAATAAAAGATTTGTGACATCCATTTGGTCTGTGAACCAATTTTATAAGCCGACAAGTTCTCCTGCTCAATATAAATGAATTAAGCAGGGTTTATATTACCTGGGTTCTTTTATATTACCTGGGTTCTTAAAGTTCCCTATAAGGGCAAGCCCCTATAGTTAATTACATCTTAAATGACGGGAATCATTTACAAAAACTCTCGATTAAGATCAGTGGTTTTGATCTCAAGAATTTCAAAGTTTAAGGTTTTCAAAGGATTGAATTTTGGAATTTCAAGAGGGATTAGCTCAAATTTGGAACAATTAATTTTAGGAGTCCAAAGGAAGAGAAGTAGGAGAAGCTGAGGATCCAAGAAGAATCTTGGCAACTTCCCAAACTATCCTATTTGTTTAGCTTGAATTTGAGAATATATTTAATATTTCAATCCTGCCAATTTTAGTTAATTAGGACTTATATTTGTATGATAAAATCATACAAACAGCCTCGAAGATGTGAGGGTTTATATTGTACCAAACGACTACCTCGGACTGCTAAGACCAATTAGAGCTTAATTTATATAACATGATTATACAAATGCCTAACGAAAAGTTGAGGATTTATGTTGCACTAGGCAAACTACCTCAAAATCCTATGGCTTGATTATTTAATGCTAAAGAAGGGTTTAGCTGAAGTAGACATAAGTTTTGCTGACGACGATGGTCGTGCTGCCCACTATGATCCAAGCTCTGTGTTGTTGTAGAGGTTTAGTTTTAGAAAGTGAAAATCAGGAGATGAGAGAAGTGTTTTGGTTTAGAAAAGTTTTAGGGTTCAAATATCTTAGTGTTTTATTAGGGGAGTCTTAAAGTTGATTATAACAACACCGGTTAAGATCCCACGGTTCTATCATTCCGGCACCGTTATTTTTATCGGATTCACTTAGTCCAAATGAATTTGCTAAACTCAACTGAATGAGTTCCACACTTTCATTTAGACCGTGGGAAATCCCATTAGCAACACGTAGGTTACATCATTCGAGGTATTCCCGATCATCCAACGAGACGTTTTAATTTAGTTGTAGTTGTAGTTTTGTGTTCGTTTGTGATTAAATTTTGAGTTGTTTTATATTTTGAATGTTGTGGTGGTGAATTTTATCTTGTTGTGACTTTTAATTTAGTTTTGGGTTTCAGTTTTGTGGCTACCCTAAAGGTTTTAGTTTTCATGCAGGGTGACATTCTTGTTTAACATGCAAGAAAAGTAAAGTGCAGTGCAGGTAAGTAAATTGCAATAAAATAAAAGCGTACCTAAAGGGTCTTCCCGTCATTCCAAGATACACTTAAAACACATGTTAGAGCATTTATATTTCAAGGAAAGCACCTAGGAAAAACTAAGGGAAGGTTCTAGTTATCTACCAAAATCCTAATCCTATAGCTAGTCAATTCCTATGAAGTCTAGGTTCTTGTGTTTTGTTAAAGATGATTTTCTTCATCAAAGAACAATTAAGTTCAGTTGTTCTTCTAAAACATCTCATCATATTGAGAAAGTGCATAGGACGAGTCCTAAACATTCTTTCAATATTTCTGAGATTATTTTGAGTCCAAATGAATTTTATTGTACTGGTTAATTAACCATCTCAAAGTTTAGTTGAGTTCTGCTTCTTACTCAGTGAACTAGGATGTTTGATTATCCTATGAGTGAAGTGACTTTTCACTCGATGCTTCATTTAGGAGTTATAATAATGAAAGCCTTTAGGGGAAAATTAGTTAAAGATTTTAACAATTCTTAATTTAAAATTGGAATTGATGATTTAAAGTGATTCGGTTTAGTTATAAAACTTTGATTAAGTTTAAGTTTGGAATAGTGTTAAAGTTATTTTAATTTATATTTTAAATGATCTTAATATTTCAGATTAATTTTAATGTTTTAAATTTGCTTAGGTTGAAAGAGGTGTTTAAATTATTTATTTTTATTAAATTTTGATGACTTTATTTGGGTTAATTGTAATATTTTAGGTTGACTTTAATTAATTTAATTTTTTTATACATTTAAATTGTTTTGATATTGATTTTTTTTAATGCTTCAAATTTGTTTTAAGTTTGTTTTAAAATGATAAATTAGTTTTAATGTTCTCAATTTAATTTAGTTAGGTTATTAAATCACTTAATGTTTTAAGCTTTAATTTAATTAAGGGTTATTTTCTTTTTATTCATTTATTTCAATTATCATTTTAAGTTTAATTAAGAATTGAAATATTATTAAAATGATTCATTTAGGGATTTCAAATTAATGAATTAGTATCTTCTTAAGTCACATCCCTAATAATCCAAAATTTTAATTATTTTCCCAAAATTTAAATGATTTAATTAATTAAAGTTCCATTTTGATATTTTCAAAGTGATCAATGGTTTTCTACCCCTTTATTCCCTAAGTTTCAATCATCCAAGAGAAGATTAAAATCAGATATTTTACCCTCCCTTCAATTAAACCTAAAGTATTAATTAGGGTTAAAATCCTTAATTACCTTTAGGCCCTTTTAAGCATGTTTATTTCATAACTCATCAAATTAATCTCAAATGAATTTAAAATTTTTATGTCACTTCACTCATATGTCAATTAAGACAGTAGAGGAGAAAATGTAATTTTTCTGAATTTAATTTAATTTATATATTTATTTTTGTGGGGAAATGAGGGTTTTCAGTGAAAATTCAACAACATGACCAATGTTAGGTTCCTATCCTTAGGAAAATTATGAGATGTTCCTACTGACCAGAGGACCACTTGAACCAATTTTGGTGATTTTTTTAATTATGTTTTATTTATTATAATTATTTTGAGTTTTGGAGTGTTAATTAATTATAAAATAAAAATAATGTTGAAAAATGGATTTTATATTTTTCTTAAGTCCCTCTGACCTTAAGGAGTTCATAGAAACAAATTTTATATTCTTCTGATTTTTCTTTTATTTATAAGAATTAATTTGGTGAAAATGTGGGGAAATTCATTTTTTAATATTAAAAATTGCCTTAAGCCTTTAAAATCCAATATCTTAACCTAGAGACTTAAGAAAATTATGGGAATGGTTTCTAAGTGATTAGGAGACCAAATGTGACATTTTTGTGATTTTTAATATTTTTTTATTTTTTAATAATTAAAATATTAAAAATATGGTGAAAAATGAAAATTTTTATAAAATTCCAATTTTAATTTTCTTAGACTCCTCTGATATGAGAGAATCCTCAAAATCATTTTGGTGAATTTTTTAAGTGTATTTTAGGTTTTATGAATTTTTTAATTTTAAAAGTGGTCATACAAATTAAATAATTCATTTAATGGGTTAAATTATTTTCAATTGATTTCAAATTTTTATGTGAGGTTCTCTACATCCTAAGTGACAGTGGAGAATTATTTTCAAGTAGTTTTGATGTGTGGTTAGTCCTAATTAATTAAAATTCAGTTTTGGGTGTTTAGACCAATTAGGGTTATTCTTAAGGAATTAAAACTAAACCATAATTTTCCTAGGGTTCTCTAGTCATAATATACCTCCCTAAATTTTCCTAGAATTTTCTAAGCAAAATACTAATTATTGGAATTTAAATGCCAAAATAGATACATAAATTTGAAAAATCAATATCTTGACATAGAGATGGCCTCTAGCCTTGGAAAATTCAGGGAATGTTCCCAAGACAGAGGCTACAAAAGCCCTATGGTCTCATGCCATGGTGAATTGTATAAATGCATGAAGAATTAAAATACTGAAATCAGTAAATAATTAATTATAAATAAAATATTCATCAAAACAACTTAATTCTTTTTCCACATTGTTCTCCACTGTTCACTGAGCAAGAGGGTATTCTTATTTTATTTTTGTTATTTTTCTACACGAAGATATGGATTTTTGAAGTTATGGGTATTTAAATAATTCCTAAGTACCCTATTTTTCTATTTAAACCAGTCAGCACCGCGTCAACCTCAGCAGCTCTGAAGACCCACGCGGCGCGCTCCTATTCGACGCTGTCACCTGAGTCAGCAGCCATTCGTCACACTGTTCATGTCCCGTTCCCTGGTCCGGCGCAATCTGGATCGTCCATTCGATACACGCACGATCCGACGGTTCCTGGTCATCGTCTACGACTGGTGCATCCCGAGAGCCGTCCACACTAAAACCCTAATATCTCCCTCATTTCTTATCTAATTTACATGAAATTTGATCCTATGTGTTCGTCTAAACGAGAGCTACAAATCCATACGGCTAACATGCATTGAAATCGACTCAAAAAAAATGGAGAATCGAAAGAAGCTCTGGGAAGGAGGAGTTCTATACCTTGGCTCTGAGAAGTGAAGCTTCAATCAGAGGGGCTTGGCACGTTCGTTGGAGCTAGAGAAGCCTAGGGATGAAGCCTCTGGCCCTTGTGAATTGTCTAGACCAGACTTCCACCAAGCCCGATTTCAAAGCTTGGACGATAGAAGAAATGGCTGGCCTGAAGAGGGGGCTTTTGCTGGGGAACTTCTTCTCTTGGTCTGGTGAAGGTGTAGGGTCAATCAATTTGAGGATTGGCTCACTGTGGTGAAGTGTCCTATTTTTGGGCTCAAAATTGAACTCAGAAATTGAGTTCACAGAGGGGGTTTTAGGGTTGGATTTCAGTGGGGATCAAGTGCTCTGTGTTTGAAGAAATGTCTGGATTGATTTTGGCAGAGTTTTGGTAAGGTTTTGTTCAGCCCCCTTTTGGCGGAGAGGGTGGTGAGTTTAAATAGAGGTGGCTGGAGGGCGTCTCAGTGGGAGTTAGGGCTTGAGATCAGCTGCTCTATGCAAGGGAAGAATAACCACAATGGCCATTTGGGTTAGGACAGCTCAGCCAATGGGTTTGAATTTTTTAAAGCCAAATAAGGCTCTCGGCCTGGTGTTTTCCGGCGGCTGTGGTGGCTGGCCGGCCAGGGTCAGGTCACCATCTGACTCAGTGTGGTCAGGGCTTGAGGTTGGTGAGTTCAATTGAGGCTTGACATGTGTAAAGGAGTTTGATTTAAGTGGTAAGGGGGAAGGGTCATTTTGGGCTCAATTTGGTCAAGTCATGGTTTAGGCTAGGTGCACCTCCCCAAGGCTGGTTTGGGTTGAAGAGAAAGTCACTTGGGTCAGCTAGAAAAGTGTGGTGAAGTCTCCATCCAAGGTGATGTAGCTAATTTTGGTTAAAGTGTAACATAAATGAGGTTAAAAATGTTTAATGAAGGTTTAAGAAAGAGTCCCCTCTTCTTGCCATTAATGGCTTAGTGAGGTGTAAAGGGGCCCCCAAGGCTTGCATGTGGCTTATGCATGGCTCCATGGCTCCATTTGGCTTGGGGTAAAGCTTAGTCAATTTCATGGAAGTAGATTTTAGGAATTTTGGCATTTTGGTGGAAATTTGGATGAAGCTTGATTTGGAATGATTTGATTATTGATTTAGGACTTAGGGATGATTTCAATTAAAAGGATGATGAGAGGAAGCTTCAAGTGGGCTTTGGAATAAGTCTTGGGCTTTTTGAAATCATTTTGGATGGGCTTTTAAAATGGTTTAAGGAAGTGGGCTTTTTGGTTTTGAAATAAATTGATGGATGAAAATTGGTGAGGGGTTGTGTCAAATAAATGTTGGGATTGGTTTAAGAATGTGCCATGAGTAATTTGGAACAAGTTTGGGGTGATTTTGAGTTGAATTGGATTCAATTTAGGCTTTTTGGTAATGAGGCCAAAGTAGATCAAATTGGGCTAACTTGGGTTAAGGTTGGACCAATGTTGGGTTTGACGTAAAATTAATGTTGAAAAATATTTATGGGGGTGTGACAAAGAGTTTTTCAACTTTGGTTGGGCTTTGATTTTGGGATTTAGGCTCATTTGGGTTCATGATGGATTTAGGCCAAATTGGGGATTTTTGGTTTGGGTTAGGTTTGGGTGGAGTTTGGTTTCAAATTTGGGGCAAATCATGTTAGTATTTTATTTGTGGGGATGTTAGGAAGGTTTAGGAAAAGATTTGGGGTTAATTGGAGTTGCGTTGGGTTGGTTTGGGCCAATTTTAAGTCATTGGCCAAAATTGGGCTTTAAGCTTCAAATTGAGATTGGATCCACATGTTGATGAAATTGGGTTTGGATTTGGTCTAAATTGGTATTAGGGATATTAAATTGAAGTTTGGGATTGAATTGGATCAAAATTGAGGTCAATTGGATTGATTTGGTTGGACATTGGGCTTTCTTAGGTTAAAAATATGTCAAATTGGGAGTTTTGATAAAAGTGGGTGACACGCCTAAAATATATACTCTTTTTGCTATATCATTTTACTTATTTTTTATGATATTACACTTTAAAGGAAGATATTTTATATTTTTTTTGGTTTTAGGTACATGAAATGGTGATTGGAGCAAAATGAAGAAAAAACGGTGCAATTTGGAGCAAAAACGAGCAAGAAATGAAATTCTGCCCTAACACCTTTCGATAAGTCTTTTGATGCTTAATCTCTTTTACACTTCTTGCATATTTTTGAATGAGATTATACTTTAAATAAAGGTTATTTTTATGCTTATTTTGTAGGGCTATCTGTTACGAACGCAACGCAACTAAAATAGGGCGAAACAGAGTTGAAACATAGCCAAACGGAGCGAAACCGTGGAGCAGCGCAGCAGCCTGCTCGCCGACGGCGAGATTTTTTCGAGACCACCAAAATATGGCCAAAAAGGCCGCCGACAGCGGCCTCAAACCCGCCGTCAGTGGTCCGGATGACCATGAAACGACATTTGGCGGTTTTGGGCCAATATTCGACGTATTTGGACGCTTTTTCGAAGGGGTGCTTAAGGAAACTCTTCAAAATTCATCCATACTCTTTAAAATGGCGAATATATGTTAGAAATGGGTGAGAAACAATAGAGGAAAGGAGAGAAAAACTTAGAGGAATGTTTAGGATTCTTAGATTAAGAGTAGAAATGTAGATTTCTTTTCTTTTGGAGAGATTGGAGAGGAGATTTTGAGAGAATTTGTAAGGGATTTCACTAGCATTGCATGGATCGCCGAGAGACTTTATGGGAGAGATCTTCGTCTTTCTTTAAAGGGGAGAAAAGCTAAGTGTTGTTCTTCATTATCTTATAATTTTGTAAACATTTATTTAGTGTATTTGCTTTTGTTAAATGAAGTTTCATTTATGTTTTCTTCGTGCTTTGTGACGCATCTCTCTTACTCTTTATTCTTCTTTGGAAATAGTGGCATAAGAAGATTATGCCATTGTTTTCCTTTTACTTTTCTTTTGCAATGAGCAGAAATCATGTTTAGGATTTTGTGATGCGTGGTAGAAGTAAATTTAATTATAAATGTGATGGTTTTTACTTGCACTTCATTTACATTGCAATAAGGGCCCTTTGTAGTGTTAAAATTCCTTGTAATTGCATCGACCCGAAAGGGCGGTGTAATTCTCAACAAAGTGAAACCACATTCAAATTCCATGGATGGTGAAGTTCATGAGGATTGAATGCAAATAAATAGGGAAATATAATTATCGGGAGTAGAATTGGAGATTTTAGAGTGACATGCTAAAATCCTCAATTCGGTCCTATCGTTTGGGTGCTGAAGTGTAGATTGTTAGCCCTCAGGAGAGGGGAACGTGGGAGCTCCAAAGTGAGAGCCGGTATCCTCCCAGCCTAGCCGCAGATTCAGTAACCAAGCATAGGATTAGTCAATGTTCTTTATGCCTGGACCAAAGGGTAAAGAATAGGATTGCTCCTATTTGACACATACAATATTTAATGCATCTCAATCCTATACATTATCTATTTCATTACATAAGAATAGTAGTTTTTAAAATCTCAAAATTCTCCAATCCAACTTATCCAAAAAGGGTTATCTTTAGAATTATTATTTGCATTTAGATATAGTTACTATCTTTACGTTTAACACTTGCATTTAGGAGTAGTTGCTAGATAAAACACAATTTTAATCGACATTCCAAACTAAGGACTATTAGTAGTAAACTAGAATTTGACTAAAGACTTCTTACTTCACTTTCTCGTGGGATCGATACTGAGGTTTTTAAAGAAAACTCTATATTACTTGAAACGATACGTATACTTGGGTAGTACCCCTAGTGTGTAAAATATTTTCTAATTTTTATATCATTTAAGATTTTGCACACTAGCCGCTATTTATAAATCAGGTCAAGTTTTTTGCCATCTTTTGAAAGTTAATTTACTGCGTAATTGCGGGTCGGGTCAAGTTTTTGGCGCCGTTGTCGGGGAAGCTTCGGTAAGAACTTTAGGAGAATTTTAGTTGAAGTAATTAGGCTTAGACTTGGAAAACTGTAGTGTCGTAAAAACTATTTTTGTGTGAAAAGTTTTTTTTAATTGAAAAAGTGTTGTGAAAAACAAGAAAAAAAATTGTTTGTATAAAAAATAAGATGTTTGTGAAAATGTTTTGTTGTGTTGAATATATTTTTGGTTTTATTTGTTTAATTGTTAATGTATTGTTTGTTGTGTTAAGTATGCGAAATAAAGGATCTACAGGACTTGTGCCTTATGATCCCGAATTTGAAGAAAATAAAAAAATAAAAATACAGAAAGGACTCGAAAAACTAGAAATGGAAATTGAAAACTTTCAAGATAATAACTTAAAAAATCATCATAAATCATTGAGGGATTACATAAATCCTATGACAGATGAAATTCACTCTAGTATACAAAACCTTGTCGTAGAAGCTGACTCATTTGAAATAAATCCTGAAATTATCCAACTGGTGCAGAACAATCAGTTTGGGGGAACTCCTTTGGAGGAACCCTATTTACACTTATCAAATTTTCTAGAACTTTGTGCTACATTTCGTTATAATGGCATGTCAGACGATTCTGTTAGACTAAGGCTTTTTCCTTTCTCACTAATGGATAAGGCTAAAATGTGGTTATACTCATTAGCACTCTGGTTCTATTAAAAATTGGGAGGAGTTAACACAGAAATTCTTAGCTAAGTATTTTCCACCTTCAAGGACTACTCAACTTAGAAACGATATTATCTCATTTTGTCAGTATGAAGGAGAATCAAATACGAAGCCTGGGAAAGATTTAAGGAACACCTAAGAAAGTGTCCACACCATGCTCTGCTCTGCCCGATTGGTTAATCATTCAAACATTTTATAATGGGTTAGTAGGATCCCTTAGGTCTATTATTGATGCTGCTTCTGGTGGTTCATTAATGTCAAAATCATTTGATGAAGCGTATGCATTAATTGAAGAAATGGCTACAAATGAATTTCAATGGCCCTCTACAAGGGTAAATCATAAAAATGTAGCTAGTGTTCATGATACAAATACGATTAAAATTTTTGCATCTCAGGTTGTTGCAATATCAAGGAAGTTGGACCAATTTGGAATGAATCAACCTCAATTTACTCCTGTAAGTGAGGAAAGTTCATTAGGGCCTATAATTGATTCTAAATTATCATATGAGACTTTAAATACCATAAACAACCTGTACTCTAACTTTTATAACCCAGGTTGGGAGAACCATCCTAAATTTAACTGGAATCATACTACTGATGGTGGAAACCAACAATGGGAAAATAATCATGCAAATCCTAATGAAAGTTGGAATAATTACGGGAACATAAACTATAGACTTTCATATCCACCGGACTCTAACAATGATCAACAATTTGAGGATAAGAAAATGTCTATGGAAGAAGTGGTATTGCAAATGGAAAACCAGTTGCAAAGTCAAAATGTTGTGATTAGAAATATAGAGAATCAACTGGCACAAATTGCTAATTCACTTAGCAATAGACACCAAGGAACACTTCCTAGCAACATTGAGATCAACCCTAAAGAGAACACTAATGAACAAATAGAAGCTGTCCAATTAAAAAGTGGAAGAGATATAGAGGATGTGGTTAGAAAAGATAAAGATGTTGTGAGAGAAATAAAGGAAACTAAAAGACCTGAAGAACATGTTTCTAAGGATCTGGAAAAATTAATATCTCCAACTAAAATCAGTTTGGAAAAACCACCACCTCCATTTTCTCAAAGAATTAGACAGCATGAGTTGGATAAAAAATTTTCAAAGTTCATGAAAGTACTTAAGAAGTTAAGGATAAATATTCCTTTCACTGAAGCTTTGGTACAGATGCCAAGTTATGCAAAGTTTATAAAGGATATATTAAACAAGAAAAGGAAATTTGGGGATTATGTGACAGTTGCACTAAGTGAGGAGTGCAGCGCTATACTTTAGAAAAATTTTCCTCGAAAATTTAAAGATCCTTGTGGCTTTACAATTCCTTGTGCAATTGGAGAAAAATTATGTGGAAAAGCTTTATGTGATTTAGGAGTGAGCTTTAATGTGATGCCTCTATCTATATTTAGAAGGTTAGGTTTAGTCGATATTTCTCCCATGACTGTAACTCTTACGTTAGCTGATCGATATATCATTTATCCAAAAGGAGTTATAGAAGATGTGCTTGTTAAAGTAGATAAATTTATCTTTCTTTGGACTTTATTGTATTAGATATGGAGGAAGATAAATAAATTCCAATTATTTTAGGGAAACCTTTCCTTGTTACTGGACAAGCTATGATAGATGTGCAAAAAGGAGATTTGACTATGAATATTAATGACCATGAAGTTACTTTTGATATATTAAAGACTATGAAATATCCAGCTGAGAAAAAAAGATGATGATTATTTTTGTATGGATGAAATTGATTATCTAAGTAAAGACCATTTCCAAGAAAGTTTTGAGAGTAAGTTAATAGATGAGAATGAAATAGATTTTCATGATGATTCGAAAAGGTTATTTAAAGAAGACTGTATGTATGTTCGGGAGAGGTGTGAAATGATGGACGCTACCAAAAATAGTAAACTTTTAATTCCATTTGTTGAAAAATCTCATAAACTTAAGATGAATGTATCCCATACAATTTTAAAGCCTACCTATTTAGATAATTCATCTACACCACCAGTCTTTATATCTTCATATTCGTCTCAATCACAAGAAAAACCTGAATTAAATGATGAACAAGATAAAATTATTGAACTAGGACTTGGAAGAGAATTTGAGGATAAATTTCAAAAGAACTTTGAGTTGAGAAAAGAGGATAAGGATATTGGAAGACCATTGGAAGAAATTTCTAAGGAATTAGAAAAACCTATTTCCTCAACTAAGATAGATCCTACATCATTTAATAATTGTAAAGGGGAAGAATTGGAAGATAACTTGAATCAGAAGAGTGACATAGAAGAATTTGATCCGGAATCTGAATTATTTAAAGAGAATCTGATCCAAAATTTGGGAGATATTGAAGTATCTTATAAAGATCCATTTCTTATAAATTTCAAAGATGATATTAATATGAAATTTTAGAAAATCAATAGAAGAATATTGGATCTAGAAAGAAACATGAGGAACAATGATATGAATTAATTTGAAAATTAATAGTCGAAATAAAAATTTAAATTTGAGAATTTTGTAGGAATCCCTAGATCCGGAAAAGGTTGAGCGATTGATCAAGGATTGCTTAAATGAAATTTTGATCCAGGTGGAATCATTTGTCGGGCCCGCGACGTAAAAAATAAGCGCTTTATGGGAGGCAACCCATAGTTATCAGTGTGCTTTGATTTAGTGTACTTGAGAGTCATGATTGTTAGTGTTGTATTGTATTTGCTTTATAATGGATTGATCAGTTTGATTGATGATTGGTAGATGTTTGGATTATTAGTAGTTTGATTTGATCTTTGTGTGTCATGAGGGAGGTGATTCCTTAACTTCTTATTATGGCTAGAATTGTTAGAGGTGCTTAATTATAAGGATTAGGTGATGCCTGAGATTGGTACCTAGGAGCCAATTTATTAGGGGTAATCTTATCTTTGGGATTATAATCTATAAAATCTTTTGAAGTGCCTAATTTATTAGTGTAGTGATTCTGTTAGAAATTGGAAGTAAATTAGTGAGATGCGATGAGTTAAAGGAAGAATTGACCGCATTTATCATTTGTGATTGTATTTGAATTGTGTGTTTATGTTTGTGTTACAACTTTGTTTAGGTCTTGAAGGACATTTTTATATTCCCTTGCTGAAACATGCTATGCTAGTTAGACTTTGGTTTAGTTAATTTCATTCTGACATGATTAGTTTAAATTTACTTTATGCTGCATATTGTTTTGTCCTAATGAATAATTGTAAATTGGTTTTGATAGACATTTGTGGTAGATAGAATTTTTAAACTGTTTTCTTCCTGCTTATATTTTCTGTACTAAATGCTACACATGTTAAAAATTAAGTTTGGGGGTAGGAAGAAAAATAAAATTTTAATGTGAAAATACTTCCTTTTAGTGTAATTTTATTACAAGCATGTTTTAGGTTAGATTTACTTTCTCCTACGATCATTCTATCCTGATTATGCATGATATGAATTTGATAGGATGTTGTAGTAGCAAGTAGATTCAACCTTTACTTTTTCTTCCTATTACATTTTATGGAATTAATTGAAAAATATTTTAAAATTTAAGTTTGGGGGGAAGAAAAATATTAACTCTTATTTGTTCTCAATTGTTATATTTCCAAAAATTACTAGCATAACTTCTGGCAATTGAACCACACTTGAGATAACTAAAACTTTTTATTTTAGATGAATATTATGGAAGGATTGGATGAAAGTTTTTAGTAATAATGGTTAATTTTATAAGGTGAGATATTTGGTATGAAAGAATTTAATTATAGTTAACTATTTGAAGTAAAGAAAACTGTATTTTTGAAATGTTAAGAGACTTAAAGTATTGTGTGTTAAGAAGAGATTGTGACTTTATGATGAATAATAAGGCTCATACCTAATTATAAAGTAAGGATGTGTTTCAAGTTTGAACTTTAGAAAGAAGAGAGTGAAGTTCAAAATCATTACAGGCTCTCCAGATATAGTAATCCTCATCTTAAAGAGAGAGAGAGAGAGAGAAAAAGAAAAGACAGTAAAAAAAAGGGGACTGAAAGTGATCCCGAAAGAAAAGAAAAAAAAAGAAAAATATTTATGAGGAGAAGCTTGAGGAGATGCCTAATTAAAAATTGGCTTCACTTGAGTCACCCTAAAGGGAGAACTTGATTTCATTTCTGAATTTATATTTAAAGTATTGGCCTGCATTCTGATGAAGTTTAAATGAACTCCTTTTTCACATAATCTTTCAAGGCACTCTTAATGTGACAAATTATGGTTTATCTTGAAATAAATAGAAGACTAGAACCCTTTGACTTGATTGCTAAATATTCTTATACCTGTAGCGTTAACCTGAGTTACTAAATTTCTTTCTCAAAATCTAACCAATATATTCCTTTGAATGAAAAATTTTGGTGTATTACTGTTGACCTCATTTTTGATGAGGTCTTCTCTTCTTCTTTTTAGTGCTTAGGATCTAGCCTTAGGCTTTTCCTTTGACTATCTTAGAGGACTAGAATTGGGACCCACCTTTTAGAAATTCAAACCACTTCTAAACTCCCGCAAACTCCACAAACTCGATCGTAGACCCCTAATCACCTAGAGGGTTGAAATCAAATGTGGAAGTTTAAAGGATGAGTTCCTATAGGACTCTTTGGCCTTAGGATCGCCCCAGGCGGCTCGGTCCAGTGAAGGGGCCGACTTACACACACACTACACTTATACACTACACCTACACACTACACTTCCACACACCTCCTAAAACCACACCCATACCCAACTTGACCTCCCGACTCATGTAGGTGATTCACATGGATGGTCCTTAACCCCTAAGCCCTCAGCAAGAGGGTTAGAACAACATACTGGATGCCTCAAATGAGTCCCTTCATGGCTCATGTGAGCTTGATGTGACTTCATGGCTCAACCAAAATGACTTCATTCCACTCAAATTCACCCAATCTTCAATTTTCCAAATTTTCAATTTTTGACCCCCGGACCCTACACCCGTCTAACCTACCCAAAACCCTTGAAACTACCCAAAATTTTCAAAATCACCTAAATTGCTCAAAATTTCCCAAAATCAATCCCAAACATTTATCTCCACTCAAATTGATCATCCATACCCAAAAATACCAAAAATTCCAAAAATACCTCCCAATACCCTCCAAATACCCAAAATACCCCCTTGACCCAAAAAAATCCAAAAATTCAGAAAATTCCCAGAAAATTCCAAAAAATCCCAAATATTCCCAATTTCATTTTGTCCAACTATACCATGGGCCAATTTTGTCAATTTACCCTACTTTTGTCAAAACCCCCAATTTGACCCATTTTAACCCAAAGTGAACCCAATGTCAAACCAAACCTACCCAATTGACCCAAATTCTGGTCCAATTCAATTCTAAACTTCAATTCAACATTCCCAATACCAATCTAGACTAAATCCAAGTTCAATTTGATTGACATTTGGATCCAATTTCACTTTGGCCTTAAAGCCCAATTTGGACCCATGACCCAAACTTAACCCAAACTCACCCAATTCAACTCCAATTAAACCAAAATCTTTTCCAAATCTTCCTTAACATTCCCACAAACAAAACACTAACATGATTTGCCCAACATTTAGACCCAAACCCCACTCAACTTCAACTCAAAGCTAAAAGGCCCTATTTTGACCTAAAACCAAACCTAACCCAAATGTGCCCAAACCCCAAAATCAAAGCCCAACCAAAGTCAAAACCTCTTTGAAACACTCTCATAAACATTTCCCAACATTTATTTTACATCAATTTCAACCCTAGCCCAACATTGGCCCAACTTGGCCCACTTGGGCCTATGTTGGCCCATTCACCAAAAGAACCCAAATCCAACCCAATTCAAACCCAAATCACTCCCAATTTGCTTCAAGTCACTCATGACTCATCCATGAGATAAAAACAACATTTGTTTGGCCCAATCCTTCACAAATTCCCCATCCATAAATTTATTTCCAAACCAAAAGCCCACTTTCTTAAACCTTCCTAAAGCCCATCTCCACCAAAATCCAAAGGGGCAAAATCAATCTAAGGCCCATATGACAAATTCTCTTCATCATGCAATCAATTAAAATCATCCCTAAGTCCTAATCCAATGATCAAATAATTCTAAATAAAGCTTCATCCAACTTTCCACCAAAATGTCCAAAATCCTTAAAATCCATTTTTATGAAGTCGACTAAACTTTTCCCAAGCCAAATGGAGCCATGAATGAGCCATTCACAAGCCATATGAAGCCATGAAAGTTTGGCATGTGACCATGCCATTAATGGTAAAAGGAGGGGCTCCTTTCCTAATCTTTCATTAAGCCTTTTTAACCTTATTCATCACACACACTAAACCATGTTTAGCCACCTCATCATGGATAGAGACCATACCATTCTCTCTGGCCGACCCAACCGATCCTCTCAGCCCAAAATCAGGCCATGGGGAGGTGCACCCAACCCAAACCAATGGGTCGACCAAATTGAAGCCAAAATGACCCCTTCCCCATTCCATTTTAATTCAAAGCCTTTACACATGGCAATTGCCAATCGACCGCACAAACCTCCAGCCCCGACCCACTCGGCCCGAGGGGGACCCATGCCTGCCGGCCGCCAGCCCGGGTCGCCGGAAAACACCATGGCCGAGACCTCGGGAGGAGCCAAACTTTGGAATTCCACCTCGCCGAGCCGCCCCATGCCCAATGGCCACCATGGTCGTTCTTCCCACGACCGCAGCAACTCGATCCCAACCCTCGCCATCCCCGTGAGGCTCTCCAGCCACCTCTATTTAAACCCGACCCCTCACGGCCATGAGAGGAGAGTTGCACAAACCTTGCCGAAACTCTGCCAAAATTGTTCCAAACCCTTCTCCACCCTTAGAGCAGTTGATCCCCAGTGTCAATTTGCCCTAATCCCCACTGACAAAATCCAATTTCTCAACTGAAATTCCACCCAAAACCAGGACACTTCTCCACAGTGAGCCAATCCCCAAATCGATTGGTTCTACACCTTCACCGCACCAAGGGAAGGAGTCTACCAAGCAAAAGCCTCATCTCCAGTGCCACCCAGCTTGCTCCAGCCTCCAAGCTTTGTGATCGACCGTGGTCGAAATCATACTCGAGACAATTCACTGCACCGTGAGACTTCATCCGGAGCTTCACGGGATCCAATCGAAGGTGCAACAACCCTCGCATCGAAGCCACACTTCTCCGAGCAAAGGTACGAGCTAATTCTTCATCCCGAGCTTCGGAGATTCTCCATTTCAAATGATTTAATTTCAATGCATGATAACCGTATAGATGTGTTCGTCTCTTCAAGACGAATCCATAGAGCATAAGAACATGAAAATCCATCGAGTATCGAGTGAGATATTAGGGATTTAGTGTGGACGGCTCTCGGCGAGGACACTCGGGACGATGAACGGATGCCGTGCTTCCAATACACGCGCGAACGGACGGCCGTGATCGCGTCGGATCGAAGACGCGAACGATACAGCGGGCCCCGGAGCGCCGAGTCGATGGCGGCGTCGAACGGGAGCGCGCCACACGGCGTTTCGGAGCCGCCGAGATTAACGCGGCGCCGCGTGGATAAATAGAAAATTAGGGATTTTTCCGATTTATTTAATTCCCTAAACTTCAAAAATTCATAACTTTGTGTAGAAAAATCGAAAAATAAAATAGAAATACCCTCTCGCTCGAGTGAATCGAGGAGCATAATGTGGAAAAGAAATCATTTAATTTCATCAAGTACTTTATTTTTAATAATTTATTTACTCTCTCGCATATTTTTAGTTCTCCATGCATTTATACAATTCACCATGTCACGAGACCATGGGGCTTTTAAGCCTCCGAATTTGGGAACATTCCCCGAATTTTCCAAAGTCGAGGCCATCCCTATGAAAAGTTATTGATTTTTCAAATTCATGTTACCGTTTTGAGTATTTTAATTCCAATAAATAGCATGTTGTGAAATAAATTCTAGGAAAATTTGGTGATGTTCCTTATGACTGGAGGACCCTAGGAAAAATAAGCTTTGAGTTGGCTTCATTTAAAACAACCCTAATCGGCTTAAACACCCAAAATGGATCTCTAATTAATTAGAGCTAACCATACATCAAATTGACTTGAAATCAATTCTCCACCGACCTTCAGAATCGAGGAACCCACCATAAAAATTTGAGGTCAATCGACTTGTTTAGCCTCTACTAATTGGGTTGATTAAGCCACTTAGTCATTTTAAACTTTAAAAAATTCATAACTTCCAAAATATCTTGCAAAAATTCACCAAATTGCTTTTGGAGCCTCTCTGATATTAGGAGAATTTACGAAAATTAAAATTTCAATGTTCTAAAAAAGTTGATTTTTAATATTATTTTAATATTTTTAATAGTTAAAAAATAATAAAAATCACAAAAATAATAAAATTCACCAAAATGTTACATTTTGAATTTTAATCACTTAGGAACAAACCCCATATTTTTCTTAGGTCTATTTAGTGAGATATTAAATTTTAAAGCTCTAGGGTAATTTTAAAATTAAAAAAATGTATTTTCTAGCATTTTCACTAAAATAATTATAATAAATCATAGAAAAATCAGAAAATTGCAAAATTTGCTTCTCTGATTTCCCTGATATCAGAGAGATTTTTGAAAAATATAAAATTCATTTTTCAACATTTATTTTATTTTTAAAATAATTAACACTCCAAAACTTAAAATAATTATAATAAAAATAATATAATTCAAAAAATCACCAAAATTGGTCTAAGTGGTCCTCTGGTCATTAGGAATGTCCCCTAATTTTCTTAAGGACAGAAAGTTTCCCTTGGTCATGTTATTAAATTTTCCTTCGAAATCTCTATTTTCTACCAAAAATAATTATATAAATAAATTAAATACAGAAAAATCACATTTTCTCCTCTCATGTCTTTATTGACATATGAGTGAAGTCACATAAAAATTTCAAGTTCATTTGAGTTCAATTTAGTGAGTTATGAAATTATTAAGCTTAAAGGGTAAAGTGGTAATTAAAATTTTAACCCTTAATTAAAACTTTAGGTTTAATAAAAAAATTAACAAGTAAAATATTTGATCCTAATCTGATTTGGATGATTGAAATTTAAATAATTAAAGGGTAGAAACCCATTAAACAATTTAAAATGATTAAACCTTAATTAAATAATTGATAAAATTTGGGAAAAATAATAAAATTGGAATTATTAAGATAAGGATATTATTAGGAAGAGATTTATTCTTTAATTTAAAAATCCCTAAATTAATTATCTCATTAATATTCAATTCTTAATTAAAATGATAACTCAAATTCAAAATATTAAAAGACTTAATCATTAAACCAAAATCAAATTATTAAACTTTTTTTTTAAAAAAATTTCAATTAAAATTAAAAATTAAATTAAATTAAAAATTAAATTAAATTAAGTAAATTAAATTGAATTAAATTGAATTAAATCAAATCAAATTAAATTAAAGATTAATTAAATTAAATTAAATTAAATTAAATTAAATTAAATTAAATTAAATCAAATTAAATTAAAATTAAATCAAATCAAATTAAATTAATTTAACATCTAATCAAACTAAATTGAATTAAATTGAATAAAATAGAATTAAAACTCAATTAAATTAAATTAAATTAAATTAAATTAAGTTGAATTAAATATAACATCATCAAAGACATAAAGAATTCAAAATAAATCTAAAATAACTTGAACACTATTCCAAATTTAAACCCATTAATAGAATTCAAACTAAATCATAAATTTACCCTCGAAAGCTTTAGTTATCATAACTCCTAAACATGATATTAAATGAAATGTTACTTCACTTATAGGACATTCAAATATCCTAGTTCACTGAGTAAGATAATAACAAAACTTAACTAAACCTCGGACGATTAATTCATTTGTGTAATTGAATTCATTTGGACTTAAAACAATCCTAAAAATATTGAAAAAATGTTTAAGATTCTTCTTAAGCACTTCCTCAATATGATAGGATATTTATAAGAACAATTAAATCTAATTGTTCTTCGATGAAGAAAATCTTCCTCAAACCAAAACACAAGAACCTAGACGTCATAGGAAATGACTAGCTATATGATTAGGAATTTGGTAGAAAACCATAACCCTTACCTTAGCTTTACCTAGGAACTTGCTTAAATATTCTAATTGTGTTTCAAGTGCAGCTCGAAGTGACGGGAAGACCCTCCAGTGTACGCTTTTATTTTATCGCAATTTACTTTCTTGCAATTTACATTATCGCAATTTCATTAATCGCATCGCACTTACTTTTCTTGCATGATAAACAACTCGTTGCATGAAAACCCACACCTTTAGGATAGTCCCTAAAACTGAAACCAAAACTAAGTTAAAAGTCATTGCAAGATAAAATTCACCGCCACAACATTTCAAAATATAAAACAACTCAAAATTTAATCACAAACGTAACACAAAACTACAATTACAACTAAATTAAAACGTCCTGTTGGATGATCGGGAATACCTCGGATGATGTAACCTACGTGTTGCTAACGAGATTTCCCACGGTCTAAATGAAAATGTGGAACTCATTCAGTTGAGTTTAGCAAATTCATCTGGACTAAGTGAATCCGATAAAAATAATGATGCCGGAAGGATGGAACCATGGGATCTTAACCGGTGTCGTTATAATTAACTTTAAGATTTGTTTTAATTAAAATATTGAAAACACTTGGAAATTAAGATTTTCTCTAAACCAAAACACTTTTCTCATCCTTTCGATTTATGACTTCTAAAACTAAACCTCTCGCAACAACAAGGAGCTTGGAGCATGGTGGGCAAGCACGGCCATCATCGTCGGCAAAACTTCGAATCTACATCAACAAAACTTTCTTAGAATTAAACAACCAAGCCATAGGATTTCGAGGTAGTTTTCCTAGTGCAACATAAATCCTCAACCTTTTGTTAGGCATTTGCATTACAAATTAAGCCCTAACCGGTTTTAGGATTCTGAGGTAGTCGTCCGATACGACATAAACCCTCACATCTTCGAGGCTATTTGTATGATTGTGTCATACGAATATAAGTCCTAATTAATTAAAATTAGCAAGATCAAAACATCAAATAAACATTAGGACTTTCCTAAATTCAAGCCAAACAATAGGATAGTCGGGAGATTACCGAAGTTCACTTCGAATCCGTGATTTCTCCTACTTTTCTTCCTTTCGAATTCCCAAAACAAAATGTTCCAAATTTGATCCATTCCCTATCGAAATTCCAAACTTCAATCCTTTCGAGAACTTAAACTTTCAAATTCTCGAGAGCAGAATTATCGATTATTATCGAGAGTTTTCTTAGGTGATTCTCGTCACTTAAGATGTAATTAACTAGGGCTTCCCTATATGGAATTTTAAAGAACCTGTGTAATATAAACCCCGTTTAATGCTTTCATATTAAGTAGGGAATTTGTCGGTTTATAAAATTGGTTCGTGCACCAAACGGATGTCACAAATCTTCTAGTTTATTTAATCGAGCCCCACCATCAAGCAAGGTGTCTATCCTTAGGGATAGATACACGGCTTCATGGTGCGGTGCTCGTTTATATAAACTATTTGGGATGTGAGATCGGCTTGATTTCATATCTTAAAATTTTCAAATTTAAAATGATTTTCAAAATCAAATACTACTTTCTAAATTATATATATATTTAAATTAAATTTAAAATTTAAATTTGTCGACAACTTCTGTTAGGCGACCCCTTTTCAAAATAAAACACACAACCTAAAAATATGCCGACAACTTCTGGCGACTCCGCTGGGGACAATTCCTCTCTCCATTATAATCGGATAATTCTGCTTTCAAAAATCGGTAGTGCATCCATGTCCTTAATGGATCAATCTACCATTCTTTCCATTGGAATACTATGTTCATTTCTACCGTGAACAAGTATATCCAACATTCTCTCGAATTTAGGAGCCACTGTTTAGACACCCCTAAACAGAGAGGTTCCGAGATCCTTTTACCTCATTTCCGAGGTGGGGCGGACCCCGATAAGTGTTAGTTTAGGAATGATCCTTCGAGTCGAGAAGTCTTGCATAAGACTTTCTTTTCCTTTCCAACTCCGAATCGGATTCCTTACCTTCTCTACACCTTTGAACATTCCGTTCTAAATAAACGAACCCTCTAATAAATGATTCTTTTAACAAATGATTCCTTCTTATAAATACATGAACAAGAATGTGTTCGGACTCTTTTCAATTCCTTTCTTTTCGTCCTAAAGAAAAGAAGCATAACTCGGGACCGACAACCGAATCTACCCGCGTAAATGGAAGCCCCAAAGCCGATTTTCTCCTTCACCAATGGACCGGACTTCGCCGTCTATAAGGATGAGCCGCCCGACAATGGGATCATCCGATTCGGACAAGGATTCGAAAACACGAATGTCAAGATCACCGACGTCTCCCTCTTTGCACCGACGAACAAGGTATCCGAAGCCGAGAAGCCGCCGTCGAATTCAACCTTAGGTCGACCCAAGAGTTTCCTCCTCGCAAAGGATCCCGACCGGGAGGAATACCGCCGTCCGCAGAGGACCGTTCTTACTACCCCCACCGGTCTAGTTGTTTCGCACCTACCCCGACTTCGCCAAATCAAAGGGGAAAGAAATCTAGAATTATGGTAAACCCGTTACCGTGGAGGGCACGCATCTTCCCGTGAGACCTTCTGTTTTCGAAATCGGGTCCAAGCTTCAAGGATTCCATCACCGACAAAGACCCAAAGAAGGAATAGAAGTAGGAAGATCGCCGTGAAGCCGTAGCCGCCGAAATTGCTTTCCCGAGGAAATCCCGTAACCGCCCGAATATACACCGCCGCGAATATACACCGCTGCCTGACTACATACCACTTTTGGGAGGAAGCAGGTTCCATCCCCTCTCCGCCGTAGAGGACGAGGAAAATGTTCGCAAGATTGCTGCCGCATTGCCTCAGCCCGCATATTACAACGATAGCCGCAAGAAAAGGACTAGAACTACGCCGTTTGCTCGACTGCAAACTTTGGTATAAAAGTTAGCAAAGAAGGAAACTCGCCCGTATCGGAGATTCTACGAAGGATAGGGTGGGTGCCGCCAAATCCCGTCTTGGGCCCCGAGTAGAACCCGCCGTCATGACAGAAAAGCCAAGTAAAAGAATGAAGGCTAGTCCGCTCGTCGTCGTCTCAAGATTACAGATTAGGGAGGATACCACCTTCCAGCATTTGGCCGACAGACCATCTGGTCCTAGACCTTCTGCTGCTAGAAGGATGGTATGGCGTCCCACTACCGGGCGACTGAGATCGAGACAACAGCTCAAGAAAGAAAGTCTCGCCAGGAGACTCGAATCCGAAGAAAGTGCTACCGCGATAAAGGGGACTCGTGAAAAGGGGACCCTGACAGCCTATCGCATGACAACCGCGAAGACACACAGTAAAGCCCCGCTAGAAGATGCCATGGAAAAGTTGAGAACCGATATCCGACGATTGGCAAAAGAAAGAGAAGAAAAGTTCGGAGACGAGATCGATTCATCGGAGTTCATGGACGACGAGTATGCGGAAATCAACATGGTCGAAACACGAGCTTCATCGCCTTCGCAAGGTGCTCCTGCAGCCGCAGAAGAGAGGAGCCGTAACCGATGAGAAGGCAACCGTGGAGAAAGACGACACGATCGCTCAAATGGCGAAAAGGATGGAAGAGATGGTCGTAGCTCCGGCCACTCTCCGCAGTCAAGTGCAACCACAAAGAGAGACACCCCTGCAGGTCATTCACATCGTAGACGGAGGAAAAGAGATTACATCCGTCAATGGGGATGATCACTCGAAAAAGGATACAACACAAAGTATGATCCCCGAAAAGGATATCAAGAACTTGGTGGAACAAAGAGTGCGAGAAGCCTTAGCACAATCGAAGAACGGGACATCCATTCGGACGGGCAGACCTTACCCGAAGAATTCGACGCCGTCCAATACCCGAAAGGCTTCGTACCACCTCTCGTTCAAGACCTTCGACGGAACCGGGAACCCCGACAAGCATGTTGCACACTTTCGTGCCGCTTGTTGCAATGCCGGCGGGAGCGATGCATTGCTCTTCCGACGCGCTCGTCGCCGACTCGTCGTGGATCGCCTTCGACCGGTATGCGTGAATTACTGAATGGTTCGGTGAAGACGTTCTCGCAGTTAGAGAACCTCTTCATCAAGCGATTCGCCGGAGCTCCGCACCACATCACTATAGGTGATTTAGTGGTAGAGAAACAAAGGCCGAACGAAACTTTGGTGGATTACATACTTCGATGGAGGAACTTAAGCATGAAGTGTGAACCACAACTGCAAGAACAACATGCGATCAGCATCTTACTTAAAAGCATTCACGGCCCGATAAGCACTTCTCCTCAAAGGATTCACTATTAAGACTTTCGAGAAGTTGTTAAGCAAGGCCGGAAGCTTGCAAGAAGAGGCGAAGCAATTAAGTTTCGCCGACAAGACGGACAAGCAAAAGCCTCGCGAAGACTTTTGAAAAGAAATCCGGGATCGTTGCAGCGAGCTGACAAAGGCAAGCAACCGATGCAAATACCACCGTAACGGCCGCAAGAACCACAACTGAATCCACAAGAACCCCGACCCAACTATCGATCATCTCCACAGCATGAACAACCGCCTCGTCCGCAACGTACATCGAGGAGCTTCGAGCGAGGAATATCCGTTCAAGAATGAAGCAGATGTCTGAAAATGTTCCGTAGTCCGATGAAGACTCCAGATTTCCAAGCTGCCGCAGCCTAAAAGACCAGAGGAAGTCAACAAGAAAGGTGATCCCAACTTTGCCCCTACCACCGGATGCTTGGGCACAAGATAGAAGATTGCATTACCTTCAAAAGTTGGCTCAATGACAACCTTCGAAAGGGAATATAACGATCCCGAAGGAGTACATGAAGGAACCCCGTAAAGGAGGTTCCGTCAATGTTATCTCAATCGATCCCATCATTCCGATAGATCCCTACACGATCGACGATGGATGGACTACCGCTCGGACGAGGTCTTCGAAAAGATTTTAGACAAGCATCCAAACCGCTTCTGTGCGAGCTTCAATTCAGGAAGAAACGGTGGAGCAGGTTGAACGAAACTTGAGTCATCGATGTTGATTGGGATAATAGTTCCGAAGAAGAAGAAACCAATAAAGAAGTAATGAAGATAAATCAAAAGAAACCCCAGTTTAAGATCTCTCTCGAAGATGAAAAGAATGAAGGATACAAATCGATGTACGAGAAGATTAACCAGCATGTGCATGCGCGGCCACCAACCTCGATCCATCTAATAAGATCGAAATTGTAATTGGTCAAAGAAGTACATAGTGGCAGTGCTAGCGGAGTCAAGTTTTACCGTGGTGCTTGTTCTTCGAAATTGAAAATGATGTAAAATTTGAAGATGTTACTTCTTTCGAATTAATGGAATTACCTTTTGGTGGTACCTATCTGTGTTCGAAATTTAATTGAACGTGGTGTCTTACCTAAACAATGGACAAAAGGTCGAGCACAACACATTGAAAAATTATGGAATAATACCGGTCGACCTCCCGATTCGAAATATGGTCTCGGATTCGGCACGGTAGCACCAGCTGATGACATACAATTTTGCTTGGTTGTCTTGCCGGTCTAATGGCTAGCCGTGACGGAAGATCTCGGATCTACCAATCGAAGATGCTCCGCCAGAATTCGAAGAAGAAATTAAATCTACAATAGACTAGTTAATGGAAGTTAGCAGGTAAGCGAAAACTGAGCCGACCTTTGTTAATCTTATAATAAAGAAGACTGCGAAAACATGATCGAGTTATTAATGGAATTCATGGACTCTTTTGCTTGGAGTTATGATGAAATGCAGGATTAGCTCCATAGGTTGCGATTCACATGCGGGGTGGATCTGCTTGTCGTTCTAGTCGGACAAGCTCCAAGAAGAATGTGTGCAGGAATTGAACAACAAGTAATAGTTGAAGTTAAGAAGCTAATATACGCTAAATTTGTCGAAGTGAAGAGCAATATCCAACTTGGTCAGCCAATGTGGTACGGTCGAGGAAGAAGAATGGTCGAAAACGGGGAATGCGTGGATTTCGGGAGATTTGAATAAAGCATGCCCGAAGGAAGAGTTCCCGCTACCAATTCCGGAAATTGATGATCGACATCGCTTCAACACACGAAATCTTCTCTTTCATGGATGGATCATCGGGAAACAATCGAATCGAGATGGCACCGAGAAGATGAAAAGCTTACGACCTTCGGAAGCCGTCGAATATCTTTGTTACACGATAATGCCTTTTGGATTGAAGAACACGAGAACAACTTGCAAAGAGCGATGACGAGGATTTTTGATGATCTCATTCACGACCAAGTCGAGTGCTACGTGGATGATGTGGTCATCGAAACAAGCGAAGGAAGGTTACTTGTATGATTTGAAAAGCATTTTCGAGAGGTTAAGGCAATTTAACCTTAAGATATGAATCCCTTGAAATGTGCCTTCGGCGTTACCTCCGAAGTTTTTGGTTGTTGAGCATCGCGGAATTGAAATCGATGCGGGAAAGATTAAAGCTATCTTAGAAGTGTTGCCTCTGAAAACATTGGAAAACGGCCCTTAGTCCTTTCAAGTGAAGTTAGCGTATCTTTGACGCTTTATTTCGAATTTGTCAGGTAGGTGTCAGCCCTTCTCGACATTAGTTAAAAAGGATGCCAAATTCGTTTGGTAAGAAAAATGTCAACATGCCTTCGATGACATCAAACGATATTTAATGACACCTCTGTCTTAGCCCCGAGTGTTGGAGTGAAGCGGGTGATACTTTGTCTCGGCTTTAGACAACTCTCTCGGAGCCACAACAGCCGGAGTCAATGACGAGGATAAAGAAAATGCTCTTTACTACTTAAGTCACCAATCGATTGACGGAGGTAAAGTATCCTCCTATAAAGAATCATTGTTTGGCCCTAATCTTCACCGCTCAAAAGCTTAGGCATTACATGCTCTCTCATAAGGTCAACCTTATCTTGAAAGTTAATCTATTGTAATACTTCAAAAAACAGATATTGTAGTAACTGAAAACCTTTACTTTGTATTGTGATTTTATATGCGTAGTAGTGGATATGTAGGTTTGATACCTTATGATTCAGAGTTAGAGCATACTATTAGAAAAATTAAAAAACAAAAAAAAAACAAGGCGAAAATTCTTGTGAAATGGCGAATAATCAAGAGAATTAGAATATTAATGTTGGAAATTTGCGAAGACCTTTAAGAGATTATGCTAAGCAACGGCGGAGTAAGTCATCCTGCTTATTCAAAATGCGGTATTCTTTTGCTAATTCGTTTGAACTTGAACCCGCTAGTATACAAATGGTACAAAATAATCAATTCGGAGGAACACCTAATGAAGATCCAAATTTACATCTCGCTAGTTTTTTAGAACTGTGTGCTACTTTTAAGTATGACGAGTGTCGAATGATCTTGTCGAGATTTAAACTTTTTTCCTTTTCCTTAAGGGATAAGCCTAAGGCGTGGTTTAACTCGTTGCTTTTTGGATCTATTCGAAGACTTAGGAGAACTTTCTCAAAGTTTCTATCGAAATATTCCCTCCATCAAAAACTGCTAGAATTAAGAAATGATATCACATCTTTTGGTCGGTTTGAAGGAGAGTCAATATGAAGCTTGGGAGAGGTTTAAAAGATCTTCTTAGGAAGTGTCCACATCATACTTTGCAGTTGGTTAATAATTCAAACTTTTTATAACGAATTAGTGGGATCATTAAGATCAATTATTGATGCTGCTGCTGGTGGATCGTTAATGTCAAAACCTTTTGATGAAGCATATTCATTAATTGAAGAAGATGGCTACTAATAATTTTCGATGGCCCTCTCAACGGGTAAATCCTAAAAGAGTAGTAGTGTTCATAATTCGACATGATGATATGATAGTTTCTCGAATGTGACACTTCCTAAGAAAATAGATCAATATGGAATGAATTATTCTCAACCACCCCAGGTGTTAGAGAGAAAATTCATTTAGGCGGTGCGCTGAATCCTCGAACACCTTATAAAACTTTGAACGCGATTAATAGACCTAATAACCCTTATTCGGAATTATTATAACTGCGGGTTGGAAGAATCACCCAAATTTCAATTGGAATAATAATAATGCTAATGTGAACCAACAATGGGGACACAATTCTATAAGCCAGGTTGGAAACTCGACCAACCAAGGAAATCTTAACTTTAGATAATCTTATCCTCTTGGATTTAATAATAACCCACAATTTAAGGATAAGAAGTTGTACATAGATGAAATGATTTTGAATATGGGTAACCAAATACAAGTTCAAGGTGTTGCGATCAAAAATATTGAAAGTCGATTGAGACATATTTTCCTTTGCGCTTAATAATAGACCTTCTGGAATGCTTCCTAGTAATGTGGAGATCAATCCAAAAGATCGAAACAGGGAGCAACTTAAGGCTATTCAATTAAAGAGTGTAAAAGAATTAGAAGCCAGAACGCGAAGAAGTTGAAGAAAGAGAAGGAGAAGGTGAATATTGAAAAAGGTTCAAATAAGATTTATCCGGACCTAGAATATCCTCTTGAACAGTAAATTCTTGTTGAGAAACCACCTCCTCCATTCCCTTAAAGATTGAAGCGGAAGAATAAGGATAATAGATTTGGAAAATTTTTGGGAAATCCTTAAGAAGTTAACAATAAATATACCTTTTGTTGAAACATTAGAGCAGAGATGCTTGATTATGCGAAATTTATGAAGGATATTCTTAAAAAGAAGAGAGAAAGGACCACGGATCATGAGGCTGTTGCACTTAGCGGAGAGTGTAGTGCGATAATTAAAGAAAAAAGCTTCACGAAAACTTGAAGATCTATTAGTTTCACTATCCCGTGTGCTATAGGTGAAAAGTTTTTGGAAGAGCCTTATGTGATGCGGGAGCTAGTATTAATCTTATGCCTTTGTACGACTTTCAAAGATTGGGAATTGGAGAAATTTCTCCTACATGCAGCAACTCTTCGGTGGGCGAGTCGTTCCTTAACATCTGAGGAGTGGTAGAAGATGTGTTAGTAAGAAAGTGGATAAATTTATCTTTCTGTGGATTTTGTGTGCTTGATATGGAGAAAGATAAAAATATTCCAATTATTTTAGGAAGACCATTCGACTCTTTTGGAAAGAGGGGCGCAATTGATGTTCAAAAAGGGGAATTAACTATGAGAGTTAATGATCGAGGTGACCTTTAATATTTTGAAGTCTATGAAGTATCCTCGAAGCACAAGATAATGAATGTTTTAGGATGGAAGTATGTGAATATTTGAGAAATGATTATTTTAAAGAGATGTTTGAGAAAGAAAGTGGAGTATGAAAATATAATTGAAGATGAAACGAGAAAATGAAGCAGTTAGGATAATGAGAAGAATAAGGAATTGGAGTATATTCAAGGATAAATATGAAGTGTTAGATACCATGGAAGGTGGAGATAAAAAGTCTAATTTCATTTATTGTTAAACCTCTGAACTTGAGATGAAAATTCTCCCTAAACATTTAAAGTTATGTTCGTAGGAGAATCATCTACCTTACCGATTATTGTATCTTGAGAATTAGCGAATATCAAGAACAAAAATTATTGGAAATCTTAAAATGATACAAAGAGCTTTTGGATGGACTTTATGGGATATCAAGATCGGTCCTTCGATCTGTATGCATAGAATTTTATTAAATGAAGAACATAAACCTAAAATTGATGTGAAAGGAGATTAAATCTTATAATGAAAGAAGTAGTTAAGAGGGAGATTTTAAAATGGCTTGATGCGGAATTATTTATCCTATTTCGGATAGTTCTTAGGTAAGTCAATTCATTGTGTGCGAAGAAATGCGGAGTGGCTGTGGAAGTGGATGAAAGGAATGAAATTTACATACTAGACAAGTTAATGGATGGCGAATTTGTATTGATTATAGAAAACTAAATGCTACCACCCGAAAAGATCACTTTCCTCTGTTTTCTCGATCAAATGTTGGATAGACTTCTTTGGACCACAAGTCTTATTGCTTTTTGGATGGATATATTTGGTTATCATCAAATACTTATTTCTCCCGAGGATTAAGAAAAGACAACATTCACTAGCCTTTATGGAACATTTGCTTTTGAAGAATGCCTTACTGGTTATTAGCACTTTTACCCAACTTTTTAAAGATGTATGATGTCTATCTTTAGTAATATAATAGAAAATGGAATAGAAGTTTTCATGGATGATTTTTACGTGTTTGGAACTTCATTTGATATTTTTGGAAAACTTGGCAAAAGTTTTAGAACTCTACGAGAAAACAAATTTAGTTCGGGCGGGAAAAGTGTCAATTTATGGTTGCGGGAGGAATAGTGCTTGGGCATAAAATTTGGGAGCTATGGTATGGAGGGTCGACCACCTTTAAAATTTGAGTAATTGAGGAATTACCACCACCCACTCTTTGTGAGAGAGGTGCGGAGTTTCTTAGGATATGCGGATTTTGCGAGGCGTTATATTAGATTTTTCTAAAATTACTAAACCTTTGGGCCAACTTTTGAAAATGATAGGAAGTTTGATTTTAATGATGAATGTTTGTGTATTGTGCTTTTGAATTATTCAAAGAAAAATTAATCACTGCACCAATAATTGTTTCACCTGATTGGGAGAAACCCTTTGAATTAATGTGTGATGCTAGTGATTATGCTATTGGAGTTGCGTTGGGGCAAAGATATGATAAAACTTTCAAAGTTATTTACTATGCTAGTAAAACTCTTAATGATGCTCAAATTAATTATACCACTACTGAAAGAGAGTTATTAGCTATAATATTTGCTTTTGATAAGTTTAGACCTTATTTAATTAGAACAAAAAGTATAGTGCATACTGATCATTCAGTTATCAAGTATTTAATGAAAAATAAGGATGTTAAACCTAGATTGATTAGATGGACACTCCTTTTGCAAGAATTTAATTTTGAGATAGTTGATAGGAAAGGATCGATAATCAAATTAACGTCATTTGTCAAGAATAAGTATGATAGATTTTACGAATTTGAGAAGGAAGTTGCAAAAAATTTTCTACTGATGAACAATTGTATATTCTTATGGAAAATAGCACCTTGATATGATGATATTGTGAATTATATTGTAAGTGATATTATACCATCGAATTTAACAAAGCAACAAAAAAAAATTAAATATGATGCTAAATTTTATTTTGGGATGAGCCTGTTATATAAGCAGTGTAAGGTCTGATTATTAGAAGATGTGTGCCACATGAAGAAATTAATCCAATCATTCGAATGTCATGATTACGGGTGGAGGTCATTTTGGTGTTGATAAAACGACTTATATGATTTACAATCTGGTTGCGGCCCACTTTTTTTCGTGATGTTTGTGTGTTCAGTCTGGAGTGGAGTTCAGTAGTTCTGAAGAAGTTGCTATACCGCTGAGACCAATTACAAAGACTATTATCCGTACTTACGAGTCTCATGTGGGAGCCCGAGTTGAGCGTAGGAGTATTGATATTCCTACTGCTAGTTATGATGTTCCATCTACATCTGAGCCGCCTACCTTATCTGATATTATGAAACAATTGAGATTACAGAGTGCTAGTGTGGATAAACTCCATGGTAGGATGGATGTGTATGAGGCGAGGAGTGATGTGAATGAAGATTATCTGCAGAAGAGAGTTGAGTTCGATATTGCCTATTATGATGCTCAGGTCAGATTTATGAGGGGGGAGTGTTATGTGATATTTCCTACTTGCCCTAGCTATACACCATATAGACCTGACCCTGCTGATGAACCTGTTGATGATCCTGGTGATGGAGATTGGTAGATTGTTTGTTTCTATTTCTTTTGTTCTTATTGTGTTGTGTTGTACTGTTGTGATGTAATAGTTATTTGTTTTTCATGTGATGTGTAACTCTGTTGGTGTACTGCTATGTTGTATAGAAACATTGAAATTGTTAAATGGACTGTGTAGTACTGTGATTGTTTGTTTAGTAGTTATGATGTTTTTTTGGATGTTTAGATGTTTAAATTTAAAATCTCTTTACCCATGCAAATGTTTAAAATATTTATATCACTGTTACTAACTATTTCATGCCTGCTAGTTGTAAATTTTGACTAATACCAGATAGCTGATGAAGATTTCAAAATCTCAGCACAGAAAAGTTAGTTTATTTTACTCTCTACTGTTTCAAATTTTTTGAAAAATTTAAGTTTGGGGTAGGGTAGAGAAATATTAACTTTTATTTGTTCTCAATTATTGTATTTTCAAAATTTATTAGCATAACTTCTGGCAGTAGAATCTTACTGTAAGTAACTAAAACTTTTTATTTCCGTTAAATATTATGAAAAGATGAAAATTTTTAGTAATAATGGTTAATTTTATAGAAGTAAGATATTTGGTATGAAAGGATTTGATTATAGTTAACTATTTAAAGTAAAGAAAACTATATTTTTGAAATGTTAAGAGACTTAAATTATTGTGTGTTAAGAAGAGATTGTGACTTTATGATGAAGAATAAAGCTTGTACTTGATTATAAAGTAAGGAAGTGTCTCAAGTTTGAACTTTAGAAAGAAGAGAGTGAAGTTTAAAATCATTAAAAGCTATCTTGATATAGTAATCCTTATTAAAAAAAATAAAGAAGAGAAGAAAAAGGAATGAAAGAAAAGAAGGATTGAAAAACAACCCCGAAAATAAAGAGAAAAAGAAAAGGAAAAGAAAAAAAAATATTTATGAGGAGCAGCTTAAGGAGATGCCTAATCAAAAATTGGCTTCACTTAAGTCACCCTAAAGGGAGAACTTGATTTCATTTCTAAATTTGTATTTAAAGTATTGGCCTACATTCTAATGAAATTTGCATAAACTCCTTTTTCACATAATCTTTCAAGGCACTCTTAATGTGATAAATTATGTTTATCTTGAAATAAATAGAAGACTAGAACCCTCAAACTTGATTGCTAAATATTCCTATACCTGTAGTGTTGACCTGAATTACTAAATTTCTTTCTGAAAATCTAACCAATATATTATTTTGTATGAAAAATATTAGTGTCCTACAGTTGAAAAGTACATTGCCTAGAGTTATATTTTATGTAGTAAAAGGATTACTTGAGGAAAAGTATCAGTTAAGTTTGGGGGATTTTGATGCACTAAAAATATATACGGTTTTTGCTATATAATTTTACCAATTTTTGGTGATATTACACTTTAAAGAAAACTATTTTTCATGATTTGTTGCAGGTATGATGATTTTAGGTTATTGGAGTGAAAAGAAGCAGAAAGGAACGAATTCAGAGCAAAAATGAGCAAAAAGGAGCAAAAAGGAGGAAAACAGGTTCTGGCACCGCCGACACCATTTTCCAGAGACTTTTGCATTTATTGGGACTACAGAGCATCGCCGATGCCATATCGGGCGCCGCCAGCGCCTAATGCTGTTGGAATTCAAATTTAAGGAGTTTTGGCAACTTTTTGAAGGGATGCCTATGAAAACTCTTTGGATTTCATTCCTAACTTATAAGTAACTATTTTTGGTTGAAAATTAGTGTGTGTCTTGTGTCTTGTAGAGGTCTTGGTGTGTGTTAAGTGTTAGGGTTTATGAGAAGAGTGTGTAGAAGTGAGAATTTGAGAGGAATTCTTCTGAAAGGAGTGAAGGAGAAGGAGTAGAGTGAGAGATTGCTTCTTCCTTTCCATCTTAAGAGGGAATCAAGTGTTGCAAAGAAGAGAGAAAAGGATTCAAAGGAACTTCAAGGGAATTGAATTGGGGAAGAGAAAGAGATAAGTTGTATTTTCTTTTGTGTTTTGTATGACTATTCTTTTATATATAAAATTCATGTTTTATTGTATCTTCTTCATGAATTCTGAGTAGTCTTCTTTGTCTTTCTTCTTACATAGTGATGTTATGTTGGATTGATGTGGATTTGGTGTGCTTTTAACAAATTGAAGAAATTGTGATGGTTTTCATTTCAAACTTAATTTACTTTTTGATCCAGCCAATTGAAATGTTAAAATATGTTGTTGAACATTAATTCTGAAAGGATTTAGTGTCCTACAACAATAATGAAGAATCCATTCAATTTCCATGGATGAATTGCATAATTCATGGAAATTGAATGTGAATAAATAGGGAAATGTGTTTTGATGAACTTTAATTTGGAGGTTTCAGGGTGACAGACTGAGATCCCCAAATTGGTTCTAAGATTAATAACTAAACTTGAAGGTTAGCTTTCAAGTGAAGGGTGAGTGGGAGCTCCGTAGTGAGAGCCGATATCCTCTCAGCCTAACCTTAGATTTAGTGACTAAACTTAGGATATGTCAATGTTTTTTTCATACTTGGAAGAGGGGGTACTCTTTTAAGGGTAAAGAAATATTTATGCTCCTATTTGGCACAATAATATAGATATTTATTCCATATCATCCACATATCATATTCTCATTGCAAGAGGAAAGATGCTTTTCTCATATATCCAAAACCTTTCAAATACATAGTTTAGTGAGTCTGTTAGTTAATTCTATTTTCAAAGTTATTAGAAGTAATTATAGTTTGATTAATTATTACTGTTTTCTGCATAGTGGTAGCAGAAGTAAGTATTAAACTTTAAGTGCAATTTGAGTATCGGATTTCAATGCTACATTATCTATTATGAAACACTTTCTTTTATTACTGTTTTCTGCATAGTGGTAGCAGAAGTAAGTATTAAACTTTAAGTGCAATTTGAGTATCGGATTTCAATGCTACATTATCTATTATGAAATACTTTCTTCTACTTCGTAACTTCCCTGTGGGATCGATAACCAGGACTCCATTAGAGCCCTGTATACGATACGTATACTTGCATTGAATGCTTGGATTTTACAAAATCATTATAAACATATATAAATTTGAGTTAAAAAATTCTTGCATCTATAAAAGTCTGCATCAAGTATTTTGAATTACTTAATAGTGTCACTGTTGAGAATAATTTGGTTGAGAATTTGGCTCTTTTAAAGGCTGAATTGAAGGAAGAATGGCTTATTCAAAAAATTAGGAGGAAGAAACCTAAGGGGTTTAGAGAATTGAATTATGTAAATTCTGAGGCTGCTCCACTTCAATTAAAATGGTGATTTGAATAGTTTTGATCTACAACAATAAAGATTATTAGATGTCAAAAAATAAATTTCTTTGGGATTCTTGAACCTTTGGTTGATGCTAACAATAATACTATGTATATAAGAAGAATTGGTAACTTCATTTTTTTTCTAATTCCAACAATTAGGTCAAGTTTCTTTAGATAAATTATGTGTTGGTTACTGTTATGGTGAATCATCCTCAATTTATTCATGTCCGGATTGAGTTGGAGAACAATATCTTCTTTGCTACTGTTGTATATATTGGTTCTCTTAAAGCAAATAGACTGAAATTATGGAGAAAGTTACTTTCTTTGAAAACTAATATGGTTGATCCCTTGTTTGTTCGTAGGGATTTTAATCATATACTGTCTTTTGATGAGAAGAAGGGGGGAGTGGGGTCACCTAATTTGAATCTTATTATTGATTTTTCTAGTTATATTTTTATTTAGTTAAGCTTGGGTTAGGCGCCCAGTTGATTATTTAACCTGTTGTAAATAATTTTCATAAGGCCTTTAGAAAATATTTGGAGTGATTTTGAATTAATTTTGGAGATGGATTTGGGGAAATTTGGGTATTTTGTCAATTTTGGGACATTTGGGTTAGCTTGGGTTTAGGTTGGGCTAGAGTAGGGTGAAGGCTCAATTTATTGGTCAAAATGGTGTAAGAGGATGTCATGAAGATTTCTAAACATTAATTGGGAGACCATTTTAAGGTTAGGGTATTCAATTTGATGGAGTTTGGTCATGTGGTTAATTTGAAGCAAAATTGGGGATTTTTGGATTTGGTTGGACTTGGGTGAGGTTTGGGCTCAAATTGGGGCAATTGATGGTTCAATTCTATTTAGTGAATGCCATGAAGAGTTTAAAATTTAAAATTGGGGGAAAATGATTGACATTGGGTTTAATTTGGGAGACTTGGGTCATATGGTCAAAATTAGGGCTTTTTGGTTTGGGTTGAAATTGAGTTCAAATGTGGGTCAAATTGGGCTTGAATTTGGTTTGCGTGGGCATTAGGGATGTTAAATTAAAGTTTGTATTTGGAATTGGGGAGAATTGAAGTCAAGTTAGTGGACACTGGGGCTGATTTAGGCATTTTGGGCCTTAAGGGGCAATTTGGGGTTTTTGGTTTCATTGGGCTAATTTGGTCAAATTGGATCAATGAGGTGGTTTAAAGTTTAAATTGGGAATATTTGCAGGGTTTTGGGAATTTTTTGAAATTTTGGGTTAGGAGGGGCATTTTGGTAATTTTGGAGAATTTGGGACTATCTAGGGAATTTTGGTAAATTTGAGGTGTATTGGGTATTTTGAGTGGTGAGGAATGTTTCTGGGTGATTTTTAAGAGATTCTGACAATTTTGGTTGATCTTGGGAATTTTGGGCAAAATTGGGGTTTTAAGGGTAATTTGGTCATTTTACGAAGTTTAGGGGCAAAAGGGTGAAAATTTGGGATTTTTTGGTAAAATTGGGTTGAAAGGAATTAATAACCCATTTGAGCCATGGACTAAGGGAATTCCCTATTTGGATCCTCCATGTTCTGGTACTAGCCAAACCCTAGAATGGGGCTAAAAGATTACGGAAACCACCCACATGAGTCTTCAAAAGAGTAGGGGATCAAGTGTGGAGAAGTTTTGTTTAGGTTTGTGAGGTAGTGTGTGAGAGTGCAATGTGCAAGTGTGTGTGTGAGCCTCAACCAGACCAACCAGGGTAAGTCCTAAGGTTTGACCATCCTATAGGGAACTCCTCTTGAGCTTCCTAATGCTTGGTCTCATCCTCTTAAGCATTTAGAGGTTAGACTTTAAGCATTTGAAAACTTTAATTGAAGCAAAGAAGTGTTTTGATTCTTTTATGGGGTAAGGATTCCATTGCTAGTCTTTCAAGATAGTCACCAGGAAAGTCCTATGGCTAGACCCTAGGCTATTCTAAAGAGAGACTAGACCTCAACATAAGTGAGGTCAACACACGCCAGCATCGGATGGATCGCACTGAGAAAGTATCGGGAGTGGGCATGATCGCGTCTAAGAACTTCTGGGCGTGGCAAAGCTTCATCGAAGCATGGCAACACAAGTCTAGGGAGGTCCCATTAGTGTGTGTTGAGTCAAATGGGTGACCAAAAATAAAGTCAACAATTTTTTTAAAATAATTCTGGGCACATGGTAACAAAAAGGAATAAAATGGTCAGTGCCAACATGTTAGGAGATGACAACATGATTGTAAAAATTAGGTTATGGGATGAGTAGTAAGGTCACAAGAGGCAAGGTGTGCAAGTGGTCACTTGTAGAGGTCACTTGGAAGGTTTTCACATTTGAATAGTGTTCCGCTCAAGCTCTTAATAAACTGTCACAAATGCATGAGGTGGACCAAATTCATCATAAAGTTACTTGAGCAATATACTGAAATCTACGTTGGTGTTATGTGGCATAGAAGTTCAAATGGTGTGATGTATTTAAATTTGATCATATCATGCTAACTATAAATTATAAAAAATGAATTAATAAATATATTTAAAATAATTTAAATATAGCTCGATTTTATTTGACACTTAAGAAAACACTCAAAAACCTAATACTTACTTTCAAAATGTAAACACAAATAAACCTTACCCTTCCAATTGAATTAAAATTCTTGGAGGAAGTTGTAGAATATGAATTTTTTAATTAAGGCTTTCTATGAATAACTAAGCATTTAAATTTATAAAAAAACTATTACTTGTATTTAAACTTAGAAAATGTATTCATCTTGCCATATGGGTTTTCGAATATAAATTAAATGGTAATAGTATGATAAGATGAATTTCAATTGCCTTCTCACGAAGAAAATGATTTTCAAGAAATATTTGTACATGTTATTTATTACATGCTATAAAATTTTAAATTTATTCCAAGTTGATGTTGAATGTGCTTTTAAATAAAAAAATATAATTGTTGAGGTTGTTTGTATTAAAAAAACATCATGTTTTCTTATAAAGTAAAAAATTTCTTTTGGGGTTCATTTCAAGTTTCAAGAGCGTAGTATCAAAGCTTAAGTGAATATCTTAACATTCATGATTTTCTTAAAGGAAACATAAACTTAAAACTCTTTACAAAAAAGTATGAAAGTAAAATTATCATTTAAGCTACGAACAAAACTATATGTAAATGTATTTTGATGGCATTACTTTAAGCTACGAACAAAACTATATGTAAATGTTTTGCTAAGTTTATGTAAGAAGAATTTGAAAAATAAAAATTCACAGATAAACACTTAGCGAATTTCCAAATTTAATATTACAACCATGCAAATTTTATGAAAATAAAAAAAAACAAATGAGAGTTTCTAAGAAAATACCATATGTATGATCATAAACATGTAGCAGCTCTCATGAATACAAGAATTATGCTTGGTTACAACAAAAATTATAAGTAGCACTACCATAAAAGGTTTATCGAATTGGTTGGGAAACGTCTATATCTTAGTTACAGTATACTAGATATGATATTTATTTTATGAATGCCACATAGAAATCATGTAGAAAAAATTATATTATAATACTTGTAAGAGAATATACATACATCATGTAAGAAAAAAATCTCTTGGCTTTTGGTTCTGAAAGATGTCCTTGAGATAGATCTTATTAGATATAACAACATTGACTTTCCTTATAGCAAATTCATTATAAAAAAGGAAAATTAGATCATGTAATTGTCAGTTCTTACAATAATCCTTAATTGCTTGATCTATTACAATATCAAAAGTCAATTTCCTTGTCTATAGCTTAAGTTTAATAGGTGCAATTCATAATTTCCATACACAAGTATTGTGGAAAAATTATAACGACTAGATTATAGATCATAAGGAACATGTGCAATTATGAAGATTGCAATTTCCAATAAGCATATCAAGACAAGGCAATACTTTATGATAATCATGTTAAAAATGGTGTTATTTTACAAGATTTTTTTCTATTTAATAAAGTATTGTAGATATATTAATGAATATACTACTTTATTAGATTTTCTATTTTCTAATAAGAGAACTCACATTTTTTAAATATGATTATCATAGAATATGCAATATCATATTTGTTGCTTCATATGTTTTGATATTTTGAATTTTAAGCATAAAATTTGATGTCATGTAATGAAATTTATTTTTAAGGTTTCTTGTTAATTGTCGTTGCAAAATGGATTTCCACTACATATTAGTTTATATGCAACACTGATGTTTGATTAAATATGACATCTTATGGTTTTTTCAAGGAATACATATGAATAAGTAAAAACATTATATTGAAAAATTATATATTAGATGGTATATTGTTGAAAGTAAGTTGTCTTACTTAATCATGTAATTGAAATTCATCATACAGTCATCCTATGTTACCCACCATTTGTTGCTATTCAAGTTCTATTTAAATACAGCTTCCTTCAAGAGAGTTTTATAAAACTACTCCTCTTCACTTGCCCTTATGTTTGAATATGTTCTAATAAATATAGTTACAACACAAAAATCATAAGATTTATTATCAACAGTCAACCGGAGTCTGAATGTTTGCATTTTTCCTATTTATCCCCAGTATTGTGTTTAGGATTGCTGATGATCCTAAAAGACATGCAATCAAGAAAGTTGTATGATATAAGTGAAAATAATGAAATATAAATGGTGTAAAGGGTATCCATAAAGGATTTAAAAGAGATTTATTATATAATATTCATGAAATGATTTATAAGAAAATGAGAAACTTTTTACGTCCCCAGACATTTAAGAGAAGTTAAATAGAGGCCAATATGTCAATGTATTAAGGATAATTATTTAAAAAATCTTCTAGTTACTTGCATCACCAAAAGATCTCACATTACACCACATGGTTTTCATGATGAATATATTAATCAAGCAAATTCAATTCTATAATTTAAAATAAAAGTCATATGTCAAGGTAGATCAGTCATAGATAAATATCTCTTTATTATTATAATATAAAGATAGTAAGATCCATAATAGGAAATTAGATTATTCAAATGACAAAGATGTCGAACCTCATTTTGTTTGGAGACACTAGCTTTTCAATGTGGACATATCATCATTCAATGGAATAAGTAATACTAAAATCAAGAATGCATGAGTGGTTAGCCAAGATAACTCTTAATTAGGGAAATCGTTATTTTTTCTCAAATCTTTTAGCCAACTACTTCGATGGATTGTGAATTAGATTCATTATTTTAATAAGACAATGTTAACATTTATGGTTGGATTTAGACCATAACACAATGAGTGATACACCATATGCTAGATAATTACAAATTCTTATGTCCTATATTTTATATCCTATGACTTATAACTCAAAAGGAAGGAAATTATTGAACATTGTATGGGTTAACCATGACCATAGTATAGTAGAGTCTGTCTAGTCAAACTACCTAATTAAAGGATTATGGTCATAAATATTTCATATATGAAGGCTACAACCAAACCACAACGATAGAAGACTTGAGCCACATCCTAATTGACATCATATTATTTTGAATGTGAATATGATATTTTATTTGACATGATATTTTCTCTTTTTGCACTTGGTTAACTTAAATTTGTCACCCAAAGCAAACTATTTGGAAGGGCGGGTGTGTTTTCACATTACATTTAGATAATATAAGTTCTTTTAAGCAATTTTTTTTGTAGATTTTTTTAAATTTCAAATATTGATTGTTAAGATAAACATATTTGCTTGTGATTCACATTCAACAAAGCCATCTTTAGGGTATACATCCTTTATTTCATTCAAAACTATAATTTTACTTGTAGATCATTTACTGAGAATTCATTAGGGCACCAGGCATTTTATGGCTAATTGTTATAAAGAAGAGGATCAGATTAATTTAATAGAGCTCAATCTTATCAATTTTGATCCCAACAAGTAGAAGGATTGAATTGGATTAATGAATACTCTATCTTGTCAACTCTACTCTTTATTAATAGGAGGATTTGACTAATCAATGTGAAGGTCATAGTCTTATAAACTTTTGTCCTCATCGAAAAAACTAAACTACTAAAGTAGGACTTACGACTCATCCCAATAGATGCAATGGTCAAGTCTTATTTCATATTGATTTTGAAGAAGTGATTTTTTTTTTCAAGGTTTTGTTAATTCACACGCATCTCACGTTAGAACGCATTTTAGTCTAAATTTATATTCTACACATGCAAAAGTATCAAATTGTTTCGTTGGGGTAGAGTTTTAGTACAAAACACGAAGCACATGTGAGTATGTCAAGTTCATTAGTTAGACACTACTAAAAATTTAAATGTCTTTTAGAAAAAATTAAATGAAATTTGAAGCACAATATTTAGGTCAAATATTACCTCATAAAAGACGCGTAGGTGTGTTATTGATGTGGCGGCATGTTTATGATCATTATTTTGATTGTGTATTTAGAGAAATACACTAATTTCTTGAGCTTGTCCTTTAATTTACTAAATCCTTTAGCGCTCAATAGAATTTAATGTAAGCTCAACAATTAGCCTTCAATTTTTTGATTGCAAGCAATGTTTATGACATTTAGTCTCATTGCAAGCAATGTTTATGACATTTAGTCTCATCAGATGATGAGGTTTCAAGTACATTACATGTTCCACTTGTTTTCATTGATGAGCTATTATATCTCTAATTGTTCTATTCTATGTTCAATTCTTGCTCACAACCAATTTGTAATGATCCTTATTATCATCCATATGTCATGTTTTTTACTATACTTTTATGCAATGCATATTATATAAGACTAGATATGCATTTTAATTCTACTTTGCATTTTAGTTCTTCATCAAGTTATGATAATAACTAGTTACTATAATTATAATTATCCATTTTCGTTCATAAAAATTTTTGCAGCCACCCATCATCTGTCCCTCAAAGAGAAATTATATAGTCGTGTTTTGTAGCCCGGCGTTCAAGTATCTTATAATCTACTGATTTTAAAAATTCACTTAGAAAACATTCAAAAATCTTCAGATACTTCCACAAGGGAACTATAAGAATTCCAATCAAGTTAGAAACCCATACTTAGGATTCACAATTTTTTTCTCACTATGTAGGAACAATGCAAACAGGTGCATAATACAAATTTCTCAAACTGTGATGAAATGGCATGAATGTCAGAGGGTGAGGGACTTTGTGGTGAATCAAAGCTCATCAGATTTGTGTTTGGAGCTATGATCTGGTTGAATTGGGGCACTATGGTGCAGCAACTTGTAGATGAAGGTGGCTATTGGGTTGGATGCGAGGAGGGAAGATTTTTCGAGGTGGATAAGAGTGGATTGGATGGTGACCACGAAGGCATAATGGGATGGTTTGGTTGGAGCAAGGAAAGGAGGGATGGCCTGAGGCTTGAACCAATGAGTGTAATTAGTGGGAGTGAAGTAGATGCTGCATCATAAGGCCTGGATTTACTGCCAATGAGAGTGGTTAACTAGCTGGGTGAGAAGGAGAAAAGAAGTGTCTGTCTCGGGTGCTGGTTTGGAGTTGAGGACCCTCTTATACGTAGGTAGCTGTAGTAGGGCTAGTGGTGGGAGTAATGGGGTGGCGCAAATATGAAGTGTGTTGGTTTTGGCCTGGTTATTTCTTGGCATGGCAGAATGGAAAGGACTGGCTAGCTTGATGTCTAGTGTAACTGTGAAGGCACGCAATAAGGGTATTCGTAAGTGGGAAAGCAATACAGGTTGTTTCACACGTGAAAAGGAGAAAGTAGGAAAGAGGGAGAAATATTTGCATGCGGTGAACCCATGCAGTTCTGTTTCTGTCATATCCTCGTAATAACTGATCAATAACATTAAAATGAAAGCTGTAAAAATTATTGAGAGGTTATTGGGATTATTGAGTTATTGAAATTAATATCCAATAATTCTAAAATAGTGGTTATAGAGGAAAGATAGAGAGCAAAGAGCAAAAATAGAGAGCGCCTGGGTTTTGAAAACGTTGCTTAGAATTTATTTGTTGTTGTTATTATTATTTTTTTTCTCAGGCTTCTTAGTTTGATTGGGGGAGCCAAGCAGCAGGCCTACGGAGGAGATGAGGGGGACGGGATTGACAGCTGGATGGGATAATAAGGATTTCTTTTAGCAATAATAGAAATTATATATATATATATATATATATATATATATATATATATATATATATATAGCTGGCCAAATAGTTCGTATTCTGATTGATAAAAAGCTCGTTTTTGATTTATTTGCAAAGTAAATAAGCCAAACACGAATAATTTATTTATGCTAGAAATATAAATACACCAAACACGAACATAAATTTGTTCTTTGTGTTTGGCTCTTTTTTACTTAAATTAATTAAATTATATATATATATATATATATATATATATATATATATATATATAAAATTCATGAGTCATATTTTTAAATAACTACAAATATTTATAATCATTAAAATAATCAATTAAAAAATAGAATTAAAATATACTAAATTTTATTTAAATGATCTTTTAATATAAATAAGAGGATTTAAATCTCGTCCTTACTCTTAACATAATACGGTTATATGATAAAAGTTATCAAAAAGACTCTTTATTCGCAAAGAACTTATTCTAGGCTCGCAAAACAAATGAGCCGGACACGAAAATTTTTTTTGTTTTCTAAATATAAACAAGCCAAACACAAAAAAATTATATTTTTTAAAGAGCCGAACACGATTCTAAGCCCAGACTTGCTTATGTTGGGCTATTTACACCTCATGAACGGACGCTATTTAGACAACCTGGATGATGATGATGGAGGTAATTTAGGCTCGATCCAAATGTTGTTATATGCGGTATCCATTGCTTACATGGCGTAGGCTTCTTTCCTTTCTTATCGCGAGACACGACAGCAAAGGCCAATATCATCCTCGAGCTATTTTAATATTCAGGAAACATATGAGGTCCATCATGGAAAATGAATAATGGTTGATATCATGAGATTGGGATGGTTTAAGCCATTCTATATGATGTTGCATCTGATGTATTTAACATTTATAAGGAGGTCAACAGTTATATATAGAAATATTAACTGCCGATGAAACTATTCTAATCCTTATCAATGGCTTCTGCCAATTAGATCTTGACAACATTCAAACATTTGAAGAAGAATCGATCTTATATATTGATGAAATCATGTAATCTTTAGTTTTTGTTTCAAGGAAAAATCCAATCATAAAAATATTACTTTAATGATTCTTAAGAATTTTAATTAGTCCTAGTAAGAAGTGATAACATCCATTAAAATATGAAATTCATACCAAACATAAGGGTGAAAATTTTATTACCTAAAATCTTATTCAACTTTCAAAATCAAAAGAAATATTGGAAAAAAGTGGTCTTTCATCCTAAAGTGTACAAGATTGGACTTGTACTAGATTAGAGAACATTTTGATATGTGTATGGATGAATTCTATAAGAAGAGGGATTTAGTCCAGTTGCCATGACATCTTTTGAATGTGGTGAAGATAATAACTTAAATTATATGTGACATTGATGAAGAAATTTAATCTGAATAATGAGGTATTCCAATGTTAAAATAGCTTAACAGTGGATAAGATTATGATAAGATCAAATGTTTCAATAAGATCTCAGTCTTTATGCTTAAACAAGCACTACATGTCCAATAATGTTTTTTAGACTAATAAATGATCTTCCATACATCAACATAACATGTAATTCAACATTAACAACTCTAAACTTAAGACCTCTAAAAGGATGCAAGTAAATGCTAACTCTATTATGTATAATTGGGTAGAATTGTTATCGTCACATTTGCACTTGAATTTAATTTTGTTTCCAAAATATAAAATATTATTTTCTCTTAGAATTCATCATCTTTGTTTATTAATTGGTTAAACAGGGAACTCTTCCAAAAAAAATGTGTCCTACACAATAAGCGAATTTATATTTTAAATTAATTAAAAATTATGAAAGTTCCATAATAAATATAGTAGTTAAAATATGATTGTTGATTATAAATATATTAACTCCAAAGACATACGAAATATTTTTCTATAAATAGCTGTAAAAGATCAAAAAATAGAAGGCACTTTAGAAAAAATTGATGCATTGGTTTAGGTCAACCTCAATACAATATATGATCCCCTCTTAACATATATTAGTAAGTTATTACTGGAAGATTTTGTCACAAAAAGAGTGAGCCTCTTAAATTAATACTAAATATATTTTACTTTGATTTATTCAAAATCTTGAATTATGCATTAAAATTATTCTCATCAAGTCTCTAGGCATCAAAATGTTATCATTGTCAAATAACCATTTTGAAGAATGAGACCTGACATTAAATAATCCATTATAAAAGATAAAAAACAAATTAACTGATTTTGAATTGATTTATTGTGAGCAATACCCTTTATGCCTTGCCATCATTATTCATATTAGGAAGAAGAATGGACAAATTTAAGTCTGCATTAATCTAATAAGTTTATATAAAGCACGTCTAAATTATGAATTTTATTTGCTTAAAAAAATGGCTATTTTAGCCTTAATAGATGTTCTATTTGGTTATAAAAGGTTTGTACATCTATAATTAATTCACAATGGCAATTGGAGATGAAAAGTATATAGTTTTCTAAACCGGAATAAATATCATTCGTGGTAAGGTAATGAGGTTTGGATTAAAAATTTTGGTTTTGCTTACTAGTAAGCTACGACTAAAAAATTTGACAATAACTTACATCATAATATAGAGTGTTATATTGATGACAATTTCATTAAGTGTTGGATTGTATATAAATCTTGAAGACTTAAAAATATTAACCTAATGTACTGGAGAATTTATTTTTAAAATGAACCTATAAAAGTGTGCATTCAAAGTTTCAGCTAAAATGTTTTTGAATTATCATCTTTCCTGGAAAGATCAAAATAGATCCCATAAAATGATGTGTTAATCTTTCAAGAAACTTCTACATAATTAAGATCTTCACAAGGAAAGCTTATTTTCTTATTGATATTTATTTCCAGTCAATTTTGAAGTTGTTAACTATTCCAAGTATTATCTAAGAAAAATATCCATTTTCAATGGAATAAAAGGCTTTTGGCAATGTCATATGTTATTTATAAAAATTTAAAATTTTTCAATCAACATACTATGAAACATTTTTTATTCTCCACATTGTGGGCCTTGGTTAGACTATACGGAGTATTATGTGCTTAAGTTAAGGAACAAAGTAAAGAAAATGCATTTTCTTACCTTATTTATCTGTTTATACTAACAAAAATAAAATCCTCTCCAATTAAAAAACATTATCTTACACCGGTCCTTGTAAACAAAAAAATGGGTGCAATATGTAACTTTATTAATTATCTTCATTTTCATGTTAACTCCTCCAATATTTAATGTCTATTCCTTCCTTTCTAAGATATTGTTCTATGACCATGATTTTACTCCTTAACTATGAGTTACAAAAATGTTAAAGTATAAGTTAGTCAATTTTTTTATAGAAAGCTATACCACTAGATCTCCACTCTATGACTATCTTGATTATGAACAAATATAATATATAAAAGAGTTTGAAATGGGAACTGTAATTTTATAGAGCTTCATCTAATAATAATAATATTCCAACTAAAATTCCAAAAGTTAAAGCTATGATTGGTTTAGAATTTGTAACATTGAAAGGAGGTATCATTCAATATTCACTAATCTACTTACCAATAATAAAGCTAAACATGAAGTCCTACTTACATGGGCATATAAATAATAAAAAACTTATGGTAATTCTTAGTTATTCAATTAGTCTGTTTGTTAAAATATATAAAATATAATCCTTATGAATATGATCATTAGGTCATGTGATTATAAAATAATTATTATAATGTCACGTATATTAAGATACATAAGTGTTACAATAACGAAACATATGATTTAGCCAAATTGGTTACAAATCTGATCAAACTGAAACAAGATACTATCGTAGTCCATTTTATAAACTGATTCATTTTATCTCCAACATATTTGAAAACCTAAGATTATAAAGTAAAATAAAAATAAAAAATAATGTTTAATGTACTTTCACTAAAAAATGTTAAGATTAATTATTAGAGTTTATTTGTTACATTAAACATGGAAAACTTCCTCGAGAACCCTCTTTAGATTCTCAATTCTGTAAAGGACATTATCATTTATATTGATAAATGATATTTTTTATCATCATTTATATAACCAAATATGGCTTTGATGTGTTTATAAAGTAGAGGCCTAAAAATTGATGATAGTTGACCAAGCATGATCAAAGTTTTTATTGATTTATTATTATTATTATTATTATTATTATTATTATTATTATTATTATTATTTTTGGCAAATAAATGCCATAGAATGATTCGAATATGTGTACCTTATGAGGAAACTTTTGCTATTATTCAAAAATGTCATGATTCTGATTTTGAAAGACACTTTGGCATAGATAAAACTGCATTTAAAATTTTAAATTCTGGATTTTATTGGTCTACCTTATTTAAAGATGTGAGACAATATGTGAAAACATGTGATCGATGTCAAAGGATGAGAAATATATCTAGGAAAGATGAAATGCCTTCAAACTATATATTGGAAGTTGAAATTTTTGATATATGGGGATTAGACTTTATGGGACCATTAGTTTCATTATCTGGAAAAATTTATATTTTATTAGCAGTTTATTATATTTCAAAGTGGATTGAAGCTATTATTTTACCAAACTGTGATTCCAAAAGTGTTTCAAAATTTTTTAAGAAAATGATATTTTCAAGATTTGGAATGCCTAAGATAATTATCACTGATGGTGGAAGTCATTTCAAGAATATAAGAATTCAATCAATACTACAAAAATTTGGAATCAAACATAGAATTACAATCGCTTATCACCCTCAAACTAGTGGAATGGTGAAGTATCAAATAGAGAAATTAAAAGAATTTTAAAAAAGACCGTTAATCCTAAAAGAACTGATTGGGTTGATAGACTTGATTCTGCATTATGGGCTTATAGAACAACTTATAAGACACCAATCAGAATGTCACCTTACCGGTTAATTTATTGTAAACATTGTCACTTACCTGTAGAACTTGAACATAAAGCTTATTGGGCGATAAAGGAGTTTAATTTTAATTTGAATAATGCAGGATAAAAACGATTATTGCAACTAAATGAGATGGAGGAAATTAGAAACGAATCGTATGACAATGTAAGAATTTATAAAGAGAAAATGAAGATGCTGCATGATAAGAAAATTTCAGGAAAAATTTTTGAGCCTGGACAAAAAGTATTACTGTTTAATTCTCGTTTAAGAAATTTTCCTGGAAAATTAAGATCTAAATGGATTGGACCTTATTTAGTTGAGAAAGTATATCATTATGGAGCTGTGGATATTAAAGATCCCAAAACTGAAAAATTTTTTAAAGTAAATGGATTAAGATTGAAGCCTTATTTGGGAGATATTAAGAAGATTTATAAAGTGGCTTATGAATTGAGTTAACCTGATTAAAGATTTACTTAAGTCGGGCTGACGACGTTAAACCAAGCGCTTTGTGGGAGGCAACCCATAACTATCTTGTGTTTTTGTATTTTAATGAAAGGTTATGCCTCGATCTTGATTAATTTTATATTACTTTAGAAAAATTTGATGCTCATAAGTCTTGGTTGACTTAGGCTGAAAATTATTTTGAAGTATGTAGAAATTAAAAATAGGATCACTCTATTTTAAATATGAGTAAAAAGGAGATCAAGTTAACCTTCATTATGATAGTTTACAATGTGAGTTATTGAGTCTAAATTATATTTATCAGTATAATTTATCTATCTTAGAGAACGAAATTTTGAAAATTTGACGATTAGGCGAAATGGAGTTGAACATAGTTCCGGCGCCTAGGCGCCAGAATTAGAGCCTAAGCGCCAGAATCAACTATGTGTCAATAGGACCGGCGCCTAGGCGCCAGATTTGGCGCCTAAGCGCCACGGTTATTGGGTCATCCAAAAACTGAAAATTTTCATTTTTTCAAATGATTTTCCCCTTTAAATCAACCCATCTTCTTCCCTAACCATCATGCAATCAAAATTACGTCCCTTACACTTTCTTCTTGAGAGATTTGAGAAATTTTTAAAGAAATGGAAAGGAGAAATCATGGAGAAGAGGCTAGGGACAAGGTCTCGAGGATCCTCAACCCTACTTCAATGGTTTCATCGCTGTAAGTTTAGAGAAAATTTCTAGTCGTTTGGATAAGTTTGAAGAAGATTTTAAAAGGATTGGAGGTCGCCTTCATGAGATGTTTCATCAAGTTGAACATCTAGAATGACAAATGAAACTTCAATTTGATCATTTTGCGGCTTATCAAGATGCTCAAGTTGAAATGTATGCGAAGAACAATTGGATTGATGAAAAGACGGCTACGGATTTCCCGAGAGTGTTAGTATTATTTTCAAGTGGAATACACAATTTCCCTTGTGAAGATTAGAATATTCTGGTAATGATATAGTTACTATGGTTTGTTGAGTCGTTGTATCGATTTAGAGAATCGATTCTGTTTGTTTGTGTATTTGCTTTCATGTTCAATCTGTGTTGTTTTTGCTTTGAAATTATTATGATTGAGTGTGTATTAGGAACTTGAATCAAATGTAGTACTTGTCTGGAGTGTATTGAGTCAAAATTGAAGATTTCAAATGGAAATTAGTGAGTTTGATTGAAAACCTTATGTTTGATTGGTGGATTTAATATTTAATTTTTATAAAATTTTTAAAAATGTTGTGGAAGTTAGAAACTGAAGCTCTACTCTGATATGAGTAATTGGAAGTTGAATTTATGAATTTTGGTAGAAAAATAAATTTTAAAAATTTTTTTTGTGAAAGGCGAGTCTGGTGCCTAGGCGCCAGAATTCGGCGCCTAAGCGCTAGTTCAGCCTGTACCCGAAAATTTACTTAAATAACCCCAAAAGCCATTTTTGACGCCTAAGCTTCATCTTCTTCCCCATTTTCACGAAAATACATCCTCTAGATCCATTTTGAGGTCAAAACATCAAGGATTTGAGCGCAAAACCACTCGATTTCTTCATCTCAAGGTCAGATCTACACTTTAAACCATTTATTTTCGAATTTCACCATAGATTTCCCTAAGTTTAGCTAAGAACCGAAAATTTAAGAAAATATTCGATTTTTAGTGATTTCTTTGGATTTCTAAACTTATTTTAAGTTTTATAAACTAAAAAAGAGTTTAAATCTTTGATTCCTAAATTTGTTCTTGTTTTCTTTCACGTTTAGATGGCTCCAAAATCTAAATGCGGGAAGGCACGACATAACTTTGATAGCATCAAATTCTCTACTGTGGCTGCGCATATTCGTTTCCATGAATTTGTGACGTCCAGAAAGTTCATTTCTGAACGAAGTTTCTACTATCCTGGAGAAATGATCGAAAACACTATTGTTGCGCACAACTGGCAACGATTTTGTTATTTTATCGTTGTTCGTCGTTATCCCGATTGTTCGAGAATTTTATGCAAATTTTCCGGATGCCGAGGATTATGAAGTCTTTGTCGAGGTATCGGAGTAGGATTTAGTCCAGAAAGAATCAACATATTTTATGGCCTGCCACTGACTATTGAGTGCTATTATTCTGGATTATCACCATCTGAGGGAGATTTAGATATGATTATTGCTTATCTGACTAACGGTAGTGGATCTTGGAAGATCAGGAATGGAAAGAGGGTAAACTTCAAATCCTCTGAATTAAATGGTGTATCTAAAGCATGACACTACTTTTTTTCTTTAAGATTGTTACCTTCCAACCACCTGAGTGAAGTGACTAGAGATCGAGCGATATTAAATTACTGCATTCAGGAGAGGAAGCCTATTGATGTCGGGAGCATTATTTATGATTCCGTGGAGTCTCTCGCGAGGTCCAGCACTTCTGTTGGATTAGGATTTCCATCTTTGATCTACTCACTATGTGTTAGTAATGGAGTCACTGCTGATATTTCTGAGGAGAAGCTGAAGTCTACTAAGCCAATTGGGCAGGAGAGTGTTAGTATCTATGATCGTCTTCGAGGGAAGAGATCAACCGGTCCTTTTACTTCTACACATACTTCAGGTAGACCTTCTACTTCTAGACCCTCTACTTTTGCTGAGCCACCATCAGATTTCTGGGAATCAATGCATGATCAGTTTTTAGAGCAACAACAGGAGTTATTTCAATCTCACTGCAGGATTGATACTATTGATAGAAAACTAGATCATTTATTTGATTATACCCAGAGGAAGAGTAATTACGATGCTGAGTATGATGAAGCCATAGTCAGATTTCTGAAGGGTGAACATGATGTTAGCTTTCCTACTTTTCCTAGTTTCACACCATTTGTAGATCCTAAGGACGTAGAATTTTCCTTTGGTGATGAAGATGATGATGAGGCTACGGCTAGTGATTAGTAGTTATCGATTTCTTTGATGTGCTTACTCTATTAGTTTGTTTTATTTGGATTGTTTGTTAGTTTTGTATTTGATGTATGTTGACTTGTTTAGTGTTAGGATTATGTTGTGTTGAGACTGAATTTAGAATTAATTTATATGTTGTTTTAGTTTAATGTTTAGTAATTAATTATTTTGCTCTGTTTTAATTCTGTTTCAAATTTAATATCATCATCAATTAGCTGCTTACCCTTCTATATACATGCTTCAATTTTATCTTAATTATTCATAAAAGCATGATTAGAAGTTAATCTTTCTTTTTAAGATTGTTTTTACATACTTATTAAAAATTCTGATGATTTTCTTTCTCTCATACTTTCAAATTATCACAGAATACTAAAATTTAAGTTTGGGGGAAGGGAAAATCCATTCAAAATTAAATTTTATTTGTCCTTAAAGAACTAATATTTTCTTAAAAATAAAAAAACTTTTTAACATAACTTAAGGAATGAAGAATTTATTTGAGATCACTTTTATTTTTGAAATTATAAACAATTTAGTGAAATTAACTAAAATTTTACTAACTTTGATTGATTTTAAGAATAGAATTATTTAACTTAAAGAAGAATGAGATAAAGAATTTTTCTATTCATGGTAGAAATAATAGAATTTTAAAATTATTAAGTAATAAAAAATTATCACTTGAAAAAGAAAAGATTGGAACTCTTTTTGAATTTTTATTTATGTTATAATAATTAAGTGGAAATGTACAAGTTTTTAAAATATAAGTTAAGGATAGTGAAGTTCAAAACCATTAACAGACTATCCAGATATAGTAATCCTCTCTATATATTACAAAAAAAAGATAGAGAGGAGAAGCTTGAGGAAATGCCTAATCAAAAATTGGCTTCACTTGAATTATCTTATAGGAAGAAAACTAGTTACATATTTTACTTGATTTTTATACATAAATATTTATTTGGAAAAGATTTTTTAAGAAGATCTTTTTATTGTAAATAATCTATGAAAGCTTAATATAATAAACTTCTATTATTTTCAAAGTGAATGAAAAGTTTGAAATCTTATGATTTGGTAGTTAAATATTCTTTAAATTCTTAAAATTAAACCTAGTTAGTGAAATTGGGTTAATAATTTACTAAAGACTTTATAAAATCAAAAATTATAAGGAATCTTAAATATTTATCTTTTATTTCTAAAAGTTATATTTTATGTAGAAAAAAGAGTTACTTGAGGACAAGTAACATTTAAGTTTAGGGGATTTTGATCTATAAAAAAATACCTATTTCTTTATGTCTTAATTCTTATCAATTTCTGAGCATATTATGCTTTAATGAAAGGTATTTTTTGTGTTTTTGGATGTAGGTAATGTAAAAAGGTCTAAGAAGGAAAAATGAGCAAAAAGGAGCAAAAATTGAGCAAAATACTAAAAGTATAAAAAAATATGGCCTGGAGCCTAGGCGCCAGAACCTGGCGCCTAAGCGCCAGACTCGATACGAAAACTGTCAAGTTTTTGACAACGTTTGATCAGTTATTTTGATGGAGTGAGCGGTTATTGGACATTCTAGAAGGATGACAGTTGTTCCTTGATAATAGGACATGTGATACATTGCATTTGGACGCTCCAAAATGGTTTTAATCGCGAAGAGGTGCGAGCCAAAGTGAAGAGGTGCGAAGAACTGGACGCGGTGTCCGGCGCCAGGCGCCGGATCCGGCGCCTAGGCGCCGACCGACATTCTTGAAGATTCATTGAATGTGAACATGTTTTGAAGAGGTGCCTCAAGGCAACTCTTGAAGCCTATAAATAGAGGTCCATTTCTTTAGAAAACGTGCCCCTCCCATTGTACCCCTTTCTTTTATCTACTTTAGGATCTCTCATCCTTAGAGAGAGAATTAGAGAGAGAAATTTAGGGCCACTTTTGTTAAGTTTAGTGAGTTTTTTTTCAAGTTATTGCATCTGAAGTTCATTACACTGTGGAGTCAGTAGGAATCAGAAGATCTGTAGAAGAAATATTTGAGATAAGTATAGTTTTATATTTGATTCAAAGTTTAATTATCATGTTTTGTTATTTATTTTCAATGTGTTCTGAGTAGTTAGTTACTTTCTTACTTCAATTATGAAGAGATGGATAAGATAATATAAAGATTCGATGGAGAATTAAAATTCAAAATATTTTTAAAACATTGTGATGACATTAATATCTGATCTTAATTTACTTTTTAAATTGGTCGTTTGAATTGTTAAAACCTGTTGAAGAGTTTTGAAACCTTGAAGGAGAAGAACTCTTAACTTGTAAATGTCACATGAATCCTTGGGTAGTCGAAGGCCATGTGCGGGCTATTCATGGTTAAGTGCAAATAAATAGGAAGATAATATTTAAAGGGTGTAGAATTGACAAGTTTTTAGAGTGACAGACTAAATTCTTATAATTTAATTTATAGACTAGGAAAGGGTCACTAGTAGGGCCGACCATAGCCACCCTTGGACATCTAGAAGTGTGAGCCTAGATTAACCCATTCTACTAACAATACATCCGGACCTATTCGTCAGAATTACTCAATGTTCTTTGCGCTCGGATCAAAGGGTAAAGAATAGGAATGCTTCTATTTGGCACAATACCATAAATCAAATTCTCCAACGAATATTAAATTATCTTAAAAATCTTAGATTAATTGAAGGAAAGAAAGTTGTTTATTTTATATAGAATTCATAAAATCATTATCTTATTATTGTTTTCTTTATTGAATCTAGTAAATTAATAGTAATTTATAATCAAATTAAAAGATAAAATAAAAATATTTTTACTATTTTATTTCGCTTTCACTTCATAGAAAATTTATTTCTATAAATCTTCCCTATGGGATCGATACTGGGGTCTTTGTTTAAAAACCCTATATTACTTGAAACGATATGTATACTTGCGTAGAACCCTTAGTGTGTAAAAATATTTACTAAATTATCTAATTAATTTTGTACAATAGCCGCTATTTATAAATTAAGTCAAAGTTTTTTTTTCTATCTTTTGGAAGCAAACATTACTGCATTAAGCGCGGCTCAGGTCGACAATCCTTCGAAGAATTCCTCACTAATATCTCCATCTGAACTCACTATTTAACGCTCACTAAATAACAACAATGGACACTAGTGGACTCTCTATTTGACACTAAGTAATTCTTATAAGACCCCAAAAGGACTTGTTAAGAACTCTTAGTGACTTTTAGAGGAACCAAATAGAACCTCTTTTTCGGCCTAAAATTGTTCTTTTTAAAGTTGTTGAAGTGTCTCCAAGGGTTTTCCAAGCATCCCTTCGAAAATCATCCACATTCGACGTATTTTGTGAAAGAAGTGCCGATCTCGTCGTCGGCGGCCTCGAGCTATGCCTTCGACGGCCTTCTAGAAATAATGTCCTGAACTGGCCCCGCTGTCGGCGACCTCGACCTTCGCCGTTGGCTGCCTCCCTTGAAATATATTCTGAACTCTCAAGAAAATCACGCCGTCGATGCCATCGACCTCACCGTCAGCGCCCTAAGTCAAATTTTCATAATTTTGTTCTTTTCGCTCCAAATTCGCTCCTTTTTGCATATTTTCGCTCCATTATCCTTAAATTTTCATACCTACAGAAAAGTACCAAGAATACCCTCTTTAAAGTGCAATATCATAAAAATCAATATAAAATAAGCACGAAAATCTTAACTTTTTTCCTTGGGTCAAAATCCCTCAAACTTAACTATTACTTGTCCTCGGATAATCTTTAGTTCGACATAAAATTAATGATTCATTGTGGTAAAGTTTTAATACTGAAATAATATAATTTTTATTTAAATAAATATTATAACAAGAATTCTTAGAAAGATTTTTAAGTAATTAGATTAATTCGCGAGTATAAGTGCTATCTAGTCATCAAGTCTAAGAGTTCTAGTTTTCTATTTATTTTAAGAATGACTATATGTTGCAATATCAATTCACTTAGAATATTCAGAAGATAGGAACTTCATGAGAATACTATTAGTAAAGAAAGTAGTCATAAATATAAGTTTTGAAATGCTTTTAGTTTTTTCCTTTAGGTTAATCTAAGTGAAGCCAATTTTTGATAAGGCATCTCCTCAAGCTTCTCCTCACTTACTTTTTTTTTTCTTTTAGATTGTTTTTCAATCCTAAATATTTTTCTTTTCTTTTCAGGGATTGCTTTTCAATCATTTCTTTTTCTTTCTTTTTCTAGTGAGGATTACTATATCTGAATAGCTTGTTAATAATTTTGAACTTCACTCTTCTTTTCCTAAATTTGAAACTTTAAAACATTGCTTACCTTATATGTACTTCATAGTTTTTACATCATTGAATCCCAATCTTTTCTTTCTTAACTAAATTCCTAAAATTCTTAATATTTCAAAATATTGTTTTCTTTACTTTAAATAGTTAACTATATTCTTATCCTCTTATACTAAATATCTTAACCTACAAAATTAATTTTCATTACAAAAAATATTTCCTTGAATCTTCTATAATATTTAGATAAAATCTAAATATAGTTATCTGAATTAAATTTTATCAAAAAAATCATATTATACTTTTTGAAAATATGTTAATTGAGAACATATAACATTTAATATTTTTCTTCCCTCCCCCAAAATTAAAGTTTTTCCTAATAGAAATAATACAGGGCGGAAAGAAAAATTCTACATATAAAAAATTCATACCTTTGCACTTTAGGCATTTTTGTCTTTTTGAAATTTGCAATTTCATCTCAAAATTTCTAACTTTAACTGACCTGTAATATTTAAAATCCTTTCTACACATATAACAGTTTAGAAAATTTGTTGGGGTAATTAAATTTTAAAACAAGTATATAAAACTAAACATTAAAAAATAACTAACTACATTACATATGACATATGTTTTTCATAACACAGAACAACAGTTTACTATTTTAAAATTAAAATGTTCACAGTTACTATTACAATCACAATCCATCATAGACATCTAGAATTGAAAATATGATCCACTTTTCGATATTTGTACTTACAATTATGATATAAAAAGTTAGCAACAGCACCAAAAACTTGTTCCGCACTGAATATATATTGATGATTATGTTATGGATTTTATGATTTATATTGTGGATACTACGCAAGTAAACGTATCTTTATCGAGTAATATAGGGCTCTAATGAAGTCCTAGATATCGATCCCATAGGGAAGTTAGAAAATTTCAAAGACAAATTAAAGTAAACTTACTTACTAATCTAGTATACGGAAATTAAGAATACTTAGACTAAAATAAATTAATGCTTAAACGTTGAATATAAGATTTCAGAAAAGTATCTTTCTCCTTATTTTAGAGAATTAAATGAATGAAGAATTAAATGAGTTTTTAATTGTATTGTGCCAAATAGGAGCATTCCTATTCTTTACCCTTTGGTCCAGGTGCAAAGAACATTGACTAGTCTTATGTTTGATTACTGAATCTGCAGCTAGGCTGAGAGGATACCTACTGCCACTTCAGAGCTCCCACGTTCCCCTCGCCTGAGGGCTAATATCTACACTTCAACTCCCAAACAATAAGACCGAATTGAATATTTTAGTCTGTCACACTAAAATGTCCAATTCTACACCCGATAGTTAATATTTCCCTATTTATTTGCACCCTCCTTCCAAGGCTTTTGACTTCCCTGAATCTTGGATGTAATCTTTACTATAGTTGATACTTCAACATATGTTAAAAAATCAATTTGGCCAGATTGAAAGTAAATTAAGATTTAAGTTAAAGATTAACATAATTTCTATTTTCATATTTTTAGGCACAACTACTTTAATTCATCATTTCATGAAATCTCGATAACAAGGAGAAAGACTAAGGAAACTACTCAGAATGCATGGGAAAAATAACATAAAGCATGGATTTCATCAAAGTTAACAAACAAATAACAAATATACTTATCTCGATTCTTCTCCATGCGTGACTCTTTGAAGTTCCTTTGACTCTTCCTTCCAGTACAGCACACCAAAATGCTAAACACTTTATCTACTCACTCAAAAAACTCTTAAATTACATTTAACTTCCACTCAAATGACACAAAACTGATACACAAATAACTAAAATTTATCTCTATTTATAGAAGGGGTCAAATCTTCAAAGGTTGCTTAAGCACCTCTTCAAAAAGCGTCTAGGTTCAATGTATTTTGGCTCTTTTCAACTGTCTCGCCGTAGTCGGCTTGATCTCGCCGTCGGCGAGCCTCTAGAAGATAGGCTAACCGCGCCGATCTCGCTGTCGGCGGGCTCGATCTCCCTGTCAGCGGGTTCCTTATAATATATTAAAAATCTTTCGAGAAACACTCGCCGTCGGCGGCCTAAATCTCGTCGTCGGCTGGACAGTTCAATTTTTATCAAATTGAGTCCTTTTTGCTCCAAATTTTCTTCTTTTGTGCTTTTTGCTTTCAGTACTTATAAATCTTCATTTCTGCAATAAAACAAAGAAAATACATTTCTTTAAAGTGTAATTTCATATAAAATTGGTATGAAATTCTTAATATATTTTCTAGTGATCAAATTCCCCAAACATAACTATTACTTGTCCTCAAGTAATTTAGATACTACATAAAAGTAAATGATTATTTGTAGTAAAGTTTTAATTCAGAAATACTATGAATTTGATTTAAATAAGTATTATAGTAAAGTTTAATAGAAATATTTTTAAAATAATTAAACTAATTCTATAAATGTAAAGGCTATTTAGTTTTCAAGTTTAAGATTTCTAGTCTTCTATTTATTTCAAGAATGACTATACTTTTCAACACTAAATTACTTAAGATATTCAGATGATTGGAATTTCATGAAAACACTACTTAGTAAAAGACTAATCCATATATATAAGTTCAGAAATGTAATTGAAGTTTATCCTTTAGGTTGATTCAAATGAAACCAATTTTTGATAAGGCATCTCACTTTATATATATATATATATATATATATATATATATATATATATATATATATATATTTTTTCTGGATTAATTTTGAATCCCTTTTTTTTCGTTTTACTTTTTTAAGTGAGGATCACTATTTTTGGTTAGCCTGTTAATAATGTTGAACTTCATTTTCCTCTTCTTAAATTTGAAACTAGAAACATTTACTTCTCTTATATGTATTTTAAAGTTTTTACTTCATTGAGTTTCAATCTTTTCTTTCTCAATTAAATACCTAAGAATTTTATGTTTGAAAATATAGTTTTCTTTACTATAAATAGTTAACTATATTCTTATTCTCTTATACTAAATATCCTTAATCTAAAAATTAGTTAATCATTAAAAGTATTTATTTTAACTTTCTATAATAATTAAATAAATCAATTTTAGTTTTACTGAGTTAAAATTACTACAGAAATTCATTTTTATAATAATTTTGAAAATGTAAATTGAGAACAATTTAATAATTAAATTTGTATTTTTCCCTCCCCCAAACTTAAATTTTTCTATCTATATAGGGTGACAAGGAAATAAACTGTAATATTTAAATCATACATTTGAGTTTTAGGTATTTCTTCTTTTTGAAATTCTACAGGCTTTTTCCATTACTTAATTAACTTGTACTGTTAGTATTTTTCTATACACCAAATATTAAAGAAAATGCTGGGTAAAGAAGTTTAATTCAATACTACCACATTTTATACTAACATATTATACTACATCAACATACAATTACTAATTTAATCCAAGGTTATAATAGTAGTTTTAAAACATTAAAAATTTAAAAACTATCTAACTTTAATAACAATATTAAAACAATCTACACTACATCATAGTTAAGTTCATAAACTAAAACATCAATACTAAAATGTAAAACAACAAACAAACAATCACAACATCAGAATCTATAACTAAACAAATAAACATAGCATCTAATCTTCTGCATCAAAGTCCCAAACTATATCGTCATTTCCTTGATTAGTGGGTGGATTAGGCTGGTAATGAGTATATCGGGGGCACTCAGGAAATACAACATCAAACTCTCCTCTCCTGTAAAGATTCTCAGCATCATAATAGGCTATCTCATACTCTGAATGTCTCTGGAGATACTCGCTGTCATAATCATATCTTCTCTCTAAGCCTCCATTTCTCTGATCAATATGCTCCAGTTTTTTTTCTATTTTCTCAAAAATTTTCCGCTGTAGATTCATCTCATTCATCAAATCATGAAGGGTAGGAGTAATAAAGGGAGGAGGGTCATAACTGGTAGATGAAATATCTCTACTCAAAGAAGATACATAGCTCCTAGTCCCAGATCTCCATCCTTCATTGAATTCATATTTCTTAATATTAACCAGAGAAATGGGTTTCATAGGCTACACCTATTCCTCATCATCTCTTGCCTCTACCCCAGATAATTGGCAGAGTGCATAAATCAGACCACGGTGTCCTAGTCCTCCTCCACTTTCACTTCTTGCAGTGGCTAATATATTCTTATAAATTATATTTCCCACATTAATACTTCTTTGGTTCTGAATGCAGAAATTCAGAACTGCTCTATCTCTTGTTACCTCACTATGGTGGTAAGTAGGTAACAAGGTAGAACAAATAAAATAGTGCCAGGCTTTAGATGATGCATTCAACATAGAAAGAGGGAAGTTTACCCGTTCTCGCTGCTTCATTTTCCAAACTCCTTTCCCGTCAGTGAGAAAGTCGATCACCTCTTTGAGCGGACCTTCTATATTGCTGTTGACCTCATTTTTAATGAGGTCTTCTCTTCTCTCTTTAGTACTTAGGATCTAGCCTTAGACTTTTCCTTTGACTATCTTAGAGGACTAGAAGTGGAACCCACCCTTTAGAAATTTAAACACCTCTTGACTCCCTGCAAACCCCACAAACTTGATTTAAGACCCCTAATCACCTAGAGGGTTGAAATCAAATGTGAAGGTTTAAAGGATGAGTTCCCTATGGGACTCTTTGGCCTTAGGACCACCCCAGGTGGCTTGGTGCAGTAAGGGTTGACTTACACACTCACTACACTCATACTCTACACTCTCACACCCACAATCCAAATCCTAAAACCACACCCATACCCAACTTGACTCCCTGACTCATGTAGGTAATTCATATGGATGGACCTTAACCCCTAAGCCCCTGGTTAAGAGGGTTAGGAACAACATAGTGAATGCCTCAAATGAGTCCTCTCATGGCTCATATAGGCTTGATATGACTTCATGGCTCATATAGGCTTAATATGACTTCATGACTCAACCAAAGTGATTCCATTTCACTCATATTTGATCAATCTTCATTCTTCCAAAATTTCAATTTTTGACCCCGGGGACCCTACACCTATCAAACTTACCAAAAGCCCTTAAAATTGACCAAATCCTCCAAAATTTCCAAATCACCCAAAATTCCCCAAAATTAACCCTGAACACTTCCTCACCAATCAAATGGATCATCCATAGCCAAAAATACCAAAAATTCCGAAAGTATCCCCAATACCCTCCAAATTACCAAAATGCCCCTCTTGACCCAAAAATACAAAAAATTCAGAAAATTTCCAGAAAATTTCAGAAAATCTCAAATATTCCCAATTTCATTTTGTCCAACTCCGCCATGGGCCAATTTTGTCAATTTACCCCACTTTTACCAAAACCCCCAATTAGCCCATTTTTAACCCAAGTGAACCCAATGTCCAACCAAACCTACCCAATTGACCCCAATTTTGGTCCAATTCAATTCTAAACTTCAATTCAATATCCACAATATCAACCTAGACCAAATACAAGCCTAATTTGATTTACATTTGAATCCAATTTCATTTTTAAGCTTAAAGCCCAATTTAGATCCATGACCCAAACTTAGCCCAAATTAAACCAACCCATTAATGGCAAAAGGGGGCCCCTCTTTCTTAAACCTTCATTAAGCTTTTTAACCCCTTCCATGCTACAAACTAAACCAAGATTAGCCACATCACTTTCGATGGGAACTTCACCACCCCTTTCTAGCGATGCAAATGATCCTCCCTCGGCCCAGAATCGGCCATGGGGAGGTGAACCAAGCCCATTTCCATGGGTTGACCAAACCAAGTGCAAAAGAGCCACCTCCCCATTCCATTTGAATCAAACCACTTTACACATGTCAAGCTTCAATTGAATTCACCAACATCAAGCCCTGACTCACCTGAACCTGAGGGTGACCCATGCCTGCTGGCCAGCCGCCTGGATCGCCGGAAAACACCATGGTCGAGACCTTGGGAGGAGCCAAATTTTGGAATTCCACCTTGCTGAGCTGCCTCACTCCAAATGGCCATTGCAGCTGTTCTTCTCCTCACCAGAGCAGCTGATTCCAACCCTTAAACCCCCCTGGGAGGCCCTCCAGCCTCTCCTATTTAAACACCCCCTCCTCTCGGCCAAGGGAGGTGCTGAACCAAAATCTTACTGAAACTCTGCCAAAATCATCTCAGACCACTCTCTACACATAGAGCATTTGATTCCCACTGGATTCCAGCCCCAATTCCCTCTAGCTGAGCTCAATTTTGAGTTCAAATTTCAGCATAAAAACTAGGACACTTCACCACAGAGAGCCAATCCCCAAATTGATTGGCTCTACACCTTCACCAGACCAAGAGAAGAAGTTTACCAGCAAAAGTCCCCTCTCCAGGCCAGCCATTGCTTCTAGCCTCCACGTTTTGTGATCGGCTGTGGGCACTTTCATATCTAGACAATTCACCAGGCCAAGGGACTTCATCTGGAGCTTGCTTGGACTCAATTGAACGTGACACAACTCTCAGATCGAAGCTTCACTTCTCTGAGAAAAGGTATGGACTCACTCGTCCTTCCAAGCTTCCAGAGATTCTCCATTTAATTTGAATCAATTTCAATGCATGTTTACCGTATGGATGTGTTTGTCTCTTCAAGACGAATCCATAGAGCATAAGAACACAAAAATCCATTGAGAATCGAGTGAGAAATTAGGGTTAGAAGGTCGACGGTCACGGGTTCACACCAGTTGTAGACGATGACCAGGAGCCGTCGAATCACGCGTGTATCGAGCGGACAGCCAGGATCGCACCGGATAGAGCATCGGGACATGAACCGGGGGCCACGTGGCATCCCAGTCAGATGGCGGCGCCGAATCAAGAGGCGACGCGTGGAGCTTCGGAGGCACCGAGGTTGAGTCAGCGCCACGTGGATAAGTAGGAAAATAGGGTATTTTTCTATTTATTTAATTACCAGAACTTCAAAAATTCATAACTTTGTGTAGAAAAATCCTAAAAATAAAATAAAAATACCCTCTTGCTCAGTAAACAGAGGAGAATAATGTGGAAAAGAAATCAAGTAATTTCATTAAGTATTTTATTTTTAATGATTTATTTACTCTCTGCATTGTTTTAATTCTCCATTTGCATAGGCAATTCACCATGGCATGAGACCATAGGGCTTTTGAAGCCTCTGAACTTGGGAACATTCCTTGAATTTTCCAAGGTTAGAAGCCATCTTTATGAGAAGTTATTGATTTTCCAAGTTCATGCTACTGTTTTGAGTATTTTAATTTCAATAATTAGCATGTTGAGAAATAAATTCTAGGAAAATTTGCTGATGTTTCTTTTGACTAGAGGGACCTAAAAAAAATAAGTTTTGAGTTAATTCACTTGGAACAACCCTAATTGGCCTAAATACCCAAAATTGAACTTTAATTAATTAGGGTTAAACACACATCAAATTAACTTAAAAACAATTCTCCACTGTCCTCTAGGGATAGGAGAACATCACATAAAAATTTGAAGTCAATTGCAATTGATTAACCCCACCAAATGGGTTGATTAAGCCTCTTAAGCAAAATGGATAAAATTAAACTTTAAAATTTCATAACTCACAAAATACTTTTCAAAAATTTACAAAAATGGTTTTAGAGCTTCTCTGATATCAGAGGAACTTAGGAAAATTAAAATTATAATTTTCTAAAAAAGTTGATTTTTATCATTATTTTAATATTTTTAATAATTAAAAAATAATAAAAATCATTAAAATATTAAAAATCACCAAAATGTCACATTTTGAATTCTAATCATTTAGAAACAAACCAAATATTTTTCTTAAGTCCCTAGGGTAAGATATTGAATTTTAAAGGCTTAATGTAATTTTTAATATTAAAAATGTATTTTCCAAACCTTTTCACTAAAATAATTCTAATAAATAAAAAAAATCAGAAAAATACAAAAGTTGTTTCTCTAAACTCCTTTAGGTCAGAGAGATCTAAGAAAAATATAAAATCCATTTTTTAACTTTAATTTTATATTAAAATTAATTAATGCTCCAAAATTCAAAATACTTCTAATAAATAAAATATAATTCAAAAAATCACGAAAATTGGTCCAAATGGTCCTCTGGTAATTAGGAACATCCCATAATTTGTTTTAGGATAGAAACATTTCCTTGGTCATGTTATTGAATTTTCCTTGAAAACCCCTATTTTCCATTAAAATTAATTACATAAATAAATTAAAAACAGAAAAATCACATTTTCTCCTCTAATGTCTTAATTGACATGTGAGTAAGATTTCATAAAAATTTCAAGTTCATTTGAGCTTAATTTACTGAGTTATAGAATTATTAAGCTTGAAGGGCAAAATGGTAATTAAAAATTTCAACATTTAATTAAAATTTTAGGATTAATCAAAGGGAAGGGTAAAATATTTGATTTTAAACTGATTTTTGAATGATTGAAACTTAAATGATTAAGGGTAGAAATCTACTAATCATTTCAAAAAAAAATTAAAATAAAACTTTAATTAATTAATTAATTGAAATTTTGGAAGAATAATAGAAATTGGAATTATTAAAGTAGGGATATTATTTAAGAAGATATTTATTCTTTAATTTGAAAATCCCTAAATAAATCAATTCAATAATACTTAAGTCTTAATTAAAAATTAAAAGAATAACCTCAATTAAATTAAATTAAAATTAAATTACATTACATTAAATTAAAATTAAAATTAAATTAAATCATATTAGATTAAATTAAATTGAACTAAATTAAAAATTAAATTAAATTAAAACTAAATTAAATTAAAATTAAATTAAATTAAATTAAATTAAATTAAAATTAAATTAAATTAAAATCATTTAATAACAAGCCTAAATGAAATCCTTAAGAATTAAATCTAAAATGACTCCAACACTATTCCAAACTTAAACTAACTTTTATAATTAAGTCAAAATTAAAATTAAATCATTAAGTTTAAATCATTAAGATACTTAATAATTTGATTTGCCCTTTTAAAGCTCTTATTATTATAACTCTTAAATGAGGTATCAAGTGAAGTGTTACTTCACTCATGTGACATTCAAATGTCCTAGTTCACTGAGCAAAAGAACAAAATACTTAAACACCTCGATGATTAATTCACTTGTATAATTAAATTCTCTTGGACTTAAAACAATCCTAGAGGTATTGAAAAGATGTTTAAGACTCGTCTTAAGCACTTCCTCAATATGATAGGATGTTTATAAGAACAATTGAATTTAATTGTTTCTTAGATGATGAAAATCGTCCTTAAACCAAGACACAAGAACCTAGATGTCATAGGAGATGACTAGTTATAGGATTAGGACTTTGGTAGACAACCAAAACTTTCCCATTAGCTTTACCTAGGTATTTGTTGAAATATTTAAATGCCTTAACATGTGTTTTAAGTGTAGCTTGGGATGATGGGAAGACCCTCCAGGTACACTTTTATTTTGTTGCAATTTACTTTATTGCAATTTACTTACATGCACTGTACTTTACTTTTCTTGCATGATAAACAACTGTTGCATGAAAACCAAAAACTTTAGGATAGTCCCTAAATTGAAACCAAAACTAAATTAAAAGTCACTGCAAGATAAAATTCACTGCCACAACATTTCAAAATATAAAATAACTCAAAATTTAATCACAAACAGAACAACAAAACTACAATTGCAACTAAATTAAAACGTCTCGTTGAATGATCGGGAATACCTCGGATGATGTAACCCACGTGTTGCTAACGGGATTTCCCACGGTCTAAATGAAAGAGTGGAACTCATTTAGTTGAGTTTAGCAAATTCATCTGGACTAAGTGAATTCGATGAAAATAACGGTGCAGGGATGACGGAACCGTGGGATCTTGATCGGTTTTGTTTAATTAACTTTAAGATTTGTTTTAATTAAATCACTAAAGACATTTAGACTTTAAGATTTCTCTAAATCAAAACACTTCTCTCATCTCATGATTGATGACTTCTAAAACTAAACCTCTGCAACAACAAGGAGCTCGGAGCATGGTGGGCAGCACGGCCATCGTCATCAGCAAAACCTGAGTCTACTTCGACAAAACTTTCTTAGAATTAAATAACCAAGCCATAGGACTTCGAGGTAGTTTTCCTAGTGCAACATAAATCCTCAACTCTTCGTTAGGCATTTGCATGATCATGTCATGTAAATTAAGCCCTAACCGGTCTTACAACTCCGAGGAAGTCGTTTGGTACTATATAAACCCTCAAATCTTCGAGGTTGTTTGCATGATTGTGTAATACGAATATAAGTCCTGATTAATTAAAACAGGCAAGATGAAACACTAAATAATTCTCCCTAAATTGAAGCCAAACAATAGGATAGTCGGGAAGTTGCCAAGATTTCTTCTTGGATCCTCATCTTCTCCTATTTTTCTTCCTTTGAACCCCTGAAATTAACTGTTCCAAATTCGATCCATTCCCTATTGAAACTTCCAAAACTTAAATCCTTTGAAAACCTTAAACTTTGAAATTCTTGAGAGCAAAACCATCGATCATTATCGAGAGTTTTCTTAAATGATTCCCGTCATTTAAGATGTAATTAACTATAGGGGCTTGCCCTTATAGGGAACTTTAAGAACCCGAGTAATATAAAACACTGCTTAATTCCTTTATATTAAGCAGGGGAACTTGTCGGCTTATAAAATTGGTTCGTAGACCAAACGAATGTCACAAATCTTCTAGTTTATTTAATCGAGCCCCATCATCAAGCAGTGTGTCTATCCTTAGAGATAGATACACGGTTTGTGGTGCGGTGCTCGTTTATATAAACTATTTGGGATGTGAGATCAGTTTGATTTCATATCTTAAAATTTTCAAACTTAAAATTATTTTCAAAATAAAATGCTACTTTCTAAATTATATATATATTTAAATAAAATTTGAAATCTAAAATTCGCCAACAATTTCTGTAGGCGACCTATTTTCAAAAATACAACACTCAACCTAAAAATATGCCGACAAGTGCCAAATGTATCATACTCGATGGTGTATACATCTCGTACTTCGTAATAAGAATTTATTCTTGCAGTGCTGAATTCCACAAAAAATACTCTAACCTTAACCGGTGCATCTTCAGCCTGCGTCAGGTTGGCATAGAATTCTTTTACCACTTCCACAGCGGCTCTGTTGGTTATGAAACAGAAGTTTTCCCATTCTCTTTCTTTAATTATTCGCTCTACTTCATCTCCAGGACTTTTGAAAACTCGATCCTGAATGCATTTTCTTGCTTGAATATTGTGAAAATATCTTGATTGTGCCCTTACATTCACAAAACGAGTTTCGTCGTAATCCATTTTTCTCTTTTGTCATGGAGCTATTTTTCGATCTGTGAAATTCACAAAAAATCTTAACAAAACTTCTAAATATTACTAAGATGGCTTCCAATCGTTACTAAAATCAATCTAAATCAAGTTCCATGAATTTCTTCCAATTCTTTTCTTCTCATTTCAAATTTTTCAAACATTCCTCAATGTAGAAGAATTCATGGTGAAAATAAAAAATTTTTGCATAGGAGTGAAGCTCTTACCAAGAGAAGATAAAATCCGGCATCAAAATGTGTTGAAATCGCTTCAAATCCAAGATTTCACAAGCCCTAGGTCAGTTGTTTGAAGTTTTGAGGAAGGGGACGATGAATAGTGTCGGTTGACCGGTCAAATAAAGTATATTTCGCAATCTCACTGTCGGCGAGAAATTTCTCGCCGTCGGCGAGCTAATTAATTCACCAAGGCCAAAGTTATAGGAAAATCTCCCTGTCAGCGGGATTTTCTTGCTGTCAGCAGACTTTTCCTCGCCGTCGAAGGGCTTTTCTCTTTGTCGGTGGGATTTCCAATATTTTTAATATTTTTTTAATTTTTACAATGTTTTAAATCTAGAGTAAGCCTTGTTCATTGTTCCGGTCACTAAATTTGATATATTTATTATTATTTTTCATTAAGATTAGATACTATATTAACACATAAATTCACACAACACAAATATTATAACTTTATAAATGAAATCCAGGAACTTACAAACTTCAAACACTACAAAACTAACAATTGACTTATCAAATTAACCCAAACACATCTAACTCAGCATTGCAATCCACACCACAATACTCTAAATGTTGAGACTAAACAAACAATATACAATCTCATATAAACTGAGATTATCTACGTGAAGTTCAAATTATGTCAAATACTAAATTCAAATCAACACACATACATATAATATGAATAGAAATCTCTGCTACTCATTGAAATCTGAACTGATCTCTTCTTTGATGTTTCCAATAAAACGCAGGTGCACAAACAAATTATAGAAAGGCCTGAAAGGGAATTCTGCAGTAGAATCTTCTTCAATCCACCCTTTCTGTCTCAATAGTCGTGTAAAACTTGCCTTCAGATGTCCTGTATGGTCAAAGTGCTCCTTCATTCTCCAATCGATGTGATCTAATAAATCAGAGATATTATCAATAGAATTCATCACATTCTGTAGTTCCTTCTCCAATCCTTTAAGTTTCCTTAAAATGAGGTCTGTTCTATCAGTTAGGGGCTTAACTAAAGGATTGTTTTGGGATGCTTGATCAGAAATAATTACTGTTTCATCATTGTTATCCAATGTAGGAAACATTTCTGTCGAATCTAGTGGTTTCCAATGCAATAACACTTTTCCCAAGCTTCGTATGAATAAGGAAACTACTCAGAATGCATGAGAAAAATAACACAAAGCATGGATTTCATTAAAGTTAACAAACAAATAACAAATATACTTATCTCAATTCTTCTCCCTAAGTAGACTCTTTGAAGTTCCTTTAACTCTTCCATCCAGTACATCACACTAAAATGCTAAACACTTTATCTACTCACTCAAAAGACTCTTAAATTACACTTAACTTCCACACAAATGACACAAAACTGACACACAAAAGACTAACATTCGTCTCTATTTATAGAAGGGCTCAAATTTCCAAAGATTGCTTAAGCACCTCTTCAAAAAGCGTCCAGGTTCAATGTATTTTGGCTCTTTTCAACTGTCTCGCCGTCGGCGGCTTGATCTCGCCATCGGCGAGCTTCTAGAAGATAGGCTAACCGCACCGATCTCGTTGTCGGCGGGCTCGATCTCACTGTCAGCGGGCTCCTTATAGTATATTAAAAATCTTTCGGGAAAAACTCGCTGTTGGCGGCCTAAATCTCACCGTCGGCGGGATAGTTCAATTTCTATCAAATTGAGTCCCTTTTGCTCCAAATTTGCTTCTTTTGTGTTTTTTACTTTCAGTACTTATAAATCTTCATTCCTGTAATAAAACAAAGAAAATACATTTCTTTAAAGTGCAATTTCATATAAAATTGGTATGAAATTCTTAATATATTTTCTAGTGATCAAAATACAACTGCAGAACTAAACACATATGCCAGAAACAAAGCATAGTCCACAGAATACAATTAATAAAAATGAAAGTACTACAACAATACAAAAAGATACATCACATCAAAATAACAAAGATCAATCCTCAAAATCCCATACAACGTCCTCATCACCCTGGTCAGCAGGAGGATTGGGTTGATACTAAGTATAACAGGGGCATTCTGGAAAAATGACATCAGGCTCTCCTCTATAGTACCTAGCCTGAGCATCATAATAAGCCACCTCAAAATCAGAGTGCCTCTAAAGATACTCACTATCATGGTAATGTATTTTCTCTAATCCTTCAATCCTGTTACCAATTCTTTCTAATTTTTAATCTAACTACTCCAAACTTTTCCGCTGCAAGGTCATGGCATTCAACAAATCATATAAGGTAAGGGAACTAGAGGCAGGAGATTCATAGCTAGTAGAAGGAATGTCTCTACTAGTACAAAGTGCCTTGATTCTACTCCCAGTTCTCCATTCCTCGTGGGATTCATAAGTTTTTATATTTGCTTTACTAATGGGTTTCATTGGATACACCCATTCTTCATTTTCCTTTGCTTCAACTCCAGATAATTAACAAAGTGCATAAATTAGGCTAGAATGCCCTAAATATCCACTTGTCTTATTCTTTGTAGTGGCCATAATATTCTTGTAAATTATTCTCCCCACATTTATACTTCTGTTGTTCTAAATACAGAAATTCAAAACAGCTCTATCTCCAGAGACTTCACTATGATGATAGGTGGGGTTAAAAGGTAATTTTTTGGGATCTCGCCGTCGGCGGGGTCGTTCGCGCCGTCGACGAGCTCTATTGAATTAAATTCCAATACCCTCAGGAAAATCACGCCGTTCGGTAGCCTTGAGTGCGTCATCGGTGAGATTCTCAAATATTGATCATTTTTCAATTTTTTTCAATTTCGATCAATTTCAAGCCTCATCGTCATCTGTTCGACAATTTTAATCATATATTAAGTGATTAAGTGATGTATTAACACAAATAAAAATACACACAATAAAACTCACATTTATATATTAAATCCAACTGTTTACAATCCACAATACATAACACAAATAAACAGGTATTTTCTCAACCTAAATCATCTAATCAGCGTCACAATCCAAACCACATCCCTCAAAATGCTGAAAACAAACATTTCAATCATTATCTCAACTGTATGCGAGATTAAAAAGAAAACTAAGAAAACAAACACACAAACAAAGTTCAAATCAAACACTAAGAAATAAATAAAACAATTCTACTACTCTACCGAATCAGTACTGGTTTCTCCTCTGATATCACTCATTGCTTGAACATGGACAAACATGTTATAAAAAGGTCTGAATGGGAATTCTTCAGTTGAATCTTCTTCAACCCAACCCATTCTCTTCATTAAGTGTATCAGACTCGCTTCAAATTGCCCAGTATGATCAAAATGCTCCTTCATCCTCCAATCGATATGATCAAAGAAATTAGACATATTGTTTACTGTACTCATTAAAATCTGTACCTGCTTCTCCAGACCCTTGATTCGGTGTAAGATCATTGGTGCCTTGTCCGCTACTAGAGGTTGAATAGGAATAGAATTCTGCGATGCTTGATCCACGATCACACCCGTGTCTTTCTCCTCATAATTGGCTCGGAACATACGAGTTGGGTCCAAAGGTTTCTAAGGAAGTAGTATTTTCTCCCAAATCTCGTATGATACTTGAAACAAAATGCATATTGAGAAAATTGTTGAAGAATGTCCAAGCCCTTGAGATGATCCTTGAACGATCAAGCCAAACACAAACTTCACAATAATTGATCCAATATCTATTGGCCATCCCATTTGAATGCAGTAGTTCAAAATTGCACTTTCTTTCGTGACTTTGCCAATTTTCATAGTCGGCAATAACTTCACATATATGAAAAAGTGCCAATTCTTTGAAACGATATTTAAAAGTGTTGCAGAAAAATTAACGTAACTGTTTTCTCTAACTTCCCAGACATCGATTTCGTTCGTCAAATACTAGTAAATTTCATTCATCTTTTCTCTCGTCGTCAAGAAATTTGAATAGTGGCAGACTGGAACATTCTCAAACATGTATAACTCATTAATCCTTCTAGAATTAAATGTTATCCACCTACCTCGCACATAGACGCTTCCTTGGTTGATTCCATGTAAATTGGCATATAATTCCTTAACCACTGGAACGACTAATGCGGCAGTAGTGTAGCAAAACACTTCCATCTACGCCACACAATCATTTCTTCAATTGGTGATGAATAATTACTTAATCCTCTATTGATGAATCCTCTTTCCTTGATTAGCCTTCTCTTGGACATCACCTTGTTGAAAGGTCGCTGCGCCTCGGCACTGACGAACTTTCTCCGATTGTAAACTTGAGATCATGGGTAATCTACTGAATTGGAGGCCATTAGAGAGGAATTGAAATGGTTTTCCATTCATTTTGGGAGTTTGGAGTGTTTAGGAACCGTCCATGGGAGTTTATAAGGGATGAATTCGCTAAAAACCGCCAAAATCTGACATTTCGAACTTGAAAAACTACCCACTCGCCGATCCTGCTGTCGGCGGCCTCGAAGGCGCCGTCGGTGAGCCTTGTGCAATTAAATTCCAGGGCTCTCGGGAAAAACCCACCGTCGGCGGTGTAGAGCACGCCGTCGGTGCCCTAGGTAAAAATTTGCACATTTACGCTGTGGTCAGATACGTTCCAAATTTTCTCTATAGATCCAAATTCTTGATAATCAAAGGTCATATACAAGTAGTAAAATTCAATATTATTTACAAATTAACAACAAACAAAAACAAATACTCAAACAAATAAAAATAATTATGGGTTGCCTCCTATAAAGCGCTTGGTTTAACATCGTCAACCTGACCTATTTAGTTTTTATTCAGGTTGACTAAGCATTAAAACCTCTTTAAAATTTGGTCTTTTACCCTTAAAATATGGTTTTAAGCTATGTCCAGTCACTTTAATCTATTACCAATCTTCTGATATTCAATTTTAACAGCTCCATAAGTGTAAACCGGAGTCACAGTAAATGGTTCTAACCAACGAGACTTCACTTTCCTAGGAAATAATTTCAGCCTTGTATTGCAAAGCAAAACTTCTTGTCCTGGTTCAAAGTTCTTCTGTTTAATCTTCCGATCATGCATTAACTTCAATTTTTCCTTATAAATTTTGTCGTTATCATAAGATTCATTTCTTAATTCTTCTAATTCATTCAATTGCAACATTCTCTTCTCACTATTATTTTTCAAATTATAGTTGAAATGCTTTATGCTCTAATTCTACTGGTATGTGATAAGTGTTTCCATATATAAGCCTGTAAGGAGTCATACCAATATGAGTTTTACAAGCTGTCTTGTATGCCCATAATGCAGTATCTAGTCTCATAGACCAGTCTACTCTACTAGGATATACAGTCTTTTCTAAAATTTGTATAATCTCACAATTAGAAACTTCAGCTAAAACACTAGTTTGAAGATGATAAGCAGTAGAGAATCTATGAATAATATTAAATTTTTCTGCCAATCTTTGAATGTATTTATTCCTAAAATGGGATCCTCAGTCAGAGATTATCACTCTCGACATTTCGTATCTTGTGAAAATGTTTTTCATTAAGAATCTTGAAACACTTTTAGCATCACAACAAGGTAAAGCTTGTGCTTCAATCCACTTTGATACATAATCAACTGCAATTAAAATATATAAGTTCCCAAATGAAGGAATAAATGGTCCCATAAAATCTAATCCCCAAACATCAAAAGTCTCAGCTTCTAACATGAAATTCAGAGGCATTTCATTTCTTCTAGATATATTACCTACTCGTTGGCATCTATCACAAGTTTTGCTATATCTATAAACATCTCTAAAAAGAGTAGGCCAACAAAATCTAGCTTGCAAAATTTTATGCACAGTTTTGTCAATCCCAAAATGTCATCTAAATTTAGAATCGTGGCATTTTTGAATAATCTATTCAGTTTCTTCATAAGGCACACATCTCTTAATAATAAGATCGTTACATTGCTTATATAAATAAGGTTCATCCCAAAAATATGCTTTTGCATCATGAATGAATTTTTTTACGTTGCTGCAGAGTTAGCATAGGTGGCAAAATATCACTTACGATATAGTTAATAATATCAGCATACCAAGGTATTTTCCACTCATTAATTTTATAAAGTTTTTCATCAGGAAAACTGTCTGTAATTTCATTGTCGGTATCAGATGATTCATGATATTCTAGTTTCGACAAATAATCAGCAATTTGATTGTTAGTTCCTTTTCTGTCAATCACCACAAAATCGAATTCTTGCATTAAAAGTTCCCATCTAATAAATCTTGGTTTAGTATCATTCTTTTGCATCAGATATTTTATAGCAGAGTGATCAGTATTCACAATACATTTAGTTCCAATTAAATATAATCTGAATTTATCAAAAACATACACAATAGCCAACTCTTTTTCAGTAACTGTGTAGTTAATTTAAACATCATTAAGAGTTCTACTAGCGTAGTATATAACTTTAAAAATTTTATCATATCTTTGACCAAGAACAGCTCCAATAGAATAATCACTAGCATCGCACATTAATTCAAATGGTTTCTCCAAATCAGGTGAAACTATTACAGGTGCTGTGATTAGTTTTTCCTTCAATAATTCAAAGGCATTTAAGAAGTCTTCGGTAAATTCAAATTTCTTGTCTTTTTCTTAAAAGTTGGCATAGAGGTTTGATACTTTTTGAAAAATCTTTAATATAGCGCCTCTAGAAACCAGCATGTCTAAGAAAACTTCTTACCCCTCTCATTGTAGTAGAAGGTGATAATTTAGTTATTACTTGAATTTTTGCAGGGTCTACTTCCATGCCATTCTCTGAAAATTTATGCCCCAATACAATTCCTCCTCCAACCATAAATTGATATTTCTCCCAATTTAGAACTAAGTTAGTTCATTTGCATAGCTCTAAAACTTTTTCAAGATGATTTAAGCATGCGTCAAATGATGTTCCAAACACAGAGAAATCATCCATAAATACTTCTATTCCATTATCAATTAACTTACTAAAGATATACATCATACATCTTTGGAATGTTGGAAGTGCATTACATAGTCTAAAAGGCATTCTTTGAAAAGCAAAAGTTCCATAAGGACTAGTAAATGTTGTTTTCTCTTGATCCTCAGGAGCAATAGGTATTTGATGGTAACCAATATATCCATCCAGAAAGTAGTGGTACTTGTGTCCAGCAAGTCTATCCAACATTTGGTCTGGAAAAGGAAGAGGAAAGTTATCTTTCGGGTGGCGGCATTTAATTTTCGATAATCAATACAAATACGCCATCCAGAAACTTGTCTGATAGGTATTAATTCATTATTTTCATTTGCTTCGACAATTACTCCTCCTTTCTTAGGAACACAATGAATTGGACTTACCCAAGTACTATCCGAAATAGGATAGATAATTCCAACATCTAACCATTTTAAAATCTCTTTTTAACTACATCTTTCATAATAGGGTTCAGTCTCCTTTGTGGATCAATTCTTGGTTTACGTTCTTCATTTAATAAAATTTTGTGCATACAAATCGAAGGACTAATTCTTTTAATATCAGTTAGAGTCCATCTAAAAGCTTTTTTGTATTTTTTTAATGTAACCAATAATTTTTGTTCTTAAATTTCATTTAACTTTGACGAAACAATTACTAGTAATGTTGAAAACTCTCCTAAATATGCATATTTCAAATGATTTGGAAGATTCTTTAATTCAAGTTTCAACTGAAATCTGATACTCAAATTGCACTTAAAGTTTATTACTTACTTATACTACCACTATGTAGAAAAAAGTTATGTTTAATTAAACTAGAATTACTTCTAATAACTTTGAAAGCAAAATTAACTAGCATACACACTAAACTATATATTTGAAAGGTTTTTGATATATGAGAAAAATATCTTTCCTCTTACAATGAGAATATGATGTGTGGATTGATATGGAACAATTATTTGTTTTATTGTGCCAAATAGGAGCATAGATGATTCTTTACTCTTAAAAGAGTACCCCCTCTTCTAAGCATGAAAAGAACATTGACATATCCTAAGTTTAGTCACTAAATCTAAGGCTTGGCTGGGAGGATACCTGCTCTCACTTCGGAGCTTCCACTCACCCTTCACCCGAAGGCTAACCTTCGATGTTTAATTACTAATCTTAGAACCAATTTGGGGATTTCAGCCTGTCACCCTGAAATCTCCACATTGAAGTTCATCAAAACATATTTCCCTATTTATTTGCACTCAGGTACCATGAACTACGCAATTCATCCATGGCAATTGAATGGATCTTTCATTATTGTTGTAGGACATTAAATCCTATCTGAATTAATGTTTAACAACATATTTTAGCATTTCAATTGGCCAAATCGAAAAGTAAATTAATTTCGAAATGAAAAACCATCACAATTTCTTCAATACATTAAAGGCACATCAAATCCACATCAATCCATCATCACATCTCTATGTAAGAAGAAACACAATGGAGACTACTCAGAATTCATGAAGAAGATAGAATAAAACATGGATTTTATATATAAAAGAAAAGTCATACAAGCCATAAAAAAAATATAACTTATCTCTTTCTCTTCCCCAATGCAATTCCCTTGAAGTTCCTTTGAATCCTTTCCTCTCTTCTTTACAACACTTGATTCTCTCTTTAGAATGGAAAGGAAGAAGCAATATCTCACTTTACTCCTTCTCCTTCACTCCTTAGAGAAGAATTCCTCTCAAAATCTCACTTCTACACACTCTTCTCCTAAACCCTAACACTTAACACACACCAAGACCTTTTACAAGACACAAGAGACAAACCATTTTTGTCCAAAAACAGTTACTTATAAGTTAGAAACGAAATCCCAAGAGTTTCCATAGGCATCCCTTAAAAAGTCGCCAAAACTCTTCAAATTTGAATTCCACCGACTTCGGGCTTCGGCGGCACTCTATCGTGCCATTAAATGTTGAAGTCTCTGAAAAATGGCGCCAGCGGCGCCCATTCTGGCGCCGACAGTGTCAGAACTAGTTTTCCACTATTTTGATCCTTTATGCTCTGAATTCGTTCCTTTTCGCTTCTTTTCACTCCAATCACCTAAATTCATCATACCTGCAACAAATCATCAAAAATGCCTTTCTTTAAAGTGCAATATCACCAAAAATGGGTAAAATTATATAGCAAAAACTGTATATATTTTTGGTGCATCAAAATCCCCCAAACTTTAACTATTACTTGTCCTTAAGTAATCCTTATAGTACATAAAATATAACTCTAGGCAATGTACTTTCCAACCCTAAAATTTTTCATTCAATAGAATATATTGGTTAGATTTTTAGAAAGAAATTTAGTAACTCAGGTCAACACTACAGGTATAAGAATATTCAGTAATCAAGTCTAAGGGTTCTAGTCTTCTAGTTATTTCAAGATAAACTATAATTTGTTACATTAAGAGTTCCTTGAAATACTATGTGAAAAAGGAGTTCATACAAACTTCATTAAAATGTAGGCCAATACTTTAAATATAAATTCAAAAATGAAATCAAGTTCTCCCATTAGGGTGACTCAAGTGAAGCCAATTTTTGATTAGGCAACTCCTCAAGCTTCTCCTCATAAATTTTTTTCTTTCTTTTTCTTTTCTTTTCTTTTTCTTCTTTCTTTTTGGGATTGTTTTTCAATCCTTATTTTCTTCTTTTTTATAATGAGGATTACTATATCTAGATAGACTTTAATGATTTTTAACTTCACTCTCCTCTTTCTAAAGTTCAAACTTAAGACATATCCTTACTTTATAGTTAACTACAAGATTTATTATTCATCATAAAGTCACAATCTTTTCTCTAAACATAATACTTTAAGTCCCTTAACATTTCAAAAATACAGTTTTCTTTACTTTAAATAGATGACTATAATCAAATCCTTTCATACCAAATATCTTACTTCTATAAAATTAACCTTCATTACTAAAAATTTTCATCCTATCCTTCCATAATATTCAACTGAAATAAAAAGTTTTAGTCACTTACAGTGAGGTTCAACTACCAGAAGTTATGCTAATAATTTTTTGAAAATACAATAATTAAGAACAAATAAAAGTTAATATTTCTTTACCCTCCCCCAAACTTAAATTTTTTAGTAAATTTGAAACAGTAGAGAGTAGAAGAAAACTAACCTTTCTGTGCTGGGATCTTGAAATCTTTAACTACAATCTGGTATTAGTTAAAATTTACTACTTGCAAGCATGAAATAATTAGTAGCAGTGATATAACAACTTAAAATATTTGCATGGATAAAGAGAAATTAACTTTAAACATTTAAACATCCAACAGAAGACTATAAAATTAAACAAACTATCACAATACTACACAGTCCAGCTAACAATTTTAATATTTCAGTACAACATAACAGTACACTAACAGGGTTACACAACACATGAAAAACAAATAACTACTACATCACAGAAATACAACACATCAGGACAAGAACAACGGAAATAAAAACAAACAATCTACCAATTTCCATCACTAGGATCATCAGCAGGGTCATCAGCAGGGTCATCAACCGGGTCAGGTCTATATGGTGTATAGTTGGGGCAGGTAAGAAATGTCACATCAGACTCCCCCCTCATAAATCTGACCTGAGCATCATAATAAGCATTATCGAACTCAACTCTCCTCTACAGATAATCTTCATTCACATCACTCCTCTCCTCATACACATCCATCCTACCATGGAGTCTATCTACACTAGCACTCTGTAATCTCAGTTGCTCCATAATATCAGATAAGCTAGGCGGCTCAGATGTAGATGGAACATCATAACTCATAGTAGGAATATCAGTACTCCTATGCTCAACTCGGGCTCCTGCATGAGACTCATAAGTACAGATAATAGTCTTTGTAATTGGTCTCAAAGGTATAGTCACTTCTTCAGAACTACTGAACTCTACTCCAGACTGAACACAAAGGGCATGAACTAAGGCATGATGTCCTAATCCTCCAATGGTTTCGTCTCTAGAAATAGTTTGAATGTTCTTGTAAATAATAGTTCTAATATCAATCTTTTTCATCTTCTGAATGCAATAGTTCAGAATCGCTCTATCCCTTGTAACTTCGCTATGGTGATAAGATGGTAATAGTCTCACAGAGATGAAATAATGCCAAACTTTTGATGCAACATTCAATGTAGAAGCGAGGAAATTAATTAACTATTTTCGACTTACTTTCCATTCCCCTCTTCTATCAGTTAGAAAAGCAATAACTTCTCTCATATTCTCCCATCGAGTATCAAAGTTTTCGTATTCACAAATAAATGGTTCCCGAGTTTGATAGAAAGCATTGATTCGCTGAGGAGTAAACTCAACCATTTTTCCTCTAACAAGCACATACTCAGTCTCAGTCTAGGGCACATTAGCATAGAATTCTCTAACAAATCCCATAACAGCATTCGCAATAAAATAACAGAATCGTTCTCAGTTCGCTCTGCAATTAACTGTTCTACAGATCCACTCGGATTATCAAAAGCTCGATCCTAGATACACTTCTTGTTGTAAAGGTAAGAGTTAAAGAAAAATTAGGCTTTAATATTAACAAACTTCTCCTCATCAAAATCCAATTTCCTCTTCCCTTTACTCATCCTTGGAGCCATGTGAATTTCTAAATTTTACAAGAAAATTCCAATAAATCTCAAAATCACAATGTACAAACTCCAAACACTATTCTAAACAAGTAAGAGCAAATTTCATCATGGAAATCTCAAAATCTCTTTAAAACTCCAAAAATTTCAACCTAAGCATGTGAGAGATTTTCATGGGGAAAAAAAAATTTTTAACTTGAAGTGAAGCTCTTACCAAGAGAAGTGTAGATCCAGTGTCAAAAAGCTTTGAAATCTCCTTAAATTTGAGATCTAGCAAGCCGTTGATCTTTAAAATCATGAAAATGGAGGAGGAAGATGAAGTCAAAGGAAAAATTTGCGGGACCCAGGGTAAAAATTGTGAAAACAAGGGTTTTTGGCCTTTTACTAGGTTCGAGAGCCGGCGGCGCTCGATAAGGCGCCGGCGGCTCTCGATAAGGCGCCGGCGGCCCTCGATAAGGCGCCGGCCGCGCTCGATAAGGCACCGGCGGTGCTCAATTTAATAAAAATAGCCAAACTCTCTGGATTTGGGCGCAGGCGGCGCCAGTCCAAACTTTTTTCTGCATCCGAAAATGTTTTTGTAATTTTGATCGTTTTGCCTTCCACAATGGTATTTAACACTTAAATAGGCATTTACATCATCTCAAAAGCAATAATTAACACAATTCTTTACACAAACAATACACAACAATCTTATATATATAAAATCCAAGTTACAATATAAACACCAAATATGTTCATTAAAACCAAACTAACTCTTAGATGTTTAGTGTTATAAACACTCTACGATAGGCAAACACTAAAATCTAAGTACACAATGAAAGCAAGCATATCCAAATCCAAATTCAAAGCAAAGTAAAGTAAATACTAAACACACCAAGCATAAATAAGCAAAGCAAACTAAACACACAACAAACATAAGTAGAATCCATCAATTACTCCACATCAGTTTCAGAACTATCCTCTCCTCTAATGTCTCCAATCGATTGCTGATGTACGAACAAATTATAAAATGGATGGAATGGAAATTCGTCAGACGATTCCTCAGCAATCACAGTGTTCTTCTTCATCAAGTTAATCAATCCTATCTCAATTCGACCAGTATGATTTAATAAATCAGAAATATTATTGATTGAACTCATAACATTCTGTACCTATTTCTCCAACTGTTTGATCCTCTTCAATATCATTCTGGAACCTTCAGGAAAATAGGGTTGAATCGGTTATGAAGTCTCTGTTGGTTGATTAGCAAGAATATTCATGTCATCTTCATCTCTCACTGTCTGGTAGTCATAAGGGTTAGTTGGATCAATAAGCCTCCATGGAAGAAGAACATTTTCCCAACATTTATAATGAACTTGTGATTGACTACATAACAAAAATATGGTGGACGGGTGTCTGACCGCGACTTTATATATTAAGCAAGAATTTATGAAGTCGAATTTATATATTTAGAATGATTTACTAAAGTCACAAATTCAACGCAAGTATACGTATCGTATCAGGTAATACAGGGCTCTAATGGAGTCCTGGTTATCGATCCCACAGAGAGGTGAACATTCTTTAAATCAGATAATATAGCACTAATATCCAATACCCTATGTAACAATTATTTAAGTGTACTACCACTAGTTAATGCAAAGTATAATAAAGCTACTACAATTACTTCTAATTATTGAACTATATTAACTAACAAACACACTAACTTATGTGATTTACAAGATACTTCTATATGAAAAGTGTCTTTCTTCCTGCATAAAGATTATTATGTGTGGATGATGAAGAATGATAATTTTGTGTTGTGCCAAATAGGAACATATTTGATTCTTTACCTTTAAAAGAGTATCCGCTCTTCCAAGCAGGAAAAGAAAATTGCCATAGCTTAATTTTAGTTACTAAATCTAAGGCTAGGTTGGGAGGATACCGGCTCTCACTTCGGAGCTCCCACTCACCCTTCACCCGAAGGCTAACCATAGGCTTTAGTTACCAATCTTAAGACCAAATTGGGGATCCCATTCTGTCACCATGAAACCTCCAATTTGAAGTCCATCAATACTCATTTCCCTATTTATTTGCACTTAATCCCCATGAACTACGCAATTTATTCACGGACATTATGATTTCTTCATTCTTGTTGTAGAACATTCAATTCTTTTGGAATTAATGTTCCTCAACATGTTTTAACAATTCAATTGGTCAGATTGAAAATTAAATTAAGTTCCAAATTAAAGGAACATCACAACTTTTATAACACTTAAAGGAAACATCATTTCCACATCATCACATCATAATTACTTCATGCAAGAAGAAAGGCAAGGGAGACTACTCACTAACCATGTAGAAGATATAAAAACACATGGATTTTATATATAAAATAAGAGTCATAGAAACTACAATAGTAAATACAACTTATCTCTTTCTCTTCCCCAAGAAAATTCCTTCAAAGTTCCCTTGATTCCTTTTCTCTTCCTTGCAACACTTGATTTCTCTCCTTGGAACAAAGATGAAGAAGCAATCTCTCACTTTACTCCCTCTTCTCCCCTCCTTAGAGAAGAATCTCTCTTAAAATCACAAACCCTAACTCTCTCTCTCTCACTTTCCTCACACTTTCTACAGCAATTCTCTTCTCTTCGTCCTCTCTATTTTCATCTTGGACACTTAATTTAATGTTAGGAAAGAATTCCCCAAGAGTTTTTTCAAATACCTCTTCAAAAATCCGCCAAAACTTTTGAATTTGAAGTGAACCGACATAGGGCGCTTTCGGCGCCTGATAGTGGAGCCGGTGGCGCCCTATCATGCCAATTAATTCTAGAGTCTCTAGAATAGGGCACCGGCGGTGCCCATTCTGGCGCCGGCAGTGCCAGGGCTGTTTTTTTCCAAATTGTTCTATTTTGCTCCAAATCCGTTCCTTTTTGCATCCTTTCACTCCAATCACCTATAATCACCATACCTGCAACAAATCATAAAAAATACCTTCCTTTAAAGTGCAATATCACCAAAAATAGGTAAAAACATATAGCTAAAAGAGTATATATTTTTGGTGCATCAAAATCCCCCAAACTTAAACTATTACTTATCCTCAAGTAATCCTTTTACTACATAAAAATATAACTATAGGCAATGTACTTTTCGATTGTAAGAGACCAAAATGTTTCATTCAAAAGAATATAGTATTTAGATTTTCATAAAAAGTTTTGGCAACTCAGGTCAACATTACAGGTATAAGAGTATTCAGTACTTAAGTCTAAGAGTTCTAGTCTTCTATTTATTTTAAGATGAACCATAATTTTTTATATTAAGAGTGCTTTAAAGGACTATGTGAAAGAGGAGCTCATGCAGACTTTATTAGAATGTAGGCTAGTACCTTAAACATAAATTTAGAAATGAAATCAAGCTCTCCCTTTAAGGTGATTCAAGTGAAGCCAATTTTTTATTAGGCATCTCCTCAAGCTTCTCCTCATAACATTTTTCTTTTCTTTTCTTTTTCTTTTTCATTTTCTTTTCTTTTTATTTTTCTTTTCTTTTCTTTTTCTGAGGATTACTCTATCTGGATAGCCTTTAATGATTTTGAACTTCACTCTCCTCTTTATAAAGTTCAAACTTAAGTCATCTCTTTACTTTATAGTTAAGTACAAGCTTTATTATTCATCATAAAGTTACAATCTCTTCTTAACACACAATACTTTAAATCCTTTAATATTTCAAAAAAAAATACAGTTTTCTTTACTTTAAATAGTTAACTATAATCAAATCCTTTCATACCAAAAATCTTACTTCTATAAAATTAACTTTTATCACTAAAAATTTTCATCCTTTCTTTCCATAATATTCAACTAAATTGAAAAGTTTTAGTTATCTTATAATGAGGTTCAACTGCTAAAAGTTATGCTAGTAATTTTTGAAAATATAATATTTGAGAACAAATAAAAGTTTAGCATTTCTCTACCCTCCACCAAACTTACATTTTTCAATAAATTTGAAATAATTGAGAGTAAAAGAAAACTAACCTTTATGTGCTGAGATTTTGAAATCTTCATAATTTACCTGGTATTAATCAAAATTTACAACTAGCAAGCATGAAACAATTAGTAGCAGTGATATAACAATTTTAAATATTTGCATGAGTAAAGAAAAATAAACATTAAACAACTAAATATCTAACAGAACACTGTAACATGAAGCAAACTATCACACCACATAACAACACAACTAACAGTTCAACATGAAAAATAATTGACACTACATCACATAGTACAACACAGGATTACACATTACATAAAAAGTAAGTATCCACTACATCACATCAATACATCACAAAAGACTAAAAACAACAGAAATAAAACAAACAAACTATCTACCAGTCTCCAACATCAGGATCAGTAGCATGGTCATCAGCAGGGTCAAAAGGTCCAGGCCTGTACGATGTATAACCAGAGCAAGAAGGAAATGTTACATCGGACTCTCCCCTCATAAATCTGGTCTGAGCATCGTAATAAGCCATATCAAACTCAACTCTTCTCTGTAAATAGTCTTCATTTACATCAACTCTGAGCATCCTATCAGTACTATCACTTAGCAATCCCAACTACTGCATGACATCAGATAGTGTTGGGGGCTCAGAAGTAGATGGAACATCATAGCTCATCGTAGGAATATTAGTACTCCTACTCTCCTCTCTTGCACCCACATGAGCCTCATAAGTATGAATAATGGTCTTTGTAATCAGCCTCAAAGGTATCGCCACTTCCTCAGAACTACTATACTCCACTCCAGACTGAACACAAAGGGCATGAATCAGGGCAGGATGTCCTAATCCACTAGTGGTTTCTCCTTTGGCAATAGAGTGAATGCTATTAAAAATAATGGCTCCAATATTAATCCTCTTCATATTCTAGATGCAATAATTTAAAATAGCTCGATCCCTAGTAACTTCACTATGTGTAAGAAGGTAATAGTCTTGAAGAAATGAAATAATGTCATGCTTTAGAAGCAACATTTAAAGTAGAAGCAGGGAAGTTAATCATCTGTCTCTGATTCATCTTCCATTCCCCTCTTCCATCAGTCAGATATGTGATTACACTCATCGAATTCTCTTCACTAGTATCAAATTCTCAAATTCACAAACAAAAGGTTCTCGAATTTGATAAAATGCATTGATACGTTGTGGGGTAAATTCAACCATTTTTCCTCAGACTAGCACATTTTCCGTTTCAGGCCAGAGCACGTTAGCATAAAATTCTCGGACTACTCCTAAAACAGCATTAGCAGAAAATTAACAGAAATGTTCCCAATTTCGCTCAAAAATCAACTATTCTATAGTTCCACCAGGATTTCCAAACTCTCGATCCTGAATACACTTCTTATTTTACAATTGAGAGTTGAAGCGAAACTGAGCCTTAACATTAACAAATCTTTCATCGTCCTAATCAAATTTTCACTTCCCCTTACTCATTCTAGGAGCCATGTAAATTTCTAGAAAAATTGCAAAAATTTGCCAATAAATTCCAAATCCACAATGTATTAACTCCAAGCATTAATCTATTCAAGTAAGAACAAATTCTACCATATGAAACTTCACTTTTTCTCAAAAATATCCAAAAATATCATCGAACAATGTGAGAGTTTCACATGGCAAAAATCCAAAAATTTTAGGTTAAATTAAAGCTCTTACCAAGAGAAGTGCAGATCTAGCCTCAGAAATCCTTGAAATCCTCTCTAATCCGAGATCTAACAAGCCCTAAAGCTTCAAAATCGAGAATATGGAGGTGGGAGACGAAAGAAATGGAGGAAAAATGGGTCTCAGGCTATTTTCATGAAATTTTAAGGGTCCCGGGCTATTTTCGGTGTTTGGGCGTCGGCGGCGCTCTATTCAAAATACTAGCCTGTTTCTCTGGATTTAGGCGCCGGCAGTGCTAGTCCAAAATTCTATTGGGTTCAAAAATTTTCGTCGCAAATTCACTCATTTCAACCTCTGCATTCCTATTTAACACATCAACAAGCATCTATTTCATCTTATAATCCATTAAACAACATTACATCACAAACAACACACCACATTACTTTCATATATATATATATATAATCCACGATACAACGATTACCCACATATGTTCATCAAATATAAGCAACACTCCTTAGATCTTTAGTGTTGCAAGTACACTACGATAAGCAAACACTAAGTCCTAAGTACACCCAAGAAATCAAAGGAAAGTCCAAACACACCCTACTAAAACAAAGCAAAGCAAACAACATAGCAATCAAAGCAAACACTTAAACATAACAAAGTAGCATATAGAATCTACTAATTACTCCTCATCAGTCTCAGAAATCTCATCCTCTCTAATGTCTCCATTGATTGTCGATGAATGAACAGATTATAGAATGGACGATATGGGAATTCCTCAGATGAATCTTCAGCCACACAGCATGCTTCTTCAACAGATTAATCATACCCAACTCAATCCGACCAGTATGATCAAATTGCTCTTTCATCCTCCAATCAATGTGATCAAATAAATCAGAAATATTATTAATAGCATTCATAATATTCTATACCTCATTTTCCAACTTCTTTAACTTCTACAATATCACCCTCGAACTTTCAGAATAGTAAGGCTGAATAAGTTGTGAACTCTCAGTGGGCTGATCAACAAGCACATCCATGTCTCCTTCATCACCTACTACATGGTAGTCATAAAGATCAGTGGGATCAATAGGTCTCCAGGGTAGAAGAACTTTTTCCCAACTCTCATATGACACTTGTTACATAACAGAAAAATGGTGGACGGGTGTCCAAGCCCATATTTAGATCCATGCACAATCAATCCCAATACAGATTTAGTAATGATTGATCCAATATATACTGGCCTTCCAGTTTGTATGTAGAAATTCAGAATAGCACTTTCCTTCGTTATCTTACTTATCTTCTTAGTAGGAATTCATTTTGCCGAAATAAAGTAATGCCATTGCTTTGATACTGGATTCAAGGATGAAGAAGAGAAACTGATATATCCATTATCCCTTACTTCCCATTCTTCATTCTCATCCTTCAAATAACAATAGATTTCGTTCATATCATTGCTCGTCGCATTAAAATTTCCATAATGACAAATAGGTACACTTTCTATCATGAAGAGATTATTTATCCTCGCAGGAGTGAATGGTACATACCTTCCTCTCACAAAAACACATCCTTGGTTGATCTCATGCAGATTTGCATAAAATTCTTTCACAACTGGAACAACCACTGCGGCGTTAGTGTAGCATAAAACTTCCCAACGTCTTTACTTCACTATCTCTTCAACTCTTGTAGTCGGACTCTCCAAACCTCGATTCACAAAGCATCTTTCCTTTATAATCCTTCTTTTCATCATCACTTTATGGAATAGACATTGCGCCTTGAAACTAATGAACTTTCGTCGATTATAGATGTGATATCTAGGGAGTTCAATGGAGTGGGAATCCATGGGATGCAAATTGAGAAAGGGAGTTTTCGTTTTTGTGGTGGTTATGGATTTAAAATGGAGTTTCGGGGTGTTTTAAGGAAGAAAATCCCGCTCAAAATCGCCAAAAACTGAAATTTTAAAACATAAAAACCGTCACCCAAAATTTGGGCGCCAGCGACGCTCAAACTAGAAATTCGGCTGTTATAAAAGAATAGGGCGCCGGCGGCGCCAGTGGTAAAAATTTTCACCGAACTTCGTTTGGCTCGAAATACTTCATTTTCTCAATACGATCCAATATATTTTTAATTTTTAACTTATTTAGGGGTAATTAGGATTCTTTAATATTAAACTAAAAGTACAAACAACTATAAGCAAACAAATAACACACAAACAAACATATGGGTTGCCTCACATAAAGTGTTTGGTTTAACGTCGTCAGCCCGACAAACCATTCAGTTAATCAGGATGACTTAGCAATAAAACCTCTTTGAAATCAGGTAAAAACACTCCAAAGTAAGGTTTTAAATGATGCTCATTAACCTTGAAAATATTTCTAGTTTTAGGATCCTAAATATCAACAGCTCCGAAAGAATGAACTTTTACTACAGTAAAAGGTCCTATCCATCTGAACTTAAGTTTTCCAGGAAATAATTTCAATCTCATATTATATAACAAAACTCTTTGTCCCAGTTCAAATCATTTTTTGAATATCTTTTGATCATGCCACAATTTCATTTTCTCTTTATAAATCCTATCGTTATGATATGATTCATTTCTAATTTCTTCCAACTCATTTAATTGCATAAATCTTTTTCTCCCGCATTTCTCAAATTAAAATTGAACTCCTTAATCGCTCATTATGTTTTATGCTCCAATTCAATCGGCAAATGGAAAGTTTTGCCAAACACTAATCTATAAGGAGACATTCCAATAGAGGTCTTAAAAGCAGACCTATAAGCTCATAATGCGGTGTCTAATCTAGGAGACTAATCTAATTTTTGAATATCCATTGTTTTCTCCATAAATTTTTTAATTTCCTGATTCGATATTTCCGCTAAACCACTAGTCTGGGGATGATAAGCTGTAGAGATTCTATGAATAATGTTATATTTTCCAGTTAATCTCTTAATTTGATTGTTTCTGAAATGGGATCTACCATCAGTTATAATCACTCTCGACATTTCATATCTTGTAAATATATTTTTCTTTAAAGATTTAGAAACACTCCGAGCATCACATCTTGGTAAAGCAACAACTTCAATCCATTTCGAAACATAATCAACAGCGACCAATATATATAAATTTCCAAATGAAGGTGCAAATGGTCTTATAAAATCTGATCCCCATACAGCAAAAATTTCAACTTCCAAATTGTAATTCAGAGGCATTTCATTTCTTATAGAAATATTACCTACTCTTTGACATCGATCACAAAATTTAACATATTTATAAACATCACAAAAAAGAGTGGGCCAATAAAATCCAAATTGTAAAATCATATAAGCTGTTTTATCAACACCAAAATGACCTCCAAATTTAGAATCATGACATCTCTGAATGATTGAATTAATTTCTTCATGTGGCACACATCTTCTAATAATCAGATCCTTACACTGTTTATATAAATAGGACTCATCCAAAAAATAAAATTTAGCATCATATTTAAATTTTTTTTGTTGTTTCCTTGTTAAATCTGATGGTATAATATCACTTACAATATAATTCACAATATCAGCATACCAAGGCAAATTCTTTTCCATAAGAATATACAATTGTTCATCAAGAAAAGTTTATGCAACTTCCTTCTCAAATTTAGAAAATCTATCATATTCTATTCTTGACAAATGATTGTCAATTTGAATATCAGACCCTTTCCTATCAACTATTTCAAAATCAAATTCTTGCAAAAGGAGTATCCATCTAATCAATCTAGGTTTAGCATCCTTCTTTTTCATTAGATACTTGATAGTTGAGTGATCAGTATGCACTATACTTTTAGTTCCAATTAAATAAGGTCTAAACTTATCAAAAGAAAATACTATAGCAAATAATTCCCTTTCAGTAGTAGTATAATTAATTTGAGCATCATTAAGAGTTTTACTACCATAGTAAATAACCTTGAAAGTTTTATCATACCTTTGCTCCAACGCAACTCCAATAGCATAATCACTAGCATCACACATCAATTCAAAGGGTTTCTCCCAATCAGGTGAAACAATTATAGGAGCAGTGATTAATTTTTCCTTAAGTAATTCAAAAGCACACAAACATTCATCATTAAAATCAAACTTCCTATCACTTTCTAGAAGTTGGCACAAAGGTTTAGTAATTTTAGAAAAACTCTTTAATATAACGCCTGTAAAATCCAGCATGTCCTAAGAAACTCCGCACCTCTCTCACAGTAGTGGGTGGTGGTAATCTCTCAATCACTCGAATTTTAGCAGGGTCAACCTCCATACCATATTCAGAAATTTTATGCCCAAGCACTATTCCTCCTGCAACCATAAAATGACACTTTTCCCGATTCGTAACTAAATTTATTTTCTCACGAGTTCCAAAACTTTTGCCAAGTTTTCCAAACAAATATCAAATGAAGTTCCAAACACAGAAAAATCATCCATGAAAACTTCTATTCCATTATCTATTATACTACTAAAGATAGACATCATACATCTTTGAAAAGTTACAGGTGTGTTACACAATCCAAAAGGCATTCTTCGAAAAGCAAATGTTCCATAGGGGCTAGTAAATGTTGTCTTTTCTTGATCCTCAGGAGCAATAGGTATTTGATGATAACCAGTATATCCATCCAAAAAGCAATAGTACTTGTGTCCGACAAGTCTATCCAACATTTGATCAAGAAAAGGTAGAGGAAAGTAATCTTTTCGGGTGGCAGCATTTAGTTTTCTATAATCAATACAAATCGCCATCCATTAACTTATCTAGTAGGTAAAATTTCATTCCTTTCATCCACTTCCACAGTCACTCTGCGTTTCTTCGGTACACAATGAATTGAACTTACCCAAGAACTATCTGAAATAGGATAAATAATTCCAGCATCAAACCATTTTAAAATCTCCTTCTTAACTTCTTCTTTCATTATAGGATTTAATCTCCTTTGCGGATCAATTTTAGATTTATGTTCTTCATTTAATAAAATTCTATGCATACAGATCAAAGGACTGATTCCTTTGATATCTGCCAAAGTCCATCCAAAAGCTCTTTTGTATCTTTTTAAGATTTCCAATAATTTTTGTTCTTGCTATTCGGTTAATTACGAAGATACAATAATTGGTAAGGTAGATGATTCTCCTAAGAACATATACTTTAAATGTTTAGGGAGAATTTTCATCTCAAGTTCAGGAGGTTTAACAATAGATGAAATTAAACTTTTATCTCCACATTACATGGTATCTATCACTTCAAATTTCTCCTGAATATACTCAAATTCCTTATTCTTCTCATTATTTGAATCTGTTTCATTTTCCGTTTCATCTTCAATCATATTTTCATACTCCACTTTCTTTTCAAACATCTCTTTAAAATAATCATTTCTCAAATATTTGCATACTTCCATCATAAAACATTTATTATCTTTTGCAACTGAGGGATACTTCATAGATTTCAAAATATTAAAGGTCACCTCTTGATCATTAACTCTCATAGTTAATTCCCCTTTTTTAACATCAATTACAGCTCTTCCAGTAGCTAGGAAAGGTCTTCCTAAAATAATTAGAATATTTTTATCTTAACCAATATCAAGCACAATAAAATCCACAGGAAAGATAAATTTATCCATTTTTACTAACACATCTTCTACCACTCCCTTAGGATAAGTAATAGAATGATTAGCTAATTGAAGAGTTACAGATGTAGGAGAAATTTCTCCAATTCTCAATCTTTTGAAAGTTGATAAAGGCATAAGATTCATACTAGCTCCCAGATCACATAAGGCTCTTCCAAAAAACTTTTCACCTATAGCACACGGGATAGTGAAACTACCAGGATCATTAAATTTTTCAGGAAGCTTTTTCTGAATTATTGCACTACACTCTCCGCTAAGTGCAACAGTCTCATGATCCGTGAACTTTCTCTTCTTTTTAAGAATATCTTTCATAAATTTCACATAATCAGGCATCTATTCTAATGCTTCAACAAAAGGTATATTTATTGTTAACTTCTTAAGGATTTCCAAAAAATTTCCAAATCTATTATCCCTATTCTTCTACTTCAATCTTTGAGGGAATGGAGGAGGTGGTTTCTCAACAGTAATCTTCATTGGTTCAAGAGGATATTCTAGGTCTGGATAAATCTTATTTGAACCATTTTCAATATTCACCTTCTCCTTCTCTTCTTCAACTTCTTTCTGTGTTCTAGTTTCTAATTCTTTTCCACTCCTTAATTGAATAGCCTTAAGTTGCTCCTTGTTTTGATCTTTTGGATTGATCTCCACATTACTGGGAAGCATTCCAAAATGTTTATTATTAAGTGCAGTGAAAATATGTCCCAATTGATTTTTCAATATTTTTGATCGCAACACCTTGAACTTGTCATTGGTTACCCATATTCAAAATCATTTCATCTGTAGACAACTTCTTATCCTTAAACTGTGGGTTATTATTAAATCCAGGAGGATAAGATTGTCTAAAGTTAGTATTTCCTTGGTTGGTTCAGTTTCCAACTGGGTTTATAGAATTGTGTCCCCATTGTGGGTTCACATTAGCATTATTATTATTCCATTTGAAATTTAGGTGATTCTTCCAACCAGAGTTATAATAATTCGAATAAGGGTTATTAGGTCTATTAATCATGTTCAAAGTTTCATAAGGTGTTTGAGATTCAGTTATCTACCCAAATGAATTTTCCTCTAACACTGGGATTGGTTGAGAATAATTCATTCCATATTGATCTATTTTCTTAGAAAGTGCTGTTATTTGAGAAACTATCATAGTCATCATACCAGAATCATGAACACTAGCTACTCTTTTAGGATTTACCCATTCAGAGGGCCAATGAAAATTATTAGTAGCCATCTCTTCAATTAATGAATATGCTTCATCAAAAGATTTTGACATTAACGATCCACCAGCAACAACATCAATAATTAATCTTAATGATCCCACTAATCTGTTATAAAAAGTTTGAATTATTAATAAATCTGGTAAAGCATGATGTGGACACTTCCTAAGAAGATCTTTAAACCTCTCCCAAGCTTCATATATTGACTCCCCTTCAAACTGACCAAAAGATGTGATATCATTTCTTAATTTAGCAGTTTTCGATGGAGGGAAATATATCGATAGAAACTTTTGAGAAAGTTCTACCCATGTTCGAATATAGCCAGGTGCTAACGAGTTTAACCACGCCTTAGCCTTATCCCTTAAGGAAAAAGGAAAAAGTCAAAGTCTGACAGCATCACTCGACACTCTGTCATACTTGAAAGTAGCACACAGTTCTAAAAAAACTAGCGAGATGTAAATTTGGGTCTTCATTAGGTGTTCCTCCGAATTGATTATTTTGTACCATTTGGATAATAGCAGGTTTAAGTTCAAACGAATTAACAGCAACATTAGGATTTTGAATAGTTATATGAATTTCATCTATTGTTGGGTTAGCATAATCTCTTAAAGGCCTTGGCAAATTTCCAACATTAATATTCTGATTCTCTTGATTATTCGCCATTTCATAGTAATTTTCAGTTTGTTTTTTTTGTTTTCTAATTTTTCTAATAGTACACTCTAACTCTGGATCGTAAGGTATCAAACCTACAGATCCACTACTACGCATATAAAATCACACCACAAAGTAAAGGTTTTCAGTTACTACAATATCTATAAATAAGTACTGTTTATCTACCTCCCCGGCAACGGCACCAAAAACTTGACCGCAACTTTATATATTAAGAAGAATTCATGAAGTCAAATTTATATATTTAGAATGATTTAGTAAAGTTACAAATTCAACGCAAGTATACGTATCGAATCAAGTAATACAGGGCTCTAATGGAGTCCTGGTTATCGATCCCACGGGGAGGTGAACGTTCTTTAAATCAGATAATATTGTACTAAAATCCAATACCCAATGTAACAATTACTTAAGTGTACTACCACTAGTTAATGCAAAGTATAATAAAGCTACTACAATTACTTCTAATTACTGAACTATATTAACTAACAAACACACTAACTTATGTGATTTATAAGATACTTCTATATGAAAAGTGTCTTTCTTCCTGCATAAAGATTATTATGTGTGGATGATGAAGAATGGTAATTTTGTGTTGTCCCAAATAGGAGCATATTTGCTTCTTTACCTTTAAAATAGTACCCCCTCTTCCAAGCAGGAAAATAACATTGTCATATCTTAAGTTAAGTTACTAAATATAAGGCTAGGCTGGGAGGATACGGGCTCTCACTTCGGAGCTCCCACTCACCCTTCACTCGAAGGCTAACCATAGGCTTTAGTTACCAATCTTAAGACCAAATTGTGGATCCCATTCTGTCACTGCGGAAACCTCCAATTTGAAGTCCATCAAAACTCATTTCCCTATTTATTTGCACTTAATCCCCATGAACTATGCAATTCATTCATGGACATTAAATGGTTTCTTCATTCTTGTTGTAGAACATTCAATTCTTTTGGAATTAATGTTCCTCAACATGTTTTAACAGTTCAATTGGTCGGATTGAAAAGTGAATTAAGTTCCAAATTAAAGAAACATCACAACTTTTATAACACTTAAAGGGCACATCATTTCAACATCACCACATCATAATTACTTCATGCAAGAAGAAAGTCAAGGGAGACTACTCACTAACTATGGAGAAGATATAAAAACACATGGATTTTATATATAAAAGTAGAGTCATAGAAACTACAATAGTAATTACAATTTATCTCTTTCTCTTCCCCAAGAAAATTCCTTCAAAGTCCCCTTGATTCCTTTTTTCTTCCTTGCAACACTTGATTTCTCTCCTTAGAACAAAGATGAAGAAGCAATCTCTCACTTTACTTCCTCTTCTCCCCTCCTTAGAGAAGAATCTCTCTTAAAATCACAAACCTTAACTCTCTCTCTCACACTTTCCTCACACTCTCTACAGCAATTCTCTTCTCTTCCTCCTCTCTATTTTCGTCTTGGACACTTAATTTAATGTTAGGAACGAATTCCCCAAGAGTTTCTTCAAGCACCTCTTCAAAAATCCGCCAAAACTTTTGAATTCAAAGTGAACCGACATAGGGCGCCGGCGGCGCTCGATAGTAGCGCCGGCGGCACCCTATCGTGCCAATTAATTCTGGAGTCTCCGGAATAGGGCGCCGGCGGTGCCCATTCTGGCGTCGGCGGCGCCAGGGCTGTTTTCCTCCAAATTGCTCCATTTGCTCCAAATTCGTTCCTTTTTGCATCTTTTCGCTCAAATCACCTATAATCATCATACCTGCAATAAATCATGAAAAATACCTTCCTTTAAAGTGAAATATCACGAAAAATAGGTAAAAACTTATAGCTAAAAGAGTATATATTTTTGGTGCATCAGTGTCTAAGCCCATACTTAGATCCATGAAAAATTAATCCCAAAACTGATTTCACAATGATATTACCAATGTCAATCAGCCTTCCAGTTTGAATACAAAAATTCAAAATGGCACTTTTCTTAGTTACCTTGCTAATCTTCAAAATTGGAAATAATTTTACCGAAATAAAATAGTGCCACTACTTTGTCACTGTATTCAAGGATGAAGATGGGAAACTAATGTATCCATTCTCTCTAATTTCCCAATCCTCATTCTCATCCGTCAAATATCGATACACATCATTCATATTATCTCGTGTGCCATTGAAATTAGAATAATGGCAAATGGGTGTGTTCTCGATCATAAGGAGATTGTTAATTTGTGCAGGAGTGAATTGCACCAATCTACTACGCATAAATACGAACCCTTGGTTGATCCCGTGAAGATTTGCATAGAATTCTTTCACGATAGGAACAACAACGACAGCGGTAGTGTAGCAAAGCACTTCCCAACGTCTCTCTTTAATTATCTCTTCAATTCTTGTAGTAGGATTATCCATACCTCAATTTATGAAGCCTCTTTCCTTTATAATCCTTCTCTTCATCATCACTTTGTTGAACAAACGTTGCGCTTTGAAACTTATAAACTTCCTTTAGTTGAAAACGTAAGATTGAGGGGCTTCAATGGAGTAGGAATCCATGGGATGCGAATTGGGAATGGTATTTTTCAATTTTTTGGATTTATGAAGTCAAAAATGGAGTTTAGGGAGTCATAAGGATGATGATCCCACTCAATACCGCCAAAACTCGCATTTTGAAACTTAAAAACCGTCAACAGATTTTGGGCGCTGACCCGACCCGCAATAACTCAGTAATATTCGCTTCCAAAAGATGGCCAAAAAGTTGACCCAATTTATAACTAGCGGCTAGTGTATAAAATCAAAATGTTATAAAATTTTAGAAAATATTTTACACACTAGAGGTACTACGCAAGTATACGTATCGTTTCAAGTAATATAGCATTTAATTTTATAACCCCAGTATCGATCCCACAGAGAAGCAAGGTAAGAAATCCTTTAGGCTAATTCCAGTCTATTTCTATAAGCCCTAAATTTGGAATGTCAATTAAAATGAGTTTTCTAATAACTAATCCTAAATTAAATTCTTAAATAAAAAGATAACTTATGGATAAATTGGTTTGGAGAAATTCGAGATATTAAAAACTACCTTTCTCTTGCAATTACATAGATAATGCGTAGGAAAGCAATGCTTAGAATTTAATGTAGTGGTGCCAAATAGAAGCATTCCTATTCTTTACCATTTGGTCTAGGCATAAAGAACATTGGCTAATCTATAGATCGGTTCAGGATGTTTTATTGGTAGAATGGGTTAATCTAGGTTCACACTACTAGATGTCCAAGGGTGGCTATGGTCGGCCCTACCAGTGACCCGTTCCCTTTCTATAGATCAAATTATTAGAATTTAGTCTGTCACTCTAAAAACTAATCAATTATGCGCCCAATAAACAATATCTCTCTATTTATTTGCACTTTACCTTGAATAACCCGCACAAGGCCTTCGACTACCCAAGGATTCATGTGATATCTACTAGTTAAGAATTCATCTTCTTCTAGGTCTCAGAATTCTTAAACAGGTTTTAACAATACAAGTGATCAATTTGTAAAGTAAATGAAGATCTAGTATGAATATCATCACCATAATTTAATAAGAGAATATCTAAGTAAATCTTAATTCCTAAACATGCATCTATTTCATTACAAAATAAAAGTAAATGAAAATAATGGCATAAGAAATAAAAGAATTGATAGAACTATATAATAAATTAAGTGTCAACAAGAAACTTATTTCATTAGTATTCTATTATATTTATGCAACTATCTGTCACCGAGAAGAATCTAATAGATAATTCTATCATAAAAATGATTTTCCTACGCATGCCACTACTTCATATTAAAAGAAAGAGTAAAAGAAATCACTTACGAAACATGGATAATTCACGATAGAAAACTTGGTTTAAAAAAGAGAAAATCCACTAGAAAGTGTTTACAACAATTACAAGAGAATGAAGAACACAATATTTAGCTTTTTTCCTTCTGAAAGAAAGAAGAAGATCTCTCCACCAAAGTTTCCCACTGATCCATGCGACGCTCGTACATCCCTTACATAGATATCTCAAAATCCCTCACCAATCTCTCCATAAGATGTAAAAATCTAAATCTTCATAACTCTAAATGACTAAAATGACTAAGGGGAAAGAGAGAGACTATAGGGTGCGATTTTTTCTGAAGGAGTACCCTCCTATTTATAGGCTTCAAGGGTTGCCTCAAGGCACCTCTTCAAAATGTGTCCACATTCAATGAATCTTCTAGAAGGTCTCTCTGGCACCTAGGTGCTGGAATCTGGCCCCTAGGCGTCGGACACCGCGTCCAGTTCTTCGCACCTCTTCACTTTAGCTCGCACCTCTTCGCGATTTAAACCGCTCCAATGTGTCTAGATTCATTGTATCACATGTCCTATATATTAGGAATAACTTCCATGATTCTAGAAAGTCTAAAAACTACTTAACACCATCAAAATAACTTCCAAAGTCGTCAAAATCCCATCCAATAACCGTTTCTGGATGATTCTGGCGCCTAGGCACTGAGTTTTGGCGCCTAGGCGCCACCCTGTGCGCAGCTCTACGGTTTTGCTCCGTTTTGCTTCGTTTCAACTCCGTTTTGCCCCATTTCAGTTGCGTTGCGTTCCTAACATCTTCACCTACAAGATAGAGATAAAAACAAACTTTCTCAAAAGTATAATTTCATTCAAAAATATGTGAGAAATATAAAAGATATTAAGCATAGAAAGACATATCGATATGTACTATGTTAAAATCTTCTTCCTTTCCTTATTTTGGCTCAAAATTGCATAGTTTTTGCTTCATTTTCTATAAAATCATATTTTTATACTTGAAGACAAAAATATACAAAATTACTTACTTTATAGTGTAATATCATTAAAAATATGCATAAATTAGGCATGAAATGAACACTAAAAATAGGTACTTCTTTTTCATGGATCAAAATCCCCAAAACATAAACATTACTTGTCCTCAAGTAACACTATAATCATGTAAAACCACATAAGAAAATCATGTGTATGAGGAGTTTCTAAAATTTTTTTCTAGAAATATAGTAGTCTAATTTAGAAAAAATTTTAGTAAATGAGATCAATTTAAAGTTTAGAAATCTCTTAGATGAAAGAGTATGAAAATATGTGTTGCTATCTAATTCAGAAATGCCTCTAAATTTTTCAAAATATAGGGGTTAGGCATTTTTATTTTCTTTACTTAAAAATCTTTATTAAAAATAATTATACTACCTATATTACATTTTTAAGCTTAGGATTTTCTTAAATCTTATACTTTAAAAAGCTCAGGTGTGGAACTAATTTTTTATTAGGCCTTTTAATCCTTAAGCTTCTCCTTCCTTTTTCACATAATATACTTTTTTTTCTTTTATTTTTCTTTTTCTTTTTCTTTTCCTTTTCTTTCTTTCTTTTTCTTCTTCCTTTTTTTTAGGCAAAGATTACTATATCTGGATAGGCCTTTAATAATTTTGAATTCCACCCTTCCTTTTCTAAAGCATAAGGTAAATATATATCTTTTACTTAGAAATATAATAACAGTTTTGAAAATTATTTTTCAATAATAGAAATTTAAATATTGAAAACAAAAGTCTAATCCTTCTATTTTTCTAAAAATACAACTTTTCTTACTAAAGATGGTTACACAATATTTATCATTTCTTCACTAAGAAAAATTTAACTTTAAATTTTTCATCACTACTATAAATTTTAACTAAATTCTCTTACTCATTTCTATATTCAAAATTTTATTTCCCTAATATAACTTCATACACATAATTATTTTTCAGTAAAAAATCAAATTTATTTATAGCATTTTTTGGAACAAATAAAATTTAAGTTTTTGAAAATTGTTTTTCATTCCCACCAAACTTGAATTTTAAAATATTTTGCAACTAATTCCATAAAATGTAGGAGGAAGAAAAATAAAAGTTAAATCTACTAACTACTACAACATTCTATCAAATTTAAATACATTCATAATCAGGATAGAATGACTGCATGAGAAAGTAAATCTAGCCTAACACATGCGTACAATAATATTAAACTAAAAAGGAAGGTCAAATAAGCATGACATGTATCGGCATAGGAATATATATTTAAGTGTTATTCAAATCTCTAAATTGTTGTAACACAAACACACAAACTAAATACCTAGACTCGCAGATTCATAAACAAATATCAATTGAGGTTAATTTGATCTCCTTTCTACTCACATTTTCTCTCCTTAGTTTCAATTTCTAACGGAAGAAACTACACTAATAACGATAAACTAGTGAGTAAAAATAGTGTAGTTCATTCAGATGTTGTTCATTAAGCAATTTCATGACCTTACTCAGTGAAAACAAAGTCAGATAAAGGAAGTAATAGAGTTGACATGGAGTTGTCCATATCTAAACTCTACATGCTTCAAGGTAATGCTCAGCTCCGGTTGAGAACTAAGTTATAACAGACTCGTCAGCCTGCTACTACCAGAAGTCATATATAAATTTAATCAAGACCAAGGAATAACCTCACAACATTAATCTAATACGCACTAAAGCAAACACAAAACAACACATAAACAATCAAGACTCGCAAGCACACTAAATCAAAGCACACTGATAACTATGGGTTGCCTCCCATAAAGCGCTTGGTTTTAACGTCGCGGGCCCGACAAATGATTCCTCCTGGATCAAAATTCCAATTAAGTAATCCTCGATCAATTGCCCAATCATTTCCAGATCCAGGGATTCCTATAAAATCCTCAAATTTTAATTTTTCATTCAGCTCTTCATTTTCAGTTTGATTTATATAATTGTTCCTCATATTTCTTTCTAGATCCAATATTCTTCTGTTGATTTTATGAATTTTTATATTAATATCATCCTTGAAATTTATAAGAAATGGATCTTTATAAGATACTTCAATATCTCCCAAATTTTGGATCGAACTCTCTTTAGATAATTCACTCTTCTGTTTCAAATTATCTTCCAATTCTTCCCCTTTATAATTATTAAATGATGGAGGATCTATCTTAGTTGAGGAAATAGGTTTTTCTAATTCCTTAGGAATTTCTTCCAATGGTTTTCCAATGTCCTTATCCTCTTTTCTCAACTCAAAGTTCTTTAGAAATATATCCTCAAATTCTCTTCCAAGTCTTAGTTCATTAATTTTATCATGTTCATCATTCAATTCAGGTTTTTCTTGTGATTGAGTCAAATCCAAAGATATAAAGACTGGTTGGGTAGATGAATTCCCTAAATAGGTAGGCTTTAAAATTGTATGGGGTACATCCATCTTAAGTTCATGAGATTTTTCAACAGATGGAATTAAAAGTTTACTATTTTCGGTGACGTCCATCATTTCACACCTCTCTTGTACATACATAGAGTCTTCTTTAAATAACATTTTTGAATCATCATGAAAATCCATTCCGACCTCATCTGTTATCTTACTCTCAAAACTTTCTTGGAAATTATTTTTATTTAGATAATCAATTTCATCCATCCAAAAACAATCATCAATTTTCTCGAATTTGGATGTTTCATAGTCTTTAATATATCAAAAGTTACTTCCTGGTCATTAATATTCATAGTCAACTTTTCTTTTTGCACATCTATCATAGCTTGTCCAGTAACAAGGAAAGGTCTCCCTAAAATAATTGGAATTTCTTTATCTTCATATCTAATACAATAAAGTCCACAAGAAAGATAAACTTATCCACTTTAATAAGCACGTCTTCTATAACTCATTTTGGATAAATGATAGATCGATCAGCTAACATAAGGGTTACAGTAGTGGGAGAAATATCTACTAAACCTATCATTCTAAATATAGATAGAGGCATCACATTAATGCTCACTCCTAAATAACATAAAGCTTTTCCACATAATCTTTTTCCAATTGCACAAGGAATTGTAAAGCTACAAGGATCGTTAAGTTTCTGAGGAAAATTTTTCTGAAGTATAGCGCTGCACTCCTCATTTAGTGCAACTGTCTCATAATCCCCAAATTTCCTTTTATTGTTTAATATCTCCTTCATAAACTTTGCATAACTTGGCATATGTTCCAAAGCTTCAGTGAATGGAATATTTATCGTTAACTTCTTAAGTACTTTCATGAACTTTGAAAATTTCTTATCCAACTCATGCTGTCTAAGTCTTTGAGGAAATGGAGGTGGTGGTCTTTCCAAACTGATTTTAGTTGAAGAAATTAATTTTTTTCAAACCCTTAGAAACATGTTTTTCAGGTCTTTTAGTGTCCCTTATTTTTCTCACAACATCTTTCTCTTTTCAAACCACATCCTCTATCTCTCTTCCACTTTTTAATTAGACAGCTTCTACTTGTTCATTAATGTTCTCTTTAGGGTTGATCTCAATGTTGCAAGGATGTGTTCCTTGGGGTCTATTGCTTTGTGAATTAACAATTTGTCCCAATTGATTCTCTATGTTTATAATCACAGCATTTTGACTTTGCAACTGGTTTCCCACTTTCAATACCACTTCTTTCATAGACATCTCCTTATCCTCAAATTGTTGATCATTGTTAGAGTCCGGTGGATATGAAGGTCTATAGTTTGTGTTACCCTGATTATTCCAACTTCCATTAGGATTTGCATGATTATTTTCCCATTTTTGTTTTCCATCATCAGTAGTATGATTCTAGTTAAATTTAGGATGGTTCTCCCAACATGGGTTGTAAAAGTTAGAATATGGGTTGTTTATAGTATTTAAAGCGTCATATGACAAGTTATAATCAATTATATGCCCTAATGAAATTTCCTCACTTACAGAAGTAAATTGAGGATGGTTCATTCCAAATTGGTCCAACTTCCTTGATATTGCGGCAACCTGAGATACATGAATTGTAATCGCATCTGTATCATGAACACTGGCTACCTTTTTAGGATTTACCTTTGTAGAGGGTCATTCAAATTCATTTGTAGCCATTTCTTCAATTAATGCATACGCTTCATCAAATGATTTTGACATTAACGATCCACTAGCGGCAGCGTCATTTATAAACCTAAGGGATCCTACTAACCCATTATAAAAAGTTTGAATGATTAACCAATCGGGCAGAGCATGATGTGGACACTTTCTTAGGAGTTCCTTAAATCTTTCTCAGGCTTCGTATATTGTTTCTCCTTCATATTGACAAAATGAGATAATATCGTTTCTAAGTTTAGTAGTCCTTGAAGGTGGAAAATTCTTAGCTAGGAATTTCTAAGTTAACTCCTCCCAATTTTTAATAGAGCTAGGTGATAATGAGTATAACCACATTTTAGCCTTATCCCTTAGTGAGAAAGAAAAAAAACCTTAGCCTAACAGCATCGTCTGACATGCTGTTATAACAAAATGTAGCACAAAGTTCTAGAAAACTAGATAAGTGTAAATAGGGATCCTCCAAATGAGTTCCCCCAAACTGGTTGTTCTGCACAAGTTGGATAATCTCGGGATTTATTTCAAACGAGTCGGCTTCATGACAGGGTTTTGTATACTTGAGTGAATTTCATCTGTCGTAGGATTTTCATAATCCCTCAATGAAGTATGATGATTTTCTATGTTATTATCTTGAAAGTTTTCCATTTCCATTTCTAGTTTTTCGAGTCCCTTCTGTTTTTTTAATTTTTTCCATTTTTCTAACTCGGGATCATAAGGCACAAGTCCTTCAGATCCTTTGTTTCGCATACAGAGCACAACAAACAGTACATTAACAATTAAACAAATAATAGATAAAATATATTCAACACAACAAAACATTTTTACGAACACCTTATTTTTCACACAAACAGTTTTTACGACACTACAATTTTCAAAGTCTAAACATAATTATTTCAACTAAAATTCTCCTAAAGTTCTTATCGAAGCTTCCCCGGCAACGGCGCCAAAAACTTGACCCGACCCGCAATAACGCAGTAATATTCACTTCCAAAAGATGGCAAAAAACTTGACCCAATTTATAAATAGCGGCTAATGTATAAAATCAGAATGTTGTAAAATTTTAGAAAATATTTTACACATTAGGGGTACTACGCAAGTATACGTATCATTTCAAGTAATATAGGGTTTTCTTTTATAAACCCAGTATCGATCCCACAGAGAAGTGAGATAAGAAATCCTTTAGGCTAATTCCAGTCTATTTCTTGTTGACCTCATTTTTGATGAGGTCTTCTCTTCTTCTTTTTAGTGCTTAGGATCTAGCCTTAGGCTTTTCCTTTGACTATCTTAGAGGACTAGAATTGGGACCCACCTTTTAGAAACTCAAACCACTTCTAAACTCCCTTCAAACTCCACAAACTTGACTATAGACCCCTAATCACCTAGAGGGTTGAAATCAAATGTGGAATTTTAAAGGTTGAGTTCCTATAGGACTCTTTGGCCTTAGACCGCCTCCAGGTGGCCTGGTGCAGTGAAGGGGCTGACTTACACACACACTACACTTACACACTACACTTATACACTACACCTACACACTACACTTCCACACACCTCCTAAAACCACACCCATACCCAACTTGACCTCCTGACTCATGTAGGTGATTCACATGGATGGTCCTTAACCCCTAAGCCCTTGGCTAAGAGGGTTAGGAACAACATAGTGGATGCCTCAAATGAGTCCCTTCATGGCTCATGTGAGCTTGATATGGCTTCATGGCTCAACCAAAATGACTTCATTCCACTCAAATTCACCCAATCTTCAATTTTCCAAATTTTCAATTTTTGACCCCCGGGACCCTACACCCGTCTAACCTACCAAATGCCCTTGAAACTACCCAAAATTTGCAAAATCACCTAAATTACCCAAAATCCTCCAAAATCATTCCCAAACATTTCCACATCACCCAAATTGATCATCCATACCCAAAAATACCAAAAATTCCAAAAATACCTCCCAATACCCTCCAAATACCCAAAATACCCCTCTTGGCCAAAAAATCCAAAAATTCAGAAAATTCCCAGAAAATTCCAAAAAATCCCAAATATTCCCAATTTCATTTTGTCCAACTACACCATGGGCCAATTTTGTCAATTTACCCTACTTTTGTCAAAACCCCCATTTGACCCATTTTAACCCTAAGTGAACCCAATGTCAAACCAAACCTACCCAATTGACCCAAATTCTGGTCCAATTCAGTTCTAAACTTCAATTAAACATTCCCAATACCAATCTAGACTAAATCCAAGTTCAATTTGATTGACATTTGGATCCAATTTCACTTTTGGCCTTAAAGCCCAATTTGGACCCATGACCCAAACTTAACCCAAATTCACCCAATTCAACTCCAATTAACCCCAAATCTTTTCTAAATCTTCCTTAACATTCCCAAAAACAAAACACTAACATTATTTGCCCAAAATTTAGACCCAAACCCCACTCAAATTCAACCCAAAGCTAAAAGGCCCATTTTTGACCTAAACCCAAACCTAACCCAAATGAGCCCAAACCCCAAAATCAAAGCCCAACCAAAGTCAAAACCTCTTTGAAACACTCCCATAAATATTTCTCAACATTAATTTTACATCAATTTCAACCCTAGCCCAACATTGGCCCAAGTTAGCCCAATTTGACCTACATAGGCCCACTTACCAAATAAATCCAAATTCAAACCAATTCAACCCCAAATCACACCAAATTGACTCCAAGCCCTTCATAGAACATCCCTAAACCAATTATAACACTTATTTGACAAGGTCCTTCACAAAATCTTCACCCAAATGCCCATCCTAAAATCAAAAAGCCCATTCCCCTTAAACTTTCCTAAAAAGCCCACTTCCTTCAAATTCAAAAGCCCAAATTCATCTAAAGCCCACATGGCACTTCCCTCATCATCCATTTAATCAAAATTGCCCCTAAGTTTCAAAGTCATCAATTAAACAATTCCAAATCAAGCCCCATACAAATTCCCATCAAAATATCAAAATTTTCTTAAATCCCTTTTTATGAAATTGACCCAAGCTTTTCCCAAGCCAAATGGAGCCAAGGATGAGCCATTCACAAGCCATATGGAGCCATGAAAGTTTGGCATGTGACCATGCCATTAATGGTAAAAGGAGGGGCTCCTTTCGTAATCTTTCATTAAGCTTTTTAACCTTATCCATGACACACTCTAAACCATGTTTAGCCACCTCATCATGGATAGAGACCACACCATTCTCTCTTGGTCGACCCAACCGATCCTCTCGGCCCAAAATCAGGCCATGGGGAGGTGTACCCAACCCAAACCAATGGGTTGACCAAATTGAAGCCAAAATGACCCCTTCTCCATTCCATTTTAATTCAAAGCCTTTACACATGTCAAACTCCAATTGACTTCACCAACTTCAAGCCCTGGACTCCCTGACCCCGAAGGTGACCCATGCCTGCCGGCCAGCCCCCTGGATCGCCGGAAAACACCATGGCCGAGACCTTGGGAGGAGCCAAACTTTGGAATTCCACCTTGTCGAGCTGCCCCATGCCCAATGGCCACCATGGCCGTTCTTCCCATGACCGAGCAGGCTGATCCCAACCCTTGGCCATCCCCGGGAGGCTCTCCGACCACCTCTATTTAAACCCAACCCCCTCACGGCCATGAGAGGAGAGTTGCACAAACCTTGCCGAAACTCGCCAAAATTGTTTCAAACCCTTCTCCACCCTTAGAGCGGTTGATCCCCAGGTGTCAATTTGCCCTAATCCCCACCGACAAAACCCGATTTCTCAACTAAAATTCCACCCAAAACCGAGGACACTTCTCCACGAGTGAGCCAATCCCCAAATTGATTGGTTCTACACCTTCACCGGACCAAGGGAAGGTGTCCACCAAGCAAAAGCCCCATCTCCGGGCTTCCCGGTTGCTCCGACCTCCAAGCTTTGTGATCGGTCGTGGTCGAAATCCAACCTAGACAATTCACCGGACCAGGAGACTTCATCCGGAGCTTGCTAGGATCCAATCGAAGGTGCAACAACTCTCGGATCGAAGCCACACTTCTCCGAGCAAAGGTATGAGCTAATTCTTCATCCCAAGCTTCGGAGATTCTCCATTTCAAATGCTTTAATTTCAATGCATGATAACCGTATAGATGTGTTCGTCTCTTGAAGACGAATCCATGAAGCATAAGAACATGAAAATCCATTGAGTATCGAGTGAGATATTAGGGATTTAGTGTGGACGGCTCTCGGGTGAGGACACTTGGGGATGATGAACGGATGCCGTCCATTTAATACACGCGCGGACGGACGGCCAGGATCGCGTCGGATCAGAAGACGGAACGATACAGCGGGCCCCGGGAGTGCTGAGTCAGATGGCGGCGTCGAATGGGAGCGCGCCACGCGGCGTTTTGGAGCTGCCGAGGTTGACGCGGCGCCGCGTGGATAAATAGAAAATTAGGGATTTTTTCTGATTTATTTAATTCCCTAAACTTCAAATATTCATAACTTTGTGTAAAAAAATCAGAAAAATAAAATAAAAATACCCTCTTGCTCAGTGAACAGAGGAGGATAATGTGGCATGAGACCATAGGGCTTTTGAAGCCTCTGAATTTGGGAACATTCCCTGAATTTTCCAAAGTCAGAGGCCATCCCTATGAAGAGTTATTGATTTTTCAAATTCATGTTACTGTTTTGAGTATTTTAATTCCAATAAATAGCATGTTGTGAAATAAATTCTAGGAAAATTTGATGATGTTCCTTATGACCAGAGAACCTTAGGAAAAATAGGTTTTGAGTTAGTTCATTTAAAACAACTCTAATTGGCTTAAACACTCAAAATAGGTCTCTAATTAATTAGAGCTAACCACACATTAAATTGACTTCAAATTAATTCTCCATTGACCTTTAGGATCAGAGGAACCTACCATAAAAATTTGAGGTCAATTGGACTTGGTTAGCCCCACTAATTGGGTTGATTAAGCCACTTAGTCATTTTAAACTTTAAAAATTCATAACTTTCAAAATACCTTTCAAAAATTCACTAAATTGGTTTTGGAGCCTCTCTAATATTAGGGGAATCTAAGAAAATTAAAATTTTAATTTTCTAAAAAAGTTGATTTTTAATATTATTTTAATATTTTTAATAATTAAAAAATAATAAAAATCACAAAAATAATAAAATTCACCAAAATGTCACATTTTGAATTTTAATCACTTAGGAACAAACCCCATATTTTTCTTAGGTCTATTTAGTGAGATATTGAATTTTAAAGCTCTAGGGTAATTTTAAAATTAAAAAAATGTATTTTCTAGCATTTTCAATAAAATAATTATGATAAATCATAGAAAAATCATAAAATTGTAAAATTTGCTTCTATGATTTTCTTGATATCAGAGAGATTTTTGAAAAATATAAAATTCATTTTTCAACATTTATTTTATTTTTAAATTAATTAACACTCCAAAACTTAAAATAATTATAATAAAAATAACATAATTCAAAAAATCATCAAAATTGGTCCAAGTGGTCCTCTGGTCATTAGGAATGTCCCCTAATTTTCTTAAGGACAGAAACTTTCCCTTGGTCATGTTATTAAATTTTCCTTGAAAATCTCTATTTTCTACCAAAAATAATTATATAAATAAATTAAATACAGAAAAATCACATTTTCTCCTCTCATGTCTTTATTGACATATGAGTGAAGTCACATGAAAATTTCAAGTTCATTTGAGTTCAATTTAGTGAGTTATGAAATTATTAAGCTTAAAGGGTAAAAATGGTAATTAAAAATCTTAATCCTTAATTAAAACTTTAGGTTTAATAAAAATTAACAAGTAAAATCTTTGATCCTAATTTGATTTGGATGATTGAAATTTAAATAATTAAAGGGTAGAAACCCATTAAGCAATTTAAAATAATTAAACTTTAATTAAATAATTGATTAAATTTGGAAGAATAATAAAATTGGAATTATTAAAATAGGGATATTATTAGGAAGAGATTTGTTCTTTAATTTAAAAATCCCTAAATTAATCATTTCATTAATATTTAATTCTTAATTAAAATGATAACTCAAATTCAAAACATTAAAAGACTTAATCATTAAACTAAAATTAAATTATTAAACTCTTTTAAAAATTTCAATTAAAATTAAAAAATAAAATTAAATTAAAAATTAAATTAAATTAAGTAAATTAAATTGGATTAAGTTAAATTAAATTAAATTAAAATTAAAAGTTGAATTAAATTAAAGATTAAATTAAATTAAATTAAATAAACAAATCAAATTAAATTGAATGAATAAATTAAATTAAATTAAATTAAATAAATAAAACCAAATTAAATTAAGTTAAACCAAATTAAAAATTAAATTAAATTAAATTAAATTAAATCAAATTAAATTAAATTAAATTAAATCAAATTAAATTAAAACTAAATCAAATCAAATTAATTTGATGTAACATCAAATCAAACTAAATTGAGTTAAATTGAATTAAATTAAATTAAAACTCAATTAAATTAAATTAAATTAAATTAAGTTGAATTAAATATAACATCACCAAAGACATAAAGAATTCAAAATAAATCTAAAATAATTTGAACACTATTCCAAATTTAAACCCATTAATGGAAATTAAACTAAATCACAAATCATTTGTACACCAATTTACTCTCAAAAGCTTTAGTTATCATAACTCCTAAACATAACATTAAATGAAATGTTACTTCATTTATAGGATATTCAAATGTCCTAGTTCACTGAGCAAGTTAACAAAACTTGAATCCCTGGATGATTAATTCATTTATATAATTAAACTCATTTGGACTTAAAACAATCCTAGAAATATTGAAAAGATGTTTAAGATTATTCTTAAGCACTTCCTCAATATGATAGGACATTTATAAGAACAATTGGACTTAATTGTTCTTTGATGAAGAAAATCGTCCTCAAACCAAAACACAAAGACCTAGACGTCATAGGAAATGACTAGCTATAGGATTAGGAATTTGGTAGAAAACCATAACCCTTCCCTTAGCTTTACCTAGGAACTTGCTTAAATATTCTAATTGTGTTTTAAGTGCAGCTTGGGATGACGGGAAGACCCTCCAGGTACGCTGTTATGTTATTGCAATTTACTTTCTTGCAATTTACATTATTGCAATTTATTTAACTGCATTGCACTTACTTTTCTTGCATGATAAAACAACTGTTGCATGAAAACCCACACCTTTAGGATAGTCCCTAAAACTGAAACCAAAACTAAGTTAAAAGTCATTGCAAGATAAAATTCACCGCCACAACATTTCAAAATATAAAACAACTCAAAATTTAATCACAAACAGAACACAAAACTACAATTACAATTAAATTAAAAAGTCCTGTTGGATGATCGGGAATACCTCGGATGATGTAACCTACGTGTTGCTTAACGGGATTTCCTACGGTCTAAATGAAAGTGTGGAACTCATTCGGTTGAGTTTAGCAAATTCATCCGGACTAAGTGAATCCGATAAAAATAATGATGCCGGAAGGATGGAACCGTGGGATCTTAACCGGTGTCGTTATAATCAACTTTAAGATTTGTTTTAATTAAAACACAAAAAAAAACACTTGGAAATTAAGACTTCTCTAAACCAAAACACTTTTCTCATCCCCTGATTTATGACTTCTAAAACTAAACCTCTGCAACAACAAGGAGCTCGGAGCATGGTGGGCAGCGCGGCCATCGTCGTCAGCAAAACTTGAAACTACATCAGCAAAACTTTCCTAGAATTAAATAACAAAGCCATAGGACTTCGGGGTAGTTTGCCTAGTGCAACATAATTCCTCAACTCTTCGTTAGGCACTTGCATTGCAAATTAAGCCCTAACCGGTGTTAGGATTCTGAGGTAGTCGTCCGGTACGACAATAAACCCTCACATCTTCGAGGCTATTTGTTTGATTTTATCATACAAATATAAGCCCTAATTAATTAAAATTGGCAAGATCAAAACATTTAAATAAACATTAGGACTTTCCTAAATCCAAGCCAAACAATAGGATAGTCGGGAGATTACCGAAGTTTGCTTCGAATCTGTAATTTCTCCTACTTTTCTTCCTTTGAATTCTCAAAAAAAAATGTTCCAAATTTGATCCATTCCCTATCGAAATTCCAAAATTCAATCCCTTGAAAACTTAAACTTTGAAATTCTTGAGAGCGGAATTATTGATTATTATCGAGAGTTTTCTTAGGTGATTCTCGTCACTTAAGATGTAATTAACTATAAGGGCTTGCCCTTATAGGGAATTTTAAAGAACCCGAGTAATATAAACCCTGTTTAATGCTTTCATATTAAGAGGGGAATTTGTCGGCTTATAAAATTGGTTCGCAGACCAAACGGATGTCACAAATCTTCTAGTTTATTTAATCGAGCCCCACCATCAAGCAGTGTGTCTATCCTTAGGGATAGATACACGGTTTGTGGTACGGTGCTCGTTTATATAAACAATTTGGGATGTGAGATCGGTTTGATTTCATATCTTAAGATCTTCAAATCTAAAAATTATTTTTAAAATCAAATACTACTTTTCAAATTATTTATTTAAATTAAATTAAAAATTCGCCGACAACTTCTGTTAGGCGACCCCTTTTCAAAATAAAACACACAACCTGAAAATAAGCCGTACATTTCTATGAGGCCTAAATTTGGAATGTCGATTAAAATGAGTTTTCTAATAACTAATCCTAAATTAAATTCTTAAATAAAAAGATAACTTATGGATAAATTGGTTTGGAGAAATTCTAGATATTAAAAACTACTTTTCTCTTGCAATTACATAGATAATGCGTAGGAAAGCAATGCTTAGAAATTAATGTAGTAGTGCCAAATAGAAGAATTCCCATTCTTTACCCTTTGGTCCAAGCATAAAGAACATTGGCTAATCTATAGATTGGTTCAAGATGTTTTATTAGTAGAATGAGTTAATCTAGGCTCACACTACTAGATGTCCAAGGGTGGCTATGGTCGGCCCTACCAGTGACCCGTTCCCTTTCTATAGATCAAATTATTAGAATTTAGTCTGTCACTCTAAAAACTAATCAATTCTGTGCCCAATAAATAATATCTTCCTATTTATTTGCACTTCACCTTGAATAACCCGCACAAGGCCTTCGACTACCCAAGGATTCATGTGATATCTACTAGTTAAGAATTCATCTCCTTCTAGGTCTTAGAATTCTTCAACAGGTTTTAATAATACAAGTGATAAATTTGTAAAGTAAATGAAGATCTGGTATGAATATCATCACCATAATTTAATAAGAGAGTATCTAAGCAAATCTTATTTCCTAAACATGCATCTATTTCATTACAAAATAAAAGTAAATGAAAATAATGTCATAAGAAGTAAAAGAATTGATAGAACTATATAATAAATTAAGTGTCAACAAGGAACTTATTTCATTAGTATTCTATTATATTTATTCAAATATCTGTCACCTAGAAGCATCTAATATATAATTCTATCATAAAAATGATTTTCCTATGCATGCCACTACTTCATATTAAAAGAAAGAGTAAAATAAATCACTTACGAAACATGGATAACTCACGATAGAAAACTTGGTTTAAAACAAAGAAAATCCACTAGAAAGTGTTTACAACAATTACAAGAGAATGAAGAACACAATACTTAGCTTTTTTCCTTCTGAAAGAAAGAAGAAGATCTCTCCACCAAAGTTTCCCACTGATCCATGCGACGCTCGTTCATCCCTTACATAAATATCTAAAAATTCCTCACCAATCTCTCCATAAGATGTAAAAATCTACATCTTCATAACTCTAAATGACTAAAATGACTAAGGGGAAAGAGAGAGACTATAGGGTGCGATATTGTCTGAAGGAGTACCCTCCTATTTATAGGCTTCAAGGGTTGCCTCAAGGCACCTCTTCAAAATGTGTCCACATTCAATGAATCTTCTAGAAGGTGTCTCTGGCGCCTAGGTGCCGGACACCGCGTCCAGTTCTTCGCACCTCTTCACTTTGGCTCGCACCTCTTCGCGATTTAAACTGGTCTAATGTGTCTAGATTCATTGTATCACATGTCCTATATATTAAGAATAACTTCTAGGCTTCTTGAAGGTCTAAAAACTACTTAACACCGTCAAAATAACTCCCAAAGTCATCAAAATCCCGTCCAATAACCGTTTCTGGATGATTCTGGCGCCTAGGCGCTGGGTTTTGGCGCCTAGGCACCACCCTGTGCGCAGCTCTATGGTTTTGCTCCGTTTGTCTTTGTTTCAACTCCGTTTCGCCCCATTTCAGTTGCGTCGCGTTCCTAACATCTTCACCTACAATATAGATATAAAAACAACCTTTCTCAAAAGTATAATTTCATTCAAAAATATGTGAGAAATATAAAAGATATTAAGCATAGAAAGACATATCGATATGTACTAAGTTAAAATCTTCTTCCTTTACTTATTTTGGCTCTAAATTGCATAGTTTTTGCTTCATTTTCTATAAAATCATATTTTTATACTTTAAGACAAAAATATGCAAAATTAATTCCTTTATAGTGTAATATCATTAAAAATATGCATAAAGTGGGCATGAAATAAACACTAAAATAGGTACTTCTTTTTCATTGATCAGGCGCTGGCGGCCCTCAAACCTGTAAGTTCAGTGTATAGTCTGTGATAGGGCACCGAAGGCGCCCATTCTAGCGCCGGCGACGCCAGTGGTAAAAAATTCTCACCGAACTTTGTTTGGCCCAAAATATTCTAATTTCTCAATTCGATCCAATATTTATCTATTTTAAAGTATTTAGGAGTAATTAGGATTCAAAAACAACTATCTAAAAAAACACAACTACAACTAATAAGCAAACATACCACAAAGATATATATGGGTTGTCTCCCATAAAGCGCTTGGTTTAACGTCGTCAGCCCGACAAACCATTCAATTAAATGAGATGACTTAGCATTACAACCTCTTTAAAATCAGGTTGAAACCCGTCAAAGTAAGGCTTTAATCGATGCCCATTAACTTTGAAAATCTTTTCAGTATCAAGATCTTCAATATCAACAGCTTCAAAAGAATGAACTTTTACAACTGTAAAAGGTCCTAACCATCTAGATCCGAGCTTTCCAGGAAATAACTTCAATCTTGTGTTGTATAATAAAACTTTTTGTCAAAATTCCAATTTCTTTTTCAATATCTTCCGATCATGCCACAATTTCATTTTCTCTTTATAAATCCTATCATTGTGATAAGACGCATTTCTAATCACTTCCAATTCATTCAATTGCATAAATTTTTTTTCTCCAGCATTTTTCAAATTAAAATTCAACTCTTTTATCGCCCAATATGTTTTATGCTCCTGCTCAACCGGTAAATGGCAAGTCTTACCAAACACTCGTCTATAAGGAGACATTCCAATAGGGGTTTTAAAAGCAGTCCTATAAGCCCATAAAGTAGTATCTAATTGAGCAGACCAATCTAATTTATGATTATCCATAGTTTTCTCTAAAATTTTTTTAATTTCACGATTAGACACTTCTGCTAAACCACTAGTCTGAGGACGATAAGCACTAGAGATTCTATGAATAATATTATATTTCTCAATCAATTTCATAATTTGATTATTCCTGAGATGGGATCCACCATCAGTTATGATCACTCTTGGCATTCCATATCTTGTAAATATATTTTTCTTTATAACTTTTGAAACACACCGTGCATCACATCTTGGTAAAGCAATAGCTTAGATCCATTTTGAGACATAATCTACAACAACAAATATATATAGATTTTTAAATGGAGTAAATGGTCCCATAAAATCTAATCCCCATACATCAAAAATTTCAACTTCCAAATTATAATTTAGAGGCATTTCATTTCTTCTAGAGATATTCCCTACTCTCTGACATCGATCACATGATTTAATATATCCATAAACATCTCTAAAAGAGTAGGCCAATAAAATCCAGATTGTAAAATCTTAAAATCTTAAATTCAGAATCATGACATCATTGAATAATCAAATTTGTTTCTTCTTGTGGCACACATCTTCTAATAATCAGATCCTTACACTGTTTATATAGATAGGGCTCATCCCAAAAATAAAATTGTGCATCATATTTAAACTTCTTTTGTTGTTGCCTTGTTAAATCAGGTGGTACAATATCACTTACTATATAATTCATAATATCAGCATACCAAGGCAAATTACTACCAATAATAGTATAAAGTTGCTCATTAGAGAAAATTTCTGTAATTTCCTTATCAAATTCAGATAATTTATCATAGCCTATTCTTGACAGATGATCAGCTATTTGATTATCAGCTCCCTTCCTATCAACTATCATAAAATTAAATTCTTGCAGAAGAGGTATCCATCTAATTAGTCTAGGTTTTGCATCCTTCTTTTGCATTAAATATTTGATAGCCGAATGGTCTGTATGCACAATACTGTTAGTTCCAATTAAATAAGGTCTAAACTTTTCAAAAGCAAATATTATAGCTAATAACTCTCTTTCAGTAGTGTTATAATTAATTTGAGCCTCATTAAGAGTTTTACTAGCATAGTAAATGACTTTGAAAACTTTATCATGCCTTTGCCCCGATGCTACTCCGATCACTCATCACTCGCATCACACATAAGTTCAAATGGTTTCTCCTAATCTGGTGAAACAATTATAGGTGCAGTGATTAATTTCTCTTTCAATAATTCGAAAGCACTCAAGCATTCATCATTAAAATCAAATTTTCAATCATTTTGTAAAGGTTGGCACAATGTTTTAGTAATTTTAGAAAAATCTTTAATATATCGCCTGTAAAATCCATCGTGTCCTAAGAAACTTCTCACCTCTCTCACAGTAATGGGTTGTGGAAATCTCTCAATCACTCTAATTTTAGTAGGATCGACCTCCATACCATGTTCAGAAATTTTATGCCCAAGCACAATTCCTCCTGCAACCATAAATTGACATTTCTCCCAATTCAAAACTAAATTTGTTTTCTCACAATTCCTCCTGCAACCATAAATTGACATTTCTCCCAATCTCCTCCCTTTTTTGGTACACAATGTATTAGACTCACCCAAGCACTATCCGAAATAGGATAAATAATTTTAGCATCCAGCCTATTTAAAATCTCTTTCTTAACTACTTCTTTCATAATATGATTCAATCTCCTTTGCGGATCAACTCTCAGTTTATGTCTTCATCTAATAAAATTATGTGCATACAAATGGAAGGACCAACTCTTTTAATATCTGCCAAAGTCCATCCAAAAGCTTTCTTGTATCTTTTTAAAGTTTCCAATAACTTCTGTTCTTGATATTCATTTAATTTCGAAGATACAATAACTGGCAGGGTAGATGATTCTCCTAAAAACTTATACTTTAAATGATTAGGGAGAATTTTCATCTCAAGTTCAGGAGGTTTTATGATAGATTGAATTAAGCTTTTATTTCCACCTTCCATAGTGTCTAATACTTCGAATATCTCCTGAACATACTCCAAATCTTCATTCTTCTTACTATCTAAATTTTCTTCATCTTCAATTTCTTCTTCAAATATAATTTCATATTCCACTTCTTTTCAAATATACTCTCAAAATGATCATTTCTCAAATCTTCATAGACCTCTATCCTAAAACATTGATTATCTTTTTCTATTGAGGGATACTTCATAGATTTTAAATATTAAAGGTCACCTCTTGATCATTAACTCTCATAGTTACTTCTCCTTTTTGAACATCAATCACTGCTCTTCCCGTAGCAAGGAATGGTCTTCCCAAAATTACTGGAATTTCTTTATCTTCCTTCATATCAAGTACACTAAAATCCACAGGAAAGATAAATTTATCCACTTTCACTAACACATCTTCCACCAATCCTTTAGGATAAGTAATGGAACGATCCACCAACTGAAGAGTCACAGATGTAGGAGAAATTTCTCCTATTCCCAACCTTTTGAAAGTTGATAAAGGCATAAGATTAATACTAGCTCCCAAATCACATAGAGCATTTCCGAAAAAATTTTCACTATAGCATACGGAATAGTGAAACTACCAGGATCATTAAGTTTTTCAGGACCCTTCTTCTGAATAATTGTAATACACTCTCCTCTAAGTGCAACAGTTTCATGATCTGTAAACTTTCTTTTCTTTCTTAGGATATCCTTCATAAACCTGGCATAGTCAAGCATCTGCTCTAATGCTTCAACAAAAGGAAAATTTATCATTTATTTCTTAAGGATCTCTAAAAATTTTTCAAATCTCTTATCCCTGTTTTGTTTCATCAAACTTTGAGAAAATGGTGGTGGTGGTTTTCAACAGTTATCTTCATTGGCTCAAGAGGATAATTCAAATCTGGATAAATCTTGTTTGAACCTTTTTCAATTTCCTGTCGGCATATTTTTAGGTTGTGTGTTGTATTTTTGAAAAGGGGTCGCCTACAAAAATTGTCGGTGAATTTTTAATTTAGTTTAAATAAATAATTTGAAAAGTAGTATTTGATTTTGAAAATAATTTTTAAATTTAAAAATTTTAAGATATGAAATCAAACTGATCGCACATCCCGAATAGTTTTTATGAACGAGCACCGCATCACAAACTGTATATCTATCCCGGAGAATAGACACACTGCTTGATGATGGGGCTCGGTTAAATAAACTAGAAGATTTGTGACATCCGTTTGGTCTGCGAACATATTTTATAAGCCGACAAATTCCCCTGCTTAATATAAATGAATTAAGCAGGGTTTATATTACCAGGGTTCTTAAAGTTCCCTATAAGGGCAAGCCCCTATAGTTAATTACATCCTAAGTGACGGGAATCACTTAAGAAAACTCTCGATAATGATCAATGGCTTTGCTCTCAAGAATTTCAAAGTTTAAGGTTTTCAAAGGATTGGATTTTGGAAATTTCAACAGGGAATGGATCAAATTTAGAACAGTTATTTTCAGGAGTCCAATGGAAGAGGAGTAGGAGAAGCTGAAGATCCAAGAAGAATCTTGGCAATTTCCCAAACTATCCTATTGTTTGGCTCAGATTTAAGAAAATCCTAATATTATATGATATTTCAATCTTGCCAGTTTTAATTAATTTGGACTTATATTTGTACGATAAAATCATACAAATAACCTCGAAGATATGAGGGTTTATGTTGTACTAAACGATTACCTCGGAGTCCTAAGACTGGTTATGGCTTAATTTACATGACATGATCATGCAAATGCCTAACGAAGAGTTAAGAATTTATGTTGCACTAGGCAAACTACCTCGAAATCCTATGGCTTGGTTATTTAATTCTAAGAAATTTTTGCTGAAGTAGACTCAGGTTTTGCTGATGACGATGGCCGTGTTGCCCACCATGCTCCGAGCTCCTTGTTGTTGCAGAGGTTTAGTTTTAGAAGACTGTAATCAAAAGAGAAGAGAAGAGTTCAGTTTTAGGAATCTTAAAGTCCAAGTGTTTTTTGTGTTTTATTTAAAACAAATCTTAAAGTTGATTATAACAGAACCGATTAAGATCCCACGGTTCCGTCATCCCGGCACCGTTATTTTCATTGAATTCACTTAGTCCAGATGAATTTGCTAAACTCAACTGAATGAGTTCCACACTTTCATTCAGACCGTGGGAAATCCCGTGAGCAACACGTGGGTTACATCATCCGAGGTATTCCCGATCATTCACGAGACGTTTTAATTTAGTTGCAATTGTAGTTTTGTGTTCTGTTTGTGATTAAATTTTGAGTTGTTTTATATTTTGAAATGTTGTGGCGGTGAATTTTATCTTGCAGGGATTTTTAATTTAGTTTTGGTTTCAGTTCAGGGACTACCCTAAAGGTTTTGGTTTTCATGCAACAGTTGTTTATCATGCAAGAAAGGTAAAGTGCATTTGCAATAAAGTAAATTGCACTAAAATAAAAGCCTACCTGGAGGGTCTTCCCATCATCCCAAGCTTCACTTAAAACACATGTTAAGGCATTTAAATATTTCAACAAGTACCTAGGTAAAACTAAGGGGAAGGTTTAGGTTATCTATCAAAGTCCTAATCCTATAGCTAGTCACCTCCTATGACGTCTAGGTTCTTGTATTTTGGTTTAAGGATGATTTTCTTCATCAAAGAATAATTAAGTCAATTGTTCTTATAAACATCCTATCATATTAAGGAAGTTCTTAAGACAAATCTTAAACATCTTTTCAATATTTCTAGGATCGTTTTAAGTCCAAGAGAATTTGATTATACAAGTGAATTAATCATCTGGGAGTTTAAGTGTTATTCTTTTGCTCAGTGAACTTAGGACATTTGAATATCCTATAAGTGAGGTAACACTTCACTTGATGTTTCATTTAAGAGTTATAATAATAAGAGCTTTAAAAGGGCAAATCAAGTTGTTAAGTATTTTGATGATTTAAACTTAATGATTCAATTTAAATGTTTTTTTTTGAGAAAATTAGTTTAAGTTTGGAATAGTGTTCAAGTTATTTTAGGTTTAATTTTTAATAATTTCATTAAGGTTTGATTTTAATTTAATTTAATTCAATTTAATTTTATTTTATTTACTTTAATTTAAATTTAATTTCAATTTAATTTAATTTCAATTTAATTTATTATTATTTTTTTTAACTTAGTTTAATTTAATTTTATTTAATTTAATTTTTATTTTAATTTTAATTTAATTTAATTTAGCTTTAATTTAATTTAATTTATAATTTAATTTAATTTATAATTTAGTTTAATTTAATTTAATTTGATTTGATTTTAATTTAATTTAATTTAATTTACTTTATTTAATTTAATTTTAATTTGATTTTAATTTGGATTATTATTTTAAAATTTTAATTAAGAATTAAGTATTATTGAAGTGATTTATTTAGGGATTTTTAAATTAAAGAATAAACATCTTCTTAAATAATATCCCTACTTTATAATTTCAAAAAAGTTTATTAATCTTCCAAATTTAATTAATTAATTAATTAAGGTTTACTTTAATTATTCTTAAAATGATTGGTGGGTTTCTACCCTTAACCATTTAAGTTTCAATCATCCAAAATCAGTTTAAAATTAAATATTTTACCCTCCCCTTTTGATTAATCTTAAAATTTTAATTAAAGGTTGAAAATTTTAATTACCATTTTGCCCTTCAAGCTTAATAATTCTATAACTCACTAAATTAAGCTCAAATGAACTTAAAATTTTTATATGACCTCACTTACATGTCAATTAAGACATTAGAGGAGAAAATGTGATTTTTCTGTATTTAATTTATTTATGTAATTATTTTTAATGGAAAATAGGGGTTTTCAAGGAAAATTCAATAACATGACCAAGGAAATGTTTATGTCCTTAATAAAATTATGGAATGTTCCTAATGACTAGAGGACCGCTTAGACCAATTTTAGAGATTTTTTGAATTAAATTTTATTTATTATAATTATTCTGAGTTTTGGAGTATTAATTAATTTAAAAATAAAATAAAGGTTGAAAAATGAATTTTATATTTTTCAAAAATCTTTCTGATATCAGAAAAATTAGAAACCAATTTTAATAATTTTCTGATTTTTCTTTCATTTATTAAAATTATTTTAGTGAAAAGGTTGAAAAATACATTTTTTTAATATTAAAAATTACATTAAACCTTCAAATTCAATATCTTACCCTAGGGACTTAAGAAAAATATTTAATTTTTTCCTAAGTGTTTAGAATTCAAAATATGACATTTTGGTGATTATTTTTTGAAGCTTTTGAAGCCTCTAAACTTGGGAACATTCCTCTGAACTTGGGAACATTTTGGTGATTCCTTAAAAAATTAACTTTTTTAGAAAATTGCAATTTTAATTTTCTTAAATTCCTCTGATATCAGAGAGGCTCCAAAACCAATTTTGTGAATTTTTTAAAAGTATTTTGTGAGTTATAAATTTTTAAAGTTTAATTTTACCCATTTTTACTTAAGAGGCTTAATCAACCCATTTGGTGGGGTTAATCAAGTCCAATTATTTTCAGATTTTTATGTGGTGTTCTCCTATCCCTAAAGGATATTGGAGAATTGTTTTTAATTTAATTTAATGAATGGTTAACCCTAATTAATTAAAGTTCACTTTTGAGTATTTAGGCCAATTAGGGTTGTTCAAAGTGAATTAACTCAAAAATTATTTTTCCTAGGGTCCTCTAGTCATAAGAAACATTACCAAATTTTTCTAGAATTTATTTCTCAACATGATAATTATTGGAATTAAAATAATCAAAACAGTGACATGAATTTGAAAAATCAATAACTTCTCATAGGGATGGCCTCTGACCTTGGAAAATTCAGGGAATGTTCCCAAGTTCAGAGGCTTCAAAAGCCCTATGGTCTCATGCCATGGTGAATTTCCCATATGCATGGAGAATTGAAATAGTGCAGAGAGTAAATAAATAATTAAAAATGAAATACTTGATGAAATTACATGATTTCTTTTCTACATTATTCTCCTCTGTTCACTGAGCAAGAGGGTATTTTTATTTTATTTTTGGGATTTTTCTACACAAAGTTATGGATTTTCAAAGTTTTGGTAATTAAATAAATAGAAAATAACCCTAATTTCCTACTTATCCACGTGGCGCCACGCCATCCTCGGCATCTCCGAAAGGCCACGCGTCGTCTCCTGATTCGGCGCCGCCATCCGACTCAGCGCTCCAGGGGCCCACGGTTCATGTCCCATTACTCTGTCCGGCGCAATCCTGGCCGTCCGCTCGATACACACGCGATCCGACGGCTCCTAGTCATCGTCTACGACTGGTGTGAACCCGTGACCGTCAACCTTCTAACCCTAATTTCTCACTCGATTCTCAACGGATTTTTGAGTTCTTATGCTCTATGGATTCGTCTTGAAGACATGAACACATCCATATGGTAAACATGTATTGAAATTGACCCAAACTAAATTGAGAATCTCTGGAAGCTCGGGAAGAAGAGTGAGTCCATACCTTTGCTCGGAGAAGTGAAGCTTCAATCCGAGAGTTGTGTCACGTTCGATTGGGTCCAAGCAAGCTCCGGATGAAGTCCCTTGGCTCAGTGAATTGTCTAGGTATGATTTCTACCAAGCCCGATAACAAAGCTTGGAGGCCGGAAGCAATGGCCGGCTCTGGAGAGGGGGCTTTTGCTGGTAAACTTCTTCTCTTGGTCCGGTGAAGGTGTAGGACCAATCAATTTGGGGATTGGCTCACTGTGGAGAAGTGTCCTGGTTTTGGGCTTGGATTTCAACTCTGAAATTGAGCTTACAGAGAGGAAATGGCAGGGGGATTTCAGTGGGGATCAAGTTCTATATGTGTGAGGAGTAGTCTGGAACAATTTTGGCAGAGTTTCCTTAAGGTTTGTTTCAGCACCTTATTTGGCCGAGAGGTGGTGGTGTTTAAATAGGCATGGTTGGAGGCTCTCCCAGGGGGAGTTAGGGCTTGGGATCAGCTGCTTAGGTCAAGGGAAGAACAACCATGGTGGCCATTGGGCATGGGGCAGGTCAGCAGGTGGAAATTCTAAACTTTGGCTCCTCCCAAGGTCTCGGCCATGGTGTTTTCCGGCGGCAATCCAGGTGGCTGGCCGGCAGGCATGGGTCACCCTCAGGTTCAGGTGGGTTAGGGCTGGGGTTTAGTGCAGTCAATTAGCCATGGACATGTGTAAAGGAGTTTGATTTCAATGGAATGGGAGAAGGCTCATTTTGGCTTGGTTTGGTTCAACTCATGCATTTGGGCTAGGTTCACCATCCAAGGCTTGACCTTGGGCTGAGGGAGTATCATTTGGGTCACTCGAATTGAGGTAGTGAAGTCCCCATCCATGGTGAGGTGGCTAAGCATGGTTTAGTGTGTGACATGCTTAAGGTAAAAAAGCTTTAAGGGAGGTTTAAGAAAGAAACCCCTCTTCTTACCATAAATGGACTAATGACAAGTCAAAGCCCTCATGGCTTCATGTGGCTTGAGAATGGCTTGTTCATGGCTCATCTTTGGCTTGGGAAAAGTTAAGTCAACTTCATGAAAAAGGGTTTTGTGAATTTTGGCCTTTTGATGGGAATTGTTATGAGGCTTGATTTGGAATTTTTTAATTGAGAAATTAAGACTTTAGGAATGATTTTAAATTGAATGTGTGATGAGGGAAAGTGTCATGTGGGCTTTAGATTGATTTGGGCTTTTGAATTTGGTGGAAGTGGGCTTTTAGGAGGGCTTAAGGGGATGACCCCTTTAGGTTTAAGAATGAATCCATGGATGGGAATTTTGTAGAAGTTTGGGCCAAATAATTGTTGGGTTTGGTTTAGGGATATGTCATGAGTGATTTGAAATGAGTTTGGAGTGATTTGGGTTTGAATTGGGTTGGATTTGGGCTTCTTTGGTAAATGGGCCAATGTAGGCCAAATTTGGCTAACTTGGGCCAATGTTGGGCTAGGGTTGAAATTAATGTAAAATTAATGTTGGGAAATGTTTATGGGAGTGTTTCAAAGAGGTTTTGACTTTGGGTGGGTTTTGATTTTAGGGTTTGGGCTTATTTGGGTTAGGTTTGGGTTTAGGTCAAAATTGGGCGTTTTGGTTTTGGGTTGAATTTGAGTGGGGTTTGGGTCCAAATTTTGAGCAAATCATGTTAGTGTTTTGTTTGTGGGGATGCTAGGAAGGTTTTAGAAAGGATTTGGGTTTAATTGGAGTTGAATTGGTTTGGTTTGACATTGGGTTCACTTGGGTTAAGAATGGGCTAAATTGGGGGTTTTAGTAAAAGTGGGGTAAATTGACAAAATTGGCCCATGGTGTAGTTAGACAAAATGAAATTGAGAATATTTGGGATTTTTTGGAATTTTTTGGGAATTTTCTGAATTTTTGGATTTTTTGACTATGAGGGGCATTTTGGGTATTTGAAGGGTATTGGGGGGTACTTTTGAAATTTTTGGTATTTTTGGCTATGGATGATCAATTTGAATGGTGAGGAAATGTTCAAGGTTAATTTTGGAGAATTTTGGGTGATTTGGAAATTTTGGAGGATTTGGGCAATTTTAAAGGCTTTTGGTAGGTTTGATAGGTGTAGACTTGGATCTGGAACCTACATGCTGATGCTCACGATTTTGATAGTCATACCAGCGATTTGGAGGAGATCTCTCGAAAAGTCTTTAGTGCTCATTTCGGCCAACTCTCTATTATCTTTCTTTGGCTGAGTGGCATGTACTTCCATGGCGCCCGTTTTTCCAATTATGAAGCATGGCTAAGTGATCCTACTCATATTGCACCCAGTGCTCAAGTAGTTTGGCCAATAGTAGGTCAAGAAATCTTGAATGGAGATGTGGGCGGTGGTTTCCGAGGAATACAAATAACCTCCGGTTTTTTTCAGATTTGGCGAGCATCTGGAATCACTAGTGAATTACAACTCTACTGTACCGCAATTGGTGCATTGGTCTTTGCATCGTTAATGCTTTTTGCTGGTTGGTTCCATTATCACAAAGCCGCTCCCAAATTGGCTTGGTTCCAAGATGTAGAATCTATGTTGAATCACCACTTAGCGGGATTACTAGGACTTGGGTCTCTTTCTTGGGCGGGACACCAAATCCATGTATCTTTACCGATTAACCAATTTCTTGACGCTGGAGTTGATCCTAAAGAAATACCACTTCCTCATGAATTTATCTTGAATCGGGATCTTTTGGCTCAACTTTATCCAAGTTTTGCCGAGGGAGCAACACCCTTTTTTACCTTGAATTGGGCAAAATATGCGGAATTTCTGAGTTTTCGTGGAGGATTAGATCCAATAACAGGGGGTCTTTGGTTGAGTGATATTGCACACCATCATTTAGCTATTGCGATTCTGTTCCTGATCGCAGGTCATATGTATAGGACTAACTGGGCCATTGGTCATGGCCTGAAAGACATTTTAGAGGCTCATAAAGGTCCATTTACGGGCCAGGGCCATAAAGGTCTCTATGAAATCCTAACAACGTCATGGCATGCTCAATTATCTCTGAACCTGGCTATGTTAGGTTCTTTAACCATTGTTGTAGCTCACCATATGTATTCCATGCCCCCCTATCCATACCTAGCTATTGACTATGGTACACAACTTTCGTTGTTCACACATCATATGTGGATCGGGGGATTTCTTATAGTTGGCGCTGCTGCACATGCAGCCATATTTATGGTAAGAGATTACGATCCAACTACTCGATACAACGATCTATTAGATCGTGTCCTTAGACACCGTGATGCAATCATATCACATCTCAACTGGGCATGCATATTTCTAGGGTTTCACAGTTTTGGCTTGTATATTCATAATGATACTATGAGCGCTTTAGGACGTCCCCAAGATATGTTTTCAGATACCGCTATACAATTACAACCCATCTTTGCTCAATGGGTACAAAACACCCATGCTTTAGCACCTAACGTAACAGCTCCTGGTGCAACAACAAGTACCAGCTTAATTTGGGGAGGTGGTGAGTTAGTAGCAGTGGGCGGCAAGGTTGCTTTGTTACCTATCCCATTAGGAACTGCAGATTTTTTGGTTCATCACATTCATGCATTTACAATTCATGTAACTGTATTGATCCTACTGAAGGGTGTTCTATTTGCTCGCAGTTCCCGTTTGATACCTGATAAAGCAAATCTTGGTTTTCGTTTTCCTTGTGATGGACCTGGTAGGGGGGGTACATGTCAAGTATCCGCCTGGGATCATGTATTCTTAGGCCTATTCTGGATGTACAATGCAATTTCGGTAGTAATTTTCCATTTCAGTTGGAAAATGCAGTCGGATGTTTGGGGTACTATAAGTGATCAAGGAGTAGTCACTCATATCACAGGAGGTAACTTTGCACAGAGTTCCATTACTATTAATGGATGGCTCCGGGATTTCTTATGGGCACAGGCATCTCAGGTAATTCAGTCTTATGGTTCTTCATTATCTGCATATGGTCTTTTTTTCTTAGGTGCTCATTTTGTCTGGGCTTTCAGTTTAATGTTTCTATTCAGTGGCCGTGGTTATTGGCAAGAACTCATTGAATCCATCGTTTGGGCTCATAACAAATTAAAAGTTGCTCCTGCTACCCAGCCTAGAGCCTTGAGTATTGTACAAGGGCGTGCTGTAGGAGTAACCCATTACCTTCTGGGTGGAATTGCCACAACATGGGCATTCTTCTTAGCAAGAATTATTGCAGTAGGATAATGGCTAGGAGGATTTGAAAGGCATTATGACATTAAGATTCCCAAGGTTTAGCCAAGGCTTAGCTCAGGACCCCACTACTCGTCGTATTTGGTTTGGTATTGCTACCGCACATGACTTCGAGAGTCATGATGATATTACTGAAGAACGTCTTTATCAGAACATTTTTGCTTCGCACTTTGGACAGTTAGCAATAATCTTTCTGTGGACATCCGGAAATCTGTTTCATGTAGCTTGGCAAGGAAATTTTGAGTCATGGATACAGGACCCTTTACATGTAAGACCTATTGCTCATGCAATTTGGGATCCTCATTTTGGTCAACCTGCTGTAGAAGCCTTTACTAGAGGAGGCGCTATCGGTCCAGTGAATATCGCTTATTCTGGTGTTTATCAGTGGTGGTATACAATTGGATTACGCACTAATGGGGATCTTTATACTGGAGCTCTTTTTCTATTACTTCTTTCTGCTATATGCTTAATAGCAAGTTGGTTACACCTACAACCAAAATGGAAACCAAGCGTTTCTTGGTTCAAAAATGCCGAATCTCGTCTCAATCATCATTTGTCAGGGCTTTTTGGAGTAAGTTCCTTGGCTTGGACAGGACATTTAGTTCATGTCGCTATTCCCGGATCGAGGGGAGAGTACGTCAGATGGAATAATTTCTTAGAAGTATTGCCGTATCCCCAAGGATTGGGCCCCCTTTTTATGGGTCAATGGAATCTTTATGCTCAAAACCCTGATTCCAGTAATCATTTATTTGGTACCTCCCAAGGGGCAGGAACTGCCATTCTAACCCTTCTTGGGGGATTCCATCCTCAAACACAAAGTTTATGGCTAACCGATATTGCTCATCATCATTTAGCTATTGCATTCCTTTTTCTCGTTGCTGGTCATATGTATAGAACTAACTTCGGTATTGGGCACAGTATCAAAGATCTTTTAGAAGCACATATTCCCCGGGGGGTCGATTAGGACGTGGACATAAAGGTCTTTATGACACAATAAATAATTCGCTTCATTTTCAATTGGGCCTTGCTCTAGCCTCTTTAGGGGTTATTACTTCCTTAGTAGCTCAACACATGTACTCTTTACCTGCTTATGCATTCATAGCACAAGACTTTACTACTCAAGCTGCGTTATATACTCATCACCAATACATCGCAGGGTTCATCATGACAGGAGCCTTTGCTCATGGGGCTATATTTTTCATTAGGGATTACAATCCGGAACAGAATGAGGATAATGTATTGGCAAGAATGTTAGACCATAAAGAAGCTATAACATCTCATTTAAGTTGGGCCAGCCTTTTTCTGGGGTTCCATACTTTGGGCCTTTATGTTCATAATGACGTCATGCTTGCTTTTGGTACTCCGGAAAAACAAATCTTAATCGAACCCATATTTGCCCAATGGATACAATCTGCTCATGGCAAGACTTCGTATGGGTTCGATGTACTCTTATCTTCAGCGAATAGCCCGGCATTCAATGCAGGTCGAAGCATATGGTTACCTGGCTGGTTGAATGCTATTAATGAGAATAGTAATTCACTTTTCTTAACAATAGGGCCGGGAGATTTCTTGGTTCATCATGCTATTGCTCTGGGTTTACATACGACTACATTGATTTTAGTAAAAGGTGCTTTAGATGCGCGTGGTTCCAAGTTAATGCCAGATAAAAAGGATTTCGGTTATAGTTTTCCTTGCGACGGCCCCGGCCGTGGTGGTACTTGTGATATTTCTGCTTGGGACGCATTTTATTTGGCAGTTTTCTGGATGCTAAATACCATCGGATGGGTTACTTTTTATTGGCATTGGAAACACATCACATTATGGCAGGGTAATGTTTCACAATTTAATGAATCCTCTACTTATTTGATGGGATGGTTAAGAGATTATCTATGGTTAAACTCTTCACAACTTATCAATGGATATAACCCTTTTGGTATGAATAGTTTATCGGTCTGGGCGTGGATGTTCTTATTTGGACATCTTGTTTGGGCTACTGGATTTATGTTCTTAATTTCCTGGCGTGGCTATTGGCAAGAATTGATTGAAACTTTAGCGTGGGCTCATGAACGGACACCTTTGGCTAATTTGATTCGATGGAAAGATAAGCCAGTGGCTCTTTCCATTGTGCAAGCAAGATTGGTTGGATTAGTCCACTTTTCTGTAGGTTATATATTCACTTACGCAGCTTTCTTGATTGCCTCCACATCAGGAAAATTTGGTTAATTTAGTGAATTATTTTTTTTTACCCTATCCCCCAAAAACAAAAATATCATTTATTTCGATGAAGAGGAGGTATGTACCTTCTTCTATTTTTCCATCTAGGATCCGAACTGTATAAAATAGGAACTGAACATTATGGCAAGAAAAAGTTTGATTCAAAGGGAGAAGAAGCGCCAGAAATTGGAACAGAAATATTATTGGATTCGTCAATCCTTAAAAAAGAAATAAGCAAAGTTCCCTCGTTGAGGGAACAATGGAAAATTCATGGAAAATTGCAATCCTCACCACGTAATAGTGCGCCTATACGTCTTCATCGACGTTGTTTTTTAACCGGAAGACCTAGAGCGAACTATCGAGACTTTGGACTATCTGGACACATACTTCGAGAAATGGTTCATGCATGTTTGTTACCAGGCGCAACAAGATCAAGTTGGTAAGGAGAAAATCTTGTTTCCTATTTGGATAGATCTCTATGATCTAGAATCTATAGAATAGAGGGCCCCTTTACCATTTTGTATAAATAGACTATTCTATTTGTATAGATATGGTAGAGGGGCATATCCAATTTTTCTTCGTCTATCAGTTCCCAGTTGTTCAGCGCGGAGTAGAGCAGTTTGGTAGCTCGCAAGGCTCATAACCTTGAGGTCACGGGTTCAAATCCTGTCTCCGCAACATTTTTGCTAAATTCCCTTTTATTTTGTATTTGTAGTAATTAATGTTGTTGGGAGGAAAAAAGGTGAAGCGGAAGATAGAACTACTAACTACTATATTCACTACTATGCATACTAGTATGCATAGTAGTCAACTATACCGACGGAATCTTTTTATAGTACATTAGTACATTATTTCACTATGGGCGGATAGCGGGAATCGAACCCGCATCTT